>OW052182.1:193503371-195903371 GCA_932526625.1 Rhingia campestris | reverse complement strand
CGGGTGTAAATTTGAATTTGGGTAAGTCAAATTTTTGAATTTGGCCGTTGCGAAATATATTGTGATACCATTTTTTTAGACCTAGAAGATTAACTGGTGGAAATAGAGGAAGGTGTAGGAGTGCAGGTGTCATAGTTTCGTTGCAGAGGTAGGTTACACTAAATTGAATAAATCTGTCGAAGTGCTAAAGTGTTTCGTTTAGTCGGACCTCGCTTTTGTAGGCCGGCTATTTTAGTGAAACTGCGCCGCGCCACATTTTGGGTGCAAGAAGGGTGACGTAAGACCGAGGACCGTTTAGTAGCTGATCAAAAATAGCGGCGCCGCCACGAATTGCCCTCAACTTTATTGACCGCTACAACGGCAACAAACGGTTTCCATCGGCTGAAGACCCTTCTTGGCCAGTGTCCTCAACAACCACCAGTCCTCAATCAACGCATAGGAACCGTCTTCGCCGAAATAGTGGGTGATTCCAAGGAATCCAAGGAATTCCAAGGAACACGCCATCAGCGACGGTCCAAGTGCGAAATTTCTGTGTCCCATTGAGGAGCTTCATGGGACTGAATCGCCAACAACAACATCAACAGCAGCAGTAGCAGCAATACCTTAAAAGATATATTGTGAAGTGCCAGATAGATTTTAATTTAGTTTTTTTTTTGATTTTTTTCTTTGAATTAACGTAAGGTTAGGGCTAGTCGTGTATTTCTCTTTTAACTTTTACAAAAATTTAAGTGCGCGTTTTCAGCGGAAGCGACGAATAATACCGCTTCAGGAGTCTTCTTCTGGTGCTGCCGGCAGGACTTCGGAGGACTTTCTTCAACACGTTTGTAAAGGAGTGAGTACTAAAAGTTATATTGCCACTTATATTAAATTTTTATGAAAGAGAAGTTAGATACACTTGTTTTAAGTTAAATTTTAGTTATATAGTTCATTTCATAGTTTAAGTTTTAAATTTTATTTTTGAATTCCTTTTTATTTAGATTTTTTTTTGAATTTTTATCTTAGTTTTTTTAATTTCATTTCAATTTCAAATAAAACTGGCACTAATGAGTGTAGATACTCTTGTATCTGTAACGCTTTCTCTATTTGCGTTCATCATGACATACATGGGCTAGTGCGATTTTTGTTTGGTGTGTGATTTTCTGGGAAGGCCGTCCCTTTACAGGTAGACCATGACATAACGCGACATTAACAAACGACGACGACATGACTTGACGACTATTTGCGCGCGGATGGATGTGACTGGAAGCTGTCTATAGGGGCTATCATCCGTAATATCGGTCAGGGTGATAGCGACGGTCGTGTTTCGACACGAGGGGTGGGTAGGCCAAATTTTGCCATCACAACTGGCTTATTTCGGATCTCAATCCAGTGAACCTGCTATGAAGGATAAATGTTTGGGAAACCTTTTATTTTTCGTATTAGGGTATTGTAGCGTAGTTTTATTTCTAGATATAGGGTTTATTTTTGAAATTTAAGTTTAGTTTAAGGTTTAGTTTAGCTTAGGTTTAGTTTCGCGAAGTTTTCCCTAGCAGTATCCTTTTAAGTGGGCCAAAGTCATTGTACAGTTCTTCCTTTTCACTTTTCTTCTCTCTACTATCATCTTCTCTCGTCCCTAAGTCCGTCCGAGATCAAGTAACGTAACTTTCTTTACTCTTTCTTTCCTTTTTTTGATTAGGCACGATATAAAAAGTTTGTTGAGCATGGTGGTGCATGGTGGGAGGCAAGAACTTCCCCGTCCGACGAGCTTAGCCGAGCAACCGCGAGCGTGCCGCGCCTACCTCACCTGCACCGAAGTTGCCTCTGTGGCCCATCCTAAGCTCACAACAATGGCGCCCAACGGTTTTGGCTATGAGGCCTAATTGCTACTTTAAGGGGACGATTTTCATTAGAAGGTCATCACCTTAGACTTGCAATAGCCTCAACGCGATTTTTTTTATCTTTTGATTTTTACTTTCCTGTCAAATCTTTGCTGTTCAATGACTGTTTAGGCTTCTGAAATTGGAGTAGACTGAAGATTGCTATCCAATCCTTAGGCGTTTAGCCAGCGGATCTAGTGAGGTAATCGAAGGTCTACAATAAAATCAGAAGCGGGCTCAAGGCGATAAGTCAAATAGCTGACTGCTACCCGAGGAAGCAAGGTCCAGGCCTGCTTCGTCGTGAGGCGTAAGCGATTGACTTTGAAACTTGAGCCGTGTTGGGGTATATTCTGAAGGCTCTTGCCAACCTGATATTTGGTACAGCCAGATGCCAGTGGGGTAGAGAAAGGAAGTATATACTTCAATACTCGCTGGGGGATCCGAAGTACCAGTCACATCGATACGGTACAAACTTTCAACGGCTACAAACAGTGACAATACAGACCAACAATCCTGTAGAGAGTGTTGCGGAGAACTGGAACAGGGAATCACACACCAATACAAGTATTATAGAGAAGAATAAGAAAGACTTAGTAAAACCCATTAGTTAAGCTATTTTATTGAAAACATTAGTTTTGAAACTGAATTTTAATATCCATATCGAATTAGGATTTCTTAGATCTGATTGGTTAATTAAAACAATTTTTTTAAACATTTTTCTGAAAAGTTTGAATATTTAATATTGTTTTACATTTCCTTGAAACCTTTCGATAAATTTTTTAAATTTTTTTATCTTTTTTTTTTAATTATTTTGAATTTTAATTTTCTTTTAAAAAGCGTCTACCCTCAACATTTTTTGAAATTTTGGGGAGTTTCAATACGCTATTTTGAGGCAAACAAAATTTTATTTCGGCCAGGGTGCAGCTGTTAGTTGTTGCTTCAATGGACGAATCCAGAAGCTTAGGGGCAGTCCCTAAAGGCACGGCGGGTAAAGGTCGATTTGAAGGGCAAAGTCGAAGTGGTAGAAGATCATCGCTATTTGACCTGACAGACCTAACCATGTACTCATACGACTTACTCAACTTTAGCCCAGACAACAGAGAACGAAAGAAGACCATTACGACTGACACAACGAACACTACTAAGCTGGTGCTTCCCATGAGGGCGATATCTGAGGATTCAGAAGAGGAGCCAGGACATCAACAACAACAACAACGCTACGAACAAGGACACGACACAAGAACAGAACTAACGTCTACTCAGAAACGGGCTCCGATACATCGACAGGACGCAATAATAGAAAAACAACAACGCCAACCATTAGACCTCGACGAAGACGACTTACGAACGAGGGGACAGACTAAAGAAAACGAACAACAAATAACGCAACCGATTCAAGAGTTTGTCTCTAGCGCTGTACGGGAGAACCAGGGCGTTATGATGACAGCGTTCACCCAGAGTATGAAGGAGCTAATGGCGTCTTTTCAAGACAACATTAAGGTCCTTCATAACAAGATTAACGACCTGGAACTCTCCGTTGCAACGCCAAGAGACACACCCAACACGACTAACAGACTCCAAGAGACGACTAGACACAGAAAGAACAAAAACCACTCTACGACAATGCCCCATCGTACCGATGAAACGGAACCCCATTTCTTCCAAGATGTAGGGCGGAAAACCGAAATTCCGGTTCATAAATGGGGCGTAAAGTTTGACGGAAGCGCAAAAGCAATGTCCGTAGAAAGTTTTATTTTTCGTATAGAGACCCTACAACGAAAATGTGGGATTTCCGAAACCCAACTATTTTCCCAGTTCCACCACTTAGTTTCAGGTTTAGCAGAAAAATGGTATTGGCAATTCCTCCAAGAAAATGAGCGCGACGAAGGCCTAAATTATTTTGACCTTAAGGACGAATTGCGTAGACAATTTGGTCAAGGAAAAAGGGACCACGAAATCCTGCGTAGCATAATGGACAGAAGACAATTGCCCCATGAGACATTCGACGAGTTTTACAGCGACGTACGTTCACTTACTTTGCAAATGACAAACAGACCTCACGAACGCGACCTCGTCGATATATTGAGACAGAACATCAAGGACAGAGTAGCGACGCTGATCTTCGGATGCTCCATTAAGAGTATCCAAGATCTAAGAGAAGAATGTCGACGAGCCGAACGATACCTGACGACTAGGGACCTAAAGTATAGACGACAAGTAACAGAAATCGAGGCACAAACTGGGTGCGCAACAAACGAAGAGCAGCAAACAGAAACGGACGAAGACGATTTGGAGATAGCTGCCCTCCAAAAATACTAGGACAAACCGTCAAACAAACTTTTCTAGGACGGACAAAACAATTCGAAATGACCAACCTTACAAAACACATACTGACGCAACAAAAAAGATTACAACGACGCCACCGACATGTCCTTCCAGCTTCCATACTCTGACTTGTTTTAGCTGTGGGGTTGGCAACATCACGTTCAACTGTGCAAAGTGTCAGGGAAACCTGAAGATCGGCGTTGCTTCCGGGAGCAAACCGCCGATGAATTTCACTCTCCCGGAGAGTCAGGACCAATCCAGATCCTGAAGAGACGAGGCACAGGAGATCGAGAAAAGAATAAGACTGATCCGAGGCGAAAAAGTCTACACCAACGTCTCGTTGAGTACAAGGAAGCAAGGCGAAGAATTTTCGGTGAGGAAGTGACACTGTCGGTGAAGAGCACAAGAAATTACAAAAAAATACAAAAACTGAGGGAAAGATGTGCAATAAATAGACGAAGAATGAAAAACATAGTTGCTTCGGTAATAACCATCAACGACGATAATAGGCCCTATGCAAAAGTGAAGATAGAAGGTGAAGAGTTCATGGGCCTATTAGATAGTGGAGCTTCAATAAGCTGTATAGGGAGAGGTGCAATAAACTTTGTAAACAGACACAACATCAGGATGACCAACATGACTACAGAATTAAGAACGGCAGACGGAAACCAACAACGAATACTGGGACGATTTATGACTACAGTCACATGGGGAAGTAAGTCCCATAAAATAGAGCTATTCGTGGTCCCAAACCTGCAACAGACACTGTATCTTGGGGTTGATTTTTGGAAGTTGTTTAAGGTTGCTCCAAACGTAATCAACGAACTCGACATTCCATCACCGACGGAAGATAGGTCACCGGTCCAGACACTCTCACCAGAACAGGCTAAAGGTTTGGAGAGAGCTAGGCAGTTGTTCCCCTCTTTCGCAGAGCTGGGATTGGGAAAGACTCGCCTCGAAGAGCATATTATCGAGGTAGAAGATGAAAAAATGCCTATTAAACAGAGACACTACCCGATCTCACCAGCGATACAGAAGCTCCTATATGACGAGTTAGATCGGATGATCTCCTTAGGAGTCATCGAGGAGAGCAACAGTGCCTGGAGCTCTCCAGTAGTCTTGGTGAGGAAACCCGGCAAAAATAGGTTATGTCTGGATTCTCGAAAAGTAAACGCAGTGACCAAAAAGGATGCTTATCCCCTCCCCCACATAGAAGGTCTTCTCAGTAGGCTCCAGGACACAAGGTTTATCTCAGGGATAGATTTGAAGGATGCGTTCTGGCAGATACCTCTGGAGCGCAAATCAAGGGAGAAGACGGCCTTCACAGTCCCTGGACGACCGTTGTACCAATACACGGTGATGCCGTTCGGTTTGTGCAACGCCGCCCAGAGAATGTGTAGACTTATGGACAAAGTCATACCCGCTCGATTGAGAGAGTATGTCTTTGTCTACCTCGATGACCTCTTGGTTTGCTCTCCGGATTTTGAGTCCCATGTCAGAGCGCTAGAAGAGGTAGCAAAGTGCCTTAGGGAAGCGGGGCTTACAATAAATGTGGAGAAGAGCAAGTTCTGCTATAGGGAGATAAAGTATCTGGGGTACATAGTCGGTGATGGAAGCCTACGAACGGACCCAGACAAGGTATCGGCGGTTGAGAACTTCCCAGTTCCGAAGACCCCCAAACAACTCCGTCGGTTTCTGGGAATGACAGGCTGGTACCGGCGATTCATGCCAAACTTTGCGGCAATGGCCGCACCAATGACGGACTGCCTTAAGAAAGGACAGACTTTCAAGATGACAGAAGAAGCGCTTAACGCATTCGAACAACTTAAGGCGACTTTGGTGTCCGCACCCATTTTGACAAATCCTGATTTTTCAAAGCGCTTCTACATACAATGTGACGCTTCGACCACAGGAGTAGGGAGCGTTCTCTTCCAGACGGATGCGGAGAATAACGAACGACCGATAGCATTCATGTCCCAGAAGCTTAATTCCGCACAGCGTAATTATAGCGTAACGGAACTTGAATGCTATGCGGCCGTTCTGTCAGTGAAGAAGTTCAGGGCTTATGTGGAGGGCTTACCTTTCACTATAATTACCGATCATGCGAGTCTGAAGTGGTTGATGACCCAAAAGGATCTGTCTGGACGTTTGGCCAGATGGAGTCTGAAACTTCAGGGCTTCGACTTCATGATCGAGCATAGGAAAGGTACCCAAAACGTAGTCCCTGACACTCTCTCACGCATCCATATGGAAGAGCTCATGCCCGAATTTGAAATCCTCCATGTTGATCTCAATTCACCATACTTTTCTTCTGAAGAGTATCATGAATTGAGAAAAACCGTTGACGACCGACAAGACAAACTACCCGACTTATGCGTTTCTGATGGATTTGTTTACAAACGAACAGATATACGAACAGGCGACGCGATCCAAGAAGACAGGGCCTGGAAGCTCTGGATACCGAGGGAGTTGCGTGGGGGACTTGTAGAATCTGCCCACAATTCACCATCAGCGGGACATGGTGGCATACACAAGACTTTAGCCAAGCTAAAGCAATTGTACTTTTGGCCGGGGATGGCTAGTGAAGTACAAAACTATGTCAAAGCTTGTGATACTTGCAAATGTAGCAAACCCATGAACATGATCTCTCGACCGCCGATGGGACAACAGACAATTACGGAGCGACCCTTCCAAAGACTATATATAGACTTTTTAGGACCCTACCCAAGAACAAAGAACGGAAACACTCACATATTCATAGTCTTAGATCATTTCAGCAAGTTTATTTTCCTTAAACCCATCAAGAAAGCAACGGCAGTTGAGGTAGTAAGGTATTTAGAAGAGAATGTGTTCCATGCATTTGGTGTACCAGAGTTTATTCACTCAGACAACGGAAAGCAGTTCGTATCAAAACTGTTCGCCAGCTTACTTCGTAAATATGGCATCAGACACGTTCGCACCGCGTTCTACTCGCCTCAGGCCAACGCGTCCGAACGGGTTAACCGGTCCGTCTTGGCCAAGATCAGGTCTTACCTGAAAGACGACCAAAAGAACTGGGACAGATTGGTTAGCGATGCGGCGTTCTCATTGAGGAGTGTGGTACATGATGCGACAATGTTCGAGCCTTACTACGCACTGTTCGGTACACACATGATCCAACATGCAAGTACATATGAAATTATCCGAAGACTTGACAACATCAAAGACATGGATACACAAGTGATAGACAAAACAGATAAACAAGAGCTAATCCGGAGTAAAATATTTGACAATCTAGTACGATCGCATGAAAGAGCAGAAAAAACATATAACTTAAGAAGTAGGGAAGTGCAATTTAGGGTAGGACAGATAGTTTATAGACGAAATTTTCGACAAAGCAATCAATCAGACAATTACAACGCTAAGCTGGGACCAAAATTTATTAAATCCATTATTCTGAAGACAATAGGAAACTCACTCTACGAAGTAGGAAACGCCAATGGAGAGAAGTCTGGTGTATACCACGCAAAAGACCTTCATACATGAGAGAAAGGGCAAAATTAAGACGCACTAAAACTGTCGTTGCTTTACGGAAATACTGTGATAGCCAAGTTAATTTATGTAAGCTAGAAAATGTCATCCTTTATTTATCCTATATGTTATTTATTCTATCTGTTAGTTAAAGGGTACTTATTCTATGTTATTTATTATTTATATGTATATTAAGTCCACTTATTACTTATATTATGTTATGTATTTAATTAGCGTTGCGATTTAGTTTAGTAATTAAAATTTAAACGATCACTGAACAAAAATATCTAATGGATAATAATGAAAGACTTCAATTAGTAATTTAAATAAACTAAAACTTGCCCGGCTCTTTAAAATTTTCCGACTCAGGGAGTGGGCCCTTGCCACACGTTTAGAGAAAAAAAAAACAAACAAACAGTCGTGTCGAAGGACTTCCTTTTTTTTTACGAACCCGGAGTACTCGCGACCACTCATACTCCGTTGTCGAGCCTGTTACGGCAGCCTTACGACACTGTAGCTCATAAAATAAAACTTAATCCTACCCCCTATACCCACCCCACCACATCAAAATAACACACTAACTACCTACCACTAAAATGACATACCCCCTTACTAAACACTACTATTAAAATTAACACTTACAACCCCGTTTTCACTCTACCACATATACCTCCGTACACGCGCAATATCCAATGGTCCAGCTGATCCTATTCCATATCCAAGATAACATGTATACCTGAAAAAAAAAAAATTAACATTAACAACCCCGAAAATCACAATAATACAACTGGAGATTTCTAATTGGTGAAAACCTAAGTTGTTTCACTCAATTAGAGACCTCCAATGTGATGAAATTCCTTCTTACCTGGTCCAAGACAGTTCCTTCCGTGTTCCTTCTATCCTTGTCCTTATCCTTTTTGATTTTCCTTTTCCTTTTTGGATTTCTTTAAAATTATTGCAGCACAAGTGTGCAAAATTGCAAATGTTGTTTGTTTTGGTTTTGTTTTGACAGTTCCACTCTAGTGGAAGGCCATCCTGGAATGCACTTGTGGAATGCAATTGTGGAGCGCGTTCCACACTAATCTGGATGATCAAAACATTATTCGTCGATAAAGTCGTGCCCTATGTCTTAAGTTATGTTACATATTTAGTTAGTAAGATTATATGAGTGCAATAATTAGTGTTAGGAATAGAGAGTATGTTTAAATGTATTGATGATAGGATAGGAATTGAGGATAGGGAACAATTACCCCTTCATACTCATTCCAATAAAGAAAACGAATGTTATGATAACCGAAAAATTTAAAGGAGAGAATTAGACAAGACCAAACGTACTCGACATTGCAAAAAAAGGGTAAAATAACAGAGACGATAATAGGAAAGGTGGGTAAGACAAAGGCAGGGGAAATTGTAAGACAAAAATTTGAATTCGACGATCCCGCTCAAGCTCACAATCAATTGAATAAGATTGAGAGTGGACGGCTGCCAAGAGCTTTACGTTTTTTTATTGAGTGCGAGATTTTGGGAACAAAAGAAAAAAGTACTGTGCAAGTGCACTTAAAGGAAATTTTCACCGGGTGTAAATTTGAATTTGGGTAAGTCAAATTTTTGAATTTGGCCGTTGCGAAATATATTGTGATACCATTTTTTTAGACCTAGAAGATTAACTGGTGGAAATAGAGGAAGGTGTAGGAGTGCAGGTGTCATAGTTTCGTTGCAGAGGTAGGTTACACTAAATTGAATAAATCTGTCGAAGTGCTAAAGTGTTTCGTTTAGTCGGACCTCGCTTTTGTAGGCCGGCTATTTTAGTGAAACTGCGCCGCGCCACATTTTGGGTGCAAGAAGGGTGACGTAAGACCGAGGACCGTTTAGTAGCTGATCAAAAATAGCGGCGCCGCCACGAATTGCCCTCAACTTTATTGACCGCTACAACGGCAACAAACGGTTTCCATCGGCTGAAGACCCTTCTTGGCCAGTGTCCTCAACAACCACCAGTCCTCAATCAACGCATAGGAACCGTCTTCGCCGAAATAGTGGGTGATTCCAAGGAATCCAAGGAATTCCAAGGAACACGCCATCAGCGACGGTCCAAGTGCGAAATTTCTGTGTCCCATTGAGGAGCTTCATGGGACTGAATCGCCAACAACAACATCAACAGCAGCAGTAGCAGCAATACCTTAAAAGATATATTGTGAAGTGCCAGATAGATTTTAATTTAGTTTTTTTTTGATTTTTTTCTTTGAATTAACGTAAGGTTAGGGCTAGTCGTGTATTTCTCTTTTAACTTTTACAAAAATTTAAGTGCGCGTTTTCAGCGGAAGCGACGAATAATACCGCTTCAGGAGTCTTCTTCTGGTGCTGCCGGCAGGACTTCGGAGGACTTTCTTCAACACGTTTGTAAAGGAGTGAGTACTAAAAGTTATATTGCCACTTATATTAAATTTTTATGAAAGAGAAGTTAGATACACTTGTTTTAAGTTAAATTTTAGTTATATAGTTCATTTCATAGTTTAAGTTTTAAATTTTATTTTTGAATTCCTTTTTATTTAGATTTTTTTTTGAATTTTTATCTTAGTTTTTTTAATTTCATTTCAATTTCAAATAAAACTGGCACTAATGAGTGTAGATACTCTTGTATCTGTAACGCTTTCTCTATTTGCGTTCATCATGACATACATGGGCTAGTGCGATTTTTGTTTGGTGTGTGATTTTCTGGGAAGGCCGTCCCTTTACAGGTAGACCATGACATAACGCGACATTAACAAACGACGACGACATGACTTGACGACTATTTGCGCGCGGATGGATGTGACTGGAAGCTGTCTATAGGGGCTATCATCCGTAATATCGGTCAGGGTGATAGCGACGGTCGTGTTTCGACACGAGGGGTGGGTAGGCCAAATTTTGCCATCACAACTGGCTTATTTCGGATCTCAATCCAGTGAACCTGCTATGAAGGATAAATGTTTGGGAAACCTTTTATTTTTCGTATTAGGGTATTGTAGCGTAGTTTTATTTCTAGATATAGGGTTTATTTTTGAAATTTAAGTTTAGTTTAAGGTTTAGTTTAGCTTAGGTTTAGTTTCGCGAAGTTTTCCCTAGCAGTATCCTTTTAAGTGGGCCAAAGTCATTGTACAGTTCTTCCTTTTCACTTTTCTTCTCTCTACTATCATCTTCTCTCGTCCCTAAGTCCGTCCGAGATCAAGTAACGTAACTTTCTTTACTCTTTCTTTCCTTTTTTTGATTAGGCACGATATAAAAAGTTTGTTGAGCATGGTGGTGCATGGTGGGAGGCAAGAACTTCCCCGTCCGACGAGCTTAGCCGAGCAACCGCGAGCGTGCCGCGCCTACCTCACCTGCACCGAAGTTGCCTCTGTGGCCCATCCTAAGCTCACAACAGACCCTATCAACGTGAACTTTTCGAACTCCTGAACGGGGCCTGCACAGATCAGAAAATCGTACTTGGGGACTTCAACGCGAAAATCAGTAAGGCAAACATCTTCGGCGGGTTAGCTGAAAAGCACAGCCTACACAAAACGGCTACAGATAAGGGCTTCTAACTAGCGGAGATTGCAACAGCATGTAATACTGTAATCAGCAGCACAAGGTTTCCATGACTTTGAATCCAAAAAGCAATCTGGGAATCTCTAGATGGTCGAACCACGAGAGCTATAGTGCTGAACTTAATAAGCATGTTCTGGATGTATACGGCTATTGTGTGACCAATACTCACATATGGCAGTATAGTCTGGTGGCAAGCCACATACAGAGCAACCAAATTGAAGCAAATGACAAGAATACAAAGACTAGCATGTATAGGGACAACCAGTGCGATGAGAACAGCCCCAACCTCTGGATTGGAGTTGATTCTGCATCTGCTGCCCTTAGATCTATATATGCAGGAATCAGCTGCCAAAAGCTAATCGAGGATCAGCCAAACGAACAGCTGGATCCCGAACCTCTCTGGGCATGCGCAGGTCCCAAAGAAATACGTCGCGAAGAGCTCAAGGTTCTCTGCTCACAGCATAATGCTGATCTCTGCTGGGTTCCTGGTCACAGGGTCATACACGGCAACGGATGGCCGATGAACTGGCAAGAAATGGATCTGCTACAGATCATGACCAGGCACTATACAAACGGTCGAACCACCACTCTGTAACCTCAGAGAACAAGTGGAATACAAGACCCAAATGAAAGCCAATACCAGGTGGAAGTCATTGACTACCTGCGAAATATCTCGGAAGCTCTGACAAAAACTTTTGCGGTACGACAGAATCTCCTTGTCTAAACTGGTAGGGATTCTCACTGGTCACAACTTTCTCAGAACCCACACAATGAAACTAAATCTCAAGTATGACGACATCTGTAGAGGCTGTAGTGATGAAGAAACACGCGAGGATACACCTCATTTCCTCTGTCACTGCCCGAGTCTCTGTCACCTGAGGAACAGAACACTTGGAAGCTACTACTTTCAAGACATCCAAGAACTTTCCGATATTCCATTACCCTATCTTTACAGGTTCCTACGAACATCAGGATGGCTGGATAGAGTGGAGTAACCCAAAGTAACAATAAGGAAGGACGTAATCCCACCAAGGGTATCACAATGGGTTTACATCGACCTAAGTGTGGCGGAATTGAGGATCCTCTATTCCACCAACCCGTAAACCTAACTTAACCTAACCTAATAAGCATGCTCGGTATTAAGCTCTATCGTACCCCTGTATATCGATATCCTTACAGATGAGAGGTACGAATTCAACATCTTGGATATGAACTCATATTCAGAGTGGTGAAAGTCGACTCTAAACATTTTCTCGGTTGCAGCAAAATTCAGAGGCCCGACTGTCCAAAGAGAAGAAACTACGAATGGTGCACGAAAAGAGACTTCACCTCGATCGCCTTAGTGAGCCGAGGATTGCAGGAGTCTACTAACAAAAAACTGAGTGAGAGACTCCCAGCTGTGCCCTCAACCCCCACCAATGTCAACACCCAGTGGATACAGTATCGCAATATCATCTACTACTTTGAAACCATAAAAGGCTACAAGCCACCCCCGAGAAGATGGTGATGATGTTTTTAAGTATCAAGCATGGGAAGAGGGCCGAAACCAGGCCTTTAGTGTCCTCTTTTGTTGGGCCTCACAGCTGTATCAGTTTTCTTGGTAACCCGAATCCCACCATCGCTTAATAAAGCTCGAGCTATATAAATCTCGATGGATGCTATCATACACGGCCTTAAAGTCGATGAAAAGATGGTGTGTTTCAACTTGAAATTCGTTGGTGGTTTCCAGAATTTTGTTTTTTTTTAAGTGGCCTCTCCAATTAGCCCGGTCCTTAGCTAACTGCCTCCAGTTGCGCACTCCAAGTTGGTTAAGGTCGGTTTCTACTTGGGCGCCACTTCAGGCGAGGTCTTCCTCTACTGCGTCCGACGTCTGGCTGGGAATCGAAGACTCTAGGAGCCGGATTATTGGTGTCCATTCTTTCTACATGTCCTAGCCACCTTAAACGTCCAATGCGGAGTTTTTTGACTAGGGGTATGTCGCTGTACAGCTCGTATAGTTCGTGGTTGAATCTTCGACTCCGTAGCCCGTCAACGCAAACGGGACCGAAGATTTTCCGAAGAATTTTTCGCTCAAAACGACCATGGATTTCTTGATCCGCTTATGATACGGTCCATGTCTCAATCCGTAGAGTGGCACTGGGATGATCAGAATCTTGTATGGTATCTCCTTAGTAGATCGAGTTAAGGCTTTACTACTAAATTGCCTTCTTAGCCCGAAGAAACAGCGATTGGCAAGAGTAATTCTTAGTTTACTTTCTGACGAGATGTTGTTGTCAGAGGTTATAGTGGAGCTGAGGTAGACAAAGTCCCGTACTACCTCAAAGTTATATCTGTCAATGGTGACGTTCTGTCGAATTCTTCGATATTGTGTGTCCTTTCGTTTTGACAGCATATACTTAGTCTTACCCTCATTTACTGCTAAACCCATTTTTGCCGCTTCCTTCTCTATACTATACTAGCAAACGTGGCTATGACATCTCATTGAGTCCTACAAATGATGTCAATATCGTCGGCATATTCTAGTAGTTGCACCGATTTTTGGAAGATTGTGCCTCTGGTGTTGGCTCGGGAGTTTTGCACAATGCTCTCAAGAATCAGATTGAAAAAGTCATATGACAGTGCATCGCCTTGCCTAAATCCATTTTTAGTATCGAATGTGTGGGTGAGGTCGTTTCCGACCCTGATGGTGCAGCGAGAATTCTCCATCGCCATCCTACACAAACGGACGAGTTTGGGCGGTATACCAAAACTAGACATGGCTCTGTATAGTTCGTCTCTATAAATGCTGTCGTATGCGGCTTTGAAATCGATAAATAGGTGGTGGGTATCGATTTGGACTTCTTGGGGTTTTTCCAGGATCTGCCGAAGTGTGAAAATTTGATCGATTGTGGACTTTCCTGGCCTAAAACCACACTTATAAGGGCCGATCAGATTGTTGGTAAACGGTTTCAGGTGTTCACATATTACGGCAGATAGGATCTTGTGGTGATGTTGGGGAGACATGATTCTATAGTTGCTGCAGTTCAGAGGGCCCCCTTTTTGTGGATCTGGCATACTATGCTGAGGTTCCATTCTTCAGGCATGCTTTCATCCGACCAGATTTGGCTTATCAGTTGGTGGATGTAACTTACCAAGTCATCTCCGCCGGCTTTATATAGTTCGGCGGGAATGCCGTCATATACGCCACTCTTGTTAAGCTTGAGTTTAGATATTGCTATCCTCACTTCACTTAAATCGGGTGGTTGGCAGTTCTCGCTGCAGTTGCCAATGTTAAATGGTTCGTTCTGCCTAACAGCGGAAGATTGTTCATCGCCGTTTAACAGTCTACAGAAGTGGTTCTTTCATTTCCTCAGCATTGACTGTGTCTCAACTACGGTATTTCCTTGTTCATCTCGTCCCGACAGGAGTTTGTTGGAGCCTTGTTTCCTTGACTTTGAAGTTTTACTCTTTAGAAAAACTGGCGAACATCGTTTCTGGTGTGGCACCTCTCTATATCCTCTATAACGCGCTTTTCTTGCTCTTTTTTCTTCTTTCTGAAAAGCTGGTGTTCTTCCCTTCTTCTCTGCCTATAGAGCTAACTGGCAGCTCTCTCTCTCTTCACCTGCAGCTTAGCCGTGTAGGCCTCGTCCTTGCTGCGACCATCTGCCGGCAAAGCAAGGGTTTCTTGCTAGTTGGCGCTAGAAACCTAGCACAACAGTTGCGGTGGTTTCTGTCTGCCAAATCAAATAAATGCTGGAGTACCACAATGGTCCACACTGTTTCCGACACTTTTTCTTATTTTTGTTAATGACCTCTTGTCTGCAACTTCTTATCTAATCCATTTTTTGCTGATGCAGCACCCACCCTCATATTCCTTCTCGAATCCTCGCCCTTCGCCTTCGGACGTGGAACAGAAACGACAAAATATGTTAAGGTCAGTAAATTCCGACCTCGACAGAATACTTCACTAGGGTTAGTCTAATAGCGTGGAATGTAATGCTTCCAAAACGCAATGCTGTCTTCTGTCATCAAAGGGAAACCAACTTCTAAAGCCATTATCCATGAATATCCTTGTATCGTCGAAACCAAACAACTTTCCAAGCTCGGTATGTGTATTATTAACGACTTATATTAGAACGACCACACATTCAAAATCTCTAATAGTGCCGCAAAATGTCAAATTTCCCTAAATCGATTTAAGAAATATTGGGCGTTGACCATATCAGAGGGAATCTGGTCAACGCCCACATCGGGTGCAGCAAAAATACAGTCGCACTTCCTACATAGATGGGATACTAAAGAGTGCAACAAAACTAATGGGAGACTCAACCATTCCGAACTTATAGTCTCGCTCGAACATCGTTATAATTTCTCCCGCCTTACACTCTTTTACCGCTATTGTAACATCAAATTCTCAATTAAAATAGCCAGATGACCCTTCAACAATTAAACCGTAATACTCGCCGTGCAATTAGTGCAAATTATTCAACCTCAAGCCTATCTTCGGACGTTCTATGAAATATAGGAATTCATTCCTAAACTGAACAAGACGAATGCGGAATGCTATACAAAGCTCAGCCTTTCCGCTCCATTACAATTTACAGAAATTGAAAACCAACGCACACCGGTATCTCCTCCCTTCTTCTCCTGAATTTCCTTAATTCCCGTGAGGTGCTTACAACACTATAAGGGTTTTCATAATCCCTTTAGCGCGTGCCAATTATAAAAAAAAATAAACTTTCTTACTTTCTCCAGTAAGTTAGTTCTGCTTGGAACTACCAGCGGAGGAATTCTGCAAAGTCCACCCTGAATTGTCGAAGGAATTTGACAAAGTCAATCGCTCGTGTGGCATCGACCCGAACGGCTTTAACTTTCTCCAAAGTTTCTTTCCAACTCCGCACTGTTTTAAAATGACCTTAACCAGCAGACGTCCCTTAATCCTTGCCCTGCGCTCACATTCCAATGTGGCCTGTACTTTTTCGACATGGCCCGCAAATCGCTCCTATATCTCTATATTTCACGCGTTTCGTTCGGCAACGTTACTTGCGAGTTGTACTCCAGAGGAGACTCTAAAAAAAGCGATCACATTCCAACTAGACTCCCTTTCCCTATATAAAGCGTGTCGGGGACAAAACGGAGCCTCTGGCGAGACCACAAATCGACCTAAGCTTCATTCAAAAATTGTCACCGATATAGAAGACTTCAGCAGCTTACTTTCACATAAAACACTTCATCCGAGATCGCCGCCATCTTTGTTTGAGAATTGAATTTCAGAAAAAATTTAATTTGAATAAATGAAACCCAAAATGTTGTCCTTGCCAACGTTCATACGCACAACAAAACATTGATCTAACTCACTTCGGTGTCAATCGACACACCATGCCACTCCTCAGATTCCCTCACTGATCCTGACCACAGACGCGCCCATTTCACCAGACACAATGCTCGCGACATTACGATGGAAAAATAAATCTCTTCCGCAACGCGATAATATTTGTTTACCTGATGAGTTATTACAGAACCCGGGTCTGCATAAACACTGCAAATGAGTTATCCTTGGGCAGAGCCGTATCGAATGCAAAAACCGACACAACCAACGACTATGACGACGTGTCGACAAGTACTTTATGGTCCGCCTTCGCTCACTCCTGGCGCAGTTATTGCCCATTAGTGGCAGTCGAGCACTGTCGCCGTCCACTGAGGATCGTTGCGTCGCCGATCTTCTTCAAAATTGTTTAACCCTTGGCCACACAGTCATTAGGGAGCGAGGCAAAACCTGTCCACCGATGGTGCTGGTCATAAACCGAACGAACGAATCGTCATCGTCATTGGTTTCGGTCTCTCACGCGCCTTCGTCGCTTTATGAGCCCTCGTCTCAGACTGCGTCCGCGCTTACTGATAACGCCGGCATTCCAGGCATTCTCCTCAATGTTTGTCCACATTATGACTGCGATAAAGGAGTCATTGGGTAGAATTTACCTGCGGCACACATAGTACCCAGGTACGGCAGGCAGCGCTCATAGAAACGTAACCCCAGAGCATTGTCCGCCGTGGCGCGTTCTGCAGTGACACAATCGCTTGGAAGCTTTGAAGAGCTACAAAATGTTGAGCAACAGATAGTCCGTTCGGTGGATTTAGTGGATATGGATAGACAGGAAAATGTGGCGGAAAGGAATTCGAGTCGCGAGTATTTGATTGGATTACGTCGGTCGGTGGGTGCTTCTGTGCCGGCGCACATCTCGTCGGACGATGAGGTATTATCAGTGCCACTGACAGGTAGCATATTTGCCTGCCACAGCCTAGTTGAACCCTCGACTCAGGTTGCGCCACGGAATGGCAATAAATGACAACGACGATGATGACAGCCAAGACGATGACGGCAGCGGCGACTTAAGCGGTTGACGCCGCCCGCTGTTTACCCAGAATGTGGTATGTCCGGTAGATACATATGTGCGCCTGCGCCGCGTTCTCATGCAGGCTTTATGATTTATTACGTGGCGACAAGAAGTTTTTTTTCCTTGCCGAAGATCGGCTTTAGGACCGATTTTTGTGCGCATGTTGAGTGAGAGAGTAGCACAGGTAAACGGGGATGACATTCGATCCGATCCGCACGCTCAGTGGCGAGTTTTGTTCACGCAGATGATTGAGATGATATGCTGCGATTCGATGGTGGATGGGTTAACCCTTTTCGAGGAAGCCAGCTACTGTGCTAAGTCACGCATGCGTCTTGGGGCTTTGGGTGTGTAGTTGGATAAGCGGGTTTTATTTTGGGTGGTCGGTTGTATGGGAGTAGAGAGCGGCACGTTTGAGGTTCATATTCCTTGTCATGTGCGGAGCTTTGGAAATAATTATGTTGGAGTGGAGAATTTCTTCAAGGATGAGCAGCTATTGGTTATTTGATAGTTAAATTAACAGGTCCCTATCGAGAAAAAGGCGTCCTTACCTCGTGAATGCTTGAAGTGTTGGTTGCCACGTGTGTTATCCTAGTCATACAATACCAACATCAACAGCAAGAATTAGTTCAGGAGTTGCTCTACCGTTGATATGGGTTTCGATGTGTTTAATGCGTCAAACACCATACAAAGCATACTATCTTTCAAAATGGCGCTCCTAATGCCGTCGTAGATGATGCACACGTTCATTGCATGACAGAATCTCGCTGACTTAGTTTGAACCGTCACTTGTCATAACTTTCTAAGTTGCCAATGAAACTTAACCAGAAAGAAGACGACGCCTATAGAGACTGAGGTGAAGAAACCTGGTGAAGAAACTTACGAGGGTGCACATCCCTTTCTCCATCACTGTTCAGGTGTCTGTCATCTATGGAACAAAACATTTGAAAGCCTCTGCTTCCAAGACATTCAAGAAATTTTCTCAATCTTTAAAGGATTCTTATGGATGGTTGGTGTTACGTGAACCATATTGCAAGATGAAGGAATATGATTTCATTAAAACGGCTAACTTCCACCGAAGGTTACCACAATGGGCTCATGGCGAGATAGAGGACCACCTATTTCATCGCACTTTACCTAACTCCAGGAACCCATTCCTAGTCGATTTGTATGTGAATCGGACCTCTATATACCTCTACCCGGGATGAATATAAGATTCTGGGGTAAGTTGTTGTGGTTTCATGAGCTTTCGCCACCCGAATCGTAGACAATCATTACAATTACAGAATCGTTGCCCTGGTGTATGTGACGTCAAAGTGCCAACCAAGCCCCTTGTATCAATCACACATACCATGAAATTCCGCTTTGCTATCGTTGAGATGGTAGAGAGCACCTAAATATTTTATGTGCTCCATGACATATAAAGGGTCGGCCAAATAACTTTTTTTTTTGAAAATGCTATAAAAAAAAACTACTGAATATTTTCTCAAATTTCTTTTTTTATTTGAAAGTACAATCCTTCCGGTTAATAATGGAAAATAATTTCATTCAAATGGCTGCCTCGGCTGGCCATGCAGTAGCCTACACGATCGGTCCAATTTTTAAGCACATTATCGATTGTGTGCAGCTGTATTTCACCAATGGCTTCACGAATATTGTCCCTTAAAGTGTCAATTGTCTCTGGCTTGTCGGCGTAACACTTATAGTTTACGGCACTCCACAAATAATAGTCCAACGGTGTTAAATCGCACCTCCGAGGTGGCCAAACGACACCAGCTCTGCGGCTGATAATGCTATCTTCAAAAACAGGGCGTAAAACATCGAGTGTAGCTTCGGCTGTGTGGCACGTAGCGCCGTCCTGTTGAAACCAAATGTTGCCAATATCCTCCTCTTCAATTTTTGTGAACAAAAATTCGTTCAACATGGCCCGATAACGATCGCCATTGACTGTAACGGCCACTCCTTGCTCATTGGCCCAATTATGCCTCTGGACCAAAATCCGCACCAAACAGTAACTCGTTTTGGGTGTATCGGCTTTTCAATGTATGCGTGCGGGTTTTCTGTGCCCCAAATGTGACAATTTTGCTTTTGTTTACATACCCGCCAAGATCAAAATGAGCTTCATCTGAAAAGATGATTTTTTTTGGAAAAATCGGCATCTTCTCTAAGTCGATCGCAGGCCCACTTAGCGAAGCGAAAACGCATTGGATGGTCGGTTGGCTTCAACTCCTGAACCAATTGGACTTTGTATGGCGTCATACCAAGGTCTTTATGTAAAATTCGTCTCAATGATGTCTCTCCGAAATATTCATTTGTTGAGAACGACGGTGATTTGATGTTGATGGCGCTTCACGCACACTTTCTGCCACAGCAGCAATATTCTCGGGTGTACGCACTGTTTTTGGCTTTTCACGCTTTGGTTTATCGATGAGGATGCCAGTTTCTTTCACTTTTTTCACAAGATAACGAACATACGGAGCTGACGGTGCTTCTCTTCTTCCAAAATCCGTACGCAATTTTCGCACACATTCTGCAACATTACCATGATTTTCAAAGTATTGTCGCAATATTTCCCAGCGTTGTTCAAGCGTATACCCAACCATATTCTTCAGCGGAAGGATAAAACTAATTATCTGTCAAATCAGATATGAGCTAAGTGTTACCATTCACGAAATAAGCACTAGTTGAAAAAAAAAAACGTTAGATGGCGGACCCGTTATGTCATATGATGTTGCTAGTCCTCCAACGGGCTTGTCCTCAGGTGGCAGATAGGAGGGACACAAAATATGTACCTTTCGTGGACCAAAACTACCTAGGCGAAAGGCCCCCTATCAAAAAACCGCTAACACGGCAGCGGAAGATTTCCCAATATGGAGTCAACGGTGGCTTCTATAGTTACAGTTAGGATGTCTGAGGTAAACAACCTATTTGAGCTGCTCCGACTTATTTGGACAACAGAACATCTAGGAATCTCAAAGGTTAATTAGGTACTTTGAACAGAAATGGTGGCGGAAGAGTTGAGGGGCCAATGATAGCGCCAAACATGCTGCTATAAAGCTGACATTACCGCCATCCAGGAAATATGATAGGATGGGCCGGCCAAACGAAGGATGAAAAACTGTAACATCTACAGACCGTCTTATAGGGAGCAGAAACAGCGACTATTCGGATGCCAGGCTTAGGTCTCCAAGGCATTAGCGAACGCATTGTTACAATCCAGATCAAGGCCATATTCGCCAACAAAAGCCTTATATGCACTCACGCTATGATGGAGGAAAAATATGACCATAGAGACTGTTTCTACGAACTCCTGGATAAAACTTATGAGGTCCTACCGAAGTACGATGTTAAAATCGTGTTGGGGAGATATTGTCGAAGAACAATGGCAATGATGCCAACAAGCTATTAGATCAGCCGCAACTGATGTGCAAGGTTTCTCGCGCCCACCAGCAAGAAACCTTTGGTTTGATGAGCAGAAGCAGAAGCTCGCAGTCAAGAACGAGGTCTACAAGGGTAAGCTGCTGGTTTGTTATCCCATGTCAGGCAGAACTAACTATAGACTAAGTATATGCTGTTAACACGAAGGGACAAAACGACGAATTGGGCAAAACGCCACCATTGACAGATATAACTTTGAGGTAGTACAGGACTTTGTCTACCTCGGCTCCGCTATTAGCTCTGACAACAATATCTCGTCAGAAATCAAACGAAGAATTACTCTTGCCAATCGGTGTTTCTTCGGGCTAAGAAGGCAATTCAGTAGTAAAGCCCACACTGGAACTACTAAGGGCTCAGTGGCGCTATGGTTAGTGCGATAAACTGTCGCGCAGAAGGTCTGGGTTCGATATCCAGCCTTAAATGATTTTTCAATGGCATTCCTCTCGTGGTGATCTGACAAATCATCCGAGTAGTATCAGTTGTCAAGAAAAGCTTCTTAACTTAGACGTTTGGAGTCGGCATAAAACAGGAGGTCTCGCCATTATATGTACTTCACGCACACATGGATGGTTATGAGAAAGCTCGGCCCTGGATACTAACGAGCCTGTTACACCAAAAAAATTTATTTATTTTTGGGAACTAATATGGAGATCCTATATAAGACCTTGGTCGCCCAATCGTCCTCCACGGCGCTAAAGCATGAACCGCATTAAAAGAGGATGAAGAAATCCTTGGTCGATTCGAGAGGAAAATTCGTCGAAAAATCTTCGGTCCCGTTTGTTTTGACGGGTTATGTAGACGAAGATTCAACCACGAACTATACGAGCTGTGCAGCAAAAAATCTGCATAGGACCTTTAAGATGGCAAGGATATGTTAGCCTCATCTTCGATTCCCAGCCAGATGTCGGACGAAGTAGAGGGAGTCTTCGCCTTAAGAGGCGCTCACAAGAAGAAACCGACCTCAACCAACTTGAAGTGCGTAACTGGAGGCAGTTAGCTAAGAATCGGGCTAATTGGGGTGGTGTGTTGGTTGAGCCCCAGGTTCATTCTGGACTGTAGCGCCACTTAAGTAAGTAAGCAAGGCATTATGGATCGGTATACCTAGATCAATTGCAAATTGGGCATAAGGCTACTAGCGCATGGTTAAGTCAGTTAATTACACGTAATATTTACAGTAGGGGTCATGTGGAATGGTTAGTACTCCAGAGGCTGTAGGTTTCTAAGTTTCCCCATAAATGCCTCTCCATTGACTGGTTAAAGTGTTTTTACTTGTATGTCCCATTGAAATCTCGCACTTTTACATAAAAAACTCTGTCGGTCGTAGCATTGGTGTCTATTGGCCAGAAACATCCTGAAAATCTCTGATGCGTATACTTTCGTTTAGTTAGACACTGTTGGTATATACGTCTTGAAGTTCGGTGTTACATCTGGACTACAAAATCCCATCTACATAATCTTACGCTCGCTACGACCAAGGATATCTTCATCTGCTTTAGTTTACAAATTTAAGTCTTCAGTTAAGAAGAAAAGCGATACGTGTTGATCCTGAATATACAAATCAATGTCTACTTGTCAAATATGTCTTCAAACCCCGTTCTAGGATTAAGATAAATGATGGTAGGAAGCCATTTTACAATGCGGATGGGACTCACACAAAACCTGCACCGCAATATTTTATTTCTCCTTATAACTTCGCAACCACTCTGTATCAGAATTCTATTCTGCAAGGTCGCCAACCTAGAAAATCTAAAAACCTTTCCGCTAGAATATGCATAAACAAAAGAGTTCACCTGCGAACTGGCCCTTACGGGCCTCTATAATTCTCACGTAATACCCTGAAATTCAAACACCATATAACCTTTCCTAATACTGTTATATATCTGCCATTCTTTATCAAATTTTTCCACATCCTTCATGTCAAATTATATCTCATTAGTATCCCTTAGCCTTACTGCAACCCGCAATGACCACTTTGCTCTGCGCTACAACATCCATTACCAAACCGAAATTCTGTTAATGTAACACAGCGTACACTCATGAATTATCCAAATAAAACAAGCATGCATACATGCACTAGTCCTTGCTAATCCTTGTCAAATATTTCCAAAATATCTCTTGCTGGACACTGCAAATAGCATCACCTCTACTTGGCTAGCTTAAGTCTAATCCCCACAACCAATGGCAAACATTAAATCAATTTGCTTCCAAAACAAATCAATGAATTCCCATAATCCTGGCGATGTCCTGACTAGTTTTCATCCCCTCCTGTCAGATATGTATAATAATTAACCGTGACTACGAAAAGCGCATTCAACGAGCCATGCACTCCACTAACACCACGTTGTAGCCTATATCTCAACTTTAATCCAACAAAAGTCCTTCTCCGAGGACATTACAGGATGTAATCGCATATGAATAAATTATACGGAGGGAAACATTTCGCCATATGGTTCACTTTTCGCTAGTTGTTGCTCTTGGAATTTCGCCTCAGGATAACCACCACCCTCACCATTTGCGCGCACTCGCTTCGCATAGTCATCCGAAGAGATTGAATCCTGCCGCGTCATGCGTATCCAACTAATAAGGATTGATTGGTTTTTTTTTCTGTCTAGTTCTTCACAGAAAAGTGTATGCTACCCTCTCTATCATTTCATTTAATTTACTTAAAATCTTGCAGCCTTCCGATGGTGATGCTTCGGTTTTCGTCCTTTTTTGTGTTGTTTCGCGACATGTGTTGTTTATTCAATCGCCACACAAGGGGGATGAAGTTGGAAGTGTTTGTTGGTATAGGATGGGATGAGGATGAAAAAAAAAACACTCCAGAGAGAGAGAAAGAGGAACACCAAGGACGAGGACGAGGACGAGGACGTTATTAGTTGATTACAGGACACATTATCATGATTATCGGGTGTTCGTATCATTCAGATTTTTTTTTATTTGATCTTCGGGTTTTGGGGGTAAAAATAAATTTATTGCGCAAAGTAACAAAGCGTGAGGATAAAAGGGGTTGGAACGACGTCAGGACATGACTACTGTTAATAGTTTGATTAATGGGCTTTTGCAGCGACGAAGAGAACGAGAGACTGCCAATGTGGGTGTTTGCGGAAGGAACGCACGATTTACCGAACCTATAATCTTCGGTTGGATTTGATTTACTCGGCGAAATTATTATCCGGCCTGTCTGTGATTATTTTTATTGGTGATGTAGTGTGTCCTTACGGCTGGCGTTGGGGGCGGTAACTGGCAACTGTTACAAGCATCGAATGGTTGTAGATACGCTGGATTTGTAGGGGAGGCTTGTTTTACTACGACTGAATGGTCAAGGTTGGGCAACATTGATTTTGATTGATGCGACTTTGGGTTCCTGTTTGCGGATGAGAATTTTGCGGTCAATAGGCGGATGAAGAGTGATCAATTTATGACGCACTTGCGTTAGGAGTTGTTCATGATTTGCACACCCCGATAGGGCCGAATTGTGTGTGAGGAATATTTTTTGAAGCTAGAGTCAGTGTGTTTTTATTTTAAAGCCTGATTGCCAGATTCATAAGGAACCTCAGGCAAGAAGATCTGTGGTTTAGAGGTCTAGAGGTTGCTTTTACAATAGAAGTTAAATCATCCGCAATTTTAGCCTTTTGTGAACTGATCTCAACTCCATCAGACACTTCCGAGGAAACACCGTCCTCCTCTTTAGGAATAGGCCTTCGAATAATCATACCTGTTGTTGTAAGGTTGTCTGTCATGCTACGATGTTTCGGAAGCAGTAGTCTTAATGATACAACCAGCAATACTGTCTGAGGCATCTACTCATGTAAAGTCCCTTTCAAGGTAAAGTTAAAGTTCAAGGGCGAACTTTTTTTTGTTAATTTTTCTAAGGTGAGGCGATCCTATAACTCTCCAAGAGCACTCTGAAATAATCCTTGTAGATGTTTACCAACTCTGCTCTTGAATCGGAGCTGCATGGAGTTGTGTTTCCATCATCCAATTCAAGATTAATGGGCCTCATTCGAGGATATGCATAATTGCAACGAAGGCCTCACGATGTCTAAAAATTCATATTTGTCTGATAAATTAGTTTACAGCCAACACTCTGTCAATCGGATTGCGGAACACATTCGATGCGATTGGGCTAGCAGCTCCGACCATCCAAATATAAAAATGCTGCGCCATAGACGTCTTAATGGAGCTGTAGTTTGTGTGATATCATTCAGTAATGCCGTAGACGGTCTCGGCCTGAGATTCTCTTCGATTCTGAGGATATTGCTTGCAGTGATTCAGTCCCAAGTCGTTGAGGGTCTCGGCCTGAGAATCTCTTCGATTCTGAGGATATTGCTTGCAGTGATTCAGTCCAAGCGCTCTTAAACCAGGGGTTCAGTCTTCCTTGTCGCTTCAAACCTGAAGGCTGGGATTTGAAGATTCTTTTGTCTCTATGTGGCTGAACCAATGTAGTCTACATCCACATCATGGTAAAGCTCATAAAGTTTGCGTTTGTATCTTCACCTCGCATACATGACCAAAAATTCGACGAAGAACGTGCCTAATATTTGCTCCGCTTAAAGTAAGACTGATACCGGACCCTAGATAGAGCCAACATGTGGACTTTCGGGCTGAGAATTTTGATCCGATTAGTTGTAATTCCACTAAGGTGTTATTCGTGGGATTGATGATGACTCCGAGGTAGATGAACTCTTTAACTACCTCAAATATGTTGCCCAACTGCCTGAATGGCTTCGTCAATAAACAAAATTTGCGGTATTGGTCAGGCAGCAATCCACACGTACTCCATGAGTCATCATTGCATCCCGAACAAATTACGGTTTGGTGTGGTTTATGGGCCGGCGGCGTCATTGTGCCGTACTTCTTCCGTGATGATCCAGACCGGCACGTTACTGTGAATGGGAATCGCTACCGATCAATGATAACCGAATATTTTTGGCCCCAATTGGATGATATGTACTTGCAGGATATGTGGTTCCAACAACACGGCGGCACAAGCCACACAGCGGATGTCACAATCAATTTATTGGAAACCAAGTTTGGAGAACTTGTTATCTCACGAAATGGTCCAGTCGCCGTTAGACTATTTCCTGTGGGGCTACGTCAAGTCTATGGTCTATTGCAACAAGCCAGCGACGATTGATGAATTTCTTACGGATATCGAACGTGAAATTGCAGCAGTATCGGCCGATTTATGCTTGGAAACCGTCGAAAACTGGGTTCAGCGTCTGAACTTCTGCAAGCGTGCCCGTGGTGGCCATGCAAAAGAAATCGAGTTCCATACATAATCGCATCGAACGTACTTTCACAGGAATAAAGAATTTCATTGATATCCTAAACCGTTTTTGTTTTATTTAAAAAAAAACTTTTGTAGCGCTCTTATTGAAAGACCCGATACAACGATACGGTGTCTGCGTACCCCAGTAGCTGGGGTACGCAGCTACTTGCTGAAGACAGTGACTTTTCGACTTGAAATTCGTTGGGGTCTTTGCCGGGATTTGCCTTAGTATGAAAATTTGGTCTAGGGTCGATCTACTGGGCCAAAAGCTAAACTGGTGCCGATGAGTGTCTTGCAGAATGGCCTTAAAACGTTAACATCATACTTCGGTAGTCCTTGGCTAAATTACGATTATTCTCCTTCGGAGCGCCGATAAGGTTATGTTGACTTGATGCGCATTGTGATAATGGTTTTGCTGATGTTTTCAATGCAAAAGACCTCTTGCTTAGTCAAACCCTCCTTCAAATAGTCCCCAATTCCGCACTCTATACAACACGGACCATAGAAAAGATCGCAGTTTTTGGCCGTCCATTTTCCACCCCATCCCATCGTATTTCCTGAATCGCAGTAATGTCTGCTTTGTAGCAGATTACGGGTTCCACTTGTTGTTTGGTGGTCCATTTTCTTTGAAGTCTTCTAATATTTTTGGTACAGATACGTTACATCTCCGACATCCCTGAGAGGTATCATTTTGCTGATCACAAAAACGATTTTTTCATACAATTGGCATCAAGTCAATGCCACATATTGACTGCACACTTTCCTTTGGCTTCTCCGAATCTACTTGAAATTTGGGGCTAAAATCAGTTCCCGTATGCTCTGATATAGCTTTCATGTGACGCTATTCCTATACCGTATTGCGTACCATGAATACTGCGCCGATAAACTCAATTTCGGTTATTATTGCATCTTCGCCTGTATACAGCAAAAGACACACGTGACTCTAAAAGACAAGACAAAGACATTGAAACAAAGAACGGACTTTTAAGTCTTTTATTGCTCTCATTTGGCAGGGTAGCCTTCACATCAAGTATCTCTGCGACTCATTCTTTAAAAAAAAACTCCTCTGCATTCGTTTGGATGCCTCGTCTTTTTTTTGTAAACAAAAGCGATTCGCCTCCATGTTAATTAATTTATTAAGATACTTTTTTAATGCCGCCTGTTAATGGTCGAAATTCACAAGTGATCGGTTAATGTTCTGGATACATTCGGGATCACAAAGAGCTGGTCCCTGCTCCACCCTCATTTCGGTTTTTCTTGTTTTGTAAAACAAGTTTAATGACAGCTTGAAGCCTCCCTTGGACGCACTTCCATCACGATTTCTCCTGGGTGCTATTAATTTTACCTCCCCCCTTAACAACATTACGACAAAAAAAAAGCTCAATTAAGGTAAATCTTGGGATTCCCGTAAATAACGTTCATGTGCGCGTCCACCACATAACCACGACAATGACTCCTTTTCGCTGCGATGACATTTTTTTTGGGACTCACGCGAGGATTAATTTTTGGGTAATGATCCAAAATACCACCACCCCATCAGTATACGACATCTTGTTCCCTCTCTCCCTCATCCCAGAGGAGTACCAGATAAGATGGAAGAATACCTCCACTTCACATGAATCTCTTTCTTGGAGCCAATGAATGCAATAAAGTTCTTCAGTGTGTCTGGGTTTGGTATGACGCGCTGGTATGACGATATCGCGATGAGGTTTCATTTTTTTAGGCCGCACTAGGGCGAGTAACTATCTCACTCTGGCGTGCAGGTACAGTGCAGACTCGCTGGAAGAATGCCATGCATAATGTCCCCCAAATTAGATAAAACTGGCGCCAATGTAATCGCCTTTTGGTTGACAGTTTTTTTTTTTTTTGTCGTCGTTTTCGTTGTCGACGTTGTTGTTCTTCTTGTTCCCTGGATGGTGCGGGTTCCTCGGTTGGTTCTTAGGTTTGTTTTCTTTGAGAGGTTTCTCCTGCAAGATGGTGTGGTTTATAATTTTATTCGTCGTTCATTTGTATTCATTTGTTGATAAGTATTTTCGTGTTCGTGTTTTATATTTACGAGAACAGAAACGAATACCCGATCAAGGCCTTGGAAGCTGATATACCTATGGGAATGCCAGTGCTGTTGAATGAGTGCTCAACACGAGTTTGTTGCTTTAAATGATTTTTTGATTGAGATTTGAGAATCATAAATACACGCGATAATTGGAGTGTCTGTTTGTCCAATTGGGAACTCGTTTACAAGTCTTAATTGTTCTGGGAAAGATGGCTTCTTGTGAATTCGAATGGATGGAAGGTTAGGTTAGGTTAGAGTGGCTGCCGGCGTTCGCCAGTTTGGTCCGTTGTGATACCATAACTGAGATTTTGAAAATAGTAAGCTCCGAGATGTAGCTTCCTTTTGTTTGATAGGGCCGGGCAGTTACAAAGGAGATGGAGTATTGTTTCCTCCTCCTCCTCGTCCATGCAGCTCCTACAGAAGTCGTTTGAGAAGAGGCCTAGCCTTTCTGAGTGCCTACCTATTAAGCAGTGTCCCGTGATGGTACCAATGGTATCGCAAATATGCGGTCTATCGAGCGAAATCAATCTCTTTGATCTTCTCAAATCTAGCTTTGCCCAAATTTGTTTGGTTGGTTGACACGTCGTGCCAAGATTCCATCTGAGGTTTGATTTGCTATTAGCATGTTGCGCTAATAAGCTTTTGCATGTAGCGATTGGAATACCTAGTGCACCCATGTCGGGTACAACTGGCAATTTGGTTCCATTTCTGGCGAGTTCATCAGCCTTACAGTTCCCTGGAATGTCACTATGCCCAGGCACCCAACATAGGTGAATGTCAAAATGCTTTGACATCTCCTGTAGAGATGATCGGCAATCTAGGGTTGTCTTTGAATTTGTTGAGACTGATTCCAGTGATTTGATTGCCGCTTGGTTGTCCGAGAAAATGCTAATATCCTTGGCAGATATTACATTCTCTTTCAACCAGCATAAGGCTTCTTTGATCGCCATGAGTTCCGCCTGGAACACGCTGCAATGATCAGGAAGACGGAAAGATATTCTGAGATTTAGCCTGTCGGGGAAGACACCAGCACCCACTCCGTCATTTGTTTTGGAACCATCGGTATAAAAGTGGATCGAGTCGTTAAGCATAGGTTCGTTGCTCTCCCATGACATTCTGTCTGGGATTGTCAACCGGAAACTCTTATCAAAGTTTAATCTGGTGAGAGTGTAATCGGTGTTTTCAGGAACATGTGTATATTCGTTTAGAATTTTTGAGTGGCCATATTTAATATTAGACCACTGTTGGATGGCTTTAAGACATATGGCTGAGTTAGCTGCTATTTGTTTGCCGAAAATATCTAGGGGTAGTAGGTGAAAAAGAATGTCTAATGCCGCTGAGGGTGTTGTACGGAGTGCTCCACCAATGCACAGACACGCAGTTCTCTGCACTTTGGCTAGTTTTTTGCTGTTCAAGGCTCTAGCGCTGTCCACCGCACTAACTACTACTCCACAAAGAAGTATCGGTCTTATAACCGATATATAGAGCCAATGCGTGATACGAGGTTTCATTCCCCATTTCAAGCCTATGGCTTTCTTGCAGAAATAAAGTGCTACACTCGCTTTCTTTACTCTTTCTGTTATGTTTAGCTTCAAGTTAAGCTTCCTGTCCATAGTTCGATTCCGTTTAGTGACGGGGGGTCAATGTGAGGAATTTTATATATCCTATTGAAAAGGACCAGTTAAGTCTTATGTGGGTTAGTACCCAGTCCACAACTGACCGCCCATTTGGAAAGTTTATGTAGTGCATTTTGGAGAAGCTCCTTGAGTATATTCAGGTGTTTCCCTGAGACAGCGATAGCGACGTCATCCGCGTAGGCAATCACGTCCTCTCTGCTTCCAGGATAAGTAAAAACTCGTTTACCAATAGGTTCCAGAGAAGAGGGGACAGGACCCCTCCTTGCGGGGTCCCTCTACTGACATGTCTTCTGGTCAAAGCACCACCCAGTGTTGTGTTGATGATCCGGCTATTTAATAGCAAATTAATCAGCATTCCAAGTGAGTGATTGACTTTCAGACATGTTAGCGCCTTAATTATCGCTCCCGAATTAACGTTGTTAAAAGCGCCTTCGATGTCCAGGAATGCAGTCCAGGATTGCAACCACAGTATACTCCTTGCAGCATAACGACTTTTCAATAATACGCACTAATGTGTGCAGGGCTGTTTCTAGCTGATTTACATCAATGCTACTGCGAAGATGAATATCAATCAACCTTTCCAGGGTTTTCAGAAAGAATGATGATAATCGGTCTCAGGTCTTTCAGGTTGACGTGAGAACTTTTACCAGATTTGGGTATGAATTCAACTTTGACTTCTCTCCAAGCATTAAGAATATAGATCAGCTCGATGCAGCCCCTAATAATGACATCCACCCATGGTAGGATGAGATCCAAAGTACGCTGCAGCTCGGCTGGTATAATGCCGTCGGGTCCCGCGGATTTAAAGGGTTTGAAGCTATGTATTGCCCAAAGTATTTTATTTTTTTGTGATAAGATCTGCTGCCGGTCAATAAATTGGTTCTATCGATGTCGTCTTGAAAAGCTTCCTGTGAGCTACCTGGGAAATGGGTGTCCATTAGTAGCTCTATGGATTCTTTGCTTGAGGTCGTCCAGGTGCCCTCTGTTTTTTTGAGAAAGCATGGAACAGTTGGACTAGTGGATAGGATTTTTCGTAGTCTGGACGCTCCGGAAGTCTCCTCTATTTTTTTTCACAGAAGAGTCTCCAGGATTTGCGCTTGGACTTCCTCAGTTCCTTTTTGTATATTGACAAGGTCTCTTTGTAGGAGATCCAGTCAGAGGATTCGTTCAAACTTTTAGCTTTATTGAATAGTTTTCTTCATTTCTGCCTAAGCATACCTAGATTCTCAGACCACCATGGAGGTTTTTGTTTCCCTCTAGGTGAAGGAAAGGGTGTTTGGAATTTATAATTCGAGAGCTAGCAAATCAGATGATAATTACTTTGAAATTGAATGTTAGCAACTTAGGTATTTCGAATTACTATGAGGTTTTATGTATTCAAACCTTACCATGTTCCCAACGCAACGAAACCTTGAGGTTGTGGTGAACTTGTAATGAATCGTCGGTGAGCTGTGTCCACAGACTTGCAAACGTTTCATATGTTAATATCTATCAGCGGGTATGTTAGCAATTAATGCCCAGAAGTTGGTCTTCAGATCTTTTCGGTTCCCTGGACAATTGACATAAACACAAGATTTAAAAAAAAATACTTCAAACGCATTGGGCAAAAAAACAAGAACGCAAGAGCTGACCACTTCAAATTGCTCTTATTATGATGAGATGCTGCTGAAAGTGATCCCTAAAACAGCCTTCAATGCGCTTAAATTTTGAGCCGCTACTCCATCCTGTAGTAACCAAATTTCCCCTAGCTCCAATTTATTAAGAGCCCCTGCGCGTTAAAGACTTATCGGATGATAGTTTGGTCGGGCTGTACTACAACGTGTTCACGTACGGGCCTGTGAAGTAAATTGTCGCTGTGAGCAAATTTCCTTCAACAATCCCTCAACTTACAATCCCAGCTTAGGAAATTGCACAACGCACTCTTGTGGGCCTTGATTGGCCATCCAGGCTGAGGGTTGTGCTGTCAGGCTATCTTCCTTAACAAGTCAAAAATAGGTAGCGATGAGAGAGATAACAGCCACCGATAACAGATCCCCTCAAATATCAACCAGACCTGGAAAGTCTACGTACGACGACTTACGAGTATGCATTTATAATGTACACACGCTGCATACCCCAGGTGCTGCTTTAAAAATTGAATTTGCCCTTGCACGGTACATGACTGACATTATCGCGATCCAGGAAATACGATGGACAGGAATACAGAAACGAAAAACAGAGAAAAAACGTCCTCTTTCCCCCAACGATGGAACAACGGAGGCGTGGGGTGGTCCGCCTAAAAAACACCGCGCCAAAAAAGTCGCAACTATAAAATCCACGTTCGATGGCCAAGAGATGACGATCTATTTCCTCCATCGAATGAGCAATGGATTAGCAAGCGAGGTGTTAAGGCGGACGGCCATAAATAAGCACCCTCGCCACAACACAAACACAATATCAAATAAATAAGGGACATCACCAAACATGTCTACAAAACGGATGAAAGAAGGTGATTTCCAAAAAGAAACACAGGGCATGTCCACAACAATTGGACACAACGATAACCACAAGCTTACTTACTTACTTCCTTAAGTGTCACTAAAGTCCGGGATGAACCTGGGCCTCAACCAACATGCCTCTCCAATTAGCCCGGTCCTTAGCTAACTGCCTCCAGTTGCATACTCCAAGTTGGTTGAGGTCGGTTTCTACTTGTGCGCGCCACTTAAGGCGAGGTCTTCCTCTACTGCGTCCGACGTCTGGCTGGGAATCGAAGACTCTGCGAGCCGGAGTATTGATGTGGATTCGTTCTATATGTCCCAGCCATCTTAAACGTCCAATGCGGAGTTTTTTGACAAGGGGTATGCCGATGTACAGCTCGTAGAGTTCTTGGTTGAATCTTCGTCTCCATAGTCTGTCAATGCAAACGGGACCGACGATTTTTCGAAGGATTGACTAAGGATTTCTTCATCCGCTTTTGATACGATCCATGCTTCAGCGCCGTAGAGCAGGACTGGGATGATCAGGGTCTTCTCTCCTTAGTAGTTCGAGTGGCGGCTTAACTACTAAATTGCCTTCTCAGCCCGAAGAAACAGCGATTGGCAAGAGTAATTCTTCGTTTGATTTCTGGCGAGATGTTGTTGTCAGATTTATACACATGCCCCATGGAAGTTTTAACTCCATTTTTGCCTAATACCATTTATCATAAAGCACTTGAATTTTCGCTTAGTTTCTATATTTTTTCACCTCAAACTAGTTCGCCACAAAATTCTTTTAACTTTTTAAAATCTAATTTTTCATCTCTAAATTCATACTTCTTATCCGTAGATTGGAATAATGAATTAAAAACTTCTGATTTGAATCTCATGTTTACCCGTTTTATAAATATATTAAAAGACTCTTTTACCAGGTTTGTTCCAGTTCGAGTAAATTCTCACAAGAAAAAACCTTGGTTTAATAAAAGGCTAACCAACTTAAAAAATGTAAAAAATAAAGCCTTCAAAACATTTAAAAAGAGCAATAATTCTGGGGACCGTGATTATTTCCTTCGGCTGTGAAAAGAATATGATTTTTTGCACCGATTTTTGTACAAGCAATATATTTTATCTGTTGAGTCTAACATAAAGCACAACAGCCGATCGTTTTGGTGCTTTATAAACTCTAAACGAAAAGATAATGGAATTCCAACCCTTATGGAATTCAATGGGGCTAATTCAACAGATGAAATTTCTACATGCGAGTTATTTGCAGCGTATTTTAAATCTGTCTTTGTAGAACGAAATGAATCTACCGACAATAATTATTTCGAATTAGATCCTATTGCTGACATTGGATCAATTTATTTAACAGAAATTGACATAATAAACGGAATTAAAACCCTCGAAAGTAAATGCAGTTTTGGGGTTGATGGTATTCCCCCTATTATAATAAAAAAATGTACTGCATTAGTTAGTCCATTGCTTAAGGTATTCAATCTCTCTCTTAAATCGGGCATATTTCTCGATGAGTGGAAGATTGATTATATCACTCCAATTTTTAAATCTGGATCTCGAAACAAAGTAACAAATTATAGACCTATCTCAAAGATTTCAGTTATACCAAAACTTCTGGAAAAAATAGTTAAAGACAAAATTTACTTTTACGTCCAAAATGGTATTAGTCATCTTCAACATGGGTTTGTTACTGGTAGATCTACGACTACGAATCTAACACTGTTTACTAAATATACCCTTGAGAGTCTTGAGGCCGGTACACAAATTAATGTTATTTATACTGATTTCTCTAAAGCATTCGATAAGTTGGATCACAAAAAACTTGTGGAAAAATTGAATGCTTTAGGTATTCACTCAAGACTCAATAAGTGGCTGTCCTCTTATTTGACAAATCGAAAACAAATAGTCAAACTGGGTAATTCAACATCTCTACCCTTCAGTGCAAACAGTGGTGTACCTCAAGGAAGTCATTTGGGTCCTCTTCTCTTTATTTTGTTCACTAATGACATACCTTCTTTCATTAAACATTCGAAATGCTTAGGATATGCCGATGATTGGAAGCTTTACACTCAAATAAAATCTGTTAGCGACTGTGAAAATCTTCAATCTGATTTTCGAAATTTATGTCGCTGGTGTAATAAAAATTCTTTAACTTTGAACGTAGAGAAGTGCTTCACGTCAGCTAGATGATATTATGTTCACTTCCGCAGGCAATGAAACTGTTTTAGAACGAGTTAATGAAATAACCGATCTCGGCATTCGATTTGATAAAAAATTTACATTTACTTTACATTACGATGTAACAATATCAAGGGCAAATTCATTATTAGGTTTTTTGAAAAGAAATTCCTTTGATTTCAAAGACCCTTATACATTAAAATCAATTTATTGTTCTCTAGTTAGATCAATTATGGAATATGCTTCGGTTGTTTGGTCTCCTTACCATCAAACGCATATAGATAGAATCGAGCGGGTACAGAAAAACTTTACCAGGTATGCTATCAAAAAATTAAACTGGTATGATGAATTACCTGATTATAAAGCTCGATGCTTATTACTGGGCTTGCAAACTCTTTCTACTCGAAGGAAGTTAACAGGCGTTATGTTCATTAGGGATATTATATGTTCTCGGATAAATTCATCCGAATTGCTAGCTTGTCTTAATATTTATGCACCTGTGAGACACCTTCGCCCAAAAGATATGTTCATAGCAAATAGGCACAGAACAGCTTATTGCCAAAATGAACCAATATCAAGATGCATCACATATTTCAACGAAATGTGCAGTTCTGATGAATGCGAATTTTCAAAAAGTAGATTAGCATTTAAAAAAGATCTTTCCATATCTTTTCACTAACTTAACAATTTCACATCCCAAATACTAACACTCCTTCGCTAAGTCTATACTCTTAGAAAAGTTTTTTTTTTTTTTTTTTTTTTCTCTATGATTATAGAGTTTTTATTATATATATATATTTTTTTCTTCACTTTGAAGTTTTTTTTTAAGTTTAATTAATCTTTTTTTCAGGATTAAACTATTTTTATTATTAAGTCAAAATAATCTGTTAATATATACGAATATGGTAGATCAAATAAATAAAATAAATAAATAAATAGCGGAGCCGAGGTAGACAAAGTCCCGTACTACCTCAAAGTTATATCTGTCAATGGTGACGTTCTGTCCAATTCGTCGATGATGTGTGTCCTTTCGTGTTGACAGCATATACTTAGTCTTACCCTCATTTACTGCTAAACCCATTTTTGCAGCTTCCTTCTCTATACTAGCAAACGTGGCTATGACATCACGTTGAGTCCTACCAATGATGTTAATATTGTCGGCGTATGCTAGTAGTTGCACCGATTTTTGGAAAATTGTGCCTCTGGTGTTGGCTCGGGAGTTTTGCACAATCCTCTCAAGAATCAAATTGAAGAAGTCACATGACAGCGCATCGCCTGGCCTAAATCCTTTTTTGGTATCGAATGTGTCGGTGAGGTCGTTTCCGACCCTGATGGTGCAGCGAGAATTCTCCATCGTCATCCTACACAAACGGACAAGTTTGGGCGGTATACCAAGACTAGACATGGATCTGTATAATTCGTCTCTATAAATACTGTCACATGCGGCTCTGAAATCGATGAATATGTGCGGTGGGTATCGATTTGGACTTCTTCGGTTTTTTCCAGGATCTGCCGAACTGTGAAAATTTGATCGATTGTGGACTTTCCTGGCCTAAAACCACACTGATAAGGGCCGATCAGGTTGTTGGTAAACCGTTTTAGGTGTTCACATATTACGGCAGATAGGATCTTGTATGCGATGTTGATGCTGTTTGCTGGCTTGTTGGCATCGTCGCCATTGTTCTTCGACATTAGATGCTGTGGTGTGGTGTGAATCGAGGGGTTAAGGGATACGCGTTACGCGAAGATCTCGGCGGTCTCTGGCGATTGCAGTCTTTCGACATAAAATTTTTTCACAGTATTTCTGGTTTGTTGTGGCGTGGTGGATATCCGCATCCTTACATTGGCTACAACAAGGTTGTGGTCCGAGTCGATGTTAGCCCCTCAGAATGTTCGGAAATCCAAAATAATGGATGCGTGCCTCTTGTCAATTTGGTTGTTCTGGAGACCGCCATGTCCCCTTATGGATATCGAGGTGAGGAAACCGTGTGCTGGCTAAAGTGGCATTTCGTTCCGTGGCGAAGTCCATTAGCCAAAGTCCGTTATCAGACGTGTTGTCTGTAGGCTATATTTTCTGACAATACTGCTAAAGATGTCTTCTCTTCCTATCTTTACGTTAAGATCTCCCAGCACTATTTTAACATCGATCTTCGGTAGTCGTTAATAGGTTTTGTCAAGGAGTTCGTAGAAGCAATCGTTCGTCTTCTTTTCCCCCATTCGGGAAATCCGCCTTGATGCGGATTGTTACAATGCGTTCGCTTATGCCTTGGAAACATAAGACTTTTTGCCTAAGTCTGGCACGTATAACAAATCTGCATCCGAATAGTCGCTGTTCCTGCTCACTATAACACGGTCCATGGTATATGTCACAGTTTTCCATTCTCTTTTGCCCGGCCCATCCCATTGTATGTCCTGGATGGCAGTAATATCTGCTTTGTAGCAGTTTAGGGCTTCCGCTATTTGTCCGCCTGAACCTCTCCTGTTTAATGTTCTCACATTCCAGGTGCAGATACGAACGTCGTTGTCCTTTTTTCATTAAGCGGGGTCGTCAACAATAATAGCATACCTATCCGAGGCTATTAGACTATTAGGCTGTAGGACAGCGGGCCGGAAAATACCGATGTCAGTAGCTCATTTTGGGATATGAGCGCTGCCGTTGACCCATTGAGGGCTCCTCCGCAACCAACTCTTTTCCAACACCCTGGCTTAAATATCTCGACAAATCACTGGTTATAGTTCGAAAAATACGTACTCGCAAGTCGTCGCTATCATTTTTCCCCACATACAAAATCCAAGTTCTCCAAACTTCATCCAAAGACCGCTGTCATTCCACATAAAAATGATTTATCCGCACTAAGTACCCTTAATTGATGAATATTGTCAAGCGCATCATCAACTTCGCCTCACTTTAACCCTATAAGCCCTCGAAAAAATTGCAACATATGCCTCGAAGTTAAAGCACACGATGGATTACAAGGGACACGCACTGTAATCCTTTTTCGCAAATGAAAAACCTCGACACGCTTTTCGGTTTAATTGAGTGGAATCCAATCGGAGCTCTGCACCAAAGCTGGTGGCAACACTGACGAGATACAATCAGTTCTCGAACCAATTAAACTCTTTTCCAATTCATCGAAAGTAATTTCTTGCCAAGGATAGAAATCAAACGAAATCTATTAACAAGGACGACACATCCCTGTAATGCGCGCCAAATCAACTGGAAGATGTGACTTTCCTTTCCAACCGTCGCGTCGTCGGCACTGTCTGGGTTGGTCCCTTTTTTTTGTATTTACTTGGTGCCACATTAGGGAACAATAAAAGTAATAAAATTAAATAAAAAAAAAACGGTAAAATATTATTATCCTGCGGGTCAAATGAAGTGCATGAGTTGAGTGTGAATATGTACCTACAAGGATGGAAAATGCCAGCGCGTATGTTATGATTCGTGCCTAATCGGTCAGCAAAAATGTGCCCGTTCGAGTGTGAATGGGGGCAAGGACTTTCTGTGGACGCGAGTTATTCCCAGCAGTTTTGTCGTTGGGCAATATGATGGTCGATTCGGGTCGATTCGTGGATAAATCACACTCCATCGCACCGCCATTGTGCGTGCGAAGTCAAGTGATTTGGCGACGACACACCCTCCTTTGAGGTGAAATTAAGGAAGCCGAGGGGGTTCTTTCTATATGCCCCTGGTAATTGGTGACGCGTGCGCGTGATTCGAGATTTCAAATGCAAGCTGTGCATCCTGGAGCGAGGACAAAAGGGCCACTTGCTCGAGTTAATTTGTTTTTATTAAATTTCTGTTAAACGTATTTTGCCAACAGCTATTGCGAATGTTTGCACATAGGGATACACGTGCAGAGAAGAAAGGACATTGAGCACTTGGTCAATTGGAGGTCGATTTGTGGTACTTGAGAGGTTTGGTTTTTTTTTCTTTGGAGTATTTTAGGGTATTTAGGTGCTAATGTCAATTAACAAATAAGCTGATGGGAGTTTAAGGGAAAAGGTTAGGTATCCCTAATTAAGTTGAGGGGCTTTATGAGACCGGGAGGAAGGTGTGAGGTCTTTCTAAAATATTTGGAAGGCTCCGCGTATTGCTTGAACCGCCTTTTGTTTGGTATATACACGTGTACATCTATTTGATAAGATCCAACCTTTGTTTTTCCATTACTTCGGGAACGATACCTTTGAAAGGTTGAAGTAAAAGTAAGTTTCCTTGAACCTAATATTGTATACAGACCAATTCAAGACACGACTCGAGAAGGGAACCTATATTCCTCAACTACGTCTACAATCTGACTGGGAATCGAAGACTCTTCTGGTTAGAAAATTGGTGTCCATTCGCTCTATGTGCCCTTTTAGCCATCTTTGACGAAAAATGTTGATTTTTTTTTAACTGCTGTATGTGACGGTGTGCAGATGGTAAAGTTCTTGAGAGTCATCGTCTTCATAGTCCTTCAAAATATACAGTTCACAAGCTATTTTGATCACAATGCGTACCAGCTATTTTGGGGTTATATAATTATTCCATGCAAAGGATTGGCCAAAGAAGACCTACCAATGTAAAACACAGATTGTTGGATGTTGTAGAACGAGGGAAGACTCTGATTGGTTTTAACTTGGCAATGACCAGTGGTTGTAACTCTGACTACACATCAACTGAGCTTACTGATAAGTGCTAATAGCATGACGAAAAACCGCAACACTATGGCTGGTCAGAATGTTATTAAGAAATTTCAAGGGTAAGTCAGACCCCATGAACAGAGATAGTGGCGGATGAACCGAGAGGCCAAAGCCAGCACTCAATCCCGTAGTGGATACTGATGGCCCCGTGTCCTGGGGATATCAAATAAATTGGATTGGAACTGGCCCTCCAGGTTGAAGGTTTTGCGTTAGGTTAGATACCCATCAATGGAAAAAACCATTGTTTCGCCGCAACCAATAGCATCGGAGAGGAATGATATTACTGTTGACGACCCTGCTTAAGGAGAAAAGAACAACGACGTTCGTATCTGCACCTGGAATGTGAGAACATTAAACAGGAGAGGTGCAGACGATCAACTAGCGGAAGCCCTAAACTGCTACAAAGCAGACATTACTGCCATCCAGGAAATACGATGGGATGGGCCGGGCAAAAAGAGGATGAAAAACTGTGACATCTACTACGGACCGTGTTATAGAGAGCAGAAACAGCGACTATTCGGATGAGGATTTGTTATGACTGCCAGACTTAGGCAAGAAGTCTTATGTTTCCATGACATTAGCGAACGCATAGTAACAGTCCGAATCAAGGCCAAATTCGCCAACATAAGCCTTATATGCGCTCATGCTCCGACGGAGGAAAAAGATGATACAACTAAGGATTGCTTCTACGAGCTCCTCGACAAAACCAATGAGCGACTACCAAAGTACGATGTTAAAATCGTGCTGAAATATTTTAACGCCAAGGAAGGAAGAGAAGACATCTTAAGCAGTATTGTCGGAAAATATAGCCTACACGGCAACACGTCTGGTAACCGACTTAGGCTAATTGACATCACTGCGGAACGAAATGCCACTATAGATAGCACACGGTTTCCTCACCACGATATCCATAAGGGGACGTGACGGTCTCCAGATCAACGAACGTTCAACCAAATTGATCACATCGTGATAGACAAGAGACACGCACCCAGTATTTTGGATGTCCGATCATTCCGAGGGGCTAACATCGACTCGGACCACTACCTTGTTGTAGCCAAGGTAAGGATATCCACCACGCCACAAAAAAAGCGGAAATACTGTGAAAAAATTTAATGTCGAAAGACTGCAATCGCCAGAGACCGCCAAGACCTTCGCGCAACGCGTATCCCTTAACCTCTCGACTCACAATACACCACCAGCATCTAATGTCGAAGAACAATGGCAACGATGCCAACAAGCCATTAGATCAGCCGCAACTGATGTGCTAGGTTTCTCGCGGCCACCAGCAAGAAACTTCTGGTTTGATGAGGAATGTCGACAGATGCTCGCAGCCAAGAACGAGGCCTACAAGGCTAAGCTGCAGGTGAAGACGAGAGCTGCCATTGAGCGCTATAGGCAAAGAAGAAGGGAAGCACACCGGCTTTTCAGAAAGAAGAAAAAAGAGCAAGATAAGCGGGCGATCGAGGATATAGAGAGGTGCCACTCCAGGAACGATCTTCGCAAGATTTACCAAAGTGTAAAACGTCAAAGCCAAGGATAGAAGACTTGAACTGTCGAGATGAACAAGGAAATATCGTAGTTGAGACACAGTCGATGCTGAGGATATGGAAGAACCACTTCTGCAGACTGTTAAACGGCGATGACGAACAACGCTGTCAGGCAGAACGAACCATTTAATATTGGCAACGACAGCGAAAACTGGCAACCACCCGACCTAAGTTAAGTGAGGATATCAATATCTAAACTCAAGCTTTACAAGGCTGCCAGAAATGACGGCCCTCCCGCTGAGCTTTATAAAGCTGGCGGAGATGACTTGGTAAGTAACATCCACCAACTCATACGCCAAATCTGGCGGGTGAAAGTATGCCTGAAGAATGGAACCTCAGCTTCGTTTGCCCGATCCACAAAAAATTAGACCCCCTCAACTGCGCCAACTACAGAGGCATAAGTCTCCTCAACATCGCCTACAAGATCCTATTTGCCGTAATATGTGAACGCCTGAAACCGTTTACCAACAACCTGATCGGCCCTTATCCGTGTGGTTTTAGGCCAGGAAAGTCCACAACCGATCAAATTTTTACACTTCGGCAGATCCTGGAAAAAACCCAAGAAGTCCAAATTGATACCCACCACCTATTTATCGATTTCAAAGCCGCATACGACAGCATTTATAGAGACGAACTATACAGAGCCATGCCTAGTTTTGGTATACCGCCCAAACTCGTCCGTTTGTGTAGGATGACGATTGAGAATTCTCGCTTCACCATCAGGGTCGGAAACGACCTCACCGACACATTCGATACCAAAAAAGGATTTAAGCAAGGCGATGCACTGTCATGTGACTTCTTCAATTTGATTCTTGAGTGGATTGTGCAAAACTCCCGAGCCAACACCAGAGGCATAATTTTAGGCAGTTACCTAAGGATCTGGTTAATTACAGGAGCTTGTTGTGTTTTAGTTCAGGAGCACCATTTTCTCCTGATAGATTTTGGTGAAAAAAAAACGATGTCACCGTCATGTTTGTGCTGAGACAAAGGCAACTTTTCCAGCAGACACCTATGCGGAAGTGATCTGTCCCATGGAAGTCATTTCAAAGCAAATCTTGTAAATTTACGTTGGACTGCTTGAATTCTATTTGAATGAACTTTATAGAAAGGTGTCCAAACACCAAGCGAGGACGAACGAGACAATTATCTTGCGAAAAAGTGACACAAGAGTCATTGAACTCTGTTGGACAGCTTTTCATAAATTTTAACATAGAAATGGGTTCACTGGCGTTAACTATCTATGACATCCAGATCTTTTAAACTCTCCACCACTGGCTCTCTCAAATACAAACTTTTACATCGTTAATAGCAAGTAAAAATAAGATAGTGCCGAAATCACTTCCTAGGGGTACTCCAGATTGGGAAACAAAATAGTTGCACTTGGAATATCTAAATTTTACCTGATAAGTACGAAATGAGAGAAATAACTGAACCCCCAATAAATAAATACTGCAAGGAACCCAAAGGCCTTATTAGTTTAAAAATTATGACGTTCTGTGATAGCTGGTCAAAGGCTTTGGAGCAGTTAGTGTATCCGACTCCTTTTTTATTTTTCAAACTATTGAGCACAATGATGCAGAAGGGAAGACATAGACGACATCAATATGTCACGATAGTCCACTCATCCTTGATAGCTAGAACGCATCGTCCCGATTGATACAAAGGTAACGCAACAAGTTATCTTTTACATGATCATTGATACAAACCGCCTGAGAACCAACCTCTACCGTGTCTGTAAAAATGTAAATCCCTCACATCCATCCCACGCATGTGCTTACTCCCACCGCCATTCCATTAATCAGAAACCCCCTAATTCATCGTCATATACTTAACCCCGGCTTGTAAACTTAAACACCAACTACCTCTACGATCCGCTGGCCAATTCAGTCGTCATAACACGATTTAGATCGCATCCAACCATTAATCTGCGAGATGTGATCTCACGAAACGAATGGCTGACCTTGGTCGATGGTTATCTGTCAAATTTGAATTTAAAATTGAAAACCCCGCTTAATGGTGAGATAAGCCGAGATTTATGAAGTCTCGTTTTGGGGTAATGAATTGGCGCGTCGGTGATCACCAATTTGTCCATTTGCCGGATGAGGAATGTTCTTGTGTTCATAAATAGACTCCCAGTCGCACACTTAACAAGTCAATGACTTCGTACGGATAATCCTTTCGTTCACGGTTAAGCTGCCATCTGAGACTGAAACCAGACTCCAGACAAATCGACAATTGTCTGCCTCAGCTGACGCCCATCCATCCGTGTGAAAAGCGAAGCCGCAACCCGAGGGCGTTAACAAGCAATTTCGTCGGTTATCCTTTCTATTTCCTAATTGCTTCCATGAGCATGTCCTGGAACAACATATCCTTGTGTTTGATTTGTAAAACGGATCCGTGATTTGTTTTTCCCAATTGCGAGACCCAAACGCCTTGTGTCTGGGCTGTGTGTAATTTGAGGACAACATTGCCGACCGAGAGGTCATCTGTTTGGTATGTGTGATATCTCCAATTGCAGTCGAGTTACGATAAGGATCCGCGTATTGAGTCTCAAGTGGTTGCCCACCTTCGACAGACGGATGGACGGTCATGGAATATTTGCCAAATTGTCATGTCTGTCAACAAATACACACAGACAATTGGGAATTTGAGACTCTAGCGCCAGCTGAGCAGTCGCCAGCAAGGATTGAGTTGAAGTGCTGTCCTTGTGGTCTAAAAATACAAAACACTAAGGAGCGGACGAGTGCCCTCCAGTGCGAGTATTAAAATCCGAGTTTTATTACTTTCAAGAGCTGATCGAGCACTCTTATTCATTGAGAAGGGGTTGCTCTGGCTTGCAGATGTATCTACTCTGTGGCAGCTGGTTGGGTTCCTCTCCTCGGCCGGTGATGTTCATTTTATCCAACGCGTAGATAGGAGCGCACAACTAATTTCGGAATACGAACTGCGCCGGCTTATCGAAGGTAAATGAAATTTGTACCGGCGAATGTAAATCGTATACGGGCCGGATTAATGTTTTGATAAGATGGCGCGACTGCGGTCTATCCGGAGGGGTCATGAGGATGACTGACGTGGAAAACGGGGATTCCTACGAGCGCACTTGATAAGCGGGAGATAAAGTTTTTAATTTTATTACAAAACCGTCATGGATCGGGAGGAGGTGAGGCTTGAAGGGGTGTCTTCAGGTGAAAGGGTTTAAATTGTGGTATTTGTGCAATTGAACTCGATGTGTTGGGGTAACACATTTTTCGGAGCATGTTTTAGTTCGGGGAGAAGGATTTGCTAATGAGAAATGCTGGCGTGTCCTTGGTATGTGAATTTTTTTTCTGTGGTGGTAATTTTACGAAAGACGCTATTAGGACCATCGTCGAGTGCTCACAGTAGTGTGGAAATTTGATAACTCAATCCACCATCACTTTCCGGCATTGAATTGTTTCGTCCTTCAACCAAGTTTTGGGACTTAGCTAACAATTTTGTACCACAAAGTTTATAAACATCTGAAAAGCAACATTCCAGTAAGAGGTCCTTAGTTTCCTTCAACCTTGAAAGCGGTTGCTGATCATCGCCCTAACACAAAGGTACTAATTCTTAGAAGAGGGCGTAACAGCTTGTTTTGTCAAGAATTCAGGCTACTTTGCTGTTCAGATATCCAAATAGTCGATGAGGAGTTATCTCTTCCAAAATGTTAATCTCTTACAAGCTAAACAAATTCAAAATTTTTCCGAAAACCTTGACTTGATCGGTAAGTTTAGGTTATGCGCGCGGATCTGTCTCCTAGATGGAGCTTTTTTGGTGGTGAGCGCTGGGCAAGAGCAGAGTAGGTGAGGAATACATTCCTACTCCTCCTCGACAAAGCAGCTTCTGGAGAGGTCGTTGTTAAAGAGGCCTAAGGAGCCGTGTTCTGTAGGGACACTGATGATAGTACTGATGTTTGACCTGTTCATCAATATCAATCAGAGAGAGCGTTTCTGGTGATAAATTGGGCAGAGTTGCGCGGATGTTAAACAAGTTGTGGCGTTTGTGGTTTGCATTCTTGATCGTTTGATTGATGATTTACCTATAGCAAGGTACATGCCAAACATTTGTACTGACAGTGAATACCAAGGTTAGAGCTCAGACAGGCAAGCTCATTACCCTTCTAATTCTCTGGGATATCTCTGTGTCCCGGCACCCAGAGTAGGTGTTTTGTTATGCTTGGGTTAACTATACCCAAACAAATTGCTATAAAGCAACAAAGAGCCTCGAAAAGAACTCTTGATAACGCAATATCCAAGGGACCACATATTTATCGAAGAATTTTTCGCTCAAAACGACCATGGATTTCTTGATCCGCTTATGATACGGTCCATGTCTCAACCCGTAGAGTGGCACTGGGATGATCAGAATCTTGTATGGTATCTCCTTAGTAGTTCGAGTGAGGGCTTTACTACTAAATTACCTTCTTAGCCCGATGAAACGGCGGTTGGCAAGGGTAATTCTTCGTTTGATTTCTGACGAGATGTTGTTGTCAGAGTTCTTGGCGGAGCCGAGGTACTACCTCAAAGTTATATCTGTCAATGGTGACGTTCTGTCCATTTCATCGATGTTGTGTGTCCTTTCGTGTTGACAGCATATACTTATCTGCTAAACCCATTTTTGCCGTTTCCTTCTCTATACTAGCGAACGTGGCTATGACATCACGTTGAGTCCTACCAATGATGTCAATATCGTCAACGTATGCTAGTAGTTGCACCGACTTTTGGAAAATTGTGCCTCTGGTGTTGGCTTTGGAGTTTTGCACAATCCTCTCAAGAATCAAATTGAAGAAGTCACATGACAGCGCATCGCCTTGCCTAAATCCTTTTATGGTATCGAATGTGTCGGTGAGGTCGTTTCCGACCCTGATGGTGCATCTCTCCATCGTCATCCTACACAAACGGACGAGTTTGGGCGGTATACCAAAACTAGACATGGCTCTGTATAGTTCGTCTCTATAAATGCTGTCGTACGCGGCTTTGAAATCGATAAATAGGTGGTGGGTATCGATTTGGACTTCTTGGGTTTTTTTTCAGGATCTGCCGAAGTGTGAAAATTTGATCGATTGTGGACTTTCCTGACCTAAAACCACACTGATATGGTCCGATCAGGTTGATGGTAAACGATCTTCGGCGTTCACATATTCCGGCGGATAGGATCTTGTAGGCGATGTTGAGGAGACTTATGCCTCTGTAGTTGGCACAGTTCAGAGGGTCTCCTTTTTTGTGGATCGGGCAAGCGAAGCTGAGGTTCCATTCTTCAGGCCTACTTTCATCCGACCAAATTTGGCGTATAAGTTGGTGGATGTTACTTACCAAGTCATATCCGCCAGCCTTATAAAGCTCAGCGAGAAGGCCGTCATTTCCGGCGGCCTTATTAAGCTTGAGTGTAGACATTGCTATCCTCACTTCACTTAGGTCGGGTGGTTGGAAGTTTTCGCTGTCGTCGCCAATATTGAATGGTTTCATCTACCTGACAGCAGATGACTGATTTTTCGTCATCACCGTTTAACAATCTGCTGAAGGGGTTCTTCCATATCTTTCATCGACTGTGTCTCAACAACGATATATCCTTGTTCATCTCGACTGGATTCGTTTGACGTTTTACATTTTGGTAAAACTTGAGAACATCATTCCTGGAGTGGTACCTCTCAATATCATCGATAGAGTGCTTCTTTCTTCTTCTTTCTGAAAATCCGGTGTCTGCAGCTCTCGTCTTCACCTGCAGCTTAGCCTGCTTAGCCTTAGTAGGGTTAGTTTTTGGCTGCGAGTATCTGTCGGCATTCTTCATCAAATCAAGAGTTTCTTGCTGGTGAGCACGAGAAATCTAGTGCAGCAGTTGCTGCTGATCAAATGGCTTCTTGACATCATCGCTTTTATTCTTCGGGATAAGATGCTCCTGGTGATGCTCCTAAGGGGTTAATCGGGAGGTTAAGGCATACGCATTCTGCAAAGATGTATTGGGTTTCTTGCGATTGCTGTCTTTCGACATCTTCAATTCTTCTGATTTCTTGTGGTGTTGTGGATACCCGCATTCTTTCCTTGGCTGTATAAGAAGTTGGCGGTCCGAGTCGATGGATGCTCGACTCTTGTCTCCAAGTCGATCGATTTTGACATGTGATCAATTTGATTGAACGTTCATTGATCTGGAGACCGTCATGCCCCCCTATTGATATCGTGGTAAGGAAACCGTGTGCTGGCTATAGTGGCATTTCATTCCGAAGCAGTCAATTAGCCCAGGTCCGTTGCCGCAGGCGTGTTTTGGTGTAGGCTGTGTTTTCCGACAATACTGCTAAAATGTCTTCTCCTCCTACCTTTGCGGTTAAATCTCACAGCTCCATTTTAACATCGTATATCGTAGAAGTAGTCTTTCCCAATAACATCTTTTTCGTCCATCGGAGCGTACAGATACGAACGTCGTTGTCCGTTTTTCGTTGAGCATGCCCGTCAACAATAAAATCAATCCTTTCTTTGGCCTCTCAGATCTTTTGCCACCATCTCTGTTCAAGACGCCTGAATAACCCTTGAAATTCCTAGATAACCTGTTGTGCGTATATGTCAGAGAAGCTCTACTGGGACTGTAGAAGCCACCGTTGACTCCATCTGTTATGTCCCACTGACAAATGCACTAATTGATGAGCCTGTGGACGCATATGTTGATGCTTTGAGAAATCTTTGCTCGTGGATGCTGCTTGTATTAAGCTCGTTAAGACACAGACTTGATAGTGTTTCGTCAGTCTTGAATTGTAGCATGACGAGATGTGTGCAGGTAAGTTAGTATATTCCAAACGGTTTGACCATCAATTAGGTTGGGCTAGTGGGTTTATGAGGCAAATAGTATTCGTCCTTCCTTATTGCACACTCAAGACAATGTAGATCCACGTCCATGTGATATCCGTTGGGGTTTAACGTAGTGTGGGTGTATCTCCTTCCTTTCTTGACAACCGCTGTTTTCTCGGGCTAAGAAGGCAATTTAATTATAAAGTCCCCACTCGAACTATTAGGGAGATCCTATAGAAGACCCAGATCTTCATAGTTCTGCTCTTCTGAGAGATTCATAGAACGTATAAAGCGGATGAAGAAATCCGTGGTGTTTTTGGGCGAAATATTCTTCAGAAAATCACCGATCCTATGTTTATGTCAACGGGCTATAGACCTGCTCAGACAACTCCGCATTGGAGGTTTGAAATGTAAGGACTTGAAGAGCGAATGAAGGTTAATATTACGGCCCGCAGAGTCTTCGATTTCTAGTCAGTATAGGAAGACCTTATCAGAAGTGGAAACCGACCTCAACCAATTTGAAGTGAGCAACTGAAGGCTGGTAACTAAGGATTTGGCTAGATGGTGGGGCATTTGAAGCCTTGTTTTACTTAGGCTGTAGTTTCTCTTTAGTAAGTTGGAAAGTAGGAACTTCCATCAGCATTTAGAACACAACAGGCGAGAATTCTCGCTTCATAAACACTCAGCGTGGACCGTTTTGAAAAATGGCTTCTACATGAATGTTACCAGCTTTACTGCTCTTAAACCACAGAATAGACAGAATAGGATCTTTCAACATGTAGAGTTCCGTGACTGACTTGCAGACAATGTGCATATTAAACACCTGAACGTAAAGGGCTTACATGTTGACATTACCTTCCCATAATGACTTAGAAAACCACTACGAGTCGTCCGAGATCACCCAAGTTATCTCGAGATAGCTCAAGAAACGTGTTTCTCAATCACGAGTTAACTCCGAGTTGAGCCAACAGTTTTGACGAGTTAGCTCGAGATTAAATGGTCCAGCCGGACCTCGGACGTTGCAGAGCAAAGTGGCGCTCTCAGGTAAAAATCGACCTCAACAAACTTGAATTGCGCAACTAAAGGCATTCAGCTAAGGACCGGGTTAATTGGAGAGACATGTTGGTTGAGGTCCAGGTTCATTTCGGACTATAGTGCCACTTATGTATTAAGTAAGTAACTCGGAGTAGGCTCATCTCTGAAAAAAACTGACATTAGTGAGGAGTTTTTCGAAGGCCAAGCTCGAAAATCGAATTCCCCGACCAGTTTGATAAATTCAGAACAAGTAAACCAACACATTTATATAAACAGTAAATCACTGTCTACACAGTTCGACCATTCGTCCATCATATCCTCCCCAGACAGTGTCCTAAGAATTTACTGGAAGGTCACAACTCCTGCAAAATAAATCCTTCAACACAACATAAATTTATTCACTTCGCCCGTTTTCATTTCATTAAAGCTAGATGCCTACATATACATGCGAGTGTCAATATATCATCCTTCCCCGCAAGGATTTACCACACAAAAATCCTTTTTTCCATGGGGATATTCCGTTTGTGCTGCACCAACCAAATGCGAAAGGGTTTAAATTCACAAAGAATCCTCCTCCTCCGCCCTAGGTTCCGAAAATAAGGGATAATACCATTCAAAGGACATTAAGTCGGCTAAACGTTGAAGATTATTATGATGGCACAGGATACACAACAAGGTATCCAAGACTTCATCCCCCCACGTTATTATCACAAAAAGAGGGAAGAAACTCAAGTTTTCGGTCTCTGGCACACCGCTCACATTGCATGTTGTCATTTTCTAGGATCAATGTATGCGTGCGTATCTATGTCACTTTACACACATTTTGTTGGCCATGGATATACAAATGACTATACCTACGTATTTATATGAAACCAACAAAAAAAGGATCGATATCCATTAGGAAAATTAAAATGTGGCAGGACACGGACTCTCGTGTTCCCTTTTCAACTCATTGGGGACACGTGTTTACCTGTCCGTGTGTATGGCACGGCAGCAGCTCGCAGCATAGAACAACAGTGTCGAGTCAGTCGTCGGCCCAGGATAGTGGATCTGGATATATATTCTCTGTTCCTCTTCAGAACACCGGTCGGCATGTCTTCCATTGCAGCCCAAACAAAAGGCAAAAAGGACATCGCCAAAGGAGAATTATTCACAACAACAAGGAAAAAAAAATAAAAATATCAAACGCCATGGATATAAGGACACAATGGTAGCATGACTGGTTTGGTTTTGGTTGGTGGCGGCGGCGGAACAACCAAATAATGGCTGTGCACAGCACACACACACACTCACAGGATAATGAGAGTTTCAGTTAAATTTGAATTGAGAACGGATAGTGGATACCGCCTGGCTCCTCTACCTGAACGAAGGATTTTCATTTTTCGTCACGGAAGACAAAATTAAAATGGTTGAATGGAAGAGAAGAAGAAAAAATGATTATACCACCGTCAGGATAGTTTCGGTAATAAAAAGGACATTATCAGCCTAATGGATGCATTGTATTTCTAATTTTGTGCGGTATAACAACACGATTGCAACTTCCTTCGTCCATTTCGTCATATCGCTATATCGCCAATCGCCGTTGGAGGCATTGTTATCCTGCGCTGTGTTGCCTATACAAATTTCCGGCTTCCTGCCCCAGGGAGGATCTTCATTGTTGTCCACTTACTTCAAAGGAGGAATTTAGTTGCATTCCACATTGAAGCCAAATCTGATAAGACGGCAGAAGAAAACCTGTTTTAACGTCAAATTGACAGTAATATTGGTTACCTGACTAACCTGTCATATGAGGGGATATCACTGTTATCGGATTGTTAACAAATTTGCTGAGTATGGCGGATTTTATTCGAAAGTGCAAATTTCAGTTGGATGTGGTTATGGTTGCGTGATTTGTAACTTTTCGAAGATTCCTCTGTTCTCATAAGACGTCAGGAGAAAAATTGTTTTAACGTCAAAATGTCAGTAATATTGGTTACCTGACCTACCTGTCATATGAGGGGGTATCACTGTTATCGAATTTTGGCCGACATGGCGTATTTTATGCGAACATGTAAACTTGTGGTTTTGGTTGCGATTTGTGACTTTTCGAACATTACACTGTTCGAAATTGATTGCATTCGCAATTAATATGTCATCGGACTAAGGTGTGTTATGCTTATGACTCTATAAACAAGGCAAAATCGACAACAACAAAGTTTTGGACTGTGTTCCATTGAAAGGGGGTTAGTTCGAAAGCGACCGTGTAGATTGTACGAATGTTAGGTTAGGTTGGTGGGTTTATGAGGAAGGCAGTGTGCGTCTTTTTTCAGGTCAATATTGACCCATTTTTATGCCCGTTAGGGGTCCTGGTGTGCGGGTGGCTCATTTATTTGTCCCGTAACTGTCCATTACTATAAGTCCCTTTCTAGCCATCTAAATGTTATTGCAAAGCTGAAAAGATTAGAGAGAGGGATTTCGGATAGATCCATGAGGTCATTTTTCCAAAGTTGTTATTCTTAACTGACTGAGGCATGGGCAGTGGCACAGAAAGTAGAGTAGCCTCCACAAAGATCATAAGATGCATTTTCAGTTGATCGCTTTTGAGTAAGTTCTCTCCAACAGATTTCGAAACAGATCTCCTGTTTCTTTGAAGAAGTTTGTAGGTTCTGGCTCTGTCATGCTGCCACAGTTGACAATGGCATCTCACGATGTTTCACAGGTGAGGAGGGAATTCCACCTGTTTTTAGCGGTATCCAGTGTTTTCTGTCCTACAGCTCCAGTTTGATCGAACTGGTAGTGAAATCCCTATGAGCTGCTTTGACATATTTGAACACCAGGTCTATAGGGATTTCCAATACTGAGCCAGGGTATTGGAAAAGAGTTGGTGGAGGAGGAGCCCTCAATGGGTTAACGGCATCGCTCATACCCCAAAAATGGGCTACTGACATCGGTATTTTTACCAGCCCGCTGTCCTAGGGTCAAAACAAGGGCCTGGCCCTCCAGGTTGGGGGTTATGATTTGGGTTAACTACCCATCCACGGGAAAAAAATATTGTTACGAAGCAACCAATAGCCTCGGAAAGGACTGATATTATTGTTGACGACTATGCTAAACGAAAAAAGGACAACGACGTTGGTATCTGCACCTGGAATGTGAGAACATTAAACAGGAGAGGTGCAGGCGAACAACTAGGAAGCCCTAAACTGCTACAAGGGAGATATTACTGCCATCCAGGAAATACGATGGGATGGGCCGGGCAAGAAGTGGATGAAAAAATGTGACATCTACTATGAACCGTGTTATAGTGAGCTGAAACAGCGACTATTTGGATGCGGATTTGTTATAGGTGCCAGACTTAGGCAAGAAGTCTTATGTTTTCAAGACATTAGCTAACGCATTGTAACAATCCGCATCAAGGCCAAATTCGCCAACATAAGCCTTATATGCGCTCATGCTCCGACGAAGGAAAAAGATGAAACGAAAGATTGCATCTACGAGCTCCTCGAAAAAACCTATGAGCGACTACTAAAGTACGATGTTAAAATCGTGCTGGGATATTTTAACGCAAAGGTAGGAAGAGAAGACATCTTAAGCAGTACTATCGGAAAATATAGCCTACACGACAACACGTCTGGTCACGGACTTAGGCTAATTGACTTCGCTACGGAACGAAATGCCACTGTAGCCAGCACACGGTTTCCTCACCTCGATATCCACAAGGGGACATGGCGGTCTCCAGATCAACGAACAGTCAACCAATTTGATCACATTGCGATAGACAAGAGGCACGCATCCAGTATTTTGGATGTCCGAACATTCCGAAGGGCTAACATCAACTCGGACCACTACCTTGTTGTAGCCAAGGTAAGGATATCCACCACGCCACAAAAAAGCGGAAATACTGTAAAAAAATTTAATGTAGAAATACTGCAATCGCCAGAGACCGCCAAGACCTTCGCGCAACGCGTATACCTTAACCTCTCGACTCACAACACACCACCAGCAACTAATGTCGAAGAACAATGGCAACGATGCCAACAAGCCAATATATCAGCTGCAACTGATGTGCTAAGTTTCTCGCGGCCACTAGCAAGAAACCCCTGGTTTGATGAGGAATGCCGACAGATGCTCGCAGCCAAGAACGAGGCCTACAAGGCTAAGCTGCAGGTGAAGACGAGAGCTGCCATTGAGCTCTATAGGCAAAGAAGAAGGGAAGCACACCGGCTTTTCAGAAAGAAGAAAAAAGAGCAAGATAAGCGGGCGATCGAAGATATAGAGAGGTGCCACTCCAGGAACGGTCTTCGCAAGATTTACCAAAGTGTAAAACGTCAAAGCCAAGGATAGAAGACTTGAACAGAACCCTGTCGAGATGAACAAGGAAATATCGTAGCTGAGACACAGTCGATGAGGATATGGAAGAACCACGTCTGCAGACTGTTAAACGGCGATGACGAACAACATTCCGCTGTCAGGCAGAACAAACCATTTAATATTGGCAACGACAGCGAAAACTGCCAACCACCCGACCTAAGTGAAGTGAGGATAGCTATATCAAAACTCAGTCATAATAAGGCCGCTGGAAATGACGGCCTTCCCGCTGAGCTTTATAAAGCTGGCGGAGATGACTTGGTAAGCAACAGCCACCAACTCATAAGCCAAATCTGGTCGGATGAAGTATGCCTGAAGAATGGAACCTCAGCATCGTTTGCCCGATCCACAAAAAAGGAGACCCTCTGAACTGCGCCAACTACAGAGGCATAAGTCTGCTCAACATTGCCTACAAGATCCTATCTGCCGTAATATGTGAACGCCTGAAACCGTTTACCAACAACCTGTTTGGCCCTTATCAGTGTGGTTTTAAGCCAGGAAAGTCCACAACCGATCAAATTTTCACACTTCGGCAGATCCTGGAAAAAACCCAAGAAGTCCAAATCGATACCCACCACCTATTCATCGATTTCAAAGCCGCATATGACAGCATTTATAGAGACGAACTGTACATAGCCATGTCTAGTTTTGGTATACCGCCCAAACTCGTCCGTTTGTGTAGGATGACGATAGAGAATTCTCGCTGCTCCATCAGGGTCGGAAACGACCTCACCGACACATTATATAGATACCAAAAAAGGATTAAGGCAAGGCGATGCACTGTCATGTGACTTCTTTAATCTGATTCTTGAGAGGATTGTGCAAAACTCCCGAGCCATCACCAGAGGCACAATTTTCAAAAAATCGGTGCAACTACTATCATACGCCGACGATATTGACATCATTGGTAGGACTCAACGTCATGTCATAGCCACGTTTGCTAGTAAATGAGGGTCAGACTAAGTATATGCTGTCAATACACGAAAGGACACACAACATCGACGAATTGGACAGAACGTCACCATTGACAGATATAACTTTCAGGTAGTACGGGACTTTGTGTACCTCGGCTCCGCTGTAAACTCTGACAACAACATCTCGTCAGAAATCAAACGAAGAATTACTCTTGCCAATCGTTGTTTCTTCGGGCTAAGAAGGCAATTTAGTAGTAAAGCCCTCACTCGAACTACTTAGGAGATCCTATATGAGACCCTGATCATCCCAGTCCTGCTTTACTGCGCTGAAGCATGGACCGTATCAAAAGCGGATGAAGAAATCCTTGGTAGATTCGAGAGGAAAATTCTTCGAAAAATCTTCGGTCCCGTTTGCGTTGACGGGCTATGGAGACGAAGATTCAACCACGAACTATACGAGCTGTACAGCGACATACCCCTGGTCAAAAAACTCCGCATTGGACGTTTAAGATGGCTAGGATATGTAGAAAGAATGGACACCAATAATCCGGCTCGCAGAGTCTTCGATTCCCAGCCAGACGTCGGATGCAGTAGAGAAGACCTCGCCTTAAGTGGCGCGCACAAGTAGAAACCGACCTCAACCAACTTGGAGTGCGCAACTGGAGGCAGTTAGCTAAGGACCGGGCTAATTGGAGAGGCATGTTGGTTGAGGCCCAGGTTCATCTCGGACTGTAGCGCCGCTTAAGTAAGTAAGTAAGTGTTTTCTGTCCCACCGGTGATTTGAGTTCACATAGTTGCGGTTTGACAGACAGGCCTGCCTTAGCAGTATTGGTGGCAGATCCTTTCCTCGCCAGTTCATCAGCATTTTCCATTGAATTGGACGCAGGGATTCCTTTAATTGCAGCCCCACTGTCAATAAAGATGGTAATATCATCTGGTGGTATCGCCAGCAATGAGGTCGCTTTGGCTGCCTCTGCTACTCCCAATATATCAGCCCGGAAGACGCTGCTGTGCTCATAGGGAGACAAAAAGTCCGGTTCAGCTTTAGCGTTTCGGAAAAAAAAACTCCCGTTCCAACGCCTATACGTCCATTTGTGAAACATCGGAATAGATGGATATGGTGTCGGTGCCCAGTTTGTCCCTCTTCCACTCCTCTCTACTTGAAAAGATGCAGGAGAATGGTCTTCAAAAATCAGGGTAAGGCAGCATGTAGTCAGAGGATACAGCTGAGTCCATGGTGCCTGTTTAGAACTTGAGCGTATCCTCCTTAGTCAATTTTCCAACAGTTGAGCTGTCTGATTCTTGGTGCATTTTTGGCTACAGATTCTTGCCAGTAAAGGTCTAGCGGTATCAGGTTGAGGATGGTTTCCAGTCCCGCTGTTGGTGTGGTTCTAATTGGACTAGTAGCGCTCACACATGCTTTCCTTTGTACCTTTGTCATGTTTTTCATATGGGTAACTTTATTTGTGGGTTGCCACCAGCCAAGCACCAGCCAAGTCCTCCCTATGGTTAATATAGAGAATAGAGGTTCATCTATATCTTACTAAATCTGGAATCCCGAACACCGCCATTAACACATTTAAAGCTGCAAAGTGTACTGTTGAGTCGGCGCATGGGTTTACTCAGAAGTTGTGTCGACTCCCTGACTCTCCCAGGGTATTCCATGCGGATTAACTGAGTATTAGACAGGCAAGTTATGCGATTGCATGAGAAAGTATTTTTGTTGACAGTCTAGCCGCTATTGGAGCCCTTATTTCGATGTCGACATCTGAGCTAGTATTTCAATGCCGGAACGAACTGAAATCCTTCGGACGTATTTACGTAGATCATAGTGTAATAGATGGCCAATAGATAATCAAATGCTATGACTGGACTTAACAAATAACACCTTGGAGGTGAGGATGATAGAATCTACAGCCTATCTAAAGGGTCTTCCAATAGGGACCTGCAAACTTTTTAAGTTGATAGCGGCCATATTGTTGAAGCTAAAAAGAAAAAAAAAATGTTGGCGCAGCAGGCTCTTAATACACAAGGCCGAGCTTTCTCACAACCATTCATGTGTGCGTGTGTACTTTTTGCACGATGGAGGAACCTCATGTTTTATGCCAACTTCGAACCACTACGTTGAGATAAGCTTTTCTCGACAATTGATACTTCTCGGATGATTTGTCAGATCATCACGAGATACTGTTGAAGCTACATCTGTCAAATTGGCTGTCAGTTTTTCAGTATGTTTTGTCAAATCACCATGGACAGACATAGCGTTCAACAACACGTGCAAATGACAAAATTGTTTCAAAATGGGTGTTCTAGTTCCATAATCGTCGCCATAATCGTCCTACCGAGAGGACTATTCACAGTGTGGTGGGTAAATGTGAGTCCACTGGTTCAGTAAACGATAAACAAACACTCGTACGTCGAGGAACAGCAAGATCTGCCGAAAACATTACCGCTGTACGTGAGAGTATGCAGGAGAATTTCGAGGCAGTCGATTTCGCGTAGCTTACAAGAACTTGGCCTTTTGCAGTCCACAAGTTGGCGAATTTCGCATTGTGACTTAAGCCTGCATCTGTACGAAATTCAACTGGCCCAGAAGCTGAAGGTAAATGACCATAGACAACGACTTGTGTTGGCTGAATGGGTTCTGGAGCAGCTGGAAACTGACCTAATTTTCATCATCAGCGACGAGGCCCATTATTCTGGATGAATGGGTACGTCAACAAAAAAATTGTTGAAATTGGCACGATACCAATCCACATGAGTTCCAAGAGCGCCTAATGCATCTCGGAAGAGTCACTGTTTGCTGTGAATTTAGGGCTGGCGGCGTCATTCTTCCATATGTCTTTGAGAACCACGTTGGCTAGGCCATCACCGTCAACGGCGATCTCTATAGAGCGATGATTGCCAACATCGTTTGGCCTGAATTGGATGATATGGACACCAATGACATGTAGTTTCAACAGGAAGGCACTACGTGCCGCACAGCTCACGCCACAGTGGAAATTCTGTACGAGCGATTTGAGGGAATATTCATCTCACGTGGAATTGATGTAAACAAGCCACCGAGATCGTGCCATTTGACGACGTTAGACTTTTTCTTGTAGGGTTTTCTGAAATCGAAGGTCTATGCGAATAAGCCACACACCACAACGGCTCTCAAATCCAAAGTAGCCCATGCCATCAGTCAAATTCAGTCTGATTTCTGCGTCGAGTCATGGAAAATTGGACATTTCGGATCCGCGAGCCGCCGAGGACATTTGGGCGATAACGGGGACAACGATGTTATATTCCATAAATAATGCCATTACGAATACAATATTTCGATGATATCTCACTCATACTTTGTTTTATTTAAATTTGAAGATAGGAAGCTCTTAAGAAAAGACCCTTTACAGATTGTGCTAATCCCTAGCCTAGTGGCGCTACAGTCCGAAATAAAACTTGGAATCAACCAACATGCCTCTCCAATTAGCAAGGTTCATAGCTAACTGCCTTCAGTTGCACACTTCAAATCGCACGAGGTTTGTAATTAAAGCGGGGTAAAGTCTGCGTGTAAAGTCTAGCTGGGACAAGAAGACTCTGCGAGATGGAATTTTGATGTCCATTTGCTCTACTCGTCTTAGGCATCATAAAAGTCTGAAATTGTTTGACCAAATCTAAGATCTCGTCTCCATAGCCCCCCAACGCAAACTGGACCAACAATTTTCCAAACTGTTCTTCGCTCAAATCGACAAAGGGTTTCGTAAGCCACTACGCCATAAAGCAGAACTGAGATGATAAGGGTCTTATAAAGGATCTCTCTAGTTGGTACTATCTGCACATTTGACCAAAAAAGGTCCGTTATGGTATAACGTAGACCTGTCAGCTTGCCTAAGTGAACCATTCCGAGCTGACTATAAAGCAGAGGTGGTTTCTGACATTAATATTAGCAAGCTCAGCTAGACTGTCAAAGAAATAGTCACTTATATGGAGTTTTCTTTTGTGATCTGGACAAGAGCAGAGAAGGTGAGGAATACACTTCTCTTCCTCCTCGCCCAAGCAGCTTCTGCAAAAGTCATTGCTAAAGATGCCAAGGCAGAAGAGGTAAATGGTAAAGTGCTCTGCCATCTGGGCTGATTTCAATGTGAATGAGATGGATCCCAGGGATTTTATTGAATGCCGCTTGGCTGTCACTGAAGATGCTAATATTTTTCGTAAGTATTAAGTATTAGGGCAAGGATTCTTGAATAGCCATGAGTTCCACTTACAGTACATGCATGTTGAGAGTTGGAGATCACAATCGGTTCTATACTAGTAAAAGAGGATAGACGGAGGATCGAAAGAAGAACACCCTTCGGATTTATGAGTGACTTTGGGGATGAATGTAACTTCTATTTCCGTCTATCTCTTCGGGATATGCCATAGTAGCAGGATATCAAGTATTGAAGCTCCCCAGGTATATTAATATCTGGTCAAGGGAATTTTAATGATTTTAAGCTTTTGATGGTTGTAGAACGAGGGTAGACTCTGATTGGCGTTAACTTGGCAATGCCCAGTGTTGCAACTTTGACTACACATCAAATGTGCTTATCTTTACCTCCAAGTGGTAACCATCGGATACTGGTCTCATCCAACCGGATTTGACTTGCTAAACGATAAGTGCGAGTGTTGATAACACGACGAAAAACAGCAACACTATAAACACCCTGGTGAGAATGGCACGGATGAATACCCGGCCTGCTGTCCCAGGCGAACCTAGATGAGCTGCTCTGACATATTCGGACAACAGGTTGTCTAGGAATTTCAAGGGTTAGTCAGGCCCCTTGAACAGAAATGGTGGCGGATGAACCGAAAGGCCAACGGCAGCGCTCAATCCCGTAGTGGATACTGATGGCCCCGTGTCCTAGGGGTATCTAATAAATTGGAACTGGCCCTCCAGGTTGGGGGTTGTGCTTTGGGTTAATTACCCACCCACAGAAAAAAAACATGGTTACGAAGCAACCAATAGCCTCGGAAAGGACTGATTTTATTGTTGACGACCCTGCTAAACGAAAAAAGGACAACGACGTTCGTATCTGCACCTGGAATGTAAGAACATTAAACAGGAGAGGTGCAGGCGAACAACTAGCGGAAGCCCTAAACTGCTACAAAGCAGACATTACTGCCATCCAGGAAATACGATGGGATGGGCCGGGCAAAAAGAGGATGAAAAACTGTGACATATACTACGGACCGTGTTATAGTGAGCAGAAACAGCGACTATTCGGATGCGGATTTGTTATAAGTGCCAGACTTAGGCAAGAAGTCTTATGTTTCCAAGACATTAGCGAACGCATAGTAACAATCCGCATCAAGGCCAAATTCGCCAACATAAGCCTTATATGCGCTCACGCTCCGACGGAAGAAAAAAATGATATAGCTAAGGATTGCTTCTACGAGCTCCTCGACAAAACCTATGAGCGACTATCGAAGTACGATGTTAAAATCGTGCTGGGAGATTTTAACGCAAAGGTAGGAAGAGAAGACATCTTTAGAAGTATTGTCGGAAAACATAGCCTACACGACAACACGTCTGGTAACGGACTTAGGCTAATTGATTTCGCTACGGAACGAAATGCCACTATAGCCAGCACACGGTTTCCTCACCTCGATATCCATAAGGGGACATGGCGGTCTCCAGATCAACGAACGGTCAACCAAATTGATCACATTGCGATAGATAAGAGGCACGCATCCAGTATTTTGGATGTCCGAACATTCCGAGGAGCTAACATCGACTCGGATCACTACCTTGTAGCAGCCAAGGTAAGAATGCGGATATCCACCACGCCACAACAATCCAGAAATACTGTGAAAAAATTTAATGTCGGAAGACTGCAATCGCAAGAGACCGCCAAGACCTTCGCACAACGCGTATCCCTTAACCTCTCGATTAACACCATACCACCAGCATCGAATGTCGAAGAGCAATGGCAACGATGCCAACAGGCCATTAGATCAGCCGCAACTGATGTGCTAGGTTTCTCACGCCCACCAGCACGAAACCCCTGGTTTGATGAGGAATGCCGACAGATGCTCGCAGCCAAGAACGAGGCCTACAAGGCTAAGCTGCAGGTGAAGACGAGAGCTGCCATTGAGCTCTATAGGCAAAGAAGAAGGGAAGAACATCGGCTTTTCAGCAAGAAGAAAAAAGAGCAAGAAAAGCGCGCGATCGAGGATATAGAGAGGTGCCACTCCAGGAACGATGTTCGCAAGTTTTACCAAAGTGTAAAACGTCAAAGCCAAGGATAAAAGGCTCGAACAGAATCCTGCCGAGATGAACAAGGAAATATCGTAGTTAAGACACAGTCGATGCTGAGGATATGGAAGAACCACTTCTACAGACTGTTAAACGGCGATGGCGAACAACATTCCGCTGTCAGGCAGAACGAACCATTTAATATTGGCAACGCCAGCGAAAACTGCCAACCACCCGACCTGAGTGAAGTGAGGATAGCAATATCTAAACTCAAGCTTAATAAGGCTGCCGGAAATGACGGCCTTCCCGCTGAGCTCTATAAGGCCGGCGGAGATGACTTGGTAAGTAACATCCACCAACTCATAAGCCAAATCTGGTCGGATGAAAATATGCCTGAAGAATGGAACCTCAGCATCGTTTGCCCGATCCACAAAAAAGGAGACCCTCTGAACTGCGCCAACTACAGAGGCATAAGTCTCCTCAACATCGCCTACAAGATCCTATCTGCCGTAATATGTGAACGCCTGAAACCGTTTACCAACAACCTGATTGGCCCTTATCAGTGTGGTTTTAGGCCAGGAAAGTCCACAACCGATCAAATTTTCACACTTCGGCAGATCCTGGAAAAAACTCAAGAAGTCCAAATCGATACCCACCACCTATTCATCGATTTCAAAGCCGCATATGACAGCATTTATAGAGACGAACTGTACAGAGCCATGTCTAGTTTTGGTATACCGCCCAAACTCGTCCGTTTGTGTAGGATGACGATAGAGAATTCTCGCTGCTCCATCAGGGTCGGAAACGACCTCACCGACACATTCGATACCAAAAAAGGATTTAGGCAAGGCGATGCGCTGTCATGTGACTTCTTTAATCTGATTCTTGAGAGAATTGTGCAAAACTCCAAAGCCAACACCAGAGGCACAATTTTCCAAAAGTCGGTGCAACTACTAGCATACGCTGACGATATTGACATCATTGGTAGGACTCAACGTGATGTCATAGCCACGTTTGCTAGTATGTATAGAGAAGGAAGCGGCGAAAATGGGTTTAGCAGTAAATGAGGGTAAGACTAAGTATATGCTGTCATCACGAAAGGACTCACAACATCGACGAATTGGACAGAACGTCACCATTGACAGATATGACTTTGAGCTAGTACGGGACTTTGTCTACCTCGGCTCCGCTATTAGCTCTGACAACAACATCTCGTCAGAAATTAAACGAAGAATTACTCTTGCCAACCGCTGTTTCTTCGGGCTAAGAAGGCAATTTAGTAGTAAAGCCCTCACTCGAACTACTAAGGAGACCCTATATAAGACCCTGATCATCCCAGTCCTGCTCTACGGCGCTGAAGCATGGACCGTATCAAAACCGGATGAAGAAATCCTTGGTAGATTCGAGAGGAAAATTCTTCGAAAAATCTTCGGTCCCGTTTGCGTTGACGGGCTATGGAGACGAAGATTCAACCAAGAACTATACGAGCTGTACAGCGACATGCCCCTGGTCAAAAAACTCCGCATTGGACGTTTAAGATGGCTAGGACATGTAGAACGAATGGACACCAATACTCCGGCTCGCAGAGTCTTCGATTCCCAGCCAGACGTCGGACGCAGTAGAGGAAGACCTCGCCTTAAGTGGCGCGCACAAGTGGAAACCGACCTCAACCAACTTGGAGTGCGCAACTGGAGGCAGTTAGCTAAGGACCGGGCTAATTGGAGAGGCATGTTGGTTGAGGCCCAGGTTCATTCCGGACTGTAGCGCCACTTAAGAAGAAGAAGCTTTTGATGTCCCAAAGAAGTTTTTCTTTGGTGATGATTTTATTGATATATGTAATAGATGTTCTGAATGTTTCAGGCTCAGCTCCCATAAGGTTAGAGGAGCACTAAGCAACACTGAAAATGGCTGCTTATACATTGCCATCTAGCGGTTTCCTTTTAAATCATAGGTTATTTTGACACTGACAGCTGTTTCCCGTTCGAAATCTTGACAGAAAGTCAGTATCGTACCTCCGCGAAACGAAATTAGTCCCATTAAGCTTGAACAACTTTCGGAAATATTGAAATTTGCAAACCAAATTCCCAAATCGTGCTATCAGCCGTCTTGGCAATGTCAATTCCCGAATCGTGTTATCAGCCGTCTTGGCAATGTCAATTGGCCACCTCGGAACTGCAATTTGACTCCTTTGAACTTTTTTTCGTGGGAACCGAAGCACTAATGTTATGCCAACAATCCGAAAACGATTCAGGCACATAAGGCCAATAACATCCAAGCAATTCGTGAGCTATAGCCCGAAACCATCAACAAGGGTATGGAAAATTGTAGTTACAGAAAGTGCTACTGCGAATCCAGCCGATGCAACCACTTGGACGATGTGTTCCATAATTTATGGGAATGTTTGCTCGAAATAATAAAGCTATAATACATGGAAAAAAATCTGCCTAACACCGAAAGGTTGGTCGTCATCGCTGTTTAACAGTCTGCAGAAGTGGTTCTTCCATATCTCGGGTGTTCCATAATTCATGGCATGTGGCATTATCTTATTGAAACCACATATTTGTTTGGTCACTCAAATATTTTGTAGTTTAGTCCTGAAAACTGGGTTATCAGGTCACGATAACGAGCACCATTAATTGCTACTGCCTGACCAGTCGCATTTTCGAAGAAGAATGGTCCGATACTGCCTGCAGCCTAAAATCCGCACCAAACAGTCACCCGTTATGGATGCATTTGTTTCTCAGCAAATTCTCGCGACATTTACTGAACAATTTCTGAGCCCTAAATGCGACACTTTTGAAAATTAACGAAGCCATCAAGATGTAAATGAGCCTCATCAATGAAATGAGCTTCATTTTCGAAAAATCCACTTGTTGTTGTTCCAAAATCCAATTCGCGCTGCATGGTTCTAGTCTTCAGTTCTTGAGTGAATTGAACTTTGTCAGCATGATGTTTCAAGTCTTTCGTAAGAATTCGCTGTAGGGAGCTCTCGAAATGTACAATACTTGACTACGGTGCCGAATTGATGTTCCTGGACTGTCAGCAATACTCCAGCGGACTGCTTCGATATTTTCAGGATATGACAGGACACTCATTGATCTGGTCTAACTGAATTTTTCTTTTTTTCTTTTGGACGCGGTGTCCCTGGAGAAGCTGGCGAAACGTTAAAGTTGTTAATTCGCCCAGCTTAGAGACGAGTTCTGCCTTGTAGCCCGCTCTGCAGTCGGGATTTTATGAATGCCAGCATTTTGTGGAGTGTCCGTTCATCCTTCTAGGTAGATGTAGAATGAGGATGAAAGGTGTACCCCTAGTACATCTTGGCTACTCCTCGGTTCCAAGACCAATGTCTTCCCCGATGGCTTGAATGCGTTAACAGCCATAGAGGTGTGACCTACTCTGGCACACCTATCCACTACGGTGATTCTGGCAGTGGAGGATACCAGTGTGCCGGACCAAGGTGTTGGTCGGAGAACTGGGTGCACTATTCTCGGTAGAGGCCAGGTTTTGGAAGGACCGATCTCCCGTTTTTTTATTGTCTTGTTATGTTTTTTTTTTTGTAAATAATTTACGTCCCACGAGTAGCGGAGAAAAATCGTTATACCTATACACATAGATCCGCGTAGATCCGCGTTAGTTAGGCAAGGCAGGGAAATCCGGAGGTTGCCTGGTATCCGGATAATCCATTAGCGACTGAGCATTTGGTAGGGCCTTTAGCATGGTCTATTATCGGCACTGGTCGTATGACACCTTTATCCAGCCCTTTAGTTGTTTTTGGTCCACGGGCGTATTGAATATTTCCACCAGCCCTGCGAGTGTGCCGGCCTTAAGGATAACACTGCTTGGAATCAAATCCAGACCTTCTGCGCGGCAGTTCATCACACTAACCATCGCTCCACTGAGCCCCCTTGGCAACACAGAACGAATAAAAGGCACAAAATTAAAATGTTTCGTGAATTGTGAGACACCCTTTCCTTCTGGCTTTGACGTTTTAAACTTTGATAAAACTTACTAAAAGTCATTCCTGGAGTGACACCTCTCTATATATTCGATTGACCGCGTTTCTTGTTCTTTTTCTTCTTTCTGAAAAGCCGGTTGGCAGCTATCGTTTTTAGCTTTGACTTTCCAATTCATAAAAGGCTTTGCGTTGTTCGTCTAAATTCGCCCTCTCCCTCTTATCCAAAAATCATAACCGGTACGTCAAAAATATTCAAATGACTGCCCACAGCGACAACAACAAAATATGTAAATTTCGAAAATGTTATTAACACTAAACGGGTTGAATAATAAAGCGGTAGGTGTTTCTCCCGAATCGGCTTATAAATAGGAGTTTATTTTTACAACCGTTCGTCTATATATGAAGCCCTACTTCAAATTGGATGCTGATGTAAGCAAATTAAGTGACGCCTTTGAGTCGTTAAGTGGGAATTTAAAGCTTGAAGCTGAAGCAAATGTTAGACAGATGTATGCATGCATATTTTTACATGTAGACATATGTCTACCATTTGTAGTCCATTTCGGAAATAGATAACAAAATGGATTACTATGAGAGGAGAAGGATGGATTTAAGTAAACTGACCAGATTTGGGTCGTTAAAGCAAGCAAAACCAGGGCGGATTTGAATTGAATTTATCCGGACCCAAACATAGACATATTTTTCTACATTCAAATGGGCTAAGAAGTTTTTGAGATTTACAATGTCAACCATTCTATTTTATCCATTGAAGCCAGTTTTGTAGTGGATACAAGTTTCGATTAAATAAATTTTTATTTTGGTTCAATGAAATCTCGTCGCGAGATAGTCCACAGTTAAATAGAAAATTGGTACCACAAAACTTTGTAAAATATTCTTCTTAAATTCAGATGAGATTTTTCGAGAAAAACGACATTTACCAAAAAATGGAGGAAAATGTAGCGTCATGACCCATTTTTTTTTTAAAATCTGAACATGTAGTTGTAGTGAGAATATTTTTTTTTTTTTTAAATTCTGACCTGCCTAAGCAGTAATATTCACATCGACCTAAAAGATCTATTGTGCTTGTCGTCAGATGTTTTTTAGGTTAGTAGCGCTTCTACTTTCCTAACGCAGCTGATAATTCTTTCAGCCGAAGATTTCCTCAGTTCTTCGGGATTTAAAGATTTCCTTCTCATACCGTAAAGGGCCGGTCATTCACATATGATATGCTCGGCTGTTTCGTCTTCTCCTAGACATAGTCTGCACACCGGTGAGTCGACTAGACGCATTTTGTTTAGGTGATATCGCAGACCGTGATGACCAGTTAGGTAGCTTACTAAGTTTTTGATATCGTGCCTGCGAAGATTTAGTATCTTATTGGCATCTGATTTGAAGGCCTGAAGGACCGGGCTATGGTCCTTAGGACCTTAGCTAACTGCCTCCAGTTGCGCACTCCAAGTTGGTTGAGGTCGGTTTCCACTTGTGCGCGCCACTTAAGGCGAGGTCTTCCTCTACTGCGTCCGACGTCTGGCTGGCAATCGAAGACTCTGCGAGCCGGAGTATTGGTGTCCATTCTTTCTACATGTCCTAGCCATCTTAAACGTCCAATGCGGAGTTTTTTGACCAGGGGCACGTCGCTGTACAGCTCGTATAGTTCTTGGTTGAATCTTCGTCTCCATAGCCCGTCAACGCAAACGGGACCGAAGATTTTTCGAAGAATTTTCCTCTCGAATCTACCAAGGATTTCTTCATCCGCTTTTGATACGGTCCATGCTTCAGCGCCGTAGAGCAGGACTGGGATGATCAGGGTCTTATATAGGGTCTCCTTAGTAGTTCGAGTGAGGGCTTTACTACTAAATTGCCTTCTTAGCCCGAAGAAACAGCGGTTGGCAAGAGTAATTCTTCGTTTAATTTCTGACGAGATGTTGTTGTCAGAGTTAATAGCGGAGCCAAGGTAGACAAAGTCCCGTACTACCTCAAAATTATATCTGTCAATAGTGACGTTTGGTCCAATTCGTCGATGTTGTGTATCCTTTCGTGTTGACAGCATATACTTAGGCTTGCCCTCATTTACTGCTAAACCCATTTTTGCCGCTTCCTTCTCTATACTAGCAAACGTGGCTATGAAATCACGTTGAGTCCTACCAATGATGTCAATATCGTCGGCGTATGCTAGTATAGTTGCACCCATTTTTGGAAAATTGTTCCTCTGGTGTTGGCTTTGGAGTTTTGCACAATTCTCTCAAGAATCAGATTAAAGAAGTCACATGACAGCGCATCGCCTTGCCTAAATCCGTTTTTGGTATCGAATGTGTCGGTGAGGTCGTTTCCGACCCTGATGGAGCAGCGAGAATTCTCTATCGTCATCCTACACAAACGGACGAGTTTGGGCGGTATACCAAAACTAGACATGGCTCTGTACAGTTCGTCTCTATAAATGCTGTCATATGCGGCTTTGAAATCGATGAATAGGTGGTGGGTATCGATTTGGACTTCTTGAGTTTTTTCCAGGATCTGCCGAAGTGTGAAAATTTGATCGGTTGTGGACTTTCCTGGCCTAAAACCACACTGATAAGGGCCAATCAGGTTGTTGGTAAACGGTTTCAGGCGTTCACATATTACGGCAGATAGGATCTTGAAGGCGATGTTGAGGAGACTTATGCCTCTGTAGTTGGCGCAGTTCAGAGGGTCTCCTTTTTTGTGGATCGGGCAAACGATGCTGAGGTTCCATTCTTCAGGCATATTTTCATCCGACCAGATTTGGCTTATGAGTTGGTGGATGTTACTTACCAAATCATCTCCGCCAGCTTTATAAAGCTCAGCGGGAAGGCCGTCATTTCCGGCGTCCTTATTAAGCTTGAGTTTAGATATAGCTATCCTCACTTCACTTAGGTCGGGTGGTTGGCAGTTTTCGCTGTCGTTGCCAATATTAAATGGTTCGTTCTGCCTGACAGCGGAATGTTGTTCGTCATCGCCGTTTAACAGTCTGCAGAAGTGGTTCTTCCATATCCTCAGCATCGACTGTGTCTCAACTACGATATTTCCTTGTTCATCTCGACAGGATTCTGTTCGAGCCTTGTATCCTTGGCTTTGACGTTTAACACTTTGGTAAAACTTGCGAACATCGTTCCTGGAGTGGCACCTCTCTATATCCTCGATCGCGCGCTTTACTTGCTCTTTGTTCTTCTTTCTGAAAAGCCGGTGTTCTTCTTTGCCTATAGAGCTCAATTGCAGCTCTCGTCTTCACCTTCAGCTTAGCATTGTAGGCCTCGTTCTTGGCTGCGAGCATCTGTCGGCATTCCTCATCAAACCAGGGGTTTCTTGCTGGTGGCCGCGAGAAACCTAGAACATCGGTTGCTGCTGATCTAATGGCTTGTTTGCATCGTTGCCATTTTTCTTCGACATTAGATGCTGGTGGAGTGTTGTAAGTCGAGAGGTTAAGGGATACGCGTTGCGCGAAGGTCTTGGTGGTCTCTGGCGATTGCAGTCTTTCGACATTAAATTTTTTCACAGTATTTCTGTGTAGATGTCACAGTTTTCCATCCTTTTTTTGCCCGGCCCATCCCATCGTATTTCCTGGATGGCAGTAATGTCTGTAGCAGTTTAGGGCTTCCGCTAGTTGTTCGCCAGCCTGCACCTCTCTTGTTTAATGTTCTTACATTTCAGGTGCAGATACGGACGTCGTTGTCCTTTTTTCGTTTAGCATGGTCGTCAAGAATAAGATCAGACATTTCCGAGGCTATTGGTTGCTTCATATGGTTTTTTTTTCCATTGGTGGGTAGTTAACCCAAAGCACAACTCGTCTTGTTATCAATATCTACTGCCACTTATCGTTTAGCAAGTAGTCAGAGTTACAACAGAGTCTACTCTCGTTCTATAACACCCAACCAATGAAATATTTGCATGACGATACAACAAATTTCGCTCGCAAAACTTATATATGTCCTCATAATCATTCTAACACCGCTATTCTCCAAATTTTGGATAAGGGAGACTCGGTGCAAATGCTTCAAATAACCAAACCGTTCGATCTTATGGGTTAAATAAAAACCGCCGTTTTCTGGCGGTTGGGAGGCTATCTGTCATATGCGTATTTCTATTGAAAAGAAAACTACTAGATAGGCTTAGCCTAGTTGTAGTCCCACACTACTATGGTAATCGGATGACACCATGCCTTATGAGATTTTCGCCTTCCCCACACAAAAAAGCAAAATCCATTCAAGATTCGACACAATTTTAAATTGAGCCGCAATAATTCCTCAGAAGCGTTTGAAATGTAAACAAGTGGATGGAAACCTCCTGTGAGAAATCAAAATATTTTTGTGATATTGATATTGAAGCCATAATTCCAGTTTCTGACAACAACCCAAATCAAAAGATTGCATTCTGTTTGCAGGAATTGGGCATCGTTCAAAATTTATTGTGCCAAAGATCAAACTGACGTAGACTATGACAAATCAGTTGTTCATACTAGAGCCGAATAAGAACAGGAAAATATCGACTATACACGTCAATCCATAGAGTTGACAAGGGTGCCAACAACGTCCATCTTTTGTTTATGAAAAGTTGCAATACTCAAAAATAATGTTAAATCCAAGAAATTAGTCTGATTCCATCGTCTATTAGGTATTATTAGTTTACTCATGTTTTCCTCGACTTCTTCGTCATTACTAAAGTTAATGTTGTCTTACAGTTAACCAGCCTTTAAAATGCCACCATAAATACAGCTGTCAATGTTTTGTGATGTTAAATGTTTTAAGAACCACAGAAAGTCATTCGCCAGAACCACATTGTCCTGCACATCCATAAATGATGAATGACACATTGCCAACATCGTCATCTGCTGCAAATTTAAAGCTTTCCCCAAAATAAACATTGCTGTCAGTTGCTTTTGGTCAATTCTCATTGTAAATTACATGCGCGATAAAGTATACTTCACCTAGTACATATATGTCAAAATTCTATCATATTATTCATCAAATTCATTACTTGAGAAATCATTTAAAATCCTGATTTGCCTTAGATCTGTCACATATATGACATCCCGAAAATGTCAAACTTAGTGTCCAGTCTACTGAATCCCACTGCCACTTCATGTTAGTATAAAACTAGCTGCGAATAAAATACAACAAATAGATACATACATACCTATCTGTATAATAACTTATTTTGGCTGTCACATGCCAAAACAAAACCTACACAATAAATGTTTCAACCATTACCGAACAAAAAAAATAACATTAGGTACCTACCACTAATCTACCTATTTTATTCGATCGCTTAAAGCTGTTCATTTGGAATTTAAATCTGAAACACCACCGACAGTAGCCAGAGTGAATGAATAGCTACAAAATTCCACCGCTCCCTCTCTCTCTGTCCCCCGCAATAGCGTACTCCTAGGCAATAATCAACCAACAACGATTTTCATGCAAGACAATAAATATTTTCATTGCATCACAACCTTCTGAACAGACCCCCACCGCACATATACACACTAACTAACACCTACATACAGAGAACCTTTGAACACCCTCCAAAATTACACCTTAGGTACATTCTGACATTACATAGCCCAGTCGCCTCACACTCCCGCCCCAAAAATAAAACACACAAACGTCACCGTCGTCGTCGTCGACAAAGTTGAGTGGAGAAAACACATTCACGCAAGCACGGCCAACCATTTTGTTTGGGAAAAAGAACTTCGAAAATCTTTTTCGAAACTATTGAATCTCAAACGTCAAACGCACACCATCGCGCGCCTGATGAGCGAGTGAGAGGAATCTCCTAAACAAGAACCAGTTTTCGTCACTAAATGCACAATCTGACACAAAGAAGGGGCAATATCGACACCCTCGAACCGTCACACACCCAAGAGATACCATATCGATACCTCGGTCCAATCAGATCAACCTGCTGTAGGGAATTTCTGACGCATGCGTTCTACCATCACCCGATTGGCTGTGAAAACAAAATACCATCGTCAGTGCGGATGACAGGGAGAACTAAAAACCGGTTCGTTAGAGATCGATGGGTGGTTATTGTATATCTCTTTCTCTCTCTCTCTCTCTCTTTGACACATCGAACTTGCAGTTCAGAAAAGAATACATAAGTCATATGACCACACAAACACATACACAAACCAATCATCTGTAAACCTACACATGCACCAAAAGGGGTGGCTGCTAAATCAAGATCCGTCACCGTTGGTGTGGCCGTGTTGTAGCACCTTTTCGCTTGTATACCGGTTTAGTCGTTCGAGAAACGCTGATGTCGTACGTTGCATGCGAGGTTGCTGCTGCATTCTGACACAAAGTGAAATTTCGTGTGACAGTTCGGTTCGATTTTTTTTTCTTCTGTGTGACATTTTCATTTCGGTCGTTGGTTTTTTTGCAAAAAAAAAAAATAAATCGTTCTTCCCGCGGGAATACATGCAAGCAAATAAAATTCCAATTCAGTATAAAAGAAAAAAAAATTACCTCTAGTGACATAATTAGGAGAAACTCCGTTCTTTCTAGTTTTTCCTTTTTTTTTTTTTGGTTCATATTCTTTCAATTCGTTCACCATTCGCCGTGTCTGTGAGAGTGCCTTAGAAATACACGCATGAAATCAATGAATACCAATGCATAAATACACAAAAAAAGGATACGACCATCTGTAAAGTGATTTAATCGATTTAGAGCGTTGCGTTGTGTGCTATTAAAGAAAAGGATTACAAAGTGCAGTGCTTAAGAAAAAAAAAAAAAGAAAAGCTGCAAAAATAAAACATCGATAAATTTTTATTAATTTTTTTGGAAATACTGTAAAAATAAACATAATATATGGTAATGGCAGAGATTGGTGGCCATTTGGCTCACCAGCTACCCTTGCATAATCATCAAAGTGGATTACAACCATCGCTGGTGATGAACCATCACCTGGATTTGGATTGTCATGGCCATGAAGTTTTGACGAGTAAGTTGGTTTTTTTTATTACCCATCACCTATTTTTAAAATATTTGTGACAGATGTGCAAAGTTCTGTTGATCACGGATGAGTTTGTGACAGCCGTCGGAATGTCTAACAAAACTGGGCTTAGTGTGTTTTCCGTTTTAACGTTGTTACGTTTGATGCAAATTTCAATTTAGTTCGCATTTTGATAGATTCGGTTGTGATGCATTTCTAGGATGCAAAATATCGAACTGTCAAAACTCTTGTTTTCATTTTATTTCATTTTTATGTTATCTTCAATCACAATGGACCAAAATGGTCTAAGCTGGTAGCCACTCTAACCTATGTGATCTTTAACATTTGTTTTAACAATGTTGGTATCGTTTGGTAAACGTGACAAAAGCAGGTCTTAATGTCAGTGGCTTGCAAGGAGAGGTAATCAAACCAATGTGATTAAGACATACTTCTTCTGTCACTTATTATTTTTTTTATTAAAAAAAGAAGAACAGTTCTACAAAAGCTATCAATACCTATCTGGTTGACGTTTGCAGGTATTTTAGCTTGACATCTGTTTTAAGTGTTCAATCAAGAACCTTTTTTACATAAACTTTTACATAATTCGACTTGCAAAACAATAAAAACACTTCGCACACACTTTGGATGTCAGTTCATGTTTGCGACGGCTTTTTTGCAAATGACAAATATAACATAATTGCCTTTTGCAGTGCAAAACGTGTTGAATATGTCAAAATAGAATTTATTTTAGCGAGACCACAGCAAAGACTCCGCTTCATGAGATTTGACAACTTTAAAGCATTGTTCCGATGTGCAAATGCTAATATAAATGCTGCTGATTCTAGCTGTCACTTTACATGGATTTTCAATTCGTATCTTATTAATCTCCTGCAAGTAATTTGCAATTTGCATAAGTAGACCTACATAAACTTGGAATTGCAACCACTTGGCACCACTAAACCCTCATATGTTCGTTAATTCAATAAATCAAGAGGTGTGTTTAAAAGTGAATACCTTTCCATAATTTCCCTGCAATAGAACAAACGTTCTAATATACGCCTTTTTTTCATTCCGCGATTTAAATGTCACTTTATTAGCCATCGTTATCAATTAATAGACGTTTATATTCCATGAAATCAATAACCCTGTCAATGTGAGATTTAATCTTTGATCGAACCAAGTCATCGAAACTATCTTCAGTCAGTCTTTCCATCAATCATACTTGCCTTACATAAGGCGTTCACATTTAGAAAGCTCAAGCTGATCTATTAATTAAAATAACTCTGATTTGTCAATGAAACTTGTTGAGTCGCTTGTCAGTTAGTTTCCGTCAGTGGTACCTGATTAGTATTTTTTGCTTAAATTATCTATCTAATGCCAAACCACAACTTTGTGAATAAAATCAGTCATTAGAGTTCAATTCAATTCATTCAATAATAATTAATCAACCTTTGTTTGACATTTAACGTCAGAATTGACGTTTTCAGAAGATATGCATCGTATTCGCATAATCAATGGTATTCTGCCAACGGACGGATCATGTATTCGTTATGAGAAATATGCGAGCGGATATCAACAAATCAAAAGTCACAGTATACAGTAATAAATATAAATGACACATTGGTAGATTCAAATCTCTATTCTGCAGTTAGATGCCACTGGAAGACAAATTGGTATTCCTAACCTATGACATTATGATTAAATCCGAGACAAATTGATGCATCTATTGCATTCGACTACACATGAAAACGTCAAAACCATCCCGTTTGTCAATTGAAACATGTTTAATGGAAACAAACCAATTTAAGAAGTAAATGTACAAGGTGGCGCAAAGGTTGTCCCCCGTCGCAAAAGTTGTCACCCGATGATTCTTGGCCGTCATTTTTTTAAGTGTTTTGCAAAAAAATCGAAACAATTATTATAGGTGGCGCATAGGACATGAATCGTGGAATAAATTTTTCTACTTTTTTTGCGGAAGAATTCAAATATTTGCAACCAAAAAACATCGAGTGACAGCTTTTGCGACGGGTGACAACCTTTGCGCCACCATATAAATCACATTTAATATGTCACTACGTAAATTTGTTTGTTTCAATTAAACATGTCTTCATTGGATTGACGAACTGGATTATTTTGACGTTTTCATGTTTATAAGTTAAGGACTATTTGAAGGCTTTTCCAGTTTTTTTAAAATAAATGTTGTACACTTGAAAGATTAGTGTACAACACATTAAAATAACTGTCCACCATTTCTGTTTTCAATTTACTTTGACATTAACATCTAAAAACGAAAATAAAGGGCCGATCAGAATGCGTAACTGTAGCTGACTGAAAAGTTAAAAACAAGGCAACCCGTAAGCGCTTACACAATGTGTATCTGTAGCTTGAAGTTGAATAGAGGGCAACTTCATGCAAGAAATGTATCTCCCATTTGACAGCGATGCAAGATACCAGCTACAGATATGCATTCTGAGCAGGCCTTAAAAGTAAAATAAATAATCAAAATCTGACAATCTGAAAGATATCACCTCTTCACTTCCTCTCTCATCTAGCTGTCCACTTCATACGTCGCATCTAAACGTTATAAATTTATTTATTGGTCTAAAAACCACGTTTACATGTGAAATATGAACTGGGCACCTATAGATCAGAAAGGAAGCGAAAAGGTGTCATCTTACATTTCTCCATATTGTCAGATTTTGCTAAATTTTCTGATTTTGATTTTGATGGGGGGAAGTGTATAAAGTCAACATCTCAAAAGCTTGAAAAAAATGCACTTAACGTCAACTGTCAAAATCCATAAATGAGTAACACCAAAGAGATATATAACTATAGAGTACGCATCACAGCTAAAAATGTTGTCGACGTTTCTGACGCGGGCGGTAAGTCGTTCGTATGCATCGGCTATGCTGTTGCTTGATGCTGGCATGGCAATTTGCACACTGGGTTATCAACATCAGTACCCCTCAGAGTAAATTTTCGTTGTATGAGATGCGCACTCTTGTAGTTGTATACTCTTTGGTAATACTTAGAAGTTACTTTAAGTAGACAATATGAGAAAATTGCAGCGAGTCTCTAAAAAAAAAAATGAAAACTGACCAACGCATGCGCAACATTTCGCAAATTAGCCCCCTACCACAATTAGGCCTACACATGAATGCATCAACGCCATCATTTGCCTTGAGAAATAGAAAAAAAGTGTGAATAGCTTCTTCGTGGACACACTCATAACAGATGAATGTTGACCATTAGACAGTGCGGTTGTGTGACGTGTTAAGCTTAGCTTACATTACAAACATCGAACTTTTGCTGGTGGCAAATAAAACTTCACCTGACATTTGTATAGATATATTCTGACAATGGAATTTGACTGGCTTTGTTAAAATTCGGGATACTGTATGGACTCATGGTGAGTTACGAACTTATTTTCATTTGACTAATTTAGTTAAAAAGCACAAAATAGAACTTTTTTCATGACAGCTATGTCAGATAATATATTTTAGTTAAAACAAACATGGAATCACAATTTTTTTGCATAAACATTGCATTCTCTAAAGTCAACTAAAAATGTAATGACATGTATACATTTTTGTGTACATAGTGACATGTGAATTTTAAACTGTCAAATGTCAATTCAATTTTCAACACACAAAGCTCCATATTCAATGTTTACAGACAAAATTTAACATTTTTTTTATTTTTAATTGATATAAAAAAAATCTGTCAAAAGCATACGTCAAATCTACAACTGGTTTGACGGAGTTTTTTTTTTATATTTAAAGAAATAAAAAGTTTTTTTTTTCTTGCGAATTATGTTTATTTTATGAATTCATATACATAAACGAATTTATAAAACTCACTTGAAAATACCGGAATTTTGAAAAGAATTAGCGTGCTAATGTGAAATATAATAAAAATTGACAGTGTTTTCCGCACATATATATGTCATGTGTCGACAAAGATGAAAGTAATTATAAACAATTTAGCTATCGCGTTTATGTGAGCAAAAATATTTTGGTAACCACGACTTGAATTTCTTAGCCCATATGTAAGAGGATTGTGACTTTGTCATTATAATATGTCAGAAAATTGGCAATTGACATATTATATATGTTCGCCATTTCTTCTTTGACATAAAGTGCTAAAATAAATATTTCTTCTAAAATTAGTTTTTATAACGTTAAGGCAATAAACATGTTCACATAATTCCAATATATAACGTCTAATAAATAATTTTACATGTTTTATTAATTTAATTGACGGTTAATGACTTCTATATGCAAAAACTGAGTTACCACTTAACAAATAAGTTGTATGCAAATATTAGCGGAAATTAATTAACAAGTGGTCACACCAAAAAAACGTTTGATTTAAATTAACTGTCAAAAAATGCAAGACTACAGTTTTATAGATCAATTAACATTATATGCGGTGTACATTTTGGCAGACCAACAATAAAACTCATGTGCACACAATTTAACAATTTCTTTCGGTTGTTTTTTTTTATTTGCAAAATGACATTGATGTCAGAGGAGCGTCGGAAATAATAATGTCAGTAGGTGATGCGCAACTTTTTAAAACTGCAAGACCCGCGCAGCCAACCAAGTCGAGGAAATCTCATGTCGACGGTTTATTATGACAGCATTTGTGAAAAATTTAATACGGTATATGTGTGGTGTTTTAAGTGCAATGACTTTGGGAATGACAGTGCGAGTATATGTGATAATTTAATTGTCAGTTGAATGACATTTTAGTCAAGGGCGGCATTTGTTTTAACGATTTTTTTTGCAATTTAGAATGGGAAGTGGTAAATGCAGTACACACACTCACTTTCATAAAAATGTTTAGAAATGATGTAAAATTTTTAGTTAGATGTCAATTTGACTTTTGGTACGAATTTTGGCGGAATTTTATGCAATTTTATTCTTTTATGCTATTTTTGAGTTGTCAGAAACTTTAAAATGTCATGAGTTGTGATTTTTAAACATTTTATCAATCAAAGAGATGCAAACATCCGTCATACACCAAACAAGGTAGTCAAACATTTCATCACTGAATTTCTGATTCAGATACCTCTGGCGTTATAGTTTTCCTTGGAATGATCAGTCTGACACGAACATTGCCAATGTTCACATTAAAGTTGGACGGGTGTGAGCAGTGACAGATCGAGAGGATCATTCACAATTAAAGTTGTTGGTCTAGAGTTGACGCAATTTGAAAATTTGTAAACATTTGGCCATCGTTATACGTTTATTGCCAATAATTGTAAACGACAAGGATAACACTATTCGATCTCTGGGTAAAAGTGGAAACGGTTTGGATCGGATAACCTCTCATCTTACAAATGTCACCCGAGTTTAGAAAAATTGTTTCACCATTTGAATCTATTTCATATGTCAGATTAAATTTGAAATGTCACTTTTTACTTGACATGGTTTTACTTGCAAAACTGCCTGGTATTGTCAAAGTTTTGTTGAAAATTTGAAATGTTTTAATTTTTCAGCATTTTAGAACTAATCAGCCGAACTAATCCGTGTGTTTATATTGAATCTAATAGAGCCAGATGTCACCATTTTTATGTCCATAACCTGGCGTAGTGTTATTGCAAAATTTGTATGTGTATAACCAAAGATTATGAGAATAAAAAACCGAAACTTTTGCTCAGTAGCTTCATGGTACGGGCGGGCGGTTTGCATGAAAACACATGAAAGACAAGAACAAAAACATATGGCGGGCTGTGCCAGCACGACCCGCCATAGACCAATTTTTCATATATGGAGTGCGTCATCTGTATAGAATTCATAATCTTTGGTAGAACATACACTTTTACCTAAGTGAACACCTTCTTTAAAATCGAAATCCCGACTCGACATTTTCCCTTGATTTGTCATACGTATAGGTGCATCTGGTGAAATGTACTTTGAAAGCTATAAGCCTATAAAGTATGAAGTATAGGACAAATGCCAATTGACATTCATCTGTCATAGAATAATGCAAATATTTTGAAATTCAGCAATTATCTCCGTTTACTTAAAAACTCTTAAAAATTGATTAAGAACTGATTTTTCGCAAAATGACGAATGACATTTAACTTTGCTATATCGCCCATAAATGTAAGATCTTGGAAAATTTAAAGTCTTCATCTCAATCGCATGAGATCATCACCATAAATTCAAGTGTTAGATGACAGTTTACTTAGATTTGTCATTTAGTGTTTGTCATTTAGTGTCACTTAGTGTCAGTTAATCTTTACCCAAAGTATTCATTACATTTGACATTTGATAGACGATAAGATTTACATAAATGTGTTTAATATTCTAAATGAAATTTCCCTATGACAAGTCATCCTTGATGTACATTTTTTTAGGCAACTTCACCCACGCATAACTACTTGAGATTGGTGTGTCACTCATTCATTGATCCAAATTTAACGAAATTTTTATTTATTTAACGAAATCCTTTAAGGCTGAACTATAATAGTCGAAAACAATGAAAAGCGTATGTCAAAACCTTACGATGACATACATACATACATTGATATGTCACCCTTTGGATGGAGTATCTTACAAAATCTTAGTTCCTATAGCTTTACAGATTAACTGCTACTGAGAATTGTACTAGAGATGCACAGACATTTGGGTGTCACTAATTGTTGGAACTTAACGAAAAACTTTAAAGGCTGAACTATAGTAGTCTGAAGCAATCGGAAGCTAATTTCAAAATTCTACGTTAAGTTTTCTTCAGTACTGTCAATTACTCAAGTTGCCCATAATAGACTTTTGTGAATTGAAGCGATTGTCAGAGTGGAAGTCGTTTTGCCCTTATCTTACAAATAATAAAATAAAAATTTCGTTGCTTATGAACTTACAAATTTAAATGTACACAGCTGTTGAAGTGAAATGTCAAATTTTTTGTATGAAAGAACGAAAGAAAGAGAAATAGCGAATGGATTCGCTTTTTCGCAAGTGAGCAAAAGTAAACGAATCGAAGCGAAAGGCTATTATGGTCTTACAATACAAATTGCATGTATTCGCACAGTTTCGGACCGCAACCATTTTCTATTATAGTTCAGCCTTAAGTCTGGAGGTAATCTTTGAACTGAACCACTCACAATAAAATCCGTCAAGGACCCATTTATAACAGGTGGCGCATAAGTAATCCTCCTATCAGAAAATGCTATAAATTTTGCGATTGGCCCCTAATGTCAGTTCTGTTTTGACATTTGTGTAGTAAACACATGCGAAATACACGTTAATAAACAATGTTACGCTACACTGCTCCAGAACTTTTTTGTCAAAACAGAACTGACATTAGGGGCCAATCGCAAAATTTATAGCATTTTCTGATAGGAGGATTACTTTTGCGTCACCTTGTATTATTTTTTTATGAAAAAATTATAAAATTCAGCTACAAGGTAAACGTTTCAAGCTGACTTTTTTTCTGTTCCCGAAATTCTCTTGAATTTTAAATTCTTCATTATGTCAACTGTCAAAAGTTATTTTGAATCTTAAATTCTTCATTATGTGAACTGTCAATAGTTAGTTTGGTCGAAAAAAGAATCGACCCTTCAGTCATCAATAGTCGGAATCAACTGGCAGCTACTACAAAATTCTACGTTTTTACGACATATGTGAAGTTGTTGTCTGTCAGAATTGCGTCAGAACTATTGTAGCCGAAAAACGAATGGTGGAGATCAAATAAACCAATATTATGACAGATACGTGAATAACCCTACTTCGTGTTTCATGTTTCATAAAACTTAGGGTGACCACAGAAAACGATACGAAAAAAAACAGAAAAAAAAAACAAAAACGGTGTGAGATATAAAATTGATTCTGACTTTATTTCGAAGATACATTCATAACCATTTTTACGTGTGGAATAGCACATCATTCAAATTACCGCCTCGGCTTTTTATAGCCTTAATTTGAAAATCACTTCCAAACCAAGCATTTACTGTACTTATGACAGATATGACAATTTGGAATTGAAGCGTTCAGAATGAAAAGGTGTTAAGTGACTTATTTGGATATTTTTACCCGTTTATCATGTTAAGTGACAATTTCTATGTATCCGCCGACTCAATAATAGAAATACAAGATACAATACTTAGCGTTGAATGCACACATTTGTTAAAGTTTAATAGCGAGGAGAAGAAAGAAAAATAGAAGAAATATGTTAAATCGGTCATTTAACACCTTTAATTTAATTATTCATATTGTTCAGACGATTTTCTAAAACAAGACTATAAAATCAATAATTAAACTAGAACACGTAAAAAGTAATTTTATGCATCAACAAATAATAAACTGCTACCACCTATAAATAATGAAAATTTATTCTCCAAATTGAGTTTTTATTCGCGTTGTAAAGGGCGGTTAAAGCAATCAAAAATCTTTTGCTTATTTTAAGATTTAAAACTTTTTATTTCATTTATATTGTGAAACCAATTTATTTAATAAAAAAATTTTAATTGAACTCACAAGAAACTAAATTTGCTTATTTTTTCCGAGCGAAAAATTGTTCAGTGATCGATATCGCGGTAGATTCAAATCAAATACACGTTTCAAATGTCATATTGCCCAATTTCCAGATCTGTTTCTAGATTTCTAAAAACGGGCCATAAGCCAAATTCCTAATAATAACCACTTTTTGAAGTTAGAGTGGTTGTTATGCGAAGTAACTCATTGTTTGTCAAAAACTGTTTGCTTGTCACTCAAACAGAACCGATGGACACCAAATATTTAAGAAAAACTGTCATTTCGAAGGCGAATTTAGAGCAGCGTATTCGGTTAGTAGTAGTTCGAGTGAGGGCTTTACTACTGAATCGCCTTCTTAGCCCGAAGAAACAGCGATTGGCAAGAGTAATTCTTCGTTTGATTTCTGACGAGTTGTTGTTGTCAGATTTAATAGCCGAGGTAGACAAAGGATGGTTGGGTGCTGTAGAACGAGGGTAGACTCTGATTGGCGTTAACTTGGCAATGCCCAGTGTTGCAACTCTGACTACACATCAAATGTGCTTATCTTTACCTCCAAGTGGTAACCATCGGGTACTGGTCTCATACAGTTTTCCCTGTCGTTGCCAATATTAAATGGTTCGTTCTGCCTGACAGCGGAATGTTGTTCGTCATCGCCGTTTAACAGTCAGCAGAAGTGGTTCTTCCATATCCTCAGCATCGACTGTGTCTCAACTACGATATTTCCTTGTTCATCTCGACAGGATTCTGTTCGAGCCTTGTATCCTTGGCTTTGCAGTTTACACATTGGTAAAACTTGCGAACATCGTTACTGGAGTGGAGTGGAGTGGCACATCTCTATCTCCTCGATCGCACGCTTTTCTTGCTCTTTTTCTTCTATCGGAAAAGACGATGTTCTTCCCTTCTTCTTTGCATATAGAGCTCAATGGCAGCTCTCGTCTTCACCTGCAGCTTAGCCTTGTAGGCTTCGTTCTTGGCTGCGAGCATCTGTCGGCATTCCTCATCAAACCAGGGGTTTCTTGCTGGTGACCACGAGAAACCAAGCACATCAGTTGCGGCTGATCCAATGGCTTGTTGGCATCGTTGCCATTGTTTTTCGACATTTAATGCTGGTGGTGTGTTGTGAGTCGAGAGGTTAAGGGATACGTGTTGCGCGAAGGTCTTGGCGGTCTGGATATCCTTACGTGGTGGATATCATTACCTTGGCTACAACAAGGTAGTGGTCCGAGTCGATGTTAGCCCCTCGGAATGTTCGGACATCCAAAATACTGGATGCGTGCCTCTTGTCTATCGCAATGTGATCAATTTGGTTGACTGTTCGTTGATCTGGAGACCGCCATGTCCCCTTATGGATATCGAGGTGAGGAAACCGTGTGCTGGCTATAGTGGCATTTCGTTCCGTAGCGAAGTCAATTAGCCCAAGTCCGTTACCAGATGTGTTGTCGTGTAGGCTATATTTTCCGACAGTACTGCTAAAGATGTCTTCTCTTCCTACCTTTGCGTTAAAATCTCCCAGCACGGTTTTAACATCGTACTTTGGTAGTCGCTCATTGGTTTTGTCGAGGAGCTCGTAGAAGCAATCCTTAGTTGTATCATCTTTTTCCTCCGTCGGAGCATGAGCACATATAAGGCTTATGTTGGCGAATTTGGCCTTGATGCGGATTGTTACAATGCGTTCGCTAATGTCTCGAAAACATAAGACGTCTTGCCTAAGTCTGGCACCTATAACAAATCCGCATCCAAATAGTCGCTGTTTCTGCTCACTATAACACGGTCCATAGTATATGTCACAGATTTTCGTCCTCTTTTTGCCCAGCCCATCCCATCGTATTTCCTGGATGGCAGAAATGTCTGCTTTGTAGCAGTTTAGGGATTCCGCTAGTTGTTCGTCTAACCTCTCCTGTTTAATGCTCTCACATTCCAGGTGCAGAAACGAAAGTCGTTGTCCTTTTTTCGTTTAGCAGGGTAGTCAACAATAATATCAGTCCTTTCCGAGGCTATTGGTTGCTTCGTTACAATATTTTTTTTCCGTGGATGGGTAGTTAACCCAAAGCACAACCCCCAACCTGGAGGGCCAGGCCCTTGTTTTGACCCTAGGACAGCGGGCCGGAAAAATACCGATGTCAGTAGCCCATTTTGGGGTATTAGCGCTGCCGTTGACCCATTGAGGGCTCCTCCGCCACCAACTCTTTTCCAATACCCTGGCTCAGTATCCCTATAGACCTGGTGTTCAAATATGTCGAAGCAGTGAGTGCCTTAGTGAGGGGACACTCCTACCCCCTCTCTTATTTGCTGCCACCAATGACCTTCCACAATGGTTTAATATACCCCATCTCCAGTCGAGGTACTAGGCACCCACCAGTCACCAGCGTGGAGGTGAGAGTAGGAGTTGATAGTGAGAGGCTAGAGTGAGAACGCTTGTGTCCTCATATAATCGCATCACTATCCTTAAGCACCGGCAGAACGTTAGTTTCAAAACGCCATTAAATTTCTTAATTTAGAATCAATAGAGTACTTCCTGACAACATCAGTGCGTCTAATATATAAAAACAAATGTGACAGCTAACAAAATATTTACGTCTACAATTTGATACTTTCAATTCGTCTTTCAAAACCTTTGTTTCCACTTTCAGCAAATTGGAAAACACTTGTAATTCGTCTCTCAAAGCCTTTGTTTTCAGTCAGCAAATTGGAAAAACAATCTTTTTCCTCAGATGACAGTGTTCCACTTCAGTATTTATTAGAGGGAACTAAAGATTTAAAGGAAAATGCATCTTTTTTTGGAGCTTATTTTAGGTGCATATTTTTTATTTTAAATTGAGTGGAAATCCTAGCCATAAGGATGTCTCTTTTATGGATACGGAGGCTACAGTTTAGACATTTCTATAACCGTTCATAAGTAATTCTTTAATAACAAACTACCACTCCATTTTTTTTTTTCATTTAAACACCTACCAAATTGACATATGAAGTTTAAAAATATTGACAAGCATCCATACCATGTACAACCCTTAATGTAGCAATCACCCTACTAAATTGACATAAAAATCTTAACCAGCATCCACAAAATGTCTACTCCTATGCAATTCTTACTAATTTTTACTGCAGAAATATCTTTGCATACGAAAATTGCGTACGGGAACAGTTTTTCTATAAAAATTTCTAAAAAACAAATCCAGAAAATAATTTCTACGGTTAACAGTTGAATGTCTTTCAAACTCTCAAGACAAACTTTGAAATTACCATCCATTTCTAAACCCTATGCCCTAGAATTTGAATCTTCCATTGACACATGTCAAATTTGAAGCTACATGTAAATTAATCAACAAGGCATTCTAAACCAAATTAACCACACTATTCACTTTACTACTGGTTTTCCATCACAAACAACAAAAAAAAAATATTCATCTCCTCTTGATTACATGTGTATGCAGTCACAATAGACCAAACGTCATGTTGTGGACCTGCCGCTCGATTAACCCATTTAATTATGATCACTATTTTACTGCTGCGCTGTGCATGCCAACCGTGCGTCGTTAATAACTATGTTTTCACTTCATCTCCTTCATGTTTTTTTTCTCTCTCTTTCTCTCTCTATACGCCACACTAACTTTATCTAACGCATTTTTCTGTCATGCCCATATCCATACAGAGTTGTCAAACAAACTTAACCTGAACTTTGATAGCTCGTAAAACTAGCGAAAAAAAAAGTCATCGAATCGGCTAATAAAAACGACATTCAGACATTTGCATATACGAGATTTTGTCGCATGTTGTCTATTATTTTTATTTCACTATCGAAAAGGTATAAATTTTAAATTTTAAATTGTGCTCTAATTAGTGTAGACAACCGAAATAAATATATTATATTGTTTATTCGAAATGACAGGTTGGGGTTATAAAAATGTTTTGACAGAACGAACGCGCTTTGGTTTTGGATTGAATTTTCTTTTTAATTTCCTTGGTTGGGTGGTTTCATTTCACGCTGCAATAAAGTAATATGCAAATTTTGCATCATAAAATATTGCGAGAAAAAAATGTTTTTTGACTTGTTAATGTTCATTGATAATAAAAATGACAGATTTGAGCGATGCGGAATAGGAGATGTGGAATAAAATGAATGTAGGTGCTGTCCTTGAAAATTCTTAACATTAACTGGATTAACTTTTGAACTGCTTTAAGATGACATCTGTTATCAGATGTGTGATGGCCTATAATCATTATTCGATTAGATCAAACAATTCAAGTACATTTCGGATGGTAATTCATCCGGAAACTGTCAAAGGATGACAGCCCAGGAGTTTGATAGGTTTTATTATTTTGCAAACGTTAAGGGCGTTATTTAATATGCACAATCTGACATTCCACAAAAGTAAAAACTGTTCATCGTAAGTTTAATTTTCTACAATGATATTGACTGGATAAACTTCGATCTGTCAAATGTATGGACTATATAATCATGTCTATAGAATCTAGGTTTAAATAGATTAAACAACTGACTAAGAATAATTAAATAAATGTCACATGTATACGAATTATACCAGCAAGCTTGTTTATTTCCATCAAAAAGTTTAAGAGAATAGTTTGAAGTTTTCTTTATAATCAGCAACATGACTTGATTTACATTAAAATTGCTAAACGGTATCTGTCAAATAAATGTCGAAATGATTAGGGCAATTAATCTAACGTCAAATTATGATTACAACAATTGAAATTCATCAATGACATTACCTGAGTTAACTTTTAATCTGCCTTAAGAAACTAACTATCAAATTAATAAGTTCTCAACATTTTCCGACTAAGCTAACAGCAACGTCAGAAACCCAACATGGCCACCACCAACATACACATCAAAGGCTTAAATTTACAAAACCCTTACCGTGTTGACAGCTCATGTCATCACTCCAATCGCTCATAAATCATCATCTTTCACAACAAATCATTTACAACTGCCTACCCAAAATAATAGGTACAAAGGTTTCTAAAGGTTTACCTCAATTCCTCCTCCTAGACCGAGTCCTTTCTAGACATCATTACATCAAAATAACGTCAGTCTTATTGATAAAATTTTTATTTATTGGTATGTCGGATGAGGTGATCCTCGTCGACGAGCATTTAATGACATATTTAGCTATGTCGACAGTCAATGTCGAATTCCGGATGTCGCCACTCTTGTCTGTCTAATTATCTGATACGAGTCCTATAGGCCGTGATTTTTTTTTGTTGTATCTGCGCACACGAACTGGCGTCAGACAGGATTCCTTTCTTCCCTGGTCATGTGGCAATAAATGTAAGGACATGCAAACGCTAAGGATTAGAGGCGGGATTTGGGCATTTGTTGGATTGCACTTCCTCGATGGGTTTTTATGAATGAAATTCCCCGCTGTGTGGTGTTGCGCTATCCGTCAGGGATAACATAACAAATGATAACACAAAAACTCTGTAGACGTAAAGGATGAGCTAGGGTCGATCTACCTGCTGAGTAAAAAAAAAATATTCTGTGAATGACATTTTTTATGGGCGTTGGGTTAATGTCTGTCGCCGCAAATCAGAAAGGTCAGTGATATGCTTTTATTAGTTTAGTCTGGTTCATGTTTTGTTTCATTTGCCCGCCAAAAACTGAATGCAATTGGACCGGAGTTAGTTGGATTTCCAAGTGATATTTATTTGCATATTTGTAAGATATTTCTAGGAAATGTTGAACTTTTTATAGCGAAAAATACTCATGTCATACGTTTTTCAGAGAGCTTTCAGAAATGTCATACCAACTTTTTGACACTTGTTTACGTCTATATGTAAATAGGTCTATTGTTTCTTTTTATTAAAACGTCATTGTCATTTTAAATGACAAATACATAGGACATGTTGCCTTTTACCAACCAAACATGAACGGTTTATATTTTGTTGACACTAATTTCGTTCCATTTGATATCCACATGCGTAAAGTATATCATTTGCATAATGTCATCTGTCAAATTATTGTTTTTGGGAATGTTTTGAAGTCGTTTTACTTTTATCTAAAATTTCACTGTATCTTTCAAATGTCAAACCGATTAGTGAATTTGACGTTTAGTTACCATACATAAATTTCATTAAATCTTCCAATACCACATAGGAAAGCCAACATGACGTTCATGTTTGTTTTTGTTTAATACTAAATATTTCGTTGCATTCGATCTACATAATGTCATATGTCAAAATTTTTTTTTATATGAATTTTGTTCGTGATGGTGGTCGCTTAATTTGGAGATAGACGCACAATATTCGACGTTGACACGTTCTTAAGCAAATGCTAGCACGTACGTCAAATGTCTTTATTGTCGGTTCTGGTCGTTTTAAATACTCCATTTTGGACGTTTTCTTAAAGTTGAATGTCAGTTTTGTTTCAAAATTGTGTAATCGTCCTTTTTCAATTATATGACATGGTCCACCATCTGAAACGTCAAAAAGTATCTGACATTTTAGTTTTAATTGCAAAATATATATAAAAAAATGATATTGCAACAATTTGAATCAAAGAAACTTCAATCTAATCAATCAACATGCATCCCTTCTTCTTACACTCTTCCGACAATCCAAATACCACCACTGTAAATGTCAAATTGTCACTTTGCCGACAATCGATCAAATCGTTCGAGGTTTGCTCATCAGATAATCATCCCAAAATAGGATTCAATTGGAAGGAATTCCTTCGACGAAAACAACACACCTTTCTCCACTTGACAGATACTGCCCACAACAAACACAGTGACATGTCTTCAACCTGATTAAATCGATCACTCAAATAGAAACCAACAAGGAAAACAATGAAAAGAAAACCAGCACCGAAATTCCTTTTGATCTTTGATCGTGCATACGTCAACTCTCAGTGCTAATCACCTGAAATCCCTCAATCGGCTTACGATTTCTGATCGCGCGCTATTTTTTTTATTTTTTTTTTATTTTTTACGACTTCTTTCTTTACGTCATCGACAAACGCACAGCAGCGCTAAACAATTTCACGGCATTTCTTCAAACGACAGCTTAACCTCTGACTGTGTGGCAGCGGTCGGTGTGCCCCTTTCAAGTAAACAAGCATTTTAGGTCACAACCTAGCCCAATAAAAGAGTAAACTTTTCTTTCACTTTTCTTGGTCAGATACAGATACAACGGCTACAAGAATTATGACAGCCATGATGTAACATCAAGGCGAATAAAATGATGCAAGTTCAAGGGATTTTTTTTTTACTCTTGTGACCGCTATTGTTTAGAGGTGTGATGTGATGTGATGTGCGACTGTGCAAACGTCAGCAATGCAACAACAAGACAACGGAAGATACAAAAAATAAATCGCCAACAAAAATATTGACGTCTGACGCGCATTCGAATGTCAATATTTGCACTTCACATGTCAGTCAGAGAATGTGTGTATAAAACATTCGCTGTCACATTGTGACTGGTGCGTGTGCGCATATCTGTCCGATCTTAATCTGATTTTGTTTTGCTGTTCGAACCTTGTGAGTCTTGAGTGATCTACTGTGTATACCTAGTTAGAAAGCAGTTTCTTCATCTCCTTGTGTCACTTTTGAGGTGTTGTTTCTGCTTTAGCGGTACTATCCGTAACATGCGCTCCATGGGAGTACAATGTACAACATTCCTTCTCGCCAATATTGTGTGTGCAATGTGCGCGAAGTGTTGCCTATGTGTGTATGCGCAAACAAAATTCACGCGCTCCAGCTTCGTGGAATCCATGTTTGGGGATTGTTAGAGCGCGGCAAGAACACAAATCTATACCCCCTTTGGCCAACCGTCGGCCATGGTTTACTTTGCGCAATTTCGCAACCACCAGAGGTTCAAAAGGTTCTTGGCTTTGATGTTATACCATATGGCCAGATGGACATTCTTCTTGTGCGCACATGTTTGCGCAGCAAAATCATTCTTCCATTCTGTACACAATCTGAAGACCGCGCAAGACAGTATATATGTATGTTACGTGAATGCGTTAAAAACAAAAAAAAAGAACAGAAACGCAATGTTAAAAGGCAACGCGAAGTTGTGTTACAATTGTTTGACAGTTTGGTGTGATATCAAACATGCGGTTGACATCTTTTTGAAATAATTGAGGACAAGTGTGATGTGATGTGGTGAATGTAAAGTGTTGGCATTTGTAGTTTTAAAATGGACAAAGCTGAACAATTTGTCGCGTGGAATTGTTTTCAGAGACGTGGTTTACCAAGGTTTGAACTGTCAAAGAAAATGGGAATGTTATAGGAATGGAAGGTGTAATACAATTGCAAAGTTCTATACCCTAAGCTGGGCAATAAGCGGTCAAGGTTTCAACAGTCAAATTATATGTAGAAAATTTCGTTTGACATGTAAACGTAAGTGTTAGACAATGGACTTATTTTATACTTCAAACTGGACAATTTGTTTGTTTGACCTGTCCGCTTGAAGTTTAAAAAAAATAAGTCAACTGTCTTACACTTTACGTTTACATGTCAAACGACATTTTGTACATGAAATTTGACTGTTAAAACCTTTATTACTTATTGTCCAGCTTAGTGACAGAAATGACGTGCCTATACTGCTTGTCAAAATAAAAATATAATCGAGTTTGAAGTTCTGTGACATTAATTATCGGAATAGCGTTTTATTTCGGTAGTAAGCTACATTAACCCCTTTTTAACTTGGTGTAACATTTTACTAACAAAACTTGACATTGGTTATTGGAAACACATTTTTTGGCGTTGGTCCTACATTGGGCGCCAGTTAAGTGATTATGGAAAACAGCCTTTTTTTGCATTTCGGGACTTATTTCCATTTCTAAAAGCATATAAGCCCCTTGAGTCTGTTTTCTTTTTTTTTTGGACCAAACAACCGACCAAACAACAATAAGAATTTTATACGAATCTGTTTTTATTCTTATACGAATAAAAACATGACTGGAAACTTGACAGCTCCACCAATACTAAATTCACAGAGATGATCTGAAATCGGACAACAAAAAAATCAAAATTTGAAGTTACCAATGGATAATACCAATAATAAAAAAATTCTCAACTGAGGCGGCGGAAACATATTGACTCGTAAGTGGAACTCCCTAAAAGCTATTGACAGTGGCACTATATATTGCATTCAGGCGACTAGACGATTTTTTTCGATACCTAAAGTCCGTTCGGGTACTTTTGTACAAAGAAAAATGAAATATGTCAAATCTTGTATATCTAGAGAGAATTCTCTCATTTCAACTAAAAAAATATCCGTACGGCTTTGCAATGAAAAATTAAATAAGTCAAATTTTGAAGTATCTACATTAAAAGAGACAACAAACAAAAACTTCCATCCACTTAAGTGTTTTGTCTATAAAACCTTCATAGATTATTTTTAGGAACTCAAATATTCCAATAAATCTAATAAAACATAAACATTTCTGCGTATATTTGCAACAAAAGGAAAAATTGGTCACAGATTTAGTAAAATGAAGCTCAGTTCTTATTGGTCAAAATAGTCGATTGACCAATGAGAACAGAGCGTTATCTAAGATATTTTACTAAATCTGAAATCCGGAACACGGCCATTTTCTTGTTGGTTTCTGCCAAACTCCTACCTAGGCTATCATCCTTTGACAGTTCATGACATTTTCTCATCAGTAAACATTCTACGTGAAAAAAATTGAGAAAAAATGAACAAAACTAATTTTTTTCATCGTTCATCTTCAATTTTCTCAGTACCTGCACGACTTTGTGAAGTTTCACATCAAAGTTTATTCAAATTTAGGGCTGAACTATAATACAAGGTGGCGCAAAAGTAATCCTCCTATAGATCCTGCTATAAATTTTGCGATTGGCCCCTAATGTCAATTCTGTTTTGACAGTTGTGTAGTAAACACATGCGAAATACACGTTAATAAACAATGTTACGCTACACTGCTTCAGAACGCGGAAAATTGGTGAGAATCAAAGTTTTTCATTTTTTTTAAATTACAGCCAAAAAACATCGGAAGGTTATTTTTGCGCCACCTTGTATAAGATGGTTGCGGACGACCACTCGCGTAACTGTGCGAACACATGCAATTTGTATTGTACGACCATAATAGATTTTTGCTTCGATTCGTTCAGTTTTCGTTCACTTTTGCTGCGAATTCATTCGCTCTTTCTCATTCTTTTGTTCTTTCATACAAAAATTTGACATTTCACTTCCACAGCTGTGTATTTCAGTTCATAAGCAACGAAATGTTGCCTATGTGTGTATGCGCAAACAAAATTCACGCGCTACAGCTTCGTGGAATCCATGTTTGGGGACAAAAATTTGACATTTCACTTCCACAGCTGTGTATGTAAGTTCATAAGCAACGAAATTTTGTTTTTATTGTTTGCAATCGCTTCCATTCACAAGAGTCTATTATGGGCAACTTGAGTAATTGACACTACTGAAGAAAACCTAACGTAGAATTTTGACATTCCGACTATTATAGTTCAAACAAATCTCTACTATCAAACGCACTTTTAGGCAGTGCGTTCAGACGACTGAACGATTTTTTTCTCTCCACCTCGTAATGGCGTTTTTGATGGGTAAAAAATTGTGTTATCGAAAGCAACTGAGAACTGTCAGAACGTGGATTCCAGACAATTCTCAGAAGGAAATTTCGTTTCTGGATTTAATTTCAGAAGAGTTTCATATAGAAATAACCATTTGCATCGATGCAGCATTGACTTAGTTGGCTGTTGGTTTTTGAAAATTATGAAAACCCGTATTTGACAACTGAAATACTACGCAACTGTCAAAAAGATAAGAAATTTATCGATAACATTGATGGTTTGAAAATGTTATGAGTTCTATGATACATATTTACAAACCTACGTTCTGGGAGTAGGTTTAATAAAAAAGGGGGCCATGGATAATAATTTTTGTTAATGGCCTAGTCCCCTACTGTTGACTCTTAATAGACTTTTTGTTTGGTATATGCCATAAGACCCATGACGGGACCGTCAACTACATACGCAAAGACGAATGTAAATGTTAATTTTTTCAAAATTTTGAATCAGTGGAAGTTGTTCACCGATTGCTTTTAAATTGACAACTAACTTGCATTGAAATACGTCCGTGCTCTTATTTTTTGCTAACCATACTGAGCCACAGTAACGAATATAAAAATACTCGACTGCATACATATACTGGACCCGATTGATGGATTCTAAGCTCTTAGACGCAAATTGCGTATCCCGATTAATGTCTTATAAGCTTCTTTGGAATGATACAGTAACTCACAATATAAAACATTAACAAGGTGTCAAAAGACCACCATTTTTGTTTGTGTACACTGTACGTATAAAATAATGCTATACCGGACTACAGTTGCTTTTTACACGCAAATTGCGAATGATTAACTAACTCCCAATGTAAAACATGAACAAAATGTCAAATGACCACCATTTCTGTTGGTGCACGTATAAAACAAAGCTATTCCGACAAAAGTTAATTTCTTATCAACAATCTTCAAACAAGTTCCCGAAATGCAGTTAATTTCACCAGCACCGTTGTCTGGGCTCAAACTCTAGACCCCCTTCAATGAAAACCCGTCTTGATAGGTCAAAAACTGTGTTCTCTTTTAAAAAAAAAAATCCCACCCAAAAACCTATATCCACCGCTCAGATCAATGGACCCGCATTCGATCCAAATGTCACCCAAAGTGTCAAGCGTGGTATATGCCCTCGCTGCAATGTGCCTCCATTACAATGCCAGCCTCCACAAATCAAACTGATAAGCTTTTTATTTCATTCCAAGGCGCCCGAAATTAAAATTAAATTTGCATTTTATCAGTTTTCTCGAAACGAGAAGATATCCTTCTTCTTTGGGCATACCGAACACAGCCCCTTGGCGCATTCCTCCGCATCAACCACTAGAATTCAATAAAATTCCAATTCCGAAATGGACAAAGCAAATGGACAAGATCCAACGTCAGTCTTGAACCGCATGCAAATTAGAAATTCGTTTTGTTAATTAATTTATATTTTATATTTTTATTTGGTTTACATGTGTGTGTGTGTGGTGATGCAGAAGACTGCTGCACCGCACCGTCGATACTTGCGTGTTGAGGTTTAAAGTTTTTTTTTTATTTTTTATTCGACAAATTTATATTTAATGAGATCCATAAAATTTGAATTTAAGAGAGAAAATGCCGCCACTCGAAGTTGTTGTTGGATGTGACTTTGAAAAGCCCTGCCTTGACTGGTTCTCTTGGGCTGGCGCTGAGCTGGAGTCCACTCTTTTAGAGTTGAATCTCAAAAGTCGGTATGTGCCATTTGATGGCACATAAAAGCATAAATAGCTCTGGGAAGTTGTGCCGGACTTGGTAAAGGAACTTGAGCTGGACCATTATGGATGCGCGCACGGCATTGCGGCTAATTTCGCTTTTATCATATGGATGCGGTGACCGAGTCTTTAGGAAGACTTGTTGCGAGGTTTTTCTTTTTTTACTGGATTTCGTGTTATTGAGACGTTTCTCATTGGAACGGCTAACAGCAGCAGGTAGAAGATTTGTGAGGATGGCCGGCGAGGACACTTCATGGGTGTTCTATGGCGGTGATAAAATTAGCAGGCTATCCTTTACCTATGGTATGGCAGTTTATATTGTTTTGAGGTGACGCGGGGTCTGACTTATGATGGCCTCTCATTAGAATGGAATTTTCATTGGGGGGAACTTATAGATTTATGGTCGACTACATGGAGAGGTTGTAAATAGTTTTGGGGTAAGCCTTGGTTGGGGGAGCTTTTGGGGATATTTCAATTTCCAGGGATATTTTTGTTTTTATTGAGCGTGTGTCGATAAGTGAGTGCTCAATGGGGGTTTTGGAGTTCATTTATGAGGTCGGAGAGGGGAGTTGGAGTTTTATATTTAGCATTGTTGTGAAATCGACTTTAGTTTTATATTTTTGGCTGTCTGTGGACATTTTATTGACAAATTTAACTCACTATAGGTTCGTTTGTAATCTCGAATGTCAAACTTGAGGCTGAACTATAATAGAAGCTGGTTGCCGACGACCACTTCCGTAACTGTGCGAACACAGGCAATTTGTATTGTACGACCATAATAGCTTTTCACTTCGATTCGTTCAGTTTTCGTTCACTTTTGCTCACTTACGAAAAAGCGAATTGATTCGCTCTTTCTCTTTCTATTGTTCTTTCATACACAAATTTTACATTTCACTTCAACAGCTGTGTACATTTAAATTTGTAAGTTCCTAAGCAACGAAAGTTTGTTTTTATTGTTTGCAATTCCATTCCCGAAAGTCTATTATGGGCAACTTGAGTAATCGACGGCACTGAAGAAAACTTAACTTAGAATTTTGACATTAGCTTCCGATTGCTTCCGTCTATTATAGTTCAGCCTTTAATTTGAATAAACTTTCACAATATGCGAATGGTTACACAAAGTTTCACGAAAAATGAACGAAGAAATATTGCGTTGTTTCGTTAATTTCTTCGCTATTTTATTCCGGCAGGCGAGAAAATGAAAACTGTCAAAGGATGACATCCCAGGAGTTTGTTTGTTTTAATTGAATTGTACGCTGAAATGTGTATGTTTTGTACTTTAATTTGTATTCGTTAATATTCGTAATAATCGCCGTATCCTCTGCTTATTTAATTAGTAGAGGATATTTTTGTTTGTCATAGCTTTCAAAATACTTCAAACTACTTCCAACTTTAAAATTTTGCATTCGTTGAAATCAGCGAATTCTTTCTCAGTTTATGAGATTTGACAGTTTTGATTTTTTTTCACACAACAGTACCTACCCGAAGCGACCTTATTAATATATTTCAAAGCGTTTGACAGTAGAGTACTTCGCTACAACGTCAGTGTCAAATGAATAAAAGCAACGTGGGTGGTGGCAAGACGAACATGCCTATATATAATTAGAACTCTTGATACTGAATTGGAACAAAATCAGTAAATGCGTTTATTCGGCAGAAAATTGTGATTTTTCCCCTAATGCCCAGAAATGAAAAAAGTCTTAAAAGACTTTTGGGCTAAAACTAATTATAAGGCATTGTAACAAATGTCAGTAGTAAAAATAATTTTCAGTTTCATTCATCTAACGATTTGACGACAAATTGGTGATTTTTCAATTTCGGCCTAAAACTAAATTCCGTTGTTTGAGTTTTAAGGGAAACAATTGGTATGCAGTTTTGTTTCAAATGTCAACGTTAAAAATCGTATTAATTTTAGTTAATCAAAATTTTTAGTGTTTTTTGAGAAATTTCGATATTACCTAAACTTTTGCATAGCTGGTTCCAGTAGTTTTGGACATGTTACTGCCTCTGGGCATGTTTTGACATATTGAACCGTAAAAGTCATATAAATTATAACTGCTAGTTATTTGGTAGTTCCATAAAACTAGTTGACGGTCTTGTATTCTTATTATTGGTTTATGATCTGAGTTACCTAATGGAGTATCGATTCGTCAAGCTGTTTAGCCTACAGTTGGGTGCAAAGACCCACAGACCGGTTAAATGACTGAATGACTGGAACCACTTTTTCGGGCAGTAGACTAGTGGTTGAACTACTTAGCGCAGGCCCTGTTTCCAATTACGAAAGTGAAACGTTTTTTCACTATTCCATATCTTGGGAAAGTCAGACAAACATGCAAGAGTAACACTGTTACGCGGAGCTTCTCAAATTTGCCCTTCGGATTAGGCATTAAGCAGGATACCGTCTTTTTTGTGTCAAAAATAATAACTTCGCACCAAAAAGAGAGCTGCTCCCAATGTTTGAGGCCCTGTATGGTCTTCTTATGACAGATATATTTAATGACAGATGACAGATATATTTAATTAAGAAATTATAATTACCTGGAAACAATGCTTTCCTCATACAACTTTATTCATAGTGATCTTACAAGTTCGACTGACATTTAAACAAACGTCACACGTGTACTCACGATGAACTCTATTACTAGGTTCGGTAAACAACACCATACAAGTGTTCTGCTGTAGAATATCATTTTACTGATTCTTTACTAAATGCCATTTGCAAAACAAAAATTCGTAAAAGAAGTAACAAATAAAAAACGATTAAGCAACTGGCACATACAAATCAGTTGGTAAGAAACAGAATTTCGAAACTAAAAATTTCGATGTTGTATGAGTGTGCTACTCAAGGATCCTTGTCCGAGATCTCCATATTTGGCAAAGCGGAGATATCCAGCAACAAGCTGATACTAACATCCGTTGGATTCGTCACTTTCTTTCTGCTAAAAGAGTGCAACTGGTTATTTTGTATGTATCATGAGGGGAATTTATCATTATTAGGAGCGGTGAAGTAAGGAAACTGTGGTTTGACAGGAAGGAATTCCCATCTTAAGAAGGGAAACATTTTGAGGGAACTGTAGGTGGAACAGATCTAATGTTGTTTAAATTTTTCATGAAACAAATACCAGAAGCAATAGCAAAACCGCTGTACAAATTCTTTTCTATTTATAAGTGAACAGCCTTACTAACTAACTAGTAATGACCAACAAATAGGAATTCGATGATCCAGCTGTCAAAAATGCCCAACACGGAATGAGATATTTCTGTATTCCTTCTTAAGGTGGCAGGAATTTGAATTTGCCTGCAATATATTTAATATTTTAAAAATCAGGGTACTCATTCCGTAACTTTTAAAACGATTATCGTTGACGATAGTGAATGAGACTTATGAGGTACTCAGCATGTAATTTTTATATTGTGTGTGTATCCATGTATAAAAATTACACGGTACGTACCCAGAAAGTCTCCTTCACTATCGTCAACGATTATCGTTTTGAAAGGAACAGAATGAGTACCCAGTTTTACATAAATTATACATTGGAGATGCGTGTTGGTGTAAACAAAATCGTTTACAAAGTTTGGACGGATGAAAGTCTGCGAAGAATGAAACCTTAACATTGTTTTTACGATCCACAAAAGAATTAGACAATACCGACCTCAACCCAATTAAATTTCTCAACGGGAGGCAGTTATCTAGGGACCAGTCTAATTAGAAGGGACTGTTGGTTGGGTCTGGTCATTCTGCGCTGTAGCAAGCAACTCTCGCAAAACTGATTTCGAACAAACCTTAAGAGTTCGGCCGCTACTACTGGCTCAATACTTTGTATGGACGAAAAACAAGAACAGACTAAATATTCGGACCTAGCGAGGTATCCGTCGGAGCGGAAAATTCTCCGATTTTGTACGATTCCGATGATTTTTGCTTCGAGGTATTCTTCCGAAAAGCTGTTCGGAATATTTCTCTCTTTGTTTTTTTAATTCTGACCTGCCTAAGCAGTAATATTCACATCGACCTAAAAGATCTATTGTGCTTGCCGTCAGATGTTTTTTTAGGTTAGTAGCGCTTCTACTTTCCTAATGTAGCTGATAATACTTTCAGCCGAAGATTTCCTCAGTTCTTCGGGACTTAAAAATTCCCTGAAGAAAGATTCCCTTCTCATACCGTAAAGGGCCGGGCATTCACAAATGATATGCTCGGCTGTTTCGTCTTCTTCTAGACATAGTTTGCACTCCGGTGAGTCGACTAGATGCATTTTATTTAGGTGATATCGCAGACCGTGAAGACCAGTTAGGTAGCCTACTAAGTTTTTGATATCGTGTCTGCGAAGATTTAGTATCTTATTGGATCTGCTTTGAAGGGCTGTATAGCTCTTTTGGCCTGTCTTAGGCCTGGGATATTTCCCCAGTATGAAAAACATTTGTTTTGTTCTTAGTTTTTTATGACCAGATTTATGGCTGATTTGGGGATTGCACAGAAGGGTTCAGGTCCAATGAAGGGGGTTTCCGAACCTTTTCTGGCTAGTTCATCAACTTTTTCGTTACCTTCAATTCCCTTATGTCCGGGGACCCACCATAGTCTGGTTTTGTTCCTGAAACTGAGTGTTTGGCGGAAGTTGAAGCAGGGTAGTACTGATTTGGAGTAAATGATGTGTGAGCTAAGGGCTTTTATAGCTGCTTGACTGTCCGTGAATATATGGATGTTTGCGCCTTTAATACCTGAGTTGTGTATTAGGTTTGCGCATTCTTTTATGGCATGGAGCTCAGCTTGGAATACACTAGGGTATTTTTCCCAGAATTAACACTTGTCGCTTAGCGACGGCCCAATACAATATCCTATACATATTTGAATCTTTTGCTTACTGTACTGTACAGCTGAGCCCTAACAACATAAACATGTCTAACTACTCTTACTCCATCTTGCCATATATTTTTGGATTACATACAATTAGTAATGTTGAGCATGTAATGTTGTTGCCAAATGTCACTCGTACTAATATCGAATTCAACGTTTTTCTTATTTTCTAGATTATTTGTTTGACAGTTTCGATTTGACATTCCAAATATTCACCGACAACCTCATGCAATTACTTAATAGCTTCATAATTTATATTGCCATTGCCAAACGCACCACTAAATTACCCACCAAAATGACACCACTGCACCAGTGAAAACCTGAACGCGGCTGTGTTCAATGAAATGCACCACACTTTCAAATGAATTACCTCTGCGTTTGTATGTCTCATTAACTTTTCAAATGCACATAATTTACTTACTAACGACTAGCACAAGTCCAAATTATTTCAAGGATCAGAAAATTTAAATAAAATTACTTCATTTCCTCTTTCGTATTGTTGATTTTCAAAAAATATTCCTAGTAGCTGTTCCGTTCTTGCAAATTATTGCCCATTGCGTTGGATGACATTTCGATTACCATACCACTTCTGCAGCACATCTGCCATTTTAATTATTCTCGCCACCTATAGATTGGTCAAAAGCACGCCAAAAGCAACCAACAAATGACATCACATTAGCGCGGACAAAACGTTTTTCGCGTTCCGCGTTCCACAAATAAGCGCGACAACAACGAAATGTCGCGCTGCCAACATAACCGTCGGTCGCAGCGCAACACAAGTGCGCATATATTCGCCGCAACATTTCAATTTGACATAATGAGATATTTCTTAAGTACAAAACGGCAACCTGACAGTGTCTTACAAAAGCGCACAGCAGCGTCAATGACGCTCTGCGCCTATTAACCGGCTTTGCGGTCTCATAACTCTTTCGTCAGGTTGCAACTTAACTTAGAGGAAAAGGATAGACAGAGAGAGGGAGAGGGAGAGAGGGAGAGAGGGATTGAGTCCGATCAAGTTTTCGCGCAACGAGAACGCAACGCGACTATGTCTCTTTCGTGACCATGTGACATCTTGAATGTAAGGCTAACGCTTGCGCGCAGATATATAGATCAGATAGGACATTCGATGTTGGGATAATTGCTGCTTATAACTCACTGCACCGCGTGAGGCTAAGGCGTCTCTCTTAGGATGGACAGGGTCTGTGGTTCAGATTTTTTTTGCATTAAATTGGCGTGTTGGTTTTTTTTTCTGCAACAGTCGTGCGCGTTGCAAAGATACAAAAAAAAACCGCTCAACAGTCTTTCCATGGACACATAGAAGTATCTGCGGGGCTATAAAACCCCGAAAAACACACAAACCGACCACGCTCTTGTGTCAGGCTCAGGATATGGCAGAAGGAGAATGAAAACGCGCACAGGAATAAAATTCTTTAATTAATTACATCGGGCTGAGCTCAAAGAGACCGCAGGCGATTTCCTTTGACGATGTGTGACCATAGGTCATTGGTGGTTGTTGTTGTGTGTTTTTTTCCCTCTTAGATCCTTGTTGGGTTTGTATGTTTTTTTTTCTTGGGTCCACGGATATGCTGATGAGGTGAGATGCGGTTGAGAGTCTATGCGCGACGATGATAATCGCAGGTGATAATGATGCACTGATGATGGTGGTAATGATTGTGATTTGGAAATTTGTCAGCGCGCTTCCAGATGGATGAGAAGTTTTTTTTTTAAAGCCGCAAAGGTAGAGAAGAAAAAAAAATACAGGGTTTTAAAAAACGATAAAAAATAAGATGTGGAGTATAAAGGGTCGCTTTGACAATATGAAAAGTTGGGATAAGGCGGCCGGCGCCTTACCCTATCGCCTAATGATGCACTTCGGTTCGGAATAAATTATGGGTTTTGTCTGAAATCGTTTTATTAACGTTAAAGACAAACCTGGCTTTAGGAATTTCTGTAAAGGTTTTACGACGGCGATGACGAGTCAGTGAGCGTGGTGACATTTAACGATGCACACTGGTGAATTACGATGTGGTCAGTTTATTAGTTTGTGGATATAATGTGCAGTTTGGTGGTCATTAAATAAGGTGATTCATTTGATTTCTTTTAGTTTAAGTACTCAAATAAGTCGGTTGGTATAAGAACAAGAAACACTTGGTTTCTTTAAATTTTTATCAACAAGTGTCATTTGAATGACAGAAATAGATTGGTATATCTTCTAGGCGTTATATGTTTCAAGAATGGTAATAATCGAACAATGTAGTCTAGTTAAGCCTGAGACACAAAGTGCTTCGTGCCCTCAAAGTGACCAGAATTTTAGCCACACAAATTTGAAGACGTCAAATTTACGCCATAATGCCTGAAGCTCACCGTCTTAAGAAAATCATTTGACAGCACCAAATTGTGACCTAAATTGTAGACACAATAAGTGAGGTTGCTATTCAACTTTGAAAATGTCAAATTGGTCCATCGAAGATCAACGATAGCTTAGATAGTGACAGCACCAAATGTTAACGAGAATTTTAGGCGCATTTAGTGAGAAACTGCCCTTCCTAGAAAATTAATTTGACTGCGCCTAATGGTGACCAGAATTTTGGACTAATTGAGATTGATTTTGGAAATTCAAGACGTCGAATTTGTCCACTGAAGATCTGCAGTACCAAATAAATAAATGTGCACCATAATGCCAGAAGCCACCTTTCTTAGGACCTAAATTGTGGACACAATAAGTGAGGTTGTTATTGAATTTTGAAAATGCCAAATTTGGTCCATCGAAGAACAACGATAGCTTAGATAGTGACAGCACCCAATGGTAACCAGAATTTTTGGCACATTTAGTGAGATTTATGGAGTTTGCCTTAAAGCCCCAAACTGCCCTACCTAGAAAATTAATTTGACTGCGCCTAAAGGTGACCAGAATTTGGGCTAATTGAGATTGATTTTGGAAATTCAAGACGTCGAATTTGTCCACTGAAGATCTGCAGTACCAAATAAATAAATGTGCACCATAATGCCCAAAGCCACCTTTCCTAGGACCCAAATTGTGAACACAATAAGTGAGGTTGTTATTGAACTTTGAAAATGTCAAATTGATCCATCGAAGATCAACAATAGCTTAGATAGTGACAGCGCCCAATGGTAACGAGAATTTTAGGCACATTTAGTGAGATTTATGGAGTCTGCCTTAACACCCAAACTGCCCTTCCTAGAAAATTAATTTGACTGCGCCTAATGGTGACCAGAATTTTGAGAATAATTGAGATTGATTTTGGAAATTCAAGATGTCGAATTCGTTGACTGAAGATCTGCAGTACCAATTAAATAAATGTGCACCATAATGCCAGAAGCCACCTTTCTTAGGACCTAAATTGTTGACACAATAAGTGAGGTTGTTATTGAACTTTGAAAATGCCAAATTTGGTCCATCGAAGATCAACGATAGCTTAGATAGTGACAGCGCCCAATGGTAACGAGAATTTTAAGCACATTTAGTGAGAAACTGCCCAACCTAGAAAATTCATTTGACTGCGCCTAATGGTGACCAGAATTTGGGACTAATTGAGATAGACTTTGGAAATTCAGGACGTTGAATTTGTCCACTGAAGATCTGCAGTACCAAATAAATTAATGTGCACCATAATGCCCAAATCCACCTTTCTTATGAAAGTTATTTGACAGCGCCGAAAGTGACCAGAATTCTTGGCACACAAAGTGAGGTGCCTATTGGACTTTGAAGGCTTCGAATTGCTCATAGAAGATCAACGCAGTAGCAATAAAAAAGTGCGCATAATGCCCCAAACTATATTTCTTAGCACAGCTATTTGACAGCGCCCATGTTGGCCACATATCTAGGAACACTAAATGTGTTGTTTATTGGAAATCGATGGCGGAGAATTGGTCCATCGAAAATCAAGAGTTGTTTTCTTTTGAATTCAAAACATTTTCTACCGTCATGATAGCTTTATACCAACTTTGTTAAAACATCTCAGTTGTTGCTCAAATGTTGCTCAATTGTAGCTCGTTTAAGTAACAAGTGATACCAGATCGCCACTTTCATCTGTAGAAATAAAAAAATCCACCACATTTGTCCAATGTAACCAGGGTCTAAAGGATGAACTCTAATTAAAAAATTGGCTTAAACGTCATCATATAAGATTTGCATAGTACACGACCGATCAGTATCTTTGCATTTTTCTTTTGTCAAACAAGTTACTGGAGGTAGTCAAAATATTTCTCAGGTGTCATATGTTTTCAAAGGCTCAGTTAAACTGTTGCGGGAATTTTTTTTTTGATATCAATAAAAAAAACTATCAATTTCAAATAGTTAACAAAATATTCACTGGCACCACTGCTGTCATCGAAAGCCCATCTCCTTAAATGGACCTGTTCAATTCCGCATATCCAATTGATCTAGATATTCAAACATTTAATGCAGGCAATGTTTATCTCACAATCACCTCTAGTTACAATCAGAATTCCCCAAACTATCCAAAAACCAGTATCATCACCCTCTTATCTTTCAAGCCACGATCATACCATTGTAAGCTTTCATGTTTTTAAGACGAGTCTTATCAGATCTAGCCAGCAAATGAACATCAAAGACAACTCAAATAGCCTTTTATTTTATTTGAAAACTAAAAAGTTTACGAAAACTATCCGCTCGTTACACGATCCAAAGATCCATATACAGCGGCACCTTTGTTACCACTTTCGTATGTTGACTGTCAGCTCATTACACCGCCTCATGGACCATAATAAAACCCAAAGTGCCAACACAGAAACAAGCCAGCATTTGTGCAATAAAAAAACACAAAAGATTTAAAATTGACGTTATCACGAGAAGACTTGGCGCAATATAGCCCCTCACTACACGTGTACATACCGACGACGGGTAAGCGTCATTTTTTTTTGAGGTTAACCAAAAGACCTTTGCATCGTGCACAAGACCAGTCTCCATGCCATTGTAAATGTTGGTAAAAGTGCAATAAAATTGAAGACTAACACTATTTCTACCTCCATTACGTCCCTGGTTGGCCGTATTACCGTCATCGGCATCACCATCAAGTCACTGTGAGGGTCATAGATAGACGTAGGCTCTATGCATACACGAAAAAGAAGTCGGAAGACCGAAATAAAAAAAAAACAAAAGCAACGAAATAAAATGTCGCGCCAGTGAAGAGATAAGGACTCCCAAGACACAAAACCAAGTAAAGGCGCCATAAGACGAAGCAGGAGAACAAAACAATAAAAAGAACGCCCGGAAAAAAAAAGGTGCAGCTACAGCAGCTTAGCTGATGATTCATTGGGGGACATGTGCGCCCATTTGGACACAAAAAAAAGCCCGATGATGTATGTTCTTGGTGTGGTATCTCATGGCGAACGACGACAACATAACGTTGGTCAGTCTTTCATATTTCTCCCGAGACAAAGTGTCCCGAAAAAATGAAAAACAAGATGACACCGGAGGACATTCCTATGGTCCACCTAAGTTGAGGTGTAAAATCACAGCGGGCGATCGTATCATCATCTCAGCAGGTATTCCTTCCAATATGGGGGAGAGCTGGAACAGCAGCAGCATACTGCGATGACAGACGGTGGTGACTTGATCGCCATCTTCATCATCAACCCTGTTGTCCACTGCTGCAGCGATGATGGCAGACAGCATCAGTTCGGGGCCTCTAATGAGTGTTAATTTATTTGTAAAAAAAGAAATTAAATTGTCAGCGCAAAAAAGAAGGGTAAACCGGGAAAAAAATATTTTTGACGTGTGTTTTTTTTTTTTTTTTTTTGGTAAACCAGTAGCCGAGGAATTTTATGTTTTGTGTCATAATTAGGGTCAATCTTTAATTTGGAAGAGGAGTGGGTAGGGTATATCTGCGTGTGAAGGAAGGTTGGAGTTTTAAAATTACATAAAGGGAAATTTGGACTTTGATTTGTTTGTGAAGATGTTATCCGGGGAGAGTTTGAAGCCACAGGCAAATGACACTGACATTAGTATAGGTCGCGGGTCATTATTATAGTCAAATCGGGTCGGGTGAGACCAGTTTCTCTTGCTTATCACAATTGATCTGAATGTCAAAGTGACAATGTCGTTCTACAACATCCAACCAACACCGAGTTACAGTTGCATTTATGTTATTTCCTTCATAATTCTAAATGTCAAAAAATTGCAATTAATAACAAAAAAAAAACAGACTTAAAATTTTGTGTACATACATGCTTAGTAAAATTCCAAAGAACAGATAAACTATGACAAATGACAATTGTCAACAACAGTCAAATTGCGTAAATCATTCTTCTGCCAGATAAACAAATTTTTTTGATGTTTCTTGACCTTCGAAATTGAATGAATCCAATTCGTATCTTGTTCGTTCTTTGTAAATGTTCCTTCCTTTAGATAATTTGAATAAAATCAACAAAAGAAAACAACTACTGTAGCGCGGTCAATAGCCCACCGACATGTCACTTCTTTAAACAACCGCAATCAATCAAATCCTTAAAATAGAAGCTACAAGCAAAATTACAAAAGTCTCGCTTCCAAAAATCTTGACCGCATATAAATTGACATTCCGATTCAATATCTGTCAAAAAAACGAAAAAAACATTTAACATTTCCGTCCAAATTAATAACCCCATTATGGCCGCCAAAATGATCATTTGTCTTTTTTTTAATTTTTTTTTTTTGTTTTCATTATCAGTTTTGATCTATGTGATCAAAATACCAGAAGTACAATGGCGGCACCCTATAAATAAATCGACATTAAACGATGGTCCAAAAATTGATTAAAAAAACTGACACAAATTGATGGAACTGTCAGATTTGACAAGAGAATGCGAATATTTACTCCCACGTGACATTTTGAAAAGTAAGAGTCATTGTGCGGGTATTTGCAATAATTTTCATCGCAGCTCATACAAAGATTCAAATCTGACCAAAGTATGTTTTGGTAGAAACAACTTCAGGAAAGCAGTTCAGTTAGCCAGTGCGCAATAAATTATTTTTTGTAGTTGGTTTTATGACCCATTCACCGTCGGTAAAACAAACAATGTCACTGTTGACTTTTTTTTTATGGTTGCGCATAGAAAGTGTGATGGCTCGGCGAGGAAAGGTACGAACGAAATAAGATCGTAAATTTGGTCTGCTGTCGGTGACCTTGTGGTCGTAATAACTTTTATTGCGTTTAAAGTATTTCATAATTTTCGTTAGAATTTAAAAAATAAATAATAACATCAACAATAAACAGAAATGAGTCAAATTACACTTGACTTTGATTTGCAACTTCAAATTGTTGAATTACTCTCTTGATGTGTGACAAATATTTGCTCTGCAATTCACATTTATTGGTTTATTTGAACGATTATGTTGACATTTATAATGATAAGGAATCGCACCATGCGCTGTGCAAAAAAAAATACCGTTGCTTTCATTTTAAACTTCAAAGTAAATGGATTTTTTTTTGTTTTAATAGGGAATAAATGTTTGACGGGGGATTACTTTTCTTGATTCGAATAAACGATTGGAGTTGCAGCACTTCATCTATTGAAACCTTAAGCATTAAAGTTGTGCTAAGCTTAACCTTATTTTTGTGACATATGCAAACATTTGGATAACTTTTACCGACATGCATATCCATGAAAACGCCGACAAATTGTGGAACGTTATAGTGTCAAATGGCGCGTTCTTTTTTTACTTGTCAATTGTCATGTAAATACATATGGCGACCGGCAGCTACTTTTATTATTTTACACAAGTATGTGATAGCTTAGATGTAAACATATTTTTTGAAGGTAATCCGTTTTTTGTTTTACTAAAACTAGTACATTTCATTAAATGTTTGTTACCGAGTACAATGAATCGTTTGACAGTTAGAAAAGGAACACACCAAAGGAATATTTAGTGATATTGGGATCAAATGTTTTATTGTAATGTTTCAGCTCTTAAAGTATATTTCCATCGAATCTGAAAACTACCTTTACAATTTGACATTCCATAATGCCGTGTTTTGCAAAAATTAGAATGACTTTGATGTCCAATATACAAACCGTACTATTTTTTCCGCTTAACCAACAGTTTTTGTCAGTTTATCTTGACAGAATGACACAAATATCTGCACAAAGAGTTGATGATTAGATGGATATAGAAAAACTAATTCACATACGTCACTTACTACGATTGACAAAAGTCTATTCAATTGACATTTGAAATGCACTTATGTTGATATGATATGAAATGGTAAAAGTCTTTCGTGGGTGAAAATTTACTACTAATTGTCCTTCAATAAATTAATTAGATTGGATCAACCATGCATTTGTTCCTGCACGATGGCGGAACCTGCTATTTTAGGCCGAATCCGAACCACTTAGTTTGATAAGCTTTTGTTGACAATTAATACTACTCTGATGATTTGTAAGGTCATAGTGGGAGGAGGGTCAGTAAAAATAGATTTTAGGTATTGCCAAGACTGAGAATCGAAGCCATACCTGCGACAGTTCATCGCAATAACTCTCGTGACAGTTAGGCCGTTAAGTGAGTTTCACCTATTAAAAATGCGGTCAAAGACACTGTCAGTCTATAAAATACATTTCAAGTTTTAAGCAGGTGACACAATGAAAATTAAAAAAACGGAGAGGTAAAGGTTGATGTGGAATCAACTCTACCGTAAGCTCAATAATTTATTTTTTTTACAGATCAACACATCGCTGTCTGTGTCCCAATCATTGTTTGTGAAAGAGATTTCCTTACGTGATAAAATATAAATAGAAAACATATAATGGCGGCTAAATGTATTAACATTGCATTTTGGCATCTAAACACGTGTCATCTATTGTATATTTCCTTGACGGGCTCCTTACCCATTCAGTGTCTGTGCCAGACAAAACATAACAGCCTTTCAACTCCTTCAATCCTAGGCACATTGATTTCAGTCATTTAATCCAAGCGCCATGGCATCCGAGATCCCTTGATCCCTAAACCGGAGGTTTGGTCTTTCTTGTCGTCTCGAACTTGAGACTGGGACTCGTAAGTTTCTCTTGGCTGCAGTATTACTGTTCGTCCAACTTGATCGAGTCAATTTAGCTGACGCCATCTATTGCGTAAATAGTTTTTTTCTTATAACATTTCTCTATTACATAAATCGCCAATTTGTAGACACATGAGCTTATAAGTAAATCATACTTTTTGACAGTTCGAGCAATGAACAAATATTATAATTCATAACATAGATTCTTGGCATCAAAACACGCCATCTATTGAGATTTTAGATATTTACTATGGAATTGCCTTAGTATATGAACACAACAGAGAAAATAAGTGAAATATACTTTTTTGACAGATCAAACGTGAGTTGTTTTGATACATTATCAGGGTACTCATTCCGTAACTTTTAAAATGATTATCGTTGACGATAGTGTAGGAGACTTACTATGTACCTAGAATGCATTTTTTATATTGTGTGTGTGCACATGTATACGAATCTCACGGTAGGTACCCAGAAAGTCTCCTTCACTATCGTCAACGATTATCCTTTTGAAAGTTAAGGAATGAGTACCCAGAGTTGTTATAAAAATAAAACGTGACAAGTAAAACCATTACAATGTCAGAAAAAAAGCGCCATCTATTGAGCTTTGTTTCAGAAAAAAATCTAAAAACAAGTAACAAATGTTATAGTCCGTACCAAATCAGTTGGCCAATCTACTGCGCAGGTCTCTTAAAATTTATTGTAAAATATCTTAAATTTCCCTTAAATCCTCTCTCTGCGCAATCGACCGTTGGCCAACTGATTTGGTACGCACTTTACATATGTTGAAGCCTTATTTCACATGTGTAGTGCTTGCACGAATGGCGGAACCTACAATTGAAACAACACGGGTGATTTGTAAGATAATGCCGTGAGGTGAGGCAGTGAATTCCATAAATTGGTGGTGCTATGACTCTGTATCAATGAATCAATTACAAGCTGCGAAGTAAGAAAACCGTTTTTGAAAAAGAACCCTTATCTGAGAAAGTTGTTGCAAATAAATAATCTCAGCGGAGGAAAATCTCTGAGGGATCCGTCAGTGCTAATTTCCAAACAAAGCCCTCAAAAACATCGTAGATATTGCTCAAATTCATAATTCCGACCAAATCTTTTGGACTCCTCATGAAAACAAACCCAATTAACATTCATCTCACCAAATATTTGCTCAAGTAAACTTTTCCTGCACTCATTCCGCCAAATGTCCACAAATGTAAGCCAACTTGCCGGACAGCACGTAAAGTAGGCACCCGTATACTATATACAACCTACCACCAGCAACGCGCCTTATCTATGTGGAACGACTTCGAAACTAATATGCATATCCGTTTGGATAAACTAACGTCGCCCGTTACACGTTTGTAATCCTGCATTTTCAGATAAATTATCTACAGCACACACAACCGGCAGCAACGTACCAACCTACCTACCACCGACCGTCCGACCGGTGCAATGGTAGGTAATTTCCTAAATCAAAGCCCAAACGTATATGCCAAAGGACCACAGTCCGATACACACAGTGCAACTGCAGCAGCAAAGTCTCCCCTCCGGCCATCTCTCTTGCGGCTGCAGTGCAATGGAGGCAGTATAGTAGTTGGGTGGTTAGTTAATTCTTTGCCAAGTTCCTATCTAAAATAGCTACAAATCCCAACATCAAAATGAGAAACACCAACTGCAAACGAAACAACATTGAGCCAGAGAGATCATCGCCGTGTCGTCGTCGTCTGTCGGTCGTCGTTGTCTTCGTCTTTGCCAGAACCACCCATCCCCGCACAGTAGTTATTCGGGAATCGCACATGGCTGTGCCTTGCTTAATGTATCTTATCGAATTCAGCATTTGGGAAAAACGATGATGCCACAGCAGCACATCCGTACGCGAATCGGGTGGGGAGCTGTTTGCTCGACTCTGACGGTACCACCTCCTTCGAGATGTGCACAGCACATCCCCAGCGAATGGGGGACAGAGTGAACAAAGCGAACTCTTTGATAGATCTCCGACGAGATAAGGACGTCATGTCGTGATGATGATGCTGAAGATGATGCTGCAGATGGTGGAACAAAACAAGAAATACAAACGAACCAACAACAAAAAAAAAATTGTTGGCAACCATTGCAGCAGGTTTTTTGGTTCGAGGAGTTGTTGTTCGGTGTGCGCACCTTCCATGGGTATCTTTGGGTTTTATTGTATAGCACGACTTTTTGTTTTGGGCGCCTTTAAGATGTCTGTTGGCCCTCGGTAATGGGGGGCTCTCAAAGGAGGATGATGCTCTGTGCTCTGTGCTGTGTGCATCTGCTGAAGGAATGACGCGCTACATGCTCTTTTGGGGCCATTTTGGGGAGATTTTTATTGTTATTGCTGTTGTTTCGAATTCCTTTGTGGATAAGAAGAATATAAAAGACACAACGTTTTTCTGTTCTCTGATTTGCAGAGACAATACATATACTAACAAAAAAAAAATACACAAAGCGGCACATCTTTGCTTCACAAAAATTAAAAAAAAAAAACCGCTCGACTTCTATTTGTTGACAGTTTAATATTTATACATATGTCAAATCAAAAATGTCAAGTGCCATCGTAAATGATCGCGATTGTCATGTTTAGAATACATTTTACGAGCAAATTCAAAATCTCAGCCGCCATTTAAAAACACCCACATTGGCGCGCAGCATTCGCGACTTTTTCTGAAGGTATTCAGACGGGTTATATGTATATGAACGTGTTAAAGAGCAAAAGTTTATAAGTCAATAAATTTTGTGAGAATATTTTTGATAAAGAAAATCAAGTCACAAAATTAACAAATATCAGGTGTATACGGTGAATGATATTTTGGGACAGGCGATAAATATTCAGCTGTTACCTTTGAATTAATAATATATGATTCGAATTTTTTATTTTTTTGCAAAAGTATAACAACCGATTAAATATTTTATGATTCTTAATTGCTGTTGAAAAATCAGGAAGAGTTTATTTTCCGTAATCATAAAGTTCTTGTTCTGGGAAAAATTAAGTTTTCTTCGGTTTTAAACTTTTTTTTGCTGACGGAATTAACATCAACGTGCCGAAATAAAATTCTTTATTTCCCGTTGATTTGTTCAATGGCATAATTAAAAACTGTCAGAATGGCATTTTTCTAGGTCTTAAACCAAAGCATTCTGCAGTTTTTGTCGCTGACAGGTGACAGTTGAAGATTATTACGTTTCCTTGACAATGGACTTTTGATTTGAATTTAAAAATTAGGTAAGCGACATAAATGTGAATTATTTTAAACGTTAAAACTTCGAAAAGAAAACGTTCATACAAAAAATAAAAGCACATACAAGAAAAATACTGGATTTACCTATTCGTGATACGTTATTGAATACTACTTCTCGTGATCGCATTTGTCAAACTACTGATAACTTTAACGAAATTAATTTTCCTAAATTCCAAATTAACGCTGAAAAATATCAAATTTGTTCCTGATAATGAGGCGTAAAACTTGTATGTACTAAAATTAATTTTCCTAAGTTCGAAATTCGAAATGGTCGCCGAAAATTTTGTAAATTTTTTTTAAACCACCATATGAAATGTAGGTAATGATGAGGCGTGCCATTTAAATGTGGGCACTGGCTGCAACTAATGCTCTTTTAAACAAGTAAAAGCATTCGATGAAACACATTCCTTTTTTTTTCAATAGGGTAGAGTTGCCTATTCTCGAACAGTTTACAGACTTTGAATAATGAATAGTCTGTAAAAAATGCTTAGAATTGTTTTAGAAATATAGTTTCGATTTTATTTTAAAGAAAAATTCAAATATACTTAAACCTCATATAGTTGATTTTATTAATTATTATAATTAATTAACAAATCAAAAAAATATGAAAACCAACCAATTTCCCTATTTTCGAATACTTGTTTCCTAAAGGTAGGTATGCAGTGCAATAACAAACGCGGAAATAAGCCTCATGGTTCTTAATTCTGAAAAAAGAGAAATAGCCCCCGCAGGGGTTAATTCATTTTGCTTGTGGGGTTTGTTTCCTTTACATACAATCAATCTCGCACGCAACCCAAATCCAACATTGAGCCCAAGCAGGGGGGGTTTCAGGGGGGCAGCATGCCCCTCCAAAGCATATTCAAGCTTTGCATACAGCCAAATTCAAATTCAAATTTATGATGGGTGCGAAATTGTTTGTATGCGAAGTTTGAGTACGAATTGCCAACTTCAAATGACAATAACCCCCGCGGGTGTTAATGCTTTTTTTTGGCGGGGCTTAGTTCCATTTCGATAAGGAAATAAGCTCCATGTGGGCTATTTCCTTTTGTTTTGGAATAAAGTCCCATGGGGCTTATTTCCGCAGGGGTTATTTCACTGCTCCAGGTGGGAAGGAAGGAGTTGGAAAGAATTTTGCAAAAGATGTTCATTGCTCCGGTTGTCCGAGTGGATGATGACTTTAAAAAGTAGAAGCAGAAAGCAAGATCTGCATATTAAGTTCTTGATATTTTCTTGAAGTCATACTGGCAAACCTCTGGCAGGCACTCTATCTTTAAATTTATGCTCGAACATATTCGGAAAATATGTTTTTTTGACCTCCATGAATAATCACAGAGATTTCAAAAGCAGAAGATACGAGGGTGAAGCTTTCAGTGGACCGGATAGGTACAAAGAAGTTGAAGAATTGTCGATTTCTTCTATTGTATATGTGGTTTGGGATACAGAAAGAGAAGAAAATAATGTTTTCCAATAAGTTAAGGTAGTAAAGTGGCAAAAAGATTTTTTTTCACAGTTGCCTATTTGCGAACAGTTGTGTTCTGATTAGGAAACTCGGTAAAACTTAGGTTCCTTTTCTCAAACGGTCCAAAACCACTAGTTAACTTCAATTTAAATTTGCAAAACATCATGAAATATTACAAATGAATGCAGTAATATCAAAAAAAAAACACAATTAAAACTACTAACCCGATAAATTTTGTTCTAAAAACAACTTTTCCCTTTTTTTAAGAAAAACAGATCCACCACATTCATTGAAACCCATAAGCAAACTTATGATTTTTATTGACATAAGATACATTAGTATGAATGTGATGCTTAAGGTAATTAAAAAAAAGAATATGTATACGTACAAGTATGCTGTGACAAAAAGCAGAAACAGTAAATTAATGATAATATAACAACTTTTGCTAAAAGTGTTCGAGAACTGGGGATGTTCGGAAACAGGCGACTCAACCCTAAAAGCATTCGTTGAAACACATTTAGTTTTCAGTTTACATAAGTAGTGCTTTCTTAAACGAAGAAGTGTTAACCAAGCAAGAAATTGGATATATTTCGAAAATTCGAAGTTTGAAATTAGCGCCATAAAAAGTAAAGCATATTTTTTACAAGCATACAAACTGTCATATAAGTATCGTCGTTGAAATTCCATATTTCGAAAACTTTGAAGTTCAAAATTTCCGCCATAAAACGTAAAACATATTTTGAACCAGCATACCACTGTCATATAATTATAGTCGTTGAAATTGCATATTTCAAAATTCGAAGATTGAAATATTTTTAAGTTCTTATATATAGTAACGGGTGATCCAAGTAGAGATACTTTTTTCAATAGCCTTTTTTGACAGATCAGGTGTGAGTCGTGTCATGCTGTCATGTTATTTTTGTTTAGTATTGTTTGGCATTTCATAATGGAAAGACTAACGCGTGAACAACGTTTACAAATTGTTCAATTTTATTATGAAAATTCACGTTCTGTGAGGAATGTGTTTCGTGCACTTCGCTCAACTTATGGTCAACATAATCGGCCTACTGAGCGTACTATTCGCAACACCATCACCCATTTTGAGACCCAGCATTCATTATTAGATAATATTCGACCGAATAGACCACGTCCAGCACGCTGTGAAGAAAATATAGCGGCCGTAGCTGAGAGTGTACACGAAGACCGTAGAGAGTCGATTCGGCGAACGTAACCGTCAATGGCGACCGTTATCGTGCCATGATAACCGACTATTTGATGCCTGAAATTGAAGCTCGTGATCTCGGCGACATTTGGTTTCAGCAAGACGGCGCCACTTCCCACACATTGCATCAATCAATGAACTTATTGAGAGAACATCTCGGTGAGCACATAATTTCACGTTTTGGGCCGGTCGATTTGCCACCAAGATCGTGTGATATCACACCGTTAGACTTTTTGCTGTGGGGATATGTAAAGTCAAAAGCTTATGCCGACAAACCCGCTTCGATTCAGGCCTTGGAGGAAAACATCACGCGTGTCATTCGCCAGTTACCAGTCGAAATCCTCGAACGAGTGATCGAAAATTGGACTCAACGGATGGACCATCTGCGACGTAGCAACGGCCAACATTTGATAGACATAATCTTCAAAAAATAAATGCCAAAGAATGTTCTTTGAAATGATAATAAACATTCTGCATTAAATTTGAATTTTCTGTGTTTTTTTCTTTAAAAAAGTAGGGAACCTCGAAATGGATCACCCTTTACAAGCGTCACTTCAGAAAAACACCTGATTTCAGTTCAAATGTAAATTATTTCGCGACTCAACTTGACATAACGAAACACAGCGTTGGGTTATAACGCATTGACACCTCAGTCACCTACAAAAGTATTATGTTTCCCGTCTCTATTTTTATTCAAAGCAGAACAAATATATGTACATAGGTGTAAGGGAGAGGGGCTCAGTGGCGCGATGGTTAGTGCGATGAACTGCCGCGCAGGAGGTCTGGGTTCGATTCCCAGCCGTACCAACACCTAAAATGATTTTTCACTGGCCCTCCTCTCGTGATGATCTGACGAATCATCCGAGTAGTATCAATTGTCAAGAATAGCTTATCTCAACTTAGCCGTTCGGAGTCGGCATAAAACAGGAGGTCCCGCCATCGTGCAAGAAGTACACACGCACACATGAATGGTTGTGAGAAAGCTAGGCCCTGGGTACTAACGAGCCGTTGCGCCAAAAATTTGTATTTGTATTTTTTGAATAGACCACGTCCAGCACGCTGTGAAGAAAATATAGCGGCCGTAGCTGAGAGTGTACACGAAGACCGTAGAGAGTCGATTCGGCGAACGTAACCGTCAATGGCGACCGTTATCGTGCCATGATAACCGACTATTTGATGCCTGAAATTGAAGCTCGTGATCTCGGCGACATTTGGTTTCAGCAAGACGGCGCCACTTCCCACACATTGCATCAATCAATGAACTTATTGAGAGAACATCTCGGTGAGCACATAATTTCACGTTTTGGGCCGGTCGATTTGCCACCAAGATCGTGTGATATCACACCGTTAGACTTTTTGCTGTGGGGATATGTAAAGTCAAAAGCTTATGCCGACAAACCCGCTTCGATTCAGGCCTTGGAGGAAAACATCACGCGTGTCATTCGCCAGTTACCAGTCGAAATCCTCGAACGAGTGATCGAAAATTGGACTCAACGGATGGACCATCTGCGACGTAGCAACGGCCAACATTTGATAGACATAATCTTCAAAAAATAAATGCCAAAGAATGTTCTTTGAAATGATAATAAACATTCTGCATTAAATTTGAATTTTCTGTGTTTTTTTCTTTAAAAAAGTAGGGAACCTCGAAATGGATCACCCTTTACAAGCGTCACTTCAGAAAAACACCTGATTTCAGTTCAAATGTAAATTATTTCGCGACTCAACTTGACATAACGAAACACAGCGTTGGGTTATAACGCATTGACACCTCAGTCACCTACAAAAGTATTATGTTTCCCGTCTCTATTTTTATTCAAAGCAGAACAAATATATGTACATAGGTGTAAGGGAGAGGGGCTCAGTGGCGCGATGGTTAGTGCGATGAACTGCCGCGCAGGAGGTCTGGGTTCGATTCCCAGCCGTACCAACACCTAAAATGATTTTTCACTGGCCCTCCTCTCGTGATGATCTGACGAATCATCCGAGTAGTATCAATTGTCAAGAATAGCTTATCTCAACTTAGCCGTTCGGAGTCGGCATAAAACAGGAGGTCCCGCCATCGTGCAAGAAGTACACACGCACACATGAATGGTTGTGAGAAAGCTAGGCCCTGGGTACTAACGAGCCGTTGCGCCAAAAATTTGTATTTGTATTTTTTGAATAGACCACGTCCAGCACGCTGTGAAGAAAATATAGCGGCCGTAGCTGAGAGTGTACACGAAGACCGTAGAGAGTCGATTCGGCGAACGTAACCGTCAATGGCGACCGTTATCGTGCCATGATAACCGACTATTTGATGCCTGAAATTGAAGCTCGTGATCTCGGCGACATTTGGTTTCAGCAAGACGGCGCCACTTCCCACACATTGCATCAATCAATGAACTTATTGAGAGAACATCTCGGTGAGCACATAATTTCACGTTTTGGGCCGGTCGATTTGCCACCAAGATCGTGTGATATCACACCGTTAGACTTTTTGCTGTGGGGATATGTAAAGTCAAAAGCTTATGCCGACAAACCCGCTTCGATTCAGGCCTTGGAGGAAAACATCACGCGTGTCATTCGCCAGTTACCAGTCGAAATCCTCGAACGAGTGATCGAAAATTGGACTCAACGGATGGACCATCTGCGACGTAGCAACGGCCAACATTTGATAGACATAATCTTCAAAAAATAAATGCCAAAGAATGTTCTTTGAAATGATAATAAACATTCTGCATTAAATTTGAATTTTCTGTGTTTTTTTCTTTAAAAAAGTAGGGAACCTCGAAATGGATCACCCTTTACAAGCGTCACTTCAGAAAAACACCTGATTTCAGTTCAAATGTAAATTATTTCGCGACTCAACTTGACATAACGAAACACAGCGTTGGGTTATAACGCATTGACACCTCAGTCACCTACAAAAGTATTATGTTTCCCGTCTCTATTTTTATTCAAAGCAGAACAAATATATGTACATAGGTGTAAGGGAGAGGGGCTCAGTGGCGCGATGGTTAGTGCGATGAACTGCCGCGCAGGAGGTCTGGGTTCGATTCCCAGCCGTTGCAACACCTAAATGATTTTTCACTGGCCCTCCTCTCGTGATGATCTGACAAATCATCCGAGTAGTATCAATTGTCAAGAATAGCTTATCTCAACTTAGCCGTTCGGAGTCGGCATAAAACAGGAGGTCCCGCCATCGTGCAAGAAGTACACACGCACACATGAATGGTTGTGAGAAAGCTAGGCCCTGGGTACTAACGAGCCTGTTGCGCCAAAAATTTGTATTTTTTTTAGGTGTAAGGGAGAAGACTGAAAAATAAATGCCATTTTGTAATCATTAAGTTCAAAGTTTTTTTTTTATTAAGACGAAAACGCGTCCAAGGCGCGTTCTCCATATCTTCATATGTAAACAAAAACTAAACGTCTTTCGAGATGAAATCCAATCTATTGATGGCAATGCCTAGAACCTCGTAGTCCCGAACCAAGCACACATAAGCCTTCTATTGGTATATCAGAATGTTGGCCTAGGGGATCTTATTTTAGAGAAGCTTGCTGACAGTAATTTTGCTGCTCCTGGTTTTGACCCCCATTTTGTTCTTGTCTTGAATTTTCTTCATGGCGGCTTTAGTGGTCCATGGGTACTGGATGAAATTGCAGACATCTATGTTACTCCTGATTTGGACCGACTTCCTTGGATAGGGTGTTGACCCCGATTTTGTTGTTGTCTTGAATTTTCTTCATGGCGGCTTTATTGGTCCATGGGTACTATGTTACTCCTGATTTGGACCGACTTCCTTGGATAGGGTGTTGACCCCCATTTTGTTCTTGTCTTGAATTTTCTTCATGGCGGCTTTATTGGTCCATGGGTACTGGATGAAATTGCAGCCATCTATGTTACTCCTGATTTGGACCGACTTCCTTGGATAGGGTGTTGACCCCCATTTTGTTGTTGTCTTGAATTTTTTTTTTCATTGCGGCTTCAGTGTTCAATGGGTACTGGATGAAATTGCAGCCATCTATGTTATTCCTGATTTGGACCGACTTCCTTGGATATTTTAGATTGCGAGGCGATTTCAAGTTTGTTTGGCCTGTGGAAATGCACACTTTGAAATTTGACGAAGAAATTTTGCCTTTTCGTTGAACTGTTGCGAATCTTTGTGGTACTTCTTGACCTTCAACAATACAACATCCTTAGCCTTAACTATTCCTCTCTGGACCTAAATGTATGCCTTTGATTTCTGGGCCTAGGGTTTGACAGTCAGCTAGGCGACCATTATTTTGGTTTGCCAGCACCTCAGCTCTATAGTCTTGGCAACTCTCTTAGATCCGACCTTCATGAACGATTATTGAACGACATGGTTCACCATTATTTTTTTCATGGATATCAAATCGACCCAATTGGAGCTATTTCTCTCTGGACCTAAATGTATGCCTTTGATTTCTGGGCCTAGGGTTTGACAGTCAGCTAGGCGATCATTATTTTGGTTTGCCAGAACCTCAGCTCTATAGTCTTGGCAACTCTCTTAGATCCGACCTTCATGAACGATTATTGAAAGACATGGTTCACCATTTTTTTTTTTTCATGGATATCAAATCGACCCAATTGGAGCCAAAAATAGTTTTCCAACATAGTGCGACAGTGAATTCCATCCATCACAACATACGATCACTTTATGTGAATGCAAGGTAGTTTTGACGACTGAAATTGAAACGTCAAAATTGCTATTTCTCTTGTGTTTAAGGGATTTTTTTCAAGTTATAGGTATGAAGTTCATGCTATATTTTTAATTATGGTATTTATTTCCCGCAAGTGTCAAGCAAAACCGCGGCTAGCGTGCTAAAAATATTTGTATTGAATGCCACATAACTTACCAAACGTAAAATTATGCGCCATTCTGCTTTCGGTTTTTGTATGTTAATTTAATAATACTTTAATATCAGAAAATTGACAGTGCCATATAGACTTTAATTTGGCATCACTTTTTACATTTATTTTTGATTAACCAGATCTATAAGGAACGGTTCACACTTGACTAGTAGTTTTTATTGCAGCTTCGTAATAAAAAGAATTTAATTGAAAGTATATAGATACCAATTAAAAGCAAGCACTTAAATAATTATTAAACGAAATTATATTCAGTGCCCATTAAAAATTTTCAAATAAAGAGTAAACCGCAATTTTGTTGTTAGTTATGACATTCAAACACATTTAATGCAGTTAAAGCGTTTAAAAAACACTAAAAACGAATTCGTTTTTTTGTAACTGTCACCAAGTTATTCAATTATCAATCCACTCATGTTTAGCCATCAATTATTTTCATGACATTAAAACCCGCTACATGTTTATTTAATACACACCTGCAATGCAATTGAAATACAGGACAAGTTGAAAAAAAATGCTATCTCACATGTAAATAGCGGTAGCTTATATTATACCGTGCTGCCTACTCCCCTGTATCAAATATCAGGTGAGAAAAAACATTTTGTAAAAATGTTCCCTTTTCGACGGATAAAAACAGAACTTGCCAACTACATAATGTATCTAGATACACATAAAGATAGACTCGTTGTTAAAAGAAATCCACAATTGCGTGCATGACAAAACAAAAAAATGTTTCATTTCCCCTCAAGTCTGTTTTATTTTTTCTCTCTCTTCACCTATTTAATAATACTTCCATGATGGAACAGAGGCGGGTCTGCGCAGGATCTACTCATTCCCATATTTTTTTTTTCGAACTCACTCACGACGAGGTGCAATCAAAATTCCATTCGTATTGGACAGTCAGATATGGTAAGGTTACAATAAAAAAAAACACAAACAAAAATGGAGTCTAAAGAAGTCTTTTAAAAGAAACTAAAGACGCACAGTGATTCCAAAACAAAAGATGAAGAAAACAAATCCAAGTATCACCAAAAGATACAACACACACCACCTCACCGAACATTGTTTTCGGAAGATACAACAAGAAGGGAACGAAAGATGTCTGCTGCTCCGCCTTTATAAATTATTCATGACACGAATGAGATGCTCTCTTTGGAGTAGATACATAGAGTATATATATTTTTTTGGGGGGACTGTATATAAGATACCAACTGCGATACCTACATACTTTGCATACAGTTGTTTTATTTCTTTAAAAAAAAATTAAAACTAGATACAGTATCTTCAATTCATATTCAAAATTAAAACATTTCATTCTTTTCATTACAGAAAAACAACGGTTATCCCTCTGTGTGGGTTGTGGTGGCCAAATTCATGACCAGTATATCCTGCGTGTCGCCCCCGATCTAGAATGGCATGCGGCGTGCCTTAAATGTCAGGAGTGTCGGCAATTTCTCGACGAGAGTTGTACGTGTTTTGTGCGCGATGGCAAAACGTACTGCAAACGTGATTATGTTAGGTAAGCATTACTGACAAGCATACAAGTCTGATAAGTATTTCAGATAAACGAAGCCAGATACAATTATTTGAAAGTATCTATCTATATCTACTGGCACGAGTAGTGCGATAGGTTTGTATACACTTTGAAAGGCCGTCGAAGCCGCCACCATCACCAACAACGACGACGTCTAACTAAATAGATATTTATGCAAAGATTTAACCAATTTATGATAATTACTTGGACAAACAATTTTCAACTGACTTTTGTGCATAATATGGCTGCGCGGTAGGTTTATATGTGTACACCTACAGCGGTTAACTTTTTGTTGTTTGTATAATACAAACAGCTATATAAAATTGACATACCGTGATCCACGTGCTTTTTTTTTTGGTTTCTGTTTGGTAAATAGTAGCGACTTCATGGGAGCACAATTGAGTAAATACGAAAATAAATGAAATGAACGTTTTGTTTAAACTTTCGCACCTTTTAATTCTTAAATAAATATGTGGGGGCTTTTTTTTCGGCATTACTTCTTGTAAATGTCAATGAAAGGCGATAATTATGGTGGGAAATGACAGATTTGACATTTTTACATTTCTATTGGTGTATATTTGCTATTAACTTAAAGTTACTTTGATATTTGATGAACCAATAAGGTCTGTTCCGTACAAAATAATATTTACTGATTCTTACTGATTTTTACTGATTTTTACTTATTGCCGCTCCCGTATGCAAAAATAAGTAAAAGAGACAGCTCACGAGAGAGTAAAAAACTACCCCTCCATAAAAATCTGTAAAAAAAAATTACTGCAGAAATTTCTGTTGGTAAAAATCAGTAAACTGTCAGTTGGTATCTAAAAGTGACAACTTGCTTGTTTTGACAGGTGATTTATGTCATTTGTTCTTTAAAAGGCATAGAAAATATATAATTTTACTGTTTTTTACTTAAACGCGTTCCCGTACTTTTTGGTAATTTTGTCTCTTTCTGGGATAATTTACCCCCACTCCAAGAAATTTGAGAATTTACTAATTTTTACAGAAAAAGTACGGGAACAAACCTATTTTGTCTGTTCTTTGAACTGTCAGTTTCTATTACGTTTCTCATTGTTATATAAAGCGGTCTGTCTGTTCAGAAATCAACAGCAAGAGCAATTGAAATGTCCTTCTACGAACTGATGTTCTATTCTAAGTTTATCTTCATTAAAAAAGTAAGGAATTGAGAACTGTCAAAACGTACGTTCTGACAGTTTTCGCATGGAAATTTTGCATCTGGATTTTACTTCAGAAGAAAAAAACGCGTTGATAACATATTTTTTGACCAATCAAAAACGCCATGACAATTCTGAGGTGAATCCGATAACTACCGATAACCGAAGTAAAACGTCAAGTTGTTGAAAGTTTTAAAGTTGTCCAGCTACTATATGCATAAATTACCTCAGCGATGAGCACATCAACATCAACGGCAGTGTTTATTTTAGGATCAGTTCTAAATTTGAAGGGTTCACAAGGTTTTAAATGGCATAAATCAAGCTATTTGTGACGTATTTACTAAACCCATGTGGGCGAGTTATATCTTATACACAGCGAGGAACCGACTGCCTTGGGTTTTCGTGCAGATTTTTTATTTTACATAGTTTTGTTCAGGAATATATGCCAAAGTTAAAATTACAAATAAAATAGGCAAAACGACCAAACTGTTAAATGACACGTTAACCGACAAAAAAACAACAACCACCCTCGTTTAAGAACGTTAAAATCTGAAAACCCAATCAAAAACGCTGATAAACAACCTTGATTGGCACTCCTACAGTCGCATTAGAATATTTTACAAGCGATTCCAAAAATACGTCGATTTGGCAGCACCTACCTTTAGCTTTTCTCTTCTATTCGAGGACACAACTCCGTTTACACTTCTTGGTCGAAATAATCGTATCAGTGAATGGATATAAATATTAGAGAAACAAACAATGGTTTTATTCATGGTGTACTTTTAGCAACTTTTGCCCTTAATGCCAAAAAGGGTGTGTTCGTTGATACCTGAAACGTTAAAATAAGACATGGAGAAATTTTAAATAATAAAATTATCAACGTACATTTCTGGACGAAGAATATTTTCATTTTTTTAAGTATGATTTCAAATATTCGGTCCATATGTCAAAACAGAGTATAACTACAATACAAATAAATTTACCACAAACTATAATTTGAACCATAAATTAACACCACATTCTCTCTCTATAAACCTTACATCATATGACCAAATCTTCATTTGTATTTCTTAACGAAAAAAAAATCCTAACCAAATGTCAAAAATAAAACGTCAAAACATGCTAATCAACCACAAAGCACATTTTTCATATGAATTCTCCTCTATTTGTCAAGTTTTTATAGATTTTTTATTACCTGCTGTTACTGTTGACCCTTCAACCGGTACCGGCAATGCATGAATGTACTTAGCTAATTACCACATTTGAAGTCACAAGTAAACGCTTGATTAGCACCCACAAAATAGTACAACACATCGATATCGTCGGAGTCTACTACAATGTGTGGTATACTAATATAGAGCATAAGGCGCCACACCCAAATTGTGGGTGCACGTGAGTCTGTAACTTACAAAGGAAAAAATTTGTTTTTTTGACCATGAAATTGTTTAAGAATTTGAATTGATTTTTTTTGAGTGGTAACAATTTTTTTTAGAAAATTTTGATTTTATTTAATTTCAGATTATTTGGTACAAAATGTGATAAGTGCGGAAGCTCATTTAGTAAAAATGATTTTGTGATGCGAGCGAAGACGAAAATCTTTCACATAGAGTGCTTTCGATGTTCAGCGTGTGCGCGGCAATTAATACCAGGTGAGTTTAAATTGTAATAGAATTTTAATTTTAGAGAATCATATTATAGATTCCAATGTCATACTAGTTCCTGGCGAAAGTGACGCTTACAAGTTCACATGCAAGTGTAAAAATAACTATATATGTATACAAAAAAAATGCGTTTCGAAAAGTAATTGACAAATAGTGACGTTCGATGTCAAAGTGTCAATTCAAGTTTGTAATGCAAACAGCATTACCAATTTATAAATATCTATGCTTCAATATAAACATTTCTTAACAGTCTTACTGATAATATTGACGTTTCACGCCTCGGAATTGTAACACATGTCTAAAGTGGTCACGGAAATCAATGTTATCTAAAAATATCAAATCAAAGATTCAATAAATGCTAATTTAATAAAATTTAAGAATTTAAGATTTTCTACAATATTTCGAAACAAAAATCAATAATTCTGTTTATTTTACAGGTGATGAATTTGCGCTGCGAGATGGTGGCGCTCTATATTGCAAAGAAGATCACGATGTCCTAGAGAAAACCTCACAAAGTAGTCTTACATCCTCATTAGAAAGTAACAATAATAATACCAACAATAACAACAATACAAATCTAAGCAATAACAATCATTCCAGCGAATTAGGATCAATGTCAGGTACGTCCAAACAACTTTTTTTTTAAATAACATTTTTGTGATCTTTTAATATTCAGAAATAAATCCAGCAATGGTTTAAACTGATAAAATACGAAATACACATATGTCGGAAGTAGTTCACCGGTTAGCTAAGCATTTCGGTAACACAAATTCACAAATTCGTGTGCAATTTGTTTTATAGTTATATTACAGTGACATTTGACATTTCATTTCAGTCAATGGATGCTTTTGATCTAATAGAATTTAGTCAGAACATTTTGTACTTCATGACCACGAAACATAGCAAACGACGCATTCTCAACGTATCTGTGGACGTACTGTTTCATATAAAAAATCATGATGAAGGATAGCTGTCAAAATAGGGAATGCATTTACGTTCAAAATACAACTATTGGTGCGTAATCCATTTCTTTCATCTCTTCATTTCACTCCCACGGTCTACATAAACACAGATTAGCCATTCGCTGATTAACTGACTGAAATATAAGAAATACACAGGCAAATGTCAAAATTTAGTCAGCGTAAGCTTATCAGTTCAGAAACACAAATCCGTGTGCATTTGTTGCTATGTACAACAATGACAATCAATACAAATCGTTTGATCTAGTACAATGTGGCTGTAATTTAAAAAAAATTATTGCTCAAATAAATAGTCACCAATATTCCGCGTTCTGGAGCAGTGTAGCGTAACATTGTTTATTAACGTGTATTTCGCATGTGTTTACTACACAAATGTCAAAACAGAACTGACATTAGGGGCCAAACGCAAAATTTATAGCATTTTCTGATAGGAGGATTACTTTTGCGCCACCTTGTAGATAGACAGTTTCATGATCTACGTGATTAATGCACCTGCTTACTTTTTTTATCTTTCATTTATAAAAACTACATGATATTATGACACCACAGTCAAACTGTCATTGTTTTCAGATTTCACAATAAAGTTTGCTTTTCAAAACAGACAGATGTAAGTCAAATTGCAATGTAAAGTGCATTCCATACATCAGTGAAGATCTATCATATAATCATAATCCCAGCACGTCTGTCAAAACATCATTGATTACCTACATGGTCACTGCAAGTCGCATCACCATATCCACATGAATAAGACACTCGTAATTAGACCTTGTTCACATCGCAATTACAACTTGTTATCTAATTGATTTCTAATTCTTTATTTCAACATTGTTCTCGCTATCGGGTCGATTTCTATTTCCTCACGAAAGCAAAACATATTCGTTCCGTTTTCCACCATTATCTTTTTGAAATCACAACACCGACTGATGGCGGAACTTCATATTATATGCTCACAAAAAAAAAACGAACAAACAAAATGACCCGAAACGCTAGACAACAACTTCGATAGCATATCAAACATCACAGCGAATGTCAAAAGAATTTGTATTTCTGTTATTTCGTTGTAGTGTTCTGTAAGTGTGGCGGTACCTTTAATGTGCGTGGTTATTGTGTTTAAACGTTTTTGTAAATTAATTTCAAGAGTGTTTGATTCCGATACTCTTATAATATTTAGAAAAGAACAAGATACACACTCATACAAAGTATAAAGCAAAGGAAAATGCACGTCATCAGGGGGGCGTAACATCGATATCGAAAGCAAAGTATACCTATACGATAACAACTTCCTTGTTTATCGAAAACGGGCTCCCCCTCCCAACAACTTTTGAGCTTGAAAATATGGCAAGTGCAATTTTTTTCCATGTCCCTATCTTGTCAAAATCAAACAACAGAAATAGAAAAACAAAATATACGAGTGTCAAAGGCAAGATCAAGAACTTTTGCCGACGACGACGTGACGTTTAATTATGACATGCGACACTTTATCGATTTTGTGCTTCAAGTCTTTGCGTATACACTTTCGGCTCGTAATCATGATGCAGTGAGTTAATAATTATTCGAGTAGAAACAAATATGCAGGCAGTAGTTGAAGGAGAAGTAGGCACTGAAAATGTTTAGTTTACACTTGAGGATTTAAGTGGGTCCTTATAGAAATTGTTTTGAGATTGATATACCCAGTTAAATGGGATATGGAGGTTGATGGTAAAATAACGTCATGATTGAGTTTAAAGGAGCGCCTGAAATACTCTTCAAATGTCACTTGAAATGTTTCCTATTAAAAATCAATTACAAAATATTTATTTGCCGACCTAAGCTGATAATATGGGTGTGAAATTTTATAACTCGATGGCAAATAATTGAGTTTGAAGTGAAGGCGGCGCGACGGCTTATTGGCGCTTTTCAGAAGTGCCAGTTTTCTTTCAATTTTTACTCTTACTCACTGTATATTTAAACAAAACTTCAAGCCATTCATTCTGTGTGCTTTATGGCAACAAATATGTGAACCTCACACACACAAATGCACCCTAAGTTACAAAAAAGAAAAAAACAAATGACTCAATGGCACTAAAAAAGGAATGCAATTGCAAGGTGTGCCACAGTTAAACCAGCAAGAATTCCTATCCATCTACACTTCAACTCCACAAAACTTACGTCTACGTTCTGTCCATTTGACGTCTGCCATTTGGCATACGGTTGGTACTAGATGAGACATTCCCCAGTCAGTAGATACCTAGAGAACAAGAAAAAAAAAAAGAAAGAAAAGCTCTGTCCTGCTGCCCCCATGTCGTCATAGTCGAGGCCGCAATCTAAAACTGTTTGCTTTGCGTGCGAATTCCTAATACGTCAAGTGCCTGTGACATTCTTGACATGATTTGGAACTCAGATGCTTTGTGTCGTTTTGCTTCGCCGGCTGCTGCTTATCGCGCGCACAATCGAATTTATGATCACCCGGCTATACCTTGGCTAGGTATTAGCGGGGAATAGCTCGACGTATATTGCACACGTATACACACTTCTGCACATACGAAAGAGTGACAGATTGGCGAATTTCGAAAACGAAAATCCTTTGATCATGCCAGACAGATTGTTATTCAAAGTTATTTATGGTATGAGAACGCAATTGGTAAGATATACGTGTTGTATTGTGTTTTTTTTTTAACTTAGAACATTTTTGTAAGTTTTGCTTTCGGATTTGTTTGACAGGTGATAGGCGGTAGATACAAAAATAGTCGGGTATGGGAAAGCGTTGAAATTCTTTTGTTTTCGGTCGTTTAAATTTAACACACAACTTCGTGTGTAATTGTTGTTCTATGTCAGAATGACAGATTTGAGATTTTTCATCAGTTAATAGGAAACTTTTTTTCTAGTAAAATTTAGACAGAAAAATCGGTTGTATGACAAGGGACCACAATTCTCTATGATTTGACCAAGATTGACGTTTTTTTCTGAAAGTGGGCTTAGAAGTGCCCAAAACTCAAAATTTTGGTCCCAAAAATCGGTGACCGTGACACACATATATACAGACAGACATAGCTAGATTCATATACAGCGCTGTCTTAACACATCTATCTGGGTACATAATAACAATAATTCAACAATTCCCAACAAAGAGAATATTCTAAGAACAAAAGTCAAAATCCACACTTATCCTTCGAATAAATAATAACCACGATAACAAATAACAACGTCGGGCGATCCCAACAATCTCAAAACAGGAACACTCTTCCCCCACACACACATAAAGACTCACAAAACCAAAATCGATTGTGATTGATTAACATTTTAAAATCATCGGAAGGTGAAAAATGTAAATACCCCCTAAGAGAATCGTTGGCCCTAAAAGAAAACAAAAACCTCATACAAAACACAACTTCCAAGGAGAGAAGCGCAAAGAAATGTCGACTTAAAAGGAGAAAAGGTAAAAGTTGAAGTATCGGCAGCCCGCTTGCGCGACATCAATCGCGGCTACCTTTTGATGGTTATGTTCGACAACTTTCGGTTGTTTGCCCCGCTTTTGTGCTTTTTAGTGTTCGATCGCGATGCGTTTTTGATGTTTCTCTGTGCGGCGTGTTTATTTTTTTTTAAGGTGATATTTTGATGTACCATGCGCAGAATGTGTGCCTGTCAAAAACAGAAATAAATTGTCGGCAAACTTTATTTTTACCCCACGGGGATATGTATTTTAAGTGTTTTTCGTTATAACAACTATTTACAAAAATTGTTTCGTTTTTATTTTACAGATTCTGGTAGCGAATCGGGATCACATAAAAGTATTAGAGAGAAACGACCATCCGGACCGTCTGACGGTAAACCGACCAGAGTGCGAACGGTGCTTAATGAAAAGCAATTGCATACGTTAAGGTGAGTACACAATTTTTTAAAAATATTTTAATTTGGTTTAATAATAAAATAAGAGGTTAAATAATAATGTCCCAACGGTATTAAAAAAAAAACATTAAGAATTCGACCTTATCATTCATCCAAAAGCTCACTTTCAATGACAGTCCCGCTGTCCCCTATAAAGACAAAGTCAATCTGCTTCCTGGTCCTTTTGAACATTAAATATTCCACTTTCGTTGCAAGAGTATTATTCGATCTTGGCATACACAAATCGGTTAGTATAGAGGGTAACTCCCCCACAATTCTAAAGAGGTGTTCTTCTACAATGACAAAACCACTGCGTAAGCTTTTCCGTCTGTCAATTCATTCTGGAAACGTTCAAATCGAGTTGTCTTGTAAATTAATTCTACAACTTACCAAATTAATGCTGGTGTTACCCAAGGAACCTTTCTGGTTATGACACTTTTTTATATTTTTACTTATGAACTCGTGTATGCAACATCTAATCCCATTCATGTCTTCACTGATGACAGTACCCTCAGCTCCACGTCAATCATTTTCTGACATGGACTCTAAACTGCAAAATATTCAATATTTCCAAACAACAATGCAGTCTTCTGTCATCAGAAAGAAATTATCGATCGTTGAAACTGAAAAAAACTTTTCATGCTCAGTATCTGTTTAGAAACGACCTTCATTGGAATGACCACATATTCAAAGACGCAGCGAAATATCTGGGCTTTCTAAACCGATGCAAGAAATAATTTACCCCTTCTGGTCGGACCTCAAAAGTATATAGGTACGCCCCAAACTTGAGGTCAACGCACACATCGATTCAGGCGCAGCAAAAATTTAATTGCACCTTCAACATATACAGGATACTGATTCATGCGCGATGGTTAGTGCGAAAAACTGCAGCGCAGAAGGTCTGGGTTCGATTCCCAGCCGTAGCAACACCTAAATGATTTTTCTGGCCCTCCTCTCGTTATGATCTGACAAATCATCCGAGTAGTATCAATTCTCAAGAAAGGCTTATCTCAACTTAGCCGTTCGGAATCGGCATAAAGCAGGAGGTCCCACCACCGTTCAAGAATTACACACGCATACATGAATGGTTGTGAGAAAGCTCGGCCCTGGGTATTAACGAGCCTGTTACGCCAAAAATTTGTATTTGTATTTGTAAATCGTGTGATGGAGATAGAACTGATAGGAGACTCAACCATAGCGAACCAGATAGTCTCGTCTGAATATCGTAGGAATGTCTCCTTCCTCAATCATCCACGAAGTACATGTCATGAAGGAGACCAATATTGAAGGCATTGAAACTCAAAGACCTGTGCTTTCGCAATTAGACGCACCAGTTGGCCTAAAGGTCACTTGAGACCCTGAACGGCACCACCTTTCGCTGAGTGGTTTACTTGGGGTTTGGAAATCTCGGAAATTGCGTTCCATTCGTTTTTTGTAGTTACGACTTTCACTGTATCGACTCTGTTGATGTTGATGTCGATGTGGATGTTTCTGTCAATGTATTCTTCAAATGACTCTTTTTAAGTCTTGATTTGGGATCCTTTTAACCACTGTGTATAGTGGCTCCAGTGGCCTAGTGGTTGGTACATTGGACTTCTAAAAACAGGGTCCCTGGTTCAAATCAAAATCGTAGTTTTTCACCGCTCCAACTTTTTTGATGTTTGTGGTTAAAACATCCAAGAGTAATAAACTGTCATAACAAGCTTCCCACATTTGCCGTTTGCTTCTCAGATATAAAATTTTTGTACTGTACATTGTTAAACAAACCACATTAACATAATTCCTCTTCTACCATTTCATTTATAGAACCTGCTACAACGCAAATCCCCGACCTGATGCCCTGATGAAGGAGCAGCTTGTCGAAATGACCAGCCTCTCACCGCGTGTCATCCGGGTGTGGTTTCAAAACAAACGCTGTAAGGACAAAAAGAAAACTATCCAAATGAAATTACAAATGCAGCAAGAAAAGGTAAGCCTATCTTAACACTATACCCCCCGATCACTACTAACATATCTGTTTTGTTTCCCTCCCCATTAGGAAGGCAGAAAATTGGGTTACGGTGCAATGCAAGGTATTCCAATGGTTGCAAGTTCCCCAGTGCGGCATGATTCGCCCCTAAATCTACATGGCATCGATGTACAAACATATCAACCCCCATGGAAAGCGTTATCCGATTTCGCTCTACATGCAGATCTCGATAATAATGGCGCCATCAACACCCACACGCCTGCCTTTCAACAACTGGTGAACCAGGTGAGTTGAGTTTTGTGTGTGAACACAAAAAAACCACTCATTTTCACCATAACCAAAAAAAAAAACAAAAACCAACCCAAACCCAAAAATCTTCATATTCAGATGCATGGCTACGATTTGAATGGCATGCCACCAGTACCCCTACAAGGACCACCACCGCCGGGACAAATGGGCGTTCCACCACCTATGGACAATACCGGGCTACATCATCATCCTGACAGTACAGACTCCTACGTCACCTATCTGGAAAGCGATGACAGTATGCAAGGCAGTCCATAGAAAATCGAAACATTCATAAATGCATTTAATTTGCTTTTTACCAAACAGAGTCCAAAATAACTTCACTACTCAATGTCTTGAATAAGTTCACACCAAATGCCGTAATGTGAAAGTTACTACTGCTACAGCAGCGCCAGCAATTATGGTGGTCACAGTGGACACCTCGAATGTCTGTCACGCTGTTGTTTTTGTTGGCGTTGTTGTTCATACTTGTTGCTCTGTTGGGTGTTGGAGACATCTCGGCCCGAAACTATATACTACCAGATGCAATATAATTTAGATTGTAATTATTTTTAAATGTATGTTTATGATTTTATTTGGTTTGTATAATATTCTAGCGGTATGCCGGCACTGTGATGTCAAATTTGGATAATTTGATTGGTTGTTTTCAGTCATGTTTTCTTGTTTTTTTTTTTTTCGTCTGCCTTTTTTACATTACCAAATACTCAAAAAAAAAAAGATTTTGTATTTAAAAATAAGAAAACAGGAATTTTGTTATATAAATATCTCTTTAAAAAAAGGTGTCTTTATAATTGTATTCATAGTTTATGCATTTTTTTTGTTGTTAATTTATTATTTCTTTTAATTTTGTATTTAGTTTCATGTTGAATTTGGAACAAAACAAATCTTTGTAAAAATTGTAAAAATGAAATCGAATAGAAATAAATTTAAATCATACATAGTAGGTAATTAGATACAAATTTGGAAATACATTCTACCAAAACGATTTATATAGGGACAATTTGCTACAAAACAAAACTATTCAAAGTAAGTTTTCTAAAAAAAAACATAATATGCAAGAGAACAAACATATATAAGTTGTAAAGTTGCAAAACTGAATCGAAATTAATGGCGTTTTCTTTTTATTTTAATAAATTTAAACATTTTTTTTTATTTTGATTTCTAAATTCGTTAAATTTGTAACCAATTCAAAATTTAACGAAAAAACACGAAAATTGTATTTAACCATCCCTGTCAAGTTTCGATTATCAGTCAAGGAAAAGCCATCCCTGTCAAGAATTTTACATCAATAAACAGGGATGATTCGTAGTATTTCAATTCTGGAATGCCAATATTCTTTCAACTATCTGTTGTGTTATAAAAATGGCACCGTGGATACACCATTTTGTTTAATTAAAAATCTTTAGATGTTTAAAAAACGCCATAAATTTATATAGGTAGATCACATTGACAAATTGAAGAATATTTAATTAAAGAAAAACAAAAACAAACAATATATACATATTTAAAATTAAATATAAAATAAATTAGTTATAATGTTATTAGTAATTGTGTAATATACATAAAAAGGTAAATAAACAATTGAATGTATTATGTAAAAAAATGAATAATAAATATATTTAAAGAAAATTATATATATAATGATTATGAAACGATTTTCAATATTTAAAAAATACATAAATAAATTTGAAAACATATATAATAAAATTATTTGTACTGAAGCGTTGCTGTTGTGCTCGTTGCGGATTTTTTATAAAGCGTGGAATATTGAGTACCTAGTCCGTGCGTGTTGTTGTTTGTCACGTACGTGTGGTGTTGGTGATGATGATTGCACGAAGCGGGGCAGAGCAGAGCCAGGCGACCAAAAATGTTCAACCTGTCTACTGCTGTTGATAGGCGACGATGTGGGTAGAGCCAGGCGACCAAAAAATTGTTCAGCCTGTCTACTACTTAGCGGCGGCGAGAGGAAAACGGCGAAAGGAGAAGAGCCAGGCGACCAAACGAATTTGTTCAGCCTGTCTACTTACGGCGGCGGCGCAAAACAATTTGTCAAACAAAATAAAAGTTGATGCTCCAATAGTATGTTTGCTACCAGCTTGTTTTATTTGACAGACTGCGATAGACTGCAGACTGCAGACTGCGATGATTTTACATTTTGGTCGCTCTTTTATACAAAAACTAAGCAGCACATTGCAATTTATTCTAATATAAAAAATGTGTTTTGTTTGGAATTTATTGACACTTTTGAACTTAACACTACGAAAAAAAAATGTGCTGAATACAATTTTAAATACTAATGCAAAATTAATACAATTTAATAATAACAAAACGATAGTTTAAATAAAAATAAACTCATGGCGTTACAATCTCCCCCTCTGCCTCATGGATCGTCTCGAGAATGTGGCAGAATTCTTTTAGATTTAGGGCTAGTGGTCTTCGCAGGTCTTCCTCTTTTTCTGAAAGGTATAAGGGGTTGAGTGGTAGGTAGTTCATCTGAACAACCAGAAAATGATGTAATCATCGATGCATGGTATGTACCCAGTGGTACTGAAGGATCGTCTTCTTTGGCAATAGTTAAGCTACTAGATCCCTTCTTTGCAAAAATGATGTATGGTCCATCTCTCTTCGGTGAAAACTTGGATGTAAATCCCTTTGATGTTTTGCTAATAGGGTGAGTTTTGACAAGAACTCTATCGCCAATTTTAAATTTTTCGTGGACTCTTCTCTTCTTATCTGCGTACACTTTGTTTCGATCTTGTGCCTTTTCAGATAATTCTTTTGCTTCTTTTAAGGTATCAGCCATCTTCAGCAAATGCGGTGTGATTTGTGGTATAAAATTTTCTGACTGAATTATCATTTTCAAATCGTTATTGACATCGTCAGGAGTTCGCAATTCTCGTCCAAAGGTCAGAAATGCTGGTGAAAATCCAGTGCTTTCACATTTTGCTGAGTTCATTGCGAATCGTATTGCTGGAAGTTTGAGATTCCATGATGTATGTTGGTTTCCAACTAGTATCGATAGCTGGGTCTTCAGATCACGATTCTTTCTCTCGACAGGATTTGCTTCTGGGTGATAAACTGGAGTAAAAGATTGTTTTATCCCCAAGCAAAAGGTAAGTTTCTGCATAAGAGCAGATATGAATTGTGTTCCATTATCGCTATGAAGTCGCCGTGGAACACCGTAACGTAGAAAAACTTCATTCAATAAAGTAAGGGCACAGTTTTCTGCAGTGCCTTCTTTTAGCGAAAATAACTCCACCCAACGGCTGCATAAGTCTTCAACAATCAAAATCCATTGCTGGCCACTGTCAGTTACAGGAAGTGGTCCAAAAAGATCTACTGCTATGATCTCGAATCTTTGACTGCTTGGAGTTGTCTGTAGCAGTCCGGCTGGTTTTAAGTTCGAAGCTTTATATCTTTGACACTCAAGGCAACCTTTGACATGATTAGCTACGTCAGATCTCATCCCAGGCCAATAGTAACGGCTAGAAATTCGAGCTAATGTCTTGTCAATGCCATAATGTCCAGCTGTAGAATCATCATGGTACTTTTTCAACACCATTGCTTTCATCGTTTTGGGAACAGCTAATTGACCATTTTCTGAATCTTCTTCGGAGCAGTAACGATATAAGACACCATCTACTAACATGTATCCACGATTGGTCCAGCGAAGTAAATTATCGTCGTTATTTTCGAATGAATCAATGATTGTTTTCAAGTCTGGGTCGGCTAATTGTTCTTCTCTTAACTCCTTTGATCCTCGTCGTGGCATGTCTACGTCTACTGAACAAATATTACAGCTTTCTTGCGTATGGTCTTCATCAGGACAAGGTGGTCTCGAAAGCGTATCTGCAACGGCGTTATTTTTTCCAGGATTGTAACCTATATTAATGTTATATGGCTGTAGTTGAAGTGCCCATCTGGCAAGTCTACCGGTTGAAGACTTTAAGGTCATCAACCATTTCAACGGCTGGTGATCGGTTAATATTTTTACCTCAGAACCTTCTATGTATCCTCGGAATTTTTCAACTGCCCATACTACAGCTAGAGCTTCTCGTTCGGTTGTCGAGTAGTTGCATTCAGCAGGTAAGAGTAAGCGACTTGCATACTCCACAGGATGTTCCATCTCATTCTCCCCCTGGAGCAAAACAGCACCGATAGCATAACTGCTAGCATCGGTTTTCAGAGTGAATGGAATTCCTTCTTTGACTTGCTGTAGTATAGGAGCAGTGGTCAGAAGCTTTTTCAGCTTTTCAAAAGAGTCTTGCTCTTCATTTTCCCATTTCCATATCGCTTTCTTTTTTGTAAGATTGGACAGAGGTTTTGAAACATTCGCAAAATTGGGTATGAACCTTCTGTACCACGAACAAGTTTGTAAAAATGATAGGACCTGTTTTTGATTTTTAGGTCTTGGACGGTTTAAAATAGCATTTGTCTTTTCAGGATCGACTTTAAATCCATTTGGCGTCAAAATATGACCCAAATATTTTATTTCGGAGCAGCAAAATTTGCATTTTCCGCGATTAAGACGAAATCCAAACTGCATTAACCGTTGAAAAACTTTTCGAATATCCACCAAATGATTCTTAAAGTTTTCAGAGCAAATAATGATGTCATCGAGGTAAGCAAGGATCAGAATTTGTGGTAGGCCGTTTCTAAACTTGTCGATCAATCGTTGAAATGTTGCTGGTGCATTTCGCAATCCAAACGGCATTCGATTGAAAACGAAAGATCCAAATGGCGTTATGAAAGCGGTTTTTTGTTGGTCCTCTTCTGCTACCTTTATCTGCCAATATCCAGAACGAAGATCGAGTGTAGACATATATGGAGTGCTTTTAGCTGCATGAAGAAGGTCATCCATTCGTGGTAGTGGATAGCGATCCGGGATTGTTATGGCGTTAAGCTTTCGGTAGTCAACACAAACTCTTATGCTACCATCACTCTTTGGGACCATAACGACTGGAAACGCCCAAGGAGATTCCTTTTCTTCAATAATACCTTTCAGCAACATATCGTCAATTTCGGCTTTAAGTTGGATTTTCCTGGCAGGTGATATTCTGTAGGGCATATTCGAAATTGGTTTATGTGTCCCTGTGTTGATTTTGTGTTCAATGAAGGGTATAGGGTTTGTGATTTCTCCAAATAAAACATTTTGTTCTTTGAGTACATTTTCAAGTTGAAATTTTTCATGTGAACTTATCGCGCAACCTTCTTCTGGACGTAATTTGATATCAATTGAGTTGAACACAAACCAATCATCAACATTTGATTTTTTCCTTGTTGGTTCGCTAAATAGGTCTTCTTGGAGTTTTTCTGGCGTTCTTATATTTTGTGGAATCGCATCCGAAAAATTGGCTTGGATCGCATGTGGAGAGTAGTCATTGTCCCTTTTCCTTTTTGGAGTGTTACCAATAGGACTTAAACTCTCATGACTTTCCACCCAAGTTAGATATGCAGAGACTTCCTTCAACTTATCGTCTCCCATTAACGATTTGTGATAATTTGGCTTTTGCTTCACGTGCTTTGTTGCAATGCATTTTGCAAGTTTAAAGTCAAATCTGGTTTCTGGGTCATCAACGAAATGATAAGCTCTCTGAGCGATGTTCAACACTAGTCCGCATTGTTCCAGGAAGTCGATTCCAAGTAGAGTTCGATTATCTTTGGCCCTTGGTAATGCGATGAAACGTATCTTTCGAAGTCTTTTTCCAATGATAATATCCACCACCGTGGAATAGACTGTTTCCTTTTTCGGGATTCCGTCGGCCAAAGTAACTTCTGCATTAACCTTTTGGAACGTACATCCTTTCTTAATGAGCTGTTGATATAAACGTGCTCCCGCGACACTGGTTCTAGCTGCCGTATCAATGTATGCTTCACCTTTAAGACCGTTTATATTTATGTCGACGGTTGGAACATTTCTTCCAATGATTGTTGACTCAATCAAATTAAAGTCTAGCATCGTTGGGCTATTCGCATTTTTGTTGCTAAGGGTAGGACAATTTGTTCTGCAATAACCAGCTGCTCCACAACCGTAACAATTAAGGGTTGTCTTTTTGTTTTCGGTCTGGTTGTTTGCTTTTTTGAAACACTGTTCAACTAAATGTCCTTGTTTCCTGCAGAAAGTGCAACGTTTCTTTTTGAAATCTTCGTCAGGTTTTCTTTGAGGTCTGGCCTCTTTATTTAAAATCTCGGCTTCTCGGGCTTCCTTCAAAAGATCTTGGAAAGTCTTCACCGAGTTTCTAGGGACTTTGTCTCTTATATTCAAAAGAATTTGTCCATAAATCATGTTTATCATGATTTCTTCCGAAATTTCATCGGTCAGTTGAGAAAAGAGTGACCGTTTCTTGCAGATGAACTCGTCAGTCGACTCATTATGTTTTTGTTTGTCTTCAAAAAGTTCTACATAAATTCTCCATGCCGGTTTTGGAGGAGCAAACGACGAACGCAGTAATTTTATTGCGTCATTGAAGACTCTAGCTTCACTCTTCACACCTTGCCACCAGTTTGATGCAAAACCTTCCAACAGGAGAGGAAAACCAATTAATGCGTTTTTGTCAGAAACATTCTCTGCTTCTTTGTACACCGTTATGGTTGCGATGAAGTCTTCTAGTTTTGAAGTGTTTCTTTCACCGTCAAAACGCGCAGTACACCTGCTAAACGTACCATGGCTCTCTTTCACTCCAATGGCAGATACTAGCCGGGTGAGCTGTTCTTCCGATAAGGCGATTGGCGTAGCCATCGTAGGAGGCAGAATTAATGGATTTATTAGATTTGCTGATCTAAGTGAGCTTTCTTCTGTTAACGTTGACTCAAACTCGGATTCTGGTGATTCGAATTCAGATGAAAAGTCGGGTTCCGATTCAGATGAAGAGCTTTTTTCGGGCTGTGCCTTAGCTTTTTCCAGCAACCGTTTACTCTTTCTCATAGAAAAAAAAATTTACCTCGTTAAAACGGGTAAAATAAAAAAATCTGTAAACCACTTAATCGGGTTTAACTGTGGTACAGTTAATGGGGTTCTACTGTTTATGGTGCTTTCAAAGCAACCAGCCAACAAAACAGAGAAAAAAAAATTTTTTTTTTTTTTGTTCACCTTTTCTGGGTTCTACTGTATTCCACTTTATCTGGGTACTACTGTGCTGTTTACCAAATGAATGGTGTAACAGTAAACAATAGCCACACTGTTGGGCGTCAATTGAAGCGTTGCTGTTGTGCTCGTTGCGGATTTTTTATAAAGCGTGGAATATTGAGTACCTAGTCCGTGTGTGTTGTTGTTTGTCACGTACGTGTGGTGTTGGTGATGATGATTGCACGAAGCGGGGCAGAGCAGAGCCAGGCGACCAAAAATGTTCAACCTGTCTACTGCTGTTGATAGGCGACGATGTGGGTAGAGCCAGGCGACCAAAAAATTGTTCAGCCTGTCTACTACTTAGCGGCGGCGAGAGGAAAACGGCGAAAGGAGAAGAGCCAGGCGACCAAACGAATTTGTTCAGCCTGTCTACTTACGGCGCACATTGGGGCAGAACACCACTAATGCTGGCATTTAATAAAATTCTGAAGTTGAGCTTTGATTTAAACTACCGTTTTATTTTCATTGTAAATAGGATAGAGAATACAAAAAGAGAATGCGACAGTTAATTGGGAGCACGTGGTCTTTGCCAAATCGTCACGAATGGGGACTTTGATAATTTTTTTCATCGAAGCCAGACGTGTTTTTTGTTTTGAGTGACAACAGTTAACTGTGTGCAATTTCTTACAGCTTTATATTATACAAAAAAAAATTATTACAATGGAATCAGTAAGCTCAGGTGTGTTGATTTTTATTTATTTTTTATAAGAAATTTTTCTTTTTGTCCTTTTAATATGTGGTTAAAGATAAAAACAATGTGTTAATTTTTGTATTTAGTCAAATATCTAAGCGTTTTAGATGTGTTGGCCGTGACATGACGTTAAGTGTTATATATATTTGTGTCAAGTGGTTTGTCTAGTTTTAGAATCTGTAAAGTTTTTTTGCTACTATTTGCTACTTTTCGTACAGTTGACTTTCTTGTTGGTGACGTCACTTTCGAAAAATATCGATTTTTTTTATTGATTTGATTTTGATTACTTCTTAGACCGAAAATCTTCCAAAACTTTGTCAATTACAAGGGAAGAGCTGTATACTATTATGAAAAGTTCAAATCTGAAGGGATTAGACAGCTAAATTGCGTTTTTAAGGGAAGAAATTCAAAAAAGGGTCCGATGCAGCGATGCTTCCAAAAACGATATTAATGACAAAGTAACGGAGTTCAAATCGAAATTTAAATCACGTTGGGAAAAAGCTTGTCGGATAGAAGCAAAATTTTTGAAAGCAAACATTGTGTGGCTGAAAACACCTATACTTTTTAAATATTCTGTAGACTGTAAACGTGGTCGTCCAAAGGTTGCGTTTGAAGAATCATCAGAAAGATCAAAACGTCAAAAAACCGAACTCTTGAGAAAATCAACGTCTATCGCTGAGTTGACTTACGCAGCTGAAATGGGTTTGAGAGCTTTTGGGCAGTTAGATGCGGCAAAGTTAATGCGTGACGTGACAACAATCCCAAATCATGCTGAAAAATGCAGAAAAGTTTTGAGGGACTCAATTGAACTTACTTCAATGACTGGGGAAGAAGCTTTAGCAATGATTATTGAAGCAAATCTGTCACGCTTTCAGTATGAAACTATACGATCTAAAGCTCCCAAAGTATTTCCTTCATACAAAGTAGTTCAAGAGTGCAAAAAAAGTTGCTATCCGGAGCCTGAAAATATGAGTCTATCAGAAATGTCTGTATGTACTAATTTACAAAGCTTGCTAAACCTTACAGTTGCTCGTTTGGTAACAGTTCAAAAAGATGAAATCCAAACTCTTAGGCCTGAAGAACTCAAAACTATAAGCTTATACTCCAAGTGGGGTTTTGATGGAAGTTCAGGCCACAGTTCGTATAAGCAAGCTTTTCATGGACTTGACGCCGATGACTCATCTGTTTTCATTACATGCGTTGTTCCTCTTCGTTTGATATCTGGTGACAAAATAATCTGGCAGAATCCTCGCCCAAGTTCAACTAGATATTGTAGGCCTCTTAAAATTGAGTTTCTCAAGGAATCCGCATCCGTATCAGTGGCAGAAAAACAAAGAGTGGATAATCAAATCAAGGAGCTACAGCCTAGTTTCGTTAGAGTTGGTGAAAATGCTTTCAACGTTGAACACAATTTATTATTCACAATGATAGATGGAAAGGTCTGTAACGCCATCAGTGAAAATTCATCTACACAGAAGTGTTTTATTTGCAATGCCACGTCAAAAGATTTTAATTCCATTGATGCAATGATAAAAAGACCAGTAAAAACGGATAATCTTCAATTTGGTTTATCTGTGTTGCATGGGTGGATCCGTTTTTTCGAATGTCTACTCCACCTTTCATACAAATTAAAAATAAGACAATGGCAAGCTAGACAAGAGGAGCATAAAAAAATTGTTGCTGAAACAAAAAAAGAAATACAAAAACAGTTTCGGGAGCGTTTGGGTTTGATCGTTGACAAGCCAAAGCCGGGCTTCGGAAATTCTAATGACGGAAATACAGCCAGGAGATTTTTTGAACATGCTGAAACTTCAGCTGATATTACTAAAGTAGATGTCGAATTGATAAAAAAAATGCATATTATCATGACAGTGGTTGCTTGTGGTCATGAGGTCGATTGCGAAAAATTTCGAGAATTTGCCCATGAAACTGCAAAATATTTCGTTGCTAAGTATCCTTGGTACTATATGCCTCCTACAGTCCACAAGTATCTCATTCATGGAAATGAAATTATTTCAAAAGCTTTATTGCCTATAGGACAGCTCAGTGAAGAAGCTCAAGAAGCACGTAATAAAGATTTCAAAAATTATAGAGAACATCACTCCCGAAAAAATAGCCGAAAAAATACAAATGCAGACATTTTTAATTTGTTCCTTTTATCATCGGACCCCGTGTTAACAAGTCTGCAAAGAGTTCCAAAAAAAAAAATTCAACATCTGCCCCAAGAAGCAATCAGTTTGCTCAAATCCCCAAACACACCAATACCAAATCAAAGTGACATTGATGTAGTAAATGAGAGTGATGAAGACGAAGAAGAATAAATTTTTATTTGTGATTATTTATCTTGTTTTTCGTAATGTCAATACAAATATAAATGTTCCTCATTAATCATTATTAATATAATTAAAATTTTACAATTGTTAAATATTTTGTCAACTTTGTTTTTGAAACTAAGAATCACGTTAAAGCGTTTGCACTATTTTTTATATTTTTTTCAAAGTAGGCGTTTTTAGTGGGCGTGTCATCAATATGTTTTTTAAAATGTGCCAACTATCATGCTAGAAGTAATCGTGCATAATTTCAAGTCCATAGATTTGATAGTTGATTTAATGCCAACTTTAGTGGTGTTTTGCCCCAGTGTGCGGCGGCGGCGCAAAACAATTTGTCAAACAAAATAAAAGTTGATGCTCCAATAGTATGTTTGCTACCAGCTTGTTTTATTTGACAGACTGCGATAGACTGCAGACTGCAGACTGCGATGATTTTACATTTTGGTCGCTCTTTTATACAAAAACTAAGCAGCACATTGCAATTTATTCTAATATAAAAAATGTGTTTTGTTTGGAATTTATTGACACTTTTGAACTTAACACTACGAAAAAAAAATGTGCTGAATACAATTTTAAATACTAATGCAAAATTAATACAATTTAATAATAACAAAACGATAGTTTAAATAAAAATAAACTCATGGCGTTACAGTACTAATTTTTTGGTTAATATTTCGATGGGAACATTATTAGTTAAGACTGCAGTATGAAATAGGGGATTATACGCGTCCCAACAAAAGGCGAAATTGTCCTTTACTGGCTAAATAATTTTATGGCAATCAAAGACAAAAATTTGCGATAACCTGTCATATTTCATTTGAAAACAAAAAGTGAAGGCCTATCCAAAGATACTCTAATTTTGCAGTTAAATTTAGTACAAAAAAGCAGCAGTAAGCTTAGGCCCGGTTTTTCAGTCGTGAGTTTACTCTGAGTGAACCCAGAGTCAACTAACTTATTTACTACAGTCCGGAATGAACCTGGTCCTCAACAAACAAGCCCGGTCCTTAGCTAACTGCCTCCAGTTGCGCACTCCAAGTTGGTTGAGGTCGGTTTCTACTTGTGCGGGCCACTTAAGGCGAGGTCTCTCTCCAACGTCTGGCTGGGAATCGAAGACTCTGCGAGCGGGAGTATTGGTGTCCATTCTTTCTACATGTCCTAGCCATCTTAAACGTGTAATGCGGAGTTTTTTGACTAGGGGTATGTCGCTGTACAGCTCGTATAGTTCGTGGTTGAATCTTCGTCTCCATAGCCCGTCAACGCAAACGGGACCGAAGATTTTCCGAAGAATTTTCCTCTCGAATCGACCAAGGATTTCTTCATCCGCGCCGTAGAGCAGGACTGGGATGATCAGGGTCTTATATAGGATCTCCTTAGTAGTTCGAGTGAGGGCTTTACTAATAAATTGCCTTCTTAGCCCGAAGAAACAGCGATTGGCAAGATTAATTCTTTGTTTGATTTCTGACGAGATGTTGTTGTCAGAGTTAAAAGCGGAGCCGAGGTAGACAAAGTCCGGTACTACCTCAAAGTTATATCTGTCAATGGTGACGTTCTGTCCAATTCGTCGATGTTGTGTATCCTTTCGTTTTGACAGCATTTACTTAGTCTTACCCTCATTTACTGCTAAACAAATTTTTGCCGCTTCCTTCTCTATACTAGCAAACGTGGCTATGACATCACGTTGAGTCCTACCAATGATGTCAATATCGTCAGCGTATGCTAGTAGTTTCACCGTTTTTTGGAGAATTGTGCCTCTGGTGTTGGCTCGGGAGTTTTGCACAATCATCTCAAGAATCAAATTGAAAAAGTCACATGACAGCGCATCGCCTTGCCTAAATCCTTTTTTGGTATCGAATGTGTCGGTGAGGTCGTTTCCGACCCTGATGGTGCAGCGAGAATTCTCCATCGTCATCCTACACAAACGGACGAGTTTGGACGGTATACCAAAACTAAACATGGCTCTGTATAGTTCGTCTTTATAAATGCTGTCATATGTGGCTTTGAAATCGATAAATAGGTGGTGGGTATCGATTTGGACTTCTTGGGTTTTTTCCAGGATCTGCCGAAGTGTGAAAATTTGATCGATTGTGGACTTTCCTGGCCTAAAACCACACTGATAAGGGCCGATCAGGTTGTTGGTAAACGGTTTCAAGCGTTCACATATTACGGCAGATAGGATCTTGTAGGCGATGTTGAGTAGACTTATACCTCTGTAGTTGGCGCAGTTCAGAAGGTCTCCTTTTTTGTGGATCGGGCAAACGATGCTGAGGTTCCATTCTTTAGGCATACTTTCATCCGACCAGATTTGACTTATGAGTTGGTGGATGTTACTTACCAAGTCATCTCCGCCAGCTTTACTAAGCTCAGCGGGAAGGCCGTCATTTCCGGCGGCCTTACTAAGCTTGAGTTTAGATAAAGCTATCCTCACTTCACTTAGGTCGGGTGGTTGGCAGTTTTCGCTGTCGTTGCCAATATTAAATGGTTCGTTCTGCCTGACAGCGGAATGTTGTTCGTCATCGCCGTTTTACAGTCTGCAGAAGTGGTTCTTCCATATCCTCAGCATCGACTCTGTCTCAGCTACGATATTGCCTTGTTCATCTCGACAGGATTTTGTTCGAGCCTTGTATCCTTGGCTTTGACGTTTTACACTTTGGTAAAACTTGCGAGCATCGTTCCTGGAGTGGCACCTCTCTATATCCTCGATCGCGCGCTTTTCTTGCTCTTTTTTCATCTCTCTGACGATGTTCTTCCCTTCTTCTTTGCCTATAGAGCTCAATGGCAGCTCTCGTCTTCACCCGCAGCTTAGCCTTGTAGGCCTCGTTCTTGGCTTCGAGCATCTGTCGACATTCCTCATCAAACCAGGGGCTTCTTGCTGGTGGCAGAGAGAAACCTAGCACATCAGTTGCAGCTGATCTAATGGCTTGTTGGCATCGTTGCCATTGTTATTCTACATTAAATGCTGGTGGTGTGTTGTGAGTCGAAAGGTTAAGGGATACGCGTTGTGCGAAGGCCTTGGCGGTCTCTGGCGATTGCAATCTTTCGACATTAAATTTTTTTCACAGTTTTTTTTGTGGCGTGGTGGATATCCGCATCCTTACCTTGACTACAACAAGGTAGTGGTCCGAGTCGATGTTAGCCCCTCGGAATGTTCGGACATCCAAAATACTGGATGCGTGCCTCTTGTCTATCGCAATGTGATCAATTTGGTTGACTGTTCGTTGATCTGGAGACCGCCATGTCCCCTTATGGGTATCGAGGTGAGGAAACCGTGTGCTGACTATAGTGGCATTTCGTTCCGTAGCGAAGTCAATTAGCCTAAGTCCGTTACCAGACGTGTTGTCGTGTAGGCTATATTTTCCGACAGTACTGCTAAAGATGTCTTCTCTTCCTACCTTTGCGTTAAAATCTCCCAGCACGATTTTAACATCGTACTTTGGTAGTCGCTCATAGGTTTTGTCGAGGAGCTCGTAGAAGCAACCCTTAGTTATATCATATTTTTCTTCCGTCGGAACATGAGCGCATATATACTTATGTTGGCGAATTTGGCCTTGATGCGGATTGTTACAATGCGTTCGCTAATGGCTTGAAACCATAAGACTTCTTGCCAAAGTCTGGCACTTATAACAAATCCGCATCCAAATAGTCGATGCCACAGTTTTTCATCCTCTTTTTGCACGGCCCATCCCATCGTATTTCCTGTATGGCAGTAATGTCTGCTTTGTAGCAGTTTAGTGCTTCCGCTAGTTGTTCGCCAGCACCTCTCCTGTTTAATGTTCTCACATTCCAGGTGCAGATACGAACGTCGTTCTCCTTTTTTCGTTTAGCATGGTCGTCAACAATAATATCAGTCCTTTCCGAGGCTATTGGTTGCTTCGTAACATAATGTTTTTTCCGTTGATGGGTAGTTAACCCAAAGCACAACCCCCAACCTAGTGGAGCATTCGGACCCGGCGCTTATGCCAGCAGTTTACTATACCAACACGCTGTACCATATCCACCTTATGGACCATATTTTCATCCTCTTGGCGCACATCATTTGAGTCATTCGCACTCATAAGCAAGGCAGGCTGAACGAGTCCTGTCGATGTACTCAGCATGCTTCCGTAAGGGAGTGTGTAATCAGCCGGCCATACCATAAATTGTGATGACGTTTTAGAGTCGTATCATTAGTCTGTAAGCTATAGAAATAGACGATGAGATGTCAGGATGCGTACATGGGCAAATATATATTTTTGTTTGGCCGGGTTTGTGCAAGATTTTTGAAAAATTGATTTCATTTCTGTTAATGTACGTCAATTAGCCCATGGGACTTGTATAGAGGTGCTCTGACGATATTGTTAGCTTGTTTGTTGTCCATTGCTGTAAATAGTTATTTTCTGTATAGCATAAGATATAATAAAAGAATAGCGAATAAGACTAAATATTACTGAAAGCAATTGTGTTTCATTTTTTTATGGAAATGCTTACATTTTGGTAAAGGAATGGAAAATGGGAATACGTCGATAACAGCTGCACAGAACTTCAAAATATATTCCAACACGATATGTACATTTCTGAGGTGAATCTGGGCTTCAACCAAAAGGCCTCTCCATTTAGCTTGGCCCTTGACTACCTGCCTATACGCGATACTTCCTCTACTGCATCTACCATTGGCCGGGAATCGAAGACGACGAATTTGTGTCCATTCCTAATATATATCCTAGCCCTTGTTTTGACCCTAGGACAGCGGGCCGGAAAAATACCGATGTCAGTAGCCCATTTTGGGATATGAGCGCTGCCGTTGACCAATTGAGGGCTCCTCCGCCACCAATTCCTTTCCAATACCCTGGCTCAGTATTGGAACAGACGGCAGATGTCCGGAAGAGCCTAAATCGTCCGTAAACTTGTTATATTTAAGCGAACTGCATGACAATCGGTTTCAGCTCAAAAGCATACAGTCCAACTATCAAACACAAGAACAACGCGCGATTTCGAAACTCATTTTCTTACAGAACAAGCAAACAAAGAAACCAACTTTCCGGAGACTTTTTTTGCACTAATATACAATCTAAAACAATTATTAAAGCACAGAGTCACTAAAAATTTGAAAACATCAGGGCGCTCTGTGAGCGTTATACATTCGCCTGTGCCTCATCTGAGAAATGTGTATAAAAACATGGATTCCTGGAATGTAAATTAAAAAAAAGTAATGGAAAACTTCTGGAATTCTTTGAAAATATAACACCCCTAATATTGTTACAAATTTATTAAAAATTATGTATATTCTGTTCCTCTAATAACAATTACTGCTGAATGATTTTAAATTAATTTTGCACTGTCAAATGTAAACCACCTAAATGGAATTCCACTACACGGATTCTTCTACTTTTTTACGCCCAACAATTCTACTACAATCACACACCAGCTGATAACTTTCCCACTGACATTTTGACATTTCTGTCAATGTGGGGTTAAAAATGTCCGTGCATTGAAGAATTCCGAGTTTTTATTGTAAAATTTCCTAATTATTGAATAAAAATCCACGCAAAATGTCAATAGCCAAACGAGTACAGGTAAAATACAACAAATCAATCCATCTCCTCGTATCAGATTAACAATAACAACTGAATCTCTTCCAGCAATGGGCAACATTTGCCCGAACCTGGCACATCTATGACTGCACATGGCAAAATCCTTTCGATTCAGCAAAAGTAATCAATTCCCATCTAATGGGAATGCACAAACCCATCTACCATCCAATGAGTAAGTGTTTCAAATGTTCCCAATTATATTTTATTCGGTTTTTGCGTACCAAGTGCGAAGGCGACTTTGTTATGTAAACATGTTTGCTTTTCGATTGAGTGATGTTAGGAAATGAGAAAAAAATGAAAGAAAACATTTAACAGAAAATCTATCAAGGAAACATTTAATATTAGGTTAGCAGTTGAATCTTAAATGATTATTGACTTGATTTACATGTTTTACTCGTTTTCAGACGACTGCGGCGATCATGTGGTGCTCATTAATACCGGCGAAATCGCCCTGCCCGGCGATGAGTGGATTAAAAGAGTGTACTTCCACCATACTGGGTATCCCGGTGGTGCATCATGGACCTTGGCATGGCAATTGCATGAAAAGGACAAGACCATGGTGATGAAGAAAGCTGTTTACAACTCGATGGCGGGAAATCTGCAGCGAAGATACACCATGCAACGTTTGCATTTATTCGTTGACGATAAGGTTCCAAAGGATCTGATGGCCAATGTTACGAGTCAGATTCGACAACTGCGTGAGGTGCCTAAGCGATTGGATCACATTGACAAGGAGACATTGGAGAGCTTCCCATCGATTATGGACTATCCAAAGGATTACATTCTGCGATAGGGTGGTGGTGGAGATTAGAGAGTTAGTATGAACTGTAATAGCGTTAAAGTAATGAAAATAAAGTTTCGACTTCGGAATGATTGAGATGTTGACATTAGTTTACTGGAGATAAGCATAGAGAGCCAAGCATAACATAAACTGACTTTAGTGGCGCACTCCAAAGTTTTTAATTTCTTCTTTCGAGGTCTTTATACGTTCCTACGATTGCTGGCCGGACCATTGGTGTCAAATTGCTCCCTAAATACTTCAAACTTCTTTCTGTCCATCGCGACATTCGACGTTTGTTGTTTTGCCTTCGCTTACTGCGACGGATCTGCCGTTGATCTCTGCCAATATGTCGGATACCTACTAGTTTCACAGTTTTATGGAAGATTGTACCCCTATTGTTGTTTCACGAGTCCTTGACAATCCTATCATGCACAATGTCGAAGAAATCACAGAACACATTGATGAATCAGCGAGAATTCTCCTTCGTCATCTTGCATAGACGGAGAGAGAATACCAAAACTAGACATTGGCATCGTACAGTTCATCTCTATACAATGAATAGAGGTCTGGACTTCAAACAAACTGTTAGAGGCCGATCATTGTATTTTGTGTGGGTTCTCGACTTAATATTTGCTCCACTTTCCTGCTTATTTTCGTCCAACACGTGGCGCAGACAAGTAGGATTGCTAGAGTTAGGGTAAGGTAAGGTAAGTTAGAGGAAACATTTGTTTCGCATCGGTCTTTGTCGTATCTCCACTAAGAAATTATTCGTAGGATTTGTCTTGACTCGGATGTAGATGAACTCTTGACATTTTGTCCAAGGTTGTGAGTCGACAGTTATTTGTTTGTTGGTAGCAAAGTATATGGTCTGGCCTTGCTTGCCCTTGTTGCAAACAAACTGCAAACTGCTTCTACCACGGCACGATGGGAGGGACCAATGATGGCGATATCATCTCCGTATCAAGGGATTTGTTAAAGATGGTGCCTTCCGCGTTTACACCTGACCTATGCAATATCTGTTCCAGTACTTTTTTTTTTTTTAAACGTTTATTTATTCACAATTTCGTTAATATTAATTAATAGCCTTAATATACTTAAAGACTAGACATTTTTAACTTTTGCCAAAGTAAAAGACCATTATGGTTCGCATTACATGATATATAATTTTTTGTTTAATTCAAATTTTATATTTTTTGTGAATTTTTGTATTATTGTTATGTACTATATATATATTTTTTGAAAATAGGAAAATGTGAATCAAAACCTATTAGAAGACAGTCGCAACTTTTTTTTTTATATAAAACTAAAATCTACAAGACTAACTTAACCTATCTAAACCTATCTAAATCTATCTAGGCCCTCTCATGTGATCTCTATTCCATCGACTAACAAGTCATCGTTAGATCAGAGATCACATGTCAGGGCCTAGTTTTACTTAACCTAAGTATCGGCTTCAGCCCAGTCTAGCCACCAGTATCGGTCTCTATTTAACCTGTTATTGTTACTTTTGTCGCTTTCAGGTATGCTAATGCAGTATCTAATTTGATCAGTATTCCCGTCCCCCGACTCAAAAGGCTCATAAAGGATCCTTTTATCTGTTGCTCTCCTTGCAGCATGGTATATTATTGGAACGTTCGTTGAATCCGATAGGTAGCCATATGCATCCAGAAACAGAAATGTTTCTGGCGGAATGTATCCACTTTCCAAGGCATTTCTGAAATACCCAGGATTCGGATAGAATAATCCAGAGATTAATTCGTTTTCGCTAACACTTGCCGAACGAACAAAGTGATTCCTTACAAGATCTAGAATGGCATTGTCAATTCTGGACACACCGGAAGCATCCAGAAGTCTTTTGTTTGAGACATAATGCCTATAATCGGAATGTGCACTCCTATACATCTGTGTGCAGGCTCTAAGACATTTGCGCTCGAACACTCGAAGTTTTTCCATATACGATGGGTTAATGTTCCACCACACTGGACTCGCATAAGTCAGAATTGGACGAACGAATGCTTGGTAACAAATGATCTTCACATCGGATCTAAGATAGTTGGAATAAAACAGGCTTTTTAGCGACATGAATGCCGCTCTTGCCTTGTCTAATTGAATATTTATGTGCTCATTGTAATACAGAAACTTGTCCAAATGAACACCTAAATATTTTACCACGGTCCTCGACTCGATCCGAAGACCATTTAAACTCGTTATTTTGAGATTTCTCCAGTTGCGTCTCAAATCTGAATTACCGCGTCTTATTGGGGTGCGGAACAGTATGGTTTCACATTTCGTATAGTTTATTTTAAGCTTCCATTCGGAGCAGAAAGCTTGAAACCTATCAAACTTGCTTTGAAGTTGGATTTGAATGTCTTCAATTTTTGAGCCGCTTGCATACAGTGTAGCGTCGTCGGCAAATGCCAATGAATTATCGAGTTCCCTAAGTATATCAGAAATGTAGATATTGAAGAGCTGTGGAGCAGTTACTGTGCCTTGAAGTAGACCATTATGGACATTAAAAACTTCAGCTGTCGTGTATTCTCTATCTGTTACAACAAATTTCTTTCCATATAGCATGGATGCTATCATCTTTGTAAGATTAGTTGGAAATTCATATCGAATAAGTTTGTAAATTAACCCGTCAATCCAAACCGTGTCAAAGGCTTTTTCGATATCCACTAGGCAGGCAGCTGTACATCTTTTGGCGTTGAGATTCCAATTAACATCCGAAATCAATTTTGTAATAGCATGCACTGCCGAGTGATTTCTTTTGAACTCAAATTGATTCCGCGGTATAATCTCCTTTTCATTACAAACGAACAAAATAGATTTATTAATAACTACCTCAAAAATCTTCCCGATATTAGGCAGGAGACTTATAGGCCTAAAGTTAGAAGGATCAGAAGGATCCTTCTTTTTCTTAATTATTGGAAACACCTTTGATATTTTCCAGCAACTAGGGAAGTAGTAGTTATTTAGTAGATTGTTAAAGATAACGCAGTATTGCCGTATGATATCAATTGGTATATGCTTAAGCACGATGTTTGGGATGTTATCCAAACCACTTGACCTTTTAGTGTTTAGTTTCCTAAATATGTCAGTCAAGTCGTCGAGGGTCGTGAAGTAATTGTAAGTCTGTTCATCTGTCAGTTCGTAACCACTCAGAAAATGTCAATAAAGTAGGGTTCTCGCTATTGTTAAATCTCCATAGTTCATCTCTTACTTCGACCGATATGGAGCTGGGAAGTTCCCTGGCGTGAACCGCCTCAAAATGAGACCCAATTACTTTGAGCTTGTCTGCTCCACTATCTATAATATAGTGGTTATTGATGATGGGATAACCTGATATATTAATCCCTAGCTGGGATAGATGCATCTGAGAAGACAGTGGTACCTTCAGTTTAGGAATTTTGACAACGTTACGTGGTTTAAACATTTTATTTATTTTTGGAAACATGTTCCTGCCGTCTGATTTTAATATGCTTTCAGCACGTTTTTTCCAGTAATCGTTGACACTATTCTTAAACTGCTGGCTTAACAGAGACTTCACATTCCTCAGAAGGGATGTTAATCTTTGTAGCTCCGCATTGTGCGATTGATTTAGAAATTGACGTTGTATTCGATTTATCTGAGTGATCAAAAAGCTTTTGTGTGTCTGTAGGGTCTTAATGTCACGGTTTAGATAACATTCAATGCTATTTTTCGATTTAATTTTCGGAATTGACTCCATAGCTTGTAATACCACCGTGTTTATGTTCCCGATATAGGAATCACACTCCTCGTTGGAAAGATTCCTATTGCTAGGAATACTAGAAGAGGAAGGGCAATTCCTATATTTTCTGGTGGCGCAACGCTGAAATCGGCACCAATCAGTCTGCCTAAAATTTAATTTAGGGACATCGTGCCACGTAGCGAAGCTAAACGCAGAGTCGTCAACAAACTTCATCTGCATTACTATTGCATTATGGTTGCTATCATACGGCAATAAAGAAATTTTATTATTATGGACCGTTTCAATTTGCAATCGAGCGTCCGCGATGCAAAGATCAAGATATGAATTTCCAGAGGGGAAACTTGGCATAACTGGGCTGTATAATCGCATTATACCGCATCCCCTTGTCGAACTCCGGTACATGTTTGGAAAAAATCAGGTGGGTGTTTCCAAACTGAACATGATATCGCGTGTTTTTCAGTGTTAGGCAAGTTTTGATAGCGTCCCGAACTTCGACGTCGCTCTGTAAAGAGGTGGTGGATGCTATCATACACAGCCTTGAATTCGTTGAAAGATGATGCGTCTCGACTTGGAATTCGATGTTCTCTTCCAGAATTTGCCTTAGCGTGAAATGTTGGTCTATGGTCGATCTGCCGGGCCGTAATGTACCGATTATTGTGTTGTAAAACGGCTCAAGACGTTCAAACAGTACGGTGTGGATCTTATATGCGACATTTTACAGGTTTATGCCTCGGTATTTGGTGCAAGACATGGGGCACATGGAGCCAATATTCAAGTCATCGGGCATGCTCTCATCCATCCAGGCTATGTTGGTAAATTGGTGCATGCACACTTCTATGGCAACGGAGTTTTGCTGGCTGCATTGTTGTTCTTCAGTTATTTGATGGATACACTAAATTATTTAATGCTGGGAGGGAGCATTACCTCTTCGGTGACTGGAGGTGGGCCAGTTTCTTGCCCTATCAGCTATAAAGCAGCTTCAAGAAATGCTGCCTGAATACATCTACAATTACCTGCTCGTCAGTGACTAGGTTGCCATTGTTATTTCATAGAGCCGGCGTTCCTACTTTGAAGCCAGTTGCCAGTTGTTTGGCTTTCTTGTAGAATTGACGGATGTTCTTCTTGTTGCTGGGAGGGCTGCATGTTACCTTTTTTTTATGCAGGATTTTTTTTTTTCATTCTCCTGGTTCGGTACTCTTCCCGTGCTGCGCCTGTTTTGTGTTGTAGCGCCTTGATATGTCCCTCTTCTGTCATCTATTTGATGATATTGCGATACAATATCCACTGGGTTTTGATATTGGAAGAGGATGAGGGCACCGAAGGGAGTCTCCCACTCAGCTTTTGTTTTTAGACTCAGACAATCTCCGGCTCAATAAGATGATCAACGTGAAGTCTCTTTTTTTTGGACCATTCGTACCTCCTGCTCGTTGGACAGTTGGGCTCTAAATTTGGCTGCAAAGTGAAATGGTCCCAGTGGACGTTTGGATTATAGAGCCAAAAATACAAATACAAATTTTTGGCGCAACAGGCTCGTTAGTACCCAGGGCCTAGTTTTCTCACAACCATTCATGTGTGCGTGTGTACTTCTTGCACGATGGCGGGACCTCCTGTTTTATGCCGACTCCGAACGGCTAAGTTGAGATAAGCTATTCTTGACAATTGATACTACTCGGACGATTTGTCAGATCATCACGAGAGGAGGGCCAGTGAAAAATCATTTAGGTGTTGCTACGGCTGGGAATCGAACCCAGACCTTCTGCGCGGCAGTTCATCGCACTAACTATCGCGCCACTGATTATAGAGCCGCCGAAGATATTTTCCTCTTCGACTTTCGAATTTTCTCGTCGTAAAATTCCCCCTTGGTAGGGTCTTCAGTCTCATCGTAGGTGCTGATGTTGCAAAACGTTGCTCTGATGTGGATTACAGCCAAGCGATCACTAACCGACTCAAAGTCGATTACTCTTGACCTAAGTCGGCTCCCTACAATGAATCCGCATCCTAATATGTGCAACCTTGGGTAGAAGCTGTTAATAATTTCGCATGTTTTTCGTTTTTGTATTACTAATCCTGTCTAACGTATTTACTTAATCGCGGTAGGTAGGTCTGTCCTGTACCACGCAGTGGTCCGTGGTCCTAAAAGTTCTTCCGCTGGCATATTGAAAAAGGAATAGATTTCTTAGTGTAAGTATATGTTAACTCCCGCCAAGACTTTACACAGGCGATTACACCCTAGTTATGGTCAAGCTACTACCCAGTCGCCCCGGTCGCCACGAGAAGGCATTTCGCTGTACAGTTCTTGGTTGAATCTTCGTCTATAGCCCGTCAACGCAAACAGGACTGAAGAATTTTTTGCTCAAATCGACCAAGGATTTCTTCATCCACTTTTGATACGGTAAATGCTTCAGCGCCGTAGCGCAGAACTGGGATGATCAGTGTCTTATATATGATCTCCTTAGTATGTTGAGTAAGGGCTTTACTACTGAATTGCCTTCTTAGCCCGAAGAAACATCGGTTGGCAAAAGTAATTCTTCAGTTTTTTTAAAGTTTTTCATGCTCTTTTTGCCCGGCCTACCCCATCAAATTTCCTGGATGACAGTAATGTCTGATTTGTAGCAGCTTAGGGCTTCCGCTGGTTGGTTTCCTGCACCTCTCCTATTGAAGGTTTTCACATTCCAGCTGTAGATACAAACGTATTTGTTCTTTTTTCATTTAGCAAGGTCTTCAAAAATAAGATCATTTCTTTCCGGGGCTAGCTTTTTTACATGGGTGGGTAGTGAACCAAGAGCACAACCTCCAAGCTGGAGGGCCAGTTCATCTCTATTCAAGGGGCTTGACTTGACCCTTGAGATATCTAACTGACCTGTTGTCCGAATATGTCGAAGCAGCTCATCTAGGTTGCTTGGGACAGTACGACGGGTATTCCTGACCTGTTTTTATCATTCTTGTTATCAACAAATCCGGTTGGATGAGACCAATGAGGATATGATTACATTGATCATCTCGGATAAACTAGCCCCACTCACCCCAGAATAGGTCTGTTCCCGTACAAAATAATATTTACTGATTCTTACTGATTTTTACTTATTGCCGTTCCCGTACGCAAAAATAAGTAAAAGAGACAGCTCAGGAGAGAGCAAAAAACTACCCCTCCATAAAAATCTGTAAAAAAATTTACTGCAGAAATTTCTGTTGGTAAAAATCAGTAAACTGTCAGTTGGTATCTTAAAGTGACAACTTGCTTGTTTTGACAGGTGATTTATGTCATTTTTTTAGTGTTTTTTCTTAAACGCGTTCCCCAACTTTTTGTCCCTTTCTGAGATAATTTACCCCCACTCCAAGAAATTTGAGAATTTACTAATTTTTACTGAAAAAGTACGGGAACAGATCTATAAAGTACTAAACTCATTAAAAGGGGTACATAAAGTTATGCAGGCCTTATAATACCCCTAAACTCAAAAATTTATTCATAAAACGTATATAACGTTGAATATGAATAGAGGCTGCATTCGCTAAACGCGTCTGATGGTTGAGTAATGGCTATAACGGGTGATCCAAGTAGAGATACTTTTTTCAATAGCCTTTTTTGACAGATCACGTGAGAGTCGTGTCATGCTGTCATGTTAATTTTGTTTAGTATTGTTTGGCATTTCATAATGGAAAGACTTACGCGTGAACAACGTTTACAAATTGTTCAACTTTATTATGAAAATTCACGTTCTGTGAGGAATGTGTTTCGTGCACTTCGCTCAACTTATGGTCAACATAATCGGCCTACTGAGCGTACTATTCGCAACACCATCACCCATTTTGAGACCCAGCATTCATTATTGGATAATATTCGACCGAATAGACCACGTCCAGCACGCTGTGAAGAAAATATAGCGGCCGTAGCTGAGAGTGTACACGAAGACCGTGGAGAGTCGATTCGGCGCCGTTCGCAGCAACTCGGACCATGATAACCGACTATTTGATGCCTGAAATTGAAGCTCGTGATCTCGGCGACATTTGGTTTCAGCAAGACGGCGCCACTTCCCACACATCGCATCAATCAATGGACATATTGAGAGAACATTTCGGTGAGCACATAATTTCACGTTTTGGGCCGGTCGATTGGCCACCAAGATCGTGTGATATCACACCGTTAGATTTTTTCCTGTGGGGATATGTAAAGTCAAAAGCTTATGCCGACAAACCCGCTTCGATTCAGGCCTTGGAGGAAAACATCACGCGTGTCATTCGCCAGTTACCAGTCGAAATGCTCGAACGAGTGATCGAAAATTGGCCTCAACGGATGGACCATCTGTGACGTAGAAACGGCCAACATTTGATAGACATAATCTTCAAAAAATAAATGCCAAAGAATGTTCTTTCAAATGATAATAAACATTCTCCATTAAATTTGAATTTTCTGTGTTTTTTTCTTTAAAAAAGTAGGGAACCTCGAAATGGATCACCCTTTATAAGTATATTTCATTTTATTTTATTTCTGTATACACAGACGGCTGAGAATCAGGGCTACCAAAGGTTCAATTGTAAGTTGAAAAATTCGTCCAGGTTAAATTAATTCAAATGGCAATTCTTCTTTAACGACAGACTCAACATTGTAAACGATGTTATTAAGTCAACCAACTAACCAAAATGTTATTAAAGTGTAGAAAACAAAGTTGTCACCATGAGTTTCGAAACCAGAAAAATATTATCCCCTGGTAACTATGCCTAGCTTTTTGGTAATTTATTTGACACAAACCCTGTTTATAACTATCATGGGTGGGGAAAAATGAAAAATATGAATAACAAATTGTGAGACCCTCTGAATAAAGGCTGTATAAATTATTATGCACTGTAAAACTACACAATTATTAGTGAAATCTAATGAATAAAGGGGTATATATGTATTCATGCAACGTCGTAAGTTCACAGCGTGCGAAAAGTTGTAAGTTTACGACGACGTTTCATTTTAGACCGTGTGCCAATTGCGTTAAAATGTTAGCCAGTGGATAATTTTTGACATTAGTGTGGTGAATAGAGACTTCAAAATTTTAACCTGCTCAATAGCTCGCTAAAATTTATCCAGTGGCTAATTTTTGACATTTGTAATACCTACTGAGGAGTGATAGTGATGGAAAGCACACCAGTGTTCACATGTGTTGGAAAATAGCACAGCATTCAGATTTTAATAAAAAGTAAAGAATTTGTATTTCATATCAGAAAATGTAAACAAAAAGGGTATTCATGCAACGGCGTAATTTTATTACGTGGGAAAGATTGTAATTTTACGACGACCTTTCATGAACGACCCTCAAACTGCACCACTTAATAATGCGGTAACCCACTGAATTGAACCTCATTTTAGTAATTTATTTATTGATAGAAATTTATTCCTATTGTTCTCTTTCCGTTCTCAATTATTTTCTTCAATTAAGCGCACACGTTTGATGTGTGAAAGTGACCTTTTTAAATGTCAAAATAGCATTTCAAAAGTTTACAACGTTTACCATCTCAGTTTACGCACTCAATTACTGTGAGAAAATTCCGATATTGTTGGAAAACATTTCCCATACAAATTTTGACAGTTCATTTATCATGTCGTACTTTTATCACGTTTACAACGTTTACGACGACTTTCCGACGTTGCATGAATACCCCTAAAGTTTTAACATAAACTAAAATTGGGTTTTTAAAAAAGGATGGTTACAAAAATGTTATGACTGCATTTCGGTATATTTTGTATAAATGTGTGTAATTTGAACGAAGTTAAATGGATATCCTTAATAATGAACACAAATTGTACAAAAATTATGTTTTGATGTCAATAATAAGTAATTTAGGTTTTTTGTATGATATCTCTAAAGTCTATTCGGTATTTATTTTATTACAATAAAATATATAGAAAGGAATTTTGTTCCAATTCTTTTGGGAAATTATTAAAAATAGTATTTAAATAATATCCCATTTAATCCAACTGACACAGCAAAAAGCCAAATTTTGTTTTCCACAGCAGAAATTTAAAAAATTAGCCAGTAGATAAAATTTAACCCCTTTTTTTACGCAATTGACACATGGCCTTAGTAATTTTTTTATTGATAGAATTTTTTTCTTTTTTTCGTTCTCGAAAAAAATTTTTTTTTGTTTACCGCACATGATTGATGTGCGTCAAAAAAGCGTTTCAAAAGTTTACAACGTTTATTATCTCAGTTTACACACGCAATTCGTTTGCGAAATATCCGATATTGTTGTAAAAGATTTCTCATGCAAATTTTACCACGTCGTAATTTTATCACGTTTACGACTTTCCGACGTTGCATAAATACCGCCCATTAAGTACATATTTTGTATGTAAATTTTCCTTTGTGCATACCAGCCTCCCAATTTTTTTTTAAACAAAAATTTATTTAAAAAATTCTAAAAGTTATTTTCATGTCGTACTGTACAACATAAAATTGGACTGTTGGCTTTCTGCTGTCATTCTCGGTGTTGCCACTTTCTATTTTAATGCAGAGTAGTACTACTGCGTTGTTGTACCGGTGCAATCATTTTTTTTGTTTATGTCATCACGCCCCCTTTTTGGCCTTCAATTCGCGAATAATTAATTCTTAAAAAAACATTTCAAAAGCGCAGTTTACTGCAATTACTCAATAATTCTAAACCAGCATTTACCACTCGACACACTACCAATCGATTTAACTTCATCGAATTGTAAGTCCCTTATCATCCTTATCACATGAAATCGCAGTTAAATACATATCATCAAACACATATAAATTACCTCTAATCACTGTACAACAATCATTCCGTTCTCCGGATAAGATAATCCTCCTTCGTATTTTCCACCAGCATTAATAGATATTTTCGATCGAAAACATTTTTTTTAGTTTCTACCCGACATCTGTGCATTCATCACTGTAAAATGGGACGTCTAGGAAAAGTTGACCCGAATTCATACTCGGAACCAGGTAAGGTTATAAGTGCCTTTCCATCGTTCCATTTGTTCACATTCAATTCTTTGCTCTAGAGAAAATCACCACCACCCAGAGTTTGTTGACCTGGACCGTTGATTTCAAGAACACCAAGATCTTGGGAAGTGTGACGCACAAGTTTAAGGTTCTTGAGAAGAACTTGCCGGCAATTGTAAGGCTAAACTGGTTTTAGGTAATTCAACAGCTTCTTAACTGTTGCGTTCTATTTTAGCTTCTTGATGTTCGTGATATCAAAATTTCTGACGCCGCAATTATTGCCGGATCGACACAAATTCCCATCAACTATTCAGTGAGCGATGAAGTCGAGGATATCGGATCGAAATTGACATTAGATCTGCCAGAGGGAACTGACGTGGGAGAGTGAGTATTTTAATAGAATTTTGTACGTGTATACGATGTATGTGCTCTGAATTAATTTTGTGGGAAAGTTTGCAAATGTTGTCCTGTTGGCAACTAAACGCTGGGTAGCTAGTAATTCAACAATCGTGGGTTAAAGTTCGATTGCACTACTGACGTTACTAGGGTAACATGAGAGGGACATGTTAGCACTCGTTGATTACTATCGATTAGGCAATTGGTAGTCTTTCATGGAACAAAAGTGTGTAAAGTGAGTTTAATCATGCTATCAACTGTTGATTCACGAATTGGGACACAGATAAAGGCAATCTGTCTGTAAGATTAATGTGCCTGGCATACAGAAGCAGTAAAATAGGGGTTTTATGTTCCAATAAATCTGGTACTTTGACAAGATTCTTACATTTTATCTCTACTTGTGCACTTTACCTGAGATGATGGTTGCCCCTATTCCGTTTTAACACAAACTGGACAAACTCCGAAGCGATTTGCTGAATATCGTTAAGGTTTTGTAATTGAACGCGTTACCTAAAGCGACGCACGATCTAATGTTGATTTTGTGAATGTCGCTACACTGCTTGTGGTTAGGGAGGCAGAAGGATATGCCCGCATTAAGCATAAGAAACTACCACCACCTCTCCCAGAATCTGTGTCTTACTTACGTAAGCTAAGCTCAAACCGGGGTGAATCTACACAGAAACCAACAATCCTCTCAACTTCAAGGTCTAGCTACACACCTCGAGGTGTTCCCCTGCTGCGTCTACCATCTTGCTGGAAGTAAAAGACGCTGCCATCCATTGAATTGTAGTTCATTCGTTCTACATGTCTCAAACTTCTTAAATGTCGCTGCATTGCTTCTAAAAATTAAGATTTCTTCTTTTAGGCCCATCCATGTAGTTATATTACCAATAATTTGGGGATGGAAACCACAGTGTTAAGTTACCTTCAAGTAGCAGTCTATAAGCTAAATAATGCACGAACTACAAAGTGAACTTACATGAACTGCTCCTAGATATTCGGACAACTGGTCATCTATGAATCTACGCGGTCAGTCAGGCCCTTGAACAGAGATGCTGAGCTTAAGGGCCATCGTCAGCGCTCAATCTTGTAACATAATCAAACATAAGCGAACGCATTGTAACAATCCGCATCAAGGCCAACATAAGGCTTATATGAGCCCATGCTGCGACGAGTGATTATGTTTTCACGTAAAGAAGACATTTTTGGGTTTTGAGGCTTTGACTCATTGGGAGTGCTAATAAATTAGTTACTCACAGGCAGAATTATTAGCGCAAATCTAATGGTCTCATGCAGACGATGTAGCGATACTAGTTAAAGGGAAATTCCTTTCCACTATTAGTGAGCTACTCGAGCGGACATTGAAAACTCTCAACGAGTGGACAAAACAATGTGGGCTTGGCATCAACCCCCAGAAAACGGAACTCGTTCCCTTTACGAATAAGAGGGAGATACCAATATTCGACCTACCGGCTATCGATGGGACTACCCTCAAACTAGCCGATAGTGCAAAATATCTGGGTGTCATTCTTGATAGAAAACTCAACTGGAACCTAAATGTGCGCGAGCGCATTAAAAAGGCCACAGTCGCTTTCTATACGTGTAACCGAATATTCGGAAAAACGGTGGTCCGAACCCCAAGATCATCCTATGGATGTACACGGCCATTGTAAGACCTATATTAACATATGGTGGCTTGTCTGGTGGCAATCCACAAATAAAGTCACCCATCTGCAAAATATGACAAAGGTACAAAGGATAGCATGTGTGGGCGCTACTGGCGCAATGAGAACCACACAAACAGCGGGACTGGAAACCATCCTTAACCTGCTACCGCTAGACCTTTACATGCAAGAATCAGCAGCCTAAAGTGCTCTAAGAATCAGCCAGCTCAACTACTGGAAATCGAACTCAGGAGGACATGCCCAAATTCTGCACAGATATCTGGGCTCAGCTGTATCCTCTGACTACATGATGCCTCACCATGACATTCTCATGTATCTTTCCAAGCAGAGAGGAGTAGGAGAGGAACGAATTGGGCACCGAAACCATATCCATCTGCACTGGAGTGTTTTCAGAAACACTAAAGCTAAACAGCACCTTTCGTCTCCCTGAGCACAGCAGTGTCTTCCAAGCCGAAATATTGGCAGTAGCAGAGGCAGCCAAAGCGACCTCAATGCTGGCGATACCACCAGACGATATCACCATCTTTATTGACAGTCAGGCTGCAATAAAAGCTATCTCTGCTGTCGAAATAAAATCTCGGCTTGTGAAACGTTGTCGTGAAGAGCTAAAGGTTCTTGGCGTCCAACATAATGTTAAGCTCTGCTGGGTCCCCGGACACAGAGGCATACAGGCAATGAAATTGCTGACGAACTGGCGAGAAAAGGATCTGCCTCCAGCATTGACCAAGCAGACCAGTCTGTCAAACCACCACTATGTGACCTCAAATCTCAGGTGGGACAGAAAACACTGATTACTGCCAAAAACAGATGGAACTCCATTCCCACCTGTGAAACTTCCAAAAGGATGTGGCCTGAGTATGACAAAGCCAGAACCCATAAACTACTTCGAAGAAACAGGAAATCTGTCTCGACTTTAGTTGGGATTCTTACAGGACACAACTTTCTTAAAAGCCACAAACTGAAAATGCATCTCATAGATGATGACCTCTGTAGAGGCTGCGGTGATGAAGAAATACACGAGGACACCCTCCACTTTCTGTGCCACTGCGCAGGCCTCAGCCAGTTAAGAATAAGAACCTTAGGAAAATACTTTTTCCATGACCTCACGGATCTATCCGAAATCCCTCTCCCTAAACATTTCTGGTTTGCAACAACATCTGGATGGCTGGAAAGAGGCTAACAACAATGGACAGTGACGGGACAATAAATGAAATAACCACACAAGTGGACCCCCAACGGGCATCACAATGGGTCTCTATTGACCTGAGTGCGATGAGGGAAGACGCACACCGACTGCCTCATCAACCCACCAACCTATAGCACGTAGATCTGTTAGCTGTGGCACCCCACAGATTCTGTGGAATCTAGTGGTCAAGGAGCTACTGGCAAATCTAGAAATAGAAGGATGCAAGGTGATTGCCTTAGATGACGTAGTAACAGCTGTATCAGGGAAATACCTTAATACCCTTAAAGATTACAAAAAGATACCTCTGCACTCTCTAAATGGGCCGCCAGTTCTGGACTCGGCGCGAACCTTCAAAAATCCGAATTGGTCCCTTTTAGCAGAAACACAAAGTTCACAGAATCAGACAAGCACCTGGGTCTGGTTTTGGATAAGAAACTGAACTGCAAAGCCAACATCCAAGAACGCGTTAAGAAAGCCACCGTAGTCTTCTACACGTGTCAAAGGGCAATCGGGAATAAATGGGGTATACAACCACATATAACTCTTTGGCTTTACGAATCCATCGTATGGTGTTTTAGTTTAGTGAACGGCTCTAGAAATAGTCTCCAACTGCAACTTTCTAGGGCATGTTCAAAGATATGCTTGCGTACCAGCCCCTCCGAAGGCATAGATATTATCCTACACCTAGTACCCCCTAGAGCTTTGTATCCTTGACTTTGACGTTTTACACTTTGGTAAAACATTCGAATATCGTTCCTGAAGTGGCACCTCTCTATATCCTCGATCGCGCGCTTTTCTTGCGTTTTTTTTTCTTCTTTTCGAAAAGTTGGTGTTCTCGCCTTCTTTGCCTATAGAGCTTAATCACAGCTCTCGTCTTCACCTGCAGCTTAGCCTTGTTGGCCTCGTTCTTGGCTGCTAGCATCTGTCGGCATTCCTCATCAAACCAGGGGTTTCTCGCTGGTGGCCGCGAGAAACCTAGCACATCAGTTGCGGCTGATCTAATGGTTTGTAGGCATCGTTGCCATTGTTCTTCGACATTAGATGGTGGTATGGTGCAAGGGATACGAGAGGAAGGGATACGCACTAACCACTGCGGCATCCCCGACATTTACCATCTGCACCGCATGTTCTATTAAATTCCCAACTACAACAGCCACCACCATATCCCCATTTCAGATTACAAGTTCGCATCAACTATGAAACCTCCTCGTCGGCCAGCGGCTTACAATGGCTAACACCCGAACAAACCTTAGGAAAGAAACATCCCTACATGTTCAGCCAGTGTCAAGCGATTCATGCACGTTCCGTTGTTCCCTGCCAGGATACGCCAGCAATCAAATTCAAGTACACCGCAACCGTTGAACATCCAAAGGAGTTGACTGCCCTCATGAGCGCTCTAATTATTAAGAAAACCGACGGATTGACAACCTTCCAGCAAGATGTCCCCATTCCAGCGTACTTGCTGGCAATCGCCTTGGGTGATCTGGTTTCTCTCCCATTGGGAAAGAATTCAAATGTTTGGGCCGAAGAAGGAGTTATCAAGGCAAGCGCTGAGGAGTTCTCTCAAACGTCGGAAATGTTGAAGACTGCTGAGGAAATTTGCGGACCATACGTTTGGAAGCAGTACGACTTGTTAGTGATGCCCCCCAGTTTCCCCTTCGGTGGAATGGAGAACCCATGCTTGACATTTGTAACCCCAACTCTGTTGGCTGGGGACAAGTCGCTGGCCGATGTCGTTGCGCATGAAATCGCCCACAGCTGGACAGGCAACCTGGTAACCAACAAGAATTTCGAGCACTTTTGGTTGAACGAAGGATTCACGGTATTTGTTGAAGCAAAGATTGTTGGCCGCATGAAGAGCGAAAAGGAGCGCGACTTCCACATGATGAGGAATCTCACCGAGTTGGCTGAGTGTGTAAGTAAAGGTTGAACGTCTATGAAGTTCTTGGTGAGTTATGCTGTTCTTTTTATTTTATAGCTGCGATCCCAATTAGCTGGAACTCCAGAGCTGACTAAACTTATTGTCGACTTGAGCAACTTGGGTCCCGAGGATTCATTCTCAAGCGTGCCTTACATCAAGGGCTCAACATTCCTTCGCTACATTGAAGATCTCTTCGGAGGAGCAGAGGTCTTCGAGCCATTCTTCCGTTCATACCTGAAGAAGTTTGAGTACCAATCTGTGATGACCGATGATTTTAAAGGCGCCCTCTACGATTACTTCGTCGACACAGACAAGATGGAAAAGCTGAATGAAATCGATTGGGAGCTGTGGCTCTATGGTGAGGGAATGCCCCCAATTATTCCCAAGTAAGTTGCCAGCCCCTATTACCCCATCATTTCACATCATTTCACATTCACATTCTTTCCAGGTTCGATGAAAGCCTTGCAAATGTTTCTAAGGAAATTGCAGCCTTGTGGAGTACAAAGACCACAGCAGACTTGGTAGAGAATAAGGAAATTCGCCAATCCATCTCGAGCCATCAGTTGATTGATTTCCTCGGCAAACTCATCGAATGCAAGACCATCGTTGATCTGAACGAAGACAAGATTAAGCTTCTTGAGAGTGTCTACAAATTGAACACCACCCAGAATGCAGAGATTCGCTTCCGTTTCCTGCGGCTCTGCATTATGGCCCGCTTGATGAATCGCATGGATGAGATCATTGCCTTTGCCAACAGCAACTTCCGCATGAAGTTTGTTCGTCCAATCTACAGGGATTTGGGTGTATGGCCAGAGGCCAGACCCATTGCTCTGGACAATTTCAACAAGTACAAGGATCAAATGATGAAGGTCTGTTCCAATCAAATTGAGAAAGACCTCGGAATCAAGTGCTGATTTCAATTCAAAACTCGTATCACGTATTGTTTGCCTCAAAGGCGCATTTATTTAACAGATCGTATCGTATTTTTATAACAAATATCGTATCCAAATAAAAAAAAAACAAATTTGGAGTTACTAACTGAATCGGAGATTTCATTTCTTATTGAGTGTGCTAAACCATCACGGATTTTCGATAGAGATGCGGTCCTTGAGCAGGTGGGTCCCGTGCTGAGGAAAGATTGTTGCCACCGCGATTTTGTATGAACCAAACTATTGAGCTTAACGCAAGGAATATCGCGCCGACAATTCCCATTGGCTGAAAGGAGAAAGGTTTTTGTTTAAACTAGGTAGGGGAAGAACTTAAAATAGAGACGCTATGCAGGTAGCACTCAGCTGCAATTTTTAGCAATGAGGGTCCATGTAAGGGTCTACGTTAGATGGTGATTTTTTGATTCTAATGCTAGTGGCGTTGTTTTAAAAAATCCACCTTTGGTAACATGTTTTTAGGTTGCCAATGGTGGATATACCTTGGTTCTACCATAAGTACTACATTTTGCAGTCCACTTCTAATGCAAAAATTCCAATCTTCACATAAAATATGATTGCAAGACTAAGTGCAGCAGCCCTTGCATGACATTTTTCTTCGAAACAAATTCTTATGGATAGCCATCAATGGTCAAACGTTTGCGCTTACTATATAAGGCTTTCTGGAATCAACTCAGACATCCTCCTATCTTGCTGAGTTGAAAGTAAGCCACTTGTTATGCCTTAAAAGGTCTAGTGCTGGAAAACCCTATGAAATCATTGAAATACCAATCAAAACGGGGAAAAGGGCGAAGAAAATGAAACTGATCACATCAGCAGCAAGTGGTGCTGATTCAAATGTTAGCTCTAGTAGTAGAAGTGAGCAAAAATCTACTCTTCCCACCTAAAAACGCCATAAAACGAGTCTCGAGAAGGAGGGCAACAATAAGGAGATATCCTTAAAGAGCAAGAGTTTAACAACATCAACCTCAACGGCCTCATCATGATCAGTGTGGTCATCGGCATCTCCAAAGGGTTATGCTGTTGGTTCAGAAGCTTGATCAAAGGACAAGGCACGTGTTGAACCAACAATTGAGACGACCACTGTCAAGGACATGCTTAAGGCAAAACGGAATAGCTTTCTGAAAAAACAAGAGGGTGACATGAAGAACTGAACACCTAATGGTCAGGTAAAAGCAACATCAAATTCAGCAAATGAAGATCGGAACCTTCTAGCGACGACAGTGATTCAAATGATGACCCCAGTGCCAAAAGCTGAAAGTCCGAGAAAGAAAAATGCCGTCAATCTGGTTCAAAGCTACCCGAGTTCAGCGATGAGCTTTATCGGGACATACAGGGTACTCATTCCGTAACTTAATATTTTATGGAATGAGTACCCTGTATGTCGTTGACGATAATGTAGGAGACTTGCTAGGTACGTATCGTGTACAGACAAAAATTCCACCCTACGCCCCCAAGTCTCTCACATTATCGTCAACGACATACACTGGCCATATTTTATATAACGAATATCGTTGAAATCACATCGTTATCGTTGAAATTCGATTACATAAAACGAGTATCGTTCTGGGTTTTACGATACTCGTAATTTCTTACGACTGGCATTTGGAAGTCGTATAGCTTTCGTTTTTTGTTGAGCTGTCATAAATCGTTCTCGTTTTGCACAATCGCACTTTGTCGTGCCTATCGTTCACTTGCCGCTCGTTTCGTTTTATATAATAGATATAGAGCCCCAGGGTGTTCATTCGAGAAAGTCTTCTTCACTATCGTCAACGATTATCGTTTTGAAAGTTACAGAAGGAGTGCCCAGGATATGAAAGACACTGCCAAGTCCAACAATTGGACTGGAACAAAATTCCAATTCGAAGAAAAACTCACCAAGGAATTTTAAAGACCCGATGAAGCTAGTTTGTGTATGGACAAGACCGTTGAAACGTGATGGTTGCCTCCTTGGAGTTCCAATTTTCCCTGCCCAAATACTTCTTGTATCAATCAGGAAAAAAACTAAAACCAAGAAAGCCTCCATTAAGCTTCGGAAGGCTGTTGCAGATCACATGTCAACTATCACACAGCAGTACAAACTGAATTTTAGGATATACGAGGAGTTTCAGTCGGTATATGCAGGCGTCGAAGCGCATAAATTGGACAACGCTCCGAAAATGCCCAAGAAATGATTCACAGGACGCTTCTCTATGGCCTCTACCAAGTACGGTGCATGTCGTACACTACTTTGCGCACTCGTATGGAGTCCTTCGAAGATTTGGGTTGTAACTTTCTGAAGGAAAAAAGTCGTCAAATCTGGCCAAGCGGTTGGATGGAGGAACTGAAACGTGAGAAGAAAAAGAAATGCGCCCAAATAACTGAAAGAGAACAAGAAACTCTAGGAATCTCCTGACGGATTATCATCGATAGACAATGTAAATTTGATGCAGCAACGAATTACATACAGCAAACTGCCAACTGAGCTTTACTCGACGGCATCGTACAGCGAATTGAAACCAAATGAAGCAACAAAGCTGTTGCCGGCAACCAGAAATTCATCTGTCGATCACTTGCATCCATAAAACCATAAAAAACTTATTCATCCTCAGGCAAAGTGTATCGATCGTCCACCAACAGTCACCTCAACCTGTGCAGCGGCAGTGTGATCAGCAACAACAATAACGCCAATCCCAATCAGAATATAAATAGCAACAGATCCTCCAGCAGTGTAAATATATCCAAAAATGTGTTGGATCGAGTGTCGCCTCCAAACGAGCTGATCACAGCATCAACAGCATCATGTCATCTCCATCGTCAACTTCGTTATCGGTGTCGACCACAGTAGTCGCAGCATTCCGCCGACATGAGCAGCAACACACTAAGTGTGGGGAACAATACTCATGTGATCAACATCGATAACTGTAAGTCCGCCACGGATATAATGAATAACGGAGCGTCATAAAAATCGTCTTAAGCCTCCGGCGGCACCGCCCTCGACATTCATTCACATACCCACCCTCAATTCATGATGGAATCTTCACGTTGCGATAGCAGCAGCGAATCGGATGGCGTTGATATTGTAGGCGTCTATTGGGCCCGCACCAACCCAACCTCACTGCTGCCCAAGCAAAAATACAAACAGTCATCCCTTCAGAACAGTCGAAATCATTCGCCCGACGAGAATGACAAGCTAAAGACTACCACAACCACGGCTGGTTCAAAGAAATCCGTCGATAACTCAGATCTGAATGTAAAGAAGATTCTGAAAATCCCTAAGGAGCTCGTGTAACCTCAAAAGACTGGCAATTCCGTAACTTTGAAAACGATTATCACTCAGACGGTAGTCGAGACCTCAGGAGCAATCGCTGAATAATCGTCTGTGAAGCTGACAGCTTCAACGGCTATTGATCTTAGGTGATGCAAGATGTACCGTCGAAATGTTATCGTCAAACGATAATCACTCTACAGAATGATGGCCCAGACCGCTAGTATAGCACGAAACAACTCACTTAACTAGTCCACTATGCATGTCTTGTTAGGTGCCCATGTTCATAATGTAGCTTTCAAAAAGCAGTTGCATAGACAATTTATGGTCCCTTCAACCTTCTATCTACCTACGCAAACGAACTTTGATCAACTAACATGGTTGTTTAGTTGTCCTTGGCTAACTGCCTTCAATTAGGCACTACAAATTGGTTTTTACATTTGCACGCGACTATAAGCGAGTTCTTCCTCTACTGCGAAATACTGGAAAATAATGTTCACCCTTGCTTTGATGAAGGGTTCCTACATATGATCGATCGGGGCTAAAAGCAAGTCTAACACGAGAGCTGTTATTGAGCTATATAGACAAAGAAGAAAGGAAGAACACCAGCCTTTCAGAATGAAGAAAAAGAGCAAGAAACGCCCTAGTTCGAGGTATAACGAGATGCTACTACAGGAAAGATCAAGTTTTGCTAAAGATACAAGACGCCGCGAAAAGAACCCAGTCGATATAACCAAGAAAAGATCGTAGTTGAGACACAGTCGATGCTGAGGACATGGAAGAACCACTTCTTCAAGACTGTTAGATGGCGATGACGAAAAATCTCTCGCCTTCAAGCAGAACGAACCATTCAATATTGATGACGACAGTGAAAACTGCCAACCACCCGACCTAAGTGAAGTGATTAAGCAATATCTAAACTCAAGCTTAAGAAGGCTGCCGGAAATGACGGCCTTCCCGCCGAGCTTTCTGAAACCGGCGGAGATGACTTGGTAAGTAACATTCACCAACTCATAAGCCAAATCTGATCGGATCAAAGTCTGCCTGAAGAATGGAACCTCAACATCGTTTGCCCGATCCACAAAAAAAGGAGACGCTCTGAACTGCCCAACTACAGATTCATAAGTCTATTCAACATCGCCTACAAGATCCTATCTGCCGTAATATGTGAACGTCTGAAACCGTTTACCAACAACCTGATCGGCCTTTATCAGTGTGGTTTTAGGCCGGAAAAGTCCACAACTGATCAAATCGTCGCACATCGCAAACCCAATGAGTCCAAATTGATACCCACCCACCTATTCATCGATTTCAAAGCCGCATACGACAGCATTTATAGAGACGAACTATACAGAAACATGTCTAGTTTTGGTATATCGCCCAAACTCTTCCATCTGTGTAGGATGAGGATGGAAAATATTCGCTGCTCCATTAGGGTCGACGCACTGTCCTGAAAGTATTGCCAGGTGCACAATTTTCCATCGGTCGACGACATCATTGGTCGAACTCAACGTGATGTCATAGCCTCGTTTGCTAGTATAGAGAAGGAAGTGGCGAAAATGGGTTTAGTTGTAAATGGAAAGGACAAACAACAAGGACGAATTGGACAGAACTTCACCTTTGACAGATATAACTTTGAGGTAGTTCGGAACCATTTCTACCTCGGCTCCGCTGTTAACCACGACAACAATATCTTGTCAGAAATAAATAGAAGAATTACTCTTGCCAACCGCTGCTGTTTCTTCGGGCAACGGAGGCGACTTAGTAGCAAAGCACTAACTCGACCTTAGATCCTATATTAGACACTGACCATCCCAGCCCTGCTCTACGGCGCAGAATCACCGTATCAAAATCGGATGAAGAAATCCATGGTCGTTTTGAGAGATAAATTCTTCGAAAAATCGTCTGTCCCGTTTAGGTTGACGGGCAATGGAGACGAAGAATCAAACATGGTCGAAAAAAAACTTCGCATGAGACGTTTAAAATGGCTGGGAAATGTAGAGCGAATGGACACCTATACTCCGGCTCGCAGAGTCTTCGATTTCCAGCCAGACGTCGGACGTACTAAAGGAAGAAACAAGTACAAACCGACCTCAACCAACTTGAAGTGAGCAACTAGAGGTAGTTAGCTAAGGACCGGGCTAATTGGAGAGGCTGTAGACTGTAGAGACAATTAAGTAAGTAAGTAAGACATATGTCACACCCTATGTTTAATCATTGCACTTAGCGCCACTTGCATCTTATATTGTCATATTTATTCAAAAATCTGGACATTTTTGGCGGATCGGAGGCAGCTTATGTGTTGAATGTATGCGTTATCGTGCAGAAACAGGCTTAGAATATCGCTGCAGAATCAATACAAAAAATGATTCCGTAAAAGACTCGGGTGGCCGCAAGGAGGCAGATTTGACAGGATTTCTATGTATCAGAGAAAGCAGACATTGGTGTTATGCTAAACCATTTTTTTTGTCTCACAACACATCTTAAGGCTCTTTCCACAACAATTTCAACATTCAACTAACGAGTTATTTAAAAACAGGGAGTATATCCAAAAACTTCAATTATATTAGGTCTGTTCCCGTACAAAATAATATTTACTGATTCTTATTGATTTTTACTTAAAACCGTTCCCGTACGCAAGTTTTGCATGCAAACAATTTTCCGCAGTAAAAATCAGTAAGAATCAGTAAATATTATTTTGTACGGGAACACCCCTATTGTGTCTACCTACCGCAGGCACCATTTGCAACGATGTAATAGCATTCGAACACTGTGAAATCGTCACAATTGAAACAGCCAGCATTGACATAAAATCCAGCATATTAAATATCAAATCGATCAGCGCCCATAAGCGATAACTCCGTTTCGCTATTCCAATAGCGAATATCCCGAAAAGTATTGCGATCAGAATTCCACTAACCGCCGCTGATATTGGATACAGTTTTGCATACCACCAAGATGTACCATTGCACACTGGTGTGGAGAGGAACATAACCGAGCTCGCAAGGAACATTAACTAGAATTTAAAAAAAAAAATCGTTATATATATATTTCCCCTATTTTCGGAATTTACAAATACCATTGCCGCGATTTTAAGTAATCCCTGAACTGACACAATAAACTTGGAACTCGAAAAACGTGCTTCTGACAACATTTTCAATCTTAACTGAAGATTTTCTAACAATGATCTCACAATGAATCACAAAGCACCGCGCCTGCCAATTGTCGTTACATTTCTGAGAGCTTGAAACACCTCGCTGATAAAGTGCTTTTTTGTGTTAAATTCCAGAAAAAAATTACTGCGCGCCGTACTTTTCAATCATGAGTAGAGTGCCTTACAAAGGCTTTTGAGATAACTGATGTTGATCAGAGATAGCGATCAATTTGTGAAAGCGATTTAATCTGTCATTTCATTTTCGGGAGAAGAGACAAGGTCAATCTTTAAATACTCGAATGACATAGATATAATTTAACTTAGAACGTTCACAGAGGTATTTTCAGTGGAGCTGAGGATTACATGGCACGCTTGTGATTGCTCAGCTAAGCTCATCGGACGGGGAAGTTCTTACCTGCTTACCACATACAACCTTCTCGACAAATATTTCATCTTACTGATAATAAAAAGGAAGAACGCTACTTTACATAGACTGCTGACGGACAAATCAATGATAGGAAAGAATCTTTCTTACTTACTTAAGTGGCGCTACGGTCAGGGATGAACCTGGGCCTCAACCAACATGCCTCTCCAATTAGCCCGGTCCTTAGCTAACTGCCTCCAGTTGCGCACTCCAAGTTGGTTGAGGTCGGTTTTTACTTGTGCGCGCCACTTAAGGCGAGGTCTTCCTCTACTGCGTCCGACGTCTGGCTGGGAATCGAAGACTCCATTCCATTCTTTCTACATTTCCTAGCCATCTTAAACGTCCAATGCGGAGTTTTTTGACTGGGGGTATGTCGCTGTACAGCTCGTATAGTTCGTGGTTGAATCTTCGTCTCCATAGCCCGTCAACGCAAACGGGACAAAAGACTTTCCGAAGAATTTTTCTCTCGAATCGACCAAGGATTTCTTCATCCGCTTTTGATACGGTCCATGCTTCAGCGCCGTAGAGCAGGACTGGGATGATCAGGGTCTTATATAGGATCTCCTTAGTAGTTGGAGTAAATTGCATTCTTAGCCCGAAGAAACAGCGATTGGCAAGAGTAATTCTTCGTTTGATTTCTGACGAGATGTAATAGTTAATAGCGGAGCCGGGGTAGACAAAATCCCGTACTACCTCAAGTTATATCTGTCAATGGTGACGTTCTGTCCAATTCGTCGATGTTGTGTGTCCTTTCGTGTTGACAGCATATGCTTAGTCTTACCCTCATTTACTGCTTAACCCATTTTCGCCGCTTCCTTCTCTTATACTAGCAAACGTGGCTATGACATCACGTTGAGTCCTACCAATGATGTTAATATCGTCGGCGTATGCCTCTGGTGTTGGCTCGGAAGTTTTGCACAATCCTCTCAAGAATCAAATTGAAAAAGTCACATGACAGCGCATCGCCTTGGCTAAATCCTTTTTTGGTATCGAATGTGTCGGTGAGATCGTTTTCGACCCTGATGGTGCAGCGAGAATTCTCCATCGTCATCCTACACAAACGGACGAGTTTGGACGGTTGGACGGTGATGTTGAGTAGATTTATGCCTCTGTAGTTGGCGCAGTTCAGAGGGTCTCCTTTTTTGTGGATCGGGCAAATGATGCTGAGGTTCCATTCTTCAGGCATGCTTTCATTCGACCAGATCTGGCTTATGAGTTGGTGGATGTTGCTTACCAAGTCATCTCCGTCAGCTTTATAAAGCTCAGCGGGAAGGCCGTCATTTCCGGCGGCCTTATTAAGATTGAGTTTAGATATAGCTATCCTATATCTATCGTTGCCAATATTATATGGTTCGTTCTGCCTGACAGCGGAATGTTGTTCGTCATCGCGTTTAACAGTCTGCAGAAGTGGTTCTTCCATATCCTCAGCATCGACTGTGTCTCAACTACGATATTTCCTTGTTCATCTCGACAGGATTCTGTTCGAGCCTTGTATCCTTGACTTTGACATTTAAACGTTGGTAAAACTTGCGAAGATCGTTCCTGGATTGGCACCTCTCTATATCCTCGATCGCGCGCTTTTCTTGCTCTTTTTACTTCTTTCTGAAAAGCCGATGTTCTTCCCTTCTTCTTTGCCTATAGAGCTCAATGGCAGCTCTCCTCTTCACGTGCAGCTTAGACCTGTATGTCTCGTTCATGGCTGCGAGCATCTGTCGGCATTCCTCATCAAACCTAGCACATCAGTTGCGGCTGATCTAATGGCTTGTTGGCATCGTTGCCATTGTTCTTCGACATTATATGCTGGTGGTGTGTTGTGAGTCGAGAGGTTAAGGGATACGCGTTGCGCGAAGGTTTTGGCGGTCTCTGGCGATAGCAGTCTTTCGACATTAACTTTTTTCACAGTATTTCTGTTTTTTGTGGCGTGGTGGATATCCGCTTCCTTACCTTGGCTACAACAAGGTAGTGGTCCGAGTCGATGTTAGCCCCTCGGAATGTTCGGCTTCGGACATCCAAAATACTGGATGCGCGCCTCTTGTCTATCGCAATGTGATCAATTTGGTTGACTGTTCGTTGAAAGAGAAATACGGAAAGAGAACAATAGGAACAAAATTCTATCAATAAATAAATTACTAAAATGAGATTGAATTCAGTGGGTTAACGCATTATTTAGTGGTGCAGTTTTAGGGTTGTTCATGAAACGTCGTCGTAAAATAATAATCTTTTGCACGTAATAAAATTACGACGTTGCATGAATACCCTTATTAATTGATTTTGTCTGTCCTCGTGAGTCGTTTTTCGTTGTCATTCATTTAAGATCTAAACTAGCTAAAACTATAAACAATAAACATAATTTATTATATTCCTAAACCTAACAAAGCTGTTTATCTAACATAAATGCTCTACTAAATCTACCTCATCAACTATTTCTTACCACTTTATCAAATCCACCAACCTCTCATGAATTTGTTAACCTCACATAAAGCTACACATAAAGGGATCCTTTTATTGGCATTAATGACAGACGGACGAAGACGTCAAAAAAACAATTTCGTTTAGGTGGACGACATGAAACACGAAATCGAGGCGAGTTATTTTGTTATTTTGTCTGTTTTAATGTGTTATTATTGTTTTTTTCTTTTGTTTTAGGAAACAAGGGAATGGGAAAATGTTTTGCTTGCTGTGGATTATGTTCCGGCTGTAGTACCTGCCACATACCCCAGCAGGCGACATTTGTTTACATTTGATAAGGTAGGTACGTACAGTCGTATATACATAAAATATATTTGTTGCTTGATTAATTGATTTCCAATTTATTTTTATTTTTTTCAGATATCAAGAAACCATCCCTCAAGCTGACTTCAGCTGGACATTAAATCCATTTACCTGAAAACTCCATCGCTTGCCGGGCAAAAACTTTGAAGGAACATCAAAGTAATCGGTATTGGAAAATAGGAAAATATTCAAAATCCTGATTTTGATTGCAATTAACTAAATAAAAAGAATTCACATCTGTGTTCACTACTGACTCATCGAGTTACAATTTCTTTTAGAAATCATAGAGAATATAATAAACTGTCAAATACGTAAGTATCTTTCCACAAACAGAATGCTTTGCTCCAAACAGTCTGGGTTTCATCCCAAACAAAGCTGCAGAACATCATTATTAAACATATGAGAGTCTACAATCCGCTGTGCGGATCGTTGAATACCCTATCCCATCCCATCCTTTTTATTAATATCAGCAAAATATAGGCCCTATGGCGATGAAATATCTTTTGTGGTTCGACCAAAAACAACGTATTTCTAGTGCTAATGCCTTGGGAAGGTTTTTGTAAGAAAACGCCCCCAAAATGTGGACGTATGTGAAAATGATCTGTGGACAAAATGTTTATATTACTATTGCGGAAGTATTTGCATCGAAAATTTTTTCGAAAGTTTTAAAATTTGGACAAAAAGCGTTTTTTTACTAAAAACGCCCCCAAAAAGTGGGCGTGGCAAAAAACTTTGTATGGACGAAATATAGATATTGGGATTGTCTAAATATGCTGCTCAGACACTTTTTTGAAATTCCTTACGGTTTGGCTTAAAACTACGTTTTTCTAAAAGGGGGCGTGGAAGTGGGCGGTTTTCAAAATTTTTTACACTTGTTCTGCTTCGTCGGCCAGAGAGTCTATATACCAAATTTCAACACTAGCTCAAAATTAAAGGCCCAAAAATCGGTGACACACAGACGGACGGACGGATGGACAGACAGACATGGCTTAATCGACTCAGCTAGCGATTCTGACTCGATCCATATACTAAATACTTTGAGATATATGTATCGAAATTATTTCTCTATGTTACAAACTTAATGTCAAAACTAATATACCCCACTATGGGATAGGGTATAAAAATAGTAAATGATATGTATAAGGCAGGCCGTAGATGACAAGCTACCACTCCTGACCGTGATAGCCTTTTGGTTTATAAAGCTTTCCTGGTTCGACAGTATAATTTTTCAATAACAGTCGGGAACTTGATCGTATCCTTTTTATACCCTATCCCATAGGGGTATATTAGTTTTGATACATAGTTTGTAACATAGAGAAATAATTTAGCTACATATACCTCAAAGTATATGGATCGACTCAGAATCGATAGCTGAGTCGATTTAGCCATGTCTGTCCGTCCGTCCGTCCGTCACCAGTTTTTGGGCCTTAAATTTTGAGCTAGAAGGATGAAATTTGGTACACGTGCTCTTTGTTGCTCCCAGCAGAACAAGTGTAAACATTTTTGAAATCCGCCCACTGCCACGCCCCCTTTTTAGAAAAACGTGTTTTTTGGCCAAACCATAAGGAATTTTGAAAAACTTTCTGAACAACATATTTAGACAATATAAATATCTGTATTTCGTTCATATAAAGTTTTTTGCCACGCCCACTTTTTGGGGGCGTTTTTAATAAAAAACCTTTTTTCGGTCAAATTTTAAAATTTTCTAAAAAACTTTTGATGCAGAATCATTAGTAATATAAATATGAACATTTCGTCAATAGACCATTTTAACCCACGCCCACTTTTTGGGGGCGTTTTTATATAAAAACCATTTTTATACCCTACCCCATAACATATGAAGGAGAAAACCTTGTCTTTTGTAGAACCGTAAAAGTTTTTTGTAAGCAGTCTGAAGATTTTGTTGTCACCATGTCATTTTGATCCACATCGTGTTTTTAGCCATGTCCACTTTTTGGGGATTTTAGTTTTACAGATAGGATGGGATAGGGTATTCAACGATCCGCACAGTGGATTGTAGCCTTCTCATATGTTTAAGTTGTAGATCGATCACAGGCAGCGTTGGAAAGAATGAAGAAAGCGTTCCACAGGGTTCTATTCTGAGACCACTATTATTTTCCCTCTACATGAATGAGCTCATATGTATGCTGACGATGTTCAACTTTAGTTAGGTCAAGCACATAGATCTGGATCCGATTCATTATGGGGCAGATTTAGGTCGACACATAAACTTACTCTACTAAGAAGTAGCGCTCCCTCCCAATATAGCAGAAGAAAGCGCTGTCTTTTTAAAAGCTCAAGAACAACAAGCGATCCATTTCTGATGAATTACCAGATAACTGTTTGATTGTGGAGGTGTTGCCATAGAAGTATACATGTACCAAATAATTTTTAAAGTAAAGATGGATGAAAGCATGCCCGATGTCTTGAGCATCAGCTCCACATGTCCCATAAGAGAAAAAGTCTTGCACCAACTACCAAGGCATAAACCTGATAAATGTCGCATATATTCTATCCAACGCACTGTGTGAACGTCTTAAGAACTACTGCACGAATTTCACGTGGTGAGACATCATCCTTTCAAGGACTTCAAAGCCAGCTCATATGCTCTTTTCCAAACATGTATCGGATTCCGACATGGAGACGCTCTATGACGTGATTTCTTCAATTTCGTGTTGGAACAGATTGTGCGTAGGCAGGGGCAAATACAGATAGCACTATCTTCAACAAATCCGTCCAGCTGTTTGGACACGCAGACAATATCAACATCATTGGTCACATTCATTGTGCCGTTGTAGAAGTATTTATGTCAATTAATGCAACGCCTTTGGCCTTGTAAAGGGTCCTTCATAAGGCGCTTCCTATCTTTATATTTAAATAAAACGAAATATGTGTCAGATATCATCGAAATGTTTTATTCATCTGAAAGGCCTTTAAATGCCATTATGTATGGAGTATAAGGTCGTTCTGGGTGGGGCGCATCCGAAATGTCCATTTTGCGTGACTCTGGCGCATAAGTCATGGTGAATTTGACCGATGGCATGGATGATGTTGGCTTTGAGGGCCTCTATGGTTTGTGGCCTATTCGAATAGACCTGCGACTTCAGAAAACCCCACATAAAAAGGTCTAATAGGGTCAAATCACACGATCTCAGTGGCCAGTTCAAATTACCTCCATGTGAGATGATCATGCGCTATATTCGCTCATGCAGAATTTCCAATATGGCTTCAGCTGTGTGGCATGTAGCGCTGTCCTGTTGAAACCACCTGTCGTTGGTGTCCATATCATCCAATTCGTGCCAAAAGAAGTTGATAAACATCTACCTATAGCGCTCGCCTTGACGGTGATGGCCAGCCCAACGTCGTTCTTAAAGAAATATTAACCAATCTCTTGGATCTCATGTGGATTATGGTATCGTCCCAAATTCGACAATTTTTCTTGTTGACGTACCCATTCACTCAAATATGGGCCTCATCGGTGAAGATGATTTTTCGATGAAAATTACGATCAGTTTCCAACTGCTCCATTCTGCGAACACACGTTGCGTCCTTGTCTATGGTCTTTTACTTTCAGCTCCTGGGTCGCTCAATTCGCGATGCAAAATTCGCCAACTTTTGGTCTGCGAAAGGCCGAGTTCGAATGAAAGACACGAAATCGACTGCCTCGGATTCTCCTGCACACCCTCAATGACAGCGGCGATGTTTTCCGCAGATATTGCGTTTCGTTGACGTACGGGTATAGGTATTTTTATTTACTGAACCAATGGAATAGAATTTATCCACTAACTGCGAATAGTAAGACAATTATGGTGACCGTAAAATGGGCGATACGCGTGGAACGTTGCCCGAACAGAACACCCATGTTGAACGCTATGTCCATCTATGGTGATATGGCAAATCAGATTCAATTACTGACACCCAATTTGACAAACAATATGGCCGCTATCAACTGTCACAATTCGGAAGTTACTTAAGTGGCGCTACAGTCCGGGATGAACCTGGGCCCGGTCCTTAGCTAACTGCCTCCAGTTCCCAGTCTGGCTGGGAATCGAAGACTCCATTCCATTCTTTCTACATGTCCTAGCCATATTTAACGTCCAATGCGTAGTTTTTTGACTAGGGGTTTGTCGCTGTACAGCTCGTATAGTTCATGGTTGAATCTTCGTCTCCATAGCCCGTCAACGCAAACGGGACCGAAGATTTTCCGAAGAATTTTTCTCTCGAAGGATTTATTCATCCGCTTTTGATACGGTCCATGCTTCAGCGCCGTAGAGCAGGACTGGGATGATCAGGGTCTTATATAGGATCTCCTTAGCAGTTCGATTGAGGGCTTTCCTACTAAATTGCCTTCTTAGCCCGAAGAAACAGCGATTGGCAAGAGTAATTCTTCGTTTGATTTCTGACGAGATGTTGTTGTCAGAGTTGATAGTGGAGCCGAGGTAGACAAAGTCCCGTACTACCTCAAAGTTATATCTGTCAATGGTGACGTTCTGTCCAATTCGTCGATGTTGTGTGTCCTTTCGTGGTGACAGCATATACTCATTTACTGCTAAACCCATTTTCGCCGCTTCCTTTTCTATACTAGCAAACGTGGCTATGACATCACGTTAAGTAGTTGCACCTATTTTTGGAGAATTGTGCCTCTGGTGTTGGCTCGGGAGTTTTGCACAATCTTCTCAAGAATCAAATTGAAAAAGTAACATGATAGCGCGTCGCCTTGCCTAAATCCTTTTTTTGGTGGCGAATGTGTCGGAGAGGTCGTTTCCGACCCTGATGGTGCAGCGAGAATTCTCCATCGTCATCCTACACAAACGGACGAGTTTGGGTATACCAAAACTAGACATGGCTCTGTATAGTTCGTCTCCATAAATGCTGTCGTATGCGGCTTTGAAATCGATAAATAGGTGGTTGGTATCGATTTGGACTTCTTGGGTTTTTTCCAGGATCTGCCGAAGTGTGAAAATTTGATCGATTGTGGACTTTCCTGGCCTAAAACCACACTGATAAGGGCGATCAGGTTGTTGGTAAACGGTTTCAGGCGTTCACATATTACGGCAGATAGGATCTTGTAGGCGATGTTGAGTAGACTTATGCCTCTGTAGTTGGCGCAGTTCAGAGGGTCTCTTTTTTTGTGGATCGGGCAAGCGATGCTGAGGTTCCATTCTTCAGGCATGCTTTCAACCGACCAGATTTGGCTTATGAGTTGGTGGATGTTGCTTACCAGATCATCTCCGCCAGCTTTATAAAGCTCAGCGGGAAGGCCGTCATTTCCGGCGGCCTTATTAAGATTGAGTTTAGATATAGCTTTCTTCACTTTACTTATGTCGGGTGGTTGACAGTTTTCGCTGTCGTTGCTAAGTGGTTCGTTCTGCCTGACAGCGGAATGTTGTTCGTCATCGCCGTTTAACAGTCTGCAGAAGTGGTTCTTCCATATCCTCAGCATCGACTGTGTCTCAACTATGATATTTCCTTGTTCATCTCGACAGGATTCTGTTCGAGCCCTGTATCCTTGGCTTTGACGTTTTACACTTTGGTAAAACTTGCTAACATCGTTCCAGGAGTGGCACCTCGCTATATCCTCGATCGCGCGCTTTTCTTGCTCTTTTTTCTTCTTTCTGAAAAGCCGGTGTTCTTCCCTTCTTCTTTGCCTATAGAGCTCAATGGCTGCTCTCGTCTTCGCCTGCAGCTTAGCCTTGTAGGCCTCGTTCTTGGCTGCGAGCATCTGTCGGCATTCCTCATCAAACCAGGGGTTTCTTGCTGGTGGCCGCGAGAAACCTAGGACATCAGTTGCGGCTGGTCTAATGGCTTGTTGGCATCGTTGCCATTGACCTTCGACATTAGTTGCTGGTAGTGTATTGTGAGTCGAGAGGTTAAGGGATACGCGTTGCGCGAATGTCTTGGCGGTCTCTGGCGATTGCAGTCTTTCGACATTAAATTTTTTCACAGTATTTCTGTTTTTTGTGGCGTGGTGGATATCCTCATCCTTACCTTGGCTACAACAAAGTAGTGGTCCGAGTCGATGTTAACCCCTCGGAATGTTGGGACATCCAAAATACTGGATGCGTGCCTCTTGTCTATAGCAATGTGATCAATTTGGTTGACTGTTCGTTGATCTGGAGACCGCCATGTCCCCTTATGGATATCGAGGTGAGGAAACCGTGTGGTGGCTATAGTGGCATTTCGTTCCGTAGCCAAGTCAATTAGCCTAAGTCCGTTACCAGACGTGTTGTCGTGTAGGCTATATTTTCCGACAGTACTGCTAAAGATGTCTTCTCTTCCTACCTTTGCGTTAAAATCTCCCAGCACGATTTTAACATCGTACTTTGGTAGTCGCTCATAGGTTTTGTCGAGGAGCTCGTAGAAGCAATCCTTAGTTATATAATCTTTCTCCTCCGTCGGAGCATGAGCGCATATAAGGCTTATGTTGGCGAATTTGGCCTTGATGCGGCTTGTTACAATGCGTTCGCTAATGTCTTGAAAACGTAAGACTTCTTGCCTAAGTCTGGCACGTATAACAAATCCGCATCCAAATAGTAGCTGTTTCTGCTCACTATAACACGGTCCATAGTAGATGTCACAGTTTTTCATCCTCTTGTTGCCCGGCCCATCCCATCGTATTTCCTGGATGGCAGTAATGTCTGCTTTGTAGCAGTTTAGGGCTTCCGCTTGTTGTTCGCCTGCACCTCTCCTATTTAATGTTCTCATTCCAGGTGCAGATACGAACGTCGTTGTCCTTTTTTCGTTTAGCATGGTCGTCAACAATAATATCAGTCCTTTCCGAAGCTATTGGTTGCTTGGTAACATAAGTTTTTTTCCGTGGATGGGTAGTTAACCCAAAGCACAACCCCCAACCTGGAGGGCCAGGCCCTTGTTTTGACCCTAGGACAGCGGGCCGGAAAAAATATCGATGTCAGTAGCCCATTTTGGGATATGAGCGCTGCCGTTGACCCATTGAGGGCTCCTCCGCCACCAACTCTTTTCCAATACCCTGGCTCAGTATTGGAAATCCCTATAGACGTGGTGTTCAAATATGTCGAAGCAGCTCATATAGGGATTTCACTACCAGTTCGATCAAACTGGAGCTGTAGGCGCCACCGTTGACTCCATCTAGGGAATTCCTCCGCTGCCGCCTGGGAGTGAGTGCCTTAGTGAGAAGACACTCCTCCCCCTCTCTCGTTTGCTGCCACCAACAACCTTCCACAGGGGTTTAATACCCCATCTCCAGTCGAGGTACTAGGCACCCACCAGTCACCAGCGTGGAGGTGAGAGTAGGAGTTGATAGTGAGAGGCTGGAGTGAGAACGTGAGAACGCTTGTGTCCTCATATAATCGCATCACTATCCTTAAGCACCAGAAGCATTCGGAAGTACCTTTTGTAAGATCTTTCAGTTACCGACACGAAAGTTTAAATATATGCTCTACCAGACCCTAATACTACCAGTCCTACTTTCCGACGCCGAGTGCTGGACAAAAAACAGAAAAAGGCAGCAAATATTAGTCACATTCCACCGGCACAATTCTTCGTCCTGTATGCGAGAAATGCGAATGGATTCCATCATTTGTAGTATGAATGGTCAGAATAAGTCGACTACATTTTCTAGGATACATCGAGCGAATGAATAGTACTACTGCAGTCAAGAATATATTAAGAATATACGAATCCTAGCTTTCAGCTTCGAGACGACAATAAAGACCAAACTTCTGGTTTACTGATCAAGCGATCGCGGATGCCAGAACACTTGGGCTTAATCACTGCAAGCGATTTGCTGAGTGTCGAAGATAATAGGTCTGTTCCCGTACTTTTTCAGTAAAAATTAGTAAATTCTCAAATTTCTTGGAGTGGGGGTAAATTATCTCAGAAAGAGACAAAATTACCAAAAAGTACGGGAACGCGTTTAAGTAAAAAACAGTAAAATTATATATTTTGTATGCCTTTTAAAGAACAAATGACATAAATCACCTATAAAAACAAGCGAGTTGTCACTTTTAGATACCAACTGACAGTTTACTGATTTTTACCAACAGAAATTTCTGCAGTAAATTTTTTTACAGATTTTTATGGAGGTATAGTTTTTTGCTCTCTCGGGAGCTGTCTCTTTTACATATTTTTGCGTACGGGAACGGCAATAAGTAAAAATCAGTAAAATCAGTAAAATCAGTAAGAATCAGTAAATATTATTTTGTACGGGAACAGACCTAATGTAAGGCTGCCTTGTCCTTGTCAAGATACCTTGAAATAAAGCAGTGTTGCCGCCTCAGCTAAAATGAATGAAAATAAAACACAAATGTATTTTTTTTATTAAAAATAAGCAAAACTACGTTTATAACAAGACGTTTTCTTTTTAATTTTTTTCTGTTGTTGTTCATTATTTATTTGTTTTTTTTATTGTTTTAATGAAATTATTATTTAGTTTCCTGTTGCGTACGTTTTTTATTTGTTTTTTCCATTTTCTGATTTTACTAATTTATTTTGTTTTGTTTTTTCATTCCTTACAATATTTTTACTCGTAATTTGTTTATATCTACCGTTACGGTTATTCCAAATATATTCTTTACATATACATATATATATTTCATCTCTCTTTTTCTTGTATACATATATATATATTATTTTCCAGTGTTTAATTTAAAGGATACTGTTCCTGTCTAGTGATCTAATATTGATTTCAACCTGTTCGGCTCCATACATATTTAGGATTTCTTTCTGTTTCACTAGGTATAACAATTTTTATTTTATTTTTGTTTCGTTTAATTTGTTTTTGTTGTCTATTTTTGTCGCGATTAATAAATTCATTAAAATAAAATAAATAAAAGTAAAGAAAAAAAATTGAAATCAGTTCTGCACAGAAGTCGAGAACTACTTGTTGCAAAATTGTTTTTGTTTTCTTTTATATTGAAAATCTTTTCTTTACAAATGCTGTTTTTTTTTGACGATTTTGTTATATACTTGATCAATTTTTTTTTAATAATTTATATATATTTTCGTATTATCTATAGGTTTTGTTTTTTTGGTTTTATAAAATTTTACATTGTATATGATGACTTTTTGTTTGGTTTTATTAAGCTACAACTTTTGTTTTTTTGTTTTTTTTTCGATTATAACGCAATTCATCAAAAATATTTTTTATTTTTTAAATGTTAACTGAATTTGAGTTTTAAATAAATTTAATGTAGGGACGTATATTTTTAAATACATTTTATTTTGTTTTTACGAGCTTCTTTATAAAAACGAAAAATTTTGTTAAGTCGAATTGTATTTAAATAAAAGTATAGATATGTTAATTTATTGTGCCTAATCAATTTGCTATATGATTTTAAAAGAAACTAAGAAAAGTTTTTTTTTTTAAGACTAATTATAATTTGTTGATAATTGTTATGTTTAAGAAATGCAAGAGGATTCATTTTTACTCGCATTCAAAAAAATTACGAGTTACTTTAATTTTTTTTTAATCGTTTATACTTGACGTGTGTTTCAATATTTGGCAATCTATTTATACAAGTTAAAGAGGGGCTTGGTTAGTGGATACAGTCGGGATTGTTACCATATTTATGCACCAACCCAGCAAAAGGGATATAATTCGAGACAATTTAAAAATAGCCTTTGAATGCATCACTTAATAGGGCTTGTTGATTTGTATGGATAAGTCATTCTTTATTATTTGGAATATCTTATATATGTAACTATGAACCTGGTAATTGAACTTTGAATCTCTGAAGTTGCCTTGAAAAAATCTGTTTGCCATGTTGCTGCAGTTATGAATTATGGAAGAAAAGGGCTATTAATAAAAATCAATAAAAAAGAGAACATAGTCGATATTCTAAAATGTCCTTTTATTTTTATAATTTATTTAAACGTTTTATGTCTAACAGATGCAGATGTTTTCCATTGAAAAAATCTTTATCCAGACTTTATTGTTTTTTTTAGATTCTTACTGGTTTTGACTTTTTGCCAATCCCGTGCACAAAAATTAGTAAAAAAGAGAGCTAATGAGAGAAGAAAAAAGTACCTCCTCATAACAATCTATAAAGTAAATAACTCGAGAAATTTCTGTTGTTAGGAATCAGTAAATTGTTAAACTGCTGATTAGTTAATCAATGACTAATTTGACAATTTTCCCCATGAGAAATACTCGCGCAAATGTCAAAAGTTATTCACTGATTAGATAATTACCCCCTTATTCATTAGTTTTCACTAAAACACATCTCAACGGTTGTATAGTTATACAGTGCATAAGTATTTATGTATTTATGTTATTTATTCATAACATATTTCCCCATCCATAATAGTTATACAGGGTTTGTGTCAAATAAATTACCAAAAAGCTCGACAGAGTTACGATGGGATCATTTTTATGGTTGCGAAACTCATGGTGACAATTTTATTTTCTACATTTTTATAACATATGTTGACTCAATAACATCGTTTAAAATTTTGAGTCTGTAGGTAAAGAAGAATTACCATTTGAACAAATTAAACAGTGAAACACCCTGGATGATATTTTTCAACTTACAATTGAACCTTTGGTAACCCTGATGCTCAGCCGTCTGTGTATACAGAAATAAAAAAAATTATCTATCCTTATGCAGGCACTATTCAACCTTCAGACGCGTTTAGGATGTGCAGCCTCTATTCAACGTTGCATAAGTTTTATGAATAAGGTTTTTGTGTTTAGAAGCATTTTAAGGAGTGCATAACTTTATACACTCCTTATAATGAGTTTATGAATATGGCTGTTAGCGTTTAAGGGGGTTTTTTGATATCAGAAAGTTACATGTTATTTGTTATAACATGTCTTTTATGTAAATTTTTCTTTAAAAGTCACACTATACAAATGATCTTATTGTAATTTACTTAAACGCGTTTCCGTCCTTTTCACTAAATTTGTCTCTTTTTGACACTTCAAGGAATTTAAGAATTTACTCATTTTTACTTCAAAAATAAGGCAACAGCCCTTAAGTTTATCTGTCAACAATTTTGTATAAATACAAGTGTCATTTTGCATTTAGCGTAAATAAAGAATCTACATGCATTGGTAAACCAACCGAGTTAAGTCAAATCAAACATTAACTTTTTCACCTACAAAAACCAGTTTTGTTTTCTCCCAGAAACGTCAAATTCCTCTGTAATTTGTTTTGGAAAAAATCGTTCAGAAAACAAATTTAAATTTAAGAAGAAACTGCATAAACTTTTAATAATTAATGAACAATCGTATGATGTCCTATTGCTTTTTGTACCCTATCACATAGGGGTATATTAGTTTTGACATTAAGTTTTTAACATAGATGTCATTTTCTGTATTTCATCGCCATAAAGCCTACATTTTGAGGATATTAATTTTAAGGATGGAATGGGATATGGTATTCAACGATCCGCACAGCGGATTGTAGTCTTCTAATATGTTTCTTTTTAAATAGCTTCTGCAAATGTCATATCTCCGGAATAACAACACATGAAATTTTTCAACATGGGCCAGATTTGCTCGATACCCGTTGTCCCTGGTGTTTGCTTTATTGATTACATAAAAAAAATACAAATACAATTTTGTTGGTGTAACACGATCATTAGGCTCCGGGATGTTTTGTGAGATCATAGCAAAAGAAGATCAAGTGAAAAAAAAAATTTATTTTGACAGTTGGAATGCGTTTTTTGGTGGAAACAATATTTTCAAATGTTAAATTTCGTTAATGAAATTACGAGTTTCGGTCCGGTGGAAACATACAATAACGCAAAACGTCAAAACCATGGGCCTAGCATTTTCTTAAAATCATTCATGTGTGTATGAGTAGTTCTATTACTAATAGCGTTTTCGATTGGGATACAAAAAGCACTCTTTTTATACTCTAGATCATTTTTTTTACTCTAGATCTATTTTTTCGTTTTCGATTGGGATACAAAAAGCAATCTTTTTTTACTCTAGAGTACTTTTGAAGAATCTGGATTCCATGTCAGATTTACACCAACATGCGCCAACACAAAAACATTTAACATCTGACTCATGTCAGTTTGAAGTTTGCATTTCGCAGTTTGATTTGTGTTTTTTGTTATTTCTGCGAAAACTATAATTAGAAACTAAAATATTTTTGGATAAACATATTCTAAAATTCTTAAGCTTTGTTTTGACACCAACTCGCCAATGGTTGAATTTATAAAAAAGCCGCAATGAGTAAAAGAAAATTTCAAATGATGGTTTTCATTGATAGCTAATAGCTATAATTGCGGCCTAAAGGTAAACATAAGCTGTCAAATGGCACACTTACACACATACAAAACCAGAGTAACCTCTTTAATGTTCGATTGGGCCGGGTAAAATCTGAAATCTGAGAGTAAATCTAAAAATCCCAATCGAAAACGCTATAAAACAGAACCTCCAGTTTTCTGCCTGCTTTTCTTGACAGTTAACACTACTTAGATATATTTCATAGCCTAAACTTATTACAGTTTTATTTAAAGGTTCAGAGTGAATAAGAGTCCATTCTTGTTTATAATGGAGAACCTTAAAATAACAAAATGAAAATATCTTACATTACACCAGAAACGCTACCGTATGAAAATATACTCAATCACTGATGACAGAATACCAAATCATACCAAATCAACAAATCATATGTGACTGATGACTCGATTACTGATGTTGTAATTCCCCAGATCATAACTCCGAAAAAGAGAAAGAATCCATAGAAAAAAAATGCTTAGGCATTTCCCAATATTTTTTCTCCAACTTGATGGAAATGTGAGTTTTTTTTATTTTTTAGCATTAAATTCAATTTATTGTAAATGCTAAGGTAGAAAACTGTCAACAACGTCAAAATGCAACTGTGAATTTGAAAAATAAAAGTGACACTGTTGCCCAAATGTTGACTATGGAAATCTATGAAAGTGGGTAAGCTTTTGAATGTGAAAGCAAACTACGAACGCATACCTCTAAACTTATATGTTTTGAGGTATAGTCCGTACCAAATCAGTTGGCCATTCTACTGCGCAGGTCTCTTAAAATTTATTGTAAAATATCTTAAATTTCTCTTTAATCCTCTCTCTGCGCATTCGACCGTTGGCAAACTAGTGCAAACCAAACCAGTTGGATATTCTACTGCACAAATCTCTTCAAATTTATTGTTAAATATCTTAAATTTCTCTTAAATCCTATCTCTGCGCAATCGACCGTTGGCCAACTGATTTGGTACGGACTATAATTCCAATTGATTGGAGCTATCCCTCAAATTCCACTTTACTTTTCGACGGTTTTGGTGTTCAATAGCTGCTTATTCTTCCGGATATCATTCCGCTATACTATTTATTTTAACCCTAATTTTCTAACGAACAACACACACACTAAACCAGATCAACCTCTTTTATGTTCGATCGACGTGTAAAATCTGAAATCGGAGAGCAAATCTGAAAATCCAATTCGAAAACGCTATTAGTTTCCATGCGTAAATTTTGAACTTATTTCGCCAGTCATTTCCCCTCCAATGTCACGTGAATTAAATGGTCAATTGACCAATGAGAACAGTACATCGGAATAGTTAGCTTGGTAAAACTAAAAACCGGAACACGGCCATTTATGCAACATCCGAAAGTCATCGTAAACGTTAAAAACGCCGACATGGTAAATGAACTGTCATAAGTTGTATGAGTTGAAATTAAAATCGTTCTAAAATGAAATTTTGGGTTCCACATTTCACTTTTACCGATTTCAATTTCACATTTTTCGAAGTAAAAAAACATGAATTTCCATGTTCCACAATTCGGTTTTATCGTTTTGTGTGTGATTTCAATTCGATCATTTTAGTATCTGTGAAATTGTTGGGATGAGCTGACGTGATTGAAAATGTAAGTGAATAATATCTGAGTGTAGTAATGTTGTTTAGATTTTGAATAGATATACTAAACTATAATGTATTTTACCAAAGGTAAACACAAAAATAATTCCCAGGACGCAAAATTTATTTAATTTAAAGATCTTGTCAGAGGATTTATGAAAAGAGATCCAGTTGTAGCGGACGCTTTGTTTTTTAAAAGGTACTATTTTTGGATCCTACTCATAATCAGTGCATTAACTGAGAAGTATTCTTTCCTGCCTTCGATGTCGATGACCCCAGGAATAAGAAATTCGTCAATGAAGTGTTGTTTTGATTTCCGTTTTTCTTCATCCGACATGGAACGTTTGACCAACTTGGACAAATTTTGTTCTCCAACGGCCCAAAGCAACATCAGAATCTTTTCCAATCGATCTCAGAAAGCTTCTTTCGGTAAGGAAACGCAACTGAGGCGAACTGAAACACACAAAAAATCTATGATTGTTTTAGGTGTGGCGCAAAAGTTTGCAGCAATATTTGGAAAGCATGTTTATTAACTCGATAATCTATATATATAAAAATGGATCTTGGTTTGTTCGGATGCTTAAAACTCGAAAACGACTGGACCAAATTGGATACTTCCTTCTGCGGATTTGTTCGTAATTGCTCCGCGAAGGTTTAGGAAAAAAGAAAAATTGAAAAATTCTCAACACGTGGCGCTGTAGGCGGTCATTCCATTTGATAATGGCAAAACAAGGTTTGACGGGCCAGCTTGTCTATATATATAAAAATGTATCTTTGTTTGTTCGGATGCTTAAAACTCGAAAACGACTGGACCAAATTGGATACTTCTTTCTGCGGATTTGTTCGTAATTGCTCCGCGAAGGTTTAGGAAAAAAGAAAAATTGAAAAATTCTCAACAGGTGGCGCTGTAGGCGGTCATTCCATTTGATAGCACAGTATATGTTCTTTCTGATTTGATAATTTGGGCTGTGTGGTCACGGAGGAGGGGGGGGGGGGGGGTTCAATGAATTAACTAAAATCAAATAGTCAATTATTAATGTACTGATAAAGAAGTTGTACCCTTTTGTAAATCAAAACAACGTTTGACGGGCCAGCTTGTATAACATAAATCTAAATGAAATAACAATTTTTAATTTTCATTTAAAATTTATTAGTTTCAGTTACGCAGCATCTGCAATTTCCAAAGGATTAGACAGGGGTCTTATCGTACACCTTTTTATTTTTCCTCTGCGTACTTTTGTTTTTCAACTTGCAACACCGCAGCAATATTAATAGCACTCAATATTTCATAACTAATTATTTCTTTTATAAACATTAAGTAGAATTTGTAATCAAACAAATTTATCAAAATAAAACAATTTTGCAATGTCCCATATGACAGATAGTATCAGCTATCTTTAATTTCACCGAGTGATTTCGAAAACTTTTCGAAGTTATGAAATCGGTCGGAATGTGGAACACCAAAAACAAATCCACTCGATTTACAAAAGTAATTTCACTTTCATTTCACTCGATTTCTGGAACCTAGCTGTTAGAACCATTTCTGAAATTTAGCACACGAATCGGATGTGAAACGTCGTCAACTTTTTTTTGAGTTGGTATTTTGGCATTCAATCAGTCACATACATAATATGTCAAACTTATGGTTCCATTTCCTTAAATTTTTACGGAAATTATCAAATTCCGAAAGATTCTCATTTTTGTTTCTTAATTGTATTCGAAAAATCGTTCCACGTGCAGACGTTTGTGCACTGGCGGTATTAATACTATGGTATACGGATATTCCACCTCATTTTTAGGAAATACCATGCGAGCAACTCAGCAACATTGTATTTTTAAGCCCGAAACACATGTGCAGTGGTTCTGTAAACAGTGCAGCATGCAGATCAGAAAGCAAGACACACGAGCAGAATTTTTGTTTAACATACCTGCAGTGCAGTGCCTCCTGTCAGAACATTAAGCTTTAAAAGTTGTCTTACTGTTGTGTTTGGTGATATTTATTCGAAAATTTAACACAAATATAAAACAATGGCGCTTCTGAAGTTTTATTGGTTCGCCTACTGTAAAAAAAAACTGAAGAAAACAATTTTTAAGGAAATTATCAAATCAAAGAGCATACATAAAAAACATTAAAAACCGGATATTGAGTTGATTGCGTGTTTATTAAACTTCATCGTGAACTTACAATTTTTCGCATGTTTTAAACTTACGACGTTGCACGAATACTCCTACAATAAATCTGTCATATAACCTTTATGCAATCTGCGATAGAAGTGAAACCAACTTCATAGAAACTGCCGGCAAATTGGTTTGAACTGTCAAATTTCGTTTGCAAAATGTGGACTAGTGAAAATAACTAACCTGGGCCATCATTCCGTAAAGTGATTATCGTTTGACGATAACGTTTCGACGGTAGTCTTGCATCACGTAAGATCAATTATCGTTTTTGCTGTCGGCGATATCACTTTATTTGCTTCACGTAAAACAATAATCGTCAAATCACAGACGATTATTGAGCGAGTGCTGATGAGGTCTCGTCTTGCATTTATTTGGATGTTGTAAGGACAACTAAAGCATAAATCATGACTTTTAAAGCTATCAATAGCCTTTTTATATGTTTTTAATTTTTTAAGACCATTATAACGGTCAAATTCCGGCATTTAAAATTTATTTTGTATTTAAAACATACAAAACCATTTGTAACCCACTGTAATTTGAAGATTCTAAAAGTAGAATGTAAGTCACTGTAATTTGATAATATGTTTTGTGTATATGTCAAATTGGAACATTTACCAATGTTTACAAAATGTTTCACTAGCATGTCAATTTGCTTCGCCGTAACTGAGCTACTATTAAAAAAAAGTATTTGTATAAGTTTTTAATCATCAATTACTTACATTTTGCATTATTTTTAATAAAATTGTGCGGCACCATACACATTAAAAAAATTGAAATGTCATTAATGACAATTTATATGACATATAATAAATAGTTTGAGAACTATTTATTACAGTTTGAGAGTTTCTCAAATACACGATTGACGATACCAAAGGTGTCGAATTACGTGAAGCAAATTGATGACGATATTGCCAACGATATCGGTGATAATCGTTTTCAAAGTTACGGAATGACCCCCCTGCTTAATATTTTAAGCTAGAAATCCTGCATTTTTTTTAATTTTGCAGCAGTTATACCATGGTTACACTCGAGATTCCACTCATTCTGAATATTCGGCCCTATCGAGGTATCCGTCGGAGCGGAAAATTCTCCGATTTTGTACGATTCGGATAATTTTTGCTTCGAGGTAATCTTCCGAAAAGCTGTTCGGAATATTTCTCCGACATTTTGTAACGCGTTGCGTTGAAGTGTGTTCAGGTGCATTTTTCGTACAATATTTTGCAGCTAAGTGCCATTCTTTTTCCGATTTCCTCCGATACAAATTCGCGGAATTTATTTACGAATTGTAGTGAAGTGAAGCCGTCGCACAGTGGGTAAAATGGCCAATCTAGGGGGAAATTAGTGCCGAAATTTATGATCAAAAATTCAAAATGTTAGTTTACAATGTTAAACTTAGCTAAACAAAGTCTCAAGTACCAATTGAAAATAACGGATTTGTTTGACACAAAGTTTTCTTTTTCTCTTCGCCAAGCCACTCGCTGGTCGCGTTATTTTTGCGTTAGACTGATATTTGTTTTCACATGTAAGTGGTCATTTAACTAATTAAATTTGAACCACGTGCTTATGTTTTTTTTTAAACTTAATAAGGTGGTGGTGTTTTAAATCTAAGGGTAACATGTCGATTTCCAAACGGGAACTTTTCGAAGTTTGGCGAAGAGAAGATGCAACAATAATAAGGAGTACTTCTGTTAAAAGTTACGTTTTCAACAAAACTGGACTGAATAACAGTGAAAATGAAGAGCAGTGTAGGAGAACAAAAAAAATATTGCAAAATTTCACTTCTAAGTTAAATGAAAAGTGGATTAAGGCTAGAAGAAGAGCGGATTTGTTTAAGTCACCAAACGAAAAGTGGTTAGATGTTGATATTGTGCTACCTTATTTGGAAAGATCCCTTCGTAATAAAGAAGCAGGACCATCAGGACTTGGACGTCCTTCGAAAAATTTAATAGAAGTGAGTGATCGTGCGAAATGTTTAAAGGTATCCTCGCTTGCGGAAAACGAAAGTCACGAGAAGTTAATGTTTGCTGCCCGATTAAGTCTCCAGAAGGTCGGTAAACGGGATGCGGCCAAACTAATAAATTTGTTAGAGGTTTCCACGAATAGAGCTACTAAGATTAAAAAGTCATTATCATCTCCATCTAAAGCTCCTATCAAATACACGCCAGAAGAAGCACTAGCTTTATATGTAGACGGGAATTTTACGAAAAATTCGTACACTTTAATCCAATCGGGTGCTAAATATCGTATATTATATGACAAAATCCACGGCCATCATCAACTAGGTTATGCCGGCCGATCAAACTAATTTTTGAAAAAGAAAGTTCCGCATTGATACAAAGAGAAATTGAAGCGGTTAAAAGTCAAATAAATACATTAAATACGACCCAAGTTTCTGTTCATAGTATAGATTTTTAAAATTACACAGCTGTGATCAAAAGAATGCCTATACGAATTCGGTTTGTCTACTCTACACTGTTGGATAAGGTGCTTCGAGTGCCATATCGCATATAAACTACCAATAAAAAATGGAAAATGTTTAGAAGACAAACAGCTAACAGAAATTACAAAAAAGAATATCATTATGTAAGTCTGAAATGAATTTATTAGTCGACATACCTAAACCAGGCTATGGCACTACGAGCGATGGTAACACTGCGAGAAGATTTTTCCAAAAGCCTTCTCTTGCTTCCTCAATAACCGGAATCGAGCTCAATCTTATAAAACGCTTTGGTATAATTTTAAGGACAATGGCTTGTGGTTGTATGCAGCTTTTAGGGAGTATGCAATTGATACCGCAAAGCTGTACTTATCCATGGTACTACATGCCTTCTAGCGTACACAGAATACTTATTCATGGTGCAGACATTATGAAATCTGCTTTGCTTCCAATTGGGATGCTCTCAGAAGAAGCTCTGGAATCGAGGAATAAAGAATTTATAAACTTTAGAGAATTCTACACAAGAAAACTATGCGAGATCTCTTAAACGCACTATGTATTTCTTCGGGTCCCATTTCTTCTTCTGTTTCAAGAACCGCTTCTCTTCAAAAAAAGTAATAGACAACCCCTTTGCGAAGACGTTCTTAATTTATTGTCGGATCCATCAATACCTGCCAGATGGTGTTGAAGAAGAGGAAGAAGATGATGATGACGAGGAAGAAGATGAAGAAGATTCTGACGACGAATTTTTGTGAATAATGTTTTTATTACAATTGAAAAATATTTGAATTTTACTTATATTGTGTTTAATAAATAGAATATGTTTTTTTTTTACTTTTAATTTTCAAAAGCAATCGTTTGGCTAGATTGGCTATTTTCCCCACTGTGCGTCGCATTTGTGTAGTATTTTTTCCGATGACTCATACCTCGAATGAAATTTAAACCTCCGACGAAGTATGTGTTGCGGAAAATTGTCCGCTCCGACGGATACCTCGATAGGGCTGATTAATGGCAAATAAAATTGCTTCTGAATGATTCTGAAAGTGTATTTTTTTTTTTTTATTTAATTCTGACCTGCCTAAGCAGTAATATACACATCGACCTAAAAGATCTATTGTGCTTGCCGTCAGATGCTTTTAAGGTTAGTAGCGCTTCTACTTTCCTAATGTAGCTGATAATACTTTCAGCCGAAGATTTCCTCAATTCTTCTCTTCTCATACCGTAAAGGGCCGGGCATTCACATATGATATGCTCGGCTGTTTCGTCTTCTTCTAGACATAGTCTGCACTCCGGTGAGTCGACTAGACGCATTTTGTTTAGGTGATATCGCAGACCGTGATGACCAGTTAGGTAGCCTACTAAGTTTTTGATATCGTGCCTGCGAAGATTTAGTATCTTGTCGGCATCTGATTTGAAGGGCTGAATAGCTCTTTTGGCCTGTCTTAGGCCTGGGATGTTTCCCCAGTATGAAACACATCTGTTTTGTTCCCAGTTTTTTATGACTAGATTTATGGCTGATTTGGGGATTGCACAGAAGGGTTCAGGTCCAATGAAGGGGGTTTCGGAACCTTTTCTGGCTAGTTCATCAGCTTTTTCATTACCTTCAACTCCCTTATGTCCGGGGACCCACCATAGTTTGGTTTTGTTCCTGGAACTGAGTGTTTGGAGGGAGTTGAAGCAGTGTAGTACTGATTTGGAGTCAATGATGTGTGAGCTAAGGGCTTTTATAGCTGCTTGACTGTCCGTGAATATATGGATGTTTGCGCCTTTAATACCTGAGTTGTGTATTAGGTTTGCGCATTCTTTTATGGCATGGAGCTCAGCTTGGAATACACTAGGGTTTTTTCCCATAGGTATTATTACTGAAAGTGTATTAGTGAACTGTCAAAATTACCCAAGTTGGTCATAGTTATCTTTAAGTTAAATGTCGTTTATCATGACAACCAAATAAAAACCTACTCCCTTATCCATTATGAATAGTAATTGTCTCGGTTATATTTTATAAAAAAATTAATCATCATGCACTAAAACATTCGTAAAAATAAAATAATTTATTAAACAAAATCAAAACAATCTGCGAGAAATTCATAGTTTTAGGTAACTTTTAAATTATATATACCTAAAACATAATATTAAATATATCTTTTGATAGTGTAGGTAAAATTAGTGTTTGTTTGTGTTTTTTAAACAATCGTATATACAGTTGAAATAAAAAAATAAAAAAAATGATGATATTTTCTTGTTATAACAAATTACATTAATGTTATTTTTTTATTTATTCTCAAATACATATGTTTATATATTTCATCATTTTTTTTTCAATTAAAATGGAGGGAAAAGAAAATCTTATTTATGTTTACACTCTTGGTTTGTTTTTCTCCTGTTTTTTTTTTCTTTATATAGTATAATGTATAATTATTGTAGTCCATTTCATTCCATTTACTTTATCTAATGATTTACAAATATATATTTACTCGTATATATACTATATATGGGTGTATATATATGTGTTTTATATTTTTTTGTCGATTTCAGTTTTTTTTTGTTAAAGGATTAAGTTAAATACATTTATATAAATATACTCGTAATAGTAATTAATAAAAAAATGCAAAAAATGTTTTTCATTTTTGTTTTTTTTTGGTTTTTTTTTTGTTTGTTTTTTTTTGTTTTGGTTAACCAAAGAGAGGACGAAAGAATTTACAATATGCACACACACATATAATTACGTATATGTATGCACTCAGATGGAATAATTATAATAATAACATAGTAATAATAATTATTTGTTTACATATATAATTTATACATATAATGTATATAATACTTAATAGTAATTTTACTTTTATTTATTCAATAAACAAATTTGTTGTTTGTTTTACTTGTTTTTCATTTACTATATAAACTAATTACGAAAGTGTATAAATATGTTTTGTTGTTGTTGGTTTTTGTTTATTTTTTTTAAATTTATATTTATTGATTTTCTTTTATTAAGTTTTGTTTTTTTTTATTTTAATAATTTGTTCTGTTGGTGTGTGGTTTTGCGATTTTGTGTATCTCTGTTCTTCTCCAATGTTTTTTTTTTGTCGGTATTATTGTGTTTTTTTGTTATTAGTGTTTCAATTTAAAAAAAAAATTAAAAACAAAACAAAAACTTTAAATTAAAACCTATTTGCAATTTATTATTGTTATTGGTTGGTTTTTGTTTTGTTTTTTTATTTTATTATTATGATTTTGTGTGTCCTGTGAATGTTTTTGGAGAGAAATAAATACTATCACGAACTAGAGTTATCTATGGAACGGGATGTGGATGGTCCGGCCGTAACATGGTCATCGAGGATGAATGTTGGACTCTGGCGGGACGTAGACGCAATGGGTTGATAATGATAGCCTTCGCGGTAGCGATGATTTGATTTTCTCGTTTGTGATTGACCCAATGTTGGTCGTTTATTATTTGCTTGATCAGGTCGTTTGGCTGAAAGGGGGAAACAAAATTGGAATTATAAAAAAAATTTCATGGGGAAAAGGCGAAATATATTTAACCTATTGGAATCGAAAAAATAAAATTTATTTATACCTAGAATCGCTCGGACAGCCAAGCGGCAATTAAATCCCTGGAAACAGTCTCAAAAAATTCAACGACAACCCTAGATTGCCGATCATCTCTGCAGGAGATGTCAAAGCATTGTAACATTCACCTATGCTGGGTGCCTGGGCATAGTGACATTCCAGGTAACTGTAAGGCTGATGAACTCGCCAGAAATGGAACCAAATTACCAATTGTACCCGACACGGGTGCACTAGGTATTCCTATCGCTACATGCAAACGCATATTAGCGCAACATGCTAACAGCAAATCAAACCTCAGATGGAGTCTTGGCACGTCGTGTCAAACAACCAAACAAATTTGGCCAAAGCTAGATTTGAGAAGATCAAAGGGACTGATTTCGCTCGATAGACCGCATATTTTCGATACCATAGGTGTCGAAATAGGTAGGCACGTAGGTAGGCACGTAGAAAGGCTAGGCCTCTTCTCAAACGACTTCTGTAGGAGCTGCATGGACGAGGAGGAGGAGGAGGAAACAATACTTCATCTCCTTTGTAACTGCCCGGCCCTATCAAACAAAAGGAAGCTACATCTCGGAGCTTACTATTTTCAAAGTCTCAGTGATTTTGCAAAAACGGAAGTGAAAAGCCTCCTCCGCTTCGTTCAAAACGGTTTTCCCACGGATAGTAAGGAGATTGGACAAGATCCACGTGGTATCACAACGGACCAAAGTGGTCTAAGTGTGCTGGCAAACGCCGGCAGCCACTCTAACCTAACCTAACCTAGAATCCCAAGCTTTTTTATAATTTTAATAACACAAATTGTTGCGTATACGCCATACGTTACTTTTTTTTGTAGTGAAATTAATAAAAGAAGACTTCTCACTAAAAATATCAAGTCTGTTGTTACGTATTAACCACAGGAAAGCTGTTATAGCGAGGTTTTTGCATTATTGGCTTTAGCATGTGTGAAGCGAATTTCATTTCTTGGGAATTTCGAATCATACTGAAGGCTTTTAACGTTCCAAGTCGATTTTATTTGGGTACCATCGAGTTACACCCACCATCCCTCCCGCCATGCCTCCCGATTTGTTTTTATGGACGTTCTTGAAGGAAAAGCTGACATAATCAAACTTACAACCTCGATCCTAAAGGACAACATTAGAAACGAAATTGCTAAAGTTACACAAGAAGTCTGAGTAATTAAAATGAAAAATGTGGTTAAATGAGCTCGCCTTTGCACCTTGGCAGAGGCTTCCACTTGATCAACAACATACATACATACATACGTAAGTGGCGCTACAGTCCGGGATGAACCTGGGCCTCAACCAACATGCCTCTCCAATTAGCCCGGTCCTTAGGTAACTGCCTACAGTTGCACATTCCAAGTTGGTTGAGGTCGGTTTCTACTTGTTCGATTATTGCGAGGTCTTCCTCTACTGCGTCCGACGTCTGGCTGGGAATCGAAGACTCTGCGAGCAGGAGTATTGGTGTCCATTCTCTTTCTACATGTCCTAGCCATCTTAAACGTCCTATGCGGAGTTTTTTGACTAGGGGTATGTCGCTGTACAGCTCGTATAGTTCGTGGTTGAATCTTCGTCTCCATAGCCCGTCAATGCAAACGGGACCGAACATTTTCCGAAGAATTTTTCTCTCGAATCGACCAAGGTTCTTCATCCGGTTTTGATACGGTCCACGCTTAAGAGCAGGACAAGGATGATCAAGGTCTTATATAGGATCTCCTTAGTAGTTCGAGTGAAGGCTTTACTACTAAATTGCCTTCTTAGCCCGAAGAAACAGCGATTGGCAAGAGTAATTCTTCGTTTGATTTCTGACGAGGTGTTGTTGTCTCAAATTTATATCTGTCAATGGTGACGTTCTGTCCAATTCGTCGATGTTGTGTGTCCTTTCGTGTTGACAGCATATACTTAGTCTTACCCTCATTTACTGCTTAACCCATTTTTGCCGCTTCCTTCTCTATATTAGCAAACGTGGCTATGACATCACGTTGAGTCCTACCAATGATGTCAATATCGACGGCGTATGCTAGTAGTTGTACCGATTTTTGGAGAATTGTGCCTCTGGTGTTGGCCCTGGAGTTTTGCACAATCCTCTCAAGAATCAATTTGAAAAAGTCACATGACAGCGCATCGCCTTGCCTAAATCTTTTTTTGGTATCGAATGTGTCGCTGAGGTCGTTTCCGACCCTGATGGTGCAGCGAGAATTCTCCATCGTCATCCTGCACAGACTGGCGAGTTCTTCCATATCCTCACCATCGACTGTGTCTCAACTACGATATTTCCTTGTTCATCTCGACAGGATTCTGTTCGAGCCTTGTATCCTTGTCTTTGACGTTTTACACTTTGGTAAAACTTGCGAACATCGTTCCTGGAGTGGCACCGCGAGAAACCTAGTACATCAGTTGCGTCTGATCTAATGGTTTGTTGGCATCGTTGCCATTGTTCTTCGACATTAGTTGCTGGTAGTGTGTTGTGTGTCGAGAGGTTCGCCTGCACCTCTCCTGTTTAATGTTCTCACATTCCAGGTGCAGTTACGAACGTCGTTGTCCTTTTTTCGTTTAGCATGGCCGTCAACAATAATATCAGTCCTTTCCGAGGCTATTGGTTGCTTCGTTACAATATTTTTTTTCCGTGGATGGGTAGTTAGCCCAAAGCACAACCCCCAACGCATTGTAACATTGTAACATTCACCTATGCTGGGTGCCTGGGCATAGTGACATTCCAGGTAACTGTAAGGCTGATGAACTCGCCAGAAATGGAACCAAATTACCAATTGTACCCGACACGGGTGCACTAGGTATTCCTATCGCTACATGCAAACGCATATTAGCGCAACATGCTAACAGCAAATCAAACCTCAGATGGAGTCTTGGCACGTCGTGTCAAACAACCAAACAAATTTGGCCAAAGCTAGATTTGAGAAGATCAAAGGGACTGATTTCGCTCGATAGACCGCATATTTTCGATACCATAGGTGTCGAAATAGGTAGGCACGTAGGTAGGCACGTAGAAAGGCTAGGCCTCTTCTCAAACGACTTCTGTAGGAGCTGCATGGACGAGGAGGAGGAGGAGGAAACAATACTTCATCTCCTTTGTAACTGCCCGGCCCTATCAAACAAAAGGAAGCTACATCTCGGAGCTTACTATTTTCAAAGTCTCAGTGATTTTGCAAAAACGGAAGTGAAAAGCCTCCTCCGCTTCGTTCAAAACGGTTTTCCCACGGATAGTAAGGAGATTGGACAAGATCCACGTGGTATCACAACGGACCAAAGTGGTCTAAGTGTGCTGGCAAACGCCGGCAGCCACTCTAACCTAACCTAACCTAGAATCCCAAGCTTTTTTATAATTTTAATAACACAAATTGTTGCGTATACGCCATACGTTACTTTTTTTTGTAGTGAAATTAATAAAAGAAGACTTCTCACTAAAAATATCAAGTCTGTTGTTACGTATTAACCACAGGAAAGCTGTTATAGCGAGGTTTTTGCATTATTGGCTTTAGCATGTGTGAAGCGAATTTCATTTCTTGGGAATTTCGAATCATACTGAAGGCTTTTAACGTTCCAAGTCGATTTTATTTGGGTACCATCGAGTTACACCCACCATCCCTCCCGCCATGCCTCCCGATTTGTTTTTATGGACGTTCTTGAAGGAAAAGCTGACATAATCAAACTTACAACCTCGATCCTAAAGGACAACATTAGAAACGAAATTGCTAAAGTTACACAAGAAGTCTGAGTAATTAAAATGAAAAATGTGGTTAAATGAGCTCGCCTTTGCACCTTGGCAGAGGCTTCCACTTGATCAACAACATACATACATACATACGTAAGTGGCGCTACAGTCCGGGATGAACCTGGGCCTCAACCAACATGCCTCTCCAATTAGCCCGGTCCTTAGGTAACTGCCTACAGTTGCACATTCCAAGTTGGTTGAGGTCGGTTTCTACTTGTTCGATTATTGCGAGGTCTTCCTCTACTGCGTCCGACGTCTGGCTGGGAATCGAAGACTCTGCGAGCAGGAGTATTGGTGTCCATTCTCTTTCTACATGTCCTAGCCATCTTAAACGTCCTATGCGGAGTTTTTTGACTAGGGGTATGTCGCTGTACAGCTCGTATAGTTCGTGGTTGAATCTTCGTCTCCATAGCCCGTCAATGCAAACGGGACCGAACATTTTCCGAAGAATTTTTCTCTCGAATCGACCAAGGTTCTTCATCCGGTTTTGATACGGTCCACGCTTAAGAGCAGGACAAGGATGATCAAGGTCTTATATAGGATCTCCTTAGTAGTTCGAGTGAAGGCTTTACTACTAAATTGCCTTCTTAGCCCGAAGAAACAGCGATTGGCAAGAGTAATTCTTCGTTTGATTTCTGACGAGGTGTTGTTGTCTCAAATTTATATCTGTCAATGGTGACGTTCTGTCCAATTCGTCGATGTTGTGTGTCCATTCGTGTTGACAGCATATACTTAGTCTTACCCTCATTTACTGCTTAACCCATTTTTGCCGCTTCCTTCTCTATATTAGCAAACGTGGCTATGACATCACGTTGAGTCCTACCAATGATGTCAATATCGACGGCGTATGCTAGTAGTTGTACCGATTTTTGGAGAATTGTGCCTCTGGTGTTGGCCCTGGAGTTTTGCACAATCCTCTCAAGAATCAATTTGAAAAAGTCACATGACAGCGCATCGCCTTGCCTAAATCTTTTTTTGGTATCGAATGTGTCGCTGAGGTCGTTTCCGACCCTGATGGTGCAGCGAGAATTCTCCATCGTCATCCTGCACAGACTGGCGAGTTCTTCCATATCCTCACCATCGACTGTGTCTCAACTACGATATTTCCTTGTTCATCTCGACAGGATTCTGTTCGAGCCTTGTATCCTTGTCTTTGACGTTTTACACTTTGGTAAAACTTGCGAACATCGTTCCTGGAGTGGCACCGCGAGAAACCTAGTACATCAGTTGCGTCTGATCTAATGGTTTGTTGGCATCGTTGCCATTGTTCTTCGACATTAGTTGCTGGTAGTGTGTTGTGTGTCGAGAGGTTCGCCTGCACCTCTCCTGTTTAATGTTCTCACATTCCAGGTGCAGTTACGAACGTCGTTGTCCTTTTTTCGTTTAGCATGGCCGTCAACAATAATATCAGTCCTTTCCGAGGCTATTGGTTGCTTCGTTACAATATTTTTTTTCCGTGGATGGGTAGTTAGCCCAAAGCACAACCCCCAACCTGGAGGGTCAGGCCCTTGTTTTGACCCTAGGACAGCGGGCCGGAAAAAATACCGATGTCAGTGGCCCATTTTGGTATATGAGCGCTGCCGTTGACCCATTGAGGGCTCCTCCGCCACCAACTCTTTTCCAATACCCTGGCTTAGTATTGGAAATCCCTATAGACCTGTTGTTCAAATATGTCGAAGCAGCTCATATAGGGATTTCACTACCAGTTCGATCAAACTGGAGCTGTAGGCACCGTTGACTCCATCTAGGGAATTCCTCCGCTACCGACTGAGAATGAGTGCCTTAGTGAGAGGAACAGCCACAAGCCGAAAAAACGACAGTTTGGTGTGGTTTATGGGCAGGTGGCATCATCAGTCCATTTTTCTTCAAATACGACCGTGGAAGAAACGTTACTGTCAACGGCGAACGATATCGAGCCATGATACGCGACTTTTTTTTTTTTGCCCAGTTTTCTGAGTTGAACTAAGTTGACATGTGGTTTCATTAAGACGGTGCCATATGCCACACAGGTCGTGAAACAATGGAAATGTTGAAGAATGAATTATGTGAACAGCTTATCTCTCGAAATGGCCCTGTGAGTTGGCCGCCAAGATCTTGTGGGGTTATATAAAGTCGTTAGTCTATGTGGACAAGCCGAATACGATTGAAGCCTAACAGGATAACATAACGCACGTAATACGTGGAATACAGGACGAAATGCTCGAAAAAGTGACGCAAAATTGGACCTAGAGAATACCAGGTTAGTTTGTAGATTCAATGTCAAGGAAACCTATTGCTAGTGATCGCAGATTAACGCACTGCAGGAATGTCAGTTAGCTCGGGAGCCATTATCTGTTGATGTTTCGTGGAGGCTGTGCTTTTCAACCAACTAGCTAAAGATGTATTCCTTTCTGATTTTCGCATTAAAAGCCTTATGAACGATTACACCATATTCCCGACTGCCTTCGTAAGGTCCGATCAGGAAGTCGTAAATTGCTTCCTTGATAGGGTCTTCAGTCTCATCGGTGTGTACACATAAAACTGATTTTGCAGAAAGTTGCCGTGATGCGGATTACAGCAGGTGATCACTAACCGGCGTAACGTCAATTACTCTTGACCTCAGTAAGATCTTTACAGGGAAATCACTTCCTAATATGTACATATTTGTTTTTCTGGGATAGAGGGGTGGAGTCCCTTATAGATACTCTGTGGGCCGTGCTACGAGTTTTGTCAGACTCCATGCTCCAACTTGTATACGTGGCTAAAACACCCCACTATTCTGGCCTCTAAATCCGTACTGTACCGCCTGTCAAGCCATTCTTTCATAGAGTTTGAGTTTATCCATCATATGTTATCTCTCTTATAACTCTCATCGCTTGCCTTGTAAAATGTCCACATGCGAATGGTTCGAGGATGTCAAACTAACCTTAGAAATGGTGCTCATAAATGAGTTCCTCCCAATATACAATTGTGGGCGCCATCACTGATTTTTTCCCAAAATATTTAACCTCTGCCGCTTAGCTATTAAATATCGAATTAATTAATTCTTTTGGACCTTCCGAATGGACCATTTGAAACGGAGCCGCGGACAACATTTACAAGAAGTTGTCTTTAAAACGTAAATGGCAAAGGCCTATTTATCGATTACAATAAACATTTTGAATATTTGATGCAAATTTAAGTGTTTTATTTGATTTAAAAAAAACGACGCTTAAAAAATCACCCGTTATAATCAAGCGGTTGCTATTCTCATAGTGTCAATTCAAGATTTTCACCAAGCAAAAAAGAAACGGAAAATCTTTCCATGCTGTTTCATTAAAACAACAATAGATTTTCTCAATCGATGCATTAAATATTTTACCATTTCTGTTTTGGCAATACAAAACGTTTATACGACCAAAACGTTCAAACACTCTTGTCTAATGAACACTCTTGTCTAATTGGCTGCACTAAAAACAACCTGGCACTTAGTAGACAGATTTTAAAATGTGCTTAGACATAGAAATAGCGAACTCTATAGTTTCGCTCGAACATCGTAGAAATGTCCCCTGATTTTCTTCTTTTTATCAAATTAAATCCACAGTTCAGCAGCAACACTCGCTATGGTATGTATACGGGTGCAGTACCTTAGTTTTGATAAGCTTCTCAAATTTGCGATTCGGAATCGGAGTTAAACTTCGCACGCACAAATGATTGGATATGCTAGTTTTGAGGCCCCGTATGTCGGATTTTTAATTTTCGCGTCAGTTGACTCTCAATCTAGACATTCTAATTTGAAGCACATAAATGTGAAAGAAACTCATTTGTTCTTTCCCAGTTTAAATCACTTAAAACCAATGTGCATCTGTACCTCCTTCCTTATCTACAATTACTCAAAAGCCCGAACTGTAGAAAAGTATTGAAAGGTTATTCATAGGCGCATGAGAGCATGTATACTTTTTTAAAAAATAACACTTCGAACTCCTTCAAAAAGGAGGCCTAAAAGTGCCTTCTTCACACAAAAGCAACAACAACATCTCTTAATTGTCCTCAGAGAAGAAGTGAATTAAAATGATTATTCTTATGATTCTGTTTAAATTATAACCCAACCCATTAAAAAAAACAGAAGAATAAGTACTACCATCAGTTGTCGGACTCTTGTCTTATTTAAAAAAAACACCTTTGGACATAACTTCAAAAACAATAGAACACTACAGACTGTTCAAATGTTTCCTGTAGTAATAACTTGTCGCAAATAAATGAATGACAAGCATATTTTTTAATAAGGCTGTGTGCACAGACGTTTAATGAATTTCCAGACACAATTTTACTAAAAGCTTTATGCGGTCGAGATGGTGTTTTTTTTTTTAGAGTACATGTTGACTTTAGCAATGAAATACACATTTTCACAGGAAAATTTAAATTCCTTGCTACGAATTTTTGTGGGAAAGATTGGAGCAGGAATTTATTTGTGATAACAGAACTTTCAAGTAAATAAATTATTACAGCTCTTATGAGGTTTTCCATTGGTAAATCTGGATTTTGATCTAAAATTTGATATTTTTTGGTGCCAATGGAGCACGATTTCAGACTGATTTTTTGTCACTGAGGGCTCAGTGGCGCGATGGTTAGTGCGATGAACTGCCGCCCAGAAGGTCTGGGTTCGATTCCCAGCCGTAGCAACACCTAAATGATTTTTCACTGGCCCTCCTCTCGTGATGATCTGACAAATCGTCCGAGTAGTATCAATTGTCAAGAATAGATTATCTCAACTTAGCCGTTCGGAGTCGGCATAAAACAGGAGGTCCCGCCATCGTGCAAGAAGTACACACGCACTCATGAATGGTTGTGAGAAAGCTAGGCCCTGGGTACTAACGAGCCTGTTGCGCCGAAAATTTGTATTTTTGTAGTATAAACTTCTTGTCTGTGAAGTTAGTGTCGGTGTAACCGCCAAGTTTCAAGTCACAAAGGTTGTTTTTTTAATTTAGTTTATATTTTACATTGAACTGCTACAGTTTAAATGATAAATAATAGATTTCACAACCGAAATAATAATAAATCAAAACGAAAATCACTCATGTCAAACTGACAGCTTTCAATTGTGTTACTGTTAGTGCAAGGAGGGGTAAATCTGCCGAAAAATCCAAATTTGCAAAATTGAGATAAAAAAAATCTTTTTTTTTTCCCAATGGAACACAAAAACTAAATCGGCCTTTTGACAGATTAAAACAAAATGATTTTTTTGCCAATGGAAAACGCCATTAGTTTCAGGGTTTCTATTCGTGATTGTGCATACTCTTGTAATTATTTGTTGTTCAATATTTCTATTAGAACAAATAAACGTTTCTACATTTCCCGAAGGTGCAGACCTACTTCAGGATAACACAAATGCAACAACACCAGCATTTAATAACCCTCTGTGATGAATTAATACCAAATCAATAAGACGGCACTGCCTCAAATCGCCCATAAATAAATAGTCAAAAATGTGTCAAATCAACAAAATCAACTTTAATTTGTCGGGTTACTCAAAATGCTGTTGAAATACCGAAAATAGTGATTTTGTGTATTGTGTTTCGCCTATTGAGCCAGGGTATTGGAAAAGAGTTGGTGGCGGAGGAGCCCTCAATGGGTCAACGGCAGCGCTCATATCCCAAAATGGGCTACTGACATCGTTATTTTTTCCGGCCCGCTGTCCTAGGGTCAAAACAAGGGCCTGGCCCTCCAGGTTGGGGGTTGTGCTTTGGGTTAACTACCCATCCACGGAAAAAAACTATTGTAACGAAGCAACCAATAGCCTCGGAAAGGACTGATATTATTGTTGACGACCATGCTGAACTAAAAAAGGACAACGACATTCGTATCTGCACCTGGAATGTGAGAACATTAAACAGGAGAGGTGCAGAGGAACAACTAGCGGAAGCCCTAAACTGCTACAAAGCAGACATTACTGCCATCCAGGAAATAAGATAGGATGGGCCGGGCAACAAGAGGATGAAAAACTGTGACATCTACTATGGACCGTGTTATAGTGAGCAGAAACAGCGACTATTTGGATGCGGATTTGTTATAAGTGCCAGACTTAGGCAAGAAGTCTTATGTTTTCAAGACATTAGCTAACGCATTGTAACAATCCGCATCAAGGCCAAATTCGCCAACATAAGCCTTATATGCGCTCATGCTCCGACGGAGGAGAAAGATTATATAACTAAGGATTGCTTCTACGAGCTCCTCGACAAAACCTATGAGTGACTACCAAAGTACGATGTTAAAATCGTGCTGGGAGATTTTAACGCAAACGTAGGAAGAGAAGACATTTTTATCAGTACTGTCGGAAAATATAGCCTACACGACAACACGTCTGGTAACGGACTTAGGCTAATTGACTTCGCTACGGAACGTAATGCCACTATAGCCAGCACACGGTTTCCTCACCTCGATATCCATACGGGGACAAGGCGGTCTCCAGATCAACGAACAGTCGACAAAATTGATCACATTGCGATAGACAAGAGGCACGCATCCAGTATTTTGGATGTCCGAACATTCCGAGGGGCTAACATCGACTCGGACCACTACCTTGTTGTAGCCAAGGTACGGATGCGGATATCCACCACGCCACAAAAAACCAGAAATACTGTGAAAAATTTAATGTCGAAAGACTGCAATCGCCAGAGACCGCCAAGAAATTCGCGCAACGCGTAACCCTTAACCTCTCGACTCACAATACACTACCAGCAACTAATGTCGAAGGTCAATGACAACGATGCCAACAAGCCATTAGATCAGCCGCAACTGATGTGCTAGGTTTCTTGCGGCCACCAGCAAGAAACCCCTGGTTTGATGAGGAATGCCGACAGATGGTCGCACCCAAGAACGAGGCCTACAAGGCTAAGCTACAGGTGAAGAGAGCTGGCATTGAGCTCTATAGGCAAAGAAGAAGGGAAGAACACCAACTTTTCGGAAAGAAGAAAAAAGAGCAAGAAATGCGCGCGATCAAGGATATAGAGAGGTGTCACTCTAGGAACGATGTTCGCAAGTTTTACCAAAGTGTAAAACGTCAAAGCCAAGGATACAAGGCTCGAACAGAATCCTGTTGAGATGAACAAGGAAATATTGTAGTTGAGACACAGTCGATGCTGAGGATATGAAAGAACCACTTCTGCAGACTGTTAAACGAACCATTTAATATTGGCAACGACAGCGAAAACTGCCAACCACCGGACCTAAGTGAAGTGAGGATAGCTATATCTAAACTCAAGCTTAATAAGGCCGCCGGAAATGACGGCCTTCCCGCTGAGCCTTATACCACCAACTCATAAGCCAAATCTGGTCGGTTGAAAGCATGCCTGAAGAATGGAACCTCAGCATCGTTTGCCCGATCCACAAAAAAGGGAGACCCTTTGAGCTGCACCAACTACAGAGGCATAAGTCTGCTCAACATCGCCTACAAGATCCTATCTGCCGGCCCTTATCAGTGTGGTTTTAGGCCAGGAAAGTCCACAATCGATCAAATCTTCACACTTCGGCAGATCCTGGAAAAAAACCCAAGAAGTCCAAATCGATACCCACCACCTATTTATCGATTTCAAAGCCGCATACGACAGCATTTATAGAGACGAACTGTACAGAGCCGTGTCTAGTTTTGGTATACCGCCCAAACTCGTCCGTTTGTGTAGGATGACGATAGAGAATTCTCGCTGCTCCATCAGGGTCGGAAACGACCTCACCGACACATTCGATACCAAAAAAGGATTTAGGCAAGGCGATGCGCTGTCATGTGACCTCTTTAATCTGATTCTTGAGAGAATTGTGCAAAACTCCAAAGCCAACACCAGAGGCACAATTTTCCAAAAGTCGGTGCAACTACTGGCATACGCTGACGATATTGACATCATTGGTAGGACTCAACGTGATGTCATAGCCACGTTTGCTAGTATAGAGAAGGAAGCTGCAAAGATGGTGGATTTAGCAGTAAGTGAGGGCAAGACCAATCTACATCTACGAATTGGAAAGAACGTCACCATTGACAGATACAACGAGATACTGCAATTTGTCTACCTCGGCTCCTCTATCAACTTTGACAACAACATCTCGTCAGAAATCAAACGAAGAATTACTCTTGCCAATCGCTGTTTCTTCGGGCTAAGAAGGCAATTTAGTAGTAAAGCCCTCACTCAAACTACTAAGGAGATCCTATACAAGATCCTGATCATCCCAGTCCTGCTCTACGGCGCTGAAGCATGGACCGTATCAAAAGCGGATGAAGAAATCCTTGGTCGATTCGAAAGAAAAATTCTTCGGAAAATCTTCGGTCCCGTTTGCGTTGACGGGCTATGGAGACGAAGATTCAACCACGAACTATACCGCCTAGTCAAAAAACTCCGCATTGGACGTTTAAGATGGCTAGGACATGTAGAAAGAATGGAATGGAGTCTTCGATTCCCAGCTAGACGTCGGACGCAGTAGAGGAAGACCTCGCCTTAACATTTTGGGCGATGTGACTTTTTTTTAGATCTGGGCTGCCCAACACTAATTGAGGTTCAACCGGGTAACCATACAATAGGGATGTAGAATAGTGGACGAAGAATAACGCTGATAAAATTGATGGGTCTTGAAAAGTTAATTAAAATGAAATCTCCAAATATTTCAAACTTCGAAATTAAATACAAAACCCTACAGCTTCCAGCAATACTGAAAAAAATCGTAAAAAGCAAACATAAAATCAAATTGATTCTTAGGTAGGAAAACTTTTTAATTAATCAGCTTTTTTTTTTTTTGCTCCTTCCATTTTGCCATCACTCTGAAATCACTACACGGCGTATCGTCACCCAGGACACGTTTGAAAAAGTATAAGTACCGCTAATATAATTAAATGTCTGCCCCTTTCCTGCGTGCCATTGATAATGAATGCTAAAACATCCATTAACGACAGAAATGATACAAAGCCACAATGAAAAGGATCCTCCTTCTCCCAAAGCAAACCCTGCGGCATATTGTACATCCCAAGGACAAGAGGACTCTTCATAGAGAATTTTAAATTTATTTTCCCCTTTTTTAGTTCAGGAATGATTTAATCAATAAATGCACCGGCATCGAGGAATCAAACGAGCTTGAGCACACTGCCGTTTGGTGATGGTGGAATGACCCCAACCCCCCCAACAATTTGAAGAGAAATTCATCTCGATGAGGGGTGGTAGTTGTGTGCAATAAGGATATTAAAATGTTTTCATGTTTTCCTTCATTTTTTTTTGTTTCGTTTGTATCCTTATCGAATGAGAGAGGCACAGATTGAAAGCTCGCCGAGTGTCATCGGTGATGACCAATAAGTGGTATGTACTCCAGCTGCATCAGGTCCTCTGTTAGCAACACACATCCTTGTGCCCGTAATTGTTTATGGATAATCAATTTTTTTTTTTTGTGTTCGTTGTCTTCTTCAGATTGTCATCAAAGTAGACGAAGCCCCACAACGAAAGACAAGAGAGACGAACTGTAAGCAAATGAAGGATGTCAGCCGTCAGAAGGAGAGCATAAAGGACGACCGTTAGAGAACTCAAAATATTTTAATGAACTGAAGTGGCTTTGGCATTGTTTAACGTCAAGAGTGTACATCGAGAGGCCACCCTGTTGTGTCAACTTATGTGAGTACGGGTGTGTGTGTAAGTGTGGTAATTGATTCAATTAAAAAAAAGGGGGACAGACTTAATGGAAAAATTAACTGAAGTGCAGAGTCAGAGTATACGAGCGACGCTAGCCTAAGGGCAGCCTATACACCGTTGTTAGGTTAGTGAAAGGAGCCCTACGGAAGTCATTAGAGATGTGTATTTAGAAAATAATTTGTTTACATAGTACTTCAAGTCGTGATGGGGTCTGTTAACTAAGAGCTGTTAGGGTGAATTACCACAGCGTGCTTACATTGCAAGTTATAATGGAGGTGGTTGTTTAAAGCGATAGGATAGCAACGGTAAATGAATTCAATGGCAAGGCTCTCATAAAATTAACCGAGCGTTATTATGTTTCGATTAGTGTCGAAGACAATACAGGTGAAGAGTGGATTTTCGGGAAAAGGGTGCATGGTTTTTGAACTATGTATTCATGAAAAGTCCGCCGAGGGAGAGCTGGAGGAGATATTCTGACCGTGGTTAATTGGGATCTATGATGTTGGTTGGATCATGCAATAAGAGGAAACGATATTTAAAAGTCTTTGGAAAATGAAAGCATTTGATGTTTGAATAGAGCTATATACCCTTCAATAACAATTTACATTTAAAGGCGGTTAATTGCGTCCATATAAAATGCACAATGTTTTACGCAATTAACCGGGGTAGCAAACACAAGATGCGCCATTTTTTATGTCGGTATGTATGCATTGAATAACTTTGACATTTATCAACCGATTGGCTTGAGAAGATGTCTGGCCACAAATGTTTGAAAATGGTCTGGACGGTTATTGGTTTCACAACGGACAATGGCGTTCGTATCTGTACCTGGAATGGAAGAACATTAAACAGCAGAGGTGCTGCCGAACAACTAGTGGAAGCCCTTAACTGCTACAAAGTAGATATTACCGCCGGATGTGACGGGCAAGAAAAACTGTGATATTTACTGCGGACCTTGTTATAGTGAGAAGAAACACCGACTATTTGGATGAGGATTTTTTATAAGTGTCGGACCAAAGCAAGAATACTTATGCTTTCAAGACATTTGCGAAACCATTTTAACAATCCGCATCAAGGCCAAATTCGCTAACATAAGCCTAATATGCGTTCACGTTTCGACGAGGAAAAATATGACGAAAGACTGTTTCTACGAGCTCCTCACTTATGAAAGCCTACGGAAGTACGATGTTAAAATCTTATTAGCAGATTTTACGCAAAGGAAGGAAGAGAAGACATCTCAAACACAGCCTACATGACAAGACGTCTGACAACGGACTTAGACTAATTGACTTCGCTGCAAAAAGAAATGCCATTATAGTCAGCTCACGGACCCAGATCAACGAACAGTCAATCAAATTGATCACATTGCGATACACAAGAGGCACGCATCCAGTATTTTGGATGTCCGAACATTCCGAGGGGCTAACATCGACTCGGACCACTACCTTGTTGTAGCCAAGGTAAGAATGCGGATATCCATTACGCAACAACAAACCAAAAATTCTGTGAATAAATTTAATGTTGAAAGACTGCAATAGCCAGAGACCGCCAAGGCCTTCGCACAACTCGTATCCCTTAACCTCGCGATTCACACCATTCCAACAGCATTGGACGTCAAAGAACAATGACAACTATGCCAACAAGCCATTAGATCAGCCGCAACTGACGTGCTAGGTTTCTCGCGGCCACCAGCAAGAAACGCCTGGTTTGATGAGGAATGCCAACAGATGCTCGCAGCCAAGAACGAGGCCTACAAGTCTAAGCTGCAGGTGAAGACGAGAGCTGCCATTGAGCTCTATAGGCAAAGAAGAAGGGAAGAACATCGGCTTTTCAGAAAGAAGAAAGAAGTGCATGAAAAGCGCGCGATCGAGGATATAGAGAGGTGCCACTCCAGGAACGATGTTCGCAAGTTTTACCAAAGTGTAAAACGTCAAAGCCAAGGATACAAGACTCGAACAGAATCCTGCCGAGATGAACAAGGAAATATCATAGTTAAGACACAGTCGATGCTGAGGATATGGAAGAACCACTTCTGCAGACTGTTAAACGGCGATGGCGAACAACATTCCGCTGTCAGGCAGAACGAACCATTTAATATTGGCAACGCCAGCGAAAACTGCCAACCACCTGACCTAAGTGAAGTGAGGATAGCAATATCTAAACTCAAGCTTAATAAGGCCGCCGGAAATGACGACCTTCCCGCTGAGCTTTATAAAGCCGGCGGAGATGACTTGGTAAGTAACATCCACCAACTCATAAGCCAAATCTGGTCGGTTGAAAGCATGCCTGAAGAATGGAACCTCAGCATCGTTTGCCCGCAAAAAAGGAGACCCTTTATAGAGACGAACTATAGAGACCTATGTCTAGTTTTGGTATACCGCCCAAACTCGTCAGTCTGTGTAGGATAACGATGGACAATTCTCGCTGTTCCATCAGGATCGGAAACGACCTCACCGACACATTCGATACCAAAAAAGGATTTAGGCAAGGCGATGCGCTGTCATGTGACTTTTTCAATTTGATTCTTGAGAGGATTGTGCAAACCTTCCGAGCCAACACCAGAGGCACAATTCTCCAAAAATCGGTGCAACTACTAGCATACGCCGACGACGGTATTGACATCAACGTGATGTCATAGCCACGTTTGCTAGTATAGAGAAGGAAGCGGCAAAAATGGGTTTAGCAGTAAATAAGGGTAACACGAAAGGACACACAACATCCACGAATTGGACAGAACGTCACCATTGACAGATATAACTTTGAGGTAGTACGGGACTTTGTCTACCTCAGCTCCGCTATTAACTCTGACAACAACATCTCGTCAGAAATTAAAGGAAGAATAACTCTTGCGAACCGCTGTTTCTTCGGGCTAAGAAGGCAAATAAGTAATAAAGCCCTCACTCCAACTACTAAGGAGATCCTATATAAGACCCTGATCATCCCATTCCTGCTCTACGGCCCTGAAGCATGGACCGTATCAAAAACCGATGAAGAAATCCTTGGTCGATTCGAGAGAAAAATCCTTCGAAAAATCTTCGGTCCCGTTTGCGTTCACGGGCTATGGAGACGAAGATTCAACCAAGAGCTGTACAGCGACATACCCCTGGTCAAAAAACTCCGCATTGGACGTTTAAGATGGCTAGGACATGTGGAAATAATGGACACCAATACTCCGGCTCGCAGAGTCTTCGATTCCCAGCCAGACGTCGGACGCAGTAGAGGAAGACCTCGCCTTAAGCGCACAAGTAGAAACCGACCTCAACCAACTTGGAGTGCGAAACTGGAGGCGAAGCTTAGGACCGGGCTAATTGGAGAGGCATGTTGGTTGAGGTCCAGGTTCATCCCGGACTGTAGCCCCACTTATGAAAGTAAGGAAGACACCAAATATGCAGGAAATGCGGAGACCGAGACATCGAGAAGAACATCCCCCCCGGCAACTTCTACTACACCAACCTACGTGTTGCCTGAGATGCAAGTACACCGGTTCAAAACACACGACCAAACAGCCACAACACTTCAAAACCAGCTGCGGAATTTTGTTTTCTCCTTTTCGTTACGCTTTTTCGTTTCATAAAATCCATTGTACTCCGTCCCAATAGAAGTTTTACTTTAAAAAAAAACACCGATACACGATTTAAGAAAATTACGACCGGAAAAAACCATTTGGAAGTCAAGAAGACCTGCCATCTCTTAAAAAAAATCCCAAGCTAATCCCACACATATTTTCATTTAAAATCAAATTCCCCCCCACTTTCACACATCACCAATCATGACCTTTTCCAGTGACAAAGATGACTACTACAAGGTTTTAAAATAAACCCCATTTACAGATATACACAAACGTCCTGCCCGCATCTTTTCCAAAGAACCCCCTGAAGGACTACATCAAATCGATCGAAAAGGGTTGTAATTCCTAATATACGTGCGCAGCACCACCTATTCGAACCACATTGTGGGGAATACGTAAAGCCCTCGGGGAATTCCTGAAGAAGGTACGAATTGGCTGTGAGCACGCTCATATTTATTTATGGATTGCGAAGTGTGGATTTTAATATTTAATCAACCGTTGGCCAAATCCATAACAAGTACATTTCCCTCCGAAGATTCCGAGTGTCAGGTGTCTGGGGATACACATAAAAACCCACTAAGCAGCTATGCTCCTTAAATTGATTGCCCCGTTTTCAGATACTTACCAGGTATATAAGGCTTTTGATTACACGACGACGATGATGATATTCGATTGCATTGATTATGATGGTTCGTTTCACTATGTGGCGTGCTGTTATGATTCGGCACTTCAGTACTTTCGGCTGCGCTAAGTATGATCATTTCGCGATCTTCGATATACATTTCGCTGCCATCGTCTGGCACTTGACGATAGTATTGTGGCCAGGTGGCCAAACCTGAGAGAATGAATGCCTCAACAGCGCAAACATAACCTATGACCTGTTGAATAGACAATGGCTGGTTATTTTTTCTCTGGAATTGATGAATCTTGATGAATCTTACCGCTGACGCAAAAAGAGTTTCCTTTGTGTGCTTCGGCACCCATGAAAATTCCTCGGCAAAAATGACCATGTGCAGTAAGAGGGTAGAACCCAAAATGAAAAACAAACCAATACTCAGGTACATCCATGTGTTCTGCAAATAAAAACCCCACCCCCACTTACTTACAAGGACTCTGCGGTACAGGCGTAATACTTACCACTTTAGTCCAATTGAATGGAAACATCAGTGCTATGTGCGAAATATCGAGAAACAACATTACACAGGTTATAAGGAGGGAGAAGACTGCACAGAAGATCATTAATCTTAAACGTCCTATAAGTGGCAGTAGAAAAAGGCCAACTTGCACGGTGCCAGCTGAGCATTCGCATGCAAGGCAAGCGGCAGAAGATAACTGAAATTGGAAATTAATCGAATAATGGCGGCAGAAAAAAAAAACAGTGAATGCCAGGAAAAGGAGACACTTACCACCAAAAGAATTCGTACAATCCCTGTAGGCGTTTTCAAATGTTGGGAATCACAGTGCAATACAACACCCCAAGCCAGCGGCGATTGACCACTGCTCTGTCTGTAGTTGGCGTGCGAGTCCCACGATGTGCAAGTACCCAGTGGTGACTCTAAGGATAATGATAGCTCTCCGGCTCTGCTGCCAGCTATTTCAAAATCCTGCACGTCGTCCAGCTGACAGCAGACCGGCTCTAAGTCACGTATTTCGTCCAGTAGGAATTCTATCTCATCCGTACCATATAAATCAGATTCAGATGGCGTTTGAAGTTGGGGTTGTTGCATTTCCCGCTGCGGGGGCTGTCCCACATCACCGGATCTTGTGAAGAATTATTCGACAAATCCAAATAAACGATTTTATTGAAACTGAAATTAGAAAACAGAAAATTGTTTGATGTAGGGATGCGATTAACGTTAAGAGATACATCGACTTTAAGAACGGATATATCGATCCATAGGTCTAATGGCTGTGTGGTCTAAAACGGTTAATTTATGTCATCTTACGAATCCCACCAAAAAAACAAACTTTTCTGCCAATTTTTAGCACCCATTATTAAGACATGTCAGACCTTGATGATACAACCCTTATAAGGTACATCAACTTATCGATGTTCTGGTCTACAGGTGTTTAAACTCAGAGCTATTGATATAAAAAGGCATGCTGAGTGTTTTGCTTCGACTAAATCTATTAACCTGAGTCTATATCAAGAAGTTTAAGAAGTTGAGGGGTAGCTAAGGCATAGCTTTATATGGCTCCTCTGATGTGATATTCGGCTTTGAAATCGATTGTGTGGAAGGTGTAAATGTGGCCTTGTTGGGTCTTCTATTTAGGATCCACCATGGTCTAAATATTTGACCAGTTGTGGACTTTCATGGCCAAAAACCATACAAATTCGAACTGGTCAAGTTATTGCCTTTCCAATTAGCCCGGTCCTTAGCTAACTGCCTTCAGTTGCGCACTTCAAGTTGGTTGGTGTCGGTTTCTACTTGTGCGCGCCACTTAAGGCGAGGTCTTCCTCTACTGCGTAAGACGTCTGGCTGGGAATCGAAGACTTTGCGAGCCGGAGTATTGGTGTCCAGTCGTTATACATGTCCATGCCATCTTAAACGTCCAATGCGGAGTTTTTTGACCAGGGGTATGTCGCTGTATAGCTCGTATAGTTCTTGGTTGAATCTGCGTCTCCATAGCCCATCAACGCAAACGGGACCTAAGATTTTTCGAAGAATTTTCCTCTCGAATCGACCAAAGATTTCTTCATCCGCTTTTGGTACGGTCCATTTTTCAGGGCATATAGCAGGACTGGGATGATCAGGGCCTAGTATAGGATCTCCTTAGTAGTTCGAGTGAGGGCTTTACTACTAAATTGCCTCCTTAGGCCGAAGAAACAGCGGTTGGCAAGAGTAATTCTTCGTTTAATTTCTGACGAGATGTCGTTGTCAGAGTGACGTTCTGTCAAATTCGTCGATGTTGTGTGTCCTTTCGTGTTGACAGCATGTCTTGCCCTCAATCTTGCCCTCATTAACCGCTAAACCCACCATTTTTCCGCTTCCTTCTCTATACTAGCAAATGTGGCTATGACATCACGTTGACTCCTACCAATGATGTCAATATCGTTATGTCATAGCCACATTTGCTAGTATAGAGAAGGAAGCGGCACAAATGGATTTAGCAGTAAATGAGGGTAAGACTAAATATATGCTGTCAACACGAAAGGATACACAACATCGACGAATTTGACAGAACGTCACCATTGACAGATATAACTTTCAGGTATTACGGGACTTTGTCTACCTCGGCTCCGCTATTAACTCTGACAACAACATCTCGTCAGAAATCAAACGAAGAATTACTCTTGCCAACCGCTGTTTCTTCGGGCTAAGAAGGCAATTTATTGGTAATAAGGCCCTCACTTGAACTACTAAGGAGATCTTATATAAGACCCTGATCATCCCAGTCTTGCTCAACGGCGCTGAAGCATCGGTTTTTGATACGGTCGTTTCAAAAACCGATGAAGAAATCCTTGGTCGATTCGAGACAAAAATTCAAGAACCAGATTCAACGAAGAACTAAAACGAGCTGTACAGCAACATACCCCTGGTCAAAAAACTCGGCATTTAACGTTTAAGATGGCTAGGACATGTAGAACGAATGGACACCAATACTCCGTCTCGCACAGTCTTTGATATTTCCGGCAGCCTTAATAAGCATGAGTTTCTTTCGTTGCCAATATCAAATGGTTCGTTCTGACTGATAGCGGAATATTGTTCGTCATCACCGTTTAACAGTTTGCAGAAGTAGTTCTTCCATATCCTTATATACTATACTGTGTCTCAACTACGATATTTCCTTGTTCATCTGAACAGGATTCTGTTCGAGCCTTGTACCCTTGGCTATGACGTTTTACACTTTGGTCTGCCTAAAGAGCTCAATTGCAGCTCTCGTCTTCACCTGCCGCTTAGCCTTGTAGGCATCGTTCTTGGCTGCGAGCATCTTGAGGGTTAGTTCCAATTTATAAGATACCCCTAGGACACGGAGTCATCACTAACCAATACGGATTGAGCGCTGCCATTGGCATTTCGGTTCATCCGCCACCATCTCTGTTGAGATTCCTAGATAACCTGTTGTCCAAATATGCCGAAGCAGCTCATCTAAGCTCGCCTGGGACAGCAGAATAGGTATTCCGTACCATTCTGACCAGGCTGTTTATAGTGTTTCTGTTTTTCGTCTTGTTATCAACACTCGCAATTATCGTTTAGCAAGTCAAATCCGGTTGGATGAGACCAGTACCCAATGGTTACCACTTGGAGGTAGCACGATTGATGTGTAGCCAGAGTTGCAACCACTGGGCATTGCCAAGTTAAAGCCAATCAGAGTCTACCCTCGTTCTACAACATCCAAACATCGATAGTTGCCATCAGCTTTGGTAAAACGGACAAAACTGTGATACCACGCCAGTTGTTGCAGTTCTTAAGATCCTCATTTTTCGGTATCTTGAAAATAACTCCGCCCTTCCATTTCCTGGGAAAGGTTTCACTCTCCTAAACAACCTGAACAAGTGGAAACAAAATACAGGCCGCTGTGGCTGGATCCATTTTCAGGAATTCGGCAGGTATGCCATCCAGTCCAGCTGTCAAGAGTCAAGAGCACATTTTGCTTTGGTCGAAAGATGCGGCCACCTAATTGATGTCATGTTCAAGGAATAGATCAAATAAATTATAAAGAACCAAACCAAAATACCTCACAGTTGAAATTCGGTTCTAATTTTTTAAAGTTGTTCAATATTCACATACCGACATAAAATATGGCGCACCCTTTATTGGAGTAAACAAATAAATTTCCAACAACAGGCAAGTTGATAAAAAGGACACGATATCGATTTAAAGTTCTATCGCCCGTAATTTTTGTATTTCTATGTCAAGCTCATTTTTTTAACCTTAATCAAGGTAATCTGACACAAACGTATTCAACCACCAAATCTTAATGTCGAACGTTTAACTCCATGGCAATATCCTTTGATTCATCTTCATTAGGTCCTCCCCCGCGGATACAAGGCGACAAAAAAAAACCTACTTGTCAAAAGCATATAAAAGGACGTCTGCTGTAGATATGTATGTAGTCTCCTGAAGGTTAACTGATTTTTCCTAATGACTTTAATGACAGCACAACACGCTACGCCATTTCCAAACTGATTTCATTCATCACAAGTTGAACAACCCATACACATCTAAGCCTTTATGAGGGTGAAACTATTTTAAGAATCGTACTGATGGCTTTCTTTTGACAAAAAAATTATGATTTACTTTAGGTCTGTTCTCGTACTTTTGCAGTAAAAATTGGTAAATTCTCCAATTTCTTGGAGTGGGGGTAAATTATCTCAGAAAGAGGCAATATTACCAAAAAATACGGGAACGCGTTTGGGTAAAAAAACAGTAAAATTATATATTTTGTATGTCTTTGAAAGAACAAATGACATCTTGCCTTGCCATCAACCCTTCTTTGAAGAAAAACAGTCCTTCTTTGTATGGGGTATCCTACGTCCTCCACAAAAATAGAAATGTCATTAATGCAGACAAGTACTTAAAACTTTTTGCCATTTTTACATTTCAAAATCTTCCTTAATCCAGAAGTCAACATGACTTCTTGTCCGAATATGTAAGGGCAACTAAAGAGGTGGCTTGCTTTGTCCATCCCAGGCTAATTGAGTTCACTTTTTTAGCGGGCTGGTGGAAGTCTTCTATAGAAACCATGAGGACCATTTTGCGCGTGCTCAAAGTAGTTGGAGATTTTTACTTACTAAACCCAGAAACCTTTTTGTATTCGTATTCCAACTAAGTATGCGGCTTGTCTAGCAAATGTTTTGTATATAAATATTTGGCAGGTAATTTTCCTTTGAGAGTTCCTGCTTTTTCCTCAATTTATAGCGCGGTTTGTGACTATCGGGCTAAATCCAAGGGTTTAGTTCTTTGAAAATGCTGCAATACACTTGTTTCGTCAATTTGGAGGACTGTTGTGTTAGTGTGTCGTCGTTTCGTCTTTTTCAGTGGTAATATCCAAATCTCTTGGGAAACTTTCGTTTTTTATGTATTTTGACGAACGAAATGGAAAACGAAATGCCAGGTCCCAGATCAACAAACAGTGAATTAAAATGCGTTAGACAAGAGAAGCTAACATCGAATCAGACTACAAATTTGGTACTCCCAAGCCGGATATCCACCACGCCACAACAAAATATACGGAATATTGTGAACAAATTTAATGTCGAAACACTGTTATTGACGAAACCGCCCAGAACTTTGCAAAAAGCGGATCCCCATACCACCAGCATTCAATGCCGAAGACCAATAGCGACAAGATTAGCACATGGGGTGCAATTTGTGGCCTCGGTGTAAACCCGAGCAAAACGGAAATGGTGCTATTCACCACCAAAACCAAAATACCCGATTTCACGATCCCCCGTCTAAATGGCCAACCACTCAGGCTATCTTCCAGTGCTAGGTATTTGGCTATCAGCTTGACCCAAAACTAAACTGGAAACGCAACATCGAACATAGAGTAAGGAAGGCGTGTGTTACCTTATATGCTTGCAGCAAAACCTTTGGAAAGGAGTAGGGGCTACAACCAAGATGACCTTGTGAATGTACACAACAGTGGTACATCCAATTCTCACATACGGATTACTAGGATGGTGGCCCTCATTGAGTAAATGCTACAACTTCACAAAACTAAAAAGGCTGCAATGAACAGCCAATATAGGCACCACGGGAGCACTGAGGTCGGCGCAAATGGTTGCCCTTACATTATAGATACCGCTTTATGCAGCTCAGTAAGACTCAAGGAGTCAGGATGCTGGACTGAAAGGCCGTATGGCCGTATGGCCACAGTAATATCCTGGACTCGTTACCAAACGCTTCCAACAAACTATACATCACACCTTCAAGAATGGCTTCCACTCGACTTAAATATCCAGTGACAGTGAAGAGCGTGCAAACGAGCTGACCAGGCAAGACACAGCTCTACATGGCTCACTTGCGGCACCCGCTAGGTGCGGTTAAGAGACAAATAGACTCATACTTCCTGAAGAAGGCCGACTTCAAATGGAAACGGTTAACAAATTGCGTCATATCGAGGATGATATGGCCCTCCTACGAAATAAACAGAACATACGATCTACTAAATGGAACCCGCCCAGATATCGCAAGAATTACGGCGATAGTCACGGGGCACTGGCCAATTGAAGACCATGCGGCCAAATTTGGAATACCATACAACCCCCAATGCCGCAGTTGCGGGAACACAATTGAGAGATAAACCCTCTCCCATTTCATCTGCAAATGTCCGGCACTAGCAAGAGCCAGACTGCGTGCATTAGACCAACAATTCTTCGACAACCTTAGCGATATTTCGGGTAAAAGGATACAAGATCTTATCCGTTTTCTAAACCTCATAGGCTCTATCTAAAGCCCGCCTGTATCACATCACACGAGTCGTGGTAACAAAAAGGCACATAAGTGCTAATTGGGTTCATGCTGAACTGCCACCTCTACCTACCTACCTATATCTAGGAAACCGATGCTATTTCGGTTTAGCAAAACAAACGGAATCAACATTCTAAACCTGGAAGTCCAAATATTTGCTCTACCGGATCCTAATCCTGAGGGGCTCAGTGGCGCGATGGTTAGTGCGATGAACTGCCGCGCAGGAGGTCTGGGTTCGATTCCCAGCCGTAGCAACACCTAAATGATTTTTCACTGGCCCTCCTTTCGTGATGATCTGACAAATCATCCGAGTAGTATCAATTGTCAAGAATAGCTTATCTCAACTTAGCCGTTCGGAGTCGGCATAAAACAGGAGGTCCCGCCATCGTGCAAGAAGTACACACGCACACATGAATGGTTGTGAGAAAGCTAGGCCCTGGGTACTAACGAGCCTGTTGCGCCAAAAATTTGTATTTTTTTTTTTTTTTGGATCCTAATCCTACCAGTCCTACTTTACAGCGCCGAGTGCTGGACAATAAGCAAATATTAGGCACTTTCGAAAGAAAAATTCTTCGACGAGAAAATACAACCGCGAACTTTATGAGCTGTTCCAAGATGTGGATCCAGTACAAAAGGTAAAAACACGTAGACTACATATCGGTCGAATGAACAATAATCCTCCAGCCAAAAGAATCTTCGAATCCCAGCGACAAGGTAGACCTAACCTCCAGTTTAAGGATCAAGCAATCATGGATCCCAAAGACCTGGAATACCATCAATGAAAAGGAAAGGGTACCTTGGTAATGGGACACATCTCCATCCACGATCTCTGCCTATTTTTAATTAAAGTCCTCCACAGTTTTTTTTTCTAAAATTTGAGAAGCCTACCTACATCTCTTTAGATTTGGATTTACAAGTTTTTTATATAAAAAAAAACGAAAGCTGCAACTCAAAAGAGTCAAAAGGCCAACTGCAACGAATGAACCCAGAACCCACGCCATACTTGAGATGGATCTACCAACATAACAACCTGCCAGTTTAACCATTTCCCACAGGGAATACTGCCTAACAAGCCATTCTGCCTATCCACAAGCTAATCTCTCTAACCCACCGATACCTGGAAATAGCAAATTCATTAATTAAACCTCCCTAGCGCCCCCTTTACCTCAGATAAATAATAAACGTACATAATGTGATTAATTTTGTTTTTTTTTTTCTCTTTTTTTTTTGCAATTCCATTAATCTAAAACATTGTGTATCATCCGAGCAGCAGCAGCCCCATGAGTATGCCCTGCTCCCTGGTAAACTTCACGCTCCACTCGTGTTTCAAAAACAGCACACCCCCGTAAGCAAGAGAGAGAGAGAGCGCTCCCGTTTCCTCCTCCCTCTCCAGTATGAGGTCAAGATGTTTGCAATTAACACAACCGCTGTGTATGTGTGTGTTATCATTTTTAAAGTGCAATGTGCTTAATGCCCGCATCTGGTAGGACTACTCCATGCGCACTCTACTTCATGCTGGTGCCACCGAATCTCCCCAGGATCAATTATTCGAATTTACATACAAAGTAAAGGGCTCCTTTGCCACCACTCTCACCGTTGGGCTACTACCCATCAACATCATCATCATCATCCTTTTCGTCGTCGCAAACTACCGCCACCGTCGTCGTCGTCATCCAATGTATGCAAATTTATTGTCAACAGGGAGCATAACGTTGTAACCACCACAACAGCAGCAGCAGTAGCAGTAGCAGTAGCAGCCAGAGTACTCCACTATGTGTATCAGTCTATTCATAGTGTGCATGCATATGAAAGGTCCTTTGGCACACACACACTCTCCCAGATATTGCCTATTCGTTGGATTATAAATTAAAAATAGTGCAATTCAATTCATTGACCTAGTTCGCCCGCAACCAACCCCACTCACACACCCCCGCTAATATGATGGAGTTCCTTATTTTTTCATCGCCTGAAAGGAGCTCCTAGCTTGAGAGTGGGTGAAAGCGGCTACGATTGCAAGAAAGGATAATTCATGCAGTACACGGGTGTTCAGTGTGCGCCGTGCGGGTACGTATAGGCTACGACCGACGACGACGGGAAATGTTAGAAATGCTGGCGTTGCAATGGACTGCAGGCGGCCGGAAGTTTAGTGTTTCACTGAAGTAGACAGTGTGGCAATTATAAGTCGTCGATAGCCAGGAGAAGTATGAATCGTTTAATGCTCCTGACACATTCCACTTACACAGGCAGAGGCGCGCGCGCTCCTGGCAAAATGAATTTGAGTGGAAGGAATGTGTGCAGAGTGCACCTTAGATTGTGTTGGCTGAATGGCAAAGCCGACATCGTCGCATATGGAACCACCAACAACACCCCGATTCCTAACGTGAATATAATTTTATTTGAACTGGAAGTTGTAACTTTTTATGTGCAAGCGAAAAAGGATGTACAAAGAGAAAACTAAATGATTGCAGTATTACTCGATACATCAAGAAGGAGGAAATTCCTTTTTTTTTCTTTCAAGTTGGGTAGGTATTGAGAGAAAGGACCGACAAGGCGCGTATTCAACTGGGAGTTGAATGTATTTCTTTGTAGATGGAACTCTTTTGGAAAAGAGCCGACATGTACATTTTTCTCGATTTTTTTTGTTGTTTTGTATCTTTTTTTTGTATCTGTATCTTTATTTTGTTAGTGCTCTTATTTTTCTGAACAATTGGAGAATTCTTCCGGGAGCGTGTGTGTATGCGGGCTGGTATTAATGGCTTCCAAAGTAGAGTAGGAGTGTATTAATTAAAAATGAAAATCCCAAAGGGATATCAAATATTGTGGAAATTGTTTGGCATAATTTTGTATGCAACATGCAAATAATGCATTTGTGTGCTTTTTGCATTGTTGCTCCAACGATAAATGGATGTGCACATACCGTAAAGCAGGACAAAAGGCATAACAAGCAAATGTTTGCAGATACACATACGAATTGTACTGTAAATATGTTAATGTAGGTACAATGCATTTGTTGAGTTTCCAAAACTATCGTGGATACATAAGAAAGTGGTGGTCAAATGGTATGATCATATGAAACCTTGAGTTTTCAACTAGCTGATGCCTACCAACTCTGACTCTCAGGCTTCACGTGGCGACTGCCTAATAACGGGTCCCCCATCTAACGTTTTTTTTCAACTAGTGCTTATTTCGTGAATGGTAACACTTAGCTCATGTCTGATTTGACAGATAATTAGTTTTATCCTTCCGCTGAACGAATATGGTTGTATATACGCTTGAACAACACTGGGAAATATTGCGACATTACTTTGAAAACCATGGTAATGTTGCAGAATGTGTGCGAAAATTGCGTACGGATTTTGGAAGAAGAGAAGCACGGTCAGCTCCGTATGTTCGTTATCTTGTGAAAAAAGTGAAAGAAACTGACATCCTCATCGATAAACCAAAGCGTGAAAAGCCAAAAACAGTGCGTACACCCGAGAATATTGCTGCTGTGGCAGAAAGTGTGCGTGAAGCGCCATCAACATCAATTCACCGTCGTTCTCAACAATTGAACATATCGGAGACATCATTGAGACGAATTTTGCATAAAGACCTTGGTATGACGCCATACAAAGTCCAATTAGTTCAGGAGTTGAAGCCAACCATCCAATGCGTTTTCGCTTCACTAAGTGGGCCAGCGATCGACTTAGAGAATTTGCCGATTTTGCCAAAAAAAATCATCTTTTCAGATGAAGATCATTTTGATCTTGGCGGGTATGTAAACAAGCAAAATTGTCGCATTTTGGGCACAGAAAACCCGCACGCATACATTGAAAAGCCGATATACCCAAAACGAGTCACTGTTTGGTGCGGATTTTGGTCCAGAGGCATAATTGGGCCATTTTTCTTCGAAAATGAGCAAGGAGTGGCCGTTACAGTCAATGGCGATCGTTATCGGGCCATGTTGAACGAATTTTTGTTCACAAAAATTGAAGAGGAGGATATTGGCAACATTTGGTTTCAACAGGACGGCGCTACGTGCCACACGGCCGAAGCTACACTCGATGTTTTGCGCCCTGTTTTTGAAGATCGCATTATCAGCCGCAGAGCTGATGTCGTTTGGCCACCTCGGAGCTGCGATTTGACACCGTTGGACTATTATTTGTGGGGTGCCGTAAAAGAAAGTGAAAAGTGTTACGCCGACAAGCCAGAGACAATTGACGCTTTAAAGGACAATATTCGTGAAGCCATTGGTGAAATACAGCTGCACACAATCGATAATGTGCTTAAAAATTGGACCGATCGTGTAGGCTACTGCATGGCCAGCCGAGGCAGCCATTTGAATGAAATTATTTTCCATTATTAACCGGAAGGATTGTACTTTCAAATAAAAAAAAATTGAGAAAATATTCAGTAGTTTTTTTACAGCATTTTCAAAAAAAAAACAAGTTATTTGGCGGACCCTATAGAAGAACGCTCTGCACGAAAAGACCACTAAACCATGAGGAGGGAATAAAAGAAAATCCTGCAAAGGTAAAAAAGAGAACACGCAGCCTCTTCTTGTCTCGCGACAAGAAGAACATCCGTCAATTCTTCTAGAAATCCAAACAACTGGCAGCTGGCTTCAAATTAAGAACGAAGACTTCACGAAATAACAATGGCAACAATAGTCACTGACGCACAGCATTTTCAGCAGCTCCTTAATGGACATAGGCCAAGAAACCACCTTCAGTTAACTAATAGGTAACGATCTCTACTAGAGTTGAAGAAGTTGGAGCAGCCATACAAACACTGAAGAACAACAAGGCAACAACAAGGTGGATGACCACGGTGTAGTGGTAATGGTTTCGCCTGTTGAGTGAAAGGTGTTGCTTTAGAAGTTTGCATGCACCAAACCATCAATAAAGTCTGGATGGATGAGTGCATGCCTGACAATTGGAATATCAGCTACATATTTCTAATCTACAAAAAAAGGCCTTTCTGCAACATAATTATCGGCACGTATCAGTGTGTTGTCCGGCCCGGCAAATCTTGGGAAAGACCAACGAATTTCAAGTCGAAACACACCATCTTTTCATCGACTTCAAGGACTTGTATGATAGCATTGCATAGAGCTTAATAAAGCAGATTTCGGGATACCATCAAAACTTATATATAGCATTAGAGGACACGCAATACATCCTTCGGTTTGAAAACTGTAAGAAAAGTAAATTATGATTACGATGCATCCACGGCTGACAAACATTTTCCACAGTGGCGAAAACTGCGAAATGTAAACAACGACAAATTTCAGCAAGCAAATGACAGTTCTCTCTATTCTGGTGGGGGACAAATTTCTTTCTTTACATTGTTCAGAAAGAATGATGGCCGCCGAGAAAAAGTAGTAGAGGAAGAAAATTGGCTCCTAAAAGACCTCTAAGGAAAATAATCGAAATTTGTCATTAAGCTAAAGGAAGAGAGTTGAGATGGCACTGAAATTTACTGTCGACGTTGCAAGCAATTGCATTTTAAATAAAAAGTTTGAACGAGGAGGAACCCATCGGAGTGAGAATTTTTTTTAGTTTAAACCAATAAGTGGCAAACAAGGGCAACAGAAAACGCCGAGACAAATAAAAGAAAAATAAAAAGAAAGGGCAATAGCCAGAACCAGGAGTCAGGACTAAAGAGGACCAACAAACTTGGCCGCTTGAAATTTAAAAGTCAGCCAGAGTCCTGTGAGGAAAAGATAGCAGATGAAATCCAGAAAGGGAAGCAGTTAAGTAGGAGTCAGCCGAAGTGTAAGCGGTTACAACATTTAACCGCATTAAACAAAAACGTCCCGGTTCAAATACCGCTGCAACCAAAGCTTCATTCCTTTTTTTTGTCCCAAAATCGGTTGTGAAAGAAAAATCAGAGAAGTTTGAATAATTTAAAATCAACTGAATTGGTTAAATTAATTAAAATAATTAACGAACTAACGTAAAGAAGATCCTGCGCCCTTCGGCGAGCAAATAAGGCGGGTACCTTCATGTCAGCAAAACCTCCTACGAGACACTCAACAAGACAGTTCATCTTAACATTTCCAAACTTGTACCGTATTCCGACAAGGAGATGAGTATGCGATTTCTTAGAATTCGTGCTGGGACAGATAGTGCGCGGGGTAGGATTTAATACGGAAGGCCCTATCTTCAACAAATGTTTACTCTGCCCTGGACCTTTATCTACCAGTCTTACTTTACGGCGCCGAGTGCTAGACAATAGGAAAACGTAGCAAATATAAGGCAATTCCGAAAGAAAAAATCTTCGTGGAACTTTGGGTCATGTATGCGAAGAAGGCGAATGGAGAAGCAGATTCAACTGAGAACTTTATGAACTATACCAAGATGTGGATGTAGTACAAAAGGTAAAAACATGTAGACTACTATGCCTCGGCCACATCGAGCGTATGATCAATGATGCTACAGCCAAAAGAATCTTCGAATCCCAGCCTTCAAATTCGAGGTAACAAGAAAGATGGAAGTCTGCCTCGTCTCAGAGAGAGACTCTCAACGGGTAGGAAGCCCGTTTAGTAAAAAGTAAGTAACCATGACATAGGCAAGAAGTCCCATGCTTTCAAGACATAAGCGAACGAATGGTAACAATCACCATCGAAGCCAAATTTGCCAATAAAAACCATATATGCGCTCACTCATGATGGAGGAAAAAGATGATAAAGCGTTCTGTCCAATTCGTCGATGTTGTGTGTCCTTTTGATTTGACAGCATACACTAACTTGGTCTTACCCTCATTTAATTCTAAACTTTCGCTTCCTTCTCTATATCTAGCAAACGTAGCTATGACATCACGTTGACTGCTATACCAATGATTTCAATATCGTCGCCGTATGCTAGTAGTTGCACCGATTTGTGGAAGATTGTGCCTCTGGTGTTGGCTCGGGAGTTTTGCCCAATCCTCTCAAGAGTTTTGTTAAAGAAGTCACATGACATGAATGTGTCGGTGAGGTCGTTTCCAACCCTGATAAATCAGCGAGAACTCTCCATCGTCATTTGGCTTTTTGTTTTTTTTTTTCCAGGATCTGCCGAAGTGTGAAGATTTGATCAGTTGTGGACTTTCCTGGCATAAAACCTTACTGATAAGGGCCGATCAGGTTTCAGTAGCTCACATATTGCAGATAGGATCTTTTAGGCGATGTTGAGCAGACTTATGCCTCTGTAGTTGGCGCAGTTCATAGGGTCTCCTTTTTTGTGGATCGGGCAAACGATGCTGAGGATCCATTCTTCAGGCATGCTATCATCCGACCAGATTTGGCTTTTGAGTTGGTGGATGTTACTTACCAAGTCATCTCCGCCAGCTGTATAAAGCTCAGCCGTCATTTCCGGCGGCCTTATTAAGCTTGAGTTTAGATATAGCTATCCTCACTTCACTTAGGTCGGGTGGTTGGCAGTTTTCGCTGTCGTTGCCAATATTAAATGGTTCGTTCTGCCTGACAGCGGAATGTTGTTCGTCATCGCCGTTTAACAGTCTGCAGAAGTGGTTCTTCCATATCCTCAGCATCGACTGTGTCTCAACTACGATATTTCCTTGTTCATCTCGACAGAATTCTGTTCGAGCCTTGTATCCTTGGCTTTGACGTTTTACACATTGGTAAAACTTACCAACATCGTTCCTGGAGTGGCACCTCTCTATATCCTCGATCGCGCGCATTTCTTGCACTTTTTTCTTTTTTCTTCTTTCTGAAAAGGTGGTGTTCTTCCCTTCTTCTTTGCCTATAGAGCTTAATAGTAGCTCCCGTCTTCACCTACAGCTTAGCTTTGTAGGCCTCGTTCTTAGCTGCGAGCATCTGTCGGCATCCCTCATCAAACCAGAGGTTTCTTGTTGGTGGCCGCGAGAAACTTAACACATCAATTGCGGCTTACCTAATGGCTTGTTGGCATAGTTGCCATTGTTCTTCGACATTCGATGCTGGTGGAATGGTGTGAATCTAGAGGTTAAGGTATACCCGTTGTGCGAAGACCTTGGCGGTCTCTTGCTTTTGCAGACTTTCAACATTAAATTTGTTCATAGTATTTCTGTTTTTTTTTGTGGCGTGGTGGATATCCGCACCTTACCTTTGCTACAACAAGGTAGTGGTCCGAGTCGATGTTAGCCCCTCGGAATGTTCGGACATCCAAAAAACTGGATGCGTGCCTCTTGTCTATCGCAATGTGATCAATTTGGTTGACTGTTCGTTGATCTGGAGACCGCCATGTCCCCTTATGGATATCGAGGTGAGGAAAATGTGTGCTGGCTATAGTGGCATTTCGTTCCGTAGCGAAGTCAATTAGCCTAAGTCCGTTACCAGACGTGTTGTCGTGTAGGCTATATTTTCCGACAATACTGCTAAAGAGGTCTTCTCTTCCTACCTTTGCGTTAAAATCTCCCAGCACGGTTTTAAAATCGTACTTTGGTAGTCGCTCATAGGTTTTGTCAATTAGCTCATAGAAGCAATCTTTCGTTTTATCATATTTTTCCTGTGAGCGCATATAAGGCATATGTTCGCGAATTTGGCCTTGATGTGGATTGTTACAATGCGTTCGCTAGTCTTAGAAACAAAAGACTTCTTGCCTAAGTCTGGCACCTATAACAAATCCGAATCCGAATAGTGGCTGTTTCTGCTCACTATAACACGGTCCGTAGTAGATGTGACAGTTTTTCATTTTCTTTCTGCCCGCCCCATCCCATCGTATTTCCTGGATAGCAGTAGTGTCTGCTTCGTAGCAGTTTAGGGCTTCCGGTAGTTGTTCGCCTGTACCTCTCCTGTTGAATGTTCTCACAATCCAGGTACAGATACGAATGTCGTTGTCCTTTTTTCGTTTAGGAGGGTCATCAACAATAAGATTAGTCCTTTCCGAGCCTATTGGTTGCTTCGTAACATATTTTTTTTTCCATGGGTGGGTAGTTAACCCAAAGCACAACCCCCATCCTGGATGGCCAGTTCCAATTTTTTAGATACCCCTAGGACACGAGGCCATCAGTATCCACTACATGATACTGCTGCTATTGGCCTTTCGTTCATCCGCCACCATCTCTGGTCAATAACCCTTGAGATTCCTAGATAACCCGTTGTCCGAATGTGTCGAAGCAGCTCAGCCAGGTTCGCCAGGGTGATTATAGTGTTGCTGCTTTTCGTCTTGCTATCGCAACACTCGCACTTATCGTTTAGCAAGTCAAATCCGGTTGGATGCGAACGGTACCAGATGGTTACCACTTGTAGGTAAAAATAAGCACATTTGATGTGTAGTCAGAGTTACAACTACTGGGCATTGCCAAGTTAAAGCCAATCAGAATCTACCCTCGTTCTACAACATCCAAACATCCAACACTACGGCTCGCAGAGTCTTCAATTTCCAGCCAAACATCAGGACACAGCAGAGGATGACGTTGCCTTAAGTGGCGTGCACAAATAAAAACCGACCTCAACCAACATAAAGTGCGCAACTGGAGACAGTAAGCTAAGGCCAGGCTAATTGTAGAGGGATGTTGGTTGAGGCCCAGGTTCATTGCAGACTTAAATGTCTCTTGAGCAAGTTAGTAAGGACAAGTTTTCACAGTTCCTGCATTATAGTCCATAATTAAGGACACAATGGTTGCCCTTAGGTTAGTAGGTTGATGAATTGGACGGTGTACGTCTTCCATCACACTCAGGTCAATATAGACCTATTGTGATGGCCTTACTTGCCCACCACTTAATCAAGCTACATATGGAGGATTATACCTTTATTTTAAAAATGGTTGCTTTACTAGGGAACATTCAGGCAGATAGGAGTACATGTACAACGCAATAGATTAATGGAGTAGTAATGGCTTGACGTACTTGAAGACTGCCAGATGAAAAACTGTTAAATTAAAGTTAAATGTAAGTGTCATGAGATATATATTCCTTCGTAATGAAATAAATTAAAGTACCTGCTCCTGAATGAGATCGCTGCGATAGCAATTCCTACCCACTCATCAGCTATCCCCCAATGTCAACTATGAATACCAAAGTTTCCACGTATTCCCACACACAACTAAAGTGTGTTTAGGATTTCCAGTTACAATCCAACACTCCACGGAATTTACCCGCCAAAAATATTTCATAAATGTTCAATGTTCAACTTTTCATCGTGAATTCCGCAAACAACATAACTCGATATTTACAACAATTGAGGTAGTTATACTCACACCATTCCATGCACGGCAATCTAACAAAATTCCAAAGGATCACATCCCTTCAGTGCCCCAAAATGTACACCAATAAAGCAGCCCTGAGCCATTAACCTCAAACGAAACAACCCGAAAATTCACTTTCAAACTATTTAATTATAACCGAACATGTACAGGGATGTAGATACACATATACATGTGCGCGCCTATAGGGTGTTTGCGTCCGCTTTTCATAAAATTCCACCTGATTTTCACCGAATCGACGCTGTGCCTGAGCATTGAAAAGTTCGTCTTCCTCTTTTTTGAAGAATGACTGCGGGTAACTGCAGGAAATTGTCTCGTGCCCCATCTCGCTCTAGCCCATGAAACATGAAGAGCTTGAAGCTTGTTTGGACTACGAATACGACAGTGTCTCCTTATTAAATTTACCTTTAGCATTTTAATGAGTCCTGATGCAGAAGCTTCCTTGCTGTTTTCCATTCTTTTTATTTATTTTTTATTTCAAGAGGACGCCGGCTGATGATGGGAGGAACAATGAAAACTGGATTATTCTGGTCAAAACCACCACAAATGACGGTAATGAACCTCTCTCAATAAATATAATCGAAGGATCTCTCAAGCCCCATGGCATTCTCTTTTCATATTCAGAGCGTTTTCATATTTGGACATCTGAAAAAAAAAACGAGACACCCTCGAAAGGACACTCCTTCGTTGTGTCGTGTGTTTGGATTATATTTTAGTGTTCCGTTAAATATAGCAATGATTTAACTGTGTAGAAGGACAACCGTGCACACTTGAGGCGACAACGAAGGGTGGCGAAAGGGCGCCCTTCACGAAAGAGGCTAATAACCCGGCTTAATTACAGCCGGTGCTGGCGCATGAAACGGATTGGACTAGACCAGGACAAAAATCAATAACACCCATAGATTGGTGCGGTACACGCAAGGATTCCAATTTGAAGGACTCGAATGTTTCTCCCAAAAAAAAATAAATAAATAGAAATCCGTATACAGAAGACCTCCAAACATCCACTTCGCCCTATTCTAAGCCTTGCGCTTCTTCAACAAATAAGCATCGCTCCTCTATACCAGTGATGGTTTCGGTATACCGAAGGGGATTGAAGAGGTTTTCCTTTTAATGGGGTGGTGGTAGTTCCTCGGAGCAGAGTATTTTCCTTTTTACGGAGAAAAGTTTTGTGCTGCCTTAAAAATACTATACAACTGCCGCCCATATCCTGTCAGATGCGATATGTGTGTATGGTCGCGATGGGCGATGACAACGTCGAAAGATGACAACTCCAAGTGTATAATCGTACATACATATGTGCATGTGTGTAGCGTTTGGTAAGTGTGTGCGAGGGAATATGGGACAATCATAGACTGCAGATGATTTAGTTTCTCATTTAATGTGGCGCAATGTGGCCATTACTCCGTTATCGATCGTCCTACGACGACGTACGATAATGTTGATGATGATTTTTCTCTTTAAAATTTTATCCCATAGGCTGAGTGGACATGGGAAGGAAGGTTGGAGTGGTTATTCTTCTTTTTTTGGGGGAATTATTTTTTTTTTTTTGCTAGACTAGAGAAGGACTAACGTTTTAGGGCAGTTTTCCATTGAAATGAAGAATCCTTTTTAATAAGGAGACGAGGGAATATGCATAGATTACATTTTTGTTGCTACTGCTGTGGTAGTGTGGTGGAGCTGACAATAAGAGAGACGGCTTTTCAGTTTCTGTTTGTTTAAGAGGATATGGGAAAGTAATTGCCAAGAAAAATACATTTCAAAATGGGGATGTCCTATTTTTCAATGAAAGGAAAAGCGCACACATATACGCACTGAATTTATGTTCATTTCATAAATGGGATGAAAACATGACAACCTTGACAGGTTTTTATTTTTTTTTATTTTTGACAGATGAAAACAAAGTTGCAACACTGACGTTACAGGAAATGTGTGTGTGTGTCTATTATAATCAATGATGGTTTTAAGGACGTGTTTTCAATAAGATGAAACGTTGCAAACCATTCATTATTTATGAATATACGCCATCTTTTATGTCGGTATGTACAAATTGATTACATTTGACATTTTTCAACCAATTACCTTAGTTTAAGTTTTTTAAACGTCAATTCAGTTCAATTTTAACCATAAATCGCTTTATACCGAAACAATGCGGCGAAATAGTAACGGTGTTCATTGAAAATAGACGTTCAGTTGCATACCACAACTTGCGTATTCTCGAAAATACCGTCGACAACACTATTCGCCGTTTGATGTCAAATTTAGTTGAGCACGGGACAGTGGGAGATCGTCGACATGCCGTTCCAACATATTGGTTTGAAGCGGTAAGGTAAAGTGTTGCCTACAACCCACACGTGTCATACGTCACCGTAGTCAGCATTTTGACGTCAGTGGAACCTGCTTGCGGTAGATTTTGAAGGATGATTGCATTTGTTTGCATATAAGGTGCAATGGACTCAAAAAATATTGTCTGTCGACCATCCACATCGCTTGGAACATATTCGCTCAAATAGTGGATACTGAACCTGGGCCCACATTCCGTAAAGTGATTATCGTTTGACGAAAACATTTCGACGGAACATCTTGCACCACGTAAGATAAATAGTCGCTTCTGCTGTCGGCGATATCACTTTATTTGCTTCACTTAAAATAATAATCGACAAATCACAGACGATTATTGTGCGATTGCTCATGATTACCGTCTGAGATATAATCGTTTTCAAAGTTACGGAATGACCCCCTGGTTTTTGAAAGCAAATTTTGATGACCGACGAAGCCCATTTCACACCCCCTGGCGCCGTTAACAAGCAAAAATGCCGCATTTGAGAACGCAGAAGCCACGCGAATTCCATGGAAAGCCATTGCATGACGAAAGAGTGACTGTTTGGGCGAAAGTTTGGGCCAAAACCACTACTTGACCTTTTTTCTTTGGAAGGCGAACCAGTCGATGGGACTCAATGTGTGTGAAAAATGTCTGGAAGGTTACTGGTTTCACCAAGACGGTGCGCCATGCCACACTGAAAATAAAAAATAAATTAATTTCTGCAACTAAAAGTCTCTTGACGTGTGCCGTCAAAAAACGGCGATATTGACTGGCCACCCAGATCTCCAGATTTTACCCCACCGGACTGCTTTTTGTGGGGGTTATTTGGATAGCGCCCACCAGCAAGAAACCCTTAGTTTGATGATAAATGCCAACGGATGCTTGCAAACAAAAACGAGGCTTACAGGGCTAAACTGCAGGTGAAGACGAGAGCTGCTATTGAACAAAGGAAGAGGAAAGAACACCGGCTTTTCAGAAAGAAGAAAAAGAGCCAGAAAAGGGCGCTATCGAGGATATAAAGAGGTGTCACTCCAGGACTGATGTGCGCAAGTTTTACTAATCTTGTCGAAATGAACAAGGAAATGTCGTAGTTGAGACACAGTCGATGCTGAAGATATGAAAGAACCAATTCTGCAGACTGTTAAACGGCAATGCAATTCAATATTGGCAAAGACAGCGAAAACTGCCAACCAGCCGACCTATGTGAAGTAAGGATATCAATATCTAAACACAAGGTTAACAATGCTGCCGAAAATGACGGCCTTCCCGCTGAGCTTTATAGAGCTGGTGGAGATGTGTAAGTGGTAAGTGACATCCACAACTCATAAGCCAAATATGGATGGATGAAAGTGTGTCTGAAGAATGAAACATCAGCATAGTTTGCGCGATCCAAATAAAATGAGACCCTCTGAACAGCGCCAATTACAGAGGCATAAGTCTCCTCAACGTCGCCTACAAGATCCTATATCTTCCGTAATATGTGAACGACTGAAACCGTTTACCAACAACCGGATCGGCCCTTATTAGTGTGGTTTTAGGACAGGAAAGTCCACAATTGATCAAATCTTCACACTTCGGCAGATCCTGGAAAAAAACCTAAGAAGTCAAAATGGATACCCACCACTTTTCTCAGATTTCAAAGCCGCATACGATATCATTTATTGAGACGACCTATACAGAGCCATGTCTTGATTTGGTATACCGCCCAAACTCTTCAGTCTGTGTAGGATGACGATGTACAATTCTCGCAGCTTCATCAGGGTCGGAAACGCCTTCACCGACACATTGGATACCAAAAAAGGATTTAGGCAAGGCGATGAACTGTCATGTGACTTCTTTAATCTGATTCTTGAAAGAATTGTGGGAAAACTCACGAGCCAACACCAGATGCACAATCTTCCATAAATCGGTCCAACTACTATAACATACGTTGACGATATTGGCATTATTGGTCGGACTTAACCTGATGTCGTAGCCACCTTTGCTAGTATAGTGAAGGAAGCGTCAAAAATGCCGGCAACACGAAAGGACACACAACATCCACGAATTGGATAGAATGTCACCATTCACATATATAACTTTGAGGTAGTACGGGACTTTGTCTACCTCGGCTCCACTATTAATCCCGACAACAACATCTAGTCAGAAATTTAACGAATGTCCCCACAGAAAATTCCAATTTACAGGACCAAAAGGCGAAATTATGCACTCACCGAACGTTTCCTACAACAAATAAATTGTGGCACGAGCTGTGTGACATGTTACGCCGTCTTGTTGAAACCACAGCTCCTGCACATCATGGTTGTTCAATTGATGAACGAAAAAGTCCGTTATCATGACTCTATAGCAGTCACCATTGATTGTAACGTTCTGGCCAGCATCGTTTTTAAAGAAGTATCGAGCAAATATACCACCAACCCAAAAAGCACACCAAACAGTCCGTTTTTGTGTGGATGTAAAGGTGTCTCAACAGGATTATCATCACTCCAAATACAGCAGTTTTGATAATTGACGTATCCATTCAACCAAAAGTGAGCTTCATCGCTAAACAAAATTCGCTTATGATTGGGATCAACGGCAATCTTGTTTTGGGCCCATTAACCAAACCTACGCCTTGCTAGGTGATCCTGTGGCTTCAGTTCTTGCACGAGTTGGATTTTGTAAGCATACAAACTAAGATCTTTCCGCGAAATCTTCCAGAATATCCAATTCTTGCGTGGAAACTGTCAGATAGACTGATTCAAGTCTTCCTCTACGCTATGCTCTACAGCTGCAATGACTTCTTCTGTACGCACTGTACGACGTCTCTGTGGATGCGTATTATCATTTAGAATAAACGTGGTTCGCACCACGTTCCATACTTAATCGTATTAATTGGTCTGATGGACGATTATGTTAACCGTAAAATGGACGTAGTGCGCGATACGTATTTCGAACAGAACAATGATTTTCAAAATAAATTTGCACAATTTGGAAGCGTTATTCAGACGTCAGTCTATTCATGTTGAAATGTCAAACCAAACTTAAAATAAATCACTTGACAGCTCAGAAAATGGCCGCCAGTTAAAATAGTGTTGCCAGCTTAATGTTTTATACCTCTAAAAAAATAAAACACCCTTTACTTGTGTGCGCGACTTAAGGCGAGGTCATCCTCTACTGCTTCCGACTTCTGGCTGGGGAGCGAAGACTCTGCATGCTGGATCGTTGGTGTTCTACATGTCCCAGTCATCTAAAAGTCAAATGCGGAATTTGTTTTGACCAGGTCATGATTGAACAATAACGAAACGGGTGCGAAGAATTTTTGTAAAAAGATTTTTCTTCGTCCGCTTTTGACACCATCCATACTTCGGCATGGTAGAGCAGGACGATGTTGAACAGGGTCTTCTATAATATACGATCTGCTTGGTAGTTCGTGTAACAGCTCTTCATTGCTGGTTGGCTTAATCAGCACACGTGGCATGTACATTTTGAAAACTGAAGAAGTGACGCGTGGCTCAAGTAAGTAGATGGTCAAGTTACTTCCCATGCCAATTATTGTTTTCCCTTTTTGTATTTTATATTCAGCTTTATGTTTAAATGTTTAAAAATTAATTGAATTAAATCGCTGCAACGCACTATAACAGTCTACATAGTCATAAAATGCTACTAAGGGAAGATATTACATTTAGGGAGTTTGAAGATCCATAAGTTAGTCAAAGCTAGTGATACAAACCCAAAACAAAGTCCTGTAGATACCAAAAAGAAAAAAATCATAATTGAGTCACATTCCAGCCAGGCTTTTGAAGGGCGTAGTAAAGTCTATATAAAAATATGAATGCGGCTCCAAACGGTATCACGGAACTGAGTAGTGGAATTTTCAACGAATCTGCCGAATAAAATCAGAAGAATTTAACCAGAATTCGACTGGGCTATGTTGATTTCGAGGGCATCTCAAAATCTTTCAAGAAAAAGTCTAACGGGATCAAATTGCACGGACTTGGGGGCCAATCTTTCAATTCTGATCACGAAACCAAGTACACGACAGTAAATGTCTCGTGCAGTATGACATGTTTCACTGGCTGTATGACATCTTGAAAACAGACGTCGTCTACATAAATACAATCCAATTTAGGCATAAATAATTCGGTTATCAATACGCGATATCGACAACCAAACATTCGATATTTTTGAAATATTATTCAACAATAAAAACGCGGTGTTTTCTTGACAAGTGCTCCATTTTTAATTACCCTAAACTGTAAGCTGTCAATCCCCTTTTTTTTTGGTTGACAACGTTTACCGCTCAAATGACGGCATATTCAAATTTTGCGTAAATTTTGGTACACTAGATTTGGAATCTGATTTTTTTAGAAAATCTCAAGTTTTGAAAAACATATACTGTAACGAGTGTAACGATCAATCAAGAGACATTTTTTCAAAAAGGAAATTTATTGAGAGATGGCGCGTGAGTCGTGTCAAATTGCAATGTGTTGTTTATTCAGTATTCATTGACATCTCATCGTCATTTCATGGCTGACCTTCCATTGCGTCATTGTTTCAGTGAATGGGCTCTCTAGTGACATTGGATATGTTAATATGTAAAATTGCCGAATATGGATCGAAGAACAACCGAAAGAGGTTCAAGCGCTGCTGTTACATCCACTCAAAACAACCGTGTGGTGTGGTTTATGTGCCGGTGGAGTCATCGGTCCGTATTTCTTCAAAAATGAGGCTGGGGCCAACATTACTGTAAATGGGGCTCGTTGTCGCGCCATGATGACGGACTATTTTTTGTCTGAGATTGTAGTTCGAGATCTCGACAACATTGGTTCCAACAAAACGGCGCTATTTACCACACAACCAGTGAAATAATTGACATATTGAGGGACCGCTTCGGTGAACAATTAATTTTACGCTTGGGGGCAGTCGTAGCCTTGCCATCCGTCCGGGTTTTCCCGGACATGTACTCTTTTTTGCAGCTGCGGGGAACGTCCGGTATAGTTTTAATAATATGTCCGGGATGGTATTTTCACTTATCTACTTGGCAGTTTGTATTAATTAATATTTTATAAAAAATAATTAAGAGATCACTAAAATCAACAAAATTAATAATTCAGAAATGAATACTCAGAACAATCTTTGGCCTTGTTCCGGGTTTCAGTTTTAGTAAGAAATCATGATGAAGCCCTGTTCACTTTGGTCAATCGACCATTTTAGTTACGTGACATTAGGGGAAATGACGGGAAATGGCTGACGAAACAAGTTGAAAATTTACGCATGGGCACTCAGATATGAGTGAAACAATTGATTTTTCTTCGGCATGTCCTTAAGATGTTTCTTTATATCAATAAAATTACTCGATATTATAGATTATTCAAGTTCTGTTTTACTTTTCTGACATAATTATTCTGAATAGATGGAAGTTAATAAAAATCTAAAAATATGATAAAATTAAATTGCAAAATAAAGGGTTTGGCATAGTTTGACATTTACCTTACCATTCGGTAAGATTTTGCGTTCCGCGTTACTTTACCTTATTCAGTTGTAGTCAGAAATCCGGAACACGGCCATTGTGGTGGATTTGGCTCTCTCAAAGCAAATGTTTTTAATGTGAAAGTAAACATATTTGGATTAAAAATGTATACTACGACTGAACGGAGTGAATTGTATAATCAGGTTATGCATACATACATTAAATATATTTATTCCATATAGGAAGTGCACCTTCAACAAGGAGTCGAAATGTGAAACTATTTATTTTATGTTAAAGAAGTCGATACCTTAGAACCATATTAAAACATTTAAAAAAAAAACTATTTTTTTGTTTGTCCTAATTTTGTACTCTTTTTCTGTTCGTCATTTGTCCGGATTAGTCCGGGATTTGGAACCCCATGTACTACTTTTATCAAATACCATCTGGCAACACTAGGCCAGTGAATTGGCCAGCAAGATCGTGCGATATCACACCGTTAGACTTTTTTTCTTTGGGGCACGATTGAAACATTTGAGGCCAACATTACCCGTGCTATTGGCGAGATACCGACCAATATGCTCGAACACGTCATCGAAAATTGGAACGTATGAACATATGAAAATGATTATCTTTGAAAAGTGAATGTCAAGAATGATTCAAAAAATACTTCCGATATATTTGAATTTTGTATGTTATTTCGCATTTAAAAAAAAACAGATATTAGCATAGAACTGGAAAGAAATACATTTTTGAAGCCTACTTTTCAATAATCATAATTTTTGATTCATATACTGATTTTTAATATATTAGCAGCTGCCTGATTGTTTGCCCTGATAAACCAAAACCATTCTTCTCTGCACATACCTAACTCCAAGAACATCGGACACTCAATTTAAATCCGATCAAACCGACAGACAAAATTGTCAGCATTTCCATAAATGTCAGCATTTCCATAAATTCATATCTCGATTTCGATTCGAGACGAATACTTCTCCTCTAGAAGCAAGGGAAACTAAAAATTCATAATGTTAGGCCCGATTTTTCAGTGCTGAGTTAACTCTGAGTAAATAAATAAATTTAATCCGGAGTTAACTCAAGAAGCAGTATTCCAGTGCAGCATTAGATTTGACTCCGTGTGTGGAGATTTGATTTGGTTGCACTCCTGTTTGATCGATTTTGCTGTCAAAAAGTTATCGAAATGTATATGGAATCTCAACAGCTCAGTTTTCAGCTGTTTGGTTTCATTTTCCCCAAAACAAATGAAAATGCTTTTGTCGCGATCTTACAAGTTTTTCTTCCTAAAACAGTCAAATTCAATTTTTAAAACAATTTCGATCTGAGATCTAAATCTGAATATATCGTACACGTATTAGTTTACAAAAATTTAATAAAATGTCCACATAAATGAAATTGAAAAGAATTGTTTGCTCGGTATTTATCATCTGTCAAAAACATCTGATCATTTAATCCCAGAGTTAACTCACCAAACTTGCTGGGTTAACTCGAAGTTATAACTCTCGTTTTAAATTGACTGAAAAACTACTTTCTCAAGGTAACTTGAGTTTAATCCCGAAACTAGGATGATCTCGCACTGAAAAACCGGGCCTTAGAAATGTTTATGTAATCCACCTTTTAGAATGCACACCAATGCCCAAAAGTTCTTAAGATCCCTTACAACTACCAATAGCTTTCATTCTTTTCAATTGTCCTTATGTATCCGCTTCATGTTCCCACAAGTGTCTAGAACGCAATAATCCTTCATATTCCACGGAATTGTGTGTAAAATCTCAACTTTGTCTCAAGAAATGTAACAGCAACCTACATTCCTTGATCCTTTAACACTTTTCAAACAATGTCACACACTAAGTACACTATAGCTTTTCCAAAAGAACTTCAACAAACTTCAAACGAATGGAGAAAAAATACATGCAGGAGATACAAAATCGAAGCCTTCCTCCATTGAAATGTCAAAGTTGCAATTTAAAAACAAAAAAACAGGGTCGCATGATAACAATGCAAAAATCAAACGAATGTCAAACCTAACAAAAACAATAACAGCCAGTGATGTGAATAACAAAAAAAATAGGAAGAAAAAAAACGTTTCCCTGTACACTACTCGCACACGGCGAAGCCTTTAATTCCGTTTCATTTCGAACAAACAAAACACCAACTTGACATACTTCACAATTGCACCGTAGCTGGTGGCATATAGTAGGGAAAAAGATGAAGAACACCCAGAAACAAGTAGACAACTTCTCGACACATGCACCAGTTCACGACATGAAGTACGTGCATCTGGTTCCATCAAAAAAAAAAAACCGTATCTAGGACTTTTGATTCTCAATGACCTTGTACTCATTAAACATTTTTTCAACCCGTTTTCCACCATTTTCTTTTATTTTACCCTTCAATACTTCCCATGAAAACAAAACATATTGCACGCAGTGGTGTCCTCACCCCCATACACACCATTGTTGCCAAAGTCAATGAAGTAATTGGCACGCTCTACGCGCGGTTAAATCGGTCTTATGTTTCGACGACTTCGCTATGCATATTTCATTCGAGTTGCGATACTTTTTTTCACATTTCCTTTCCGTAATTGTTGACTTGCTTCAAATGCAAAATTGATTGAGAGCACTCCATTCTGTTTATACCACACTCAAAAACACACATACACAAACAAAAGAGAAGCTTTGGGATTTACCTCGGGGTTGCATTTCACAGATTTCCATGTAGCAAGGACATGTACGAGAACAGCAGATTCACTGGCAATCGCACAAAACCAACAAAAATATATATCTACCACTCACGCACAAACACTGCACGCGCGGATGTTATTTTTAATTAGGTGTAATAATTTAAATTTTTTTTTAATTAAGAACGAATTGTGACCTAGAATTGGATGTTGCTTTGCTTCTTTTTGTGACCACCACCACGACACTACACAAACTCCTAGCTTATCCCATGCAATATGAACGTAAAGTGTTTACACTCAGTGTTGGAAAAAGTGTACGGAAATACATAAAAGCAAACCAACAACAAACAAAATAAAAATCGACAAAAATCTTCCGTGCTTCCGTTTAAATTGTGTAAAAGTACGAAAATAAATGGAAGAGCCTGTTTTCGAAAGTTCTTTCTCAGTGTCGGTCGACACTCTAGTCAGATGCGATTTCCCATTCCCATCCCCGTCTTCCTAAATCGAGCGGCGTGTGAAGAAATTTGGAGAGCACGAGAGGATTTACGATTTAGCTCTCACAGTAAAATGCCACCCTTATTTTGCAACCCCCATTTGGGAAAACTAACTCAACATAATTAAACTCTGTGTGCTCGTTTTCTATTCAGAAACCGGAGGAAGGAAGCTAAGCATCAGGCTCTCTCTCTCTCGCTCAGTGTTACCCCCGATTCTATGTTTCATAGAAATAAATAGGAAGAGGAAAACAAAAAGTAGGGAAAACATCGCATTATACTGCTAGAGCAGAGGGTAAGATTGGTGCAGGAAAATAAAAAAAAAAACACAAAAAACCAAAACTGTTGAAATGAAAACACCACCCACAAGTGAACAAACGAAACGCGAAAAATGAAATGAGTCCAGGACATACTTTGTAAGGAGAAAGTGTTGCCAATTTTTGACGAACTAAATGATGGTAGCTGCAATCTGTTTCCTGTTAAGGGTAGGGATCATTGACCCTAATGTGGAACAAGGTAAATACTTTTGAGAGGTAATTCGAAAGACTCATGGGGCTTAAACATTTAATTTTCAAAAAAAACCACGTTAAATATTTTAGAAAGCAAAATAGATGGAGTGAGACTATGATGGAGTGTGGTGAATTCAAAACATTACTTCACACAGTCAAATACTGTTTTGTCCGTTTAACAAGTACCCTTTATTGCTGTTTCATCTGATCGATGATGTGACATATTCATTGAATGAATTGTCATTTCATTTTCAAAGAAGTCATTATCAAAAATCACTGCTAAGATGGGGATTTAAAACTCCTAGTGTGGAATTAGCTAATGTTGTTTTCAATTAGAAAAGAAAATATTTTATCCGAAGCACCTAAGAACTGTCAAAATGTTCATTCTCAGAAGGGAGTTTTGTTTCTGATAGCGTTTTCAATTGGGATTTTCAGATTTGCTCTCAGATTTCAGATTTTACCCGTCATATGGCGTTTTCCATTGGGAAAAAAAAAATCAATTTTTGTTTGATCTTAAGCTCCATTAGGCAAAAAAATTGATTTTTTTTTGATCTTAGATCAATTTTGCAAACCTGTAATTTTCAGCAGATTTACCAATAACAATACAAATGATAGCTGTCAGTTTGACTAGAGTGATTTTCATTTTGATTTATTACTTTAGTTGTGAAAAACAAGACTGCTTTGCGTTTGGATTTATTAATGGATATAGACACAGAAAATAAAGTTATACGTGAACTATTAAATTCGTCTTCGGAAAAAGATGAACATTATTTCTGTATTTTCAAATTTTTGTTATGTTTTTAATGTTGGCAGCTACACCGACGCTAACTTCACAGACACGAAATGACACAAATACAATGACAAAAAAAAAATCTGAATCGTGTTCCATTGACACTCAAAAAGATCAAATTTCAGATCAAAATCTAGATTTCCCAATGGAAAACGCCATTAATCGAACAAAAAAAGAGGTTGATCTGCTTTTGTGTATGTGTGTTAGTGTGCCATTTGACAGCTAATTGTTTATCTTTAGACCGCAGTTATAACGGGTGATCCAAGTAGATATACTTTTTTCAATAGCCTTTTTTGACAGATCACATGTGAGTCGTGTCATGCTGTCATGTTATTTTTGTTTAGTATTGTTTGGCATTTCATAATGGAAAGACTTACGCGTGAACAACGTTTACAAATTGTTCAACTTTATTATGAAAATTCACGTTCTGTGAGGAATGTGTTTCGTGCACTTCGCTCAACTTATGGTCAACATAATCGGCCTACTGAGCGTACTATTCGCAACACCATCACCCATTTTGAGACCCAGCATTCATTATTGGATAATATTCGACCAAATAGACCACGTCCAGCACGCTGTGAAGAAAATATAGCGGCCGTAGCTGAGAGTGTACACGAAGACCGTAGAGAGTCGATTCGGCGCCGTTCGCAGCAAGTCGGACTGACGTATGGAACGACTTGGCGCATTTTACGTCAAGATCTTAGATTGAAAGCGTACAAAATACAGCTTGTGCAACAACTGAAGCCGCTCGACCTTCCCAAGCGACATCGCTTCGCTCTATGGGCTCTTGAAAAGTTCCAAGAAGATCCGACGTTTTCGAGGCATATTTTGTTTAGCGATGAGGCCCATTTCTGGCTCAATGGGTATGTAAACAAACAAAATTGCCGCATTTGGAACGAAGAGCAACCTGAAGATATTGAAGAACTGCCACTTCATCCAGAAAAAAACAACGGTTTGGTGTGGTTTGTGGGCCGGTGGAATCATCGGTCCATATTTCTTTAAAAATTATGCCGGTGCGAACGTAACCGTCAATGGCGACCGTTATCGTGCCATGATAACCGACTATTTGATGCCTGAAATTGAAGCTCGTGATCTCGGCGACATTTGGTTTCAGCAAGACGGCGCCACTTCCCACACATCGCATCAATCAATGGACTTATTGAGAGAACATTTCGGTGAGCACATAATTTCACGTTTTGGGCCGGTCGATTGGCCACCAAGATCGTGTGATATCACACCGTTAGACTTTTTCCTGTGGGGATATGTAAAGTCAAAAACTTATGCCGACAAACCCGCTTCGATTCAGGCCTTGAAGGAAAACATCACGCGTGTCATTCGCCAGTTACCAGTCGAAATGCTCGAACGAGTGATTGATAATTGGACTCAACGGATGGACCATCTGCGACGTAGCAACGGCCAACATTTGATAGACATAATCTTCAAAAAATAAATGCCAAAGAATGTTCTTTCAAATGATAATAAACATTCTCCATTAAATTTGAATTTTCTGTGTTTTTTTCTTTAAAAAAAGTAGGGAACCTTGAAATGGATCACCCTTTACAATATTTCTTCGTTTAATTAAGTTTAATGTGAAAGTGATTACCAATAACACCTAAAGATTTTTCTTACACTCCATAATCTATTGAAAAGTTTGAAAAACACCCAGGAGTATACAACGGTTTGAGAAGCTTCTCAAAATTGCTATTTGGAATCGGCGTTGAAGTGTAGGTCTCTTTCTTTGTGTCAAAAAATAATATTTGGTACATAATGTAACTGAAGAATATCGGTTTGAGGCACAGTATAAATTAGTATTCCCACACGAATTTTTAATAATTTAATATTTTTAAACCTTCGAACTTAAATATCATCGAGAGCAAAGGGTGACACGATGCTCGGAAACATTCCACTTTTAAATGATATATAAAATTACATGTGTAAAGGCCAATGACACAAAAATACTCGCGTGACACTACAACAGGAATGTTAACATTTGGAAAAAGGTTATAGATGTGTGGAAAAAACTACAATCAAGTAACATTGAAATGAAATCTTATAACTTGAACGGCAATCAAATCATGACGAGTCTGATAAATATTTGGCACAACACTCCTATTACATCTCATCTTTGTTAGGTTTTTCTCACGTACATTCATGTGTGCTTGTCTAAATTAAGACGAATTCGAAAAAGTTGTGTTATAAGTTAATTTGAATTTCCTAATTTTATAAAAACAATTTTCACTCAAAATATACAGTTATGGATAAATTATTGCTGGTTTCGTTTTCCGTTTGCAATGTTTTCGGTTTTTCTGACCTTATTGAAACTATCGATTTCTGGTTCTTTAATATATTTTTTTCCATTTTGAAGTATGTATATTGTGCAAGTTGCTTTCTTTTTAGCTGTAATTTTGTATGTTACTTCTATCTACTGACCACTTATTATTAAATGTTTTCCCCCTTTAAGACAATTACATGTGACAGCAAAAAACACACAGCTACTTGTAAATGCAACTTTACATTTGTTTTTTACCAAGTCGTAAATTTAACTAGAAGCATTTACGACGAATACCGCTAACACCTATATTCATGATGTATTCGCTATATCTGCAGCTATTCTTTTTGCATTATTATCGTCGAAGTTAAAAGCAATTAAAATCTGACGGTATTTTGTCACAAAAACAAAGTTCAACTGACTTACAATGTGACAAAAGAATAAAAGTTTTAACGTCAAAATATATGAAACAGCTGGATGTTATGTTGTCAGATGATGACTAGGGAAGTGTTGCCAAGTCATCATAGCATGGCCTTTTTTTTCTAATTTTTATTTAATAGCGTTTTCGATTGGGATTTTTAGATTTACTCTCAGATTTCAGATTTTACCCGTCCCAATCGAACATTAAAGAGGTTACTCTGGTTTTGTGTGTGTAAGTGTGCCATTTGACAGCTTATTGTTTATCTTTAGGCCGCAATTAAATCTATTAGCTATCAATGAAAACCATTATTTGAAAATTTCTTTTACTCATTGCGGCTTTTTTTAAAATTCAACCATTGGCGAGTTGGTGTCAAAACAAAGCTTATGAATTTTAGAACATGATTATCCAAAAATATTTTAAATTGTTATTATAGTTTTCCCAGAAATTCACTTTTTAATCATTAAACTGCGAAATACAAACTTCAAATTGACATATTAAGTCAGATGTTAAATGTTTTTGTGTTGGTGCATGTTGGTGTAAATCTCACTTGGAATCCAGATACTTCAAAAGTACTCTACAGTAAAAAAAAAGAGTGATTTTTGTATCCCAATCGAAAACGAATAAATAGATCTAGAGTAAGAAAATTGCTCTAGAGCATAAAAAGAGTGCTTTTTGTATCCCAATCGAAAACGCTATAAGTCTGTAAGAATAAAAAAACCAACGCATACTTCGTTGAAGGTTCAAATTTCCTTCGAGGTGTCATGTGTCATCGAAAAAAAATACTACACAGACGCGACGGCTTCACTTCACTACAATTCGTAAATAAATTTGTGTCGGAGGAAATCGGAAAAAGAATTCCACTTATCTGTCAAAAATTGCACGAAAAATGCACCTGAACGCAATTCCCCGGGATGCGTAACAAAATGTCGGAGAAATATTCTGAACAGCTTTTCGGAAGAATACCTCGAAGCAAAAATCCTCCGAATCGTACAAAATCGGAGATTTTTCCGCTCCGATGGATACCTCGATAGGGCCGATTGTCAAAATTCCTTGTCATTTGAACAAAATGGACTTTTTGCTCTGAAAGTGGGGGTGGTCGTAAGCAGATTCAAAAAAATATTTATTCCTGTACTGAAATAATGAACAGTGAGTTTTAAATTTTATTATTCTAGCGCGACATTTTCGAACTGACCATAATGACATATGCTATAAAAATAATAGGAAAACAACCTCAACTCAGTCATTTGGATTTGTAATAATATTTAATGTACCTACATCATGCAGGAGTTATGTACTTCTTGCACAAATATAAATTGTTTAAAGATATAGAGAAGAGGCGCCACATTAAATGTCAAAGCCAGGAATACAAGACCCTAAGAGAATACTACCTGGTTGCTGATGAACACGGATAAATCGTAGTTTAGCCACAGTCGCTGTTGAGAATATGAAAGAACTACTTCTGCAGTTAAGTAAAAAACTTCTTGTATGATTGAGCAGACATTATTAGTTATAAAAAAGGCTAAGCCAGTTAAATAAGTTGTTAATGTAACCATGACTAATTATAGCTCAAATTGCAGGATGATCGTTACACATCTCCCAACGGAATGATATCGAACTAAGTATAAAAGTGCGGTGTTGTGCTTATCGATTAGAACACTTTTAATCGCATCAACCGAAATGCCCATAGAATCAAATAAAATAATTACGTTCCTATCCTATGATTATACATGTGGATCTTTGAAAATCCATGTCCCAAGGTATGACTTATTTGTTAATGACATTCTCCTATATAATTTTCTTTCCCGATAATATGGTATTGCTTTCAAAATAGACACGCACTTAAAAAATGAGCCATTAAGACCTTATTCTACAACTTATGCACCCTCAAACTATCCTTAAACTTATAAACAAATTTGTATTCAGTATAAGGTAGGTAACTTTGGTAACACTGACAATTGATATCGGCCATATTTTTGAAGCTAAATCTGTCAAATTGGCTGTCATTTATTCAGTCAAAATGGGTGTTCTATTTGGGAAAAGCTCCAGGAGGTTCGCCCATTTTACGGACGTCATAATCGTCCTACCGAGTGGACTATTGGCAGTGTGGTAGATTACTGAACACTGGTTCAGTAAACGATAAACCAACACCCGTACGTCGACGTAACGCAATATCTGTCAAAAACATCGCCGCTGTCGGTCAGAATGCAAGAGAATCCGAGGCAATCGATTTTGTGTCGCTCACAAGAACTTGGCCTTTCGCAGACCTCAACTTGGCGAATTTTGCGTCGTGAATTGAGCATGCACCCGTACAAAATTTAACCAACATAGAGCTGAAGGTAACCGACCTTAGATAACGATGTGTGTTCGCTGAATGGACTTTGGAGTAGTTGGAAACTGATTCTAATTTTCATCGAAAAATGAATACGTCAACAAACAAAATTGTCGAAGAGCGTCCAATGCATCCCGAAAATGTTTCTGGTTGGTGTAGATTTTGTGCTGGCGGCTACATCTGTCCATATTTCTTTGAGAATGATGCTTAATGAAAGACCCTTTATAATATCCAGTGTCACAGCGGAGGTTTAAACATAAATTCAGGGTACTCATTCCGTAAATTTCAAAATGATAATCGTTGACGATAGTGAAGGAGACTTTTTGGGTATCTACCGTTTGATTTATAAACATGTTTACACACAAAATATAAAAATTACACTCTACGTACCTAGCAAGTCTCCACCACTATCTTCAACGATAATCATTTTAAAAGTAACGGAATGAATACCCAGCTGATCCATAACTTGATTTTGGCACCTATTGTTAGTGGTGATCCACAATTGACATTATTTTCGATAGTCGATCGTCGTTTGTTAAGTTTGGCATTGGGTATGGAGCTGTTGTCTATAACAATCGTTTTAGCAATTTTGTTGTCGTTCATGTTTTTATGGACGACTAGGTGTGTTTCATATATAATATATATTATATATTTTTGGAATGATAAGGACGGAAATACAAATTTTTGCTTCAACATGCTCCTTACTACCCAGAACCTAGCTTATTTCTCACAACCATACATGTGTGCGTTTGTACTTTCTTGGACGATGGCGGGAACTACAGTTTTAAGCGGATTCCGAACATCTTAGTTGAGATAAAGGTTTCTTGATAACTGATACAACTCGGATGATTTGTTAGATCGTCCCGAAAGGAGGGCGAGAACCCAGAACTTTTGGGAGCCAACTATTCGCACTAACCATCCCGCCGCTGAGCCGATACTTTAATGCAAATTATTCGTCAAAATATTGACAACATATACAAAAACTATCAAATATGTAGTTTACAAAAAAAAATTGTAAGAAAATAAAGATATCGAAAAAAGCAACCACCGAGGTATCCATTCGGAACAATTTACGTAGCGCAAATCAGTTCCAATCGGAACTCAATTTACTTTCAAGGTATCCGTTACGGAACCAAATAAAAAAGCATACAATCGCGTTCGTTTGATTCCGTAGCAATCAAATTGACGTTGTCGCGAAGTGACAGACATATCCTTTGTATGAAATTCATTGGCGTGGGTCGCGGGGTACTGCCAAAAAAGACTACCCCACACCCCTGCCGTACAAATGATATGGCTTTTAGATTACCGTTGTCGCGAAATACCCTGGTCTTCTTTGGACAACTTAGATAGAAATTCAACGCATAGCTGTCAAAAATTGGTAACTACACGCATATCGCTGATTCGCAAGCATTTACGTCACATTTCGTCGGGAGATCCATTCGAAATTCTAATCGAAACGCATATATCAGTAGAAATTGCAAGAAAATTTTCTTTCGAACAGATACCTCAATAGGGGTGAAGATATCTGTCGATTTTCTAACGCAATATACCAAAACCAGTCGGGACTATTGACTCACTGCCACAACACAAAGCGATCGACACTTGCAACATGGGCCTGTGTTCAAATATTCTTCATATTAAACGGACGTCTAAACGGTTAACTTATGGCGTTTTCAATTATGAAATCTAGATTTTGATCTGAAATTTGATCTTTTTTGTGTCAATGGAACACGATTCAGATTTTTTTTCGTGTCTGTGAAGTTAGCGTCGGTGTAGCTGCCAACATTAAAAACATAACAAAAATTTGAAAATATAGAAATTATCTTCATCACTTTCCGAAGACGAAGTCGAAGTGAATTTAATAGTTCACGTCACGTATAACTTTATTTTCTGTGTCTATATCCATTAATAAATCCAAACGCGAAGCACTCTTGTTTTTCACAACCAAAGTAATAAATCAAAATAAAAATCACTCTAGTCAAACTGACAGCTATCATTTGCATTGGTATTGGTAAATCTGCCGAAAATTACAGATTTGCAAAATTGATCTAAGATAAAAAAGAAATCAATTTTTTTGCCCAATGGAACACAACAACTGTCAAAATCGGTCTTTTGACAGCTTCAGATAAAAAAAATTATTTTTTTCCCAATGAAAAAGGCCATTAAACTACCAGATTGTGGTAGATGGTAAAACCTATTTAATTGCTGAACTTAAATTTAAAAAGCAGGGCTTATAAATACTACCACTGTGGAACTGGCCATAAGAATTGTAAGTTTAAGTTCACGCATCATCTGCACCTTCTAAGCATTTAGATCATGATCTTAAAATTCGGTAGGAAGTCTTTTATTTTTTACGCCCAATTCCTGTTATTGTCCCGAAATGGGCACACCTTGGTTTATAGTCACACCCTCAGCAGCGACGTGCAAAGATATTTCAGTTGACCTTGCCGGAGATTGAATCTCAACATCAATAACCTGTCCGAGAAATTAAAATTGTCAATTGATTTCAATATAGGACCGATGGGCGAATAATTTACACCCAAAGCATTACAAACATTACTAAATGTTTCAACTGGCTCCCAATGTGGGACTTTCTTTAAAAACAAAATTACAATAAGTCGAGTCTTGCTTCTACAATTTAAAGACAGACATTTCTACATATTGTTTACGTAAAACCCTAACTCCAAAAATACCATTTTCTACACAAATCAGTCGGGAAATAGTTAAACCGTCGTAAAATCAGTGCGCCTTCCAACAATATTGTACAGGCATCGCAACCCAACGTCAGTAATAGCTTTTGACATTTAAATGAAATGATACTTCAAGCGCTTGGCTCTTGCACAGCTTAATCACATACACACTTGAGAAGGCGCAACACTGGCAACACTTTTTCGCAAAAGGAGTACCATGTGTGTTTGTGTATATTTTTTGATGTATTATACTTCTGAGAAGAGCGCTTTCGCCCCCCATATCACTCACCCTTAGTTGCGCTTCACATTCGTCTTCATTCACCTTTTTTACTGATTTTACACATTGACACAATTCTCTTCCTCATACACGTTCAACCGTTGTTATTGCCCGTAAATAGAAAAAAAAAAAACAGAAATAGAGAAGAAGAAAAGAAATGCAGAGGCAACGAAGAAAGTGTTAAAAAGGTACACACAAAACCAAGGGTTGGCTGATGGGGTTTTAATTTTTTTTTCTTTCATTTCTCATTTTGACTTTCATGAGAACAATATGTAGGTGAGGGTGGATGATGATAGTGATGTTGATTATCATTGAAATTAACACAACATGACACAGACACACATTTCTCATTCCAACCACCACTCTTCATTCGTTTTAATATGCGCTCTGCAGCAGGCTCTATTCTCTTCCTTTCTCTGTATTTATATATGTTGCAGTAGAAAAAAAAAACAAATCACATAATTCTTTTCTTTTCGAATACAACCTCCCAAAAACTGATACCTGTACGAGCTTTTCGCTTAAATGGGCTTTTCCCATCAAATCTAAAAGGACATTTACTTCCTACTCATTGCCAAAGTACATGCGAAGCTATATACATATACAAAAAAAACTGAAATGCTTCTCTCATTTTATAGACGAGAAAATAGATTGGTATCTATATCTATACATAGATAGTCCTTGCAGATTTTCTGTTTTTATTAAAAAAAAAAAATTAAAGATAGGCAGGATATTTACAGCACAGAATTTCATAAAAATCATGTAATTTCTACACACACACACACAGGAGAAAAACTAACCTTCTTTGGACGAATTCAACTATATTTACAAAATTTCGTATCTATGTATGTATACGAACACCCACTCAAAATCTCACAATGCCGAGTGTGGGGGTGGTGGAAGGAATTGACTTTGCCTTTAGCAATAGTCTGTAGCCATTAGTGGAGCATTTAAATCACAATTTTTATTTTTTTTTCTTCAATTTGTTTAATTCACACAAAACTTGTTTCACTTGTTTTATCCATGGTAATTTGTTTTTTTTATATATATAATTTTTTTTTAACAAAACTAGGAAAACTTTAATATTTATTAGGAGGTTTCAAATTGGACGACGAGGACGAGGACACCGACGACGACGTGGACGTGGACGCCATGTTTTCGTAACTATTGTATTTCTTTTCTTTTTTTTGAAATATACTTTGTATGTAAATTTAACAAAACTACACTACAGTGTGGGCAGTGCGAGCACACGTTACACGCGTTAATCCTTAAAATAATTTTGAAGTGATTTTCGTTTTTTTTAAACTTCTTGCCCCCTGTAACAACTTTGCCTTCACGAGAACACCACCACTGCAGGGCGAACTGTAGCAAAGAGTTATTCCCAACGAACTTGTGACTCTCTACCAACCAACAACCAACCGACGACTAATACGGCAGTCCAACAACATACAACATCACCGAGAAGAAGCACAAGAAGAAGGGATGAACTTCCGTGGTAGCATATTACACCCCAAAGGACGTAGGGCAAAGGATCAGAAAATCTCACACACCAGAAAAAAAAAAACAAAAAAAAAACAGAAAATGTTGCTTCACAATTCTCGATGAAATTATATCTCGGCCGCAAAGTTATGCTGAACGGAAAACAAATGAAACGGGGGAAAAACTACTTTCACATTAATAATTATTATCTTGCACCGTGGCTCTGAATTCGTTATTATTTTTGTTATGTGCCGTGAGTGGTTTTTATGCGAGAAGATATTGAATACTAATACAACGAACGGGCCATGTGCCAAATTGAGCTTGGCGCAAAAAGCTAAGGATGCGTGCGATGTTATGGGTTATGCTATTCTCATGCGAGAGCTTTGAGTAATGCTTTCCGTGAAGGAAATGCAAAAGTAGGTCAAATTATCGCATCGGTAAAGTTTTGTCTCTCTTTGAAGTGTAAAATTAGCATTCGAGAATGGCCTTAGCAGGTGAGGGGAAAGCTTTACGATGTGAGAGCTTTTACGAGATAGCTAATATTTCGAACATAATGGGGGAATATTTTGGGATCTAAAAAGGGTTTTTTTCAGATAATATTATCCAACATGTGTTGAATTGAAGAAAATCTTGTGGATGATACCACTTGTAATGTATTGTGGGCTTTCATTGGGCGCCAGTTTTTAGTTCGAACACAAAAACATAACCTGAATGTGTCATAATTTTTGCAAACGACCTCAATTGTTGTTTTAACATGTTTGTTGTAGACAGATCAAAAAGTAAGTTGAAAGCATGCAATGGAGCAATACACACTTGACGAACGTGGAACTATAAGGCATTTTTCACTCACAGATTTTCTTTTTATTTAATGAAACACCAATTTCAACAGAGGGAAACATTGTCTTTAAAAAAAATTCCTCACTGTGCAGCTTATAACAATGATGAATTCCCTGCATAATACTTAAATATCCAAATGTATTCGTAAAGGATTCCTCACCAAAAAAAAAGGATATCTTGACATATTGCCAAGGGAGAAATATGATTCGACTATCGGAGATATAGGGATCTTGGAGTATCAGTAAGTCGATATATACTGCTTATTTGATAAATTAACGCCGATTTCTCCTTTGGGGAAGTTTTTGAAAACCCACATTAACCACAACAAACTACAAACCTTGAGTAGAAACTGAAAAATAAATCATTCATTCGGAAACGTTGAGTCCGACCAATGATGGCAATATCGTCGTCGTCAATATTGCTTAAGATGTATAAACTTCCTGTCTATGCGTTAAAATCTCCCAGCACGATTTTAACATCATACTTCGGAAGTCGCTCATAAGTTTTGTCAAAGAGTTCTTAGATAGTACTGTTTTGCTATAATCACCTTTTATCCTGCGTTGGAGCGTGAGCACATATAAGTCGTATGGTCTTGATTTGGATTGTTACAATGCGTTCGGCAATGTGTTGGGAACATAAGATTTTGTATGGCGCTTTTGACCTTAGTCTGGCACTTTAAACAAATCCACATCTTAATAGTCGTAGTTTCTTACTTACGTACTTAAGTGGCGCTACAGTCCGGGATGAACCTGGGCCTCAACCAACATGCCTCTCCAATTAACCCGGTCCTAAGCTAACTGCCTCCAGTTGCGCACTCCAAGTTTGTTGAGGTCGGTTTCTACTTGTGCGCGCCACTTAAGGCGAGGTCTTCCTCTACTGCGTCCGACGTCTGGCTGGGAATTGAAGACTCTGCGAGCCGGAGTATTGGTGTCCATTCGTTCTACATGTCCTAGCCATCTTAAACGTCCAATGCGGAGTTTTTTTTGACTAGGTGTATGTCGCTGTACAGCTCGTATAGTTCTTGGTTGAATCCTCGTCTCCATAGCCCCTCAAGGCAAACGGGACCGAAGATTTTCCGAAGAATTTTTCTCTCGAATCGACCGAGGATTTCTTCAGCCGCTTTTGATATGGTCCATGCTTCAGCGCCGTAGAGCAGGACTGAGATGATCAGGGTCTTATATAGGATATCCTTAGTAGTTCAAGTGAGGGCTTTACTACTAATTTGCCTTCTTAGCCCGAAGAAACAGTGATTGGCAAGAGTAATTCTTCGTTTGATTTCTGACGAGATGTTGTTGTCAGAGTTAATAGCGGAGCCGAGGTAGACAAAGTCCCGTACTACCTCAAAGTTATATATGTCAATGGTGACGTTCTGTCCAATTCGTCGATGTTGTGTGCTCACTATAAAACGTATTAGATGTCACAGTTTCCCATAGACACATCCCGCACTGCGTGTCTTCTAGGTCGTTGAAATTCAACAAGCCTAGCGACGATTTCTCTAAGCTCTTCCGAGCATCTGCCGTGATCTCCTATCATTCTTCCCTGAACTAAGCGTTGCAGATTTAAAGTAAGAGAAGAATAGTTTATAAGGCAGTTTGCCTGTCTTTGTATGTTTCGGGGCTAAACTTCAAAGATACGAAGAAGAAGAAGAAGAAGACGGATCTGGGCTGGTGTAAAATATCTCTTAGCTATGAAAAGCTGCTGCTGCTTTAGGAGAGTTATACCTAGCAGATGTATCGATTCTTCTGAATTAACTAATATGCAGAAGTAATAGAGTTGGTGACATAATTGATCCTTGCGGCACACCCATCGTTTATATCAAATCTATCTCAGGAGACAGAATTTTTAAATGAAACCTGTTTCTAATTATTTCGACTTCGTCCCAATTGTTCATTTAGTGGTTCGAAGCTTTTATACTTGTGGTTCCTATATTTGTTTTTCATTTTTATTGTTTGGATTGCTATTTGGCTTGTTTGAAGCTGCAATAAGTTTGCAATCAACACACATTTTGTTTGAATGTAACGCATGAATGCACACATCGTTCTTCAATAAATTCAGAGCTTGACATCCACCGTGGAAAATGGCATGTTTCTTGATGTGACCGTAGACAATTACTAACAGAAAGAAACATTTATCTTGATTGTGATGAACGGTGTACATAGTCTGCCAAACTTAGTTTATTTTACTTTGCCAGGTTATCCGTTCATTCCCTCCCCGCTTTGCACCATTGAAATTATTTTTTACTAGAATTCCATGAGTCATACGAATACATTTCCAAATGCAACGTTGAATCAAATTTAAAAGCAATCGGTGGAGCGAGATGTGCATGCAATCTGTACGTTGACATACTGGGAGAATTTATCTGGGAGTTAAACGTGTCAAGCTGTTATTTAAAAAATAATACTGTAAACTCGTACCGGAAAAGAATTAAATTTATAGGCATATCCTAATAGCCTTCTAAAAGCTTGCAGTTTTCTCGTATGTTCTTGAGAAGAGAAACGTTTTGAACTATATGAACCTCTTAATCTCAGTTAGACGGCAATTTCGCATAGGATAATGGAGTAAACCCATACACGTACAATGTTCAGGTTTCATACAGTGTTTCCTTTTATGCTCTAGGCGAAGAGCAGGATAAGGTAAAGATAAGGACTTCAGAAAGGCATCTAATTATTTTTAAAGTCGGTGGAGCACAATTACTTGATAATTAGGTCCTAAGATTTTTTTTTGTTTTTGCTTCTAAGACTCTATCAGCAATAAAATAATGATACGCCATCTTAGAGTACTTACCGGGTAAATGTGTGGTAATAACTGCGCTTTTTGCTATAGGCTTCCTTACACAGTTCCTCATCAAAAAGAGAATCTAACAAATTTGCAGTTAGATTTGCACAGTTATTGTTCTTTTCATATCAATGATAACATAATGCATGCGAACAATAAACACCATTATGGTATACAATATAACTTGATTCTGAGATAGCTTAATGTTTATTCCGTTATTTCAAGAAAATCGAATTGATATTAATTTATTTAAAAGTGGATAGCATAACAGTTTAATAGGCATCTACTCTTGGGCCCTTAGAAAATAGTTCATCCTTTGTACGTTCACCACGGAGATATTGCTTCCAGCGTTCATTCCTCATAGCCTGAAATTTAACGAAACAATAATAACAAAATGTACCTTCATTAACTTTTAAAATATTGCATTCTTACGTAGAATCGAAGCAACTGCTTGTTCATGCCAACACACTCTTGAAAATCAGCAATCAAATCGCCACACACCCGATGGCCCTTGTCCACACCGTAGGCTTCAAGGCAGTCCATCATGTTCATTTCTAATTCACCGCATTTATCATAGTGCTGATGATTGATCAAACCACCGGTTAAATCCGTGAACGGTGAACGAAAGCCTGGCCCAAGAGACATTCTAGGAGCAGTAAAATAGAAAATATTAAGAAAATCACACGATAACACTCAGAGATCGAATCCATTTAATGACGTAACATGCGTTCGCTATAATGCCGCTGATAAACACATTAAATCATGTTCTTTTTGGATTTTTATATTAATAAGATGATAGTGTTAATTTTAATTGTAATTTATTTTGCAACATAATTACCTCGAAATAGAATTTCTGTCTTTTTTGTTTCAGAAAATAATTCTATTTGGGAAACTGATTTCTGATTTTTTTGACATAAGAAATGTCATATAAAGTGCTTGACAGTATAAGGAATTCCATTATGCTTCGCCTAAAGTTGAATGCACATCGACGCTTTGTGTAAAAAAATATATTATATGGCTACTGAGCTACTCTTTAGGGCCCAGTTATAGCTATCATTGAAAAACATCATTGAAAATTTTCTTTTACTTATCTTGTGTTTTTTTTTATAAATTCAATCATTGGCAAGTTGGTGTCAAAATAAAGCTTATGAATTTTAGAACTACATGATTATAAAAAAAATATTTTAATTTTTAATTATAGTTATCGCCGAAAATAACTTTTTATTTTTCACTGATCATGATCAGCCGTATTTATAAAAGCATTTTTGAGGTTGCCTAACTTTAGGCAACCTTTAAGTACTGCCTAAGTGCAAAATCGGTATTTATAATCGATTTTCACATTTAGGCAACGTTGCCTAAAGGCCGCGTAACTTAAGCGCGAGCGAACCCTGCCTAAGGAATTTTCATTTCATTTTCATTTTGACGTTTACCAGAATTTCAATCTGGAAATTTATTTTAAGATTTTGGGTGGTGGTTTGCAATAAAATGAAAATATTTTAATATTTTTTTTTTTATCAAGCTACATTTCATTTGTACATGATTTAAGTGTAGTGAATATAATATTCACTACAATTCATACATGCCAACTAGTAGGAGACCAAAAATATACAAAACGCTTACTCGGTGATGGGGGCTATGCCTGCTCCAACATTCTTTTCACTCCACTGTTGAATCCTCAAACTAATTCCGAACAGCAATATATCATTGCCCATATAGCTCCATGTTCTTCCTTTAAGATATTTGTTTACAAATAACATACGCTGTCAAACCCAAAAAAAAAAAGAAAATCTGATGTAAACAAAGTTCAAGAATCTTAATTTCGTATACTAGATTTGTAAATTCTACTATTTCTTTTGACATAAACTTCGCCTAGTTAGGCAGCAATGGAAAATCGATTATAGATAAGAATTTAAGCAACGTTGCCTAGATTAAATATTATAGGCATGCCTAACTAAGCAACCTCTGAGACCCCGTCTAAGGAAATCTAATAAATACGGCTGCTACTCTTTAAAACTGTCTCAGCTAAGGGCCCAGTTTCAGCTATCATTAAATACATCATTGGAAATTTTCTTTGGTGTCAAAATAAAGCCTATGAATTTTAGACATGATTATCAAAAAATGATTTACTTTTTAATTATAGTTATCGCCGAAAATCACTTTTTATTTTTCACTGATCATGATTTATTTTTGTGAAGTAATGTTTGTCGTTCCAACGAAATGAAACGGAATTTTCCAATGATTCCTATAAGCAGCTGTGGGGGTTAAATTTCAATTCCATCATGTTTTTTGTTTCAATGAAGTTGTTCAATGATAGCTAAGGAATTGTGTTCGACTTACGGAGATATCTCCGGGTATTAGAGGAATACGTAAGTGTAACATGCCATTATATAAGCGTTGTTCGTTCAAGCTAATCTCCTTAACCGCTGAAACGATTTCGAAGAAATTTTGTTTATGTGTTTTTTACCTTGGTAAAGACCGTCATTATTTTTTTATATCAAATTTTATGATTATTTTTTGTTTGATAATTTTTCGATTTTTTCTCCAATGCTAGCAATTGTTTAAGGACGGGGAACAACATTATAAAGCAGCTGCTACATTGGTGATTACGATTTCGTCACGTGTTCACCAACAAAATATCGATACACTTTTAAAAATATAAATGTATTCCTCCTCAAAACATTAATGAACAAGACAAGACAACGGGACAGCTAGTATAGAATTATATGAACTATAATTTCATGATTAATAAAAAATAACCAGCTGTAGTCTTTAAACATAAGGGGAGGGAAAATGAATCCAACGAAGACATGCGATATTTCTTTCAGTTTGGAAACGCTCATCTAAATTTTCCAAACATGTACCGGATTCCGAAAGGTAGTCTCGCGACCATCCGATTTCTTTCATATCGTGACTGTCGATCGAATGAATAAAATGCTTAAATTGGTTGCATTCTTAGAAGGTTTCCAGTTCGGAACATATATTGCCTACTGCTTATTAACCCATTCCTTTCTGGGTAATGAACATTCTCGGTATTCATTGATTTTTCTATTACATTTCAAAGTATGGATAGTAAAGCAAACATGAGCGTCGATGGTCCCTGTCAAAACGAGATAGGGTGCGTAGAACTAGGCAAAAATAAAAACGCGAAGACACGATATCTGTTTTACCGGTTGGATCTCAGAAATGTTTAGCAAAAATTGGGCGCAAGTTTGGGTGCTCATTATTTTAGTACAATCACTGAAATTCCGCCAGGATCAGTAGCTTTTTTACAGTCCAAATTCTTCAGGATGCATTTATTTTTCGAGACCGATATATATTCAACCATCCTCGAGGGTACGCGCTCTATCGTTGGTGGTAACGCTTGCTTAGAGTTTAATATTTTTGTGATTAATGCAGGAAATCAGAAGTGAGTAAAATGATTACTTACTTCTTTTGCCATTGATCAAATGTGAGCCTCCTGGGTATCCCAGAACTTTGTTATAGTTATACGTTCGCTGTAAGCATTCTTTTTGGCTTCTTTTGCTTGGTTGGCTTTATTTCACTTGTTGATGGAAACAAATCGTTTCTATTCGTTTGGATCTGCGCGCCATTATTGTCTAATCTCTTTCGTTTGCTGATTATACTTGCTCGGATGGTTTGTTGGATCCTACTTTGTTGCTTTGATCTGAAGTGAGATTATTTGAAATGTGTGTTGTTTTCTCGAAAAGTTGGGTCCAGCAGCTGGTAACTCGAGTACCATAGCCAATTGGAGTTATGAACGTTAAAATCGCCAATGATGATAACTTTCGCTAATGAATGTTGAGTTCTTAAGCGATATAAGTAGCATATGAATTTTGGGATTCCTTGCAAGATAAGTTTAAGCCATATAAAATCTTAGTTAACAGGTTCATTCCTCTCTCTGGCATTTTAGCAGGTCAGATCTTTAAACCATCTTTAACACCCTTAAAACGGACACGTCCACGCAGTTTGTAGTCAGGAAAGCGGAGATATATATTGTCTGTAGTCGAAATAACTTTTGTTTCTGTAAGGACCAGAGTTTGTGGTCTTTGTGGAAATAGTGGTGCGCGCAGTTGATATTAACGTAGGTGTATCCCATACATCTAACGTTGCAGTATAAAGCAATAGTTTGGCTTTGATGTTGGCTTTGGAGTTGGTTTTGGTTAACGCTAACGGCACTCTTGTATGTTGTGCACTCTGGAATAATTCCACATAGAGATCTGAACATGGCACGATTTTTTTTTTTCGGAAGTCTTTTTTCAGGGATGTGTCCTACCCTTGAGGGAATAGCCCTTCTGCCAAACTCCGATAAGTAGTAACAACTATTTTACGGTGGCTATAGCATGATGTGGTGGTATTTTACCCGATGACAAGGGTATAGTTTCACATGATATTATTTCACATGGCATTCGTATCATCCAAATGAATTACGATGCATCACAAATTCACAAGATATAAATTGTCAAATGTAGTCGGTAATATAGGTTCTAATAAAAACATCACCTGGCAACGATAGCACATAGCTGTGCAGTGTGCAGACATCTGCAATGTTTTGTTTTCGTCCGTATTTGCTTTCAGTGTGCCGCTGTCAGAAAACAGCACGCGTTGAATATTTTCCTTGTTGTAAACTTATACTTTAAGGATCCAAGTAAATCTTAGAAATGGCCAATCAAGAAATAATCGATTATCTTAAAGAATGTGGTGTCTGCCAAGTATGTCAGTTGCGATACCTAAAGGCTAGAGGTACCGAATACCAGGACATGAAGGAATCATTCAAAAAAGTAAGTAGTTTTCCAGAAATTCTTAAATAAATCCCCTAACTCACCTATCTTATTAGTTAAATGTTGAATTCGAGTGCAACGATGAAGTAATGCCTAAGAGACCACGCTCGAATCCATGCACAACCTGTCTCGGTCTGTTCTCCGAAGAGTTCCAAGAAGAAATGATCCTAAAGATAACGAACTGCAAGATTGATCAATTTGATTGTAAAGAAATCGGCATCGCTTTATCAATGCCCATGCTGCTTCAAATTCGTCAACTCTCCATGTGGTATGCGTTGCTGAGAAAATTCGGGGCAAAAATCGACGATGAACGAGCACCTGATGTTCCCTTAAAGGAAGCGGCAAAGCTCATCCTTAATCCGATAATTTGCAAGAAGCTTAACAAATCATACAACTCCGAGGGTATATTGATCAATATTTTCCTAGACCACCCAAATGAGGAGGAAGACGTCGCTAAGCTGCTTAAAGTAAACGAGTCGATATTTTCGACAAAAAATGTCAAAGGAAAGAAGCAACAAATCACACGAAGTTACATCGAAAAGATGTTCATTCCAACTAAACTGCCTGCTGAGGTGTTTGAGAAGCAACTGCCAATTCCTCCTCCAGTCCCGGACTCTTGTTTGACACTAAACGACGTCACACTGGCTGGGCCATGTGTCTTTGTCGCAGGACGCTATCGCAAACTGCCACGCAAGCTCTCACACTCGCCGTGGGTTCTGCAAGGCAAACGTGTTATGGAGGATAGTATTCAGGAGATCATCGTTCGTAGTGTTGCACCGCATTTTGGAGTGGATGAGAATAAAATCATCTTTATGTCCAGTGGTCGTGAGGATGTTGATGTGCGTTGCCTCGGCGAGGGTCGGCCATTCGTCTTGGAGATTCCCGATTCAAAGCGTATAACTATGCCAAAGACTTTAGCCCGCGACATTGAGTTGGAGATTGAAAATTCGTTGAAAATCTCTGTTCGAAACCTGCAAATGGTTACACGCGACGATTTGGTACACATTAAGGCGGGAGAGGAAAAGAAAAAGAAATTTTATCGCGCCTTATGTGTACTAGAACAGCCAATTACGTTGGAGGTGCTTAAAAAGTTAGATTGTCCAAATGGATTTGAGATTCAACAGATCACACCGATTAGGGTGCTACATCGGAGACCGTTGCATCCGAGACCGAGAATGATTTACAGTACAAAGGCGTTGGTGGATAAGAATAACCCGAAGATGCTAATCATTAACATTGTCAGTCAGGCAGGCACTTATATCAAAGAACTCGTCCATGGAGACTTTGGCCGGACGACACCAAGTTTTTCGTCGATTATTGGGCAGCCAATAGATATCCATGCGCTGGATGTGGTGGGTATTGACTTGGATTGGCCAGAGAAGGTGGACAACAGAAATATAGATAGTAATGAGAACATGGAGTGTAATAAATGCGATGCTGAGTAATGGCGCAATCAAGACGTAATTTGTTTTGTTTTAGTATTTCAATGGGATTTTGCAGTTTTTTGTGTTGCGCATATTCTGCCCATTTGCTACTTAATTGTATGTCTGATGCTTCCTACACATAAAGGTCAAACCAACGGCAATTAACAAAAAAAAAGATTTATTTTGAATTTTTCTTTACCAAATTACCAACCTCTGTGATCACCTCACATCTCTACAAACATGTTACGAAAAAAAATGCAAATTATGCTGCATATCCAATCAGACTGGTTGCAGTAATTTGATCCAAATTTCTAATACCGTTCGCATCGACTACCGCGATATTGAATGAGGGCAGATTCACAATCAAACGTTTTTGAATCTCAAGAACACACTTCTTGAGCACATCATAGGCCTCCTCCTGAGTAATATTTTCATGATGGTACCGATCAAAGATACTGGCACAGAACATACCACCATACCCTTGTCCACCGTACTTCAGGGACTTTGCATTGGCCAAATAGTCGATGTAGTGCAACTCAGGCCCATCATTAGCATCGTACCTACAATAAAAGAATCTTACATTAGGTCCCCTTAATCTCTTGACATCTCCTTACCCAGCGACAAACAGATTGACTTGATATGGTGTACGACTTCTGAGGTAGTCTGCAAGATTTTTCCTTGTAAAATGTGCAGCAGACTTGGGTGGCAGGTCATACCCATTCCTCATCTTATACAAAGCAATGTTCTTCGAAATGAATTCGGTAAACTGGACAGTATCACCCGATTCGCCGATTGTAGCCATCATCAATTTATCGGATATTTTGTGAATTTTATTCTGGTCTGTGAAGGGACGATGACATTTGCAAAAAGTTTTCTTTGTCGGCATTATGGTGGGTTAGATGTTCGCCAACTTACCATCTTTCATGACTACCACAGATCGGGCGTGTGTGGTATCAGCTGCGACCATAACGAAATCGGGACCTCTAATTCCAAGAATAGTTTCCATGGTTTTTAATTAATTTTTTTCGTGTAAAAATTCTTTTAAAGAAAATTGCAAATTCGGACACAACTCTGTTGCCGGAGAAGAATGACAAATCAAGATTTGTGCAAAATGTTTTGTGTGCTAGTCAATGAAGTTGGCTGTGGTTATTATTATGTCGGTAAGGTTGATTTAATGAGCGGTGTTTGCATGATACAGTAGTTCATATTAATTTTCAGATGTTGAGGGTGCTAAAGTTAATGACTTTAAAGTAAAAGGTCCAGTTATAGCTATAATTGGAGAGCATTATTGGAATACAAAACATGATGAAACTGAAATTTTATTTGGAAAAATCTGTCATACTGCCACCACAGTGAACACACAACATGGGTACGAATGTGTTTCATATGGGTGGAATATGACAAACATTACCTCAAAAAAATATGTCATTCTGCCCTAGCGAGGTATCCGTCGGAGCGGAAAATTTTCCGCAGCGCATACTTCGTCGGAGATTCAAATTCCATTCGAGGTATGTGTCATCGGAAAGAAATACTACACATATGCGACGACGAAGCTCGTACTGTTGAGGGTGGTTTTTTCTTTAAGCTCGCATTGGAAGCATAAATTCAAACGATCAGTACGAAAATTAATGAAATAAATAGTCTTATATAATTACATACATTTTTCTATTGCTCCACTTGACTTCGTAAACAAATTCCGCGAAGAATTTGTGTCGGAGGAAATCGGAAAAGGAATTGCACTTAGCTGTCAAAAATTGATCGAAAAATGCACCTGAACGCACTTCAACGCAATTCGCTGGGATGCGTTACAAAATGTCGGAGAAATATTCCGAACAGCTATTCGGAACAATACCTCGAAGCAAAAATCATCGGAATCGTACAAAATCGGAGAATTTTCCGCTCCGACGGATACCTCGCTAGGGCCAATTATCATGGCAATTATCATCATCACATCAACTCGCCAATGATTCAATTTATGAGGCTTATTAATGATAGCTATAACTGGACTCTAAAACGAAAGTAGCCCTGTTCTAGTTACGGGCCCCTAAATCTACGAAAAACACTATTCTACTCTTGAAAAAAAACCCCAATTACTGAGACTAACATTTATGGATTCATCCTCTCATCCTATCATGTAAAGAAGTATAGCTGATTATGATGAAAGAAGGACTTCAACTATTATTATAATGTGCGACATAGATGTCATCATAAATTTAACTGAAGTGGTATAATTACTGCTGTAATAGCGAGAATTTTTCTACTTTACCCCCTGTCATATGGTTATTGTCCACGATGAAAACGGGCTGATCTTGAGAAAGCACCATTCACGTCAATTCAAAAAAAATGTCTAATGAAGCATAGACGTCGTTAGTTCTGCATATAGCCATGTACGGTGTAAACACGAAATTTCTGAGACTATAAAATATTTAGTGCATGTCCAAATATAGTCCACGTTGTAAGCGTGGCCATTACAAAAATGTATGTTTTTGGCCAACAGGCTCTTTAGTGCCCATCAGAGCCTAGCTTTCTCACAACCATTTATGTGTGCGTGTGTACTTCTTGCACGATGGCGGGACTTCCTGTTTTATCCCGACACCGAACGGCTAAGTTGAGATAAGCTATTCTTGATAATTGATACTACTCGGACGATTTGTCAGATCATCACGAGAGTAGGGCCTGTGAAAAACATTTAGGTGTTGCTACGGCTGGGAATCGAACCCTGACCTTCTGCGCGGCAGTTCATAGCACTAACCATCGCGCAACTGAGCCCTCGCGTAGACATTACTTCAAGAAAATAAATCTTGATCAGTCAAAATTAAAAAGTGATTTTCTGCGATACCTAACTAACGGGTGATTTTTTAGCTGGTCTGGTTTTGGCAACACTGGTTTTGACAGCTGACGTGTGTTTAGTATCTTGTGTCACTGTCAAACAGCTTCAGTTTGGTTTGCAATGTAACCATGGATCGTCTTACAAATGAACAACGCTTGCAAATTATTGAATTTTACTATCAAAATTCGTGCTCGGTTCGAAATGTTCATCGCGCGCTGCTTCCATTTTATGATCGGCATTCTCGACCTTCTGAGCAGTCTATTCGGAAGATTGTGACCAAATTTCGCACCAAATTTACTTTGTTGGACATTAAACTACCAACACGTTTACGTACTGTGCGTAGTGAAGAAAATATTGCGGCCGTATCAGCTAGTGTGACAGAAGACCGCGAAATGTCGATTCGGCGCCGTTCCCAGCAGTTAGGCCTTTGTTACAGCACTACGTGGAAAATGTTGCGGAAGGATTTGGGCGTAAAGCCTTTTAAGGTACAGCTGGTGCAAGAACTAAAGCCAGCCGACCTACCACAACGCCGAATTTTTGGTGAATGGGCTCTTGGAAAGCTGGCCGAGGATCCGCTTTTTTATCGAAAAATTGTGTTCAGCGATGAGGCTCATTTTTGGTTGAATGGGTACGTAAATAAGCAAAATTGCCGCATTTGGAGTGAAGATCAGCCAGAAGCATTGCAACAGCTACCAATGCATCGCGAAAAAGCCACTGTTTGGTGCGGTTTATGGGCCGGCGGCATTATTGGGCCATATTTCTTCAAAGATGATGCGAATCGCAGCGTTACTGTCAATGGTGAACGCTACCGAGCGATGATAACAAACTTTTTTTTGCCCGAAATGGAAGTTCTTGACTTGCATGATATGTGGTTTCAACAAGACGGTGCCACATGCCACACAGCACGCGAAACAATGGCGCAATTGCGAGGCGAGTTTGGTGAACAGTTAATTTCACGTTTCGGGCCGGTCAATTGGCCGCCTAGATCGTGCGATTTGACACCATTAGATTATTTTTTGTGGGGGTATGTCAAGGCTAATGTCTATAGGGACAAGCCCGCTTCGATTGACGCACTGGAAGCCAACATCCATGCATTCATTCGTGAGATACCGGCCGATATGTGTGAAAGAGTATGCCAAAATTGGACTCAGCGGATGGGCTACCTGAGACACAGCCGCGGTCAACATTTGCATGAAATTATCTTTATACATTAAATTGCAAGGATCAAACTATCGATTCAAATAAATATTTCATTCATTTTTTTCGAATTTTTTGTGTTTTTTTTTAAAAAAAAAGTTCTAAACCTCCTAAAAAATCACCCGTTATAATTCAAAATTGATGTATTTTTGGATAATCATAGCTATTCAATGAATTTATAAAAAAAGCCGCAAGAAGTAAAAGAAAATTTCATTTTAGGCTTTTTAATGATAACTGTAACTGGACCATTAAGCTGATTAATATAATTAGTAGAAATGGCATCTCTGACTACTGTATTATCGTAATTAATCAAAATTTCAACACTGCCTTACCACCAACATGTCAATATGAAAGTTTCTCCAGAAAAATTGTTCTTGATCATTGAAAAACAAAAAGCGTTTTCCGCGAAAACTTTAATTAAAAATTAAAATATTTTTGGTTGATCATGTTCTAAAATTCATAACCTTTGTTTTGACACCAACTCGCCAATGAATGCATTTATAAAAAAGTCGCAAGAAGTAAAAGAAAATTTCCAGTGAGGTTTTTTAATGATAGATGTAACTGGACCCTTAAGCTGATTAATATATAATTAGTAGAAATGGCATCTCTGACTACTGCCTTATCGTAATTAATTAGATTTCAACACTACCTTACCACCAACATGTTGATATTAAAGTTCACTTCGGCTTGCTTGACAGCACAGTTTACAAAACCTCAAAACGTTTTGTCAAAACAAACGGTTTAGCTTTTGATAAGCTGCACGTACACTTTTGTTCCGAGGCTTTTATTTTGTTTTGAAAATATCGCACATTTCCGCATCTCACCCAATAATTTTGATAACAAATAATCAAAATGGCATCTGCTGTACATTGCCAACTCTGGATGGGAAGTGTAAGTCAACTAAATATCTGTACTCCAAGCCACTAATAAATCATCTTCTCATTTTAGCTTGAAACATACATGACCGAGAACTTTGTCATCGCAGCCTTTCGTAAAATGGGTGAAGATCCCACTACAGTACGTCTCATGAGGAACAAATATACTGGCGAACCAGCTGGTTATTGCTTTGTAAACTTTGCCACCGATGATTTAGCTATGGATGCCATGCACAAACTAAATGGAAAACCGATTCCGGGCACAAATCCGATCGTTCGATTTCGCCTGAATAGTGCTAGCAACTCGTACAAAATGCCCGGCAATGATCGAGAATTCAGTGTATGGGTTGGCGATCTTAGCTCAGATGTCGATGATTATTCGCTGTACAAAGTGTTCTCTTCAAAGTATACATCCATAAAAACAGCTAAGGTGATTCTGGATAGTTCAGGCTTCTCCAAGGGCTATGGCTTTGTTAGATTTGGTATTGAAGATGAACAGAAATCAGCTCTATATGAAATGAATGGTTATATCGGCCTGGGCTGTAAACCTCTAAAAATATGCAACGCAGTGCCAAAGCCGAAATCAGATACCCCAGAGGGAGCCGGCTATCCTAGTACAACTGCAGCAACTACTCCAGCCGTCGCTCCTGCAGCTACCGCTGCAAATTATTCACAATATTATGATCCATCTACATACTGGCAGGGATACAATGCATGGCAAGGTTACTACGAACAACAGTCGACGGCTACAACTGATGCCACTGCAGCATACTATCAGCAGGCAATGCAACAACAACAGCAACCGCATTCAGATCCTCAGACTCTGGCGCAGCACGCTGAGGCTTGGAGTGCACAACGAAATAGTATGAACTATGAGCAACAACAACAGCAGCAACAACACGCCCAGCACCATCAGGAGCACGATGATGATTTGGCTTTGGTGGATCATAAGTTCACTCTGGATGTAGATAAACTGAATCGTGAAACAATGGATAATGATCGGAATTTTTACGATGCTCTGGAGAGTTCAAAGTGGCTGCCGATTGAACAGCTGGAAATGTTTTAAAAAAGCAACCAGTTTTTTTTATTTATTTTAAGTATTTTTTCAAGGTAAATTGGAAAATAAATTTAAAGATAAGTAGTCCTAAATGAAGGTTTTTCAATTCAGTTATAAGGGTGAGTTAGACCAGTAGCAAGGTTCTACAAATGTATAGTTGATCATCCAGTCGGTTGTTTGTCGAAGATTTGTGGTAGGGGTTTCTGAGTAAATCAGTCAGGACGCCTTTGTTTGCTTTGTAGAAAGACAGTGTCGCACCTTCATCTATCTAAAGGAAAGTTCCCTCCACATATTGGGTAGTAGAACGTCAAGCAGCTCATAAATAGTCAGGTGCAGGTCTCCAAAACGCTCACATAAATGGATGGTTAATAAAAAGCCAAGCTATGAGTCCTTACGCGCATGTAGCCAAAGAAATTTGTGATTTCTAAACACCAACGTCCTTAATAATAGAAAACCTTTATTTAATTTGTCATCTCCGTTTCAGAAAGTTACAGAATTATTCTAAACAAACGTAAGTCCAACCGGTTCATTAAATATAACGACCCGATAAACAAACGAAAAGACGAGTGTCACTTTTTTTGTATTGAAATGTTATTTGCTCAACCCCGTCTATCTTTACAGTGTTCCTATATTATAAATGAAAAAAAAGGAGATTTTGTTTTCTAGAAACTGAACATCAGCAGGAGTTTAGTTTAACGTTTGTAAGTATCTGTTGTTGTGTGCATTTGTCGTCAGCCGATAATTTGTTCAAATAACATTCGTTTTAAAAAATAGAATTATAAAAGTCTCCGGCTTATGTATAGTATATACAGTAATTAGCAAATAAGTGCAAGTTATTTGGATTTCTTAGAGTCCTTCTTTTTGCTGTCCTTGACTTCCTTCTTGTCCTTTTCCTCCTTCTCCTCGGGGTGGTCTTCGTAGCTGCAGATGCAAGACGATTACAAATCATATACCAACAAGTTGATATTCAATTATACTTACGCGAATAGAGTCTTGATTTCTCCCCTAATGAGCGCCACCAACAATGGAGTTCCCATGCAGGCTGGCACCAAATACAGCAGAGCGGGTTGTGCGTGTTTGAATACATGCATCACGAAGATAGTGGCCATTAGGCCCATGAAATAGGCAACCAGTGTTGAGTAGAAGTAGACACGGCTCTTCCTCTTCAAACTATGATCGAATCGAAGGAGCAGAGCAATGAAGATGCCAGGAATGACAATATCGCCCAAACCCAACATAGCAAAGTTGGATGCACTCAATCCATTTGTAATGAGATCCTGAGGGAAGACTAGTTTGATGGGAGCTTCAAAGCTCTTGGCCACGGTGACCATGACATTGGTGCCAAAGACCCAGAAGATGTCATAGAAGAAAAGTCCACTGAGGAGAATGCATCCAGTCACAATGTTGTTCAAGTGGAGCAATTCAACTCCATTAACAGCGAATGCCAGTCCAAACAGATTGTTGGCGATCCAGTGCTTCTGGAGAAGATACCATACACCGATGACAGAGGAGATGAACAGACAGACAATGTCATGTGTTGAGAATTTGTAGTTGATGATATCTTCCTTGTGCTTGCCTTCACCGCGAGTGAAGTGGATGTGGAATGGAATTTTTGGGATTGACGTCGGTATTAGGGAACCGATGACAGGACTTAGCAGATGAGCCAGAGCCACAACCCCTAGGAAGAAGAAATATCCGGTGATAAGGAGATTGATGTGCCCCTTGGAGAAGATCTTGAAGAACAAGTACAATCCAAAGAGTGTGCAGGAAGCAATGATTGGGAAGAACATGGCGTCCTTTTTAGTCATAGTGTCGGCCTTTTCACCAGATTCCTAAAAAAAAACAAAGCATATACCATTTGTTTTACCAACTGCGTTACAACATTTATCACAACATTCGAAATGCAAAAACAATAATCAACCGAAACGACTGATTACGTGTATCAACACCATACGACAAGCTTGTCAAATTGAAAACAGATTTGCCAATATATGTCGAGTACTTTACATTTGCTACGTGAATCACATACAGACCCCATCTTTAGGGAAATAACCCAAATTGGTGATGCTGGCATGTGGGGGGAAAATGTTTTTTTTTTCAACTCACTTTCTTCATTTTATGATGTTTCACCGACCGTATTGATCCAAACACAATTGGCAACATAGCCATTATGACCAGACTTCCGTAGGCAACAGCCATACCCTCTGGAGTGGATGGTGTTTTTGCGTTAGTAATCGTTTCTGTAACATTTTCCACCGTCTCCGTTATAGCTTCTACGATTTCTTCAACTTGTTCTGACATGACAGATAATTTATTTGTACTATTTCCTTAGATAAAAACAATTGTTTAATAACTATAAGCAATAACTACAGATTTTTCGAGTGAACATCAACAGAAACTGACACGCACTCAAAATCCACTTTGCAAAAGGCAACCGGACCGACTTTCGTATTTGTCAAACGTAAACGTTTTGATGCGGTTATGTTGGGGATAGTGAGCTGTGGGACGTGTCAAATAATTTGCATTTTAGTACATCAAATGGAAGCATTCAAAGCGAAAAATTGTTTAACTCGTCAAAAATCGAGCAGCAAAACCCAAATGCACATTATAATAAATGCTGGTGGGGAGTCGATATGGACTTTAGCACAAATTTTACACCACTGCTGTTGAAAACAAAAAAAGTATTAACCATAAGGTTTAAACTAAATGTGAGCGACAATATTAAAAAATGGCTAAATGATCAGCACGCAAAACCAAAAAGAAAGTGAGTTTGTGCTATAAAGTAAATTTGTTCCTTAGCTGTATAATAATATGCTTTTTGAAAAACTCGTACGGATTCCATTGATTGGTTTTTTGCATTTTTTATTCTTTTATTGGCGAGTATGAAAAGTATTTTTTTACATCATAGAGCACTACAATTAAAAATCAATTTTGTTGCTTACCAACTTATATGTGCATGTGCATCGTGTAATAGGTGCTCATTGCTGCTATAGTTGTTTATATGAGAGTTCGACATTAACAAATTTCGCTCCCTAAGCGATTCTCTGGGGGTACACAAATTATTAAGAGGAATCAATTCCGGTTTCTGTTTCCGTCATTATGTTAGTTTTGTGAGGGTATGTACAACTTTCAAGCTGACACGAAATTATCTACTGTCATTAAAATAGTCATACCCCGGTGGTTATTCACTGAAGTGACGAATATACGATAATCCCTAATGGACTAGTGTAAATGAGACAACATACCAACAATAAATTTCACTTTCATAGCACTTGTCGACATACTCTTTGAACTCTCGTGTACAGATACACCTTCACTACATATAAAAATATTATAAATGAGCATTTCCATACTACTCAATCCAAACTCAGGGTAAAAAGTTCTTCTATCTCGGAGTCCACATCAATCCCACGAATGACTCTGATGACTGGATGATTTGAACGTGATACTAAGTTTGTGTCCCAGGCCTAAGACAGGCCAAAAGAGCTATTGCAGCCCTTCAAAACAGATGCAAACAAGATACTTAATCTTCGCAGGCACGATATCAAGAATTAGTAGGCTATCTAACGGGTCACCACGGTCTGCGATATCACCTAAATAAAATGTATTTAGTCGACTCAACGGAGTGCAGACTATGTCTAGAAGAAGACGAACCAGCCGAACACGTCATATGTGAATGCCCGGCCCTTTACAGTTTAAGAAGGGAATCCTTGAAACCATACGACTTAGTTCCGGAATATGTAATTTGAAAGACTCATATGAAAATACATAGCAATTACCTACCACCATTGCGCTACGCGAATTCGATTTCAAAGTTTGCATTAGTAAAAGGTGGGTCAAATCTCAAAAGTAATTTATTTATGCGAATGTGTCATAATTTATACAAATGGGCCCAAGTCATAGAAACGGTATTATTTTGTTTAACTAAACATCATCATTTTTCTACCGCATTACATAATCGTTCTGGACAAAAGATCCCAATTTGTTCATTTCTTTTGAAATAGTATGTCAATTCACAAATTGACATGACATTAAGATACAAGAACTGAACAATCGGTGAGTGGAAGAACAGTACAAGCGCCAAAAATTATTTTTTTATTCTGACATATCAAAAATGCTTTAAGCGGCCCTAACACAGTCAATCGATTGACATCAACTCGCCAATGGTTGAATTTATAAAAAAAATCCGCAATGAGTATAAGAAAATTTCAAATTATGGTTTTCAATTACAGCCCTAACACGGTCAATCGAGTGACATCAACTCGCCAATGGTTGAATTTATAAAAAATCCGCAATGAGTATAAGAAAATTTCAAATTATGGTTTTCAATGACTCTACCCTAACGGTTGGATTGACGTAATTACTACATTGTGTTTTATGTCGCGGAAGAGAAAACATGAATCCCGCATGATGTGCTTCTTAAGCCAAAGTTTAGTGTATTCATGTATTTTATCCCCAATACGAACCTACATAAATACAAAATAAGTTAAGCATACCATGCCGTCGAAACAAATGCTCACTGAGTCAGTCGCTACCTCTCCTTGCGATCTATTCCCAAATGTACTCCTAAATTTCAAGTATTCCATAGTGCAAACGAGAACTTTGATAGTTAGTCTACGAACACATCCCCTTCTTGCACTACCAACAGCACGACAACAAAATGCAATTTCTTGACATTCGTACGACGTTATACCCGCGGTAGCAGGGGAGTCTTGATACCTAATTCGTGCACACTCAATAAAAATAACTTCTACTGCCCTACAATAAATTAAAAACCCGTGAAAAATTAGTCCACATCCAAGAAAAAATGACGTTTAAAAAAGATCTTAAAGTGCTAGTCAAACCCTATTACTGGGTGAATATCCTGCTTAGTTTTTCCTATTTGATTGGCAAGCGAATGCCGTATGTGTGTCAATACCTTTTCAATCATAAAGAGGAGACCTGTGAGCTCGATGGCCGTGAAACTGAGATTCTATTCTTTCTGTTAATTGTTATAATGATCCGCTCACGAAAGACTGGAAGTGTAACAATGATTCATTACTTAACATCTTCGTTCATCTACACTAAAGTGGCCAATTTAATTTTGTGGGCGTATGGCGACTTCCGCTACGGCATCGTTTACCTACTTATTTTCGTTCTTGTGGGTTTGGTCTGTCCGGAACCGACATACAAGGGACCTGAGCATGTGACCTACTTCCGAAGTGCACAGGCATTGGAGGATGAACTGGCAAGGGATAGGCGTGTTGTATGGATTGTGTGCTTCTACACCGTTTGGAATCCGTCCTGTGTGAATTTAGCTCCAATTTTCTCCGAACTCTCTGCCGAATATCACTTGGATAATTTACGATTTGGTAAAATCGATGTTGGACGTTTCCCAGATGCCGCCAAGAAATTCCATATCTCTGACAGTAGTTTCTCGAAACAGTTGCCTTCGTTAGTATTGTTTAAGAGCGGAAAAGAAGCCGATCGTCGTCCTTGCTTCGACAATAAGGGTAAATTGCAGAAATTCTTCTTCTCCAATGACAATATACGGGCTGCGCTAGGTCTCAACGATTTGTACAAACACTGTGTCGAGAATCCAACTAAACCGGCCAAAGCCATCGAGAAGAAGACCAATTAAACATTTAGTGAGATATTTGCTTAGAAATAAGAATGCGTGTTTTTTTTTTATTTTATTTTTCGAATGCCATAAAATGTGGATTAATTGAGGCCCACTTTACGTTGCAGTGCAGTAGGTATTGCACTATTAAAAGGGTTGTCTAGTGTGCATTTAGATTTTTTTTGTTTTCTTTTGCGTATCCAAAGAAACTTTGTTATGTTCTTGATTGTTTATTTATTTGTAATAGTAATAAAATTCAAATGAAATCGAAGCTATCGTGGTTTTCTTCGGTTTGATTTGGGATTAGATACGAGGAGAGATACTACTTTTTGAAATCAGAAAAGTCACTGTGAATGACGTCAGCGTGTTCTATTATAAGCTGAAATGTGTCGCTCCAATTGCCAAGGTGAAAATATATAGTAAGGGACTTATAACAAAAAGTAGACCTCAAGTATAAACGCTTGACGAACAATTAATAATGGTTGGGATTTTGTTATCATAGTCGATTGTTTATTGAAATACATGATACAGCGTTTAGATTCTATACGTAAACAATTTTACCGATGAGTAGGTATGCTTTGTTTAAAGCGATATACATAACTAACATGGAAAAGTAGGGACTTAGTTTATGTACCTATACATGCTTAAGTTGTCCAAGATCGATTGCAAAAGAGTCGGTTGGATTTATTACAAAACAACCCTCAAATTAATCTCTTCGGATGTTTTATTTTATCAAAGTATAACAGAAGGCCGACAAGGAACCGACAAAAAAAAGTAAAATTCAAATTATTTACGTGGCGTGCTTTCAGGATCACATTTTTAATGTTTATATCGTAATTCAGAAAATAAAGTGCACAACATGGTCGTACGTCAATTTATTTTTCATGTCGGTAACGTACTTCATTGGATTAATCCTCGAAAACATTTCGAAACTTATGTCATTTTCCATTGGCAAATGTAGCGTTCGGAATTGAAAGAACTCTTCTAAAAGCTTTCAGAATCGACAATTCTCCCTCAAAAGTACAGACAAACAAATTCCCTATATTATTATGCATAGATTGTTGTTGTAGCATCTCACCCGTGACTTAGATTGGCGAGTATGAAAATTCTAGTTTCTGTCATGCTGTTGGTTTTGTGAGTTTATCTGTATCTTTCTAGTGGTGTGGGTTCTAACTGATGCTATCAATTACCTGTCACACCTTATACCCCGGGCGGTTATTAACAGAAAAGTGACAGATAAACTATAATTGCTGAATCCACTAGTGTAAAAGAGAATACATACCACAAATCATTCACTTTGATATAAGTTAACCTACCTAACAGACGATTATTGAGCGATTGCTCAAAAGATCTTGACTACCATCTGAGTGATAATCGTTTTCAAAGTTACGGAATGACCCCCAGGTTTCGAGTAAAGGCCTGCCCAGAATGCATATCTGTAGCTTGTATAGATATATCGCTGTCGAAGCTGAAGTTGCCCTCTATTCAATTCCAAGCTACAGATTCACAAAGATACACATTGTGTAAGCGCTTACGGGTTGCCTTGCTTTTAACTTCTCACTCAGATACAAGCTTCAGCTATAGGTACGCATACTGGACGGCCCTTAAGAGCTTCCGTGTACAGATACTTTAACACAGCTAAATAAGATAAATTATAATTTCCATACTCGCCAATCTAAACTCCGGGTCACAGATGTTTGATAAATGATAGTTTATACCAATCAATTCTCAGAATAGTTAAATATTAGCAGTTCCAGTGTTCCGAAGCTGATAGTCCCTATAAATTCATGTTGTTTGGATAGACTGAGCTTAACGTCATCCCAGAATAGGAATATGTTGAAGCCCAATCGAAATTTATGGTAGGGAAATAATTTAATAAATTCGCGTTTGCTTGGAAAAATATGTCACGGACGCTTAGGGTTGGGAAAAGTATTACACTGAACAACGCGTTGGGTGAAAATATAGCATCCATGTTAAAAGATTTACTAGAGTTGTAAAACAAAGCTAATTACAATCAAGTATAGTTCTATAGTGGGTATGGGTTTCCAGAATTGGACTCAAACTCAACTCGTCCGTGTTGTTAGTGTCGAAAAACTAACTAAGGGGCGGGGGTCCATTAAGTGCATAGGGCAACAAAAAAATGGCCTAAAAACAAAAATTAAATATTTTGTTTGTGAGAAAATTAAAAATTTTTTTTTGTTATAATTTAGGTACTCTAATATACCCATTTCGGATATCTTCATACAGAAAACTGCTTTTAGCAACTCCTTAAACGATCCTAGATTCGTCAAACCACAACTTATTTTTGATGAATACACTAACCAATTTTTTTCAACTCGTACGCGACAGTCGAATCCGCCCATAGTCGCATTTAGTTATTACAAAGTCGTATTTTACGAACACACTCGTATTTATTTTTTTACAGTCATGTGAATCCGACGCATATATGAGTCTCGGATTTGTCCGTTATACGGTATATTCAATTGGTCGTTTGATGGTCGTATTTGTTTCGTGTTTTAGTCGCACTCAAAGTTGTCTACACTCAGGTTTAACGTGAAAGAAATGAAACATGTGAGTACCTACATACATGTATTTTCACTCAAAACATTTTAATTTTTACATTTGTGTGCTTTTATTATAGAAAAGTCACGAATCGCAGCCAGTTTGAAAGGCTAGTTTCTTCTATTGATCGAAATTTTTATGTCGCTAGGGGCCATATACAAAACATTTTCTACCATGGTAAAGGAAAACCAGTCTATTTTGTAAAATGATAACTTCTTAAGCTTCTTGCTTTTCTTGTGGCGTCATAGCAAACGTGATCCCATTTGAACAAATGTGTTCCTCAAATATATCCACAAGTTCTTTAACGACTTTATGTAAAATCGGTCCCACACCTGTGTGGTAATTTCCTTCAGCAAAGATCCTAAAAAGGCAGCCATCTTCAATAGAATGTATTGGTGATTTTCTCCAGCAGATAGCTAAATGCCTTAATTAGAAGAGCGGAATGATTTTAAGAAACTCAAATTTGTAAAATTCAAAACGCGAATTTTTATTAATTTTATTATAGGTATTAGACAATTTTGTCTAATTTTACCCCATTGGATTTGAATGATCCCGAATTGCTGCCGAAGCCGAATTCTAAACCGACGCCGCTTTGCTACCGCGCTTATATTTTTCAGTTATTTTATTCACCGAAAACTGCATTTCAAAAGTTTACCACCTCAGTTTACGCACCCAATTGTTAGAAAAGATTTCCCATGCAAATTTTGACAGTTTATTTATCACGTCGTAATTTTATCACGTTTACAACGACTTTCCGACGTTGCCCCTTTTATTTTGCCTTAAAAACTCCGCCAAACTTATGTTTACATTTTCGTTTTAATTGTTTGACATTTGTACAACTGCGATGATATGTCGTATGCATCGACGAATAGGAATTTAATTTGATGCGACCCCAAATAGGAAAAAAATCGACTTGAAGTATTGGGGCGATTGAGATTGATACACAACAAGTCAATAATCGATAAAAACTCGCAATAGGTGCCTGAACCTCCGATTTGGAATTATGGGCGAAGATTCAACCACGAACTGAAAAACTCCACATTTGAATTTTATGATGGCACGTAGGACAACATGGTCTTCGATTCGCAGCCAGATGTCAGACGAAATAGAAGAATCCCCAAGTGAAAAACAACATGCTCCACTGGAGACAGCTAGCTAAAGGCCGAGCTAATAAATTATTAATATTGGTTGAGGTTCAATCCAGTATGTTGTGCAATATAACATATTAATCTGTGGCTATTTTTTTATGATTTGCATTCAGTTGAAAATTTGTCTTATTATCCGAGTTCTAATGTGTTCGCCAGCCATCCATATGTGTGCATCAATCAAGGGCAAAACTTGTTTCGAGTTCTGTTTGCAAATTTCTGAAAACATTGTAGAGAACATGTCAGCCCTGTTTCCACCCATAAAAAAAAGACTACGATTTGGCAAAATGAAGGAAATAATACAAAAAATGCAATTCAATGTTTATCTCATTTTATTAATGAATAAATAAAGATTCTTCCATAACACTAAAAAAAGAAGTTCAAATCCCGACATTACTCCAGGCAACCTGTAAAGAGAAACAAACAAACAAATTGATTAGAAAACTATCACAGATAAACGGCATGTTAACCATTTTCTAAGGACTATCAGATTAAATAGGTTTAGAAAAATGAAGGTATCAGCAATTGTGTTTATGAAGACCGTCATGATTTTTTCATCATAAAGCAAATTCTTCTTAAACTTAATAAAATAAATTGTTAAACTTACCTAAAATAAGAAAGAAAACTCCACAAGCAGCACTTTCTGGAGCATATGCTGTAAAAGATACAAAATAAAATAATCAGTAAACCACCGCGAATGAACTGTAATGTTATCATTTTCTAAAAGCTATCAGATTAAATAGGTTTAGAAAATGATCGTATCAGCAATTATGTTTATGAAGACCGTCATGATTTTTTCATCATATTGAAGTTTCTTCTCAAATATTTATAAAACCAAAAGGTGTTAGACTTACCTTAGGAAACCAGGAAAACATGTATTCAAAGTTGCACCAGAGGATTCTGCAAAAAAAAAAAAAGGAAAACATCGCGGTTAATAAATGTAAGCAAGTTGAAATAATTTCAAAACGTACCTCCAAGGCAAAACCTCTAGATCTGCCTGTAAATTCTAGACAAATGAAGAAAAGAAGAACGCGAATTGTGTAAAAAAAGGTAACTTGATGTTTTTTAGTTTTATTTTATTTCATAAAAGGTGTTTATTTAGAACTTCTTGAAGCTCTTCTTGGCGCCCACTCCCTTTGAGCACTTCAACACGTTGAAACGCACAGTCTTTGAAAGTGGTCGGCATTCACCAATGGTGACAATATCACCGGCTTCGACATCCCTGAAATGACAACAAACAAATAAATTTAAAATACACGTTCCACACATTCAACAAGTGAATGATAGGCAAGAGAAATTCTTATCAGAAGTTTAGGTTTAGAAAATGATCGTATCAGCAATTATGTTTATGAAGACCGTCATGATTTTTTCATCATAGAAAGTCCTTTTAGAATGCCAGTAGGAAAAACTCTTGAAACTTACCTGAAAGCTGGTGAGCAATGTACACTCATGTTCCTGTGGCGCTTCTCAAAACGACTGTATTTGCGTACAAAGTGCAAGTAATCCCTACGGATTACAATGGTCCTTTGCATCTTGCATTTACGGACAACTCCGGTTAGGATACGTCCACGAATCCTTACATTGCCAGTGAAGGGGCACTTCTTGTCAATGTAGGTTCCATCGATAGCCTAGAAAAATTTCAGAATTTTCTTTTAAAATTTCATTCATCATACAATAACACTGATCCAAGGAGACTAATTTGTCAACTCACAGGCAAACGCATAACTGAGGACAAAATGTACTGAATTAATGGATGCAGAGATGATGCTAACTTACCTCACGGGGAGTCTTGAAACCCAAGCCAATTTCACGGCAACGGCGAAGAGACTTCTTCTTAACCAAGCCAGGCTTGTTCTTACGGTTTAGGTTGATACCAAATTGTTTTTGGAAGGCTTTCTCGTTCTGTTACATCGAGTGTTTCGAGGGGGGTTGTTGGTGATTGTAGTGTTTCGTGTTGGATGCGTGTTGTATTGTGTATGGCGCACACACAGAGGGTTGGGTAGGAAATAGGGGAGCAAAACCATGCAAAGAAAAACAAGAAAAACCATTAGCATTGGATTTACTCGGTGTTTACCTCGGCTGGAGTTTTAAATCCAAGTCCAATATTTCTATAGAAACGCAATTTACGTTTGCTAGTTATAGATTTCTTCCGCACAACTGGAATCGTGAATTGCTTCCTAAACGAACGTTCAGTTTGCTAAATTGAAAATAAAAATTTCATATCACAAAAACTGATTTGATATTGAATTTCTTTAATCGGACATCGACAAATGTCGAGGGAAACATGATTTTTTTAGTTCTGAAACGCGATTTAATAATTTTTTATGATTTCACTTGAAACTCGGTTGAAATTGTTCCTGTCATATACCGCGTGTGGGGATGTCATACATTTGTAACACATTTTTTAGCCGAAATCTTTGGAATTTTAGCACAAAGCTTGTTTTCAATCGAACGGAGATATTTTTAACTATTCATATTTTATCACAGATTGTTTAAATAACTGCATTTAAGTCGATTTTTTCATAAAATTAAGTTCACTAAATCGCGCCTTACCTGATCGGCCATATTGATGAAAAAGAAAAGAGCGAAAACATGTGAAGGAAGTTGAAACAGCGATTGTTGGGATATTTCTGATGGGACATTTTGATTAACGTGAAGTTGGTTTTAGTTGAAATGACAGCGTTCAGTTAAATTATAATCAATATTTCAAAAAATTGTTATAAAATTCATATAATTTAGAAAGAAGTGGAAAAACAATTAAAATTGAGAGACAAGCTAATGAGAAATAGGGAAAAATCATATCATACAGAGCATGTTTTTTTAAATAATATACTGCGACAAATAAGAAAAACTGTTATCCACTACAGTATAACAGTTTTTCTTATAGAGCAGGGGAAATAATTTAATAGTTCAAGTTTTTCAAATTATTCCCCGAACCACTAGTCTGCTGTTTTTAAATAGGAATAAGTTATCGCTTATTCTCAGACTATATTTTTGTACTTCTGACACTACAGTTCGGAATGAACCCGGAACCTAACCACAATGAATCTCCAATTAGTCCGTTTCCTAGCTAACTGCCTCCAGTTGCGTACTTCAAGTTGGTTGGGGTTAGTTTCTAATTGTCCGTGCCAATTAAGGCGAGGTTTTCCTCTATTCCATCAGGAAATCGAAGATTCTTTCGCCGAAGCCATCTTAAACGTCGAATGTGGAGTTTTTTTGACCAAGTCTATGTCCCTGTACAGCTTGGAAACTTCTTGGTTGAATCTACGTCTTCATAGCCAGTCAACTCAAACGGGACAGACATTTTTACGAAAATATATTCGTTCAAAACGAACAATGATTTTTTATTCTTGAGATGATCAGCGTCTTGTATACTCCTTATTAGTTCGAGTGAGAGCTTAATTAATAGTAACTCTTCGTTTTATTTCTGACGAGATGTCGTTTTTAGAGCGAATAGCTAGGCGAGATAGACGCGTTGATACAGATTGATATAAAGCATTCGGTAATGTCTTCGAAGCATAAGACTTCTGGCTTAGTCCTTTCGCTTAGAAAAAAATCACATCCGAATAGTAGTTGTTTCTGGTCACTATTACACGCACCGAAGTAGATTTATCATCCTCTTTTTTGTCCGGATCATTCCGACGTAATTCCTGAATGGCAGTAATAGCTGCTTTGTAGCACCTTTAGGCTACCGCTAGTTGTTCGACTGCATATATCCTGTTAAATATTCTCAGTTTCCAGGTGCAGATATGAACCCTAGGGGGGTTAGGCCCCTACTGGGCACGTCCTCGGATGGTGGATAGAGGCAGCCACAGTAAAGCAAAGTTTCGTTAATTCGTTATTAAGCGATCTGCTGCGAATGAGGTCATAGCAGTTTACTGTGAAAGCCCATTGTGAACCAATCCAAGCCGACTTCATGTAGGTCCACATTCATCTGGCTACAATAAATTGCCGTAAGAATAATTTTTATTCGACAAGGCGATGTAATCAGGCTCTTTTTGCTAAATGAACAAATGTGTGTTCAATAAGCAATTAGAGTAAAGGTGCATGAAGTGGGAGAGTTACTTGGTGTTGTTACTAATTACTTACCTTGGTTAGTAGTGACTTAGTAACTTCAAGACCGGACTGGGTTTGCTACAGAACCCATAAGGAATCTGTGCGGAGTCCCACCATTCACTATATAATGGTACCACGGGAATCCGTGGTTACCCTTAGACTTATCTTGGCCTTATTTTGAGGTAGGTACGAGTGTCGTGGTGGTTGTGGTTTAACCTAAATTCGTTGGAGCGTATGGTATGCTAAAGATGGATGAGGCAACTTTAGAATACAAGAGGTGCAGATAGACCTCGGTCCTGAGCAAGGATGAAGTTCGTACTTAGCAATATGATCTTAACCATAATATCTCTGTTCATGGCTAACGGCTAAGTTGAGATATGCTTTTCTTGACAATTGATACAACATGGATGATTTTTCAGATCGTCACGATAGAAGTACGGCCAGTGTAAAATTATTTGAGTTTTGCTACTGCTCGGAATCGAACCCAGACTTTCATCGCGCCACTGAGCTCGTCACACCAAATATATGCGCCAAAAAAATGATCAAGGACGGTAAGAGAACAAAGGAAAAAATTATTAAATTGAGATTACCATATTATTTAGTGGTTCAGTTTCATGAAACGTTCGTCATAAACTTACAATTATTCGTACGCATGAATACCCCTATTAATAAAGCAGTAAAACGTCTAGTATTTATTAACACTATTTAGAAAAGTAATATTAATAATAGAGTGCTGAACGCTTCCGATTTGAAAATTTCAATATCCGGTACAGTGCGAAGTATTTTTGAGCGCGCCCTCTATTTGTAAAAAATTATATATTTTTCAAAATAATACAACTGTACACTATCAGCTGATTTTGACACTTTCCAGCTGAGTGCAATGAAAAAAAACCCTTATTTCATCAAAATACTACTTTTGTGGTTAGCTAATCGGTGAAATTAAAATTCGCATGAAAATTAACAAAAACATCCAACAATGGTTATGTTAGGCGAAACCAAAACAGCTGAAATAAAAGATCAGGACAACAAAACAGCAGAATCTGATCCATCGGCACCGGGCAAAGGAGCAAAAGAATGGGGTTACGATCTGTACCCCGAACGACGGGGCGAGACCTACAAACCGAAATGGTCAAAAATCTTCATGGGCATGGAAGGAACAGAAAACATTGACAAAGTCAAATGCGAACGGAATGTATATTGGTGTGTCAAGAACAGCCCACTGGTCAAACTGATGATGGGCGCACTCAAATCCTCTGGCTGCCCAATCGACATTCGCCGGCATATCTCGTGTGAGGTTTGCGATCCTTCAGTCACCGGTGGGTACGATCCTGTAATGAATCAAATTGTTGTCTGCCAGAATATGGCTAGAAAAGAAGGTATGGTTCAGGGAGTTCTTACCCATGAATTGATTCATATGTTCGATTATTGCAACAACGACATGGACTTTAAGAATATCGACCATTTGGCATGCACCGAGATTCGAGCGGCCAACTTAGCTCATTGTTCGTTCTTGAGTGCATGGTTTCAGGGCGATGCCTCACCGTTTAACATCAAAGAAGCACACAAGGTGGGTTCAGTGAAAATAGAGCTTCTGCTACTTATTATACGCTTATCATTGTTTTCCAGGAGTGCGTTAAAACGAAAGCCATGCACTCTGTGCTGGCTGTGCGTAATGTAACTCAACAACAGGCTATTGAGGCAGTGGATCGTGTATTTCCAAAATGCTATGCGGATTTGGAACCGATCGGAAGGAGAATTCGTCGAAACTCGGCAGATCAACACAAGGCATACATGGAAGGTCCTATGTATGGATATGATGTGTAGTTTAAGGTTTTTATTGCGAAATAGAGTATTGCTTGGGAAATGAGATTTTTAATGTTTTGATAGGTTTGCGATCTTTATAGGAACAGTTCTATGTACGTATGATTACTGCGCGTTCGTTACGTTCGTGTCCTAGATCAAGGAGGTTCCGCGATCAATGTTAAAACCAAAATGCTTTGCATATACAATTCTTGTTGTTTTGTCAAAATCTCAATTGAGGAAAAGAATAAACGTATGAATAACTGGACAATATATCTGAATCCATAACTAATATAATATTACGGACTTTAATGTCCACTGTTCTAGTTTCCTTCACCATACTAGACTATCTTAAGGCTATTATTCAGAGATTATTGGAAAGCTGAAGAGCGTTATTAAGTGTTTAGACAAAGCAACATGCATTCTTGATATTAAGTCACATCCATCCACAGTTTAGTCCCGTTCCTAACTTCACAATACCCGCATAAGTACTCAGTTACAGTTTTATCCCTATTAGGAACATCGGATCCTTGTCTGTTGTCAGCTAAATGCTCGCACTCCAAAGAACCAGTGGAAAATTATCCCAATGATGCATAAACTTACAACAAAAAGAACATTTGTTCGATGAAACTTTCGCGGCTGCCCTCCAGAATGGCGTCAAACACCACTGAAGAAAATCGTAGTTTTTACAGGTTTGCTATTTAGAAATGACCTAAGACTGTATGCTAAATCGTGGTTAGTTCTTACTTGACCAAAAAGTGTGGCAAACAATAACGCAACACCCTGTTAGCTTTATGATCATTCGTTAAACGAATAAAAGGTGCCTCATCGACTACCTCATTGCTTGTCTACAACAAAATAAATATCACGAACTTCCAATCTTCTGTTAGCTTTCCTATTCCTAGCTTATTCTACCTTACCAGATAGCTCTTCTTCACCCCCTTCGCTGAATCCTATTTAATATTCTCCAGGGTTGATATTTTTCGAACCCGTTCAGTGGCTCGATTCCTAAAAAATCTCAAATAAAATAGAGCTTCCAAGTCTAGACAAGATCCCTCCCCTTGTTCTGAAGAAGTTTTCTTCCTGCCAATCAGGCATTTCCTTCAAACTACCGACTCAAAGCTACAACGTCCGTACTCACTTAATGCCTTGCTACACGTTAATTAGAATGAAAGCCATTTTCAATGGGACAAGTAGAGAGTCAAAAAGAAAAGGAAGATTGCACCGAAAATCCGAAAGTAAACTCCCGTTTCAGTTCCAAACCATTGAAATGACATTTCTGGCATTAACGGTCCATACAGAGTCTCAAACCTAGCTTATCCCTTCATTTGTGTGTGCGAAGTTATTTTTTTTGCCACAAAGAAGACCTCCTGTTTAATGACGAATCTGAACGACACATTTGAGAAGCTTTTCATAGCATTGTTGCTCTTGGATATTGGTTAGAGGTGCAGCAGGGATTTGAGACAGAAACCCCGTGCTAGTGGTCCAACGCAATGACCACAAGGGCACTGCATCCACATTTGAAATTTCATTCGCAGAGTTCAGACCTCAATATCGGTACCAGAGACACTAAAATATTAAGGGATTAGCTGTGGGAAACCACATTGTTGGTTTGTGTACTTATTGATGTTTCCCTATTGCTGCTTCGTGTAATGTTGCAACCAACAAGTTGCATACTGCATCCCGTGGTGGTTCGAGCACCTAATAACAGGGAAAAAGTAGGGTTGATGCACTGACTATTGTCCGATCATGAAAGGGCACTAGACTATGAGGGAGAGCAAAGATGAAATAAGACCGATTCGCTCAATACGGTGCACTTAAATACAGTATTGCACTATGGTGCCACAATATGAGAGGGGAGAAAATACGTAGAAGTTAGAAGCGTTCGAATAACGCGAACTGTCTTTCTAGCGTACCCTATTGCCTACGGGATTTGGACAAAATTTTGAACGGACAATCGGTCATTTCGGGTCTTGAGATCCAACGGTGCCTGTGGTTGGAGGTCAAAAGGGTGAACTTAGGTGGAAGGATCGAACTTCAAACATTTGGTTACATAGTTTCAGATTTCCCCTTGTTCCAGCTGTAAAAACTGACTGGATTGCAATGACCATTTGATGTGGCCACGTCGTGAACGTGTAGCAATGCATTAAGATGTCATGGAGAGTAAAAAAAAATTTATCTTCCCATTCACCGTTAGTATGGTTTTCGTTAGCGACGATCCATCGGACCGCTCCATTATTATAGTGAATGTAGAATTGTTCTGGTTATCTGGATTTCCGGAGGGCAACACCTACAAATGTCAACAGAATCCAACTCTTGACATTAATGGGATCGACAAATCCGACAAAAAATCAGTGCCGTCTCCTATATCTGAAGGTACAAAATGGCTAAACATAAAGAGTTGCAATTGATGAATCCAATGGCTTGTCTCTGCTCGGCATGTGTGTTTGCCAAGATCTTTGTTGGATAAAGATCTGAAAAAAGGTGGCGCTTGTTACCAAGGATTTCTCAAATGATTTAAACTTTCTTTTCGGATCAGTGCGGTTTCCTCTGAAACGGTTCTGAAAGTTTAAATCATTCTCAAGTCTATACACCTCTGATTATTTTCTCCTGACATTGCGTCCAGGCTGATGCTGCCCACAATAAGGCCGAGCTTATTACTGTAGGCAAAAGTAATCTGCGACTCTGGTTCCACTAATGTTCGGCAATATTCCTGCAAGCGATGATTGGATGATCGCTGCTTTGTTTCCAACAAAGTCTACGTGCGCCTTGAAGTCAAGTCTGTTGTCAATCACAACGAGTAGGTAGCGGTTTTCAATTAAATTGTTTGATCTCCCACGCGTACTTGCATGTATTTCGGTCAGTTTTTAGGATTCCTTTAGCTTACTGTTCTACAACAGACGCTCGCTAGGGTTTAATTATAAAGAACGCTTCGTTTGTTCTCTGCTTGATGTCGTGAAAATGCTTTGCCACGGTAACGATGGCGATGTCATCCGCAATGTCTACATAAGAATATGGCCTAGAACAGTGGACCGCTGTTGTAGTAGTCTGTGCCCTAGTCGCTGTCGCAGCTTATCCTCCCTGTTCTTTCGGTTGCTAGAGAATTTTCCTGAGAATATAGTTCGGCATGTTCATTTTGACTAAAGAGCTTAGGATGCAGATTTGTTCCAAATTGCCATCGTTTCCCAAGATGACTGTTGCAGCTGTATTGTCAACCAGTTTATTGGCGTACACTGTGTAACAAGCTTTTCGGAATCCAAACTGGTAGTCTGATAGTGCGCCCCTTTTCAGGTATAGGTCTATATAGGTGACCTTTTCTGTGATTTTGCCCATCGTTTCAAAAACTCAAATGGGGCAGGACGAATGGACTCCTGGAGGTTTGCTTCCCCTGTGAAGAAGCACCAATCGTTGCAGTTTCCAGTGGTTTGTGAATGTCCCTTCCTTTAGACAGCTCGGTATTACTTTCATGAAAATCTAAAATCGGAGTTAATTGCCGTTTTCAGTGCTCTGTTTGGGATTCCATCTGGGGCCGGTGTCTTCTTGTAGCCAATTTTGTTTGCATTTCTACAGTAGTAGTAGCAACTGATAGGAATATCTTCGTTGTTTCAATCACAATTGGTAACGTTGACCGTTGCGGAAATAGTGTCGTTATGATGGTCTTTAGAATGTCTGGACACGTAAGTTGAGGTGATTTATAGACTTTCACTTTCGCCATGACAATCCTAAATGCTCTTTCTCAAGGATTTATGTCAGCTTCATCCAACAGCTTCCGCTTTTACTGTTTTTTATGGTCATTTTCAACGATTTCCTGGCGTTCTTGATGATTTCAAGCTGCTGATTGAAATCCGGTTGCCTCTGGAGCGTTGCACTTTTCGCCTGGCACTCAGACAAATTGAACGAAGGGCGCTGATGTTATCGTTCCAACACTAACAAGGTGAGCCGGGTGTGTTAGGCTTCCGCCTGGCACTCAGACAAATTGATCGAAGGGCGCTGATGTTATCGTTCCAAAAATAACAACGTGAGCCGGGTGTGTTAGGCTTCCTTCTTGGAATAGAAGCGCAGATGTCATCAGTTCCGTAAATTTTCTATCCTCCGTTTCATCATCGGTGTCCTAATAATACACTGCCCTTTGGCTTACATGCAAACAAAACTAGGCATCTATACCTATGACTTCTTCAGAAGCTGCTTGGGTATGGAGGAATATATTCCTCTTTTCTCAAAGAAGCCTTATCCTGGCTGAAAGGGAATGTAATATCTACCGAGGATATTAGCATCTTCTCGGACAGCCGTCGGAAATAAAATCGTTGGAATCAGAGCAGTTTAACATTCACATATGCTGGGTACCTGTGCATAGTGACATTTCAGGGAACTCTAAGGCTGATGAACTCGCCAGACATGGGACTAAATTACCAATCGAGACATGCAAAAGTTTACTAGCGCAGCATTAACACCAAATCGAATCAAATCCCAGATGCACGACGTTGTTCAAATGCCATACTCGGCGATGTGTTACAACCACAGAGATGTATTTCATTTATTATGTCCGCCAGTTCATAAATTTCCTGGAAGCCATGGTTTCTACAGGTCCATAACGCCGCTTTTTTGTCTTTTATCCACGTACATCTACTAACAGCTTTGTAAGGTTCGCTGATAAGGACGACGTAAACTAGCTTTTCCTCAGTCATCTGCGCTAGCAGGTCTTGCTCAGACTAACAATGGTTTAGGCTGATCTGATCTTCATATGTGTATGCAAGTCATGCCTTGCGTTATGCGTTATGCGTCCCTCTCTACCGAATTTTCTTCACTGATTGGGGCTGTGCTCACGAAGGGTATGTCGATGATTGTTTTCATTTTCTGTTGAGGTAACTTGTGGTCTTGATATGTGCCATCTATCCACCATCTATTGATCAGCCCGCTCAGAAGAATTCTATTCTAAAGTGTCTCCATCCTTTCGATCGCAATGTGATATTTCAAAATATATTCTAAAAAATATTTTATTTTCGTTTCCATAAATATAAAAGTATTTAATAATAAAAGTAGTAGAATCTAATACAATAACAACTGTACTCTACACAATATACACTATAATTACTTGCCATTCAAGTCGTACTCTCACTTGGCAATCTCTAGTACACACCCTTACACATCTAAACCATGCACGCGCGTTCACTGCCACCATCGACCTACGATTTTCCATTCATTTTGAGTGACGAACTGATTTCGTTTGGACCAAGTCCGAGGTCTTGCAACATCGCAATGAGCTTGCGATTTTGTCGCAATATAACTACAACCTCCTTATGTTGATCTTGAATAAACTTGAAAAGGATGAAAGAAAATTAATCGATTTAATCGTACGAAGTGCACAGCCCATCCGTCTTACTCTCATCATGTTCTTTTGCTCGGTTTTCGACTGAATAATGTGATCGGTCTCCTTGTCGTCTTTCTGTTGTGTTTTCAAATTGCATTTCACATCGTTTAGGTTCGCACGTATCGTGTGCAGTTTCTTGTCACAATCGCGCACGTCCTTCTCGAGAATTTGTGATTTCAAGTACACGGTTTGTGCCAGTTTATACCAATCTGCCAGGCATTCAGCCATGTGCGCAACAGATGGCTTGACATCGTCTAGTAGAAGAGCTTTAATGCGTTTACCATTTCTATCGACCTGAAAACTCAATGCTGGTTAGTAAACTCGCAAAAAATAAAAGACTTGCAGATCTACCTTAATTTTTTCCAGTGCATGAAACTGTTCGTCGTTGTAGGTGAGAGTGCGCGTCGCTCTGTCTCGCAGGAGATGCTGCCAAGAATCTCTTAATCGATCAATGAGATATTTTGCTTTAGCACTAGAACGTGCTTTGCATGCACATATCTTGCCATGCATGGATGAACGCCATTCTTCACTGGAAATAGAAAAGACATTCCAATCCAAGGAAATCGCAAAAGGAAATTAAAGAATCAACCTGAGCGTATCATCTCCGACGAAATGCTTATAAAGTTGGGAAATCACATCGGCAGCACGATCAAAATTGGCTTTAACTTCTTCTAGGGCCTTTTGGTCCTCATCAGGCTTACTCTGAAAGTCCTTGTTAAGAACAAGTTGAATAGCGGATCAGTGTTTTACTTACCGTCTTATTGACATGCGCAACAACTTCAGAATATTCTATCGCAGTTGATAGTAATACATCGAAACTTTTGGTTTTTCTAAAAAAAAAGGGGGGAAGGTGGTTATTTTGGGACAGGCTCGAGGTACAAATGCAACGTGATACTTACTTCTGTAAGAGCTTCATGGTTGTTGTTAGGGTTTCGATGAATTGGTGCACACCCTTCTTTATTAGAATATCGATGGTTGTCAGATTTTCAATTCGTCGTTTACACTCGTGGCCGACACTGCATGCAGCCTGAAAATAATAAGTGAGACAGAGATGAACACATATTTTCCGAAATGTTTTAGATAGTAACAGTTAAGGAAATATGTTAACGGAAGTTGGACGGGCTTTGTCATCAGAATACTTTGCATACAAAGATGTATTCCTCAAGGATATAAAATGTATTCATTCCATGCCTCGCAGCCAAAAATGAGGTCTACAGAGCTAAGCTGCAAGTGAAGCGACGAAGCCGCCATTAAGTTTATAATTCAAAAAAGGAGGGAAGATCTCGGGCTTTTCGATTCACAAAAATGTAGGCCCCTCAAAAACGCGCCCTACAGAGATATAAGTTTACTGCGCCTACCTTTTACCGTAATATGTGATCGCCTGACACCGTTCACAAACGACCTGATCCATCCTTAACATTGTGGTTCAAGGCCAGGAAAGTTCTCAACTGATGAAATCTTCACACTTCGGCAGATCTTGGAGAACTCAAAGAAGTGCAAATCGATACCCAACATCTATTCGTCCATTTCAAAGCCGGATATGACAGCATTTATAGAGACGAACTATACAGAGTCATGTGTAGTTTTGGTATAGTGCCCAAACTCGCTTGTCTGCAGGAAGACCGTGGAAAATTCTCGTTGGTCTATCAGGGGCTCTATTACATAAAACGAAACGAGCGGCAAGTAAATGATAGTCACGTCACGACAAAGCTTGATTGTGAAATATTTATGACAGCTCAACGAAAACTATACGACTTCCAAATGCCGGTCGTAAGAAATTACGAGTACTGTAAAACCTAGAAAGATACTCGTTGTATGTAATCGATTTCAACGATATTCGTTTTATAAAATATGGCCCCAGGGTCGGCAAAGACTTTACCAAAACATTCGATACCAAAAAAGGATTAAGAGAAGGCGATGCGCTGTCAAGCCACTTATTTAATGTCGTTCTTGAGAGGATTGCGCATAACTCCCGAGCCAACACCAGAGGCATTATCTTCCATAAATCGGTACAACTACGAGCATAAGCCGACGATAGCGACATCATTGGTCGAACTCATCGTGATGTCATAGCCACGTTTACTATTATAGAGAAGGAAGCTGAAACAATTGTGATACCACATCCATTCTCCTTGGCATCTGTGAGAAAACCATTCTGAGCTTTGAATGAAACGGAAGAGACTTTTCGCCTCCGATTTTTGTCAAATCGCTGAGATTTTGAAGGAAGTGAGATGGAGCTTCCTTTTGTTTTATACGTCTGGGCAGTTACAAAGGAGATGAAGTATTGTTTCTTCTTTATCTTCTTCCATGCAGCTCCTACAGAAGTCGTTTTAGTGAAGGCCTAGCCTTTCAGCACCTATGGTGGCGGAAATATATGGTTTATCGAGCGAAATCAGTCCGACCTTCGATTCAACGTGTTCATAACACGCAGTGCCAAGACCCCATCTGAGATTTGATTTGCTGTTAGCATGCTGCACTAGTAAGTTTTTGCAATTCGCGATAGAAATACCTAGTGCACCCATGTCAGTTACGATTGGTTATTTAGTCCCGTATCTGGCGAGTTCATCAGCCTTACAGTTCCCTGGAATGTCACTATACTCAGGCACCCAGCATAGGTGAATGTTAAACTGGTTTGACATATCTTGCAGATATGAGTGACAATCTTGAGTTGTCTTTGAATTTGTTGAGTATGATACCAGGGATTTGATGGCCGCTTGGCTGTCCGAGAAGATGCTAATATCCTTGGCTGATATTACATTCTCTTTCAACCAAGATAAAGCTTCGTTGATCTCCATAAGTTCCGCCTGGAAAATGCTACAGTGGTCAGGGAAACGGAATGATAGGCTGAGGTTTAGCCTGTCGGAGAAGACACCAGCACCCACTCCGTCATTTGTTTCGGGGCAATCGGTTTAAAAATGGATCGAGTTATTTTGCACAGGTTCGTTACTTTCCCATGACGATTTGTCTGGGACTATGACCTGGAAACTCTTATCAAAGTTTAACCTGCTAAGGTTGTAATCGGTGTTTTCAGGAATATTTGTGCGTTCATTTAGAATTTTTGTGTGGCCGATTTGTATGGCTGTTGGATGACGGATTTAGCTGCCATTTACATGCCGAAAATATCTGCGTACTAGGTGAACAAGAATTTCTAGTGCTGCTGAGGGTGTTGTAGGGAGTGCACCATCGATACACAGACACGCAGTTCTTTGCACATGGGCTAGTTTTTTTTGCTGATCAAAGCTCTAGCGCTGTCCACCACACTAACGACTACTCCATAAAGTATCGGTGTTACAAACGAGATATAGAGCCAATGCGTGATACGAGGGTTCATACCCCATTTCATGCATATGGCTTTCTTACAAAGATTTGGAAAGTTTGTGTAGTGCGTTTTGGAGAAGTTCCATCAGTATACTCAGGTGCTTCCCTGAAACTGCGATAGCAACGTCATCCGCGTAGGCAATCACTTGGCATCCCTCTGCTTCCAGGATGTGTAAAAGCTCGTTTACCACAAGTTCCAGAGAAGAGGGGACAGGACTCCGACGCACCATCTAGTTTTGTGTTGATAATCCGGCTGTTCTAGCAAATTAATCAACATTCCAATTGAGTGGTCGATTTTCAGACATGTGAGCGCTTTAATGATCGCTCCCGAATTAACGCTGTTAAAAGCACCTTCAATGTCTAGGAATACAAACTTGCAGAACGCATGTTGGTTTGCAGATAGCTGATTTGCATCAATGCTGCTGCGGAAATATATCAATCAATCAATCTTTCCAGGGTTTTCAGAAAGAATGACGATAAGCTGATCGGTCTTAGGTCTTTCGGATTGACGTGAGAACTTTTACCAGAATTGGGTGTGAGTACTACTTTAACTTCCCTCCAAAACTTGGGAATGGTTCTAGGATCGAACGATCCAATATTTTGTTAATGCTTACATTTGGTGTACTATATACAATGTACGAGTATCTTATGGTCAATCAATCATTAGATATGACAATCATTAATTATTTTCCCTGCTGTAAGTGACATTTTTCAAGGGCTACCTTAATAAAGCTCATCATCGATCCTTTTATTGTTCAATGACAGCAATTTGAAGCCCAATACTCCATACGATCGTCAATATATATCATTCATCGAGTGGCGCAGTAAAATTGGCCATGACAAGATAAGCGACGTATTAGCAGCGTGTATCGGGAAGCAAATCTATTTAACTAATGTAAACGAAAACATTTGCAGTGAAGTGATCTCACCTACGTTGTAAAACGTATTCCCTACACAAGTGATTTGTATACATCGACCACAATAAAAATAACTCAACACAACCAATCTTTATCTGAAACAAAAATGCATTTGCACGGGGATGATGAAATATCGATACTAAGGGGAATCACATTTTAGTTGGTCGTGTTTAGAATAAAAAAACGTACCTTTGCTAAACTGGCGTCATTCTCCACGGACACGTTGCTGGGAAAGACAGGAAACTTTGGCAAATCTAGTTGAGTTGGCAGCTGTACATTATTATCCTCGTTGCTGTACAAGAATATTGGATTCTCGCGCTCGGTTGGCGGAAAGGCACTAGCTGCAAAAAATAACCAACTTCTTAGTATTTAAGCGTAAAACAGTAATCATGAGAATACCCACCACATAGTGAACCAACCCTCGATTCAAAGTGTTCATTACTGAACAGGAGAATCTGCTTCTCGCACGGAACCTCAGTCTGAATGAAAATGTGTTCTTTGAATTCCTCTATTTGATCTTCCGGCTCCAGGAAGACCTCAACACAGTTGGTGTGATTGATAAAGAACACATGGAATACCTTCTTTCTAAGGATGAGGGTCACCTGCTGGAAGAATGTATCGAAAGACCATGTCTTTGTTCTGTCCTCCTCGAGTAGACCGGCAAGCAGAGGTGTGACTAAAGTCTTCAGACCAGATGTTAGATGGCAATGTGGTGGGAGGGTATGTGACCATTCAATTGGACCATTCTCAGAAAGTTGTGTGCCGGAAATAACTCCGGACGCCTTGCGTGTGGTGATTTGATGCATTGTCTCGCGGTTCTTTCGCCCACCAAACGGTCTGAAGGGAAGATTACCCGTTGCGACATGGAACAGGGTTACTCCAATGGACCACAAATCAACGTTTGCCGTAAATGATCGATTAACTGACCTCCGTAGGACTGCCCTTTCATACAAGTCGGGATGAAGATATTCCTCTGTTCCATACAGTGAGGCGAACGGTTGATTCTCCTCGAGTTCTCTTGCAGCACCAAAGTCAGTCAGTTTGTAAATAGTCTGGCCATCTTCTGACATAAATTTCATTATGTTTCCCGGCTTCAAGTCACGATGGACAAGATTGTTGTCACGTAAATGCTTCATACCAGCGCACAAGTGCTCAAGAACTAAGAGAAACTCTCTTTCTGGTAGGCCATATGCGTTCTCAGGGTCGTCCAATATGTTGAACAGACTTCCCCCAGTGCACAGCTCCATGACGATGACTTTTCCTCTTCCCTCTTGGTCGTCTTCGATGGCCAGCAGTTTGACAATGTTTTCATGATTGACTTTCTTAAGAACTTCGAATTCTCGCATTTGCACCTCCTGAGGGCGCATGTGACTGTATGGATTGAATGTCTTCACTGCAACCGATTCACCTGTGTTCTTATTAACACCCTATTTTGAGAAGGGATGCATAAAAAATGGAATAGGGTTTAAGAGTATGTTAATTGACCCGCAATACTTGTTTTATTTTAAGAACTATCGTTGAGGAAATCTTTCTCAAATCGCCAGCCCTCATTTGATAGTGCGATAGTGTTTTGCGCACTCCGATAAGCCAGATTTTGTGGCTTGCCAGTTTTATCAACAAAAATATTTATGACTAACGACTTTGTTCCTTGATATCATTAGCTTGTAATTTACTTGCCTGAAATACAGATCCGGTGGCACCTTTTCCAAGTACACTTGTTGTGCACCACACATAGTTGAGAGATCCTCGTAGAAATGACATGCTTGCGAACTTATTAAAATTTATTTAAATTAAAGTTTCTTTTTAATTATACAAGATATAATGGTAGCTTTAATTGTTACCGGAACGACTTTCACTTTTTTTTATTGATTCGAAACTTTTGTATAGAGTTTTACCAAATATTTACATATGTGAGGCAAAATTAAATCAGTTTATGAACAAAAATAGTTTCCTCTTGATAAAACTAATTGGAATTATCTGATGTAGAACATTTTGATTTACATCTTTCTTATTTGGATAAGAGAATGGAATAACAAAAAATTCCCATGCAGTTTTGCACAATGCAGAAATAAACTTTTTTTGTCAATATGTTAGCTGTCAGTTGTTGTCACAGTTGCTAGTACAGTATGGAATGAAATCGCAAAACCTACCTTACCGACGGTATCACAACGAGTGAAAAATGGAGGATGGCTTATATTGATGCCGAACTGAAAAGTCCTCCTTAGAATTTACGAATGGAGACAATATTCATACAACGTCGGAAAGTCGTTGTAAACGTGGTAAAATTACCAATGAACTGTCAAAATTTGTATGGGAAATCTTTTACAACAATATCGGACATTTCGCACATTGGGTGTGTAAACTAGGATGGTAAACGTTGTAAACTTTTGAAATGCTATTTTGACATTTAATCAGTCACTTACACACACCAAACGTATGCGCTAAACTAAAATGATCGAGAAAGGAAGGAGAACCGCATTATTTAGTGGTGCAGTTTTAGGGTCGTTCATGAAACATCGTCGTAAAATTACCCCTTCTTGCACTAAAAATAAAAGGAATTGACAGCTGTCAGTTTGGCAAGACTGATTTTCTTTCTGATTTAATAGGGGTATTCATGCAACGTCAGAAAGTCGTCGTAAACGTTGTAAACGCGATAAAATTACGACGTGATAAATGAACTGTCAAAATTTGTATGGGAAATCTTTTCCAACAAAATCGGAATTTTCTCACAGGAATTGGGTGCGTAAACGGAGATGGTAAACGTTGTAAACTTTTGAAATGCTCTTTTGACATTTAATCAGTCACTTTCACACATCAAACGTATACGCTAAACTGAAAAAAATTATCGAGAACGGAAAGAGAACAATAGGAACAAAATTGTATCAATAAATAAATTACTAAAATGAGATTGAATTCATTGGGTTACCGCATTATTTAGTGGTGGAGTTTTAGGGTCGTTCATGAAAAGTCGGCGTAAAATTATAATCTTTCTCACGTAGTAAAATTACGACGTTGCATGAATACCCTTAATGTTATGGTAGGTGTTCTACGTAAAACATTTGAAATATTTGTTATAAAAAAACAACAGCTAGCTACACTGACACTAACTTCATGGATACGAAATTACACCAATGCAATAAAAAGCAAAAAATCAATCTGAAAATGTGTTCCATTGGCAACAAAAACAAAACAAATTTCAGAACAAAATCTGAAATTTAATCGCACAGCATTTCATATATTTAGAAAGGCCATTATTTATTCAATGAAATAGGTAACTTTCCTGATTTCGGTCAATGCTACGGACGCGGTCATTGTTAGGGTAGTTGACGGTACCGTATCAACTTGTATATTGTCTAATAGTAAAATGTTTGGAAATACGCGTTTGCATTTTCGTCTTAAACTCAGTTTTCTTATGGCAATCCTGAATAAATGAAAATTTTCTTTAAATCTATAGCACTTGACATGTTCCTTTTTTCACATGTAGAGGCACTTTTCAAACTTTCCCACCCGTCAATAGTGAATAGTGTTGTAACACCAATATTATACTCCTCTCTCTGTATTATCTTATAAATCATTCCTTAGATTAGGCATAGGTATGATGCATGCAAAAAAGTCCCGCTCTAGTGCAAGAAGAACAACTATGGCTTAGCAAATGTTGGGTTTTTTCCATGAGCAATGACAATGACGTAGGAAACGCAAAGAAGATATCTATTTAGTTGTTACGAATACTACATATATGGCTTTGCGGATGTCCCATTAGCGTCTATGATGTAGATGCGCAGAACAAGACAAAAATAAAAAATCGAAGACGTTATCTGTTTAGTTGTATCATGGATACATAAAGGGATTTCACATAGGGACAGGTCAATGTTGACAGTTTGTGGCAGCCATCAAGGCATTTTTTTTAGAGGGCCGTATAGCCATGTTATTTTGACGGTGTCAGTCAAATTATTGTTTATTATTCAGTCACCGATGCCAAATCACTGACGTCCAAATGATCATGTGAAAAACGCTTGTTGCTCCCATTTTACGGAAGGTTGTCTGACCGGTTTGGTTAGCAATTAGCTAGCACTCGTATGGCAAAAGAACGCTAGATCAGCTGAGACCTACTGAGACCTACCTACGCAATTCGTAAAAGTGTGCAGGAGCACCCGAGGTAAGAGCTCCGCCTTTCGCAGATTTAAACTTGGCGAATTTTGCGTCGGAACTTTAGCCTGCACCAGAACAAAATCTAACTAACAAAGGAGATCAAAGATAATGGTTATAGAAAACCCCGTTTGATCACTAACTGGACTTCGATCTTCGAAGTGTTTGGAAGAGTACAATAAATTTTAGCCGAAAAATCATCTGAAGGTACGCGTACTGAGAAAGTTGTGAAAGGATGAACGAACAACAAAATTAGTTTCCCTCATTTCTTCTCAATTCTCTTCACGCAGAATTTCGGCTGGTGAGAAAATGAAAACTGCCCAGGAGTTTCATGGAAACCAACAACATAATTCTTCCTTTTATTGCAAATATACCTACGCAGAAATGGTTAAGTTTTGTAGATATATTGTATATATGTGTTGTGTTTGCTTGTCGTCTCTATCAATGTATTTCAAAATTTTTCATTTTTATACCCTATCCCATAGGGGTAGATATATTAGTTTTGATACATAGTTTGTAACATAGAGAAATAAATTAGCTAGATATACCTTAAAGTATGTGGATTGACTCAGAATCGATAGCTGAGTCGATTTAGTCTTGTCTTGTTTCTTAAAGTTTATTTTAAAATATCTTAAATTTCTCTTAAATCCTCTCTCTGCGCAATCGACCGTTGGCCAACTGATTTGGTACGGACTATATACGAGCTCTTTGTTGCTCCCAGCAGAACAGGTGTAAACATTTTTGAAATCCGCCTACCGCCACGCCCCTTTTTTAGAAAAACGTATTTTTTTGGCCAAACCCTAAGGAGTTTTAAAAAAGTGTCTGGGCAGCATATTTAGAGAATCGTAATATCTATTTATATTTCATCAATATAAAGTTTTTTTCCACGTCCACTTTTTGGGAGCGTTTTTAATAAAAAAAACTTTTTTTAGCCAAATTTTAAAATTTTCGAAAAAAAAAATTGAACATATCGTTAATAGACCATTTTAACCCTTGCCCACTTTTTGGGGGCGTTTTCCTACAAAAACCATTTGTATGCCCTACCCCAAGGCATATGCAATACAAAAACGCTGTTTTTTCTCGAACCAGGTTTTGATAAACTGTCTGAGCAATATATTGTGACAATGTCATTTTCTGAATTTTATCGCCATAAAGCCCACATTTTGAGGATATTAGTTTAAAGATGGGATGGGATAGGGTATTCATCGACCCGCACAGCGGATTGTAGCCTTCTCATATGTTTTTATATTTCTTTACACAAAAGTAACCGAACGGCCTGCGTGTCTGTCATTCATAGTCTATGGTACCTTTTATAATATTCTATGGTCCCATATCCCCGGGCTCAGTGGCGCGATGGCTAGTACGATGAACTGCCGCGCAGTAGGCCTGAGTTCGTAGCAATTCCTAAGTGTTTTTTCACTACCCCGTCTATCGCGATGATCTGAAAAATCACGCTGTCAAGAATGGCTTATCTCAACTAAGCCGTTCGAATTCGTTATAAAACAGGAGGTCGCGCCATCGTGCAAGAAGTACCACGCACACATGATGGCTTGTGAGAAAAAACCTAGGCCCTATGTGTACTAACGAGCCTGTTGCGCCAAAATTTTGTATTTGTAAACATATTCATATGAATAGCAGGTGGTTGAAATCATAAATGATTGGTAAATAACAAAAATGTATAAAGAGGGTTAGGTACCTGCATACATACATAGGTATGTGTGTATTATTTAAGAGTTTATTTAGGTAGCTCCGTATCCTTTGTTTTGCCGCCTGAATCTATTTTTATTCGACCATATCAAATTTCCGAAAGGTCCTATTCCGAACAAAAGTAGCAGCAGGTAGGGATCACCTTACCATAACCAATGAAATGATTTATTATCGACACTTATTTGTACTTCCTTTGTGAATTGCTTTTGAAGTGTTGTCTAGGTCTGTCTTCTTTAATTCAATCGTTATTTCGAGGGTAGACAATGACATATCCTTGTCCAAAACAGGTAGATATTCGAACTCAAATGCCAAAATTTACAACTAGTTAGTTTCTGAAATAAATAAAATATTGCGAATTTGGGAACGGTAGGTAGTCCTGATACCAGATAAAGAACTTGCATATATGTATGAGCATTTGCATTGGCCATACGTCTGCTATTAATTGAAAAAGTACCAGTCTGTTCCATAATATCGATTTTATGTTAAAAAAACCGGGTATTGCATCGCTTTTGTTACAATAGCTTTGTGGTTATGTGGTTGTTCCACAGAATGGACTCATTAATAATTCGCTGTTCACTTTAAATAGAAGCACTCTGCGACCCGGAGAATAAGTGTCCATTCGCTCTACATGTCCTATCAACATTAAACCTCCAATTGGAGAGGCATGTTGGTTGATGCCCAGGTTCATTCCAGACTGTAGCTCCACTTAAATAAGTAAGTAAGTAGTAATCGAAGTAAAGTAGAACTAGGACAATATTTTGCTGCCAACAAACTAAATATTGTCGACCCACGACCTTGGACATAATTGTGTGCTTTTGATAGCAAGAACTTCGATGCAGTTAAGAAGTTTATCTACCTCCGTGTCAACATTAACTATACGAATGAAACCTTAACAGATAATCAAGGAAGATAACATGGAAACCGATGTTACTTTGGTTTGGCGAAACAAATTTGATCAAAACTTCTTAATCCAAAGTCCAAATGCTTGATCTACCGGACCCTAATTTTACTAGTCCTAATTTACGACGACCAGTGCTGGGCTCCGCATGAACGCGTAGCAAATATAAAGCGAATTAAGGAGAAGATAAAGGGGAACAATACGTCGACTGTATTGGCTTCGCCACATTGAGCGAATGTAAAGTAGGTAATTCTCCAGCCAAGAGAATTTTCGAATTTAGCTATTGCCAATGACAAGTCGATTTGAACGAATTTTTATAGGATGGCTGCCTCGCCATCGGGAGCCAGCTAAAAAGTAAAAAACGAAATGAAGAGTTTTTGGAAATAATTTTTTTTTCAAACAATCGTTGTAATTCGGCGATAACAGGCCTGATAACGTGAGAACTTCCTAAATTATGTAAAAATCATAAAGAGTTAAAGGGAATTATTTTCCGGTGTAATTCCTGGAGTGCGCAATGACTGTTACAGTACGTCCGTTTTCTTTAAAAATCATAAAGAGTTAAAGGGAATTATTTTCCGGTGTAATTCCTGGAGTGCGCAATGACTGTTACAGTACGTCCGTTTTCTTTAAAAAAAAAAACTATGGCTCGTCAATGCAGCTTGAGGAAACAGCACACCACATTGTAACTCTAAGTGGATTATTTTCAGTCTCATGAAGGGACATAAAAAAAAAACAGTTTAGCATGGTTTTGTCCTGGTCTACAAATTGAAGTAGCTTCTGGCAAAATTCCTAGCGGATCGAAAGGTCTCCGGTTTTTAATTTATTGCTAGTAATCTGGACCTTGTACAAAAATACAAATACAAATTTTTGGCGCAACAGGCTCGTTAGTACCCAGGGCCTAGCTTTCTCACAACCATTCATGTGTGCGTGTGTACTTCTTGCACGATGGCGGGACCTCCTGTTTTATGCCGACTCCGAACGGCTAAGTTGAGAATAGCTTATCTCAACTTAGCCGTTCGGACACTTGACAATTGATACTACTCGGATGATTTGTCAGATCATCACGAGAGGAGGGCCAGTGAAAAATCATTTAGGTGTTGCTACGGCTGGGTATCGAACCCAGACCTCCTGCGCGGCTGTTCATCGCACTAACCATCGCGCCACTGGTCCCTCATCTGGACCTCGTGGGGGAAAGAAGTTTAAATCTTTTTGAATTACAGTCTGCAATGTCTGTCTGTCCAAATGGGTATCAGACTCATTTCAGCAGACAAATTCCTTGTTGAAACTTAAGGATTTTAATTGATAAGACCTTTGAGCGATTGTCTCACGCTCAAAACAGAGTTTACCAATGGTCGTGTTCCGGATATTCGATTTGGTAAGATATCTTAGATAAAGCTCTGTTCTCATTGGTCATATCTTACTAAATCTGAAATCCGAAACACGGCCAATCTCATTGTGGTCCATCTGCTAGAAGTTGTGCAGCTTAAAGTGTGCAGGAATTCTTTTTGAACACAAAGTATTGCGGGTTTCTTCATCCTGATTATCCATTTACCCATTTTTGCCGCTTTCTTCTCTATTCTAGCAAACGTGGCTATGACATCACGATGAGTCCAATCAATATCGTCGGCGAATGTTAGTAGTTGCACAGATTTGTGGATGATTGTGCCTCTGGTGTTGGCTCGGGATCCTTTCAAGAATCAGACTGAAGAAGTTACATGACAGCCTTGCCTAAATTCTTTTTTGGTATCGAATGTATCGGTGAGGTCGTTTCCGACCCCGATGAATCAGCGATAATTATCCATCGCCATCCTGCACAGACGGACAAGTTTTGGGCGGGTATAGATTTGGACTTTTTGTGTTTTTTTTTAGGATCTGCCGAAGGGTAAAGATTTGGTTAGTTGTGTTTCCTGGCCTAAAACCACACTGATAAGGGCCTATCAGGTTCTTTTTAAACTGTTTCAGGTGTTCACATATTACGGCATATAGGATCGATCGTGAAGGCGATGTTGAGGAGACAATTATGCCTCTGTAGGTTGCGCAGTTCAGAGGGTCTCCTTTTTTGTGGATCGGGCAAACGATTCGGACATTGCAGTCTTTAGGCACACTTTCATCCAACCAAATTTTTCTGATGAGCTTTATAAAGCTCGACAGGAACATCTTTACTTCCGGCAGCCTTAAGTTTAGATACTGCTATCCTCACATCACTTAGGTCTGGTGATTGGTAGATTCGCTGTCGTCGCCAATATGAAATGGTTCCAATCTCTGCCTGCCAAGGGAAGATTATAATCGACTGTGTCTCAACTACTTTAGTTCCTTGTTCATCTCGGCAGGATTCTGATGGGGCTTGTGTCCTTGGCTTTCACGTTTTACAGTTTTATGGAATTTGCGAACTTCGTTCCTAGAGTGGCACCTCTCTATATCCTCGATCGCGCACATTTCTTGCTCTTTTTTCTTCTTTCTGAAAAGTCGGTGTTCTTCTCTTCGCCTAAAGATCTTAATGGCACCTCTCGTCTTCACCTGCAGGTTAGCCTTGTAGGCATTATTCTTGGATGCGAGTATCTGTCGGCATTCCTCATCAAACCAAGGGGTTCTTGCTAGTAGGCGCGAGAAACCTAGCACATCAGTTGCGGCTGATCTAATGGCTTGTTGGCATCGTTTCCATTGTTCTTCGACATTTAATGCTGGTGGTATGGTATGAATCGAGAGGTTAATGGATACGCTTTCCACAAAGGCCTTGGTGGTCTCTTACGATTGCACTCTATCGACATTAAATTTGTTCATAGTATTTCTGGTTTGCCGTGGTAGATATCAGCATTATCACCGTGGCTGCAGCAAGGTAGTGGTCCGAGTCGATGTTAGCCCCATGGAATGTTCGGACATCCAGAATACTGTATGCGTGCCTCTTGTCTATCGCAATGTGATCAATTTGGTTGACTGTTCATTGATTTGGTGACTACCAAGTCCCCTTATGAATATCGACTGAGGAACCGTGTCCTGGCTACAGTGGCATTTCGTTCCGCAGCATTGTCAATTAGCCTAAGTTCCTTAACAGACGTGTTTCCGACAACACTGCTAAAGATGTCTTCTCTTTCTACCTTTGCTCTCCCAGCACGATTTTAACATCGTACTTTGGTAGTCGCTCATAGGTTTTGTCAAGATCTCGTAGAGGAATCTTTAGCTATATAATTGCTTTCCTCCGTCGGGGCGTTCGCTAATTTCTTGGAAACATAAGACATCTTGCCTAAGTCTGGCACTTATAACAAATCCACACCCGAATAGTAGCCGTTTCTGCTCACTATAACACGGTCCATAGCAGATGTCACAGTTTTTCATCACCTTTTTGCCCGGCCCATCTCATCGTATTTTCTGGATGGCAGTAATGTCTGCTTTGTAACAGTAAAGGGCTTCCGCTAGTTGTTTGCTTACCCTTCCACTGCTTTATGTTCTCACATTCCAGGAGCAGATACGAACGCTGTTGTCGTTTTTTTTTTTTTAGCAGGGTCGTCAACAGTAAAATCTGTCTTATTGGCTATTGGTTGCTTCGTAACAATATTTCTCTACATTGGTGGGTAGGTAAGATACCCGTAGGACACGAGGCCATCAGTATCCACTATGGGATTGAGCGCTGACGTTGGCCTTTCGGTTCATTCGCCACCATCTCTGCTAAATGGGTCTGACTTACCTCAGTCCCTCATACCATATAAATTAAGCAACAGGAATCTGTCATATGAAGGTTCTCGCTTATTGCAATGAGGGCATTCTTCACGTTTCAAAAACCAATCATTGTTCGAGTACAATAGCCCGTCATTGTAAAGTAGCAAACAAAAAATAAAAAAAAACAGTCCCGTCAAAGAAGCATAGCATAGTTCTGAATCGATTGAAAGCTTAATAGGAGGGTACCATACAATAAACCGAATCCATTGACTAAGAAACGCATACCCCCTCCTCACACCTGATTAACATATAAAGTGCACTCCAGATTATTGCGTAACAAGCACTCATGCCTGCTTTTCCCTTTTCTTTTGTGAATTTCTGCTTTAATGACCGCCAGGAGACCAACGACCACCAAAAACCCACCCTTTCCCAAACACCGAAGAAGCAAAACACACACGCAAATCTCCTACCCCGTAGCGTATTCCAATGAAAGTACACGCCGCACATATTTTCGAGAATTCTTTTTATTTTGTAATTTTGTTTGTTTATATAAGAAAATCATAAACATTTTGTAATTTCATATTTCTTTTATGTTTTTCTTTAAATTTATTTCTTTCTATGTAATATAAAAAAAAAGCAAGAAAATAAATTTTTAATTCTAAGTATTTAAGGGGAGAAAATGAATTGAAATATAAGAATAATAAAAAAGAAGAGAAATGGGTAAGCGTGCATAGGGCAAAACGAACAAGAAACTAGAAAGGAAATATAATCCTCGTCCTTCTCGTTACCTTTCTCTCTATGAACTAAGAACAAAAAGGAATAAACGCTTCCTTACGTTATGCATAATAATCAATAAGATCCATATTTGATTTTTTTTTTTGTATATTATATCTCGGTGAGAAAAGTAATCAAATGAATTTCAAAAGAAAAATAAAGAGAAAAAAAAATAGTTATCTAGCACTAATTCGCTACGAGAATTCCCCACGTCTTTTGTGTGTTTGTTTTTGGGGAATTCTCCTTCTCCCGTGGAAATCAAGAAAACTACTAAAGTTGAACGGAAAAATAAACTGCAAGTGGATAATTCTTCATTTGTTTGTATCAATTAATTTGTGAGCTGTATTGTTGCTGTTGTGGGATTCCTTGTATATAAATATATTCATATATATATTTTATGTTATTTAATGAGTTTATCTGATGCGACGTGACTGCGAGAATCTCTGGAAGTGAGCATTCCAATTTTTTGTTTTTTTTTTTTGTTTTTCCTTGAGTCAAATTTTGCTGTTGCTTTAGTATTATTTGAAGGGACTAGTGCTGCAGTACGCCATGAGGTCCGATTATGATAGATCTGTAAAGGGAACACATATAAGAAACAGAAAAACTAGAAGTACGCACCTATTTCCGATGAATAACGATGACTTACAACTGGGAGCCGCTTCATAACGCCTCTGAATTTGATCATATGTGAATTTCACAAACGCATCATACTGCTCCGCCAGCTTTGTGGTCAAGATAGCGTCATATTTCTCTGTGAGTTCATCCTCGCGATCCTTGAGCATGCGTTCGCATATCATCTGCACCTGTTTGAATGTGAACAGCGCCTTTTCAGGATGCTGTGATGCCAAATTGGGTGGACTGTCCGGGCGACGGCGTGGACTTTCGGGTCCGCCCATTTCCGAGCCACTCGACTCTGAATCTTGCATACGTTCGGTGGCGTATGTCAGCTGTTTGCGGCGGTTTAGGCGTTTAATTTCGTCGCGTATATTTTGGGCCATTTTATCAGGAGACATCTTGCCAGCGAATGGACTGTCGGACACATTGTCCTGGCTGTCGATGGCATTTCTGGAAGCACTTGCGGTATTCAGGCGTCCACATGGGCAACGTTGCATGCCACCAGTGGTGCCAGCACTCATTCCACCGGTCACCAAACCAGCTGCCATTGCTGACGAGGAACTCGGTGAGTTGGGCGCTGAGGCGCGCCCACCCATCGACGAGGTAGATTGTCCAAATGGATTGCATCGACGCCGTTTCGTTGGACGCTGATTAATGGATTCCCAATCAAGGGAGCGTTTTAAAGTAGCACACGCCATATTGTTTACTTAATTCACAGCAGAGTAGCAGAGAGACTTCAGTCGCCAAACACACGACGCACACACACAAACGCGCAATCAAAGGCAGCAAACGACAACGACGACGACGACGGAAAAAAAACAACGAACGTCCAAAATGAGTCTCGACAGCAACGTTATTTCTTTCTTCTTCTTGTTCGCGTACTCGTTTTTGTCACTCTCTCTCTTTCTCGCTCTGACTACTTCGTCTAATATTTCTTTTTTATATTTTGCTTTACAAAAGGCCACTGAGAATATGGAGGAATTTCTTTTGTAGAAAAAAAAAAACGAACGAATGAAAAAGAGTTGCTTTTGTTATAGGCGTTGTTTTAGTATTTTGTACAATTACTATTTTGCACTAATTTAGAATAATTTTCTTTTGGGAATTTTACTTTTTAATTCTTTTTCTGCTTTATCTATAAAAATTTATATTGCAACACCTCTACTGAGGGGAGTGAGAAATGAATGAGTGAAGTTGAAAAATGCTTTTGACATCTGCCTGCTTGGTGTTTTATTAAAGTCGATATGGAAGCGGAAGGGAGATGGAATGAGATGCCTGCGTGATTAGTGGAACGGCTGGTAGTTGAAACAAACTGGGTGGAACGGGTGGTAGAGAAATATTATAAGGTGTGTCATCGTTTTATATAGAAAAAAAATGAAGTTGGGACGATAAAAAAAACAGCATAATTTGTAGTGGTGAAATAGCGGATAGGGCAGATGATATTGCATCATTTCGTATAATAACTTAGTGCATGACATGTTAAATTATTTGCACGGGAATTAAGCATAATTTTAATATTCATATTATGTAGGTGGAAGATTCTCGTAATTTCTATTTCTCCTGTGTGCATCACTTCGATAAATAAAAAGCGTGGCAAATTAGCAAAGCAGTTTATAGTGCATGAGTCAATATCTTAAGTTTATAAACGCATATTCATAAATTTTTGATAACGTGTTGACAGATTATACATGAGATTAAGTTATTTATAGCCTATTTAAAGCGTTGTCTGCCCGTGTGCTAATTGCTTTAAAATGTTAGCCAGTGGATGATTTTTGACATTAGTGTGGTGAGTATATACTTTACTGCCCAACAGCTCGCTAAAATTAGGTCCATTTGGGTACACTTGTGCAAGAGTACATTTGAATAAACATTGCTGTAAGACTTCACAAAGCCGTACGCCTACTGAGAAAATTGTAACAAGATGAACAGAGAACACAATTAGCTTCGTTAATTTTTTCTCAATTTTCTTCACGCAGAATTTCGGCTAATGTGAAAATGAAAACTGCCAAAGGATGAAAGTCCAGGAGTTTGACAGAAACCAACAAAATAATTTTTCATTTTATTCAAAAAATACGCGGAAATATTTATGTTTTGTAGATTTGATTTCCTAATAAAATTTTATTTTACTACGAAGTAATTTTACGAAGACGTTTAATGAACGACCCTAAAACCGCACCACTAAATAATGCTGTAACGTAATGAATTCAATTGTTCAATTGTTTTTGTTTGTCATCTATTTCAACATACTTCAAAATTTGTTTTTCACCATTCTTTCCGAATGCTTACGGGTATGGAAAAATAATTCTCTCTTAATATTGTAGATTTGATATTTCTAATTATTCATATTACAAAACTACCTGAATAGACCTATTTCTTCAGTGGCTCATTTTTGACATTTGGTATACCTATTGAGGATTGAGAAAGATGGTAATCAAGGAACGTGTGTTATATTTCGGAAAGTGTAATTAAAGGTGTAAAATAAACTACAATTGGGTTCCTGAGATTGAATGGCTACCATTGTTTCGCTATATTTTGTATGCAAAATTTATTTAATTTTTTAACTTTTTCGCACAGCGGATTGTAGCCTTCTCATATGTTTTTTTTTTTTATCTAACTGAGCAAAAACTGTTGACTGGTAAGTAACGACTTTGCTAAATCTTTATGAATATGACCCATTACGTGCACAATAAAGTAATTTTATTAAAGAATTATGTTACAACTAGTTTTTTTATGTAGTCATCATAATACCCATTTGATCTTTGTTATTTTGTATTAAAAATCAATAAAATCATTACTATCTCTTAGTATCGGTTTTTGACCCGCTATTCTTTTCGCTAAGTTCAATAAACTGATTGATCTCGATATATTTTGAAAAGAATTGATTTATTACAGACACATTTTTATTGTTTGATTGCAACCAAACTTAGTATCCACTATTAAAGTTAACGTGGTGCTACGCATAGTGTGTCTTAAATTTTAAGAAATGGTGACTATAAGGCTCAAATTGTGAGTATCGTTTAGAAATCGACATATGAACAGTCGATTATGAAGTTTGGTATTGTGTTTGAAGCGTCCGTTCATGTTTTCCTGGTCGAATATGTATATTTTATCCAGAAAAATTTTTTTTATGTGGAATTTTTTTTATTTAAAAATACGTTCTAAGCAACACCCCATATTAAAAATGAATATTTTTTTCGGAATAGCCCCCTTAAGACTTAACTAGTTTAAGTGTGGTATAACTCCTCCCTTTTTTAAAAAAATGTTTGCTTGTTATTCTATTCAAAAACACATGTTATGAATAAACTTGCTTGATCAATGGAATGTTTGAAAAAGTTACGATGCGAATGGTTCAAGAAAGAGATTTCACGTTGGTCGCCTTAGTGATCCGAAGATTTCAATAATCCACAAGGAACTACTGAATGAGAGCCTCCTTATCTTCCACCAATATCAATATAAAGTATCGCAATAAAAGACAGCCGAATTCAGCATAAGCACCAGCCACCTCCGAAAATATTCCCGTGATATTTGCATGATGATAATTGTAATAGGTAACACAAGATACATATATCAAGCCCTACAACGTAAAAAACTTACAGCCATATATATAAAACCATTTTAGAAGCTGCCTAACTTTAGGAAACCTCTAAGTACTACCTAAGTGCAAAATAAAGGTCGCCTAACTTAAGCGCAAACGAACCCTGTCTAGAGGTTGCCTAGAGGCTGCATAAGGAATTTTTATTTCATTTTCATTGTTACATATACGAGAATTTCCATCTGGATATGTATTTCATGTTTTTGTGTGGTGATTTTCAATAAAGTGAAGCTAAATTAATAAAAATGGACTCAAGCTACATTTCGGTTGTTAATGATTTAATGTAGTGAATATTATAAATTCATATATACCAACAAGGCATATGTCAAATTATGCAACCTCTGAGACATCTCCTATAAGGGCCCAGTTATAGCTATCATTGAATAACATCATTGGAAAATTTCTTTTACTTCTTGCGTTTTTTTTTTTATAAATTCAATCATTGGCGAGTTGGTGTCAAAGCAAAGCTTATGCATTTAAGAACATGATTATCCAAACATATATTAATTTTTAATTGTAGCTATTGCAGAAAATAACTTTTTATTTTTCACCGATCATGATTTATTTTTGTGAAGTAATGTTTGTCATTCCACCGAAATGAAACGGGATTTTCCAGTGATTCCTATAGGCAGCTATGGCCTCAGTTATAGCGACACGAAAAATACAACCGAAAAAGTTGGAACAGAAAAGAATTGATTTTTTTTTACCGAAAGGCAATCATAGCAAACCGAAAATATCTGTCAGAAAATTTGCTGTCAATTGGTATACAGCTGATGTCAGTGTCAGTGTTATTCACAGAATTCATTTCGAGCGTTTTTAGTGTTTTGTATTGTGAAGTTAATAAAAGTAATAATGGTGCGTCTAAATAATAACCGAAAATTCAAATATTTTGCTGTTGCGCTGTGTTTAATTAAGAGGAGAACACAAATTATGAAGTGTCGGCGATATCAAGTGCATCCCCTCTATGTAGCACGCAGAACTCATGGAGAATATGTGACGCTTATATCTCGTTTGGAAGAATATCCACTGAAGTTCTCCGAATACTGTCGTATGAGCCAGGAGCAATTCATTTCCATCCTAAAGACAATTCACGACGACATCAAACCAAAGTACAACTTGTACAGGAGCGATTACATCAGCTCAAAAGAAAAATTGTTTTTAACATTAAGGTATGTGACTTTGTATAGAAAAACATTTTACAATTTATTTAATACCTCGTACTGGTCTAGATTCCTCGCTACAGGAGCCAGCTTTGCCGACTTGTCATTCCGCTTTCTCATGGGAAGAACAACAGTGCGAAATTGTATCATTGATACAATAAGTGCTATAAGCAAGCACTTCAAAAATTCAATTTTGGCATTCTTCCACTGAAAATGTTAATACACATATCATTAGTAAATGATTATTATAACATCAAATTAAAACTACCTGTTTTGCCCAATATAAGGGCGATATCTTCCCACGCATTTGCTCGGCATGTTTTGTTCGAATACTGCCGTTCATTTTTGGCGTATATGCAGGAGTGATTTTTAACCTCCATAATGAGCTTCTCCTCAAATTCTCGTGCAATTGATTTTGCCTCCGCACGTCTGATTTTATCAATATTGTTTTCAGACATTCTAAAAAAACACTTTTAAATCAATAAATCAGTAGACCGAAACAGATTTTCTGACAGAAAAAAAAATTCCGATGGATGTACGATAAATGGAACGGATAAAAAAACTGAACACATCAGTGGAACGATTTTGTTCCAATTTTGTGAATCGAATGAAAGTTGAACGGAAAATTGTTTTTCGTACGAAAAAATATATAAACTCTTTTTGTGATAAATTGAAGGTTTAATTGCGGTTTTTTTTTGTATAATTAATTATTAGAACTCCTAAGCTACATTTTAAGACCAATATTGGGTTAATCTAATAATTGTAAAGGTCCGAAAAAAGCAAAACAATTTTTTTTCTGTTGTATTTTTCGTGTCGCTATAACTGAGGCCTATGGAGGTAAAATTTCAATTCCATCATGTTTTTTCTTCCAAAGGTTGTTCATTGATAGGTATAGCCGCAGCCGAGGTTATTCATTTTTCGTTTATTAATAAAAATGAAACAAAGCACAACCCACCCTATTTCATTCCAAATTCATTAAAATCTCAACCCAATATCGTACGATATATCTAAATGTCATTCAACCGAGACTACATCTGTCATATATTGACAACTACCATCAAAAATGTTGACGAAGAGAAAATAAAAATTAAATAACTCTTTAAAACACCGAATTTTCAATTTATTTTTATACAAAATCAATGTCTGAGCAAAAGGAATTGCAAAATGAAGAGCGCGAAGCCCTCCAGTCAATCTACGAGGGTGACGACGCCTTCAAAGAGATCAACCCAACCACGTATCAATACAAGGTAACACAAACCATCCACCTTGTCTAGGCACCATACTCTAAAAAAAAAAAATTACGTGAATCAATTTATAGTACGGCAAGGATGATGACATGAAATCCTTCCTTGTAGAAATTCAATGGGGCGATAACTATCCCGCCGAAGTGCCTGTGATAAACATGAATGCGTTTTACAACAGAAATTTGTAAGTTCACCTAGTCAGTCCTCGTGAGTGGCATTTAACATCCTTTTTTAATTTCTTTGTAGAATTCCCCCAGTGAAACAGAGAATCTCGTCTCTACTACTCGAAGAGGCAGAACAATGGGTTGGTTGTGGAATGACTTATACTCTTTTCGAATGTCTGAAAGATAGAGTAGATGAATTGGTAGTGGATCAACCGGACACACCTATTGTAACACCCGTAGATCTAGACAATGGCGTTGCGGCAATCAAAATTTCCGACTGTGGAGATGCCAAAAAGTTGGAGAAAAAGGAACAACTTACGAAAGCGCAGAAGCGACGCCAATGGGAGAGAACAGATCACAAAGGTGATCGGCCACGAGGTTATGATTGGGTGGACATAGTAAAACATTTATCACAAACGGGCTATAAAGATGAGCAGAAGCTGGCTAGGGAACAGATGTTGGCGGAACCTGTCCTACATCCACTGAATATTTAGTTTTATTTTTTTTTAATCGTTTTTGAACGTATGTAGGCAAATTAGGGAGATTTAATTAATTTTCAGTTGGATTTTGCAATAAATGAAAGATTACGTGAGTAATTGATGGCGAACTTGGATTTAATTTTGTTGCAACATGATCAGAGTGCATCATAGTTTCCGACGAGTCAATACACTAATGGGTAATAGCTGTCTGAAATGCTAAACGGTAATTAAGTTGATTTACGTTGTTTGACCAGACGACCTAATAATAGGTCAATTGTACAGTGGAAATGGGCGTTTAACGTAGCGAACTAGCACCCGTTTGGTGAACAGGTTTTTCTGAGAATGCTTTAAATTGTTAAATGCCGACAGATGCTCGCAGCCAAGAACGAGGCCTAAAAGGCTAAGCTGCAGGTGAAGACGAGAGCTGCCATTGAGCTCTATAGGCAAAGAAGAAGGGAAGAACATCGGCTTTTCAGCAAAAAGAAAAAAGAGCAAGAAAAGCGCGCGATCGAGGATATAGAGAGGTGCCACTCCAGGAACGATGTTCGCAAGTTTTACCAAAGTGTAAAACGTCAAAGCCAAGGATACAAGGCTCGAACAGAATCCTGTCGAGATGAACAAGGAAATATTGTAGTTGAGACACAGTCGATGCTGAGGATATGGAAGAACCACTTCTGCAGACTGTTAAACGGCGATGACGAACAACATTCCGCTGTCAGGCAGAACGAACCATTCAATATTGACAACGACAGCGAAAACTGCCAACCACCCGACCTGAGTGAAGTGAGGATAGCAATATCTAAACTCAAGCTTAATAAGGCTGCCGGAAATGACGGCCTTCCCGCTGAGCTCTATAAGGCCGGCGGAGATGACTTGGTAAGTAACATCCACCAACTCATAAGCCAAATCTGGTCGGATGAAAATATGCCTGAAGAATGGAACCTCAGCATCGTTTGCCCGATCCACAAAAAAAGGAGACCCTCTGAACTGCGCCAACTACAGAGGCATAAGTCTCCTCAACATCGCCTACAAGATCCTATCTGCCGTAATATGTGAACGCCTGAAACCGTTTACCAACAACCTGATTGGCCCTTATCAGTGTGGTTTTAGGCCAGGAAAGTCCACAACCGATCAAATTTTCACACTTCGGCAGATCCTGGAAAAAACTCAAGAAGTCCAAATCGATACCCACCACCTATTCATCGATTTCAAAGCCGCATATGACAGCATTTATAGAGACGAACTGTACAGAGCCATGTCTAGTTTTGGTATACCGCCCAAACTCGTCCGTTTGTGTAGGATGACGATGGAGAATTCTCGCTGCTCCATCAGGGTCGGAAACGACCTCACCGACACATTCGATACCAAAAAAGGATTTAGGCAAGGCGATGCGCTGTCATGTGACTTCTTTAATCTGATTCTTGAGAGAATTGTGCAAAACTCCAAAGCCAACACCAGAGGCACAATTTTCCAAAAGTCGGTGCAACTACTAGCATACGCTGACGATATTGACATCATTGGTAGGACTCAACGTGATGTCATAGCCACGTTTGCTAGTATAGAGAAGGAAGCGGCGAAAATGGGTTTAGCAGTAAATGAGGGTAAGACTAAGTATATGCTGTCAACACGAAAGGACACACAACATCGACGAATTGGACAGAACGTCACCATTGACAGATATAACTTTGAGGTAGTACGGGACTTTGTCTACCTCGGCTCCGCTATTAACTCTGACAACAACATGTCGTCAGAAATCAAACGAAGAATTACTCTTGCCAATCGCTGTTTCTTCGGGCTAAGAAGGCAATTTAGTAGTAAAGCCCTCACACGAACTACTAAGGAGATCCTATATAAGACCCTGATCATCCCAGTCTTGCTCTACGGCGCTGAAGCATGGACCGTATCAAAAGCGGATGAAGAAATCCTTGGTAGATTCGAGAGGAAAATTCTTCGAAAAATCTTCGGTCCCGTTTGCGTTGACGGGCTATGGAGACGAAGATTCAACCAAGAACTATACGAGCTGTACAGCGACATGCCCCTGGTCAAAAAACTCCGCATTGGACGTTTAAGATGGCTAGGACATGTAGAACGAATGGACACCAATACTCCGGCTCGCAGAGTCTTCGATTCCCAGCCAGACGTCGGACGCAGTAGAGGAAGACCTCGCCTTAAGTGGCGCGCACAAGTGGAAACCGACCTCAACCAACTTGGAGTGCGCAACTGGAGGCAGTTAGCTAAGGACCGGGCTAATTGGAGAGGCATGTTGGTTGAGGCCCAGGTTCATTCCGGACTGTAGCGCCACTTAAGTAAGTAAGTAAGTAAGCTTTAAATTGTTCGGGCGTAATTGCTTTGTATTCGTATAATCAAAGTTAATGGACATCAGAGTAGTATTTTGCAGAATCAGCTTACCGATGAGACCAAGGAAGCATACAAGGAATTTCGCGATCTCCTGGACGAAGCTTGTTCAGAATACGATGTAAAAGTCGTACTTGTGGATAATGCGATAATCGGGAACGAACATATCTTTGGCGGTATAGTTGAAAGCAGAGGCTCCTCGAAGAAACAACAGATAATAACTTCCGACTTACTGACTTTGCAGGTTGGATGTTGTAAAACGAAGGTAGACACTGGTTGGCTTTAACTTGGCAATGCCCAGTGGTTGTAACTCTGACTACACATCAAATGTGCTTATTTTTTATTCCAAGTGGTAACCATCAGGTACCTGTCTCATCCAATCGGATTTAACTTGCTAAACGATAAGCGCGAGTGTTGATAACAAGACGAAAAACAGCAACACTATAAACAGCCTGGTCAGACTGGTACGGAATACCCGGCCTGCTGTCCCATGCGAACCTAGATATGCTGTCTACATATTCGGGCAGAAGGTTATTTAGGAATCTCAAGGGTAAGTCAAGCCCCTTGAACAGAGATGGTAATGGATGAACCGAAAGGCCAACGGCAGCGCTCAATCCCGTAGTGGATACTGATGGCCCCGTTTTAAATTGGAACTGGCCCTCCAGGTTAAGGGTTGTGCTCTGGGTTAACTACCCATTCATAGAAAAAACCTATTGTTACGAATAGGTAACAATAGGTTACCTAGCTTCGAAAAGGACTGATTTTATTTTTGACGATCCTATTGACGACAAAAAAAGGGCAACGACGTTCGTATTTGCACCTGGAATATAAGAACATTGAATAGGAGAGGTCCAGGAGAACAACTAAAGGAAACCCTAAGCTGCTACAAAGCTGAAATTACTGCCATCCAGGAAATACGATAAGATGGGCCGGGCAAAAAGATGATGAAAAACTGACATCTACTACGGACCGTGTTATAGTGAGCAGAAACAGCGACTATTCGTTTGCGAATTTGTTATAAGTGCCAGACTTAGGCAAGGAGACTTATGTTTCCAAGACATTAGCGAACGCATTACAATTCGCATCAAGACCAAATTCGCAACCATCTGGTCGGATGAAAGTATAGCTGGAGAATGAAATCTCAGCATCGTTTGTCCAATACACAAAAAAGGAGCATATTGAGGTAGTAAGGGACTTTGTTTACCTCGGCACCGCTATTAAATCTGACAACAGTCAGAACTCAAACGAAGAATTACTCTTGCCAACGCTGTTTCTTCAGGCTAAGAAGGCAATTCAGTAGTAAAGCCCTCACTCGAACTATTAAGGAGGTCCTATATAAGATCCTGATCAGTCCAGTCCTGCTCGACGGGGCTGAAGCATGGACCATGTCAAAAGTGGATGAAGAAATCCTTGGTCGATATGAGAGGAAAATCCGATTCCCAGTCAGACGTCGGGCGTAGTAGAGGAAGACCTCTCCTTAAGTGGCGCACAGAAGTAGAAATCGACTACAATCAGCTTGGAGTGCGCAACTGGAGGAAGTTAGCTAAGGACCGCGCTAATTGGAGAGGCATGCTGGTTGAGGCCCAGGTTCATTCCGGACTGTAGCGCCACTTAAGTAAGTGAGTAACTGACTTTGTGCCAGCGTTTTCCTTGACTTTGAATCTACAAAGAAGGCAGACGGCATATACGGAGGTATTGGCATGGATGTGTTCTGCGACAAACCATCAACAAAATCTGAATGGACGAAACCATATCCGATGACTGGAATACCAGCTCCATATGCCCCCTCTACAAGATTGGCGTTCCAAGGGTTTTTACCAACTGCCAAGCCATATCTCTGGTTATATTCGTAGATGTTGAGGACACACATATTGTTGATAACATATACTTCAGCCTTTCCCTTTATTTATTGCTAAACCCATTTTTGCCGCTTCCTTCTCTAAAGTGACAAACGTGGCTATGACATCCCGTTGAGTCCGATCAATGATGTCAATATCGTCGGCACATGGCTCAGGAGTTTTCCACAATCCTCTCAAGAATCAGATTAAAGAAGTCACATGAGACATCGAATGTGTCGGTGACATCGTTTTCGACCTTGATGGAGCAGAGAGAATTCTCCGTCGGCAGAGTTTGAGTGGTATGCAAAGACTAAACATGGCTCTGTATAGTTCGTCAGTATAAATGCGTTGTATACGGCTTTGAAATCGATGAATAGGTGGTGGTATCGATTTGGACTTCTTTGTTTTTTTTTCCAGATCTGTGTCCTAAAACCACACTGATAAGGGCCGATCAGGTTGTTGGTAAACGGTTTCAGGCGTTCTCATATTACGGCAAATAGGATCTTGAAGGCGATTTTGAGACGTATGCCTCTGTAGTTGGCGCAATTCAGATGGTCTCCTTTTTTGTTAATCGGGCAAACGATGCTGAGGTTCGCTTCTTCAGGCATACTTTCATCCGACCAAATTTGGTATATGAGTTGGTGGATGTTACTTACCAAGTTTTCTTCGCCGGCTTTATAAAGCTCGGCGGGAAGGCCGTCAAATTCATATCCTCCCTTCATTTAGGCCGGATGGTTGGTAGTTTTAGTTGTCGTCGCCAATATTCAATGGTTCGTTCTGCCTGACAGCGGAATGTTGTTCGTTATCGCCGTTTAACAGTCTGCAGAAGTGGTTCTTAGATATCCTCAGCATCGACTGTATCTTAACTACGATATTTCTTTGTTTATCTCAGTGCCTTTGAGGTTATACACTTCGGTAAACCCTTCGAACATCATCCCTGGAGTAGTACCTCTCTAATCGTGCGTTTTTTTTTACTCCTTTTTCTTCTTTCTGAAAAGCCTGTGTTCTTTCTTTCTTTGCGTATAGAGCTGGCAATCGAACCTGGAATTTTTGGCAAGGTAGTTCATCGCCTAAGATACACAGTAGTCATAGCTTTTCTAAGCCTCTATTCGTAAGCACTATATATGTTATGCTTCGGATTAACTTCATTACAGAAGTATTACCATCATATTTTCGGCTATGCTTGTTCATTTTCCTGCATAATGTCTTAAACAGGCTTCTACCCAAACAATCAACTGCAAAATACTCAATTTGATCGGCTTAGCTAAACCACACTTTTTAAATGAATGTGAAACCCAAACTTAAGCTCTGTGTTTTTCTTAACTAAGCTTCGACTTAACCTCCCACTGTGAAACCGGGCATGAAGGACAGATAACAGACCGTGTAGACATAAAAATGTATAAAAACAAAAACACCCCCACGTATTGTATATTGCAATTTTTATTTCAAATTTAAAATATGTTTTCATTCACAAAATCTTTTCCCAGTTTTTCAAAAAAAAAGCTTCTAAAAATTTGCGAATTATAATTCCTACTACTAAAAAAACTACACCCATCCTTAGCTTCCTACGAAGTCTTATATAATATTCTTAAGTCACTAATATATTAAAAAAATAAAAAAAAATCATGAGTAAAAAAAACACTTATTTATAATCTACATATAAAGTTGTGTGAATAAACAATATCCACAAAACATTGGAGTTGTTTGAAACACAGCGTATTTAAAAAAACAATAAGCTACAATTTTTCAAATGTAAATTCAAGAAACATCGCAAAATTTCTAAAATACTATTTAATTCAAAAATGGAGTGTAGTTCTTGAGTAAATTGTAAATGCTAATTTCTAATTACGATTAGTATATTGCACGATTAAAGTTTTAGCAAAATAGTTTCTTTTAACATTTTTTTCTAATGTACATAGCGCGCTAAACAAAAAAAATTAAATAGCACGCAATATAAGTTTTTTTATTTCTTTAATCTACTGAAGGGAATCAATTTAATTGAAAACGTTAATTGATGTGTTCGTTGCATGTTAATGGAATGGAATTCTGTTTGAAATAATTATTTGTAAGCACTTAACGTGGTTGTTAATTTTGTTTGCATAATTGAATAGTTTGACAAATGCGACGTAACAGGGTAGATTTGTAGAACGACGCATTGAAGTAAGCTGAATAGTTGTTTGTACAGTGTTTCATAAGTTTTTTTTTCACATGGTAAATGTATACCAAATAATATTCAATAATACATCTTAAGCGGCCCTTATACGGTCAATCAATTGACATCATGCATCGTGGATTGACGCTACCCCTTACACAGTTCAATTGATTGACCTGAAAATGTTAGTTTTTGTGAGTTTTCGTGGTGTACAGGTGTGCGAATTGTGCTCGGTCTCCATCGTCCTTCAATTTTCTCTAGCGCCAGTTATGTTTTCTCTTCTTCGACACAAAATACAATGAAGTAACTACGTCAATCCAACAATCAGAAAGACGCTCATCATGCAAAATCAAACTTGCTTTGATTTTCGTCAATCAGACTCCACCAAATGTGTGTGACTCATACATTTACATTTTCACAAACACATGTAAGTGATTGATGTCAATTGATTGACCGTGTAAGGGCCGCTTAAGAATATTGATTTACAAATGACGTGACACACTGTATCAAACAAAAATGTAGTTTACATTTAATAAAATAGGTTATTGCAGCATTAAACAAACCATGGTTCTAGTTTTAACGACTAGGTATATGTATTTAAAAAGTTTGCACATTAACGTTCTTTGACATTTGTAATGTTCGGCCTAGTGACGTGTCAACTCGAGTAACACTTAAACCGTTGGCGTTCAATTATATTTTAACCCGAGTTGGCGAAAGCGATTAAACGAACCCAATTACAAAACTAAAGAGTCCTTCATTAGCGACTTGACAACGTCAAAATTTTATGGCGTTTTCCATTGGTAAATCTGGATTTTGATCTGTTTTCGTGCCAATGGAACACGATTTCAGATTGTTTTTTTGTCTCTGTATTTTTAAAATTGTTTGTCTGTGAAGATAGTTTCGGTTTATTTTTGATTAATAGCGTTTTCGATTGGGATACAAAAAGCACTATTTTTATACTCTAGAGCACTTTTTTTACTCTAGATCTAGTTTTTCGTTTTCGATTGGGATACAAAAAGCACTCTTTTTTACTCCAGAGTACTTTTGAAGAATCTGGATTCCAAGTCAGATTTACACCAACATGCACCAACACAAAAACATTTAACATCTGACTTAATATGTCAATTTGAAGTTTGCATTTCGCAGTTTGATGATTAAAAAGTGATTTTTGGGGAAAACTATAATTAGAAATTAAAATATTTTTTGGATAATCATGTTTTAAAATTCATAAGCCGTGTTTTGACACCAACTCGCCAATGGTTGAATTTATAAAAAAGCCGCAATGAGTAAAAGAAAATTTCAAATGATGGTTTTCATTGATAGCTAATAGCTATAATTGCGGCCTAAAGATAAACAATAAGTTGTCAAATGGCACACTTACACACACACAAAACCAGAGTAACCTCTTTAATGTTCGATTGGGACGGGTAAAATCTGAAATCTGAGAGTAAATCTAAAAATCCCAATCGAAAACGCTATAAATTTATATTTCACATTGAACTGCTACAATTTTAATGATTAATGGGCCTGCGCACACGAGTGTGCTTCAACCGTAGTCATTATGGTTACTTTCCAAACACACGGGAATATGTTCAACAGGTTGAATTTTGTGTAACATAACAAACTTTATATGTATGTGTACTGCCATGGCTTCTTTTCACTTTTGTTTCATTTTATTTTCCTTGATAATATGCCAACAAACCATTAGATCAGCCGCAACTGATGTGCTAGGTTTCTCGCGGCCACCAGCAAGAAACCCCTGGTTTGATGAGGAATGCCGACAGATGCTCGCAGCTAAGAACGAGGCCTACAAGGCTAAGCTGCAATTGAAGAAGAGAGCTGCCATTGAGCTATATAGGCAAAGAAGCAGGGAAGAACACCGGCTTTTCAGAAAGAAGAAAAAAGAGCAAGAAAAGCGCGCGATCGAGGATATAGAGAGGTGCCAATCCAGGAACGATGTTCGCAAGTTTTTCCAAAGTGTAAAATGTCAAAGCCAAGGCTACAAGGCTCGAACAGAATCCTGTCGAGATGAACAAGGAAATATCGTAGTTGAGACACAGTCGATGCTGAGGATATGGAAGAACCACTTCTGCAGACTGTTAAACGGCGATGATGAACAACATTCCGCTGTCAGGCAGAACGATCCATTCAATATTGGCAACGACAGCGAAAACAGCCAACCACCCGACCTAAGTGAAGTGAGGATAGCTATATCTAAACTCAGGCTTAATAAGGCCGCCGGAAATGACGGCCGAAGTAACATCCACCAATTCATAAGCCAAATCTGGTCGGATGAAAGCATGCCTGAAGAATGGAACCTCAGCATCGTTTGCCCGATCCACAAAAAAGGCGACCCTCTGAACTGCGCCAACAACAGAGGCATAAGTCTACTCAACATCGCCTACAAGATCCTATCTGCCGTAATATGTGAACTCCTGATACCGTTTACCAACAACCTGATCGGCCCTTATAAGTGTGGTTTTAGGCCAGGAAAGTCCACAATCGATCAAATTTTCACACTTCGGCAGATCCTGGAAAAAACCCAAGAAGTCCAAATCGATACCCACCACCTATTTATCGATTTCAAAGCCGCATACGACAGCATTTATAGAGACGAAATATACAGAGCTATGTCTAGTATTGGTATACCGTCCAAACTCATCCGTTTGTGTAGCATGACGATGGAGAATTCTCGCTGCACCATCAGGGTCGGAAACGACCTCACCGACACATTTGATACCAAAAAAGGATTAAGGCAAGGCGATGCGCTGTCATGTGACTTGATTCTTGAGAGAATTGTGCAAAACTCTAGAGCCAACACCAGAGGCACAAATCTCCAAAAATCGGTGCCGACGATATTGACATCATTGGTAGGACTCAACGTGATGTCATAGCCACGTTTGTTAGTATAGAGAAGGAAGCTGCAGAAATAGGTTTAGCAGTAAATGAGGGTAAGACTAAGTGTATGCTGTCAACACGAAAGGACAAACAACATCGACGAATTGGACAGAACGTCACCATTGACAGATATAACTTTGAGGTAGTACGGGACTTTGTCTACCTCGGCTCAGCTATTAACTCTGACAACAACATCTCGTCAGAAATCAAACGAAGAATTACTCTTGCCAATCGCTGTTTCTTCGGGCTAAGAAGGCAATTTAGTAGTAAAGCCCTCACACGAACTACTAAGGAGATCCTATATAAGACCCTGATCATCCCAGTCCATATCAAAAGCGGATGAAGAAATCCTCGGTCGATTCGAGAGAAAAATTCTTCGGTCCCCCTTGCGTTGACGGGCTATGAAGACGAAGATTCAACCACGAACTATACGAGATGTACAGCGACATACAGGAGTCAAAAAACTCCGCATTGGACGTTTAAGATGGCTAGGACATCCAGAGTCTTCGATTCCCAGCCAGACGTCGGACGCAGTAGAGGAAGACCTCGCCTTAAGTGGCGCGCACAAGTAGAAAACTAGAAACCTACCTCAACGTACTTGGAGTGCGCAACTGGAGGCAGTTAGCTAAGGACCGGGCTAATTGGAGAGGCATGTTGGTTGAGGCCCAGGTTCATCCCGGACTTTTTTTTTTATAATTTGCGCGCACTCAAGGGGTTATGAATACCCTTTATATGTTTTAACACAGTGCGGGCGTTAAGGAAATTAGGGAAGAAGAAAGGAGATACCGATGCACATTGGTTTTAAATGTCTGTAAGTTATAATGGAAAGGAAAAACAGAGTTTGGTAGAGCATTCCACGTTCGTGTTGTTCGGTTTATGTACGAATCTCTATATTTTAGCGTTCGTCCGAAGATAGGCTTAAGGGTAAACTGATTTGCATTCATAGCGTAACGAGTATTGCGGCTGAATTGTTGAATAGGGGGAATGCAGCTGGCTATTTCATTTGAGCATTTGTTGTTAAGATAGCGATAAAACAAGGTAAGGCAGGAGATGTTTGAACGGTGTTCGAGCGAAACTAAGGAGTTCGCTATTCTTATGTCTCCTATAAGTTTTTTCGCACGTGTTTGAATCCTATCTAGTAGGTGCAATGTTGATTTTGGTGCACCTGCCCAGACGTGGGCGTTGAATTCAAGTTTTGGGCGTATAAACGCTTTATATATTGTGGCCAGATCAGAGGGGGTGAAATATTTCTTACATCGATTTAGGAAACCTAGAAATTTCGCTGCGTTTTTAGCGACTTCAAATATGTGGTCGTTCCAACGTAAGTCGTTACTAACACACATACCTAGCATGGAAAGCTTTTCGGTTTGTTCGACGTAAGTGCCATTCATGGATAATGGCTCTAGATTTTGGTTTCGCTTTAATGACAGAAGACAGCATTGTGTTTTGGAAGCATTGAATTCCACTCTGTTGGATTTACCCCATTTGCTAATGCTGTCTAGGTCGGAATTCAATGAGCTTAACATATTATGGCGTTTAGAGTCCACGTTCGAAGGTGAGGGACGAGGACCTGTAAACGAATATGAGAAGCTGAGGGTACTGTCATCAGCGAAGGAATGAATTGGATTAGAAGTTGCAGACAGGAAATCATTTCTAAAAATGAGAAAGAGAGTCGGAGACAAAACTGAGCCTTGAGGGACACCAGCACTTATTTGGTGAGTTACAGACTGTAGCGCCACTTAAGTAAGTAAGTAAGTAACAGGCCCTTGGCGGCCCGGAAAACCACTTTAAATTCTTTCAAAAACACTTGGTGCATGTTTTCAAAGGCAAGGTTATTGGCTCTAGAACGAGGTCTCCAAAACCTTTTACTGCTGAACCAAATTAACGAATTTTTTGACAACATATCGTTCCAACGGAACACAACATCGCGATTATCTTAGACCTTGTCTCCTCGAACTTGATAAATTAAACAAATAATGCAAATATCTCCAAAGAACGTTAATGTGCATAGAATTCGCCGATCTAAATCTATAAAAATATTTAAACACTAAATTGCTTGCATATCTAAAAATAATATCAAAACATTTTCACTTCTTAATTTCAAGTATTCACATCAATAAGCCTAGATTGCATAATATCTACAACCACAATGAGTTAAGTCAAACATTCTACACCAACTACAGTGTTTCGAGTCACTCTTTGTTTTTTTTTTTTTAAATAATTTCCATTTGGGATCTAAGGCAGAAGAGTTGCGCATGGAAGATAATAATTATTGTTTGGGTAATCGTGTGTTGCTTTGTGTTTTCTTTTTGTGTGTGTATATGTATATAAAAAAAACCGTCACTTGTTACAAATTTATTTACAAAACTAAATTGGAAAAGTTTTTTTTTTGTTGTTTACTTTAGTAGGATATGTTAAACGTGTTAACTGGGAGGGGGTTAGGAAATGAAATACCTAGGGTACGTACTAACGTAACAAATTCTGTAATTCTCTCGATCATCTACATCTAACACAACTTTGTTGAAAAAAACAATTCTAAAGGTCGAGAAGGAAATAACTAATAGAGCGAGCAAAACAAATTTCAACTCATGTGAGACTCAGAGGTTTCTATAAATTAATATCAAAGGGTTTTAATAGGTTTTGGGGAGGAAAAGGGCACGTACGTACGCGATTCTTTGTGGTTGGTTTTGGTCCATTGTGTTGTGGTGTCTGGAAAATATTTAAACAAACTAAGGAGTCTGCCTATGCCTTCCAATCGAGGCGAAATTCGTCGACCATCAGAAGGTGATTGTTTGCACTCCAACCTAAAAGAGGTATTCGATGTCATTTAACAAAAAAAACTGATAAATCTGTTCACCTTCTTGTTGGGCCATGTTAACAAACTCCTGCCATTTACTCTGCACCTCCCAGTATTTCTCCTTGATCTGATTACGATCCTGTAAATATGAAACAGCAAAGAAATAAGCTTTTAGGACATCTTGGGGTCGTGTATCGAAATGGAGATACACGCCCAGATGTCGTTTGCTCTCGGCGATGATGAAACGTTCGTGTGGGTCGAATGACGAGACTATATTCTCTATGACGTGGCTACTTTTGAACTCATCGATGAGGTGTTTCGCCGATAGACCCATGTGAATGTTTAGTGATACGGAAACGGTTTGTCCGATTGTCACACGTTCCAGTTTGTTGACTTGTTGCGGTGACAGCATGCGGCCAGAGCGGAAGAATTCTTCGAGAGCTATGAGATAGCGGGATTCATTAAACGTCCGAAGGCAGACTGCTTTAACCGCTTTTAGGTTAGCGTACAGATGTAAAATGGTTACAATCACAAAAACGGTATAAAGCATCCTGGAAATAACAAGGGCAGTCATAATTTTGAAACAGTAACGCACTCCTATTTCTGTTTAAATTGTTTAACCACACTACATTGCGAGCTTCTTCCGCTGCATAACTAAAAGTTGGTTACCCCACCTTTAAACAGAAACATGAGCTCATAGCCGACCCTAACCAAAGAGGTATATAGCTATAGAGTACGCATCACAGCTAAAAATATTGATGCTGTTTCAGACGCGGGCGGTAAGTACGTCGTTAGTATGCATCTGCTATGCTGTTGCTTGATGCTGGCATGACAATGTGCACACTGAGGTATCAATATCAGTACCCCACATAGTAAATTTTCGTTGTATGCGATGCGCACTCTATGTAGTTCTATACTCTTTGCCCTAACTTACGTTTGATTTTTAATAACAGTCAATAGATACAGTCCAATAAAGGAAGCAATTAGATTCACACAAGTCTCTTGAGAACTATCCTTCGATGCGACATCCGCTAGATTTCCCCGCACGGCATGATGTTGTGTTAGCGCGGCACGTGTTGCACCACCCGCAACCCCAACTATCGCCTTCAGTATTGTTGTCGAACAGAGAATATACGTCGAGTATAACGGATATTTTGGAAGAATATAGATTTCAACACCCATCGCCAAGTCATTTAGAAAATCGGCCCTCAGTCTCCATTTCTTCGAGTCCACATCCAATTGTGAGCCCTTCCACCACGAGAACAATATTCGCCCGATGTGACCGCTGCCCTCCTTAATTATCCATGTCACAGTCGCCGAGAATGGACTGACGGTGTCGCTGCCCACACCTATGCCCTTGAGAATTGCATGTGTACAAAGTGTACCTGTGGAAACGAAAGGACGTTTGCATAAACATTTACACACAGCGCACATGGTGTATGGAATGAAATTCATTAGCACACTTACCGCAAATAGTGCTGCAGAATGCCTGCACTGTGTCCCACACTTGATATGCGGCATAATCGTCACTCACACTGTCCGGATAGCCTTTGGGGAGGAATATTTTTTGCAGCACTCGGAATAGGAAAAACTTTTCACGGATTACCAGTCGGTCACCTTTTAGTGGCACTCGTACAATGGTGTTTTGATCTGTAAAGGATTTGGTTAGGTGAATGCGTTGGAGTTTATGGATTTTTGTTTAAAATAAAGAAATGTTTGGGGAGATAAGCTAAAATAAGAAGGGAAGCCTGTTGGCGTTGTCCTGACTGTTAAAATTTTACTTTCAGTAATACAAATTGTAAGAAGTAATTTAGAATCTATAACTCGTTTCAGACGATAACAGATTCCATTATTTTGTTTTAGGATTAATAAATGATGAACTACATACGACTTCTGTTGGTTCTGATAGAAGTGAACCAATCTGCAGACACACTTGTCCTTGGATCTTGAATTTTGGCACGATATTACTGAATATTATAGCCAGCACACGGTTTCCTCACCACGATATCCATAAGGGGACATGGTGGTTTCCAGATCAACGAACAGTCAACCAAATTGATCACATTGCGATGGACAAGAGGCACGCATCCAGTATTTTGGATGTCCGAACATTCCGAGGGGCTGACATCGACTCGGACAACTACCTTGTTGTAGCCAAGGTAAGGATGCGGATATCCACCACGCCACAAAAAACAGAAATACTGCGAATAAAATTAATGTCGAAAGACTGCAATCGCCAGAGACCGCCAAGACCTTCGCGCAACACGTATCCCTTAACCTCTCGACTCATAACACATCACCAGCATCTAATGTCGAACAATGGCAACGATGCCAACAAGCCATTAGATCAGCCGAAACCTAGCCGCAAATGTGCTAGGTTTCTCGCGGCCACCAGCAAGAAACCCCTGGTTTGATGAGGAATGCCGACAGATGCTCGCAGCCAAGAACGAGGCCTACAAGGCTAAGCTGCAGGTGAAGACGAGAGCTGCCATTGAGCTCTATAGGCAAAGAAGAAGGGAAGAACATCGGCTTTTCAGAAAGAAGAAAAAAGAGCAAGAAAAGCGCGCTATCGAGGATATAGAGAGGTGCCACTCCAGGAACGATGTTCGCAAGTTTTACCAAAGTGTAAAACGTCAAAGCCAAGGATACAAGGCTCGAACAGAATCCTGTCGAGGTGGACAAGGAAATATCGTAGTTGAGACACAGTCGATGCTGAGGATATTGAAGAATCACTTCTGCAGACTGTTAAACGGTGATGACGAACAACATTCCGCTGTCGGTAGAACGAACCATTTAATATTGGCAACGACAGCGACAACGATGCCTTCCCGCTGAGCTTTATAAAGCTGGCGGCGATGACTTGGTAAGTAACATACACCAACTCATAAGCCAAAACTGGTCGGTTGAGAGCATGCCTGAAGAATGGAACCTCAGCATCGTTTGCCCGATCCACAAAAAAGGAGACCCTCTGAACTGCGCCAACTACAGAGGCATAAGTCTCCTCAACATCGCCTACAAGATCCTATCTGCGTAATATGTAAACGAAACCGTTTACCAACAACAACAACCTGATCGGCCTTATCAGTGTGTTTTTAGGCCAGGAAAGTCCACAACTGATCAAATCTCTACACTTCGGCAGATCCTGGAAAAAACCCAAGAAGTCCAAATCGATACCCATCACCTATTTATCGATTTCAAAGCCGCATACGACAGCATTTATAGAGATGAACTATACAGAGCCATGTCTAGTTTTGGTATACCGTCCAAACTCGTCCGTTTGTGTAGGATGACGATGGAGAATTCTCGCTTCACCACCAGGGTCGGAAACGACCTCACCGACACATTCGATACCAAAAAAGGATTTAGGCAAGGCGATGCGCTGTCATGTGACTTTTTCAATTTGATTCTTGAGAGGATTGTGCAAAACTCCCGAGCCAACACCAGAGGCACAATTTTCCAAAAATCTGTGCAACTATTAGCAAACGCCGTCGATAGTGACATCATTGGTAGGACTCCACGTGATGTCAAAGCCACGTTTGCTAGTATAGAGAAGGAAGCGGCAAAAATGGGTTAAGCAGTAAATGAGGGTAAGACTAAGTATATGCTGTCAACACGAAAGGACACACAACATCGACGAGTTGGACAGAACGTCACCATTGACAGATATAACTTTGAGGTAGTACGGGACTTTGTCTACCTTGGCTCAGCTATTAACTCTGACAACATCTCGTCAGAAATCAAACGAAGAATTACTCTTGCCAATCGCTGTTTCTTCGGGCTAAGAAGGCAATTTAGTAGTAAAGCCCTCACTCGAACTACTAAGGAGATCCTATATAAGACCCTGATCATCCCAGTCCTGCTCTACGGCGCTGAAGCATGGACCGTATCAAAAGCGGATGAAGGAATCCTTGGTCGATGCGAGAGAAAAATTCTTCGGAAAATCTTCGGTCCTACTTGCGTTAACGGGCTATGGAGTGGAGACGAAGATTCAACCACGAACTATACGAGCTGTACAGCGACATACCCCTTGTCAAAAAAACTCCGCATTGGACGTTTAAGATGGCTAGGACATGTAGAAAGAATGGACACCAATACTCCGGCTCGCAGAGTCTTCGATTCCCAGCCAGACGCCGGACGCAGTAGAGGAAGACCTCGCCTTAAGCGCATAAGTAGAAACCGACCTCAACCAACTTGGAATAAACTGGAGGCAGGTAGCTAAGGACCGGTCTAATTGGAGAGGCATGTTGGTTGAGGCCAAGGTTCATCCCGGACTGTAGCGCCACTTAAGTAACTAAGTAAGTAAAACTTGCAAACATCGTTCTTGAAATGGCACCTCGCTGTATCATAAATAGCGAGCTTTTCTTGCTCTTTTTTCTTCTTTATGAAAAGCTGTAGTTATTCCCTTCTCTCGCCTTCACCAGCAGATTAATTTTGTAGGCCTCGTACTTGGCTTCGAGCATCTTTCATTTTCCTACGTCGGGGCGTGAGTGCATATAAGGCTTATGTTGGCGAATTTGCCCTTGATGCGAATTGTTACAATGCGTTTGCTAATGTCTTGGAAACATAAGACTTCTTGCAGAAGTCTGCCACTTAAAAAAATCCGCATTCGTACATCCGGCACCATCTTTGTTCAAGGGGCCTAACTTACCCTTGAGATTGCTAAATAACCTGTTGCCCTAATATGTCGAGGCCGGGTATTCCGTGCCATTCTGGCCATGCTGTTTATAGTGTTGCTGTTTTTCGTCTTCTTATCAACAAGACGGTTGGATGAGACCAGTATCCGATGGTTACCACTTGGACCTTATTTTTAGCACAGTTGATGTGTAGTCAGAGTAACAACCACTGGGCATTGCCAAGTTAAAGCCAATCATAGTCTACCATCGTTCTGCAACATCCAACATCTCGGAATGTTTGGAAATTATAAATACTGAATGCGTGCCTCTTATCCATCGATATGTAAGCAATTTGATACACCAATCGTTGATCCTGAGACTTGATGCTTGAGGCGGATTGTTGCAATGCGTTGGCTAATGTCTTCAAGCAGACCTCGTCCAACGCATTGTGTAGAAAATTTAGCGGCTATAGCTGATAGTGTAGGCGAAAATCGCGATGAATCGATTCGGCGCCGTTCTCAAAAACTTGGCTGGCCTCTCATATGGAACAACATGGGCGATTCTACGCAAATATCTTGGTTTGTAGGTACAAAATTCAGCTGACGCATAAATACGGCTGACCTTCCGTTGCGTCATCGTTTTAGTGAATGGGCTCTTGAGAGACTTGCTAAAGATCCACTGTTATCGACCAAAATGTTGTTCAGCGGTGAGGCTCATTTTTTGCTCAATGGATACGTCAAAAGGTAAAATAGGCCGAAGAAGAACCGGAAGATGTTCAAGAGATGGTGGAATCATCGGTCCATATTTCTTCAAAAATGAGGCTGGCGCCAACGTTACTGTAAATGGGGCTCGTTATCGCGCCATGATAACCGACTATTTTTGCCTGCAATTGAAGCCCAAGATCTCGACAACATACTTGCCATACAGCTCGTGAAACATTGGACATATTGAGAGACCGCTTCGGTAAACAATAAATTTCACGGTTCGGACCAGTGAATTGGTCAGCAATATAACACCGCTAGACTTTTTCCTTTGAGGCTACGTAAAGTTTAAGGTGTTTGTGGATAAGCCAGCTACGATTGAAGCATTTGGGGGCCAACATTACCCTAGCTATTCGCGAAATACCAACGAATAAGCTCGAACTCGTCATTGGAACGTCCGCATGGACGAGCTCCGGCGCAGTTCTGGCAAACATTTGCAAGGGATTAACATTGAAAAGTGAATGACAAGAAAGGCTTTATGTGTTATTTCGCATTTTAAAGAAATACCTCTTGATTGATCACCTTTTTCATACCTTCTGCTAGTGGAGCAGAAAGCTATGCACAAATTGGAGTGAAGGTTAGAATAACGCCTTGAGGAACGCGATCACAAAAAGAAGGAACAAATCAGTTACATCCAAAAGCTTACTCAAGGAAGAGTAGGACAAAATATTTTTCAAAAGAATTTAGAAAACAACTCTGTGGGCATAATAGTGGTAGAGATTGCTCCACAGCCTTGAGTAAGATTAAAAATAGTATCGTTCAGTCAATATTTCATTCTCAACTACGTACCAAGGTATCTAATCGGTTTTATCAAGTCAGATGATATCTGTACCCAGCTATTTACGATTAAGCGTGATAAGCCAAGCACCATGTGCTTGATACCTATTCCATATCTTATTTCCTCCAACGAATCGCAAACATAAACAACCTATAGCAACCGCATTTTTTGCAACATTTGCAAGATTTTTTTTGGTTTCCCCCCACTTCTGCCGATTCTTCTATTTATAACCTTCAGACAGTAAGCGCATTTGCGATTTGATAGAATGTGCGAATTTGCACACCGCTTGGCATACGTGTCGAATACTTATCCAATAGCCATAAATCTATTGACAATGTTTGTATCCAGGCAAATGCATCCATGGACCACTTTTAACCCCTTCCCAACCACCCACTTCAGATCGTATCAACGAAACCCACTTCTATTGAAGCATCCCCCACTCACCTGCTGGTGTCACATAGAGGATCTCCTCCCCCTTGGTTCCATATTGTTCTCTGAAGTGCACCTTCATCGCTTAAACCACTAGAAACTCACACTTAACACAACAACAACGTCACAACCCTTAATATAAAGTGAGAAAAAAACAACAAAAAAAATTAGAAAAACACTTTTCCTCCTCTATTGCTTTAACTTCAGTGCTAATGTGCGTTCAAACTGCGAATGTCCGAAATCGAAATACATTTGGAGAGCCTACTTGTTTCCACTGGGCACAGTTCACACGAGTCCGATTTAATTGACTTGGAAATCACAGAGATTCATGATTATCGACCGAGCTCGCCGACGATAAAATAACTTTTTCTACTGTTTATCTGGCAGGTGAGAAAAATTCTGCACTTGTTTTGACGTTTCCATAACAAAAAAAAATCTTGTTTGACAAGACGCGGAATTTCAAGTGCACGGGGGAAACGAGAACTCTCTGTTGACAGTTGTTCGTTGAGTGTGCGTTATCGTGGTGAGGTGAATTTCTGTTTGTTTATCCAATTATTGAACACGTTTTGGTTCGAGTCTGTGGTTTGTTTACAAAAAAATCAACGAAACACGTGCTTGGTGTGTGGGGAAGTTGGTGCAGGTGAACCGGTGAAGTGAATTGTGAACAGTGTGGGAGGAAGGTAATCGGTCGCAATTGAGGTTTGGTGGTAAAACGTGTGGCGCCACATGTGCGCATTATCGACCTTATTCAGAAATGCGTTGTAAAGAGTGTTCAAAGTTGTGCACTTTTTCAAATTTCTCGCGATAAATATGACGCAGACGTCATCTATGTAATCTGCCGATGATACGCTTACGAATGGCACATATATTACGAACAGATGATAAAGTCACTTACTTACTTACTTAAGTGGCGCTACAGTCCGGAATGAACCTGGTCCTCAACCAACATGCCTCTCCAATTAGCCCGGTCCTTAGCTAACTGCCTCCAGTTGCGCACTCCAAGTTGGTTGAGGTCGGTTTCCACTTGTGCGTGCCACTTAAGGCGAGGTCTTCCTCTACTGCGTCCGACGTCTGGCTGGGAATCGAAGACTCTGCGAGCCGGAGTATTGGTGTCCATTCGTTCTACATGTCCTAGCCATCTTAAACGTCCAATGCGGAGTTTTTTTACCAGGGGCATGTCGCTGTACAGCTCGTATAGTTCTTGGTTGAATCTTCGTCTCCATAGCCCGTCAACGCAAACGGGACCGAAGATTTTTCGAAGAATTTTCCTCTCGAATCTACCAAGGGTTTCTTCATCCGCTATTGATACGGTCCATGCTTCAGCGCCGTAGAGCAGGACTGGGATGATCAGGGTCTTATAAAGGATCTCCTTAAAAGTTCGAGTGAGGGCTTTACTACTAAATTGCCTTCTTAGCCCGAAGAAACAGCGATTGGCAAGAGTAATTCTTCGTTTGATTTCTGACGAGATGTTGTTTTCAGAGCTAATAGCGGAGCCGAGGTAGACAAAGTCCCGTACTACCTCAAAGTTATATCTGTCAATGGTGACGTTCTGTCCAATTCGTCGATGTTGTGAGTCCTTTCGTGATGACAGCATATACTTAGTCTTACCCTCATTTACTGCTAAACCCATTTTCGCCGCTTCCTTCTCTATACTAGCAAACGTGGCTATGACATCACGTTGAGTCCTACCAATGATGTCAATATCGTCAGCGTATGCTAGTAGTTGCACCGACTTTTGGAAAATTGTGCCTCTGGTGTTGGCTTTGGAGTTTTGAACAATTCTCTCAAGAATCAGATTAAAGAAGTCACATGACAGCGCATCGCCTTGCCTAAATCCTTTGTTGGTATCGAATGTGTCGGTGAGGTCGTTTCCGACCCTAATGGAGCAGCGAGAATTCTCTATCGTCATCCTACACAAACGGACGAGTTTTGGCGGTATACCAAAACTAGACATGGCTCTGTACAGTTCGTCTCTATAAATGCTGTCATAAGCGGCTTTGAAATCGATGAATAGGTGGTGGGTATCGATTTGGACTTCCTGAGTTTTTTCCAGGATCTGCCGAAGTGTGCAAATTTGATCGGTTGTGGACTTTCCTGGCCTAAAATCACACTGATAAGGCCGATTAGGTTGTTGGTAAACGGTTTCAGGCGTTCACATATTACGGCAGATAGGTTCTGTAGTAGACTTATGCCTCTGTAGTTGGCGCAGTTCAGAGGGTCTCCTTTTTTGTGGATCGGGCAAACGATGCTGAGTTCCATTCTTCAGGCATTTTTTCATCCGACCAGATTTGGCTTATGAGTTGGTGGATGTTACTTACCAAGTCATCTCCGCCGGCCTTATAAAGCTCAGCGGGAAGGCCGTCATTTCCGGCAGCCTTATTAAGCTTGAGTTTAGATATTGCTATCCTCACTTCACTCAGGTCGGGTGGTTGGCAGTTTTCGCTGTCGTTGCCAATATTGAATGGTTCGTTCTGCCTGACAGCGGAATGTTGTTCGTCATCGCCGTTTAACAGTCTGCAGAAGTGGTCCTTCCATATCCTCAGCATCGACTGTGTCTCAACTACAATATTTCCTTGTTCATCTCGACAGGATTCTGTTCGAGCCTTGTATCCTTGGCTTTGACGTTTTACACTTTGGTAAAACTTGCGAACATCGTTCCTGGAGTGGCATCTCTCTATATCCTCGATCGCGCTCTTGCTCTTTTTTTTTCTTTCTGAAAAGCCGATGTTCTTCCCTTCTTCTTTGCCTATAGAGCTCAATGGCAGCTCTCGTCTTCACCTGCAGCTTAGCCTTGTAGGCCTCGTTCTTGGCTGCGAGCATCTGTCGGCATTCCTCATCAAACCAGGGGTTTCTTGCTGGTGGGCGCGAGAAACCTAGCACATCAGTTGCGGCTGATTTAATGGCCTGTTGGCATCGTTGCCATTGCTCTTCGACATTCGATGCTGGTGGTATGGTGTTAATCGAGAGGTTAAGGGATACGCGTTGTGCGAAGGTCTTGCCGGTCTCTTGCGATTGCAGTCTTCCGACATTAAATTTTTTCACAGTATTTCTGGATTGTTGTGGCGTGGTGGATATCCGCATTCTTACCTTGGCTGCTACAAGGTAGTGATCCGAGTCGATGTTAGCTCCTCGGAATGTTCGGACATCCAAAATACTGGATGCGTGCCTCTTATCTATCGCAATGTGATCAATTTGGTTGACCGTTCGTTGATCTGGAGACCGCCATGTCCCCTTATGGATATCGAGGTGAGGAAACCGTGTGCTGGCTATAGTGGCATTTCGTTCCGTAGCGAAGTCAATTAGCCTAAGTCCGTTACCAGACGTGTTGTCGTGTAGGCTTTGTTTTCCGACAATACTTCTAAAGATGTCTTCTCTTCCTACCTTTGCGTTAAAATCTCCCAGCACGATTTTAACATCGTACTTCGGTAGTCGCTCATAGGTTTTGTCGAGGAGCTCGAAGAAGCAGTCCTTAGCTATATCATATTTTTCTTCCGCCGGAGCGTGAGCGCATATAAGGCTTATGTTGGCGAATTTGGCCTTGACGCGGATTGTTACTATGCGTTCGCTAATGTCTTGGAAACATAAGACTTCTTGCCTAAGTCTGGCACTTATAACAAATCCGCATCCGAATAGTCGCTGTTTCTGCTCACTATAACACGGTCCGTAGTATATGTCACAGTTTTTCATCCTCTTTTTGCCCGGCCCATCCCATCGTATTTCCTGGATGGCAGTAATGTCTGCTTTGTAGCAGTTTAGGGCTTCCGCTAGTTGTTCGCCTGAACCTCTCCTGTTTAATGTTCTCACATTCCAGGTGCAGATAGCAGGGTCGTCAACAATAAAATCAGTCCTTTCCGAGGCTATTGGTTGCTTCGTAACCATGTTTTTTTTCTGTGGGTGGGTAGTTAATCCAAAGCACAACCCCCAACCTGGAGGGCCAGTTCCAATTTATTAGATACCCCTAGGACCTATAATGACGATTATAAAAAGTCCTCTGGGCCTTTTCTTTTCCTTCATCGTATTGTTACGTTTGAATAAAACCTCGAGACTTTGCAAATGCTTGCTCTGTTTTTTCGTCAAACGAGAAGGATTTAAATTTTTATCAAAACAGCAACAAGTGAAAACACTTTCAAAATCCGGCACTATCACGCCGCAGCGTTGCCGGAGAGAAATATTATAAGGAGTATTCAAGGAGTATACAAGGGGAGTATTTTAAAAAAATAGGAGTACTGACATATTTCAGTCTTCAAATAAACAAAATGTTTGTATACCTTATCCCATAGGGGTATATTAGTTTTGACATTAAGTTTTTAACATCATATACCATAAAGTATATCAGCTATCAGCTATATTTGCGACGAAGCAGAATAAACGTCTTTTCCGACCAAATCATATAAAAATTTACAAAAAATTTAGACTATGTCATTATCTATATTTCTTGCATATATAACGGGTGATTTTTTAAGAGGTTTAGAACTTTTTTAAAAAAAAAACACGAAAAATTCGAAAAAATGAATGAAATATTTATTTGAATCGATAGTTTGAACCTTGCAATTTAATGTTTAAAGATAATTTCATGCAAATGTTGACCGCGGCTGCGTCTCAGGTAGCTGAGTCCAATTTTGGCATACTCTTTCACGCATATCGGCCGGTATCTCACGAATGAATGCATGGATGTTGGCTTCCAATGCGTCAACCGAAGCGGGCTTGTCCCTATAGACATTAGCCTTGACATACCCCCACAAAAAATAATCTAATGGTGTCAAATCGCACGATCTAGGCGGCCAATTGACCGGCCCGAAACGTGAAATTAACTGTTCACCAAACTCGCCTCGCAATTGCGCCATTGTTTCGCGTGCTGTGTGGCATGTGGCACCGTCTTGTTGAAACCACATATCATGCAAGTCAAGAACTTCCATTTCGGGCAAAAAAAGTTTGTTATCATCGCTCGGTAGCGTTCACCATTGACAGTAACGCTGCGATTCGCATCATCTTTGAAGAAATATGGCCCAATAATGCCGCCGGCCCATTAACCGCACCAAACAGTGGCTTTTTCGGGATGCATTGGTAGCTATTGCAATGCTTCTGGCTGATCTTCACTCCAAATGTCCATTCACTATTTACGTACCCATTCAACCAAAAATGAGCCTCATCGCTGAACACAATTTTTCGATAAAAAAGCGGATCCTCGGCCAGCTTTCCAAGAGCCCATTCACCAAAAATTCGGCGTTGTGGTAGGTCGGCTGGCTTTAGTTCTTGCACCAGCTGTATCTTAAAAGGCTTTACGCCCAAATCCTTCCGCAAAATTTTCCACGTAGTGCTGTAACAAAGGCCTAACTGCTGGGAACGGCGCCGAATCGACATTTCGCGGTCTTCTGTCACACTAGCTGATACGGCCGCAATATTTTCTTCACTACGCACAGTACGTAAACGTGTTGGTGGTTTAATGTCCAACAAAGTAAATTTGGTGCGAAATTTGGTCACAATCTTCCGAATAGACTGCTCAGAAGGTCGAGAATGCCGATAATAAAATGGAAGCAGCGCGCGATGAACATTTCGAACCGAGCACGAATTTTGATAGTAAAATTCAATAATTTGCAAGCGTTGTTCATTTGTAAGACGATCCATGGTTAAATTGCAAACCAAACTGAAGCTGTTTGACAGTGACACAAGGTACTAAACACACGTCAGCTGTCAAAACCAGTGTTGCCAAAACCAAACCAGCTAAAAAATCACCCGTTAGTTTTTAACCACTTTTTGTCGACGTTTTATTAAAAAATAAGATTTTCGCCAAAAAAGCATTAAGTCGCCATTTATCATTTTGATTTAATATACGGAGGCGTTTTCCTTAAAAGCATATGCCATAAAAAACATAAAAAAGATTTGTATAAAGGATGGTTGAACTCCTTAAAATAAATGACCCCAAAAAGTGGGCATGGGTTAAAATGATTTATAGACGAAATGGACAGACAGACTTGGCTAATTTGATTCATATAACGGGTGATCCAAGTAGAGATACTTTTTTCAATAGCCTTTTTTGACAGATCACGTGTGAGTCGTGCCATGCTGTCATGTTATTTTTGTTTAGTATTGTTTGGCATTTCATAATGGAAAGACTTACGCGTGAACAACGTTTACAAATTGTTCAACTTTATTATGAAAATTCACGTTCTGTGAGGAATGTGTTTCGTGCACTTCGCTCAACTTATGGTCAATATAATCGGCCTACTGAGCGTACTATTCGCAACACCATCACCCATTTTGAGACCCAGCATTCACTATTGGATAATATTCGACCGAATAGACCACGTCCAGCACGCTGTGAAGAAAATATAGCGGCCGTAGCTGAGAGTGTGCACGAAGACCGTAAATTATGCCGGTGCGAAAGTAACCGTCAATGGCGACCGTTATCGTGCCATGATAACCGACTATTTGATGCCTGAAATTGAAGCTCGTGATCTCAGCGACATTTGGTTTCAGCAAGACGGTGCCACTTCCCACACATCGCATCAATCAATGGACTTATTGAGAGAACATTTCGGTTAGCACATAATTTCACGTTTTGGGCCGGTCGATTGGCCACCAAGATCGTGTGATATCACACCGTTAGACTTTTTCCTGTGGGGATATGTAAAGTCAAAAGCTTATGCCGACAAACCCGCTTCGATTCAGGCCTTGAAGGAAAACATCACGCGTGTCATTCGCCAGTTACCAGTCGAAATGCTCGAACGAGTGATTGATAATTGGACTCAACGGATGGACCATCTGCGACGTAGCAACGGCCAACATTTGATAGACATAATCTTCAAAAAATAAATGCCAAAGAATGTTCTTTCAAATGATAATAAACATTCTCCATTAAATTTGAATTTTCTGTGTTTTTTTTTTTAAAAACAGTAGGGAACCTCGAAATGGATCACCCTTTACATGAATGTAAATCGAAAATGATCAATATAGTTAGACTCTTAAGCATTTATTGCAAAAGCATCTAATAATTTGCATGTTTTTTTTATTAATAAATTAAAAAAAAATATTAATTAAAAAAAATTAATATCGGTCGACATTTATTTCTCTATGTAACAAACTATGTATAAAAATAATTATACCGCTATGGGATATTTTATAAATACACAAAAAAATCCCTTTTTGACTACAGTTCGGAATTTTAAGTGAATTAAATTTACTTAGGTTGACATTCACCTTACTGCAAGTGTATGATATTTTAGATCTTTCATCGTCGTTTCGGTAGTTGAAAAGACTCTATTACAAGGTTTTTGGACAGCAATTTAACTACGCCCTTTATTTGGGGGCGTTTTATTAAAATAAATCAACTTTTGAACCACATGATGTTTTTTTTAAGCATGTAGTGGGATATTGCGTTGAACGGTTTACACTGACAATTGTAACCTTCTTTTAGCCTCTTTATAGTTCAATTCCTTTTACCACGATGTTGATTTGTTGAGTTTGAGTAGATGATATGCTTGTGCTTTTATTTAACTGTTTTTGCAATGCCCTCTTTAATTGGCACTTGAAACGAAAGAGGGAATAATTTTACAACAATACCTCCCTAATGATGGCGTATCAGAATAATTTTCTCCTCTTAAATAGTGCTTCTCTTATTTTATTTGGTAGAAAAAAAGAATAGTCTGCAGATATCAGCAAATAACTGTAATTTTGTCCCGCCGGCTACCTAAACAATTCAAGGGGAGGTGTTCGTTTGTTCATCTATTTCTGATTGATGATGTGTGGATAATATATTTTTTCCTTCGATGGATAATAATTATCACGAAGTGGAAGGTTATTCAACTACTAACTTGGTTGCCGGTGCTTAAGGATAGTGATGCGATTATATGAGGACACAAGCGTTCTCACTCTAGCCTCTCACTATCAACTCCTACTCTCACCTCCACGCTGGTGACTGGTGGGTGCCTTATTGAACACCTGTGGAAGGTCGTTGGTGGCAGCAAAGGAGAGAGGGGGGGAGGAGTGTCCTCTCACTAACGCACTCACTCTCAGGCGGCAGCGGAGGAATTCCCTAGATGGAGTCAAAGGTGGCGCCTACAGCTCCAGTTTGATCGAACTGGAAGTGAAATCCCTATATGAGCTGCTTCGACATATTTGAACACCAGGTCTATAGGGATTTCCAATACTGAGCCAGGGTATTGGAAAAGAGTTGGTGGCGGAGGAGCCCTCAATGGGTCAACGGCAGCGCTCATACCCCAAAAATGGGCTACTGACATCGGTATTTTTTCCGGCCCGCTGTCCTAGGATCAAAGGCCCTCCAGGTTGGGGGTTGTGCTTTGGGTTAACTACGCATCCACTGAAAAAAAATATTGTTACGAAGCAACCAAAAGCCTCGGAAAGGACTGTATTGTTGACGACCATGCTAAACGAAAAAAGGACAATGACGTTCGTATCTGCACCTGGAATGTGAGAACATTAAACAGGGCAGGTGCAGGCGAACCACTAGCGGAAACCCTAAACTGCTACAAATCAGACATTACTGCCATCCAGGAAATACGATGGGATGGGCCGGGCAAAAAGAGGATGAAAAACTGTGACATCTACTATGGACCGTGTTATAGTGAGCCAGAAACAGCGACTATTTGGATGCGGATTTGTTATAGGTGCCAGACTTAGGCAAGAAGTCTTATGTTTTCAAAACATTAGCGAACGCATTGTAACAATCCGCATCAAGGCCAAATTCGCCAACATAAGCCTTATATGCGCTCATGCTCCGACGGAGGAAAAGGATGATATAACTAAGGATTACTTCTACGAGCTCCTCGACAAAACCTATGAGCGACTACCAAAGTACGATGTTAAAATCGTGCTGGGAGATTTTAACGCAAAGGTAAGAAGAGAAGACATCTTTAGCAGTACTGTCGGAAAATATAGCCTACACGACAACACGTCTGGTAACGGACTTAGGCTAATTGACTTCGCTACGGAACGAAATGCCACTATAGACAGCACACGGTTTCCTCACCTCGATATCCACAAGGGGACATGACGGTCTCCAGATCAACGAACAGTCAACCAAATTGATCACATTGCGATAGACAAGAGGCACGCATCCAGTATTTTGGATGTCCGAACATTCCGAGGGGCCAACATCGACTCGGACCACTACCTTGTTTTAGCCAAAGTAAGGATGCGGATATCCACCACGCCACAAAAAAAAACAGAAATACTGTGAAAAAATTTAATGTCGAAAGACTGCAATCGCCAGAGACCGCCAAGACCTTCGCGCAACGCATATCTCTTAACCTCTCGACTCACAACACACCACCAGCATCTAATGTCGACGAACAATGGCAACTATGCCAACAAGCCATTAGATCAGCCGCAACTGATGTGCTAGGTTTCTCGCGGCCACCAGCAAGAAACCCCTGGTTTGATGAGGAATGCCGACAGATGCTCGCAGCCAAGAACGAGGCCTACAAGACTAAGCTGCAGGTGAAGACGAGAGCTGCCATTGAGCTCTATAGGCAAAGAAGAAGGGAAGAACATCGGCTTTTCAGAAAGAAGAAAAAAAGCAAGAAAAGCGCGCGATCGAGGATATAGAGAGGTGCCACTCCAGGAACGATGTTCACAAGTTTTACCAAAGTGTCAAACGTCAAAGCCAAGGATACAAGGCTCGAACAGAATCCTGTCGAGGTGGACAAAGAAATATCGTAGTTGAGACACAGTCGATGCTGAGGATATGGAAAAACCACTTCTGCAGACTGTTAAACGGCGATGACGAACAACATTCCGCTGTCAGGCAGAACGAACCATTTAATATTGGCAACGGCAGCGAAAACTGCCAACCACCCGACCTAAGTGAAGTGAGGATAGCAATATCTAAACTCAGGCTTAATAAGGCCGCCGGAAATGACGGCCGAAGTAACATCCACCAATTCATAAGCCAAATCTGGTCGGTTGAAAGCATGCCTGAAGAATGGAACCTCAGCATCGTTTGCCCGATCCACAAAAAAGGAGACCCTCTGAACTGCGCCAACTACAGAGGCATAAGTCTACTCAACATCGCCTACAAGATCCTATCTGCCGCAATATGTGAACGCCTGAAACCGTTTATCAACTACCTGATCGGCCCTTATCAGTGTGGTTTTAGGCCAGGAAAGTCCACAGTCGATCAAATTTTCACACTTCGCCAGATCCTGGAAAAAACCCAAGAAGTCCAAATCGATACCCACCACCTATTTATCGATTTCAAAACCGCATAAGACAGCATTTATAGAGACGAACTATACAGAGCCATGACTAGTTTTGGTATACCGCCCAAACTCGTCCGTTTGTGTAGGATGACGATGGCGAATTCTCGCTGCACCATCAGGGTCGGAAACGACCTCACCGACACATTCGATACCAAAAAGGATTTAGGCAAGGCGATGCGCTGTCATGTGAATTCTTCAACTTGATTCTTGAGAGGATTGTGCAAGACTCCCGAGCCAACACCAGAGGCACAATTTTCCAAAAATCGGTGCAACTACTAGCATACGCCGACGATATTGACATCATTGGTAGGACTCAACGTGATGTCATAGCCACGTTTTCTAGTATAGAGAAGAAAGCTGCAAAAATGGGTTTAGCAGTAAATGAGGGTAAGACAAAGTATATGCTGTCGCAGAGTCTCCGATTCCCAGCCAGACGTCGGATGCAGTAGAGGAAGACCTCGCCTTAAGTGGCGCGCACAAGTAGAAACCGACCTCAATCAACTTGGAGTGCGCAACTGGAGGCAGTTAGCTAAGGACCGGGCTAATTGGAGAGGCATGTTTGTTGAGGCCCAGGTTCATCCCGGACTGTAGCGCCACTTAAGTAAGTAAGTAGTAACTTGGTTAAGACTGACTTTTGGAGAAATGCCCCAAAAATTTCACATTGCCAGAACTTGTGTCAGAAAACAAATAATAATGAAATAATTAAATTAAATCAGGCATTCAAAGGGGGTGTTGAACAATTAGTCCACAAGCGGAAACATAACAATTAATTTACCTTTTTCATGTGATGTAATTTGTAAGTACAATACATTTGCAGTGATGTAATTAGATATGAAAAAAATTTAACTCGATATAATAACTCAACTATGCATTTGTGTAAATGACAATTGGTTCAATGGTAGGGTTTTTGTGTTATGAGTATATGTGAATATGAGTTATTATTTCACATTGACACATATGAATTGTGTTTTCAGGTAAGTGATTTACCGCTGTAAGTTCGGGTAGCTAGCTGACTCGATCTAGCCATGTCTGCCTGCCCGTCCGTATGTCTGTAAGGTTTTTAGGTCTTAAATTTTAAACTGTTTTTTGTCGAACCAAAGAAGATTTTGATAAACTCTCTGACCAATATATCATTTTATAATTACATCCGCAAAACGTTTTTAGCCACACCCACTCATAACAAAATATGGTCGAATGAAAGTATGCCTCAAGAATAGAACCTCACCATCATTTCTCCCGATCCACAAAAAAGGAGACCCTCTAAACTGCGCCAACTACAGCGGATCGTGCTTGTCAACATCTCCTACAAGTTCCTATCTGCACTAAAACCTGAATGCTTGAAACCGTTTATTAGCAACAATCTGTGAGATACTGGACAAAAACACACGAAATCTAAATCGAGCCCCACCACCAAAGCCGCATACGACAGCATTGATGGAGATGGAGACAAACAGAGCCATGTGAAGTTTTGGTATACCACTCAAACTCGTCCTTCTATGCAGGATGACGATGGAGAATTCTTTCTGCTCCATCAGGATCGGAGATGACCTCACCGATACATTCGATACCAAAAAAGGATTTAGCCAAGGCGATGCGCTGTCATGTGACTTCTTTAATCTAATTCTTGAGAGAGTTGTGGAAAACTCCTGATCCAACACCAGAGGCACAATCTTCCAAAAATCGGTGCAACTAGTAGCATACGCCGACAATATTGATATCATTGGTCGGACTTAGAGAGATGTCATAGCCACGTTGGATAGTAGCGGGAAAAATGGGTTTATGTCAACTCGAAAGGACACACAACATCCATGAATTGGACAGAACGTCACGACTTACCTTTGCAGTATGCATATTGAGAGTTGGAGATCAATAAATGGATCAATAAATCTTTCTAAAGTCTTTAAAAGAAAATTAAATCGGTGATCGAACGGAGATCCTTATGTGTGAGCTCTTTCCAGCTTTGGGGATCAATACAACTTCTATTTCCGTCCACGTCTTTACGATGAGTACTAACCGTAGACAGCTGGTCATGATGGTTAGCTGCCATGGTAGCAGGATACCAAGGTTGTATTGAAGCTCCAGACGTATAATACCACCTTGTCCTGGGGATTTGAATGGTTTGAAGCTTTTGACGGCCTTAAGAGGTTTTTCTTTGGTGACTGGAAAGGATGTTCTGAGCATCTCTAGTACAGAACCCGTAGGGTTAGAGGAGCTGCCAAAAGAGTGGGTGTCCGGAAGTACACTGAATAAATATTCCAACAATGACAGGCAACAATTTTAATGAACACTTTCCTATCTCCATTTGAGTTCTTATCCCTCCCGCACCTTCATGTCTAGAAAGGAATTTCATCAATCTAATACGTGAACTCAATCGCCTCGAACCCCTCAACCCCACACCATTAAGTGATTGCCCACTAATCCCCGTGTTGAGATATACCATCACTCACCACATACCAGACATGTGCTTCGCTTCCCGCCCTAAAAAGCCATTCCACTGCAATACAGAATGGGAATAATAAAATAATTCATTCTAAGCCCGTAATAAGCCCTTGCCGATGCAAATGCTTTATAATAACTCACCGGTACCCACCGTGCCAAACCCGCACTCCATATGCACAGCTCGGCATGCAATCATGTTTAACCGAGGTGCGAATATAACAATTCCCCCTAAGTCGCACAATTGCGAATCGAAAATGCGCGCCCCTCCAAGCCCTAAGCCATCATTCACAGCCTCGTATAATCCCGAACGCATTAACAATATCAAAGTGTCCCTCTCTCTTGGTCGCGCTGTACGAGTACGTCTTACACATTCCAGAGTGTCGTTGTGTTGTGGGGCTGACCGCTGCTGTTGCTGCTGCTCCTCTGGAACTGCCACGCCGGCCGGACGAACTCTGTCGAATTAATTCTATTTCTGTGCTGGAGTTGCAGTTGCTAGTGCGACTGCGCGCAGCACAAACAGTTGTTTGCCACAGATTTGTGCGGATTTTTATTTTCCTCTACCCCGTCCAAGGCCATAATTACAGCTTACCCGCGCGCTGGAGAGTGTCCAACAAATGATCGGACTAGGGATTATCTGAAATTAGCGGGTGGCTGTGGTAGTCTCGGCCCGGATGACATTCATATTAACAACTGCCCACAGACGCGTCGCAAAACGACTCCAGATACATTTGTAGATACATTTTGCGATTAAGTAATTTTCAAGTCATGCTTTCTATCACGCATCCGTTTGTGCCCTCACCCCGGACAATTATGCAATTTATCAATTTGCCCTCGGATTGAGCGTTTAAATTCACCTCTCTCAAGAGGGACCTTTCGCCATTAAATACGAGGAGTCCCTTTGGAGTTGCTCCACGGTGCTAAAGTGCAATTTACAACCGTGTCGCATTCTTTTAAGCGCCGAGCTTCTGACGTTCGTTCGCTATCTATACTCTGAGGCTCTGGTGTTCGGTTAAAATCCCTTTTAACAACAACAATGCGCCAGCAGGATGTATGAGGTTAATCTAGAATGCATTCATTTTGAAATGGACTCGACTATGGAGCATGCGCGCTCCAAATGAGCCAGCTCCAGCTCTATTGAGCCGAAGTAGAGTGAGCAATTCTTGTCCGAAGGTACCACACATTAATGGGCCATCATTATCCCTCCAAAGTAATTGAAGACAACGGCGTTTATCCTTTCGGTCCTGTTTGTTGTTGTTGTTGTTGCTGGTGTTCGCATTTTGTCTTCGCGAGTGTGTTCTGTCTGTGATGGGATAGAAATTGAGGCTTTGATTGGCTTTTTGTCCACCATATGCACCGTGGGTTAGGCCGGGTGTAATGCAATTTCTCAACGGTCTCGTTTCAAGTATTTGCAATGCGGACCGCGAAGAAGATGTCCGTTGGAATTTTTAATTTAAAATTGTTTTTCAATGAGCAAAGGATACACACATAGCGACCTGACAGGAGAGTGAGAAGTGAAAATCGAGTTCAAGGCTGTGGGGATGCTATTTTGAACCCATTGGGTAAGATAAACAAAAGGCGTACTTTTGTAAGTGGAAATGGTTTGCTGAAAGGGAATCGGGATAATTTCAAGTGGTTTTCAAGAGCTGAATGTATGGTTGGTTAGGACTTTGTTAAGTGTGCTAATTAGCGCGGTTGTGGGTATAGGGTAGGGAGGAAATACTCTGTGAGTCATAATGAAGTTGATGCATTGCAGGGTACTGAACCGCCTGTTCATGTGCAAACATTAAACCATGCACAGCTCATACTGAATGACATCCCAGATAAGGATTTAAAAGCGACTGTTCAACAGAGACTTGGCATGCTTATAAAAACGATGCAAACATGTCTAAGCGATGGGGATTTCCCAAAACCAGGGAAGCTACACATCTTGTAGTGTTACCAACAGGAAACAAAGCACCTGAAGATTCTTCGTCATATATCGCCCACTAGCCGCAGTGCGAAGGGTACTCTGACAGATTGTATACAAGAGGCTATTAGCCCTATTTGAGGAATGAGGATCCTTGTCAGGTAATTAGTGTGGATTCAGGAAATCGCTTCAACCATTGCCGGAATAAATGTAGCAGTTAACACGGCAACGGAAATGAGTGGAGTGAGATGGGAAGGGGGATAGGGATGCATACTGTGCAATTGTGACGCAAGATGAGTCATTCAACCCCAGGTGGGGCATAGGGCTGCGACATACTTCCTCCATCCTTCTTTATCTGCGGGCAGATACTTCAGCTGTGGTCACGTTTTACCCTGTGTTGCTGCTTCGGCCAATACTGTCGATTTCCAAATAGTTCTTGGTCTCCCAACTCGCCGCGTACCTTAAGGATTCCATTCCAAGAAATGCTTTGTGATGTTGTCGTTTGGTCTCATCAGCGTGTGGCCAATCCAGCGCCACTTCTGCTGCCAAATTTCGACATTCAAAAGCTTTTGACCCGTTATGCGCCACAATTCTGGGTTTCCAGCCATCCGATCTCAAGAATGTATCGAAGGCAATGGTTTACGTATGCCTGTAATCTTCTCGAGATGGAGGTAGAGACATTCCAGGTTTCACAGGCATACAGGAGTACGGATTTGACATTGGATTCGAACTTGGTGCGTAGTGATATTTGACTGGAGTGCCCTACTGCAGATAATATTCCAAAGGCGCTGTGGGCTTTACTTATTCTGCTATTAACATCCAGATCCGTTCCTCATTCGGACGATACAAAATTTCCTATATAGTTAAATTGTTTGACCTCCTGAATGGGCGTCTGTTTTAGAATAATCGGCTGAAGTAATGAGCGGTCTTGGTCATGTTGCAATTGCTGTTAAGATCAGTCATCCCTCCATTGACTTGCAGCGATTGGCACATCTCGTTCATCCCGCTATTGGTACTTGCCAGGAAATAGATATCGTCTTCATAATCTAGGTGGCTTAGCCTCTCAAACTGTATCCATTGGATACCATGTCTCTCAGTTGTACCTACGGTGGCAGTCAGTACATCATCTATCAGAAAAAAACAGGATTGGGGACAGAATATCCTCTTGTCGCACTTCGAAAGAGTCGGAAAGCTGTCCATTATGTAGAACAAAGCATCTTGCGGCGTGATAAGACTCCTTTATAACAGTAACAATCTTCGGGGGAATCCCTGTCCATTCTAAAGATTTCCAGATCCATTCGCGGTTGAATCAGTCAAAGGCCTTCTCAAAGTCTTAGAACATAAGGTAGAGCGATGGCGTAAACTCGGTCGACTGTTCGAGTATTATACGCAGGGTGTTTATGTGGCCTTGGCGCAAAGTTTATCCCTTAACCTCCTTACCACCAGCATCTAATGTCGAAGAACAAACCCATGGTTTGATGAGGAATGCCGACACATGCTTGCAGCCAAGAACGAAGCCTAAAAGGCTAAGCTGCAGGTGAAGACGAGAGCTGCCATTGAGCTCTATAGGCAGAGAAGAAGACAAGAAGACCGGCTTTTCAGAAAGAAGAAAAAAGAGCAAGAAAAGCGCGCGATAGAGGATATAGAGAGGTGCCACTCCAGGAACGATGTTCGCAAATTCTACCAAAGTGTAAAACGTCAAAGCCAGGGATACCAGGCGCCAACAGAATCCTGTCGAGATGAAAAAGGAAATACTGTAGTACACAGTCAATGCTGAGGAAATGGAAGAACCACATCTGCAGACTGTTAAACGGCGATGACGAACAACATTTCGCTGTCAGGCAGAACGAACCATTCAATATTGGCGACGACAGCGAAAACTGCCAACCACCCGACTTAAGTGAAGTGAGGATAGCAATATCTAAACTCAAGCTTAACAAGGCTACAGAAAATGAAGGCCTTCCCGCAAAGCTTTATAAAGCTTCCCAAACTCATAAGCATAATTTGATCGGATGAAGGTATGACTGAAGAACAGAATCTTAGCATCGCTTCCCCGATCCAGAAAAAAGCGACCTTCTGTACAGCGCCAACTATAGAGGCATAAGTCACCCCAACATCGCCTATACAAGATCGAATTTCCGTAATATGTGAACACCTGAATCGGTTTACCAACAACCTGATCGGCCCTTATCAGTGTGGTTTTGGGCCAGGAAAGTCCACAATCGATCAAATTTTCACACTTCGTCAGATCATGGAAAAAACCCAAGAAGTCCAAATCGATACCCACCACCTATTTATCGATTTCAAAGCCGCATACGACAGCATTTATAGAGACGAACTGTACAGAACCATGTCTAGTTTTGGTATACCGCCCAAACTCGTCCGTTTGTGTAGGATGACGATGGAGAATTCTCGCTGCACCATCAGGGTCGGAAACGACCTCACCGACACATTCGATACCAAAAAAGGTTTTAGGCAAGGCGATGCGTTGTTATTTTCGAGGTAGTTAAGGAGTACACCTACCTCGGAGTTAACATAAACTCCACGAATGACACCCAAGTGGAGATCTATCGAAGAATTACCCTAGGAAACCGTTGCTACTTCGGTTTGGCGAAACAACTGGGTTCAAAACTCCTAACTCGAAGGACGAAATGTGTGCTCTAACCCTTATCCTGCCAGTTCTGCTTTATGGTGCCGAGTGTTGGACGATAAGCAACAAAGGAGAGCTGATACTGGCCTCCTTCGAAAAAAAAAAGACTTCCGCGGATTTTTGGTCCTGAGCACGAGGAGGGCGAATAGAGGAGAAGATACAACCGCGAACACTATGAGCTGTACCAAGATGTAGATGTAGTCCAAAAAGCCAAAACACTTCGACTATATTGGCTCGGCCACATCGAGCGGTTGGACAAAAATGCTCCAGCTAAGAGGATCTTCGAATCCCAGCCCCCAGGTTCGAGAAGGCAAGGAAGACCGAAACTCCGATTCAAAAACCAAGCCATCGCGGATGTCAGAGTGGTTGGTCTAGACAACTGGAAGCAGCGAGCCCGGGATTGTAGAGGATGGAAGGCTGCAGAGACTCTTCACGATAAGAAGAAGAAGATGCGTTGGCATGTGATTTCTTTAATTTGATTCTTGAGAGGATTGTGCAAAACTCCCGAGGCAACACCAGAGGCACAATTTTCCAAAAATCGGTCCAACTACTAGCATACGCCGACGATATTGACATCATTGGTAGGACTCAACGTGATGTCATAGCCACGTTTGCTAGTATAGAAAAGGAAGCGGCGAAAATTGGTTTAGCAGTAAATGAGGGTAAGACCATGTATATGCTGTCAACAACAACGAATTGGACAGAACGTAACCATTGACGGATATAACTTTGAGGTAGTATGGGACTTTGTCTACCTCGGCTCCGCTATTAACTCTGACAACATCATCTCGTCAGAAATCAAACGAAGAATTACTCTTGCCAATCGCTGTTTCTTCGGGCTAAGAAGGCAAGTCGGTAGTAAAGCTGTCACTCGAACTACTAAGGAGATCCTATATAAGACCCTGATTATCCCAGTCCTACTCTACGGCGCTGAAGCATGGACCGTATCAAAAGCGGATGAAGAAATCCTTGGTCGATTCGAGAGGAAAATTCTTCGAAAAATCTTCGGTCCCGGTCCACGAACTATACGAGCTGTACAGCGATATAATCCTAGTCGAAAAACTCCGCATTGGACGTTTAAGATGGCTAGGACATGTAGAACGAATGGACACCAATCTACGGCTCGCAGAGTCTTTGATTCTCAGCTAGACTTCGAACGCAGAAGATGAAGACCTCGCCTTAAGTGGCGCGCACAAGTAGAAACCGACTTCAACCAACTTGGAGTGCACTACTGGAGTCAGTTAGCTAAGGACCGGGTTAATTTGAGAGGCATGTTGGTTGGGGCGCAGGTTCATTCCGGACTGTGTCGCGTCTGGAGTAAGTAAGTAAGGGCTGTAACTCATATCTCATATCCTCAATTTCTTCCAGGTCTTTTGCAACCACAACGATTGCAATGCTATCATCAAATCCTATGACTTTTGCCTCCTTTGGGATTCCGAGACTTAGAACCCTTTCATACATAATATTCCACAAGATGGGACCTAATATCATTTCTTGCGGAACTCTGCCAGATATGCGGTACTGCTTCACGCCATCCTCGGTTTTGAAGAGCAAAACACCGGTTCTTGAAGAAGCTTAAAATTATTTTAATTAAGTTACCCTGGTGCCATCATTGACTATAAGTCCCCCGTTTGCAGAGTTGAACATGTTTAACGGACCAGCACCATAATCACTTGCCCACAATGGCTTCTCAATGGCTCTGACAGCTTTACATTACTAAAGCACTTCCTAATCTCCTAGAGAAATCGAATAACTTTCGAACAGGATTCTATTACCAAGGAGTTTTACTGGTGTCTATGATAAAATGAAACACATAATAGGGCCGCACCTCCTAGGGGTCAGTGCTCTAACAACAAAACCAATCATTACTAGGTTATCCTTTCGAAACACAAAACGTACGTACCTAGTCCACTTTTTTTACGATACACCCAGATGAGTGATCGTTTCGAAAGGATCATCCATCACCCTTAGCAACAATAAATGCACAATTAACGTCAGCTAAGACCGTAAAGCCACTTCCAAAACCATGAAAACCATAAAACTTCAAACATCATCTATCTACGCAGTCCTCAGCGAATACTCGTACGTATGCAGGGTTTCAGGCCATATAGCAGGACGATCGCGCTGATAAAGTCATTACACCAATCCAATGTTCTGCTAATTAACTTAGTTAGCCTGTTAGGTCCGAGTATATCATCCGGTGCTTTTGCTTCTTAATTACCTCAAAATATAGGGGGATAGGATCTATTTCAGACAGCCAAAGGCTATAGAGATAACCGGGCATACAAGAAAACCCACTGTCCTTGAGAGTGTAAGACAGGTTAAACGCTTTAATCATGACGCCTTGATGAGCGGTCGATATTAATTGCAGCACCTCAGATACAATCAGACGTGGATCTAACATTTTCCCGCTACTAAAATGATACACGAAATACAATTAATGCTGCGGCGGTGGTAAAGGGACAACAACAACAAAACTGAATCCTCGAGACACAAACATGATGCGTTGTTGAGTGAACGCGCGAACACCAAGGGCGAGTCCGATCGTACGACGCGAGGCGACGTGTATGTGCCTTGTGCGCCAGTTGTATGCGGTCTCCTGTGGTGGCCGTGTATAGACGGCTTCCTACGAACGCCTTCGGGTCCGTTTTGCAGGTGATGGGCATTGGCGATAATCTCCTCAGAGTAAATAATAAGTATCTGTGCGAGTTTTTCCTTTACCGGTGCTTTCCCCCTTTGGGTTGGTGGTGGTGCTTTAGTTTCACCTTGGCAAGGTCAACTTTAGCAATGGAATCCGGTGGTCGTTGTGCCCGGAGGAGGTGATCTGCGTGGTGCTAAAGAGCTCAGCGCGGACATCAAATCCGGTTCTGATATCAGGTGGGATGGAACGAGAGAGAGAGAGAGACAATTTTTGTTGTTAAGGATAGCGCGCGATACACATTAAGATGTAGATATGGATTTTTATGGAGCAAATATCTGTGGACTGTGCGCGTATTGTCCTACATTATGTGCGGGTTTTTACTGCCACTATTAAGGTGGAGAGATGTCACTTGGTTTATTGCCCGGTTGGTATGCTTGTAGGACGCAGGCGCAAAGGAAATTGTGAGGCTGATGACGGTTATGGGTTCGGAATTCTTGTTCAAAGGTGCACGCTTTAGGGTTTTTTTTATGTTTTCTGGAAGACTTGCACAGTGAAGAGGAGTGATATAATTTTATATCTGTAAAATATGGTAATGGGTTTGGACGGAAGTGTCACAGTTTTTCATGCGTAGTCGTAGTATCTAAATATAAATGGAACTACTTGTGCTGTGTCGGAGATTGTGGGGAATGTCATATTCTGTTACTGTTGCTGGAATATGTAATGTATGGACTACCAGCTGCTACCACTCCACTGGTTTCAAGACCTACAGATCTTTCCAATTTTGCGTATGGAAGTACATTATTCCTACTGACTCTTGCAACTAAGTGATAAAGTATGCATTAGATGGAGTGCTGGAGTAAGCTTTCCTTCTCTGGACGATGCCTCTGACTCTTCAATATCGAAAAAGGAAACTGTTTTCCTTTCTTATCTGGTAGATGGATCAGTTTCATCAAAACCAGAGAGGGAAGCTGATAACAATACTCTGTCCCTCAACAGGTTAAACGCCACGTTGATGGAGACAGCATCATTAAATAGTGATTCTCTGATGGAGGGTGACCTTTTGGCATCCTCGGGCTTGGAGGACACGAATACCAAAGTGGTGCAGAGATCTGATTGTAAAGGGTCCGCCAAATATTTTTTTTTTGGAAAATGCTATAAAAAAAAACCACTGAATATTTTCTCAAATTTCTTTTTTTATTTGAAAGTACAATCCTTGCGGTTAATAATGGAAAATAATTTTATTCAAATGGCTGCCTCGGCTGGCCATGCAGTAGCCTACACGATCGGTCCAATTTTTAAGCACATTATCGATTGTGTGCAGCTGTATTTCATCAATGGCTTCACGAATATTGTCCTTTAAAGCGTCAATTGTCTCTGGTTTGTCGGTGTAACACTTATCTTTTACGGCACCCCACAAATAATAGTGCAACGGTGTCAAATCGCAGTTCCGAGTTGGCCAAACGACAGCAGCTCTGCGGCTGATAATGCGATCTTCAAAAACAGGGCGCAAAACATCGAGTGTAGCTTCGGCTGTGTGGCACGTAGCGCGCGCCGTCCTGTTGAAACCAAATGTTGCCAATATCCTCCTCTTCAATTTTTGTGAACAAAAATTGGCCCGATAACGATCGCCGTTGACTGTAACGGCCACTCCTTGCTCATTTTCGAAGAAAAATGGCCCAATTATGCCTCTGGACCAAAATCCGCACCAAACAGTGACTCGTTTTGGGTGTATCGGCTTTTCAATGTATGCATGCGGGCTTCATCTGAAAAGATGATTTTTTTGGTAAAATCGGCATCTTCTCTAAGTCGATCGCAGGCCCACTTAGTGAAGCGAAAACGCATTGGATGGTCAGTTGGCTTCAACTCCTGAACTAATTGGACTTTGTATGGCGTCATACCAAGGTCTTTATGCAAAATTCGTCTCAATGATGTCTCCGAAATGTTCAATTGTTGAGAACGACGTTGAATTGATGTTGATGGCGCTTCACGCACACTTTCTGCCACAGCAGCAATATTCTCGGGTGTACGCACTGTTTTTGGCTTTTCACGCTTTGGTTTATCGATGAGGATGCCAGTTTCTTTCACTTTTTTTTACAACATAACGAACATACGGAGCTGACGGTGCTTCTCTTCTTCCAAATTCCGTACGCAATTTTCGCACACATTCTGCAACATTACCATGATTTTCAACGAAATGTCGCAAAATTTCCCAGCGTTGTTCAAGAGTATACACAACCATATTCGTTCAGCGGAAGGATAAAACTAATTATCTGTCAAATCAGACATGAGCTAAGTGTTACCATTCATGAAATAAGCACTAGTTGAAAAAAAAAAAACGTTAGATGGCGGACCCGTTACTTGTGCCCGCCACTTAAGGCGTCCGACGTCTGGCTGGAATCGAAGATTCTGCCAACCGGGGTAATGGTGACCATTCGTTCTTCATGTCCTAGCCATCTTAAACGTCCAATGCGGAGTTTTTTGACCAGGGGTATGTCGCTGTACACCTCGTATAGTTCGTGGTGGAATTTTCGTCTCCATAGCTCGTCAACGCCACCGGGACCGAAGATTTTTCGAAGAATTTTCCTCTCGAATCGACAAAGGATTTCTTCATCCGCTTTTGATACGGTCCATGCTTCAGCGCCGTAGAGTAGGACTGGGATAATCAGGGTCTTATATAGGATCTCCTTAGTAGTTCGAGTGACAGCTTTACTACCGAATTGCCTTCTTAGCCCGAAGAAACAGCGATTGGCAAGAGTAATTCTTCGTTTGATTTCTGACGAGATGATGTTGTCAGAGTTAATAGCGCAGCCGAGGTAGACAAAGTCCCGTACTTCCTCAATGTTATATCTGTCAATGGTGACGTTCTGTCCAATTCGTCGATGTTGTGTGTCCTTTCGTGTTGACAGCATATACTTAGTCTTACCCTCATTTACTGCTAAACCCATTTTAGCCGCTTCCTTCTCTATACTAGCAAACGAGGATATGCCATCACGTTGAGTCGTACCAATGATGTCAATATCGTCGGCGTATGCTAGTAGTTGCTCCGATTTTTGGAAAATTGCGCCTCTGGTGTTGGCTCGGGAGTTTTGCAAAATCCTCTCAAGAATAAAATTGAAAAAGTCACATGACAGCGCATCGCCTTGCCTAAATCTTTTTTTGGTGTCGAATGTCTCACTGACACGTCGTTTCCGACCCTGATGGAGCAGCGAGAATTCTCCATCATCATCTTACACAAACGGACGAGTTTGGGCGGTATACCAAAACTAGACATGGCTCTGTATAGTCCGTATCTATAAATGCTGTCGTATGCGGCTTTGAAATCGATAAATAGGTGGTGGGTATCGATTTGGACTTCTTGGGTTTTTTCCAGGATCTGCCGAAGTGTGAAAATTTGATCGGTTGTTGACTTTCCTGGCCTAAAACCACACTGATAAGGGCCGATCACATATTCACATATTACGGAAGATTGGATCTTGTAGACGATGTTGGGGTGACTTATGCCTCTATACTTGGCGCTGTACAGAAGGTAGCTTTTTTGTCGATCGGGTAAACGATGCTGAGGTTCCATTCTTTAGGCATACTTTCATCCGACCAAATTTGGCGTATGAGTTGGTGAAGGATACTTACCATCTCCGCCAGCTTTATAAAGCTCAGCGGGAAGGCCGTCATTTCCGGCCTTATTAAGCTCGAGTTTAGATATTGCTATCCTCACTTCACTCAGGTCGGGTGGTTGGCAGTTTTCGCTGCCGTTGCCAATATTGAATGGTTCGTTCTGCCTGACAGCGGAATGTTGTTCGTCATCGCCGTTTAACAGTCTGCAGAAGTGGTTCTTCCATATCCTCAGCATCGACTGTGTCTCAACTACAATATTTCCTTGTTCATCTCGACAGGCTTCTGTTCGAGCCTTGTATCCTTGGCTTTGACGTTTTACACTTTGGTAAAACTTGTGAACACCGTTCCTGGAGTGGCACCTCTCTATATCCTCGATCGCGCGCTTTTCTTGCTCTTTATTCTTCTTTCTGAAAAGCCGATGTTCTTCCCTTCTTCTTTGCCTATAGAGCTCAATGGCAGCTCTCGTCTTCACCTGCAGCTTAGCCATGTAGGCCTCGCAGCCAAGCGAGCATCTGTCGGTTTCTTGCTGGTGGGCGCGAGAAACCTAGCACATCAGTTGCGGCTGATCTAATGGCCTGTTGGCGTCGTTGCCATTGCTCTTCGACATTCGATGCTGGTGGTATGGTGTTAATCGAGAGTTTAAGGGATACGCGTTGTGTGAAGGTCTTGGCGGTCTCTTGCGATTGCAGTCTTCCGGATATCCAAAATACTGGATGCGTATTTTGGATATCGAGGTGAGGAAACCGTGTGCTGGCTATAGTGGCATTTCGTTCCTCAGCGAAGTCAATTAGCCTAAGTCCGTTCCCAGACGTGTTGTCGTGTAGGATGTATTTTCCGACAATTCTGCTAAAGATGTCTTCCCTTCCTACCTTTGCGGTAACATCTTCCTGCACGATATTAACATCGTACTTCGGTAGTCGCTCATGGGTTTTGTCAATGCATTCGCTAATGTCTTGGAAACATAAGACTTCTTACCTAAGTCTGACACTTATAACAAATCCGCAAACGAATAGTCGCAGTTTCTGCTCACTATAACAATGTACGCAGTAGATGTCATCCTCTTTTTGCCCGGCCCATCCCATCGTATTTCCTGGATTACAGAAATGTCTGCTTTGTAGCAGTTTTTAGCTTCCGCTAGTTGTTCGCCCGCACCTCACCTTTTCACATCCCCTTTCCGAAGCTCTGGATTGCTTCGTGTCGTAACAATGGTATATTTGTAAGGGGTAATTAACTCCAAGACAAGATGTAGCTTCAACAATATGTCCGCTATCAACTGTCAAAGTTCGAAAGTCCCTATTGGAAGACCCTTTATAAAGCATATATACACCGACTAATCTTGAGTTCTACGCTTATCTTATCAGGATACAAAACTGTGCGATAAAAATAATAGAAGACTCAACCGCAGCGAACTGCATAGTTTCGCTTGAACATTGTAAGAATGCTATTATAACCACAAAATATAACTTTAAACCATTTTCCACCCTTCTTTCTCTAGGATTTCTAATCTAAAAGGGCCAAATCCCAAGTCCTGAAGTATATTTAAAAAGGAAAAGTAACTTTTTCAGAGTCAAGTCTGGTGTAAAGCAAGTCTGCTAATACATATATCTCGACAAGTCTTCAATTTATAACTTCCTCATTGCGATAGCTTTGCTGCACCTTTTTTTAAACGCTCAACTTAAACCCACATGGGAGTACTTTAGAATCCATAAATTCAAAACTTTTAAAAACATTTTTTACAACGACTTGGGGCATTCAATTTTATTGTTTAAACCCAATGTCCACTCCTAAAAGATGACTATAATGGGTTTCGTTAGATTTATGATTTGCAATGAACTGCAAAATAGACGTCTTCCCGCATACGAATTCTGTTTAAGTATCAGGTTATGTTTTTATGACACTTGCATGAAGCATGACCTTCGTCGAAATTCCTTTGTTAAAGGTTTCCTAAAGATAGCCACATTTTCTGAAGGAAAAAAAAAACGACGTCTCAGAGGGCTCATTAGATGTTTCCTTCTTGCAAATCCCATCTACACAGGAGATAGACGTTTCCATCGACTTTTTTATGGCCCCATTTAAACGATGAAGTTACATTAGAAAAGTCTTTAAAAATCATGGTCTTTGGAAGCACTCTCGAGGTACTTACTAAACCATATTCCATCTTGGCTCCCTCAGACCTACAACATCATCTAAAGCCAAATTAAGTGATTTAAAGCTGAACATCAAATCCCATTCGCAATCATGTTGTACTCCTCGAGCAAAAGCGAATACCCCCCGGAGAATAGGCGCGCAATTAACGTCGCGATCTAGCATTGTCGTGTCCAAGGACCCCACCCAGAGGGAATATCACAACAACTACACAACGCGCGGCAAAAAACATGTAAAACACTCTAAATGCGTTTGCAACGTTCCCATTAGGATCACATGCAGGTGGGCAGTACACCGCCCAACTATACCCGACCATGGCCAAACAGAGGCATGTGCAACAACTCACATCGCCAGACAATTAATGTCCCAACAAGCTATCCATTTCGTCTCGCCAATGTGATCCGAGTCCATGAAAGGATCGTTCCAATTCCCAGTGCACCATTAAATAATATTAATTTTCTAAATATGTATTAATTAACCAAATGCCATACGGCAAGGATACAGTTGCCACGAGTGGCCATCTTGGGCGCTTCTTAAGTCCCGGCCAGGCCATCCATCTATTCGCATTCGCATAAATCCTATTCGCCATTAATTTGAGATTCCATAAACGGACCTCAAATATTTATTTCATTATCGGGCAGGGGGGAAACTATACCATACGACTCTTGTATACGAGCTGGACAAACGATCAGTTGCGCGCATGCGTGCACTGGTACACACATGGCAATCACCAGCTCGCGCTTGATGTATCTGGAAATTGAAAACATGGCGCAGATCCTCGTAAATCTCTTGTCTGCTGGTATGTGCTGGACTGTGCGCTCTGGAGGATTCTAGATTCTAGTGCAATGGACTAAGACGCGACGCAACCGCGACGTACAGTTAACGACTGTGAATTGGTCTGGTGATGGATGATTTTGTTTTCGGAGCATTAGCCGGTGGAACTCGCCTTCTGATCTGTGATGCTGGTGCGATAGTTTTAATGATACATATGACTGCGGGGATGGACGGCAGCAATCAATTGGAATTGGTTGCCTGCATGGATGGGGCCCCACAAAAAGGGCTGTTAAGTGAAAATCTCTTGCCAGAGGACAAGAGACACCAATCGATTGGAAATTGCTATTTGAATTGCAGTTTGGTTGTGTTTTCCATTTTTCGTGATTAATTAAACCGATGGACGAGTGATTGGCTTTTCAATTCCAGAAGTGATTACGCATGAGAAGGCATCCAACATGAAATAGATGTTGAAGGGGAGATGGAGACCTTGGCGATGGTATACAGTAAATGACGCTTATAGGAAACTCCAAAATGCCACGATTTTGGTTTCTTATAAGCGTGTGTTTCTTATATCCTATACAAGGGCCTGGCCATCCAGGTTGGGGGTTGTGCTTTGGGTTAACTACTCATCCACGGAAAAAAGATTATGTTACGAAGCAACCAATAGCCTCGGAAAGGACTGATATTATTGTTGACGACCATGCTAAACGAAAAAAGGACAAGGACGTTCGTATCTGCACCTGGAATGTGAGAATAGAAAACAGGAGAGGTGCAGACGAACAACTAGCGGAAGCCCTAAACTGCTACAAAGCAGACATTACTGCCATCCAGGAAATACCATGGGATGGGCCGGGCAAAAAGAGGATGAAAAACTGTGACATCTACTATGGACCGTGTTATAGTGAGTAGAAACAGTGACTATTTGGATGCGGATTTGTTATAGGTGCCAGACTAAGGCATGAAGTCTTATGCTTTCAAGATATTAGCGAACGCATTGTATTTTATTATGCCCACGCCCCCTTCCCCGTCCAAACCGCGCGTGGGACGGACCTTTTATATTATTTATTTATATACACAATTTTAAATTCATTATTGTATTAGAAATTATTATTATTTAGATTCTTTAGGTTAGGTTGGTTTGGGGTAGAGAGTGCAGAGTTATTATTTGGCTCAGAAAAGCCATTTTAAAAATTGATTTTTTATTTTTAGATTTAATTAAATTGAATGTCTGATTTTATAATATCTTTTAATTCTTTTTTAAATTTGTTTAAATTTGTAAGTGTTTTTAATTGATTAGGAAGTGCGTTAAAAAGTTTTAGTCCTTTAAAATTCACAGTATTTTGCGCGCGCACCGATGACCTAAATTGTAGTCTAAAGTGTTGACCACTTCTAAGTTCATATGGCTGAACATCACTAATATAGTTTAAATTGTTTGATAAATATTTAGGAAGCATTTCATTTTTCATTTTATATATGAACACTAGTACATTAAAGTTAAATTGTTGCCGTATGTTTAACCATCCGAGTTTGTTTAGCATGTCATTTATGTGTGTTAATCTTCGGCATTTTAAAATCACTCTCATCGCCTTATTTTGCAGTCTCTGTAATCTTAATATGTCAGATTCTGTTGATAAATATAAAATTGTCGAGCAATACTGGAAATGTGGTCTTATTAAAGCGTTATACATATTAATTGCTGTTTTTATTGAAAGTGTTTCTCGAATTCTACTAAGGAAATATATCTTTTTTGAAACCTTTTTACACACATAGTCAGTATTTGATTTTAAATTAAGTTTTTGATCAATAACAACACCAAGATATTTAAATTCATTAACCAATTCAACCTTTTCCCCATCAACATTTACGTTATTAACTTCACTAGTATTTATATTCATATATTTGGTTTTTTTAATATTTAATTTTAGTTTATTCATTTTGAGCCAGCTGTTCAATGATTTGAGATCATCATTTATTTTATTAGTACACTCAGTTATGGAATTACCACTAATAAATAAAAGTGCATCATCCGCGAACATACACAATTTACTATGCTTCACTACAGAATGTATATCGTTTATATATATTAAAAAAAAAAATACCCCCAGGACAGAACCTTGAGGTACTCCTATATTTATTTCAATCGCGTCGGCTATTTTGTTGTTTATAATTGTACGTTGTGTTCGATCACTTAAATATGACTTGAACCACTTCAACTCACTATTTTGTAAACCATATTTATTCAGCTTTTTTAGAAGAATTTCACGATCAACGGTCTCAAAAGCCCGTTTAAAATCAAGAAAAACCGCTATTATGATTCTTTTTTTATCCATTTCATGTTTCCAGTTTTCGATCATCCAATTCAAAGCAGTCTCGCATGAATATCCCTTTCTAAATCCTGATTGTTGTTCCATTATGAAATTATTTTGTTCCATGTAATCCCTGAGTTGGGCTTCTACAATTTTCTCAAATGTCTTTTCGTACAATGGTAGCATATTCACTGGCCTAAATTCTTCGCATAAAATCGTGTTATTTACTTTTGGTATAGGTCGAATCATTGATTCCTTCCAACCCCTTGGAAAACAACCTATTTCCATTGACTTATTAAAAATTTCTCTTAAAATTGGACCAATAATTTCAATTCCGTCTAAGAGCATATTTGCACTCATAAAATTAAAGTCCTTCTTTGAACCCATGGATTTCAGAACATTCACGATGTCTTTTACGCGCACTAATTTAAATTTAAAAATAGTCTCGACTTGGTATATATTGCACTGGTAATTCACTTCAGGTATTTGTTTAATAATGTCTTCTACACTTTTAACAAAGAACGTATTAAATTCTCTCGCAATCGTTTGGTTATCTTGAATAATATTTCCATTAAATTCTACATTACAAATAGCAGTTTGTTCCTTTTTTAAAATAAGTTTTTTTATATTGTTCCATGTCTCTTGTTGGTTTCGCGATGACCGTATTTTCTTTTGTATGTATTTATCCTTCGAAATTTTCAGTTCAGTTTTGTAAATATTTCTCGCCTCTTTATATTTGTCCCACGTTGGTATGTTATTCAAAAACTTTGCTTCTTCATATCTTTTAACTTTATTTATTTTTAATCTAGTAAGCTTTTTATTAAACCACTGACATTCATTCACACACGCTCTCTTCTCTATTAACATTTCATTCACAATTTTAGACATTTGGTTACTAAACAAATCTGCTAATTCGTTCACACTACTGTTAACTATGTCAGCTCCAATTAAGTCGCTGAGTAAAATTTTTGAATAAAAATCGTGTTTGTTATAATTTAAAGTTTTGTAATTCGTATTTGTTGATTTATTTATATTTTGATTTAAAGGTAATTCAATATTTATTGTCTCGTGATCACTAATTTTCCAATTGGGATCTACTTTAGTTGTTAATTTTGTATTGTTTGTAATGACATAATCTATAAGTGTGGAGGATTGATCTGTTACTCTTGTTGGTTGCTCATTCATAACAGATAAATTATTTCCACTACAAATAGCGCTTATTTGATTTTTATAAGTATTATCACTTAGCCAATCAATATTGAAGTCTCCCATTATAATCAAGTCCTTATTTACACACATATTTTCAACGAGGTCTCCAAACAACGAACAAAACTGAGCCTTGGAAAAACTTGGACTTCGATATATTAACATTAATTTGAACATCATATTTCCATCACCCACATTTATTTCTAAACAGTACGTCCCATTATTATTTTTTACCTCATTAACAACTTTAAAATTTAATGGTTTTCTTATATAAATAGAAACACCTCCGGTGTGTCTCGATATACTTAAAACTTGTACAAGATTATAATTATTTAACATAACTTCCGATTCATTGTAACAATCCGCATCAAGGCCAAATTCGCCAACATAAGCCTTATATGCGCGCATGCTCCGACGGAGGAAAAAGATGATATAACTTAGGATTTCGAGATTTTAACGCAAAGGTAGGAAAAGAAGACATCACGTCTGGTAACGGACTTAGGCTAATTGTCTTCGCTACGGAACGAAATGCCACTATGTCCAGCACACGGTTTCCTCACCTCGATGTCCAAAGGGGACATGGCGGTCTCCAGTTCAACGAACGGTCAACCGGTTGCGATAGACAAGAAGCACATATCCAGTATTTCGGATGTCCGAACATTCCGAAGGTCTAACATCGACTCGGACCACTACCTTGTTGTAGCCAAGGTAAGGATGCGGATATCCACCACGCCACAAAAAACCAGAAATACTGCAAAAAAATTTAATGTCGAAAGACTGCAATCGCCAGAGACCACCAAGGCCTTCGCGCAAGGCGTATCCCTTAACCTCTCGACTCACAACACACCACCAGCATCTAATGTCGAAAAACAATGGCAACGATGCTAACAAGCCATTAGATCAGCCGCATCTGATGTGCTGGGTTTCTCGCGGCCACCAGCAAGAAACCCCTGGTTTGATGAGGAATGCCGACAGATGCTCGCAGCCAAGAACGAGGCCTACAAGACTAAGCCGCAGGTGAAGACAAGAGCTGCCATTGAGCTCTCAGAAGAAGAAAAAAGAGCAAAAGCGCGCGATGGAGCATATAGAGTGGTGTGACTCCAGGAACGATGTTCGCAAGTTTTACCAAAGTGTAAAACGTCAAAGCCAAGGATACAAGGCTCGAACAGAATCCTGTCGAGATGAACAAGGAAATATCGTAGTTGAGACACAGTCGATGCTGAGGATATGGAAGAACTACTTCTGCAGACTGTTAAACGGCGATGACGAACAACATTCCGCTGTCATGCAGAAAGAACCATTCAAGACTGGCAACAACAGCGAAAACTACGAACCACCAGACCTAAGTGAAGTGACGATAGCAATATCTAAACTGAGTCATAATAAGGCTGCCTGAAATAACGTCCTTCCCGCTGAGCTATATAAAGCCGTCGGAGATGACTTGGTAAGTGACATCCACCAACCTCATAAGAAAGTATGACTGAAGAACGGAACCTCAGCATCGTTTGCCCGATCCGAAACAAAGGAGACTCTCTGAACTGCTCCAACTACAGAGATGTAAGTCTCCTCAACATCGCCTACAAGATCCTATCCTGTCTGAATATCTGAACGCCGGAAACCGTTTACCAACAACCTGATCCTGGTTTAGGTCAGGAAAGTCCACAACCGATCAAATTTTCACACTTCGGCAGATCCTTGAAAAAACACAAGAAGTCCAAATCGATACCCACAAAGCCGCTTACGAAAGCATTTATAGAGACGAACTATACAGAGCCATGTCTAGTTTTGGTATACCGGCCAAACTCGTCCGTTTGTGTAGAATTCTCGCTGCTCCATCAGGGTCGGAAACTACCTCACCGACACATTCGATACCAACAAAGGATTAATGCAAGGCGATGCGCTGTCATGTGACTTTTTCCATTTGATTCTTGAGAGGATTGTGCAAAACTCCCGAGCCAACACCAGAGGCACAATTTTCCAAAAATCGGTGCAACTACTAGCATACGCCGACGATATTGACATCATTGGTAGTACTCAATGTGATGGCATATCCTCGTTTGCTAGTATAGAGAAGGAAGCGGCTAAAATGGGTTTAGCAGTAAATGAGGGTAAGACTAAGTATATGCTGTCAACACGAAAGGACACACAACATCGACGAATTGTACAGAACGTCACCATTGACAGATATAACTTTGAGGTAATACGGGACTTTGTCTACCTCGGCTCCGCTATTAACTCTGACAACATCATCTCGTCAGAAATCAAACGAAGAATTACTCTTGCCAATTGCTGTTTCTGTGGGCTATGAAGGCGATTTAGTAGGAAAGCCCTCACTCGAACTAGTAAGGAGATCCTATATAAGACCATGATTATCCCAGTCCTACTCTACGGCGCTGAAGCATGGACCGTATCAAAAGCGGATGAAGAAATCCTTGGTCGATTCGAGAGGAAAATTCTTCGAAAAATCTTCGGTCCCGGTGGCGTTGCCGGGCTATGGAGACGAAGATTCCACCACGAACTATACGAGCTGTACATCGACATACCCCTTGTCAAAAAAACTCCGCATTGGACGTTTAAGATGGCTAGGACATGTAGAAAGAATGGACACCAATACTCCGGCTCGCAGAGTCTTCGATTCCCAGCCAGACGTCGGACGCAGTAGAGGAAGACCTCGCCTTAAGTGGCGCGCACAAGTGGAAACCGACCTCAACCAACTTGGAGTGCGCAACTGGAGGCAGTTAGCTAAGGACCGGGCTAATTGGAGAGGCATGTTGGTTGAGGCCCAGGTTCATTCCGGACTGTAGCGCCACTTAAGTAAGTAAGTAAGTCTTCGATCCTGCTTAGGATTGTACCGAACGCCAGAATCCGAGTACAGACAATATTATCGCAACAAGGTCCCATACGATGGGGCTCAGCAGAATAGATTTGACAATTTTCATATTAAGGTGATTCGAAGGCACGTCCCTAGATCGATGGCTAGCGACAACAGCCTGATCTTCGGCCTGACCACCGCCATCGTGGCGTGCGATACAAGTGGCAGATCCGGGACGGATACTTTTAAAAGAATAATTAAAAAAATCAGGGAGACTGGATCAATCTTAGACACTTTGAGTTTCCTGTCACAAGTCGTTCAACAGAAAACATCGAACCAGTTTGCGATAGTAATGCTGACAGTCCAGGAACATCAATTCGGCACCGTAGTCAAGAATTGGGCAATTCGAGAAGCTCTCTACAGCGAATTCTCACGAAAGAGTTGAAATTTCATGCTTACACAGTTCAATTGACTCAAGAACTGAAGACTACTGACCATGTAGCACGAAGAGAGTTCGTGGAATGGATTTTGGAACAACAACAAGGGGATGCTGATTTTTCGAACAATTTTTCAGTGATGAAGCTCATTTTCATCTTGATGGCTTCGTTAATCTTCAAAATTTTTGCATTTGGGGTTTAAAAAAATTGTTGACAAACAAATGCATCCACAACGTGTGACTGTTTGGTGCGGATTTTGGGCTTGAGGAATTATCGGACCATCCTTTTTCGAAAATGCGTCTGGAGAGGCAGTAACAATTAATGGTGTTCGTTATCGGGACATGTTTTTCCGATCAGAATTGGCCATCCAGATGTTGTGATTTAACGCCATTGCAGTTTTTTTTTTATTTTTTTGAAGTCAAAGTGGTATGCAAACAAGACCTAAAGAAGGCGTCATCGGTCATCAAAATTTGAAGAACGGCAATGTTGAAAATCTCCTACTATCATATGCTCAAGAAAATTAAGACCAAGAGACGAATAGCGTTGTCAGATGGTTCTTGTTGACCACGATATTTTCGAAATGTTGAGCTAATACAACTCAACGACTTTTTACAATGTTCAGCGTTAACTTGTACTGAATTGAGGTCTCAAAAACATGGTCCACTCAAGCCAATCGGTTGATAAATGTCAAAGTGTTTACGAACCGACATAAAAGATGGCGCACCATAGAAATGGTGTCGACACGAAAGGACACACAACATCAACGAAAGGGACTTAACGTCACCATAGGTCGACAAAACTATCTCGGCTCCATTTTCAACTCTGACAAAGAAATCTCGTCAGAAATCAAACGAAGAATTACTCCTGCCGACAGCTGTTTCTGTGGCATCCAAAGCCTCACTCAAACTTCTTAAAATCCCAGTTCTGCTCTACGAAATCGAAGCATACATATCGTATCAAGAGCGGATGAAGAAATCCTTGGTTATTTAGGCCGAAATTTTATTCAGAAAATATTTGCGATCATTTGCGTTAAAGGATTAATAAGACGAGGGAATCAACACTTTACGACTTGTGCAACGACACAGACCTGATCAATGAACTCCGCATTGGATTTTTTAAATAGCAAGATATATAGTTAGCTTAGGCCCGGGGTAATTGGAGAGGCATGTTGGTTGAGGCAGGTTCATTCCGGACTATAGCGCCAATTAGGAAAATAAGTATTCATTCATAAAACAGTGCCAAGCAAAAAAGTCAATCTTAACCGAAACCAATTCCGGTCACAGGATACAGCCTTTATGGTCCCCACTTTAAATCTTAAATTCCTTCATCAATTCTTTTGATGAAGCATGGATGATGCTACAACAACTATATTTCGGAACAATCAATTTTTAGAACTCGTTTTGGATCACAGATGCTACATCTAGGGAATGGAAAGATTTAGTAGAATTCCGTTGATTTGAATGGTTTACGACATCAAGTTTCAATTTCATTTCGCACCATCTTTTGATCTGTCCTGGTGGTGTGACAAATCGCTATCAATTACCGCCTACCAACCAAATGCCAAATCTAATCAACGTACCTGTATTCAATTACCAGACTCTGCCAAATTTGTAGCCCAACCTCACACCTTGGTAACGCAAATAATCCAAATTTGATGGCAACCCGTTCTATCTTTATAGCTCTGGACTTTCTTTATGTCTAGCAGTCTTCATAAATCACTCAATCGGTTTCATTTTTATAGCCACTTGAACTTTAACGATTAATCTCCTCATGCCACCCCCCGAAGTGTTCCAAATACGTCAACTGGGTGAACACAATTAGTCAAGCTGTACGCCATCTACCGAAGCACTTAACCCCTTCGGCGGACGACAGATTTTGAGTGGAAATTCATAATCAATTCATCTAATGGCATGGTGCAGGGAACAAACAGCCCAGCCCATTGGAGTGCCCATAACCAGAAGATATTGGCACTGGACAATATTTTTTACTACTTCCTGGATGATGTTCAGCTCCTCTTGGCGATGGTGATGGTGGACCAGCAAACGGTATTGTGTCGTCTCGAGAATTCCTCGATCATTTGTTATGTGCTTCAGGTTGGCGGCAGTTAAGTCCGCATGCGGTTCCCGTCTGTAGTTAGATTTAAGACCAAACTGAAGTCAGGCCCTTTGAGCCGACATAAACCATTCGTTTATGTTCCTGGTTGGGAGTTTTATATTTGCAGATACTAATGGCATCGCGGACGGACATGAATTGCACGTGGTTGTCATAACTTTGTCCAGCTTTAGGCGAAACGAATACCCAGAGTAATGATGGTGGTTAGGAGGATGTTTTTGGTTCCTGAAGTGAACATAAAGTTGTGGGATGGAGTTGGTCTAACATCTTGTTTAAGGAACATTCTTGGGGATATTTTTTCCTATAAATTGAGTTGTTCGTCTGTAAAGGTATTAAAGTACACACCTGGCTACTCCTTGTATCTGGTAAACCAAAAATGGGAAATCAATGATGCCGCTGTATTACAACGTGTTATTTGGACATGTATTATTATAAAGGGTCATTCATTAGGCGCTTCCTATCTCTAAATTTAAATAAAACAAAGTGTGTGTGAGATATCATTGCCATTTTGTATTTGTATTCGTTTGAAAGGCCTTTGATGCCAATATCTATGGAATGTAAAATTGTTCAAATGTCTGCCGAAATGTCCAATTTTTCATGACTCTGGTGCATAAATCAGGTTAAATTTGACCAATGGCATAAGTTATGTTGGCTTTGACGGTCGCTGTAGTTTGTATCTTATTCGCATTGACCAGCGACTTCTAACGGGGTCGGAGCGCACGATCTCGGTGTCCAGTTCACATCACCTCCACGTGAGATGACCATGCAATCGAATAGCTCGTGCAGAATTTCTAATGTGGAGTGAGCAATGTGGCACATAGCGACGGCCTTTCTTTTGAAACGTCATGTCGATGGTGTCCATATCATCCAATTCAGTCCAAAAGAAGATATAGCGCTCGCCGTTCACGGTGATGATCTGGTCAACGTCGTTCTCAAAGAAATATGGACCGATGATTCCGCCATCCCAAAATCCACACCAAGCTGTGACTTTTTCGGGATGCATTGGACGCTCTTGGGTCTGATGTCAACTGCTTCGGATTCTCTTGAGCACACTTACTTACTAACTTAAGTGGCGCTACAGTCCGGAATGAACCAAGTTGCCCGGTCCTTAGCTAACTGCCTCCAGTTGCGCACTCCAAGTTGGTTAAGGTCGGTTTCTACTTGTGCGCCACTTAAGGCAAGGTCTTCCTCTACTATGTCCGACGTCTGGCTGGGAATCGAAGACTATGCGAGCCGGAGTATTGGTGTCCATGCGTTCTACATGTCCCAGCCACCTTAAACGTCCAATGCGGAGTTTTTTTTTAATCACCGGTATGTCGCTGTATAGCTCGTATAGTTCGTGGTTGAATCTTCGTCTCCATAGCCCGTAAACGCCACAGGGACCGAAGATTTTTCGAAAAATTTTCCTCTCGAATCGACCAAGGATTTCTTCATCCGCTTTTGATACGATCCATGCTTTAGCGCCGTAGAGCAGGACTGGGATGAACAGGGTCTTATATAGGATGTCCTTAGTAGTTCGAGTGAGGGCTTTACTACTAAATTGCCTTCTTAGCCCGAAGAAACAGCGATTGGCAGGAGTAATTCTTCGTTTGATTTCTGACGAGATGATGTTGTCAGAGTTAATAGCGGAGCCGAGGTAGACAAAGTCCGGTACTACCTCAAAGTTATATCTGTCAATGATGAAGTTCTGTCCAATTCGTCGATGTTGACAGCATATACATGGTCTTACCCTCATTTACCGCTTCCTTCTCTATACTAGAAAACGTGGCTATGACATCACGTTGAGTCCTACCAATGATGTCAATATCGTCGGCGTATGCTAGTAGTTGCATCGATTTTTCGAAAATCGTGCCTCTGGTGTTGGCTCGGGAGTTTTGCACAATCCTCTCAAGAATCAAGTTGAAGAATTCACACGACTGCGCATCGCCTTGCCTTAATCCTTTTTTGGTATCGAATGTGTCGCCGAGGTCGTTTCCGACCCTGATGGAGCAGAGAGAATTCTCCATCGTCATCCTACACAAACGGACGAGTTTGGGCGGTATACCAAAACTAGACATGGCTCTGTATAGTTCGTCTCTATAAATGCTGTCATATGCGGCTTTGAAATCGATAAATAGGTGGTGGGTATCGATTTGGACTTCTTGGGTTTTTTTTCCAGGATCTGCCGAAGTGTGAAAATTTGATCGGTTGTGGACTTTCCTGGCCTAAACCAGGATCGGGTTGTTGGTTAACGGTTTCAGGCGTTCAGATATTTCGGCAGATAGGATCTTGTATTCGATGTTGTAGTTGGAGCAGTTCAGAGAGTCTCCTTTTTCTGTGGATCGGGCAAACGATGCTGAGGTTCCTCAGTCATACTTTCTTATGAGGTTGGTGGATGTAACTTACCAAGTCATCTCCGCCGGCTTTATATAGCTCAGCGGAAAGGCCGTCATTTCCGGCAGCCTTATGATGACTGAGTTTAGATATTGCTATCCTCACTTCACTTAGGTCTGTGGTTCGCAGTTTTCGCTGTTGTTGCCAGTCTTGAATGGTTCGTTCTGCCTGACAGTGGAATGCTGTTCGTCATCGCCGTTAAGCAGTCTGGAGAAGTGGTTTTCCATATCAACAGATTCGACTATGTCTCAACTACGATATTGTTCATTTCGACAGGATTATGTTCGAGCCTTGTATCCTTGGCTTTGACGTTTTACACTTGCGAACATCGTTCCTGGAGTGGCACCTCTCTATATCCTCGATCGCGTGCTTTTCTTGCTCTTTTTTCTTCTTTCTGAAAAGCCGGTGTTCTACCTTTCTTCTCTGCCTATAGAGCCCAATAGCAGCTCTCGTCCTCACCTGTAGCTTAGCCTTGTAGGCCTCGTTCTTGGCTGTCAGCATCTGTCGGCATTTCTCATCAAACCAGGGGATTCTTGCTGGTGGCCGCGAAAAACCCAGCACATCAGATGCGGCTGATCTAATGGCTTGTTAGCATCGTTGCCATTGTTCTTCGACATTAGATGCTGGTGGTGTGTTGTGAGTCGAGAGGTTAAGAGATACGCCTTGCGCGAAGGCCTTGGCGGTCTCTGGCGATTGCAGTCTTTCGACATTAAATTTTCTTGCAGTATTTCCGGTTTTTTGTGGCGTGGTGGATATCCGCATCCTTACCTTGGCTGCAAAAAGGTAGTGGTCCGAGTCGATGTTAGCCCCTCGGAATCTTCGGACATCCAAAATACTGGATACGTGCTTCTTGTCTATCGCAACCGGTTGACTGTTCGTTGAACTGGAGACCGCCATGTCCTCTTATGGAGCCTAAGCCCGTTACCAGACGTGTTGTCTTCTTTTCCTACCTTTGCGTTAAAATCTCGAATTCCTTGATGGCAGTGATGTCTGGTTTGTAGCAGTTTAGGGCTTCCGCTAGTTGTTCACCTGCACCTCTCCTGTTTAATGTTCTCAGATTCCAGGTGCAAATACGAACGTCGTTGTCCTTTTTTCGTCGTTAAAAAAAGTTTTTTTCTATGAATGGGTAGTTAACCCAGAGCACAACCCATAACCTGGAGGGCCAGGTCCAATTTATTAGATACCCCTAGGACACGGGCCATCAGTATCCACTACGGGATTGAGCGCTGGCGTTGGCCTTTCGGCCACCGGCACCATCTCTGTTCAAGGGGCCTAACTTACCCGTGAGATTCCTAAATAACCTGTTGTCCGAATATGTCGATGCAGCTCATCTAGGTTCGCCTGGGACATCAGGCCGGTTATTCCATGCTGTTGCTGTTTTACGTCCTGTTATCAAAACTCGAACTTTTCGGTTAGCAAGTCAAGTCAAAGCCGGTTGTATGAGACCAGTGCCCGATGGGTACCACTTGGAGGTAAAACATAAGCACATTTGATGTTTAGTCAGAGTTACAACCACTGGGCATTTTAAGTTAAAGCCAATCAGAGTCTATCCTCGTTCTACAACACCCAAACCTCTGTATGTGATATTGGTCCACGTTAATTCTCAGAAGATTCCATTTGACTGCACTTGTTTTCACATTATTGAACGCTCTATGGAGGAATTTTTCTATGGTACTAACGATATCGTGTAGGGTGGTTTCGACACCCTTTCCTTTTGTGTAGGCATGCTGTGCCCAAGTCTCGAATATAGATATCCGTTTTTCAAAGGTTTTTAATACGAAGGACGTAAGACTTATGGGCCTAAGGTTAGGTTAGGTTAGGTTGACGCTCAAGTGGGCCGTCAAACTCGCATAGTCCTACGTGGGCCCATATCTATAGCCTTTTCTTGAGAATATTTGTACCTGAAAAGAATGGTGTTCTAGAGTAAAGAGTGATACTTATGTGGTTTGTGCTTCTGCTTCAAAGAGATATTTATTCCATTCCGATTTGCGGCAAAAACGGACGATCTGAGTTATGGGGATTGTAGTTGCCGAGGAGTTTGATACGGCTGTTGCTGATTGCGGGGCAGTGACAGAGTAAGTTGATGGTGTCCTCCTGTACGTCTGGATCTCCGCATTTCTTGCATAGTTGGTGCGAGTCAGTTAGTTTGATTCTATAGGAGTGCTTACCCAACAGATTGTGACCTGTATTCACTCTCACCGCTATAGACATGGAAGCTCTGTTCAGAGATATAAGCTTGTTAGATTTGCTACCCGCTTGATTCCAGCCATAGGACTTTAGTGTATTTGCAAGTGTTGATGTTTTGCCAACTAGATTTTGTTTCATTTTGTTTCATTTTGTGTGTATCTAGTTATTTTCTGTTTTTTAAAGCAAGTGGGGGTCTAACCCTACTGTCGCATAAGGAGATGCAGCTAGACGATCCTAGTCTGGCTAGCTCTTCTGCTTTCTTATTTCCTGGAATGTTATTATGTCCTGGCAGCCAGAAAATTTGGAGTTTATTCTGGTTACATAGAGCATTTAGCTCTGTGCAGCAGCGTCCAACTACTCGTGATTTTATTATGTTGGATGCCAGAGCTTTTATGGCCGCTTGACTTTCTATGTAAATGGAGATGTCCTCTTGTAATAAGTCTGACTCTAGCTTCAGCTTTGAGTATGGCTAGGATCTCTGCTTGGAATACACTGCACTAGTTCGAAGGGATGTGGTTAACCAGATTTTATCGGAGTAGACCCCAGAGCCCACCCAGAGCTATTTCATTGTTAGATACTAAATTGTTTGACGACCATTCGTTTCTACTTGGTATACTGATTGAGTATTCAATATTAAAATCATGATATGGGATGATGAACTCAGATGCCACCTTCCTCGTATTCTGCTAATATGGGCCTAAAGTCCTTTGCAGTCGTGTGGCTAGGCTGGCCTTTACTTCCCGCCAGCACATAGGAACGTAACCACATTTTTAACTACCAAAAAACAATTTATGTAGGAATGCTGTTAAGCGTGGAGATCATAAGAGCCTTTTATTTCTGGACGAGATCCCTTTTTTAAGCGTCTTTTGGAAGTCAAGTAAGTGCCTATATTTCATTCGCCCATGAATATGCTCAATTCGTCGAGTTTTACCAAAAGTCCAACTACGTTTCTGTGTCAAAATACTTTTTTCATGACGAAACAGGACATAAACGTAAATAGAAAAACTTACAATAGTGCAAAAAAACTGAATTCCCCCTACATCAAGGGGCCAATTAATGCCTGAAATAGATGCAACTAAAATCCAATCGGAAATTGCTATCTATATCCTCATGCTGCATGAGTCCCATCTTCAATGCACATAACGAAACGTTGTTCTTCTCAAAATGAAAAAAAAAATGTATCCCAGCACAAACATGGTCCTAACAAGCATCCAATCAAACTGCAACCAATCACTCATTAGACAAGGCCAAAAGCCACGACGACCACGGCGGGATGCCTCCATCAACCTCATTTCCAATGAGCATCCGAAAAAAGTGTGCCATCTCAGATACGAATACCGAACCGAGATCGCCTCTGTCTGTCTGTCCATATACCAACCACCAACACCACCGTACAGTTGTTGTGCAACAATAATTTTAAATTTGTTTTGCAAATCACAACCTTTTTGGAACGTAACTGTAAATCCACGTTTTTATCCGCCAAACAACTGGACATTTATGGTCATCGAAAATGCGGAAAGTCTATTACTTTGACGATGATTCCGACGACGAGGATGACGATGGCGATGACGATGCTGATGATGATGATGATGACGATGCCTATACGACGACCGTACACCATCGATGGGAAAACAACAGCAGATGACTCGAAGAAGATGACGCTGCTGAACCATACTTGAACCTAACGATGGACATAATCGTAGCCCAGGATTTGATTCGGGTCCACTCATGCTCATATAGTTAGTCAAGGCGCCTCTGTATACAGGCGAAGCCAAACACACAAACCGAACTAAGTGCGCACATAATTCCACCCTAGCCTTATCATAAACAAAATTGCTCCTCAAGACAAGGCCAGCCAGGAGCACACATCAAATGGCCGCGCTGGACACAAAAACAAGTACAAACGGCCAAACAAAAGACCGCAACAATTTATTACTGCAACGACACGACCGACGATGGAGGATCATATGGCAATGGGAATGGGAATAGAAATTGTCTTAGGGGCAACAATAGAGAAGCGCTGGAGGCTCATCAGATGACACAGCATCAGCGTCTTGTATGGCCGGCCCATCTGCAGCCGATCACAAGAATCAAACGCGAATCTCCATAGTATTAGCAACTGTTTGCGCTGCAAGTTGTACTGCGTTAGTAAATCAGCCAGACGGTGTGCTGCCAAACCGGCCGCCGTGCCACAGGACTGGTCTATAGGCATCTGGCGTGGCGGTACAGGAATATAGTCGTACCCACACCACTTATTAGAGGATTCGCAAATGTTAGCACAATGCGAATAGCTGCATAATTTTATGGCGAGCTTTGCAGCGGCAAAATGAATCAGCTGCTGTAGCCTCACATTGGTGGGAAGACCTTCCCAAGCCGGATAGCAGCAGCACACACACTGGACAGTGATGATGTCATTTTGACGAAAATATTTGCGCTGACTGATGGAAATGTGCGATTAGTGTCAGCGCTAGGAGAATAAGGAAACAGTTGTGGATTTCTATCGAATGCTGGGATGATGATGATTTAGTGGTTGGCCTGGTCACAGCCACCTGGTGGAGTTGCTCATAATTCCATTAAGCTTTTGAGGGGGGGATTCGGGGGTTTGAGTAAGTGCTGCAAATCACCTGATGATGTTGAGCATCGTATGAGTAAACATTTTGACAGTTTAATTGTGATGGGAGGGAGGTGGCATCATGCACAAATGTGCATCGTACTTCATGGATTTATAATTGGTGAAGAATTATAGAAAGGTATACAAGATAGGATTGCTAAGAGCTCATAAGCACATATACACACTGTACATCAGCTGGCTGACTTATATTTAGAGGACTTATCATCGCGGGTGGAGTTGCTACTCTTTAATCGGACGCGTCATTGGGTGGCAGATAGAGGAATCCTCTGCAGATATGCGGGGAAGGTGGGAAATAAAATACCACTCGTAGATCAAAACTTGCTAGCGGTAAGTTCCCCTATAAAAAAAAATCCCCAAACGACAGTAGGAGACTCCCTAAGATCGAGTCAACAGTGGCGTCTATAGCCCCAGTTAAGTAAGACAAAGTAAACAACCTTTTTGAGCTGCTCCGAAATATTCGGACAACAGATCATCTAGCAATCTCAAGGATTACTCAGGCACCTTTAACAGAGATGGTGGCGAAAAAACTGAGAGGTCAACAAAAGCACTCAATCCAGAAGTGGGTACTGATGACCACGTGTCCTAGTGATATCTAATAAGTTTGGAGCTGGCCCTCCAGGTTGGAGGCTGTTTAACTACCCACTCACGGCAAAAATTGTTGTCACGAACTAATCAAGAACCTCGGAAAGGACTGATTTTATTGTTGACGACCATGATAAACTAAAAACGGACAACGACGTTCGTATCTGCACCCGGAATGGGAGAACATTAAGCAGGATAGGTGCACCCGGACAACTAGTGGAAACCCTAAATTGCTTAAAAGCAGACATTACTGCCATCCAGGAAATACTATTTGATGGGTGGGCAAAAGGAGGATGAAAAACTGCGACATCTACCACGGACCGTCTTATAGTGAGCAGAAACAATGATTATTCGGATGTGGAACTGTTATAAGTGCACAACCTAGGCAAGAAGTCTTAAGCTTTTAAGACATAAGCGATCGCATTGTAACAGCCCGCATCAAGGCCATATTCGCCAACATATGCCTTATATGTGCTCACGATCCGAAAGACTGTTTCTACGAGCTCATTGATTAAACTTATCAGCGACAACCGATGTTAAAATCGTTCTGTGAGATTTTAACGCAAAGGTAGGAAGAGAAGACAACTTTAGCTGTATCGTCGGAGAATTCAGCCTGAGGAATGAAATGCCACTATAGCGAGCACACGGTTTCCTCACCCCGATATCCATATGGGGACATGACGGTCTCCAGATCAACGAACAGTCAACCAAATTGATCACATTGCGATAGACAAGAGGCAGGCATCCAGTATTTTGGATGTCCGAACATTCCTAGGGGATAGCATCAACTAGTTGCAACAACTAGGACAACTACCTAGTTCCATCCAAGGTAAGAATGCGGACATCCACCACGCCACAACAAATCAGAAATACTGTAAAAAAATTCAAGACCGCTAAGTCCTTCGCAGAATTGGTAGCCCTTAACCTCTCCATTAACACCATGTCACCAGCATCTAATGTCGAAGAATAATGGCAACGAGTCTAACAAGCCATTAGATCAGCCGCAGTGCATACCACCAAGAAACCCTGGCTTAAAAGAAGAATGCCGACAGATGCTCGCATCCAAATCCTAGGCCTATAAGGCTAAGCTGCAGGTGAAGACGAGAGCTGCCACTGTGTTCTATAGGCAAAGAAGATGGGAATGACTAGAAAGAAAATAAAAGAGCAAGAAAAGCACGCAATCGAGGATATAGAGAGGTGCCACTCCAGGAACGATGTTCGCAAGTGTAAAACGTCAAATCCAAGGATACAAGGCTCGAACATAATCCTGTATCGTAGCTGAGACACAGTCAAATCTGTGGATATGGAAAAACCACTTCTCCAGACTGTTTAACGACGATGACGAATAATATTCCGATGTTAGCCAGGCTTAATAGGGCCGCCGGAAATGACGGCCTTCCCCCTGAGCTTTAAAAAGCTGGCGGATATGACTTGGTAAGTTACATCCATCGACTCATAAGCCAAATCTGGTCGGATGAAAGTATGCCTGAAGAATGGAACCTCAACATCGATCAACAAAAAATGTCTTTTGAACTGCGCCAACTACAGAGGAATAAGTCTCCTCAACATCGCCTACAAGATCCATATGTGTTCCGTAATATGTGAACGCCTGAAACAACCTGATCGGCCCTTATCAGTGTGGTTTTGGGCCAGGAAAGTCCACAACCGATCAAGTTTTCACACTTCGGCAGATCCTGGAAAAAACCCGAGAAGTCCAAATCGATACACACCACCTATTCATCGATTTCAAAGCCGCATATGACAGCATTTATAGAGACGAACTTTACAGAGCCATGTCTAGTTTTGGTATACCGTCCAAACTCGTCCGTTTGTGTAGGATGACGATGGAGAATTCTTGCTGCTCCATCAGGGTCGGAAACGACCTCACCGACACATTCGATACCAAAAAAGGAATTAGGCAAGGCGATGCGCTGTCATGTGATCTCTTTAATTTGATTATTGGATGGATTGTGCAAAAATCCCGAGCCAACACCAGAGGCACGATCTTCCAAAAATCGTGGCAACTGTTAGCATACGCCGACGATATTGACATCATTTGGAGGACTCAACGTGATGTCACAGCCACGTTTGCTAGTAAAGAGCAGGATGCGGCTAAAATGTTTTTAGGGACTTTGTTTACATCGGCTAAGCTATTAACTCAGAAATTAAACGAAGAATAACTCTTGCCAACCGCAGTTTCTTCGAGCTAAGGAGGCAATTTAGTAGTAAAGCCCTCGCTCGAACTACTTAGGAGATCCTATATGAGACCCTGATCATCACAGTCCTGCTCTACGGCGCTGAAGCATGGACCGTATCAAAAGTGGATGAAGAAATCCTTGGTCGATTCGAGAGCAAAATTCTTCGAAAAATCTTAGGTCCCGTTTGCGTTGATGGGTTAGGGAGATGAAGATTCAACCAACAACAGATGCACAGCGACATACCTTTAGTCCAAAAACTCCGCATTGGACGTTTGAGATGGCTAAGACATGAAGACCGAATAAACACCAATCCGCAGTAGCGCAGAGTCTTCGATTCCCAGCCAGACGTCGGACGCAGTAGAAGAAGGCCTCGCCCAAGTGAAACCCGACTTCAAGCAACTTAAAAAGCGAAACTGGAGGCAGTTATCTAAGGACCAGGTTAATTGGAGAGCCATGTTGATTGAGGCCCAGGTTAATTCCAGACGATAGCGCCACTTTGCTATCTTTATGAAGACAACCTCAAGATCTAGACTGCCTACACCGACAGAACCTCCACCATGAAGAAGTGCAACGATAGCATTAAGTGGTTCGGTGTTGACCGATTTGCCGACTAGGAAGAATGAGAACACTGCCGAAGTGGAGTTGAAAATCGTTTGCAATATAATTAGACCTTGATTCCCAAGACGGGCTCAGTGGCGTGATGGTTAGTGCGATGAACTGCCGCCCAGAAGGTTTTGGTTCGATTCCCAGCGCTAGCAAAACCTGGCTCACCTATCGTAATGATCTGACAAATCATCCAAGCTGTTCGTAGTCGGCATAATAAAGGAAGTCCCGCCATCGTGCAAGAAGTACAGACGCAGACATGAATGGTTGTAAGAAAGCTAGGACCTGGGTACTAACGAGCCTGTTGCGCCAAAAATTTGTATTTGAATATTTGGATTCCCAAGTTGTTCTCCAGGAACACACGCTGCTCCTAGCCCAGTTTACGCTTGATAAGGCTATAACATCATTTTTTAATGAACAAATAAGCTGTCTTCCCATGGTATGGCTTTTATAATGCATCTTGGTGGTCCATAATCCAAGATGTTGTAAGGTGCTCCAGAGCAGAGAACCTGTTGTCCATTTTTGGTCCATTCTACCGAGCGAATAAAACCGGAATTTGAATCTTGATTTTGTGAAATAATTTTTAAAGCTGAGTCGGCCCTATAACTTATTTTTTTCTAAAAGAAAATCAAATTTGATGAAATTGCTGTATACTCCTGATACCGACAGGCGCCCTGTCTACTGTATGTGAAGGTCATTCTGTGCAGGTTTGGGTGTTCCTCCTGGAGACATTTTTCAAATAAGTCTACAAAATCCAGATCACACACATTTAGACTATTAGGCCCTAAGCTATTCCTTGTAAAACCACACCTTCCAATTGCCAAAAGTACATACATCCATTTTTAGTTCCTTAACTACATCCCACCTCAAGCCCTCGAAGCCAACAAAATATTAATTATTATTATTTTGTCACGATCTGTTGGCCTTCCCCCACTCAGTTCCCCACAACACGCATACCATACACCCCAGGGATGCAATGGAACAGAATATATGACCCACCTCCGGGCGGCCCAAAAAGGTGTTAAACTTCAAACCAAACAACTTTTATAACAGACTTTGTCAGTTGCTATGATATATCTGTGCAATCATCCATTAATCCTTCGCTCACATGACGATCGCCCTTATGATGGCCCCCTGGGCCCAGCAGGCGGGACAATTGCTTCACCCAAGCCCCCGCTCTTAGTGTGTTTGAATTATTTATGCCATCGCGGTATTTGCTTGAGATATTGCGGAATCAGTTCACGTTCTCTAGCGCAAAGACGATCCAGAAAAAAGCTGATAGAACCGGGCACCACGAAAGGAAATTTGAAATTTCTATGCCGCGTCGCATCGCGTTGTATTGTCCTCTGCCATCATCATTGCGCGCGCTAGCAAGTGGCTATGGCATCATTATTCCACCGACGAGGTGGCACAAGAGTCGCCTAAGAATTCCTCCAGCACTCTTTCGGTTTGAGTGTAATCGTGCCCGGAATATCGCGTTTAAATCAGTTTGGCTGCGGCATGCCAAGCAGACCGGGAAGATCGAGATTCCCTTGTGCGCCTGCGCACACCGCACGCCGGAATGAAGGATGTTATTTCGCGCGCTGCTGTGCGCCCGTTGTGACCATACTTGGCCCCCAAAACGGAACTCCACGGGAAGACACGAGAGAGTGAGTCGATCGCTCGGCTCCGGCTGAGTTATAGGACTCTGGAGGACTCATAGAGGACCAGAAGGAGGAGGAGGAAGAGTGTGTGTATGTTGTTTGGATAATGCGCGCAAGGCCGCGACTGTAATGAGGGCTTTTTGTTTGATTTATTACCGCAATTGCTGTTGGGCGAAATTGGTTTTCCGTTTGGCAGGATGATGGCGGCGCGACGCCAAGTAATTTCTATGTGTGTGTGTGTGTGTGCCACTATCAAAATATATAGACAGTCGGTCGTTTGGCTAAGGATATGTGGACGGGCATTGCTTTGGTGCCGTCACTGACGTTGGCTAATTTTCTCGTTTAAATGATCGATATTTCTGTGATCTATGTTGGGGTGCATCGAGCCTTGTGTAGGCCGGTCGATTTCTGATGAAAGGAATTCGGATCGGCTTGTGCGGTGCGACTGCTGCGGCCTTAAGTGTCAATCAGAAATGTTGGACTGAGGAAGATGTTGCAGGAGATTGGCATTCTACATTGGCCGAATGAATGCGGTGTCTGTGGTTGTTTCGGTGGTATCTGGTATTGTACAGCCCAAGGCGGTATACTTAAGACATCACGAATCGGATAAAGCGGATGCCGTGATTTATTTGCATTCTTGAGAGATGTTGAAAGTGGTAATTTAATATTCGCAACGAAAATGACAGCTCTATCGGGATGCATTTATCTGGCGCGAGTAATTTTCAAGGATAAATGGACTCTATTTGGTTCTAGAAATAGAAATTTCATGATATCGCATGCTGGGGTTGGTAAGGGCTGGGGAAATGTTGGTGAAGTGAATATATGCGGGACATAGGGTTAGTAAATCGTAGGGCCATCCTTCTGGTGTAATGTCACAAAAAAAGGATGAGGTCAGTCACACTGTGACGCTGTGTGCTAAATACCGTACAGTCCAGGGAAGCATTTTCTTTTAAAACCTTTCTCAGATAAGGTGAACTGATGTAACGCTCCAGGAGCACCCTGAGATAATGCTTGCAGATAGTTATTGACTCTGCTCTTGAATTATTGTAGAATGTATGTTGGTGGAAATACGTTGGATTGTTATGCAACAAAACGAATTGTTGTCGTTGTTAGGTGGACAGTTGCGATACCATAGGTGTCATCACGGGACACTGCTTAATAGGTAGGCACGCAGAAAGGCTAGGCCTTTTCTCAAACGACTTCTGTAGGAGCAGCATGGACGAGGAGGATGAGGAGGAAACAATACTTCATTTCCTTTGTAGCTGCCAGGCCCTATCAAGCAAAAGGAAGCTACATCTCGGAGCTTACTATTTTTAAAATCTCAGTGATTTTGCCAAAACGGAAGTGAAAAGCCTTCTCCGCTTCATCAAAAGCTCAAAATGGTTTTCCCATGCATAGTAAGGAGATTGGTATCGGATCCATGTGGTATCACAACGGACCAAAGAGGTCTAAATGTGCTGGCGAACGCCGGCAGCCACTCTAACCTAACCTAACATAGGTGGACAGCTTGTCTGTCAGCTGGAGGTTTGTGTCTTGTGTCGGTCGTGGAAATGCAACGAATCTAGGGATTATTTCTCTAAAGTCCTTAGAACTTTTGCCGGTATAATATTTGCAATCAAGAGTGAGATCTTGTGCAAGTCGTCGCTGTGCTAACGGTTGCGGATTTGAAGTAAGGGAAGAATCTTCTATAATACAGTTTGTACGACATTGGAGCCCTATAAGTTTAATGTATGGTTTGTGGCCGATTTCAAACACGAGAACTGTACTGTACGACAGACCTGGTACTTGAGCTTTATAGAGAAGTAGAGAAGCTGGACTGGTGGAAAATATCTTCTAGCTTAGAGAAGGTAACTTAGTTTGGACGCCAATATTCAACCTACCGGCTATCGAAGGGGCCACCCTCAAACTATCAGGTAGGAAAAAATTGTTGGGTGTTATTCTTTACAAAAAACATAGCTGGAAGCTAAATGTGTGCGAACCAGCATCTAATGTCAAAGAACAATGGCAACGATGCCAACAAACCATAAGATCAGCCGCAACTGATGTGCTTGGTTTTTCGCGGCCACCAGCAAGGAACCCCTGGTTTGATGAGGAATGCCGACAGATGCTCGTAGCCAAGAACGAGGTGAAGACGAGAGCTGCCATTGAGCTCTATTGGCATAGAAGAAGGGAAGAACATCGGCTTTTCAGAAAGAAGAAAAAAGAGCAAGAAAAGCGCGCGATCGAGGATATAGAGAGGTGCCACTCCAGAAACGATGTTAGCAAGTTTTACCAAAGTTTAAAACGTCAAAGCCAAGGATACAAGGCTGGAACATAATCCTGTCGAGATGAACAAGGAAAAATCGTAGTTGAGACACAGTCGATGCTGAGGATATGGAAGAACCACATCAGCGGACTTATAAACGGCGATGACGAACAACATTCCGCTGTCAGGCAGAACGAACCATTTAATATTGGCAACGACAGCGAAAACTGCCAACCATCCGACCTAAGTGAAGTGAGGATAGCAATATCTCAGGCTTAATAAGGCCGCCGTAAATGACGGCCGAAGTAACATCAACCAATTCACAAGCCAAATCTGGTCGGTTGAAAGCATGCCTGAAGAATGGAACCTCAGCATCGTTTGCCCGATCCAAAAAAAAGGAGACCTCTGAACTGCGCCAACTACAGAGGCATAAGTCTCCTCAACATCGCCTACAAGATCTTATCTGCCGTAATATGTAAACGAAACAGTTTACCATTAACCTGATCGGCCCTTATCAGTGTGGTTTTAGGCCAGGAAAGTCCACAATCGATCAAATCTTCACACTTCGGCAGAACCTGGAAAAAACCCAAGAAGTCCAAATCGATACCCACCACCTATTTATCGATTTCAAAGCCACATACGACCGCATTTATAGAGACGAACTATACAGAGCCATGTCTAGTTTTGGTATACCGGCCGTTTGTGCGGAATGACGATCTCCATCAGGGTCGGAAACGACCTCACCGACACATTCGATACCAAAAAAAGAATTTTGCAAGGCGATGCGCTGTCATGTGACTTTTTCAATCTGATTCTTGAGAGGATTGTGCAAAACTCCCGAGCCAACACCAGAGGCACAATTTTCCAAAAATCGATACTAGCATTCGTCGACGATATTGACATCATTGGTAGGACTCAACGTGATGTCACGACCACGTTTGCTAGGATAGAGAAGGAAGCGGCGAAAATGAGTTTAGCAGTAAATGAGGATAAGACCAGGTGTATGCTGTCAACATCGACGAATTGGACAGAACGTCACCATTGACATATAAACCTTTGAGGTAGCGCGGGACTGTTTCTTTGGACTAAGAAAGCAATTCGGTCCTTACTTGAACTACTAAGGAGATATAAGACCCTGATCATCGCAGTCCTGCTCTAGGGCGCTGAAGCATGAACTGTATCAAAAGCGGATGAAGAAATCGTTGGTCGATTCGAGAGGAGAATTCTTCGAAAAATCTTCGGTCCGGTTTGCGATGACGAACTTTGGAGACGAAGATACAACCAAGAACTATACGAGCTGTACAGCGATGTCGCTGGTCAAAAAACTCCGCATTGAACGTTTAAGGTGGCTAGGACATGTAGAGCGGATGGACACCAATACTCCGGCTCGCAGAGTTTTCGATTCCCAGCCAGACGTCGGACGCAGGAGAGGAAGACCTCGCCTTAAGTGGCGCGCACAAGTAGTACGAGCTGTACAGCGATGTCGCTGGTCAAAAAACTCCGCATTGAACGTTTAAGGTGGCTAGGACATGTAGAGCGGATGGACACCAATACTCCGGCTCGCAGAGTTTTCGATTCCCAGCCAGACGTCGGACGCAGGAGAGGAAGACCTCGCCTTAAGTGGCGCGCACAAGTAGAAACCGACATCAACCAACTTGGAGTGCGCAACTGGAGGCAGTTAGCTAAGGACCGGGCTAATTGGAGAGGCATGTTGGTTGAGGCCCAGGTTCATCCCGGACTGTAGCGCCACTTAAGTAAGGTTGCTATGTTTACCTTTTTTATGGACAGATTTAGGCAAATAGAGAATTTGCTTTGGAATGCATAAACATGGTGTTCATCAGGTGAGGTTTGTGAAAAAGAGCCTCACTACTTAGAAGGGCAGGTAAAAAACTAGATTTTACAAAAAATGGACCAACATGGAAGCGCTTAACTATTGCAAGTTTCTCACATTGAACTTAGCTTCTCGAGTTATAGTGAATTTCAAAAGATTTGGAAACCCAAACCTGCATCCATTAAAGATCTGTAAATGCAATCTATCCAGTTCCATGACAAATTGGACATAATGATGCGTAGGTTTGGTTTAGTTTGGCCATGGTAATTGCACCCATGGTACTCACTTATTCCTAGGATTTGTGAATTAATCTCTCAATGTGAATAATCTTGTGTTACCAGTAAAGCGGAATTTCCTATAATCGGAATATGTAACAAAATCTGGAAGTTTAAAGCTGCATTCGTTGAACTGTACAGGTTATGCAAAAACAATGTCTTACCTTCGAGAAGATTAGGTTCTTCGTTGAGTCTGCACTATTTTATAGATGAAGGATTTAAAAAGTGATCACCACTATCATATAAAAGCCTACAAGCCTTCGCACGACACATAGAAAATAATTAAGCCAGTCAGCAGCTGAGCTTTATAAATCTGGAGGAGATGACTTGGTAAGTAACATCCACCAACTCTTAAGCCAAATCTGTTCGGATGAAAGTATGCCTGAAGAATGGAACCTCAGTATCGTTTCCCCGATCCAAAAAAAGGAGACCCTCTGAACTGCGCCAACTACAGAGGAATAAGTCTCCTTAACATCGCCTACAAGATCCTATCTGCGTAATATGTGAACGCCTGAAACCGTTTATCAACTACCTGATCGGCCCTTATCAGTGTGATTTTGGGCCAGGAAAGTCCACAACGGATCAAATTTTCACACTTCGGCAGATCCTGGAAAAAACCCAAGAATTCCAAATCGATACCCACCACCTATTTATCGATTTCAAAGCCGCATATGACAGCATTTATAGAGACGAACTATACAGAGCCATGTCTAGGTCTGGAGAGTCAAGTATGCCCTTGCCAAGATCCGTAAAGCTGCTCGTGAGCTCCTCACTTTGGACGAGAAGGATGAGAAGAGATTGTTCCAAGGTAACGCTCTCCTCCGTCGTTTGGTGCGCATTGGTGTGTTGGATGAATTCCGCATGAAGCTCGATTACGTTTTGGGTTTGAAAATCGAAGATTTCTTGGAACGTCGTCTCCAGACTCAGGTCTTCAAATTGGGATTGGCCAAGTCTATCCATAATGCTCGTGTGTTGATCCGCCAAAGATATATCCGTGTCCGGAAACAGGTGATGAACATCCCATCGTTCGTTGTGCGTCTGGATTCACAGAAACACATCGACTTCTCCCTGAAGTCGCCCTTCGGTGGTGGCCGTTCTGGTCGCGTGAAGAGGAAGAAGATGAAGAAAAACCAAGGTGGTGCCGCAGCACCGCAGCCGTTTGCGATGACGAACTTTGGAGACGAAGATTCAACCAAGAACTATACGAGCTGTACAGCGACATACCCCTGGTCAAAAAACTCCGCATTGGACGTTTAAAATGGCTAGGACATGTAGAACGAATGGACAGCAATACTCCGGCGCGCAGAGTCTTCGATTCCCTGAGGTCGGACGCAGTAGAGGAAGACCTCGCCTTAAGTGGCGCCCACAAGTAGAAACCGACCTTGGAGTGCGCAACTGGAGGCAGTTAGCTAAGGACCGGGCTAATTGGAGAGGCATGTTGGTTGTAAGTAAGTATGACCCGAAGTAAGTAAGTATGACCTGAGAACTAGGTTTTTCAATCAACGAAAATCCTAGAGAGTTTGTCCAACAAATTTGGTGAGTTGACTCAGCTTCAGTTCAGATCTGACATAGAGCCGAAAAACCAGGCCTACAGTTGCTAAGTTGCTAATGTAGTGATAAGGTTACATGTTGGCCGGTGAATAAGTATTCTCAAGCAAACGTGGCACTGAAAAATATCATAAAATCAAGTCATTTACATGGATTTCAGATCCTCTTCGAGAGACCACCACAACGACTTAAGCTAAACCTGCCATTATGTTCCAAAAAAAAAATCCATTTAACTAACAACCAACTACCTCCACCATCCCATATCACCTCCATATGATCGATAGGCCTCAATCCCATTCTCGAATCTATTCCCACAATCCTCTGACCGGTTCCACTTCCATAAAAGGAAGCTACCAATCTCGTGTCATTAACCCAACAAAATAACAACCACCAGCTCCGATTGTCATTAGTCATCGACTTGGCGCTGCGGCGGCGCGTGACATCATCATGCTAATCTGCACCCAATGGTGGCAAATTATCATCTCTCCCAAGGAACATTAATTAAAATTAAAATTTTGTCAAACTACCACGTGCATGTATCTACAGACCTACGCCAACTACTCGAACCATTAAACATTCGTCAAACAGCCGCTCACGACTCACAACATAACCCGGACAACGACTTCAAGCCCAATTAATCAGTCTCAATCAGTTCTAGACTTATATTTCTGTTTTCGTCCACGGACTACATGTAGCTTCGGAATAAATCAGAATGATTGATGTTTGTCCGAGTACAAGTGGATACTGTGCCCACACATACACACCTAGCCGCCCTGAAACACTTCGGGCATTGTCATTTATTTTTGGCCGATTTCGAAACTTCTTACGAGCTTAATTAGCCGCCATCTGCTAAAAGCAAAAAACTGCCCACTACCAGGTAGCCGCAATTAGCACCAATGCCTTCGAGGTGCTTATAAGCTTTAAGACACCTTTACACCTCGAAGAGACAGCTCTTGAGAAGTTAGCGCTTCCTTAATGCAGGACGGATCAGTTGAAATGGCTCTCATGCAATTGGGACCTGTTTTCCACAACATAGGTCTTCAGGTCATGTATGATGGGGGCACGCTTGCATGTGGCGCTGATGATTCGTCATTGGGGACAACCATTCGATTTGCATAAAAACGTATAAATTACATTTACTATTCATTAGTACAACTGAAGAGTATCTGATCTGTAAGGTATCCAGCCTTAACCTTGACATGTTAGCCATTATCAGACCTCTATGCGGCGGGTAATTAAGCACACCGCACAACCATAATTAGTCACAATTAATAGCTCAACTTGAGTTGAAATCAGCGATTCATCATTTTCTTCTTCTTCATTGTATCTGGGTCATAAAGCATACGAAGCGGTTCGAGTTCCGCTTGAACTTGTGCTTAGGAAACCGCCCCGGACCGATTGAATGCATCATAAACTGCGATGATTTCGTTTTGAAGATGTTTTTTTTTGTATTTTTCATGTTTGTTTAACAACAGGATGTGGGTCCGACAGCAAGTTCAAAGAGCTTTTGATTGCTGTTTGGGGCACAGTCAAATTAGTCTTTGCAGATACGACGTATCTATTGCAGTAGATGATAGTAGAAATGTCTTTCTAAGGGAATTGCGTGTTTTTGATATTCAAGAGGCTTTTAAATTTACTTTTCCTAATGTGTTTGACCCGTCTGAAAAGTATCTATTGATGAAATAGCACGGTCACCTAATAAATTGGCCGTGCTTCAACCGCGTAGAGGCCATTTTCAATTAATGAACCAAGCAAGTCGGTTGAAAGGCGCGTCATTAGCTCTTTTCCAGTGACTATCCTCTGGTCAGTCAGAGGAACCACTCTTTAACCAATATCCTAGCGAGGTTTGACGATGGCTACAGATTTACAAAAGAAGCCTCTAATCACGCCAATCTCGCTTGTAGCACGCAATCATTTGGATAAAGCAGATCAAACAAATTGACTTACGCCATCTGAGATCGATAAGATTGATGGTGGATAGAATCTTGATTGATATCCAAGCTTAGAACGGTGATTGGTATAATTAATCGACCCATATGGAGGTAACGGATTGGAGTGTAATACAAAAGATACACACCTGTAGATTAATGGGATGCATTTGATTTTACTTGAAATTTGAGAGAGAATGGCATTGTTTGATGGATTGATGGGATCGTAGCGGATCAATGAACGGCACGTTCTATGGATCATGGTCGTGTGCTTCATCTATAAACTCTGTGAACAGTTTTTTGGGCGATTTATTAAAAGTTAGGATAGTCAAGTTTTTTTTATATGGGTGGGTTATAAGTTGAATTCTACCGGAAAGTGACATCAATTTTCAAATGGCGTCGAATGTCAATTTAGTTTTGACACTTGTGAATCAAAAAGAAATAAATTTTGCTTGGAAAAGCAATGGAATGCTTACTTGTCCGGAGTGAACCTGGGCCTCAACCAAAATGCCTCTCCAATTAGACCGGTTCTTGGCGGAATAATGAGTTTGAATGTTCTTTACCAAATTATTTCCACCTTCTTTATAATGGTCGGTAGGAAGGCCTTCATTTCCGACAGCCGGATTAAGCTTGAGTTTAGACATTGCTATCCTCACTTCACTTAGGTCGGGTGGTTAGTAGTTTTCGCTGTCGTCGCTAATATTGAATGGTTTGCTCTGCCATTTAATAGAAGCAGTTCTTCCATATCCTCAGCATCAACTGTGTCCCAACTACGATATTACCTTGTTCATCTCGACAAGATTCTGATCGCGCCTTGTATCCCCGGCTTTGCCGTTTTACAATTTGGTAAAACTTGCGAACATTTTTCTTGGAATGACACCTCTCTATGTCTTCGATCGCTCGCTTTCATTGCTGTATTGAGCTCAATGGCAGCTCTCGTCTTCACCTGCAGCTTAGTCTTGGCTCCGAGCAACTGTCGGCTCTCTCCGCCAAACCAATGGTTTCTTACTGGTAGGCGGGAGAAACCTAGCACATCAGTTGCGGCCGATCTAATGGCTTGCTGACATCGTTGCCATTGTATTTCGACATTAGATGCTTGTATGGTCTTAGTTGAGTGATCAAGGGATACGTGTTTTGCAAAGGACGTGGAGGTCGGTTGCGATTGAAGTCTCTATGGGGAGAGAAGAAGTTAAGAACACCGGCTTTTCAGAAAGAAGTAAAGAGAGCTAGAAAAGCGCGCGATCGAGGATATGGAGAGGTGCAACTCCAGGAACGATGTTCGCAAGTTTTACCAAAGCGTAAAACGTCAAAGCCAAGGATACAAGGCTTGAACAGAATCCTCTGGAGATGAACAAGGAAATATCGTAGTTGAGACACATTCGATGCTGAAACCCTTTACCAACATCGTGATCGGCCCTTATCAGTGTCGTTTTAGGCCAGGAAAGTCCACAACCGTTCAAATTTGCATACTTCGGCAGATCCTGGAAAAACCCAAGAAGTCCAAATCGATACCCAGCACCTTTTTATCGAGACGAACTATACAGAGCCATGTCTAGTTTTGGTATGCCGCCCAAACTCGTCCGTTTCTGTAGGGAGACGATGTAGATGTAAAATTCTCGCTGCTCCATCAGGATCGGAAACGACCTCACCGACACATTCGATACCAAAAAAGGATTTAGGCAAGGCGATGCGCTGTCATGTGATTTCTTCAATTTGATTCTTGAGAGGATTATGCAAAACTCCCGAGCCAACACCAGAAGCACAATCTTCCATAAATCGGTGCAACTGCAAGCATCCGCCGACGACATTGACATCATTGGTAGGACTCAACGTGATGTCATAGCCACGTCTGCTAGTATAGCGAAGGAAGCTGCAAAAATGGGTTTAGCAGTAAATGAGGGTAAGACTAAGTATATGCTGTCAACACAAAAGGACACACAAAACCGACGAATTGTACAGTACGGCACCATTGACAGATATAACTTTGAGGTAGTACGGGACTTTGTCTACCTGGGCTCCGCTATTATAACTCTGACAGCGAAATCTCGTCAGAAATCAAACGAAGAACTACTCTTGCCAATTGCTGTTTCTTCGGGTTAAGAAGGCAATTTAGTAGTAAAGCTGTCACTTGAAGTACTTAGGAGATCCTATATAAGACCCTAATCATCCCAGTCCTACTCTACGGTGCTGAAGCATGGGCCGTATCAAAAGTGGATGAAGAAATCCTTGGTCGACTGGAGAGAAAAATTCTTCGAAACATCATCGGTGCTTTGATTGGCTATGGAGATGAAGATTCGACCAACTATACGAGCTGTACAGCGACATACCCCTGGTCAAAAAACTCCTCATTGGACGTAAATACCACGAGTTTATCTCATCCGAGAGTGAAGCAGCATGGCAGAACTATTGTGAATCCAGAAATCGCTATAAAACAGAAATAGTGAGAGCAAAAAACAATAAGATAAAACAACGTATCGCTAACGCGAATGATCAGAAATCGATGTGGAGAGCCGTAAAGTCTTATGTCTTAAACAAACAAAATAATCCAATTGAAAATATAAAATTCAATGACGAATGCATAAAAGAGGTAAAAGAAATAGCCGATAAATTCAACAACTATTTTGTGAAAAGCATATCTGACATAAATGACTCGATACCATTTGTACCTTTCGCAACAAGACCCACATACCAGAACAGCACTTTTAAATTCAAACACGTATCAGTAGCGGATATCAAGAGGGTATTGAAATTAATGAACCAAAAGCGAGATTTTAACCTCATAAATCCTAAAATGTTACTTGACGCAATACACATAATCGTCCCAGCTCTTCAACGAATCATTAATCTGTCTTTGAATAATGGAGTTTTTCCGGACACTTGGAAAGAATCAGTGATCACTCCAGTAGAAAAAATCCAAGGAACCAACAAATGTCAAAACTTTCGTCCAATAAACTCTCTCCCAATATACGAAAAGGTATTTGAAAAAATTGTTAAGACTCAGCTGGAAGAATACTTCGAGACCAATGACCTGTTCCAAGAAAACCAGTCCGGGTTCAGAAAGAATCACTCATATGAGTCAGCCCTAAATAACGTCCTAATTAGCTGGAAAGAAGAACTTGCTGCAAAAAAAATGTCATTGCCATCTTCCTCGACTTTCAAAGAGCGTTCGAAACCATCGACAGGACAATTCTACTGACCAAACTCCAGGGATATTGCATTCTAGGTAACGAATTAAATTGGTTTATATCATTTTTAAATGGAAGAACACAAACTACGAACATAAATGGAACTATATCGAGTAGGGTCGAAACATTGTTTGGGGTACCTCAGGGATCTGTGCTTGGGGCACTTCTCTTCATCATATATATAAACGACATGAAAAATGAACTCAGACACTCTCAAATAGCCCTCTTCGCTGACGACGCACTTCTTTTTATATCTGGAAAGAACCCCGACGATTGTACGCGATGTCTGGAGGAAGATTTATATAGAGTAAGCATATGGTTGAAGTCAAATAAGTTAAAATTAAATGTCAATAAATCCAAAAGCATGGTTCTTAAATATAATTTTAATCTTAATCTAACTGTCGATAATGAAATCATTGAACAAGTTGAACATATTAAATATCTAGGAATAGTCATTGATTCAAAATTAACATTTAACCCTCATGTAGAGTACCTAGTGAAAAAATTAGCCAAAAAAAATCGGATTTTTCAATAGAATACGAAAGCGGATATCACTATTGTGTGCTATTAATATATAACGGGTGATTTTTTAGCTGGTTTGGTTTTGGCAACACTGGTTTTGACAGCTGACGTGTGTTTAGTACCTTGTGTCACTGTCAAACAGCTTCAGTTTGGTTTGCAATTTAACCATGGATCGTCTTACAAATGAACAACGCTTGCAAATTATTGAATTTTACTATCAAAATTCGTGCTCGGTTCGAAATGTTCATCGCGCGCTGCTTCCATTTTATGATCGGCATTCTCGACCTTCTGAGCAGTCTATTCGGAAGATTGTGACCAAATTTCGCACCAAATTTACTTTGTTGGACATTAAACCACCAACACGTTTACGTACTGTGCGTAGTGAAGAAAATATTGCGGCCGTATCAGCTAGTGTGACAGAAGACCGCGAAATGTCGATTCGGCGCCGTTCCCAGCAGTTAGGCCTTTGTTACAGCACTACGTGGAAAATTTTGCGGAAGGATTTGGGCGTAAAGCCTTTTAAGATACAGCTGGTGCAAGAACTAAAGCCAGCCGACCTTCCACAACGCCGAATTTTTGGTGAATGGGCTCTTGGAAAGCTGGCCGAGGATCCGCTTTTTTATCGAAAAATTGTGTTCAGCGATGAGGCTCATTTTTGGTTGAATGGGTACGTAAATAAGCAAAATTGCCGCATTTGGAGTGAAGATCAGCCAGAAGCATTGCAACAGCTACCAATGCATTCCGCAAAAGCCACTGTTTGGTGCGGTTTATGGGCCGGCGGCATTATTGGGCCATATTTCTTCAAAGATGATGAGAATCGCAGCGTTACTGTCAATGGTGAACGCTACCGAGCGATGATAAGCGATGATAACAAACTTTTTTTTGCCCGAAATGGAAGTTCTTGACTTGCATGATATGTGGTTTCAACAAGACGGTGCCACATGCCACATAGCACGCGAAACAATGGCGCAATTGCGAGGCGAGTTTGGTGAACAGTTAATTTCACGTTTCGGGCCGGTCAATTGGCCGCCTAGATCGTGCGATTTGACACCATTAGATTATTTTCTGTGGGGGTATGTCAAGGCTAATGTCTATAGGGACAAGCCCGCTTCGATTGACGCACTGGAAGCCAACATCCATGCATTCATTCGTGAGATACCGGCCGATATGTGTGAAAGAGTATGCCAAAATTGGACTCAGCGGATGGGCTACCTGAGACGCAGCCGCGGTCAACATTTGCATGAAATTATCTTTAAACATTAAATTGCAAGGTTCAAACTATCGATTCAAATAAATATTTCATTCATTTTTTCGATTTTTTTGTGTTTTTTTTTTAAAAAAAATTCTAAACCTCTTAAAAAATCACCCGTTACAACGTAATGGTTAAACCGCATTTTGAGTACTGCTCGTCTATTTTGTATCTTTGTTCTAACACTGTATTGACTAGGCTGCAACGCTTACAAAATCGAGCTATGCGAATTATATTGAAGTGCAATCGTTATACATCAATAAGACTTATGTTAGACATGCTTGTTTGGTTAAGTGTAAAACAAAGAATATATGTCAATGTACTGTGCTTTATCTTTAAAATCAAATATGGAATGTTACCTAAATATTTAAAAAAATATCTCGTATATATAAGATACCTACAACCTTATAATCTAAGAAACGGCAATGACTTTAGATTACCGTCCTATTTAGAAAATGTAACCCAAAATAGCATTGTGTTCAAAGGATGTCGCTTATTTAACTCATTACCGTATAATATAAAAAATGAAACTAATTTTTGTAGATTTAAAAGATGTATAATTGAATTCATAAAAGCAAGCCATCCCTATACTTGAATAGTCATAACGAATATGGAACCACCTTATGTTAAGATTAATTTGTATCTATTTTATGTAATATTGAATTTGAATAGCAGAGATCTGCTAAATAAATATTAATGAATGAATGAGGCCCAGGTTCATCCCGGACTGTAGCGCTTCTTAAGTAAGTAAGTAAGAATATCTGCATTCTAATCTAGGCTGCAACATGCTAGTTGTCCGAGTCGTTGTTAGCCCTTCGGAATGTTCTACTTGTACGAACATTCCGTATAAAATGGAATGGTTGGACTCAGGATATCTACTACTTCAATTGATTTATATATATCTACTCGTTCGTCCGTACGTGACCCTTTTTGGACTCTTAAATTTTTGAGCACGAATTGTTTTTTCCCAGCAGAGCAAGTATAAACATTTTCCAAAACAGCCTACTGCCACGCCCATTTTTAGGAAAAACTTCCTTTATGGTCATTTTAAAAAGGGTTGTTTAGAAAATCTCAATATCTGTATTCTTTATTAAGGTCTTCTACGTCGACGCTTTTTCAGAAATAAAAGTTTCGCGGTTTATTTTTAAAAAAATTGCAAGAAAAAACTTTTGATGAAAACACGTTGATAATATGCTATGAACATTTCGTCTACAGATTATTTTAATCCGCGCCCCTTTTCGAGAGCGTTTTGCTATAAAAAAACTATTTTTTTAGCATATGCCATAGCTTACTTCATAGGTCATATGGGGAGCATTGGACCATTGGTCAGTTCGAAAACGTTGACCTAAGATAATGAAATTTCTTATATAAGCCGTTTGTTCATATTTTCAGAAGAGGAAAAAATAATATTTTTCAAATCCGCCCACAGCCATGCCCACTTTCAGACAAAAATTCGATCATACGACAATGAGTTTTCAAAAGGTGTAAAATATTCGAACAATTTCAATTTCTATATTACACTCATATAGTTTTTAGCCACGCCCACTTTTTGGGAATGTTTTTAAAAAAAAAATTGACTAATAACCTGGTTTATCTGAATCGCCTTCTTAGACTATAATACGCCCTTATTCTCTACTCGCCAAGCATAGAACATGGTCCTTCGAGCCGGATAAAATATTTGTCAAAATAAGAGTAATATGGCGATCCGAAGCAATGAAATGGAATTCCATATTGCAAATTGCTTGGGATATGACCATCCTGCATCACAATTTTAAAGCAGCATAAAATGTCATCGATGTGGACAGAACATGCAGACCCAGGTCAAGGATAACATCATGTTGGGTACATCAAGCATTTACCACATGCAATTTCAAAAATTTCAACAGTGGTGCAAAAGACTGGAATAGTCAATAGGATAATGGAGCTTCGTCGTCTCCGAATCAACGGTTTACGGCACATATCTGAACCAGATGAATCCAAGGTTATGTCAGCTTCTGCTCCGGTTAAGGTCTACGCAGGCAATAGATTTTAACATGCCCTTACATTAATAGATGCAGGATCAGAAGACTCTTTTCTGACCAGAAAGGTAGCTACGCTGTTAGACTTAAAATAACAAACAACTGTAGCCGATGTTACAGGTTAGAGCAACCGTGAACCCTCCATCAGATAATCCTTTAGCGAAATTCCATTTGATGTTACGCAAGATGCTACGAATACCACTCTCACTTCTGTAGTGGTTTGTGATTCTTTGAATGATGAATGGTGGGGAAGAAAGTAAAATTCACTGCCTAACTTTTCTGCAAGTAGAACTTTGCTTATCAGCTTATGCTTTCAAAACGTAGTTGAGCTTCAAATAAGGCGATCGCCATGTATTATCCTAAATGGAATGATGGTCTACTGTTTATTTTCTCAATTTTTCCCACTTACTTACATTTTTTTTTTTTTTTTATAATTGGCGCGCGCTAAAGGGATTATTAATACCCTTATGGTGTTTAAGCACAGCGCGGGCATTAAGGAAATAGAGGAGTAGAGAAGAGGAGATACCGATGTGCGTTGGTTTTGAATTTTTGTAAATTGTAATGGAGAGGAAAAACTGAGTTTGGTAAAGCATTCCACATTCGTGTTGTTCGGTTAAGGAATGAATCTCTATATTTCATAGTACGTCCGAAGATAGGCTTTAGGGTGAACTGATTAGCATTCGTGGTACGGCGAGTATTACGGTTGAATTGTTGAAGGGGCGGAATGCAGCTGGCTATTTCGTTAGAGCATTTGTTGTAGCAATAGCGGTAAAAGAGTGTAAGGCAGGAGACATTCCTACGATGTTCGAGCGAAACTATGGAGTTCGCTATGGTTGGGTCTCCTATCAGTTTTATCGCACGCTTTTGTATCCTATCTAGTAGGTGCAATGATGTTTTGGCTGCACCTGACCATATGTGGGCGTTGAACTCAAGTTTGGGGCGTATGTACGCTTTATATATTGAGGCCCGATCAGAAGGGGTGAAGTATTTCTTACATCGATTGAGGAAACCTAGACATTTTGCTGCATTTTTGGCGATTTCGAATATGTGGTCGTTCCAACGAAGGTCGTTACTAACACACATACCGAGCATGGAAAGTTTTTCGGTTTCGACGATGCAAGTGCCACTCATGGATAGTGGCTGTAAAGTTTGGTTTCGCTTGGATGACAGGAGACAGCATTGCGTTTTGGAAGCATTAAATTCCACTCTATTAGATTTACCCCATTTAATTATGCTGTCAAGGTCGGAATTTAATGAACTTAACATATTTTGTCGTTTTTCTTCCACATCCGAAGGTGAGGGGCGTGAAATCGAGAACGAATATGAAAAGCTGAGGGTACTGTCATCAGCGAAGGAATGGATTGGATTAGAAGTTGCAGACAATAGGTCATTAATAAAAATGAGTAAGAGTGTCGGAGACAAATCTGAGCCTTGGGGAACACCAGCATTTATTTGGTGAGTAGCAGACTTGAAACCGTCCAAAACTACTTGAATTGAACGTTTCGAGAGGTAGTTTCTAATCCATTGAAGAAGAGTATCATCGATACCAAAAGCACGCATTTTCGACAAAAGGGCTTGATGCAAAACCCTGTCAAATGCCTTTGAAATATCAAGTGCAACGATCTTGTTTTCGCCACCAAGGTGGATTGATTGGTTCCACTTTTCGGTGAGATATGACATCAAATCACCAGTGGACCTGTTGCTACGAAAACCGTATTGTCGGTCATTGAGGAGTTTTCGTGATTCAAGATATTTCATAAGCTGACGGTTTATCAGCGTTTCCATGACCTTAGAAAGAAGGGAGGTAAGTGCAATTGGTCGGTAGTTGGAGAGAGAAGAAGATTCGCCTTTTTTGGGAACGGGCTGTACAAATGCAGTTTTCCATCGACTCGGAAAGAGTCCTGATGAATAGGAAAGATGGAAAAGCTTACGCAGTGGTTTTGCCAGCGTTGAAGAACACCTCTTCAGAATTATGGGGGAGATACCATCTGGACCAGACGATTTGTGTATGTCAAGATCGATTAATACTCTTGCGACTGTACGAGTACGAAAGTGGATTGGTCCCATAGAATGTTCTACGTTCTCTAGTACAGGGGGAGACTGGGCACAATCTGGCAGCGTTGAATTGGCTACAAAATGAGCAGCGAGCAGATTGGCTTTGTCTAGAGAGGTGACAGCTGGAATGTCATTGTAAATGAAAAATGTAAATTACAAACGACCAAAAGTTTTTACTACCTTTGGGACATAGTAGAATTTTTTGCCTCAACTTTTGGTCGTGGAAGAATTTGACACGCTTAATGTGGGCATTGCAGTCATTTCTGGCTCGTTTGAATTTTAAACGGTTATCCTCAGTTGGGTTGGCTTTATATGACCGAAAACATAACTCTTTCACCCTAACAACCTCTTTACAGCTCGAGTCATACCACCCGTTTACATTCGGTTTGATACTCTTTATCCGGTGAGGGATATAGGTTTTCATACCCAGGAGAATGATGTTAGTTATCGCATCAGCCGTAGCATCCACGTCATTATCGAGGAAGCATAATGACCAGTTAAAATTCTTAAAGAAACCGTTTAGAGCTTCCCAGTTGGCTTTCTCGTAATGCCATACAGTTCTTTTAGGAATTTGTTCTTTAACTATGTGGTTGGAGTACGAGAAATTAGCTGATACGATTTATGGTGTATTTGTCAGGGTGAGATGTTAAGAACAAGTCCAGGGTGTTGGCGGCTTGACTATCAATATCCGGAATGCGCGTTGGCTCATTTACAAGCTGAGTTAAGTTATTTATGTCAGCAAAGATCTCGACATACCTTCCTTCGGGTGTTGACTGTCCAGAATGTCGAAGCCACGAAGAATTGTGTACATTGAAATCGCCCGTAATGACGATTTCAGTGCGAGGGTGTAGGGATACAATTCTTGAGATGGAGTCAGATAGCGCATCAAACTCGTTAAAGGTTGATTTGCTATCCAGGTTTGGGCTTCTATAAATGAAACAGTAGTGAATTAATTGTCTACGGACATGGAATTTCAGCCATATAAAATTAAATTCCGGATTGGAACATTGGCCGTATTGCTGTTGAAGTTGGTAGGCTACATCACTACGTATATAAATGGCGAGGCCGCGATGAGAGAAGAATAATGGTACTAAGTTATATCCAGGTAGACTAAGATCTGAAGTATCAGAGTTTTCGCCCACCTGTGTTTCACAAAGCGCCAAAACAGCTGGTTTATATTTTGAAATGTGGACGTAAGCCGAAAAGAGATTCGACCTTAACCCACGAATATTGCTAACGTCTACTCTAAAATTCCTATCCATTACAATTTTCAAAAATATATAAAACACAACTCCGACGCCAACTAAGCAAAGCCGTGAAGTGAAATTGTAACGTTTGGATTCCAATAAAATTTGTCATAGGTGTTATGCCCGTATGACAAATTGCTTTGGTCACCCAACTAAATATTCACTCACGACCCGCTATTCGCCTGATGATGCTTATGCTCCGCCAATGCAAGTGCACGCATGAAAATAGAATCATACGGCACTTGCATTAGCCAAGCACAGTCAACAGCTAACGAGATGGAATGGGGCGGGAGGGATTACCACACGTTGTCTGATGTTGTTGTTGTTTGTTTTTATTTATTTATTATTTATTACATCCAGGTTCGAAATACGCCTTGTCGTACTGGATAGCTTGAAAATGCTTCCATCTTAAGTACCAAGTCCTTTCGAAGTCCTTATAAAACCAAATGCAATGAAAATATCAACTCCCATCTTGAATGGGTGGGCAATTGGGCAACCCATCACATATGGATCTCCCACAACATATGATGCAACAAAAGCCTATTTCCACATATACCTACTGCAATTTAGAATTAAGAAATACGAGCTCCAAAATACCTCCTCATCCAGCAATCACTACTGTTCTTCTCCCCCACCAACAACCTAAAGGCCTACCATCTTGGTTAAAGCCATGTCGCAAGACGTAAACACAATGCCCACCCAATCGAATCCGCCGTACCACGAACAGCTAAACCCATGTCCAAGGTAATAAAAACAAAATCAACCCATTAATGTCTGGCCCGCTTTTCTTCTTGCAAACATCAGCGTTACCATCGCAGCACTGCGCCGCCGCCGCCGGTAGCGTTTGCCATTGCCAATCCTTTTGTAAAACAAATCAAATTACTGTTACATACTTGAAAGGGTCACTGAGCACAGCAGCACTGCCAGTTTCCCGCCAAGCGTGCATACCCGTCACCGTACTTTGTGCCTCTGTTCAGCGGTTAATTTCTGCGCGCTTGCGCCTGCGCGCACACACACAGATTCTTATCGAATATCCCTCCAAGAACCAGAACTGACTTTAGTCGTTTGTATCTCAAGTGAGATAGATACAAACACCGCACAATAGCCGTAGTTTCTCTAATGCAATCAAAGCACGTTTCTGTACCGGCTGGAGGTGCTCTCTCTCTCCGATGTGGTGCTGCGCGCATGCTCCACTCTAAGCGAGGAGACAAATGTGCCCGGGTTATGTAATCGACAGAAGCGAATCTAAATCACCTTCTGTTCTCGAGGCTCGGGATGCAATAGATAGCGCTGTTCACCTATAGGCTTAGCGTTAAACTAATGAAAGCTTGACATGGTAACGAGGGTGAGGAGAGAGATGTCGAGGCCCGGAATGGCTTCAGCAAAACAATGCGCTCCAAGCAAAGTGGCAATATGATGAGCCTCTGTTCATTCGGCCAAACGGTTATCATGGCTTATAGGTAATTTAACGGTACTTCCATCAATCGCTTCGAGATACACTTTTAGATTCAAATTGTTTCATTAGAGGAGAGGGTCCTTGATGGGCGTTTAACCCCCCGTTGGATCAATTGGTATTGTCACCGATTGGCTTGGTTTCAAGTGGGAATGGATTGTGGTATTGTGGTTTACCGGTTTGGAGTTGGGTATCTAATTTATGGTATGATGACACTATAGCGTGTGTGCGATATCTCTTGACACGAGATGTGACATCTTGATATATGTGCTTCAGACTAATAAGGCATTGCGCAACATTTTCGCAAGGGGCTTAGGATGATCAGCGTTTGGAGGACAAACAATTTGAAGAGCTTATAAGAGGCACCGCAGGGTGAACTAGGGTAAGTGGTTCAAACGTGTTTGCACGTGGAGTGGATGTTTGCGGATGTTATTGTTGATTTGATGACAATTAGACCGTGGGGCAATGAACGATTTATGCGTACAATTGTAGGCGGTTAATGAGCCACTCAGCTGGAATATCAATTTAAGAACTTTTGGTCGAAAATTGGTTATTAAGATCAGCCAGAGGGTTTTAGCTTGTTGGGTATATGTATGAACAGCACGTGCACACCAAGGCTATTATAGTGGACTTGACGCAATGGTCAAAGAATCCAAGAAGTAATATCATTGGTTGATCCTAGGTTTGTCCCCTGTTAATTTCGATGGTGGAACTCCAGACCATCTTCGATTCCATAAGGAAAAAGAAGTCAGCGGGAGTCGATGGTATATCCAACATTGTACTGCGACACTTACCCCCTGAAGCTGTGGACATTTACGCCACGCTGTTCAACAACGCGCTGAATAATGCATTATCCAGTGCGTTGGAAGACGGCGGTGGTTCATCTTTTCCCGAAAAAGGGAAAGGACAACTCCAATCCGGCAAATTTCCGGTCGATAAGTTTCCTTCCGAGTTTCAGCAAGTTATCCGAAAAGATTCTCAATCGGGCTCTGTTCAAGTGGTCTGAGGACAACAATATTATACCAGAGAACCAGTTTGGTTTCAGGGCCGGACATGACTGTATTCATGCCGCCTCCAAACTCGTCTCTGATATACAATTGAACAAAGCGAAAAAATAGTGCACGGGTGCATGTCTGATTGATTTGGAGAAGGCTTTCGACACCGTATGGTTAGAGGGCCTCTATCTAAAGCTGACCAGACTTGGCATAAGTAAACCACTACTATATATGCTTCATGACATGTTGACCGGTAGAACGTTTGTTGTCAAAAGTGGCAATGTAACTTCGGGTTTGCAGCAGGGAGCGGTGAACTCGCCGATTCTCTTCAGCATTTACACCAGCGATATGATAGGTAGTCTTACTCAGGCAATTGCGTATGCGGACGATCTTATCGCGTACAGAACAGCACCTACTGTCGAGGTCATCCGAACTCTTTTGCAGCGGGACTTCGATAAGATCCAGAGATATTGTGATGACTGGAAGTTGAAAATCAACTTTCAGAAATCGGAAACTATCCTGTTTAGGACACCGTTGTCTAAGGCCTCTAGGGATACAAGAAAGAACTGGCGCAAGCTGGTGATCGTTGGATCAAACGGACATCCACTGGCGAGTAAAAGTGTAGTGAAATACCTTGGCATCTGGCTCGATCAGTATCTATATTTCGGAAGACATGTAGATGCTGCTCTGGCGAGAGCTAGGGGAGCATTTGCCCTGACAAGACGATTGTTTTATAGCAGCCGTCTTGACAGCAGGGTGAACGTGATTTGCTACATGTCTCTTATCAGACCGATGATTGCATATGGGTGCCTGGTGTGGTTTAACGTTGCCCCATCTCAAATGGAAAAGATACGGGTGTTTGAGAGTTTTGGAGAAGCTGACTCGGACTTCACAGAACACCAGTATCTGACTACACAAAATATTATTCCAACCAGGTCCTATACAACGGGGCCAACATAAACAGGATAGACAATTTTCTGGTGAAACTCATTCGGTTTCACGTGGCAAGAGCGATGAACACGAGCAATAGTCTCATCTTTGGGGCCTTCTACCCCATGATGAATATTTTGAAAGTGCGCGTTTAAGCGGCTTTATTCTGCCTGAAGCTTTCCTATTTTAACATAGTCGAGGGCTGATACAGGACAGATCGGCGGTTCCGCTAATCTACCACGAGTAGATGGCAACAGGAAAGCCTGTTGTGGTGGCTGCAAGTTAAGTTAGAGATAGGTGACTTTCATTTTGAAGTATGGCCGACTTGCATAGTTCTAAGGTTTAAGTTAAGGCTAAGTTAAAAAAAACAGTCGTGGGGTTTCTGGTTCAAATCCCGAAAGTGACAACACCTGACAAACCTCCATGTTTGTCATGAGAAGCCTCTTAAATTGGCCGTTCGGATAAGTCGTTAACAGGAATTCCTCTTCTTTTTGGTAAAAATCGCACACATTAATAAAGGGAGGGGCTAGGCTTGAGGCCCTATATGGAAAGATATTTAATTGTTTTCAAACCTAGACTCGGTTGAACCACAACGAATCAGTATGTTGATTCATGGAAAAACTATTACCAGACCTGAGCTAATTTGCTCGAGTACAATGGCGTCACAACGACCGGTACAATGAACATTCTGCTGATAGGGTTCTCATATTTTATGCGGAAAGGGTAGCCTTTTCAGGTCCATTTGTTGCGTAGACCTTCTGTGCATTTGAGTCACATGCTAAATCCCTCTTAGCTCGTCGGTAAGTTCTGGACTTGACTCTTGGTCTTGACACAACAAAATTTCTTCTCGTCTATAGCTGTTGTGACGAATGCGAGAAAATTACTCGAAACCCTCCCTACCTTGGTTATTGTACTCGCTTAGATAACCCTTTACTTGCAACTTCTCACCTCATTTGTTTTGCCGTTTTTGTCATCCTTTCCTTATCCTACCATTCTCATCCCTTATTTTAGCCTTTAAATAAACATCCTGTTTATGATTCCTCAGTATCAAGATATTGACCATCACGATTCATATTCCTGGTCCCGATGTAGAAGCTTCAGACGATATATGCTTACGTACTTAATTTAACCCCCGCTTGACCGACCATTTCTCCCGCGGGACTGTCCGTCAGGTATTATTACCTCGCGGGGTTGGTTAGAAAATCGTACTATTCGTCTTGCATAAGCTGCTTCCTTCCTGTATTCTTGATGCGTTTTGGGACAACAAATCTACATGCTTTTTGAACTGCAGGTCCAGCATAACTCCATTGTTAACTGCTTCATTTGACTTTATGGTTTGGTTACCAACCTGGGCATCGGCGAATTTAGAACAGCTTCTATTATATGGTCAGCTAGTTCTATTCAATCTTTTATCTGGGCTTTGTCTTGATTTGATTCTTCTGCACAGATCTGTTTGGCTACTGCCACGACGGCAATATCATCGGCGAATCCAATGATCGTAACAACCCTAGGAAAGGTTAATCGTAGAACTCCGCCGTACATTATATTCCACAATAGCTGTCCTTGGACTGATCCCTGTGGGACTCCTGCAGTAACGTTGTAATATTTTAACCCTTCATCATTATAGTCAGCCTCAGCTGTCTGTTGTTGAAATAGTTGGTCAATAACTGCAGCAAGTAGTATGGTGTATACATCCAGGCAAGTGATCTTTTGATGGACAACCAGTTCGTAGGCTAGTTTGGTAGAAGTGGTGGTTTAGCATGAACCCAAGTAGCACTTATGTGCCTTTTTGTTACCACAACTCGTCTGGCGATAGTTGTGGATGTGATACAGGCGATCCTAGATCCAGCATGTCAGGTTTAGAAAACGGATAAAACCTTGGTTGGTCTAACGCACGTAATCTCGAACTCAGGAGGACATGCCCAAATTCTACTCAGATATCTGGGCTCAGCTGTATCCTCTGACTATATGCTGCCTCACCATAACTTTCGAAGACCATTCTCCTGCATCCTTCCAAGCAGAGAGGAGTGGGAGAGGAACGAATTGGGCCCCGAAACCATATCCATCTACACTGATGGTTAAAAAATGGATGTAGGCGTTGGAGCTAGAGTGTTTTCAGAAATACTAAAGCTAAACAGCACCTTTCGTCTCCCTGAGCACAGCAGTGTCTTCCAAGCCGAAATATTGGCAGTAGCAGAGGCAGCCAAAGCGACCTCAATGCTGGCGATACCACCTGATGATATCACCATCTTCATTGACAGTCAGGCTGCAATAAAAGCTATCTCTGCTGTCGAAATAAAATCTCGGCTTGTGAAACGTTGTCGTGAAGAGCTAAAGGTTCTTGGCGTCCAACATAATGTTAAGCTCTGCTGGGTCCTCGGACACAGAGGCATACAGGGCAATGAAATTGCTGACGAACTGGCGAGAAAGTGATCTGCCTCCAGCATTGACCAAGCAGACCAGTCTGTCAAACCACCACTATGTGACCTCAAATCTGAAAATGCATCTTATAGATGATGACCTCTGTAGAGGCAGCGGTGATGAAGAAATACACGAGGATACCCTCCACTTTCTGTGCCACTGCCCAGGCCTCAGCCAATTAAGAATGAGAACCTTAGGAAAATACTTTTTCCATGACCTCACGGATCTATCCGAAATCCCTCTCCCTAATCTTTTCAGGTTTGCAACAACATCTGGATGGCTGGAAAGAGGCTAACAACAATGGATAGTAACGGGACAGTGAATAAAACAACCACACAAGTGGACCCCCAGCGGGCATCACAATGGGTCTATATTGAATTGAGTGCGATGAGGGAAGATACACACCGTCTGCCTCATCAACCCACCAACCTAACCTAACCTAACGCACGTAATGTGGCTCTTGCTATAGTGCCGGACATTTGCAGATGAAATGAGAGAGGGTTTCTCTCTTATTTGTGTTCCAGAAACTGCGGCATTGGGGGTTGTATGGGATCCCCAGTTTTTCCGCATCGTCTCCAATTAGCCAGTGTCCAGTGACTATCGTCGTAATTCTTGCGATGTCTGGCGAGTAGGTCGTTTGTTCGGTTCTTGTCGTGGGAGGCCATATCTTCCTCGATATGACGCAATTTATCAACTTTCTCCATTTGGAGTCAGCCTTCTTCAGGATGTTTGTGTGGGTTTGTCTTTTAACCGCAAGTGAGCCGTATAGACCTGATCCTTGCCTGGTCAGCTTGTCTGCACGCTCGTTTCTTTCAATGTCACTATGCCCTGGGACACAGAGAAGTTTGACCCTGAAGTATTCGCCCAGATGGGCAAGTTCGTTCCGGCATTGCTGTACCAGCTTGGAGGATATGGTAGCCGAGGTGATGGCCTTAAAGGCCGCTTGACTATCTATGAGGATAGCAATATTTTGCTTTTTCGTAGTGTCACGCCACGGTAGCGTGCAAGCCTCTCGTATAGCCAGTAGTTCCGCCTGTAATACTTACTTCAACTTGATTGGCGCTACACTCCGGGATAAACCTGAGCCTCAACCAACATGCCTCTCCCATTGGCCCGGTCCTTAGCTAACTGCCTACAGTCACGCACTCCAAGTTGGTTGAGGTCAGTTTCTACTTGTGCGCGCCACCTAATGCGAGGTCTTTCTCTACTGCGTCCGACGTCTGGTTGGGAATCGAAGACTCTGCGATACGGTCCATGCTTCAGCGCCGTAGAGCAGTACTGGGATGATCAGGGTTCGAGTGAGGGCTTTACTACTAAATTGCCTTCTTAGCCCGAAGAAACAGCGGTTGGCAAGAGTAATTCTTCGTTTGATTTCTGACGAGGTGTTGTTGTCAGAGTTAATACCAGACCGTGTTCGACAAAGTCCCGTACTACCTCAAAGTTATATCTGTCAATGGTGACGTTCTGTCCAATTCGTCGATGTTGTGTGTCCTTTCGTGTTGAAAGCATATACTTAGTCTTACTCTCATTTACTGCTAAAACCTTTTTCGGCGCTTCCTTCCCTATACTAGCAATAGCAAAGGAGGCTATGACATCACGTTGAGTCCTACCGACAAAGTCAATATCGTCGCCGTATGCTAGTAGTTGCACCGATTTTTGGAAAAGTGTGCCTCTGGTGTTGGCTCGGGAGTTTTGCACATTCCTCTCAAGAATCAAATTCAAGAAATCACATAACAACGCATCACCTTGCCTAAATCCTTTTTTGGTATCGAATGTGTCGGTGAGGTCTTTTTTGCCCCTGATGGTGCAGCGAGTATTCTCCATCGTCATCCTTCACAAATGGACGAGTTTGAGCGTTATACCAAAACCAGACATGGCTCTGTATAGTTTGTCTCCATCAATTCTGTCGTATGCGGCTTTGAAATCGATGAATAGGTGGTGGGTATCGATTTGGATTTCTTGGTTTTTTTCCAGGATCTGCCGAAGTGTGAAAATTTGATAGATTGTGGACTTTCGTGGCCTAAAATCACACTGATAAGGGCCAATCAGGTTGTTGGTAAACGGTTTCAGGCGTTCACGTATTACGGCAGATAGGATATTGTAGGCGATGTTGAGCAGACTTATGATTCTATAGTTGCTGCAGTTCAGAGGGTCTCCTTTTTTTGTGGATCGGGAAAATAATGCTGAGGTTGCATTCTTCAGGCATACTTTCATTCGACCAGATTTGGCTTATGAGTTGGTGAGTGTTACTTACCAGGTCATCTCCGCCGGCTTGATCTGGAGACCGCCATGTTCCCTTATCGATATCGAAGTGAGGAAACCGTGTGCTGGCTATAGTGGCATTTCATGCCTCAGCGAAATCAATAAGCCTAAGTCCGTTGCAAGCTGTGTTGTCCTGTAGGCTGTGTTTTTCGACAATACTGCTAAAGTTGTCTTCTCTTCCTACCATTGCGTTAAAATCTACCAGCACGATTTTAACGTCGTATTTCGGTAGGCCCTCATAAGCTTAGTGAAGGAGCCCGTAATCTTGGGCTTTATAATCTTTTTCCTCCGTCGGAGCATGAGCGCATATAAGGCTTATGTTGGCGAATTTGGCCTTGATGTAGATTGTTACAATGCGTTCGCTAATGTCTTGGAAACATAAGACTTCTTGCCTAAGTCTGGCAATTTTAACAAATCCGCATCCGAATAGTCGCTGTTTCTGCTCACTATAATACGTTCCATAGTAGATGTCACAGTTTTTCATCCTCTTTTTGGCCGGCCCATCCCATCATATTTCCTGGATGGCAGTAATGTCTGCTTTGTAACAGTTTAGATCTTCCGCTAGTTGTTCGCCAGCACCTCTCCAGTGCCAGTTCCAATTTATTATATAACCTTCGGACACGGGGCCATCAGTATTCAGTATCCACTACGGGATTGAGTGCTGCCGTTGACCTTTCGGTTCAGCCACCACCATCTCTGTTCAAGAGACCTGACTTACCCTTGAAATTCCTAGATGACCTGTTCTCCGAATATGTCGAAGCGGCTCATCTAGGTTCGCCTGGGATAGCAGGCCGGGTATTCATTGCGTGCCATTCTGACCAGGCTGTTCATAGTGTTGCTGTTTTTTTTTAGTTGCGCCTCACCAATCTGAGGGTGTCCAGGTGATGTTGGAAGTTTGCAATCCTTCTTGAAAGCTGGACTTTACGCAGAGCTTCGCAGCGTCTTTATTGTCTCATCCATCTATTAACTTTCATGCTGTTTGTTCTTCTAGACGTCGATATATCACAGACCGTGTGCTAATGGTGCATATAAGATTGTGCACGGGAGTCTCAGCTTCGAATGTGTTCATATCGAAAGATCTGTCATTCCATTTGGGACCCGTACATTTTGGGAGCTTAGCTGATCTCTTGGCTTTGATTTCCAGTATTATCATCTGGTGGTGGTTGTGTGAATATTCCTAACTGACCCGCCACTGCATGGTGCTCAGGATGAGGTTGCTTGTAAATATGATGTCGATGATGGAGCCTACTTCAGCCTTCCGATAGGTACACGAACTACCCTCGTTAGCGATGCTTATCGCTAGAGGAGCAAATGTTTCCAGCAATACCAATCCTCTGTTGTTGGTGAGTCTGCTGTCCCACTCCGTGGCCCATGAATTGATGTTTCTTTCAATGATCACTGGGGTTCTCTGGAAATTAGTTTGTATTTGGTTTTGCCCAGGGCGAGGTTTGCGAGAAGTTGTTCTTACGAACTACCTCTCCAATATTGGAAGCTTTCGGAGCTTCGCGATAATTGAACTTCATGTTCCTTGGAATGCAGCCCCAGTTGAAACACACTCACAAAAACCTATTTAAGTTCATATTCACATGCACTGATTGCTTACACCCTTCACTTTGAAGATTTAACAACTTTCACTACCTCTCACGCATCCAAAGCTGAACTGCAAGTGTGTGCAACTAATATTAATCGATCCACTCCTCCCGGGGATAGATGAAATGAATTCTCTAACCCACTCGCGGTCTAATGATCGGCAGATGCATGATCCCGATTAGTACCAAAAAAAAAACTCTCTTCTCAATTTCAAACATGCTGACGTGCCAAGGAGCAAGTATGTGTACGCTCATGGAATCGAGATCACTTCTAAGACTGGGTGCACCTTTTCAACAAGCATCTGCCTGATAATCTAACCTAACATAGTGCCAACACTGCCACCGCTGTACACAGAGATGTTCCGCTTAATTTAGTACGAGGCACGTGCTGGACGAGTTTGGCAAGGAATGAGATCCCGATGCAAAACCGCACAGCATGAAGCAACTTGGACTTTCTAATAAATTGAACACGTCTAACCACCTTCACTGTAAAGGATTTTTTTTTGTGTCCACAAAGTGGAGTAAGCAGTTTGATCATCGAGGATAAACGTCGGAAGTGGAACGTGGACCTGGTTTTGTTGTCCAGCACCACCGCCAGCTATATCATATGAAACCAGTGCGGACTAATTTCAATTTATTTGATTGCGATTCTATAATTATTACGGGTTCTGAGGATGGGATAAGGTATGCGAATGGCAACTGTCTTTGCCTTTTTATTGAGCTGCAGGTTGACGACCTTAGGTGAATCCCGATGTGTTCAACAAAATTGTTTGCATTTTAACTGTAATACAGGGAGAGAAGATCGTCCACTTTAGAGGATGATTCGCGATTCCTCCTTTTAGTTAGAAAGGACATCAGAAGCGTCACTGGGATTACCTAACGTAGCTGAGTCTAAGCAGGATGGTACGGCAAAAGGTGAAGAGATGCAAGTCCATAAAAACAGACCAAATGACATCGAAATAGAAATGTCTTAACGTTCCATATTAAACGTCGTATCTGAGGCATTGTGTGGATTACCCGTGGTAGCTAAGCGTTAACCACCTGGGTTGGGGGAACAGTGATATTCAGGTCCAAGATGAATGGCCACTGCCCGTATAGAACAAGATGTGATAGAAAGTCTTCGGCAAAATGTTAGCAGTGCATTGAAAAAGACAAGACAAGAAGAAGATAAGAAGATAACCCTATTCCCAATATAGAGGCACTCGGATGCTGCGGGAGCCTTCTAAACCCGAGCTGAGGCGGAACGTGCTGCAGTGGGGGTAGGTTCATAATATTCATTAAACGTGCCTCAGTGCTTTACTTAATGAATATTTTTAGAGACCACCTAACATACAGAATTGGTGGACTAAATAAGACTATAGTGATGTATTTCTCCAACGACTAGTACATTGAGCGGTTACTTTATCAAATCAAGAATTTATAAAATCTAGAGCTTATAAAAAATTGCATGATGAAACTGTATAAAAATTCCTGAAGGCTGTGGATCGAAATTTAGGAACAGCAACTAGATTCAAATTATTACGATGTATATTATAATTTTCAAGAACTTTAATATTTAAGTTACCAGATTTATAGAAAAAAGACTTTAGAACTTTGAAGCAACATAAATGCCGAACAGGAAGGATTTTCAAATCGTAAAATAGTGAGAAGGTAGGATGTAAGCGATTTTTCCCGCAGATTTTTTCTTACAATAAATTTCTGTAGAACTAGAAGTGGTTGGATTCTGTTAAATTTTGCTCCCCCTCAACAAGTAATGCCATATTGTAGTTTAGCTTGAAAAATACCAAAATAAATTATCTTAAGAAGGTTTATTGAACAGACATTCTTCAGAAAAAAAAACGCCTTAGTGTCATGTGAAAATATTGCCTTAAGTTATCAATGTCATTATTAAAGCACATGCTAGAGTCAGTAATTAGCCCCAGGTATTTAACTTCTGTGACGCTTTCAATTTGAAAACAGTTTTTACTGCAGTTTAGATTACTACAAAAAGTTTTAGCGGAAGGGCTAGTGCTACAGAAGCAGTTCAACATTGAAAATCTTTGGCACTCAGGAGCATGACATTCAGCATCTAACGACTTTTGAGTTGGCAGACTGTAAAACATTATTTTTGTTTTGGAACTGATCCTCAGCCTGTGTGCAGCAAACCATATTCTAAACATATCTAAATCTGAATTGATATCAGCAATTAAATTAAGAGGGCTAGCAAGACCATAAGTTAAACCAACATCATCTGCAAAAACAGTGATAACACCTTTGAATTTTTGCTCAAACAGTGAGTTTATATCAGGAATAGAATTGGTCCCAATACAGAGCCCTGGGGTACCCCCACGTTCAAAAACCTAATTTTACTCCTAGTTCCTTCAACCTTTTTTTTTTTTTTTTTTTTTAAATTCTGACATGCCTAAGCAGTAATATACACATCGACCTAAAAGATCTATTGTGCTTGCCGTCAGATGCTTTTTAGGTTAGTAGCGTTTCTACTTTCCTAATGTAGCTGATAATACTTTCAGCCGAAGATTTCCTCAATTCTTCGGGACTTAAGAATTCCCTGAAGAAAGATTCTCTTCTCATACCGTAAAGGGCCGGGCATTCACATATGATATGCTCGGCTGTTTCGTCTTCTTCTAGACATAGTCTGCACTCCGGTGAGTCGACTAGACGCATTTTGTTTAGGTGATATCGGAGACCGTGATGACCAGTTAGGTAGCCTACTAAGTTTTTGATATCGTGCCTGCGCAGATTTAGTATCTTGTTGGCATCTGATTTGAAGGGCTGAATAGCTCTTTTGGCCTGTCTTAGGCCTGGGATGTTTCCCCAGTATGAAACACATCTGTTTTGTTCCCAGTTTTTTATGACTAGATTTATGGCTGATTTGGGGATTGCACAGAAGGGTTCAGGTCCAATGAAGGGGGTTTTCGAACCTTTTCTGGCTAGTTCATCAGCTTTTTCGTTACCTTCAACTCCCTTATGTCCGGGGACCCACCATAGTCTGGTTTTGTTCCTGGAACTGAGTGTTTGGAGGGAGTTGAAGCAGTGTAGTACTGATTTGGAGTCAATGATGTGTGAGCTAAGGGCTTTTATAGCTGCTTGACTGTCCGTGAATATATGGATGTTTGCGCCTTTAATACCTGAGTTGTGTATTAGGTTTGCGCATTCTTTTATGGCATGGAGCTCAGCTTGGAATACACTAGGGTTTTTTCCCATAGGTATTGAGATGTTTTTATTTGGTCCATGTATGCCAGCTCCTACCCCTGAGTCCATTTTAGAACCATCCGTATACCACTTTAGGCCGTTTAGGCAGTTTGGTGGGATGTTGCTACACCATGCTTCTCTGGTTGTGATCTCCGTTGAGAATCTTTTGTCGAGGCATAGTGTCTTTGGTAAGCGGTCTGTAACCGCACAGATCATGTCAAGTTCTGGAAGTTCGGATAGAAGTTCAATTAGTTTTAGGTGTTCACTAATATTTAATTCTTCCGCTTGTGTCAAACTTGCTGAGCTGCGAATTGCCACTTTTTTTATATAAATGTGGAGGGGTGTTAGTCCTATTAAGGCTTCTATAGCCGCCGTGGGACAGGTACGCATAGCTCCGGTAATGCCCAGACAGGCAAGCCGTTGTACCTTGTTTAATTTATTTACAGTTGTTTTTTGGGTGACTTTGTTCCACCTTACTATTGAAGCGTATGTTATAATGGGCCTGACCATGATCGTGTAGATCCAGTGTGTGGTCTTTGGAGAGATTCCCCAGGTTTTACCATACATGCTTCGGCAAGCCCAGAAAGCTTTGGTTGCTTTTTGAATTTTGTTGTTGATTTGGGAGTTCCAGCTTAGTTTTTTATCAAGGATCACTCCAAGATATTTTACTTCGTTGGAATACTAAATGTATGTACCATTGATTGAAATTTGGGTAAGATTTAATTTCCTCCTTTTTGTAAAAGGGACGATGATAGCCTTGCTGGGGTTTATAGAGAGACTTTCTTTATTACACCAGTCTATGACTATCTTAAGGGCGTTTTGCAAACGTGTTGTAACTTCGTTTGGTTCTTCGCCCTTTATTATGATGACTAGGTCATCGGCGTATCCAATTATATTGAAACCTGCATTACTTAGGTCTTGAAGTAGGTTATCGATAACCAGAGACCATAGTAGGGGTGAGAGTACTCCTCCCTGAGGGCAGCCTTTAACGGCTGTTACTGATACTGAGGTCTGTGCTGATAAAGCAGTTATTTTCCGACTTTCAAGCATCGCTTTGATCCATTTGATGGTGGGATGATCTATTCTTCTATGAGTCAAAGCATTTGATATGGAGTCATATCCAGTGTTGTCAAAAGCGCCTAGGAAGGCACATAAAGCTACTTCTTTGTTTTCGTATGCACTTTTTATTTGTGATGTTAAACTTAGAAGTGCTCCTTTCGTGGATTTACCTTTTTGGTAGGCGAATTGACATGGGTGCAGAGGAGTGCTTTCATTTAAGCACTCTCTAATGTGTACGTCAAGTATTCTTTCCATTGTTTTCAGGAAAAACGATGTTAAGCTTATTGGACGGTATGATTTAGGTAGTTCTATTGGTTTGCCTGGTTTGGGGATAAATACCACGTTTACCTCCCTCCAGGTTTGTGGTATGTAGCCCCAATTGAAACTAAACCTAAATATGGCTACCATAGTGGGTAGGAAAAAGTCCAAGCCCTTTTGTATAAGAGCAGGAAAGATTCGGTCTGTCCCTGGTGCCTTGTATGGTTTAAATGAGTTGATCGCCCATTTGACCTTATCCGGAGTGAAAAGTTTGCCGGATAAACTATTAATCCTTTTCAGGTTTATAGGGGGTGAGTCATCTATCATGTGTTCATGAAACTCACTTGTGATTGTAGAGCCGGGAAAGTGTACCTGAAGAAGTGTGGTCAACGTTTCTTCCCGGTCGCATGTGATTTTACCGTCAGCTTTGACTAGTAATCCCATGCAGTTTGTTTTATCTTTCGAGAGTGCCCTCTGGAGACGCGCCACCGCCGGAAGCTCTTCGAGTTCCTCACAGTATTTGCGCCAGGACGCTCTTTTTGATTTTCGCAACTCTATGTTGTATTGGGTAAGTAGAGATTTATATTGGTCCCACTTTCCGGTGCGTTTGGCTTTATTGAAAAGTTTTCTTACTCTTTTACGGAAACTTTCTAGGTTATCGTTCCACCATGGTGTGCACCTCTTTGACACAGTGCGTTTAACCTTACAGCTATTTGTAAAAGATGAGATGATAATGTCATTTAGTTGACATTGTGCGACTTCCGCTTCACTTACACATGAAGGTTTTTCTGGAAGTATGTCAAATTTAATCGATAGATTTTCTCGATACGTTCTCCAATTTGTGAGTTTGATGTCGTATTTTATCGGCGCATCCTCGGTGTTGCATCTTAATTGGAAACTTATGTGCATGTGATCCGATAAAGATGCCTCAACAGAAACGTGCCAATTTTCGACGGTGTTTTGTACAAACGGAGAAGAGATAGTAAGGTCTAAAACTTCTTCTCTTAAAACGTTTCTAAACGTGGGTTTATTACCCTTATTTAGTATAACTAAATTGTTGCTATATAGGTAATCTAATAAGGACTCACCTCTTCTGTTTGTATCTCGACTGCCCCATATTGTGTTATGCGCGTTGGCGTCGCAGCCGAAGATAAGATGTAGTTGCTGGGTCTGGCAGTACTGGACAAGTTCCTGTACTGGGCGAGGTGGTATTTCGTCATCTCCAGCAAAGTACGCCGATGCGCATACAATTTTTTGTAGCTCTCGGCCGTTGCGTCTTTCTAAAAGGACAGCCACCAGATCTTTGGTAATGAAACCTGGAATGGGAGAGAATTTTATATCTTTTGCAACTAAAAGAGCTGCCCTTGGTCTAAAATTTCCCCGGGCGAACATGAGCTCTCTGGTTTTACTTTGCAACAAAACCTTTACTCTTTGAGATATATTTTCAAGATATGAGTTGAGCCACTCAAGAAAAAAACCTCGAAAACCAGCATATTCTAATTTCTGTAACAAAATGTAATGGTTAACCATATCAAATGCTTTGGTAATGTCGACGAACAAACCTGTAGTACACTTTTTATTGTCTAAACTATCAAATATTTGTGAGCAAAAGTTGAGTAGTGCATCCTTCGTACTCTTACCTATTTGAAACCCGTATTGGAATGGACTGAAAAAGTTTGTATTATTCAGAAAGCTAACAATTCTATTTTTCACAACTTTTTCAAATACATTGCTTACTGAGGGAAGAAGCGAAATAGGTCTATAGTTGCTTATATCATTTGTTGCACCTTTTTTAAAAGTGGAACTACATCCGCAGATTTAAGAGCTACGGGAAAAACTCCAGATAAAACGTTTTTATTAAAAATATGCACTAGGACATCGAAAACAAAACAAGCAACATTCTTCAACACTCGATTTGAAATGCCACAGGAATTTGTATTTTGTAGAGAACCAATAGTTTTCAATAACTCTAGGACTGTGATGTGCTCAAAGAAAAATGTACATCTCTGGGCATTTGTCCTAGGTAAACCATAAATTTTCAGATTTTATCAAAACTTTTAATTTTTTAAAAATTTTCATTTTTCATCAACATTTTAAGATTTTAAAAATTTACGCGATCCTAGGATCACCATTAACATTCCTTTGTCATTCAAAATTTTAAAAATGTTCATTTTCTCATTTTTCATTAAAATTTTTAAGTTTTTGAAAATTTTACACGACCCTAGGGTCACGATAAATTTTCATTTTTCATCAAAATTTTCAGGTTTTTGAAAATTTTACACGACCCTAGGGTCACGATAAATTTTCATTTTTCATCAAAATTTTCAAGTTTTTGAAAATTTTACACGACCCTAGGGTCACGATAAATTTTCATTTTTCATCAAAATTTTTAAGTTTTTGAAAATTTTACACGACCCTAGGGTCACGATAAATTTTCATTTTTCATCAAAATTTTTAAGTTTTTGAAAATTTTACACGACCTCAGGGTCACGATAAATTTTCATTTTTCATCAAAATTTTTAAGTTTTTGAAAATTTTACATGACCCAAGGGTCATCGTTTTTTTTTCATCGTTTTGGAAGTTCATAAGAGATTAATTAGGACTATATCCACTGAGCGAGCTTGGAGTCGGTGCTTAGGAATATCAAATCGAATTCAGTGTTGAAACTGTAGAAGGCTTCCAGTAGCTTCTGTGGTAGCACCTTCTATAAGGACTATCATCTCCAGTACGCTGTAAAGGGTATCGCTTGAATGTTTGAATGACGTCCTTCCATGCTAAAAGCTGAATCACGTAATCATCCAGCGGCACACTACAGAGCTGGATTAAGTTTTGAGCTCCAGGCGACGAATATATCATACGCGGCTTTTAATTCCATAAAAATGTAATAATTCTATCATTGACAAAATTTGGGATATGTGGAACTCTATATTACTCAGAAACTAGTGAGCTAAATCTCAAATCCGTCATCTATAAATGAAGTCATAGGTTAGGTTTTATGCGTTAATGGCATTCTGCTGTAGCGGACTTAAGTCATATAAAAGGTGGTCCAACTATAATGCACGATGTTAATTGTGAGTCCCACCTTAACGTCAAGTTGTTTGACCAACTTAATTTGACATTTTTTTGTATCAGTGTTTGACAGATTCACCCATGGATAGGTACATAATTGAGCAGTGCCTTAAGATTTTTGAAGCCTTTTACGAAAATGGGCGTTCAAATCAAAATGCATTTCGTGCACTTTGTAATTTTTTTGGTCAGCATAATCGACCAAATGTGTCCACCATCGGGAGAATTTTGCACAGATTTCAGCAAACCGGGTCTGTAGAAAATGTGAAAACACCTGTGCATGCTCGGCCAGTTTGTTCTGCGAAAAACATTGCTGTTGTTCGCGATAGTGTGGCAGAAGAACTGTCAACATCGACTCGTCGTCGTGCCCAACAATTGAACATCTCACGAACATCACTGATGCGAATTTTGAGTAAAGATTTGAATTTACAAGCGTACAAGGTTCAATTGACTCAAGAGCTAAAGCCTACTGACCATTTCAAGCGTGCGTCGTCAATACGCCGAAGGGATTACAGAAGTGAATGGTGACTTTCCACAGAAAATCATCTTCAGCGACGAGGCACACTTTCACATCAGTGGATTCGTTAACGAGCAGAATTGCCGCATTTGGGCAAATGAGAATCCACGAGTGATTGCTGAAAAGCCGATGCATCCACTGAGAGGGACTGTTTGGGGCGGTTTATGGGCTGGCGATGACATCGGGCCGTACTTCTGCGAAAATGAGATCGGCCAAGCAGTTACTGTGAATGGTGAAATGACAATAGACTTCTTGTGGCCAGAAAACGAGGATATGGACCTGGACGATATGTGTTTTAAACAGGATGGGGCCATTTGCCACACAGGCAACGAAACAATGGCTATTTTGCGTGAGAAATGGACGTTATCTCACGTGGTGGAGATGTTAATTGGCCGCCATGGTCACGTGATTTGACACCGTTGGACTTCTTTCTTTGGGGATATTTAAAAGAAAAAGTTACGTCAATAAGCCAAGGACAATTCAAGAGCCAAAGGAAAAGATAATTCGGCACATTAACAACATTGACCCTCAATTATGTCTCAAAGTCATTGAAAATATGGACCATCGGATGGAGGTATGCCACCGAAGTCGTGGCGAGCATTTGGCCGATATTTTGTTCCACACATAATGGCCATAGATCCTTCTATCATAATAAACCAAAGCAGGTAAATCTAGCCATACAACTGCAAAAGATTTTAGGCCTATAAGTCTGACGTCCTTCATTCTGAAGACTTTTGAAAAATGCTTATACAAAGGGCAAAGGGGTTGAAACAGCACTGCATGACGTTGTTAGTGCTATAGAAAAGTCTCTAAAAGACAAAGAATACACACTCGCAGCTTTCCTAGATATTGAAGGAGCTTTCAACAATGTCAAAACATGCGCAGTGGAAAGGGCATTGCAGAATTCCAACGTTGACCAGGCACTCACTAACGTGATTGTAAGTCTTCTCAAAGAAAGGAATATCAAGGCAAAACTGGGCGACACTGAACTAAAAGTAAACGCCTCAAGGCGCACACCACAGGGAGGAGTCATTTCTCCTCTACTATGGGTTCTTGTCGTTAATGAAATACTAATGAAATTCAAAAACAGGGGGGTTAAAGTAATTGCGTACGCAGACGATGTAGTATTGCTTGCGACAGGCAAATTCTTACCAAACATAAGCGAGCTGTTAGAAAACTCGCTCCGGACACTAAACACGTGGTAAAAGCAATGCGGCCTTGTGGTTAACCCCCAAAAAAACCGAGCTTGTGCTGTTCACAAATAGAAGAACAATACCACCAGCTATAGAGGGAATACCCCTTAAAATAGCTGGAAGTGCGAAATATCTGGGAATAATTTTAGACAGATAGCTCAATTGGAGACTTAATGTCAATGAAAGAGTTAAGAAAGCAGAAAATGCAAACGGAGAAGAGATGGTAAGGTCTAAAACTTCTTCTCTTATAACGTTTCTAAACGTGGGTTTATTTCCCTTTTTTAGTATAACTAAATTGTTGCTATATAGGTATTCTAGTATATTCTATTCTAGCTGGGTCTGGCAGTACTGGACAAGTTCCTGTACTGGGCGAGGTGGTATTTCGTCATCTCCAGCAAAGTACGCCGATGCGCATACAATTTTTTGTAGCTCTCGGCCGTTGCGTCTTTCTAAAAGGACAGCCACCAGATCTTTGGTAATGAAACCTGGTATGGGAGAGAATTTTATATCTTTTGCAACTAAAAGAGCTGCCCTTGGTCTAAAATTTCCCCGGGCGAAGATGAGCTCTCTGGTTTTACTTTGTAAACCAAATAACTTACCCTCTGTTGCCCATGGCTCCTGGATTAAACCTAGAGCGATGTTCCCTTCGGCACATCTTTGGTTGTAGGTGTCCGAGGCACCTATAGCTCGGTGCAGGTTTGCCTGCAGCACATTTAGTAGGGTGGTCATCGTTTCCTACCGTGCTCAGGGTTTCGTACCCTATAAGGCTTGTTATCGCCTCTTCTACGTACGATACCCTGTTGAGAGAGACCTTCGTGTCTATCTCTCGGACCGTTTTTTCGCTGTCCGTGTTTTTGCCGTTCATGCGCCCGTTCCGCAGCTAGCTTTGGTCTAAACTGTTGCTGGCTGATGTTTACGTTGCTCGTACTAGGGGCGTTTGGCGATACTGTCGTAGGCAGTGAACCAGTCTCCTTTTTATCGTTTCCGGCGGCAGTACTAATACTGGCTGCTGGCTGCGATGAGCTGGCGCTTGTTTTTTCTGACGACTTTTTCTTTGTATCAGTGTCAGTGTCACTATTTTTTCGGGCCTGAATTGCAGTGGCTCAGTGGCGCGATGGTTAGTGCGATGAACTGCCGCGCAGGAGGTCTGGGTTCGATTCCCAGCCGTAGCAACACCTAAATGATTTTTCACTGGCCCTCCTCTCGTGATGATCTGACAAATCATCCGAGTAGTATCAATTGTCAAGAATAGCTTATCTCAACTTAGCCGTTCGGAGTCGGCATAAAACAGGAGGTCCCGCCATCGTGCAAGAAGTACACACGCACACATGAATGGTTGTGAGAAAGCTAGGCCCTGGGTACTAACGAGCCTGTTGCGCCAAAAATTTGTATTTTTGAATTGCAGACTTGTCGGATCCCTTAAGGATGATCTTGATTTGTCCAAATCTATATGATACCATCCCCTTTAGCTCCGCAAGCCTACGCATCGCACTCTCGTTTATTACAAAGACCATGTGGGCGACGACTTTCTCGTCCGATATTTGCAGAACTCTTCACGTTCTCGTATTCAGGTCTCTGTTTTGACCGTCTAGTATTGCCAGTATTCTCTCATTCATGACTCCGGTACTCTGCGGGAAGAAAGCTCTGACAATATGTGGTCTCGGAAAGTCTTCCTCTCCCACAAGCATTACTTCCAACTCGCATTTCTCCTTCAGTCTGAGGAAGTTGGTTTTCATCCACTCTGAAGTGGTGATGTCCGCACATACTAACAAGAGCCATCCGGCTTTGAAAGTTGTCCCGCGGAAAGCTGGCTTTGCATCCCCGTCGCGCAGTTCGATCGTGATGTCCATAGTCCTCTCTTGTATCTGAACCATTTGTTCATTTGTGAGAGGATTGCGATCGATATCGACTGGTGCGACACCCAATCTGACAGAGCTCGCTATATCTCTATAGGTGGTTCTGTCAGAGGTGTTTTCCCAGTGCGAGCTCGTTTCGCTTCGGACTGAGGTGGTGTGTTGTCCTCAGATCTCATGCGTTTGGCTTTTCAGCGCTCTGTTGAAACGACGCTGTTCCGCTGGCGTGAACCTGATGCGCTTGGAATCAGTTTGAGCCGTTTTGCCAGGGGTCCCTGGCGCTTCTGTATATTCCGGATGCAATTCATCCGAGAGTATACTGATGCTGTATACAGTACTTGATTCCGAGGCTGAGTCGCTCAGATGAGACAATTTCTCTTCTAGGCTCATCATCTCGAAATCACTGATTTGTGACCCTTCCCGATTGGCAGGTGTCGTGTCGGTTTCGACAGGGTGTTCTGAAACATCCCGAGCTGTTGATGCATTTGTAGAGGCATCATTCTCTATGTTTTTTTCTTTTGGTATTTCAATTTTTCCCACGAGTAGGCGGGATTTATTGGTCGCCCGTGGTCTACCCGTCTAACCACAGGAAGGCTATCTTGAGATCGGAGGTAGCCCGGTATCCGAAATTCGCAAACTAGCGGCTTAAAACTCCCTTTTTAGCCATGCATCCTTCGGCGTTTGCTGTTCCACCTTGGATTTGGGTTTACGGGTTTTCTCCCACCTCAAACTTATGGTTCCCGCTTGTACATTGATCGTGCGTTGCAACGTGTTACAGCGCACGGTCAATGTCTAAGTGGGACCCTTGGCTGACACTAAACAGGCATGCTGATTAGTCATTTTCAGGTGGGCGCCCGCGGGAAGGACTGAAAGATGAGGATTTTGCCCAACCCTACCCAACCCATGCGACCAATACTCACATATAGCAGTATAGTCTGGTGGCAAGCCACAGACAGAGCAACCAACTTGAAGCAAATGACAAAAATACAAAGACTAGCGTGTATAGGGATAACCAGTGCGATGAGAACAACCCCAACCTCTGGATTGGAGGTGATTCTGAATCTGCTGCCCTTAGATCTATACATGCAGGAATTAGCTGCCAAAAGCTCCTCGAGGATCAGCCAAACGAACAGCTGGATCCCGATCCTCGCTGGGCATGCGCAGGTCCTAAAGAAATACGTAGGGAGCGTAGTAAACTCTGACTATCTATCTCCCTATCTAGACTTCGATCGACCCTTCACCTGCTCGTTTCCGAGCAGAGACGAATGGGACAAGAATGAACCCCACAAAAAGGAAATCGATATTCATCTTCACAGATGGATCAAAGATGGACTGTGGAACAGGTGCTGGCATATTCTCAGAGGAATTAGTAATACACAAATCAATCTGGCTTCCTGATCATAGTAGTGTGTTCCAGGCTGAGGTGCTAGCAATCGCTGAAGCGGCTCATTTCCTGTTCTCATTTCCTGTTCCTGGTTCCTGGTCACATGGACATAGACGGCAACGAGATGGCCGACGAACTGGCAAGAAATGGATCTGCTACAGATCATGACCGGGCACTAGAAACGGTCGAACCACCACTCTGTAACCACAGAGAAAGAGTGGAATACAAAACCCCAATGAAAGCCAATACCAGGTGGAAGTCATTGACTACCAGCGAAATATCTCGGAAGCTCTGGCCAGAATACAACGGAAACCGGACCAAACAACTTTTCCGATACGACAGAAGCTCCTTATCCAAACTGGTAGGGGCTCTCACTGGTCACAACTTTCTCAGAACCCATACAATGAAACTAAATCTCAAGGATGACGATATCTGTAGAGGCTGCGGCAATGAGGAAACACACAAGGATACACCTCATTTCCTCTGTCACTGCCCGAGTCTCTGTCACCTGAGGAACAGAACACTTGGAAGCTACTACTTCCAAGGCATCCAAGAGCTTTCCAATATTCCATTTCCCTATCTTTACAGGTTCCTACAAACATCAGGATGGCTGGATAGAGTGGAGTAACCCGTAGTAACGATAAGGAAGGAGGTAATCCCACCCAGGTTATCAAAATGGGTCCACATGGACCTAAGTGTGGCGGAATAGAGGATCCTCTACTCCACCAACCCGTAAACCTAACCTAACATCATAATAAACAAATATTAAGATGGTTCTCTGAAAGCTTTTTGTTTTATTTACACTTAACATCGTGCGTTTTCGTTGGACCACCCTTTAGTTCAAATCATAAGTGCACGGTTTACCTGCAGCTGAACCTTCCACATAGAAACAGTTCCACTTGTCAAAGTGTATCTACAGAAAACCAAAAACCCATTAGACAACTTATAAATCACTTAGAACATTATAAATCTCCATGAAGCACCTCCCCAGGAGGTCTTACCAAGCAGCCCGATAAAAACCACCCTTTCATCTTGTCGCCATATTTCTTTCCTCCAAACACCTTATTGCGGGGCCAAAAAGGTGCTAAAACATCTCACGAACTCCCCAACCAGATAACTCCGAACACAAAGCTAAAAGCCTAGACTCGGTATCTAGTCCATTTTACCATTTGAATGGTGCTAAATCCTATTACCAAGGCTAAGTGATCACTAAAGGCTTTCTCACCCACCACATGTGCGCGCGCAGGTTAGACAGGCATGAACTCCGTTTTATATGCAAATAAAATTAGTTACCTCTACCTATGGCCTAGTCGAGCCAGCATCAGAGGGAAAGCGCAATAGCATCGCCTCCATCAATAAATCCTTCCAACTTGTTCAATGCACTCTTGAGCACCTTTTACAGCACTCGGCAGCATCAGTTTAGAATCACTGTACTGTGCTGCGCCTGCGCGGCACGATCTTCTTCTTCTGCATCCAGAGCTGAACCATCACCATCTGTGCGCACCATCTCCGGCGTGGAATTTATTTGCAAATAAATTTAAATTTTATATCCGTTTGCAGTGCGCAGGCCTCCACGCCGCCGCGCCATTGTCCTCTGCAGCGGTATAGTATTCAAATTTTGCACTCGGTAATAATTTACAATTTTGTTCAAAGTCACTTGTCACTTGTCAGTGACTGGTTTATAATGGTGAATTATGAACCGGGGAGTAAACGGTGCAATTTTGCACCTGAGATTGGGAAGCACATTCACACACATCTCTGCAGATTCAGGTGGATATATGTGGGGAATTCCGCTTGCTGCGAATGGTGATTTAGAAACAATGTCCGTTTACCGTTTTTGGGGTTAGATGTGTTCGACTCATTACGTAGAGATACTCAATGACACCGCATTCTGAGAGATTGATTAATGACGTTTGCTGTTAGATTTGGGTGCAGCCAGTGTTTGTGCAAGGTGGAGGTGGTTTATCTTTGAAAATTTTGTAATTAAGGAACAGTAAGACTAACACCGTTCAAAATCGTATGAGGCTTTAAACTTGTGTATGAATAATGACATTCTTGACATTTATTTTGTTTTTGGTTTTTCGTCAAATTGGATGAAAGGTGAATTATACCCTTAAGGCCTTTTTTTTGGTTAAGATACATTTTTCGTAAGCGGTTGCAAACAAAGACTTTTTTGATGAATGTTGTTTATTGGTGAAAACCCAAGAAGTCCATACACTTCATTACAACTGCATAAGATGGACAGGCTAAGAGTAGCGCTTAATCCAGTTGTGGATACTTATGACCCCGTGGACTAGGGGTATCTAATAAATTGGAACTGGCCTTCCAGGGTAAGATTTTTGCTCAGTAAAGAAAAACCCTATTGTTACGAAGACACTTAAAGTCCTACTAAACGAAAAGGCAATACTAGACGGTCAAAACAGAGACCTAAATACGAGAACGTGGAGAGTTCTGCAAAGATCGGACGAGAAAGACGTCGCCCACATGGTCTTTGCAATAAACGAGAGTGCGATGCGTAGGCTTGCGGAGCTAAAGGGGATGGTATCATACAGATTTGGACAAATCAAGATCATCCTTAAAGGATCCGACAAGTCTGCAATTCAGACCCGAAAAAATAGTGTAAATGACACTGATAAAAAGAAAAAGTCGTCAGAAAAAACAAGCGCCAGCTCGTCGCAACCAGCAGCCAGTATTAGTACTGCCGCCGGAAGCGATATAAAGAAGACTGGTTCACTGCCTACGACATTATCGCCAAACGCCCCTAGTACGAGCAACGCTACCATCAGCCAGCAACAGTTTAGACCAAAGCTAGCTGCGGAACGGGCGCGTGAACGGCAAAAACACGGACAGCATAAAAACGGTCCGAGAGATAGACACGAAGGTCTTTCTCAACAGGGTATCGTACGCAGAAGAGGCGATAACAAGCCTTATAGGGTACGAAACCCTGAGCACGGTAGGAAGCGATGACCACCCTACTAAATGTGCTGCAGGCAAACCTGCACCGAGCTATAGGTGCCTCGGACACCTACAACCAAAGATGTGCCGAAGGGAACATCGCTCTAGGTTTAATCCAGGAGCCATGGGCAACAGAGGGTAAGATATTTGGTTTACAAAGTAAAACCAGAGAGCTCATCTTCGCCCGGTCTCCAAAGACCACACACTGGATCTACACGATCATGGTCAGGCCCATTATAACATACGCTTCAATAGTATGGTGGAACAAAGTCACCCAAAAAACAACTATAAATAAATTAAACAAGGTACAACGGCTTGCCTGTCTGGGCATTACCGGAGCTATGCGTACCTGTCCCACGGCGGCTATGGAAGCCTTAATAGGACTAACACCTCTCCACATTTATATAAAAAAAGTGGCAATTCGCAGCTCAGCAAGTTTGACACAAGCGGAAGAATTAAACATTAGTGAACATCTAAAACTAATTGAACTTCTTTCCGAACTTCCAGAACTTGACATGATCTGTGCGGTTACAGACCGCTTACCAAAGACACTATGCTTCGACAAAAGATTCTCAACGGAGATCACAACCAGAGAAGCATGGTGTAGCAACAACCCTCCAAACTGCCTAAACGGCCTAAAGTGGTATACGGATGGTTCTTAAATGGACTCAGGGGTAGGAGCTGGCATACATGGACCAAATAAAAACATCTCAATACCTATGGGAAAAAACCCTAGTGTATTCCAAGCTGAGTTTCCATGCCATAAAAGAATGCGCAAACCTAATACACAACTCAGGTATTAAAGGCGCAAACATCCATATATTCACGGACAGTCAAGCAGCTATAAAAGCCCTTAGCTCACACATCATTGACTCCAAATCAGTACTACACTGCTTCAACTCCCTCCAAACACTCAGTTCCAGGAACAAAACCAAACTATGGTGGGTCCCCGGACATAAGGGAGTTGAAGGTAACGAAAAAGCTGATGAACTAGCCAGAAAAGGTTCCGAAACCCCCTTCATTGGACCTGAACCCTTCTGTGCAATCCCCAAATCAGCCATAAATCTAGTCATAAAAAACTGAGAACAAACCAGATGTGTTTCATACTGGGGAAACATCCCAGGCCTAAGACAGGCCAAAAGAGCTATTCAGCCCTTCAAATCAGATGCCGACAAGATACTAAATCTTCGCAGGCACGATATCAAAAACTTAGTATGCTACCTAACTGGTCATCACGGTCTGCGATATCACCTAAACAAAATGCGTCTAGTCGACTCACCGGAGTGCAGACTATGTCTAGAAGAAGACGAAACAGCCGAGCATATCATATGTGAATGCCCGGCCCTTTACGGTATGAGAAGAGAATCTTTCTTCAGGGAATTCTTAAGTCCTGAAGAATTGAGGAAATCTTCGGCTGAAAGTATTATCAGCTACATTAGGAAAGTAGAAGCGCTACTAACCTAAAAAGCATCTGACGGCAAGCACAATAGATCTTTTAGGTCGATGTGTATATTACTGCTTAGGCAGGTCAGAATTTAAAAAAAAAAAAAAAAAAAAAAAAAAACGAAAACTTATGGGAAGGCTACAATCCTATGTGCAAATCGTTTTACACCCTATCCCATCCCATGTTCTAAAAAAATGGAAACAACTAAAAACTTTATATGGATTGGTAGGTAGGTACTAGGTAGAGGTGGCGGTTCAACATGGACCCAAGTAGCACTGACATGACTCGTGTGATATTTTTTTTATGATGATTTTTAAGGCTGTCATCCAATCCGCATCTATATCTAGCCTGTGGAGTTTAAAAAAACGGATAAAATCTTGTATCCCTTTACGCGAGATGTCGCTAAGGTCGTCGAAAAATGGTTGGTCTAATGCACGCAATCTGGCTCATACTAAACCGGAACTTTGCAGATGAAATGGGAGAGGGTTTGCAATTGCGGCTTTGTGGGTAGTATACTAGTATGGGATCCCTAGTTTAGCCGCGTGGTCTCCAATTGGCCAGTGTCCGCCGTAATTATTTCTTACGGTTTGACGAAAACCACGCCTTCTAAAAAAAGAGTCACTGGCCGTTTCTTTAAGTTTACACTTTGTATGCTGGGAGCAACAAAGGGCACGTGTAACAAATTGTATTATATAGGTCAAAATTAAAGGCTCAAAACTGGTGGCTTGTATGGACGAAGAGCTCATATAGCAAAATGGGAGTCTCAGAGTGGTGGATATGAACTCTATAGGCAAAGAAGAAGGGAAGAACACCGGCTTTTCAGAAAGAAGAAAAAAGAGCAAGAAAAGCTCGCGATCGAGGATATAGAGAGGTGCCACTCCAGGAACGATGTTCGCAAGTTTTACCAAAGTGTAAAACGTCAGAGCCAAGGATACAAGGCACGAACAGAATCCTGTCGAGATGAATAAGGAAATATCGTAGTTGAAACACAGTCGATGCTGAGGATATGGAAGAACAACTTCTGAAGACTGTTAAACGGCGATGACGAACAACATTCCATGTCAGGCAGAACGAACCATTCAATATTGGTAACGACAGCAAAAACAGCTAACCACCCGACCTAAGTGAAGTGAGGATAGCATATCTAAACTCAAACTTAATAAGGCCGTCGGAAATGACGGCCTTCCCATTGAGCTCTATAAAGCTGGCGGAGATGACTGGTAAGTAACATCCACCAACTCATAAGCCAAATCTGGTCGGTTGAAAGCATGTCTGAAGAATGATCCTCAGCATCGTGTGCCCGATCCACATAAAAGGAGACCTCCGAACTGCACCACCTACAGAGGCATGAGTCTCCTCAATATCGCCTACAAGATCCAATCTGCCGTTATATGCGAACGCCTTAAAACGTTTACCAACAACCTAATCGGCCATTATCGGTGTGATTTTAGGCGCTGTCATGTGATTTCTTTAATTTGATTCTTGAGAGGATTGTGCAAAATTCCCGAGCCAACACCAGAGGTACAATTTTCTAAAAATCGGTGCATACGCCGACGATATTGACATCATTGGTATGACTCAACTTGATGTCATAGCCACATTTGCTAGTATAGAGAACGAAGCGGCAAAAATGGGTTTAGCAGTAAATGAGGGTAAGACTAAGTATATGCTGTAAACACGAAAGGACACACAACATCGACGAATTGGACAGAACGTCACCATTGACAGATATAACTTTGAGGTAGTACGGGACTTTGTCTACCTCGGCTCCGCTATTAACTCTGAAAACAACATCTCGTCAGAAATCAAACGAAGAATTACTCTTGCCAATCGCTGTTTCTTCGATCTAAGAAGGCAATTTAGTAGTAAAGCCCTCACTCGAACTACTAAGGAGATCCCATATAAGACCCTGATCATCCCAGTCCTGCTCTACGGGGCTGAAGCATGGACCGTATCAAAAGCGGATGAAGAAATCCTGGGTCGATTCGAGAGAAAAATTCTTCGAAACATCATCGATGCGTTTACGTGCTATGGAGACGAAGATTCGGCCAACTACACGAGCTGTACAGCGACATACCCCAGGTCGAAAAACTTTGCATTGGACGTTTAAGATGGCTAGGACATGTAGAACGAATGGACACCAATATTCCGGCTCGCAGAGTCTTCAATTTCCAGCTAGAAGTCGAACGCAACCTCAACGCAGACCTCAACCAACTTGAAGTCAACCGTATTGGTTGGGGCCCAGTTTTTTTTTCCGGACTGTAGCGTCACTTAAATAAGTCAGAATGATCTGCTCCATTCTTCATTTTATAGAAGAAGACCTTTACAGAGGCTGCGGTGATGAAGAAACACTCGCGAAATATTTTTACTTAACGTGCAAATGCTCGACTCGACGGTATTTTTCCACGACTTAGCAGATCCTCCTTTCCTATCTTTCTAAGCTAACAAAAACATCTGGAAGGCTGGAAAGGAACTGAATGGCAATCCACGACACGAAAGAAGGAGCTTCACCCAAACTTGAACCTTCCAGAATCACAATGCATCTTTGTTGACCTAAGTCTGAAAGGGAAAGACGAATACCAATATGCCCTGAATATCCTCACCAAGATCTACATCAATGTATTTCCTCAAGCGCTGATGTTCTACTTCGCTCAGGTTAATTATTAAAATCCATGCTCCTTGATCGAATCACCATTGCATCACCAGAATCCATTGCAGCTTCCGAGCGTCTCCGATTCACAAAAAAAAACTCACTCCCAACATCGGTAGAAGTCTTTCTTCCAACATCCCAACGCACGTCCGTGTAATTTAAACTAATTTCGACCTCAATTAGGGGGATAGCCCATAGCCGCCGTGCGACGAAGACGTGCACCATGCGACGCCTTGCTCTGCGCTTCCCATCAACTCGCAGCGAGCACACATTTTAATTGACTTCCGGGTAATTCCAATCTATTAGGCCAAAGATCAATTGAATCAGCGATGGCATCTCACGCTCCGGTGATGCCAGGAAAAAGGAAACTCTAAGTGCTGCCATCTGGGAGTATGTAATGAAGGCTGCCGTGCCAATAGATGATCGATAAAAATCGCGCAATAGATTGTCATGTCGATGCGAGACAAGGATATCGACGGGTCATTACAATTCAATGGCTTCCCTGCTAATTCCATAGAATTACCGTTTGCGGTGCGGCCGGCGGCGCTTCCAACTCAACTAAGTCTTCGCTGAAGGGCGCGCTGAATATAGCGCTCATCGGTGAGTGCATCTCTAAAAATACCCACACTCGTACCACCATCAAATCTGTCGTCACATGACATCATAACACACAACCTCCGCGCAGGGAGTAAGATGACTACTCGAGCGCAGGTCGTCCCGCACCTGAGTATGCTGCATTCAATTATTCTAATCACGAAATCAATCTTCAATTAAGCTTCCGAAATAAGCATCAGCATCAGTGAGAGATGAGTTGATGCGGTGGATGACGAGATGAATAGGGTCCACTGTATGTCGGCCTTAAACTTACAGCCGTGCGCACATCCAATTGAATGTGACGATTGCTATCACAACGCTTAATGGGCCTCGGAGCGGGCCACAGCGGCTACCTGTGTACCTGTACCAGGGGTAGCGCCGTCACTCGAAACATTGTTTAACTTAATTTATTCGGTTTGTTAATGGAAGCCGGGCTCTCGTGCTAATCATGCGCAAAACATCGTCGATGACAGCTGCCTGCCTATCAGCGTCGCGTCGGTGCATTGTGGGCTCCTTCGACTTCTGAACAAAATTGATGATCGAGCTCTTTTGCGAAATCATTGTGTCTGATTTGCCTGATGGATGGGCCAAATCGATTAATTAAATTTTTTTTCTTCAATTAAAATGTAAGCTGAGGCTAACAAAAGTTGATGGCGGTGTGGCTATGGCGGCGGAAACGGATCAATGGGTTAGAGGGACGCGAATCAATATTAGCTGATGGACTTTGGGACAGGTGTTCCCAATTCAACGAGGGTTCTCGGAATTAATTGATTCGAGTGCTAAGTTGAGGGTTCTCAAAGTGACGAAGTGAAGGTAAATATTTTGAAACATCAATCACAAAGTGTGTTAGCATTTGCATGGGCTATACATTGCAACTTAGTAACAACTTCGGGGTTCTGTCGGTCTCATAAGTATGCAAAAATCTCTAAGAGCGGTAGAGATTTGTCTGTTTTGCATATATCGTGACATGAGGTTGCTGTTGGTTGGTGAGGTAGAAGTAGGTTGAGCAAACGATGAGAGGATTTCTTTTTTGTCGAACGGTAATTTTTTAATTCCTGCGAAATGGGCACAACGTGAGCGTATTAGGAACTTCATCATGGAGATACATATTCGACCGAGAATGTTGCATTCGATGAAAACTTCGGAGCCTGAAATTGTTTTCCCTTTTCATGTAGACCATACGGACAATTTGTTGTAATCTATCACATTCTCCTTTGATTCTTTCTTTGTTTAGTAGGAGCCTTCACAAAAAGCGACGACTTCAGATTGGAGGAAGGTTAGGTGAATTTAGGAGCAGCTTACTACTAGGTTTGCAAATGGTAGGCAATGCCTTTATATGAAACCTTGAGTTTTTATCTTGCCTACGACCCGACACTAATCCATCTCGTGGCGACTGTTGAGTGCCTAGTACCATGACCATAGAAACGGTTCCAATATTTGTGTAAAGTCTTGGCGGCAGCAGATGAGAGCGGTGAAAGACGAGTACTCACAGTAAGACACATATTCCATTCCAAATGCCGCAGAGGATGAATTCCCAAGAAGGAGTCGTGGTGTCTACTGTCCCAGTGAAGATGTACAAAGTGAAGTCTGAGCCTCAAACAAAATGTCTCTCCAATTAGCTCGTCCCTTAGCTATCTGTCTCCAGTTGAGCACTCCAAGATGGTTGAGGTCGGTTTCTACCGGTGCCCTCCACTTGAGGCGACGTTTTCCTCTACATAATCCTGCATAGACTGACGAGTTTGGGCGGTATACTAAAACTAGATATGGCCCTGTATATTTCGTCTCAATAAATGATATGCGATATTGAATCTCCAAAAACAGGGAAACAGGTCGTTCAAGGCTAATAATTTACTACTATATCACCTGGAACACATGTCGATAATATACTCCAGGCACAAGGCGGGGTCTTAAACCATTAAATCAGAGAGGAAAGCATCATCGGGCTTTGGTTGAATGCATGGTTGCATGGTTGCACTATATTGTTGGAATCACATATCTCCCAGTCCAACTTTGACTGTTTATAATGGACTTGTATCTCTCACTAGGAACAGTCAACGTGTTACCCGCAACGTTAACAAACAAAATAGGCCGGTCGACACCTCTAGCAATGATTACCTCGGGATGATATGACAAATTTCAATCTCTCAGTCGATCAAATTCGGCATAAAACTCGAGCTCCCACCGTGATGTAAGAAGTTCACACGTACTGATCAATAGTTCTGAGCTACAGCTAGGACCTACATTCTAACAGTTGCGGCTAACAAAAATGTAAGTCCACCGTGAAGAGCAGAAATGGTACCCATGCTGTTTAGAAGGAAATGAGCCTCTTAAGTCGTCTTACTTACTTCAGTGGCGCTAAAATCGGGAATAAACCTGGACCTTAACAAACACCTTTGGTTTCTACTTGTGTACGCAGTAGGGGAAGACCTCGCCTGAGTCTTTCTCGATGAGTACGTGGTGGTATCGATTTGGAATTCTCGAGGATCTGTGGAAGTGTGAAGATTTGATCAGTTGTGGACTTTTTGGCCCAAAACTACACTCATAAGGACCGATCAGGTTGTTGGTAAACGGTTTCAGGTGTTCACATATTACGGCAGATAGGATCTTGTTCAGAGGTTCTCCTTTTTTGTAGATAGGGTAAACGATTGTGAGGTTCCATTCTTCAGGCATACTTTCATTCGACCAGATTTGGCTAATTAGTTGTTGGATGCTACTTACCAAGCCATCTCCACCGGCTAAATAAGCTCAGCAAAAAAGCCGTCATTTCCGATAGCCTTGTTTATCTCGACGGGATTCTGTCCTAGCCTTGTATCCCTGACTTTGACGTTTCACAATTCGGTATAACGTACGAAGACCATTTCTGAAGTGGTGTTCCCTTATACTCTCGTCGGTATTTTTCCCTATTCTTTGTTATAAAGCTCAATGGCAGCTCTAGTCTTCACCTGCAGCTTTGTCTTGTAGGCCTGGTTTTTGACTGCAAACATATTTCGGCATTCTTCATGAATGGGCGCTAGAAATCGAGCACATTAGTGGGGGCAGATCTAATGGCTTGTTGGCGTCGTTGGTGGTGGTAGTTTTGATGAAGAGGTTGATGGATACGCGTTCTGCGAAGGCCTTAGTGGTCTTTTGATATTGCAGTCGTTCCACATTGAATTTGTTCACAGTATTTCTAGTTTGCTGTGGCGTGGTGGATATCCGCGTTCTTACCAAGGCTGCAACAAGGTAGTTTTCCGAGTCGATGTTAGCCTTTCGGAATGATCAGACATCCAAAATACTGGATGCATGCCTCTTGTCTATCACCATGTGAACAATTTGATTAACCGTTCGTTAATCTGGAGACCACCATGTCCCTAGTGGCATTTCGTTCCGCAGCGTCGGGCGTGAGGGCATATAAGGCTAATGTTGGCAGATTGGGCCTTAATAGGGATAGTCTTGAAAGCATAAGCCTTCTACTATAAGTGTGGCACTTATAACAAATTCACATTCGAAATGACACTGTTTTTCAATCTCCTTTTGCCCTGCCTATCCATTTTTTACCTAGAACAGCTTAGGGTTTTCGTTACTTGTTCGGCTACTTTTCTGCTGTTTAATGTTTTCACATTCCAGGTGAAGATACGAATGCCGTGGTCTTTTTGCATTTAGCATGGCTCTTAATTGTTTCGTATGCCTTTGTTGCAATGTTGACTAATCTTTAAGGTGACTAAATAACCTGTAGTCCGAATTATTCGAAGTAGCTCATTTAGGTTTCTCACTTTGTCCATCCTAATTGGGGCTGTATACGCCACCGTTGGTTCCATCTTGGGAAGTCTTCTGCTGCCGAATTGGAAAAGAACTATATGCCTTATTATGAGAACACATCTTCCCCTCCTGCTGCTCGAAATACGAATTTGGAGAGTGGCAATATTAAGTAAAAAAATATAAAATAATTCTAACACCTCTTACAACAGATATAACCCGTTCCTAATAACCTTCACATTGAAGGGGTTATAGACGCGGCTCTTTTTTTTTGACTAAATGGACCTAAGCACATAGTAAGTATCATCCGCTGGATAACACTTTAAGCAGCCACAAACCCCACCCTTCTATGAAAAGTTGAAAAGATCTGCTCGTATTGCATTAGCACTATAGGAGCTCTATGAACCAACCTATTCCTCATTTACATCAATAACAGCCCACGAATGGAGACTCTCACTTCACGAAATGGCGGAACTCTAAAACTTTTTCTAGATACCATCATTGTGTCCTCACAGGATACTGCCCATTGGCTTACGCTGGAATAAAAATAGGCCTCGTCAACAATGGATGTCTGGATGGAGTAGAGGAGGACAACATTCCCCACATTTTCTGGTCATGATCTCTCTAACGAAATAAGACTTTACCAAAGTAAATTCTTGTTTGACAACCGAAGTGATCTAACCATTGGAATGATTCACATAGACTGACGAATTGAGGAATGATGATAGATCCATATGGTATCACGATGAACCTTCCTAGACCAAGTATTCGCAATGACAATACCAGTGGCCCAAAGCAGCTTTAGAAAGACACTCCGGTTCATTCAGAAGTATTTACCTAAATGACCAAACCCTATGCTTCCAATTAAGAAAAAAATAAATCTTTTCAGCCCCAAAAATAAGTGCAGAAGCCTCTAAACTTCCCAAATAACCTTGCGTAAACTAGATTCTCTGAATATTATCAAACAACATCGACTAATCTACCTCCAAAAATCTCAAGCCCTGGAAAAATATCTGTCGATGACATAATCAAACAAAACTACACGAAATGGAATACCAATACAAAAACCACCAACAACCAAAAGAACTTCCTTTCCCACAGCACATGTAACAAATTCACTTTTAACAAGCTAACCTACAGCTCAAGATTGAAGATTCTGCAAAAAAAACATCTCAAACCTAATCGCGCCCACATTACAGCGACTTGAAGTCCGCCTTTCGTGCTTCTTCAACTTATTATAAAACTTGCAAAAAAAATTCGGTTCAGCAAACGGCCTTCACATTATATCATCATCATCATCATCATATTGGTCGTGTTACCAATTTAGCGCTTTACAAGACAAAATCATGAGAAAATCACACGTCAATCCGCCAACCTCCCCTCGACTTGGCCAATAAACTTCAGTCCATATGGGGAAAACTCGATTAGACCTAGCGATGGCAAAAGAAAAAAAAATCGAAACCCCAACCACACCAGTACACCCGGCTAATGGCTTGATGTAGGTGGACCTGGGTTTGGTTACTCTGGCTCTATCGAGAACATGATTCACCTTAACCATGTGGCTGGAGAGCTCATTAAAGAACAGAAATAGACGAGGTCATCGAAATGCACCCACGCCGTATGGTTTCACTTTTTCATCGTCATTCGTATTCACCAGCCATGTGCTGGTTAAAGATTGATGATCATCGGATTGATTGGATTTTGTTTTTGTTTTTGGGGCTGCAGCACCTCAAAGTATGGCTCCATCATTAATCAAGCGACACACGGTTGTCGATCAGATTCATTCAAAGGAGCGCACATATTGGCGCTGTGAATAATGACCAACATACTGAATAGCCAAATGAAAGTCGTGAGAGCGATAGCAACCGATATGACAGAGCCGCCCCAATCGACACTCCAGATCTGGGTTTACATTTCGATTATAAATTCATAACAGAGGATCATGTTGTGAGTACAAATAAAAAAAAAACTGACAGACACACACAAATTGTATCATGTCACGAAGTTCTTCAGTCCTCACTCCCACGTCCCTATATGATCGGTCGACGACGGCAGATTCCGACATGTTGTCATACATTCGTTAAAGGCTTAAAAGCTGATCAGGTAAAGCGTCCAATGACTACCGAAATGTTTGACAAAACGAATCCCCAGTCTACTTAACGTCAGGTTGCGTAAGAGCAGTCAACAAGCAGTAGGACAGAGTCATTGACAGAAGCAGGCTAACATGGTATGTGTGTAGGAACTTTAAGCAGAAGTTGGCGAATTACAGCTAAGGGGCTCCCATCGTCGTCGTCGTCGTCGTCGTCGCCAATAATCGATTTAGAGACCTCCTTTTTGGTCACACAGCGGTTCATGTGCGACGGTTCGGCTATAATTATTCCGCTCAGGTGTAGAAACGGAGGCTCGAGTCTTACACACCTCATGACGTAATGTATTATCGTTTCGTACTCCTAGCTATAGGGTATAGTTCTGGTGAATTGTAGTTTCAAGAACTTAGTACAGATGTCATCAAGGCACTTGAGGATGACGACTGACAAGGGAGATGTCGTCAATTGACTTTCTGCCTTCAGACATCTTTTTGGCAGTACAAGGAGTGAGTAACACTACATGATCGAAAAAAGTATGAAGTTTCATCTTGCAACCTGAAGGCACAAACACCATCTTGCATGGTATATAGGAATTTCCGAACTTTGACAGTTGATAGCGGCCATATTGTTGGAGCTACATCTGTCAAATTGGATGTCGCTTATTCAATCTGTTTTGCCAAATCACCATTGACGGACATAGCGTACAACATCAAAATTGTTTTATCAAAATGGGTGTTGGGTTCGGGCAACGTTCTGAGCCCATTGCCCATTGTACGGTCGCCATAATCGTCCTACCAAGAGGACTATTCGCAGTGTGTTGGATAAATTCGAGTCCACTGGTTCAGTAAACGATTAATCAACACCCGTAGGTCGATGAAAAGCGAGATCTGCTGAAAACATCTCCGCTTTACGTGAAAGTCTGTAAGAGATTCCTGGGCAGTCGACTTCATGACGCTCACAAGAACTCTGCCTTTCACAGACCACAACATGGCGAATTTTGCGTCTAGGCTTGAGCCTGTACCCGTACAAAATTGAATTGACCCAGGAGCTGAAGGTAAACGACCATAGACAGCGACATGTGTTTGCTGAATAGGCTCTGGAGTGGTTGGAAACTGACCCTGTTGTTCATCGAAAAATCACCTTTAGCGATGAGGGCCATTTCTGGATGAATCGGAACGCCAAAAACAAAATTTTCCACATGAGATATAGGTGCGACCTTTGCATCCCGAAAAATTCACTGCTTGGTGGGTCTTTTGGGCTGGCGGCGTCATCGGTCCATATTTCTTTGAGAATGGCGTTGACCAGGCCATCAACGTCAACGGCGAGCACTATAGGTCGATGATTACAAACTTCTTGGATGATATGGACACCAACGACATGTGGTTTCGATAGGACAGAGCAACTTGCCACACAGCTCATGAAAAATTGAAAAATCTGCACGAACTATTCGGTCATCTCACGTGATGATCGTGCGATTTGACCCCGTTAGACATTTGTTTGTGGGGTTCTCTGAAGTCGCAGGTTTATGGGGATAAGCCACAAACTAAAGCATGCCCAAGAGTCATGGAAAATTGGACATATCGGATGCGTCCCACACAGAGAACCGCGGCGGGCACTTGAACGATGTTATATTCCATTAATAATGGCATCGATAGACCTTTCAATCGAATAATATCTCACACACATGGTAGATGGTAGATGGTAGATGGTAGATGGTAGATGGTAGATGGTAGATGGTAGATGGTAGATGGTAGATGGTAGATGGTAGATGGTAGATGGTAGATGGTAGATGGTAGATGGTAGATGGTAGATGGTAGATGGTAGATGGTAGATGGTAGATGGTAGATGGTAGATGGTAGATGGTAGATGGTAGATGGTAGATGGTAGATGGTAGATGGTAGATGGTAGATGGTAGATGGTAGATGGTAGATGGTAGATGGTAGATGGTAGATGGTAGATGGTAGATGGTAGATGGTAGATGGTAGATGGTAGATGGTAGATGGTAGATGGTAGATGGTAGATGGTAGATGGTAGATGGTAGATGGTAGATGGTAGATGGTAGATGGTAGATGGTAGATGGTAGATGGTAGATGGTAGATGGTAGATGGTAGATGGTAGATGGTAGATGGTAGATGGTAGATGGTAGATGGTAGATGGTAGATGGTAGATGGTAGATGGTAGATGGTAGATGGTAGATGGTAGATGGTAGATGGTAGATGGTAGATGGTAGATGGTAGATGGTAGATGGTAGATGGTAGATGGTAGATGGTAGATGGTAGATGGTAGATGGTAGATGGTAGATGGTAGATGGTAGATGGTAGATGGTAGATGGTAGATGGTAGATGGTAGATGGTAGATGGTAGATGGTAGATGGTAGATGGTAGATGGTAGATGGTAGATGGTAGATGGTAGATGGTAGATGGTAGATGGTAGATGGTAGATGGTAGATGGTAGATGGTAGATGGTAGATGGTAGATGGTAGATGGTAGATGGTAGATGGTAGATGGTAGATGGTAGATGGTAGATGGTAGATGGTAGATGGTAGATGGTAGATGGTAGATGGTAGATGGTAGATGGTAGATGGTAGATGGTAGATGGTAGATGGTAGATGGTAGATGGTAGATGGTAGATGGTAGATGGTAGATGGTAGATGGTAGATGGTAGATGGTAGATGGTAGATGGTAGATGGTAGATGGTAGATGGTAGATGGTAGATGGTAGATGGTAGATGGTAGATGGTAGATGGTAGATGGTAGATGGTAGATGGTAGATGGTAGATGGTAGATGGTAGATGGTAGATGGTAGATGGTAGATGGTAGATGGTAGATGGTAGATGGTAGATGGTAGATGGTAGATGGTAGATGGTAGATGGTAGATGGTAGATGGTAGATGGTAGACTCTACCTCCTTGCTCTACAAACATTTATCTCGTGCAATGTTTATACCGGTTTCGAATTTAAAAACAAATGAGCCGATTACGCCTTAGGTATGTAAACCGCACCAAACAGTGATTTTTTTGGGATGTATCGGAGTCTCAAGAGTCTCATGGAGATTGAGCTCACTCCAAAAATTCTGCTTGTTTAGATACCCATAAAGCCAGAAATGAGACTCTTCGCTGAAGGTGATTTGACGATAAAAATCTGGTTAAACTTCCAGTTGATTCTCAGCTCATTCACTAAAGACATGGCGCAACTGATGCTCTGCTGTCTTTAATTCTTGCACCAGTTTGATATTATATGGATGTAGGCCAAGATCTTCCTCAAAATTTTTGAAGTAGTGGATGTGTAGAGACCGAGTTGCTGAGAACGACGTCGGATCGATAAATTCGGGTCCTCTGTCACACTCATGTCTACCGAGGCGATGACTTCGTTTTTACGCACGGTACGGTCTCGATTTGGATGAATATTACAAAAAAGTGTAAATGTGGTCATAAATCGATCCATACAAGCAATACGCTTATTAGTTGCTCAGGTGGACGATTATGTGCACCTTAAACTTGACGAAATGCTCTATAAGTTTGGCTAATAGTCCGCGAATTTCGGAAGAAATGTCCACGATATGTTAACGTTGTTCTGTTGGAAGTCTTTCAATGATGATTTGACATTAGTTTGATGGTCAGTTCGACAGTTATCCCTATCGGAAGTTCTACATCTCTAAAACACCAGCCTTTATAAAAACAAAACTACTGTCCTATAATACACAATTTAGGCCTATACTGACTTACGCACACCCGATTTGGGCGCCCACTGTTACGCTGGAAATCGAAATACTAGCATTGGAAATGGTAAACTGTTTTCCAAGATCTCTACCGATAATCCATTCATTGACAGCTTGATATGGGTTTTGGTATTTCATTTCCCTGATGACAATTTGTTGTTCAGAAAGTTCAGGGCGAATGAGGAATCTTGTCCCGTCAAACACTTGGTACCTCTTGCAACATAATTTCATATTTCCAAATGAGGTATGGGCGTCCTATCGCCCCCCGCTTGAAATATGTTAAGTAGTTCGACGGTTTTCACCCAAAAGAGGCGAATAGGTCCACAATTGGTGAATGAAGACTCTAAATAGGGTGCAATAAAACCTAACTGACAATAATTATAGCTGCCTGGGTACTTCAAATTTAAAAGAATTCCTCTTTCGCCCCCCAGTCCAACGGATTCATTCACTTGCTAGCTCAAACGGTCCTAAGTGTAATCGATAATTACAATAGCAATACCCTGAGCACGTTCCAATTGTGCGGATACTTTTGTATGCCTTATGGCTCTCGTTATGGTGTTACGTTGTGCGCATGCGGGTCAAAGAACTTCTGCTTGGACGAAACACCACTTCATCAACACCCTGTTGTTACACCTGATTAACGGTGGTATAATGAAGCTTTCTAGCCATGCAGTGGCTTGGGTCAGTTGAACCTTTAAGGCAAATAGGTGTACTACTCTCTCTCTCGTACCATGCCTTACCATTATAGGTCGCGTTAGGCCAAAGGTTCTGAAATACCCATTGTTTGCATGTGCTAAGACACACAATAGCCTCGAACCGAATTCCCATTTTTAAGCTGCCAACCGTCATGCCATAAGCAGTTCAATCAAACATTTGTATGGATAACCCCCATTTGTCCAGCGCAGCACTCTAAAGGAACAAATTTGCAATCACGAATGTAGGCTAAGCGGAGAGTGCCTCAAAGATTGATGGGAGGTTGTTGAACTAAATCTCTTTTTATCTACCGCGAAATACTCACGGATAATGTGTTATTAATTGAGATGTGATGCCGGTGGAGATGCGGTGCGGCAACGTAGCTGGCGCTTCTGTTGCGGATGATCGCATTGCCAACGGGGAAGTAACCAATCAATTTCAAGACAAAGCGCCTTGACTTGTCCAATTTGCAAAAGCGGTATCTACACGGGTTGTAGTGTAATTATTGCGGGCTTAGGTTGGTTTTCTTGGGTTTGTCGAATGGAAATTATTTTTTTTTTGTTTGTGTAGGATAATTATCGTCGATTGGTCGGGAAGAGCTGAGCTTTATGGGATAAAGAGGTTATGTTCTACTTTAAGGAGCATTGTGTTCGTTATTGAATTTTGAACTAGGAGAGAGGGGTGTGTTTTGGATTGCAGCTGGTTGAAGGTCTATTTACTACCCCAACAGTGGCTTGGGATACGTAATAAGGTTCTAGATGAGTTGCGACGTGCTTGGAGCTGGGTAACATCATTGTAGGAAGCGAAGACACCTTAAGCAGTGTTGTCGAAAAACATAGTTTACATGACATGACATCTGTAGATGGAATTTTATTGAAGAAACGCCAATATGACCATGTGGGAGTTACCATGGGTTGGATGCTATACCCAAATCGGTATTCTGTTACCTGATCATTCAGCATTGTTGACAGAAGTTTACGTAGTACAACAGCAAATGGACGAGGTAACAAATGTTCGATTAACAAGAACAAAAATTAAGGGATTCACATCTTTAAAACCGTTTTTGGACCGAGACAATATTTTGCGAGTAGGTGGCAGGCTACAAAACTCCGCACTCTGATACGAGCAACAGCACCCAATTCTAATTAGGCCCAACCATTATTTTGGTTTTGGTTATAATGAAGCCCTACACGGTGGCGTTCACTTGATGATGTCATACTTGCGAAGCAAATACTAGATTTCCAGCATGAAGAATGGAGTGAAGAAATGCTTCCATAACTGCAACACTTGTTTCCGGTATAAGCCTCGACCGATTACGCAGCTGATGGAAAACTTACCAGCTTCTCGACTAAGGATTTCTAGACCATTTAGTCACTCAGGAGTGGATTACGCAGCCCCTATCGAACGCAAAGGGTTTCAAAGGATATTTTTTCATTTGCATGGCGAACAAGGCGATTCACATCGAAGTCGTCAGCAATATGACGGCTCAGTTATTTTTAGCTGCATTTAGGCGCTCCACTTCCCAAAGGGGAATCTGTAGTCAAATGAACAGTGACTGCGGTACGAACTTCATCGGCGCTAATAAAGAGCTTCAAAACCTTTTGGAAGGAGCAAAATTCGACTATGACCAAGTAGTTGAGTCACTTGGTAAGGAAGGAACACAACGGCATTTTAATGCACCGGCGTCTCATAATTTTGTAGGAGCGATACACTCCCCAAGAACGCGGAATAATCGTGTCTATTTTTTTGCGCAACTATTCGTCTGTAGTGTTGGAGCTGCGCGAATTCCGTCGCCGATTCCCCGGCCGTCAGACACCGACTGTCCAAATACTGCGCCGTTTGGCCACCAACCTTGAAGAGTATGGGATCACACGAGACGTTGCCAAAAGTGTCCAGCCCCGGAGCGCCCGTTGTGTCGAGAATATCGCCTATGTTACCGAGTATGTCGAGCTGTCGCCGGAAACATCGACCAGACGCGGATGTTTCCTCGCAATAAGCCATCAGCCGGTCTCCCTAAGGAGAATTTTACAAAGACCAGTCAGTGCACCAGCTACTGCCTGTCGACCGACAAATGAGTGTAACCTACGCCCAAGCCATCCTCAATCTCGATGATGAAGTGGACGATATTTCGATCAAAACCATAATGAGCGATGAGGCTCATTTCCACCTCAGCGGGTACGTGAACAAGCAAAACTATCGCTTCTGGGGCACCGAAAATCCACGAGTAATGCACTAGGAGCCATTACATCTGCTTAAAACTATTTTTTTCGATAACGCCGCTGGTAACGACAACAGTGGATGGTGCGCGGTATGGAGCCATGTTAACCGAGTTTTTTCTGCCACTATTGGGCGAATTAGGACTGGAGCACATGTGATTCCAACAGGACGGCACACACTGCGCGAACTAAGACCGATATTCCGAGAGCCGAAAAACTTAGGATGACTTCTTTTGGCCCACCTTGTACAACAATTCAACATACATTGTGCAAGCATTATCTCAGGGCGCTCCTTATAAGTTCGCTTCAACTGATAAGAGTTCAGTGAACAAAATGCAAAGTTTTATTTTCTTTTAAACATTCTAACCAAAACACTTAAATATTAAGAGAATTTCAAAAAAACCTTCAAAATTTCCAACCACAGGTTCACAAAAAATAATCATCGCCCCACAGACAAAAGAGTTGTCTACCAAACTGAGTAAAATTTTAATTCATTTCCCCCAAGATGACTTCGCTAACTCACTCCATATCTATAAATAAATCACAAAAATGCAACACAATTAATAAATTAATTGTAAAAAATACCATCAACTTGTTTGAAGGGTTGTAGACACATTAAAACACTTGTTCGCCATAAAAGCCATTTCTCACATGCCGATGGTAGATAAATCCTTCTCTCTAATTATTCAGATGCCTTCAGCATCGACATAGGGCTGTGCACAGTCCGCCACATGTGAACTGACTAGAAATATCATAAATTTTACTGAATTGTTAATGCAAAAACACAAACATACATAACGACTCCAAGATGAATAAAAATCCCCCCAACGTCCGATTGCCAATATCGAAACACGGACTGGGAAAAAAACAAAAACTAGTTCTAGGACATCGTAGAATCGTCGTACTCCTCATTGTCCAGACTCAATTCAATTCATGCGATCGAATACATCTTTTCTAAATAATTCAGTTATTACAACAATTCCCATATTATGTGGAGAGCGAGCGTTTCTGCATCCAGCCGAATGTCGAATGTCCTCCGAAACAAACATTTAAACCATTTTTATGCGATTTTTATTCAGGTGCGCGCGCGCAGGTGAGTCTGCGGGTTGTCGTGATCACAGATCATCCCAGTGGAACCATGACTGCCAGTCCTAGCCTACGTGTATAACTTTGCGTTCTTTTTTTTTCTGATTTATTGATATTGATCAGATGATGACTTGAAAAATGGCGACCACGGGGGAAAAGGTGAACCCACTTGCGCATGCGCATTAGCATTCTCTCAAGAAGAAGCATCATCGGTGGACCATGTCCAGAGATTAGTTAACTTTCTTTTGTTCGATTGTCAACGGTGCTGGTGAATAGATAAATCGGATATTCACAACGATAATGTGACAATGCGGTTGCGCATGAACTTTATGAGGGTATCGCAGTCAATAAGGGATACGACTTCGTCGTGGATCGTGCACTTGCGCAAAAGGGGATATATTTCAATTTCATAAATTCAGCCTTTCGATGGAATTGATAATGAATTCTGACATTCAGCGATCCTCGGCGACCTCCGCATGGACTTTTGCATAAGTTACCTCTGCTCGAGACCAGGATAATACCGAGAGCAAGCAGTAGAAAGGATTTCAATTGAAATGTTGGAGGAAAAATTAAATTACCAACCAAGTTGGAGTTTTTATACGCGAATCTCTGGAAAGGAGTCGAGAGTGGCGTTCGATTCGAATTAAAAATAGAATCTATGTGGGCTGTGCCATCCGTTCGTCCATATATAGGTAGCGCAATAACACACGTATCCCATGTCAGTTGTGATGGTAATAAATCATAAATCGTGATAGAATGATGTCATGTGTGTGTGTTGAATGGAATATGATGTGCGGCTGGTGTACTATGCCTGCCTGCCGGACAGCCTGCGCTTGCCCTTAAGTGGTGCAATATATCTTTCATTCCTTTTTTGTTGTTGTATAATTCGTTCTTGGAATTAAGATGAAAGTCATGAAGGATTGGACGGATGAATTAATGTTTTTAAATTAACCATGAAATTGGTTTGAAAACTTGCAGTTAGCATATTTGTGGCCTTTTGTGCAAGCCCAAAGAATATAGGTGGAGATCTTGTTAAGGCTTGTTCCTTTTTTGAGAGCCTGTGATTTACCATCAATACAATGGCAATTGTGTGCAAAAAGATGCTCGTCATCCAGTCAATGCCTATGGAGAGGTTTTGTCAAATAAATCGTTGAGCTTGTAGAGAAGAGAAGGTCTGTAATCGATTGAACAGGATGGCTTGGTGGGTGATGGATAAATTGACTCGGGCCGACAGGGAGGCCTTTAAGTTTGTAACGATGACGGTTCATGTTAAATTAAAATGGCGGTGGTCATGACTTTCGTGGGAAAGGAATTGTTGCATCTCGAGTTTACTTCTAGTATTCAAGTCGCTTAATGTTGTCGTATATACAACATCAAGGTCGACTTAGCTGGTATATTGAGATTTTAGAGAAAAAGTTAATCACGATTAATTGACCTCAATGGTTGAATGTATCTTCAAAACCAGACCTTATTTTTCTCCTCTTTATCGGTGAGGTTGTAGTATCAATAAGAAGAAGCATCACGTTTCAGCTTCACTATGCATCATGCATCAGCTATGTAACTACTACGACTTATCTGGAGCCTACTAGTTCGAGCTCAAAAACTATCGGCAGTTCTTCCGATTTCGGATCACTTCGTCACCAATGGCAACCAGGTGGCAGATGAGGCTGAACCCGCTTATTACCCCTGAAGAAGTTGACACCACTTTCCGGGGGATGGCAACATGTGTGGAAGCAGAAAGTCATGATGAAACAACATTGGATAAAGATTTTCGGACGAGATCCCTATTTGATTTTTCGAGTGGGCCTTTCCCATATTGAACAACATGAAAAAAAAATATCAAAGCATGGCTACTCACATGGCCACTCACAATACACCAAAACTGACAGCAATAGCAAAGATAAACAGACGAAATGCTGCAATATTTGGCATCTGAGATACTTACTTACGTAATAGATTTCCCGCCAGATAAGTCGTCTGCCTTGGACATGATAATAGACAGCCTTCCATCTTCAATGTTAGGTAAGATGCTTTCATACAATCTAAGCATGCTGGCATCCACGATCGCTTGATAATTAAATTGCGGTCTTGGTCTTCCCTGTAATTACAACCTTTATGGATGGGAGTCGAAGATTCCCTTTGATGGGGCAATACTGTCAACAGTTTACTAGACAAGACAACCTTTCATCCTCTTCAGTCATAGACAACCTCCTTCCAGTCATCCTATCTAAGCACCCTGGCATCCGCGATCCCATGATCATTTCATGGCGGAACCTGATGGTCAGGAGTCGAAGATTATCTCTGGTGATATTAATAGACAAGGCAACCTTCAATCCTATAGGTAACCTCCTTCCAGTCATTCTGTCCAAGCATCTTGGCTTCCGCAATCCGTTCATTTAAAGTGCGGGCTTGGACTTCTCCGTAATCATTAACCTGGGTTTCAAAGATTCTCTCTGCTGGAGTATTGCTGCCCATTCGTTAATTGTGGCTTACCTCCCGATAAGGGGTCTGTCTGATACATAACAATCATCCATCCTTATCAATGTTTTGCAAGCTGCTTCGAGTAATTCAGTCAAGGCGCTCTTGCATCAGTGATTTCTTGATTTATTAAACCGAGACCTCAATCTTCTTGTCGTTTCGAACCAGATGGCTGGGATTCGAAGATTCTATTGTCTGGAACATTATTATTGCCAAGCAAATGTAGTCGAAGTTTTTTAAAGCTCTCCCTTTTTTTTCTCCCTTCGCTTATCCCGTAAGCAGGGAACATTTCGACGACTGGGAACATTTCGACGAAGAATAAATCATTTGAAAATTCCTTATAGATGATCCCTTTCCTGCTTACAGTTAAGCACTAGACGTCTTAAAGTAGGACTACTAGATTAAGGGTCTGACTTTCGAGTTAAATGTTTGGTCCCCATTTTGTTTCACAAAGTCAAAGTTGCATCGGTTTTCAAGAAAACAGCTTAGTCGGATCTCCGATAAGTTCTCGTTCGAAAGATTGATGATTACTTTTAGGTTGATAACCCCTTAGCTACCACACCATAGCTTCTACTCTTGACGTATCAACAGAAGGGTTTTGTCAAAGCTTGTGGGTCAACAAGCTTGTGCCATACCCAATGGAAGGACCACAATTAAGTGTAAATGGATCTTCAAAACAAAACGAAACCTGTCGCCAGGTCCAATCCCATTTATAATTTCTTAAACAGCTAAACTTGATCTACGCATTTGTCAAATGGATGCTGTCCAGGCATGGAGCTAGACACTAACATGCTTTAACCTGAGAAGTTCAGCGATGGCTCTACGAAGGTGTACAAATATTTCACAGGTCTCATCAAGACGAGTCTGGAACGAGACTTTGATTGCTATTCTGTTGCCTTTTGAACTCAAGGGATCTGACACCGATCAGTGCTTATATTAAAAAGTTGACAACTACAAAACCATATTCGTCGCTGTGTACGTTGATGACACGTTCTAATATTTTCCAATGACGAATCGTGTAAAGCTGCTTTTAAGGAGCAGTCAAAAAGAAACTTTCAGATGAAAGATTTGGATGACGCTTAATCAGTGGTTGGAATTAAAATCTTACTTACTTACTTAAGTGGCGCTTCAGTAAGGGATGAACCTGGGCCTCAACCAACATGCCTCTCCAATTAGCCCGGTCCTTAGCTACCTGCCTCCAGTTTCGCACTCCAAGTTGGTTGAGGTCGGTTTCTACTTGTGCGCGCCACTTAAGGCGAGGTCTTCCTCTACTGTGTCCGACGTCTGGCTGGGAATCGAAGACTCTGCGAGCCGGAGTATTGGTGTCCATTCTTTCTACATGTCCTAGCCATCTTAAACGTCCAATGCGGAGTTTTTTGACTAGGGGTATGTCGCTGTACAGCTCGTAAAGTTCGTGGTTGAATCTTCGTCTCCATAGCCCGTCAACGCAAACGGGACCGAAGATTTTCCGAAGAATTTTTCGCTCAAATCGATCAAGGATTTCTTCATCGGCTCTTGATACGGTCCATGCTTCAGCGCCGTAGAGCAGGGGACTGGGATGATCAGGGTCTTATATAGGATCTCCTTAGTAGTTTGAGTGAGGGCTTTACTTGCCTTCTTAGCCCGAAGAAACAACTTTTGGCAAGACTAATTCTTCGTTTAATTTCTGACGAGATGTTGTTGTCAGAGTTAATAGCGGAGCCGAGGTAGACAAAGTCCCGTACTACCTCAAAGTTATATCTGTCAATGGTGACGTTCTGTCCAATTCGTCGATGTTGTGTGTCCTTTCGTGTTGACAGCATATACTTTGTCTTACCCTCATTTACTGTTAAACCCATTTTTGCCGCTTCCTTCTCTATACTGGCAAACGTGGCTATGACATCACGTTGAGTCCTACTAATGATGTCAATATCGTCGGCGTATGCTAGTAGTTGCACCGAATTTTGAAAAATTGTGCCTCTATTGTTGGCTCGGACGTTTTGCATTATCCTCTCAAGAATCAAATTGAAAAATTCACATGACAGCGCATCGCCTTGCCTAAATCCTTTTTTGGTATCGAATGTGTCGGTGAGGTCGTTTCCGACCCTGATGGTGCAGCGAGAATTCTCCATCGTCATCCTACACAAACGGACGAGTTTGGACGGTATACCAAAACTAGACATGGCTCTGTATAGTTTGTCTCTATATATGCTGTCGTATGCAGCTTTGAAATCGATAAATAGGTGGTGGGTATCGATTTGGACTTCTTGAGTTTTTTCCAGGATCTGCCGAAGTGTGAAGATTTGATCGATTGTGGACTTTCCTGGCCTAAAACCACACTGATAAGGGCCGATCAGGTTGTTGGTAAACGGTTTCAGGCGTTCACATATTACGGCAGATAGGATCTTTTAGGCGATGTTGAGTAGACTTATGCCTCTGTAGTTGGCGCAGTTCAGAGGGTCTCCTTTTTTGTGGATCGGGCAAACGATGCTGAGGTTCCATTCTTCAGGCATGCTTTCAACCGACCAGATTTGGCTTATGAGTTGGGGGAAGTTGCTTACCAAGTTGAGTTTAGATATTGCTATCCTCACTTCACTTAGGTCGGGTGGTTGGCAGTTTTCGCTGTCGTTGCCAATATTAAATGGTTCGTTCTGCCTGACAGCGGAATGTTGTTCGTCATCGCCGTTTAACAGTCTGCAGAAGTGGTTCTTCCATATCCTCAGCATCGACTGTGTCTCAACTACGATATTTCCATGTTCATCTCAACAGGATTCTGTTCGAGCCTTGCATCCTTGGCTTTGACGTTTTACACTTTGGTAAAACTTGCGAACATCGTTCCTGGAGTGGCACCTCTCTATATCCTCGATCTCGCGCTTTTCTTGCTCTTTTTTCTTCTTTCTGAAAATTAAAATCACTCGAAATAAATTGGCTGGTACAATAGCAATTGATCAGTCGCAGTATATGTTCGAAATCCTCGATCGTTTTGGGATGCATGACAGCGATTCATTCTCCACGCCACTGGATTTGAGAACTCCGAAGATGGCTCCTACTTCCCTAGACGAACAAGAACATATGTCAAAGGTGCCATACATGGAGGTAATTGGAAGTTTGCTTTTCGCAGCATAGACAAATAGGCCGGATATCAGTTATGCTGTGAACTTACTAAGCAGATACTGCTGTATATTGGCAAGGCTCACTGGGCTGCTGCAAAGAGAGTTTTGCGCTGTCTAAGAGGGACAGAAGCTTCACCAAAGAACCAACCACCATCCAAAGCTACTGCTATCCGTAAAAGCCCTATGACAACGGTGTCCTAAGCAGGATAGTTTACGATTTCTGAAAGTTGATTTTCAACTTCCAGTCATAACAGTATCTCTGGATTTTGTCGAAGTCCCGCTGCAAAAGAGTTCGAATGACCTCGATAGTAGGTGCTGTTCTGTCCGCGATAAGATCGTCCACATAGGCAATTGCCTGAGTATGTCCACCTATCATATATTCTGAAGAGAATCGACGAGTTTACCGCTCCCTGTTGCAGACCATTTTTAATGAAAAATTAGCTGGTCAAAGTTAAATTGCCACTTTCGACAACAAACGTTTTTTTTCATCGCGTCGTTGAACAGCGTGGAGTAAATGTCCACAACTTCAGGGGTAAGTGTCGCAGTATAATGTTGGATATATCCATCAACTACCACTGACTTCTCTTTCTTTATGGAATCGAAGATGATCTGGGGTTCCACATTCGGGATTAACAGGGGACTAGACCCACTTCGTCCGGTGACGATTGCATTTGCCATGTTTTCATCATTGAACCGAGTGAAACCGGGGTTCTGAGATCACCATTGCTTAATGTCATTTCGGAGGTTTGTCTTTCATTTTAGCTCCTCGGTTTCGACTTCGCTTTTCATCAAAATTAAGCACTTCGTCTGAAATTGTCTTTCTTAGGGAAATACGAGTAAGCCCTCTGAGTTGGACTTCCAAAACGAATCCGCATCCTACCATGAACAGCCCATGCTGACAAACGCAATTGTTCAGATCTTTAGGGAAAAAGAGATCGTAATCTTCATATGTATATCCCAGATCAGGAAATACCCTGGATAGGATCAGAAAAACAAAAATCCAAATCACGTTTTCTTGATCCTATCCAAAGTATCTATTTCCTGATCTGGGATACAGAAAAAGAAATTCTTTCCAAATAATCTCTAAACCATTGGCAGCACGCATTAAGATACTTTCACATTTTTAAATTCCATTGGCAACTGTCCATTCAACTCCCCTCCACCATCCCAATCAGAAATTTCTGGCCCCAAATCGTTTCTGCACGAATCATATATCATCGTGAACCCAATAAGTACTACCTGCATGCGTAACCAAATGTTTTCCGCTGAATAATATCTCATAACTCCCATGATGCAACGCCGCACTTAAAATTCATTACCACATGAAGGCCTGCACCCGGCCATGGTCATGCCCATGAGAATACCGAAGCCGAAGAAGATTTACCACGAATCCCCAATCTGCATATTTCCTGACATGAATGCCCTTAAAATGCGATTTGGACCCTTTAACGCGTGGAATTAAATTTCGCTCAAAAGTGATTTAATTCGCAGGCAAACGTGTCGGTCCACGACGGTATGCCTTATATCTCGTTAGTGCGACTTGTTAACATAAATCACATGGGTCCCCGCTCGCGAAAGGCGTGTAAGGATGCGCGTTGAATGAGTTCTGTTTTTGCTGGTATCGATGACCGACAAATTGAAGTCGGCATCTCCACTGCACATCCGCACACTTGGTATCGTGGAAATTACTCATATCGACAGGACCACTGAAGGGAATTAAACACTTCCAGAGGTGGTGTCATGTAAATTTGGAAGATTGCCTGTAATTTGTCGAAATAATGACGTCTGACAACGTTCAATGCCCTTTTTTTCAATCTTCTGCAGTAAATTACAGCACAGAAGTAGGCATGGCGAGACAAAGACATTTGCTGCTACCAACAGCAGCTCATGATGGTCATTACAGATCGGAGGACTTGTATTGGAGCGACTGGGATTTTTCGGGGGACCTATAGAGTGATCATCGACGGGAAATTGGAAAAATGTATATGTCCTGCCGGCATGCCAGCCTTTCATTAATAAATGATTTCTTTGCGGCAGCGAGATGACATGCGGCAACACTTGGAATGAGGACCCAGGGAGAGAGTGTAGCAGTTCTTGTAAATCCATTTATCTTGCACACAATCTCAAGTACGTGATGTTTTCGACTTTTGGAGGTAGAAGAAGAAGGTGTTCTCAATGCTTTGTGGTTCAATGACTGAGCTCTTCAAACTGACAATTTTTTTTTGACAGGAGTGCGACTTTGTTCGAGAGCCCTTTGCAAAAGAGTTGCTTTGCAAATATTGGTTAAGAGTGGTGGACTTGCACTAAATTCTTTTTCTGACTGGGTGGGCCATTGGGCTTTGAGAGGACAAATATTATTCCTTAGTCAATAAGGTTTTTGACCTGAAAGGAGTCTTTAAGTAATTTTGTGACGAAAGAGGTTTCAGAGAAGAGAAAGAAAATTATTGATGAACCCTACAACTGAACTGTATCGCTGTTGTTTCAAATAGGATCGCCATTGTGTTTGTTTAATCCTTAATTTGTATGTCATCGATCATCTCAAAAACCGTTTCCTCCATCTAGATACTAACTTCGCCAGGGAGGTCTTTGCATGGCTAGTATTACATCTGAATTATTGAAGGAAGGTTGGGGGATGTACTTTGGGTTAACTACCCACCAATGGAAAAAAGATTATGTTACGAAGCAACTAATAGCCTCGGAAAGGACTGATATTACTGTTGACGACCCTGCTAAACGAAAAAAGGACAACGACGTTCGTATCTGCACCTGGAATGTGAGAACATTAAACAAGAGAGGTGCAGGCGAACAACTTGCGGAAGTCCTAAACTGCTACAAAGCAGGCATTACTGCCATCCAGGAAATACGATGGCCTGGGCCGGACAAAAGGAGGATGAACAACTGTGACATCTACTACGAACCGTGTTATAGTGAGCAGAAACAGCGACTATTAGGATGCGGATTTGTTATAAGACTTAGGCAAGAAGTCGTATATTTCCATGACATTAGCGAACGCTTGGTAACAATCCGCATCAAGTCCAAATTCGCCAACATAAGCCTTATATGCGCTCATGCTCTGACGGAGGAAAAAGATGATAAAGTGAAAGGCTGCTTCTACGAGCTCATCGACAAAACTTATGAGCGACTACCGAAGAACGATGCTAAAATCGTGGTGGAAGATTTTAACGCAAAGGTAGGAAGAGAAGACATCTTTAGCAGCACTGTCGGAAATAATAGCCTATACGAAAACACGTCTGGTAACGGACTTATTCTAATTGACTTCGCTACGGAACGAAATGCCACTATAGCCAGCACACGCTTTTCTCACCTCAATATCCATAAGGGGACATGGCGGTCTCCAAATCAACGAACCGTCAACCAAATTGATCATATTGCGATAGACAAGAGACACGCTTCCAGTTTTTTGGATGTCCGAACATTCCGAGGGGTTAACATCGACTCGGACCACTACCTTGTTGCAGCCAAGGTAAGGATGCGGATATCCACCACGCCACAAAAAACCAGAAATACTGTGAAAAAATTTAATGTCGAATGACTGCAATCGCCAGAGACCACCAAGGCCTTCGCGTAACGCGTATCCCTTAACCTCTCGATTCACACCATACCACCAGCATCTAATGTCGAAGAACAATGGCAACGATGCCAAAAAGCCATTAAATCAGCCGCAACTGATGTGCTAGGTTACTCGCGGCCACCAGCAAGAAACCCCTGGTTTGATGAGGAATGCCGACAGATGCTCGTAGCCTAGAACGAGGCCTACAAGGCTAAGCTGCAGGTGAAGACGAGAGCTGCCATTGAGCTCTATAGGCAAAGAAGAAGGGAAGAACATCGGCTTTTCAGAAAGAAGAAAAAGGAGCAAGAAAAGCGCGCGATCGAGGATATAGAGAGGTGCCACTCCAGGAACGATGTTCGCAAGTTTTACCAAAGTGTAAAACGTCAAAGCCAAGGATAGGATACAAGGTTCGAACGGAATCCTGTCGAGATGAACAAGGAAATATCGCAGCTGAGACACAGTCGATGCTGAGGATATGGAGGAACAACTTCTGCAGACTGTTAAACGGCGATGAGGAACAATATTCCGCTATCAGGCAGAACGAACCATTTAATATTGGCAACGACAGCGAAAACTGCCAACCACCCGACCTAAGTGGAGTGAGGATAGCAATATCTAAACTCAAGCTTAATAAGGCCGCCGGAAATGACGGCCTTCCCGCTGAGCTTTAAAAGGCTCCCGAAGCTGGTGGTAAGTAACATCCACCAACTCATAAGCCAAATCTGGTCGGTTGAAAGCATGCCTGAAGAATGGAACCTCAGCATCGTTTGCCCGATCCACAAAAGAGGAGACCCTCTGAACTGCGCCAACTACAGAGGCATAAGTCTGCTCAACATCGCCTACAAGATATTATCTGCCGTAATATGTGAACGCCTGAAACCGTTTACCAACAACCTGATCGGCCCTTATCAGTGTGGTTTTAGCCCAGGAAAGTCCACAATCGATCAAATTTTCACACTTCGGCAGATCCTGGAAAAAAACCAAAAAGTCCAAATCTATACCCACCACCTATTTATCGATTTCAAAACTGCATACGACAGCATTTATAGAGACGAACTATACAGAGCCATGTCTAGTTTTGGTATACCGCCCAAACCCGTCCGTTTGTGTAGGATGACGATGGAGGTCGGAAACGACCTCACCAACACATTCGATATCAAAAAAGGATTTAGGCAAGGTGATGTGCACTGTCATATGACTTCTTTAATCCGATTCTGGAGAAGAGTGGGCAAAACTCCCGAGCAACACCAGAGGAACAATCTTCCAAAAATCGGTGCAACTACTAGCATACGCCGACGATATTGACATCATTGGTAGGGCTCAACGTGATGTCATAGCCACGTTTGCCAGTACCTATAGAGAAGGAAGCGGCAAAAATGGGTTTAGCAGTAAATGAGGGTAAGACTAAATATATGCTGTCAACACGAAAGGACTCACAACATCGACGAAGTGGACAGAACATCACCATTGACAGATATAACTTTGAGGTAGTACGGGACTTTGTCTACCTCGGCTCCGCTATTAACTCTGACAACAACATCTCGTCAGAAATCAAACGAAGAATTACTTCGTACCTGGAGGGCCAGTTCCAATTTATTAGGTACCCCAAGGACACGGGGCCATCAGTATACACTACGGGATTGAGCGCTGCCGTTGGCCTTTCGGTTCATCCGCCACCATCTCTGTTCAAGGGGCCTGACTAACCCTTGAAATTCCTAGACAACCTGTTGTCCGAATATGTCAGAGCAGCTCATCTAGGTTCGCCTGAGACAGCAGGCCGGGTATTCATCCGTGCCATTCTCACCAGGGTTTTTATAGTGTTCCTGGTGTGTATGTGCACGATAAATCGTATCCTCCTCAAATAATGATTAGCTCCACTACAAAGGATTCTAAAGTACACCTTATTGCATACACCCGTCCAACCTGACATTCCACTTAAACTCCAAAATCAATTAAGCACACAAAACATACACCCCAATCGCTATAATCTTCCGCTTTATAACCTCGAACCGTTGCTCATCTAATTAGCTCTGGCAAAAAGCATTGGTGGAAGCTTGAGCTGTTATTACTGGTATAACAGTAACCATTACATTGACAATAGAAATTAATTGCACAGCCACTCTCACCCCACCTGATGAACTCGACGATAACCGTCGTAGGCAAATTGCTGTACATACCCAACAACAACACACCATCAATCATTCCATCGCCGAAAGACGGCTTCACCGTGCTCTTGAGGAAATGTTTCTTATGCGCCAGCAAATTCGTAAGGATGACGAAATCATTCTCAAGAACTAAGTCCAACAAGCGACGAGCGGTAGAAAAAAAAATTCCATCGGTCCGTAAACACATCTCAAGACAAAGAAAAAAGAAATTAATGCCTCCAGACAGAGCCATGATAATCGGGCAAGCGGAAATCCTCCCAAAGCCCGAGATTAACAAAACACCAACCAGCTAGAGATCGCTGTTGGTCGGTTCGATAAAGTCACCGCGCGCCGGATAGACCGATTCCGAAGTCGAGGCAACGGAATGAGTCACTTCCTTGCGGGACAGATATGCAAATTAATTCCACATTAGAGGGATCAACCCTTAGAGCCAGAAAGTGGTTCTTTTTTTGGCGCTCTTCGGGTCTAGAAATGGAAGAAACGTGACTCTTTGATTTACAATGTTGCTTTGGGTTTTTTATATGCCAAAGAGGTGCATCCATAGATGGAGCCAGACGGTTTGTCAATTCTATTAGTGGAGCTCATTAAATGATTTTTTGTTTGATATTGATGCCAAAAAAGTGAGCCATTTGCATATGTTGGGCTCTTGTGGTGAGTGGATTTTACAACCAAGACGTGCAGCTTGGAGCAGGACTGGGGTTGTTAAATTTTATTCGAGCCAAGTACTGATGGACATCGACCTTAAGTTTGATGGTTGTAAAACGCGTTCTACATACGATATGAATATGGTGAAGATCACAAATATGGACGGGGTTTTGAAGTGTCAAATCTGGGTATTTCATAGAAACGTGCAGGTGAACATTGGCTACGACCATGGAAATATTGTTCGTAAGGAAATATTTTCTCCACTCTTCTCCAACATGACGGAACGGAAATTAAAAAGAAATCATCATCTAGCAGTGGCTTTCCGTTAGGATTCATACTCACATCGGTATGAGTGATGCTGTAGGGAATTGTAAACCCTTTTTGTTCCCCTTCAGCGGAAGTTCATGGGGATAGCTGACCGGCAGACACTTTTGCACAGAATGGTGAAGCTCTGTATGCGACATCGGGTAAGGCAATTATTGAAAGCGTATTTGAGACGTACCGATTTGCAAAGGCTTGGCTAGTCGTCGAAAAAGTAACAGCTAGGCTTAGGATATGATATTAATGGAAAATACTTACTCACTTAAGTCTTTCGGAAAGAACCTAGAGCTCAATCAACATGCCTTTCCTATAGTCCGGTTCTTAGTTAACTGCCTCCAGTTGCGCACTCCAAGTTGGTTGAGGTCGGTTTAAACTTGTGGGCGTCACTTAAGACCTCGCTTCTTTTACTGCATCCGACGTCTGGCTGGGAATCGAAGACTCTGCGATTGGTGTCCATTCGTTGTACATGTCCTAGCCATCTTAAACGTCCAATGCGGAGTTTTTTGACCAGGGGTATGTCCCTGTACAGCTCGTATAGTTCGTGGTTGAATCTTCGTCTCCATAGCCCGTCAACGCAAACGGGACCGAAGATTTTCCGAAGAATTTTTCGCTCGAATCGACCAAGGATTTCTTCATCCACTTTTGATACGGTCCATGCTTCAGCGCCGTAGAGCAGGACTGGGATGATCAGGGTCTTATATAGGATCTCCTTAATAGTTCGAGTGAGGGCTTTACTACTTAATTGCCTTCTTAGCCCGAAGAAACAGCGGTTGGTAAGAGTAACTCTTCGTTTAATTTCTGACGAGATGTTGTTGTCAAAGTTAATAGCGGAGCCGAGGTAGACAAAGTCCCGTACTACCTCAAAGTTATATCTGTGACGTTCTGTCCACTTCGTCGATGTTGTGTGTCCTTTCGTGTTGACAGCATATACTTAGTCTTGCCCTCATTTACTGCTAAACCCATTTTTGCCGCTTCCTTCTCTATACTAGCAAAGTGGCTATGACATCACTACCAATGAAGTCGATATGGTCGGCGTATGCTAGTAGTTGCATCGATTTTTGGAAAATTGTGCCTCTGATGTTGGCTGGGAGTTTTGCACAATCCATTCCAGATTCAGATACACAGACGTACGAGTATGAGCGGTCTACCAAAACTAGACATGGCTCTGTATAGTTCGTCTCTATAAATGCTGTCGTATGCGGCTTTGAAATCGATAAATAGGTGGTGGGTATCGATTTGGACTTCTTTGGTTTTTTCCAGGATCTGCCGAAGTGTGAAAATTTGATCGATTGTGGACTTTCCTGGCCTAAACCCACACTGATAAGGGCCGATCAGATTGTTGGTAAACGGTTTCAGGCGTTCACATGTTACGGCAGATAGGATCTTGTAGGCGGTATTTAGGAGGCTTATAAATCTATAATTGGTGCAGTTCAGAGGGTCTCCTTTTTTGTGGATCGGGCAAACGATGCTGAGGTTCCATTCTTCAGACAAACTTTCATCCGGCCAGATTTGGCTTATTAGTTGGTGGATGTTACTTACTAGGTCATCTCTGCCTGCCTGATCCGGAGACCGCCATGTTCCCTTATGGATATCGAAGTGAGGAAACCGTGTGCTGGCTATAGTGGCACTTCATGCCTCAGCGAAGTCAATAAGCCTAAGTCCGTTGCAAGACGAGTTGACCTGTAGGCTGTGTTTTTCGTCAATACTGCTAAAGTTGTCATCTCTTCCTACCATTGCGTTTAAATCTCCCAGCACGATTTTAACATCGTACTTTGGTAGTCGCTCGTAAGTTTTGTCAAGCAGTTCGTACTCTTGCTCTTTTTCGTCTTTTTCCTCCGTCGGAGCATGAGCGCATATAAGGCATATGTTGGCGAATTTGACCTTGATGTGGATTGTTACAATGCGTTCGCTAATGTCTTGAACACATACGACTTCTTGCCTAAGACTGGCACTTATAACAAATCCGCATCCGAATAGTCGCTGTTTCTGCTCACTATAACACGGTCCGTAGTAGATGTCACTGTTTTTCATCCTCTTTTTGCCCGGCCCATCCCATCGTATTTCCTGGATGGCAGTAATGTCTGTTTTGTAGTAGTTTAGGGCTTCCGCTAGTTGTTCGCCTGCATCTCTCCTGTTTAATGTTTTCACATTCCAAGTGCAGATACGAACGTCGTTGTCCTTTTTTCGTTTAGCAGGGTCGTCAACAATAATATCAGTCCTTTCCGAGGCTATTAGTTGCTTCGTAACATAAGCTTTTTCCATGGATGGGTAGTTAACCCAAAGCACAACCCCCAACCTGGAGGTCCAGGCCCTTGTTTTGACCCTAGGACAGCGGGCAGAAAAATACCGATGTCAGTAGCCCATTTTGGGATATGAGCGCTGCCGTTGACCCATTGAGGCCTCCTCCGCCACCAACTATTTTCCGACACCCTGGCTCAGTATTGGAAATCCCTATAGACCTGATGTTCAAATATGTCGAAGCAGCTCATATAGGGATTACACTACCAGTTTGATCAAATTGGAGCTGTAGGCGCCACCGTTGACTCCATCTTGGGAATTCCTACGCTGCCTCCTGAGAGTGAGTGCCTTAGTTAGAGGACACTCCTCCCTACCTAAGTGTGCGGTGCCGTCTCGTAGCATTGACTGTTTAAAGTTGGCACGTTGCTTGGACGAAGGACGTTGGTGCACCGGTACCAAGAAAGTGTGGTGTCTGGAACAGTCAACATCAATAAAGTTGCATATAACTCTCACATAAACCCAAGAACTTTGCGGAATTGTACCAAAGACAATTGAGATGAATACACTATGGAGGAGGTAAACAGAGAGAGGGTGAGAGAGAGAAATCAAGTAGAATACAGTTTCACTTCCACCACATGTGAACCCACATTCGAATTTTTTTTTTGAGTTTTTTTTTAAATACCGCGTTTTTGTCAATCATCCAAGGATCTTACAAAATCAGAGCGCCACCAACCAGGCAGAAATTGCAATCGTACCCGCTGTTATGCTTGTAAGGTTCATCACAAACGCAGAAAATTTGCTTATTCAGTGATTGGGCAAGGGGGGGGCGTCACCTACCTACAATGATTTTAAAAAATCTGAGAAACTTAATATTAGATATGGACCTTCAGTATTTGAGTCTCCAAAATAGGAAGTTATGTTGCCGCAACATGTTCCTTACCAATGGCTACCAATTCGGGAATAGCTTTTACCCTAAGTCTGCTTCCAGTTCCCCAAAGAAATTACTCTTTCACTCCCTTCTTGTGATTACTTAAGGTCAAGGTAAGATTGACTCTGAAATTCAATTGTCTTACAAGTTTGGTCCCTGGAATTCAAAGACAACTGTGACTCCAAAACGTTGCTCCACCACTCAATGACGTCCTTTCACCTTCCTTAATATTCCCTCGTAGATTAGCGCCAGAACATCCACCTCAAATTCCACCGTGCTCATTGCAGCAAACTGATGCCATACACAACCCAAAGCGGGAAGTGTCTGCTACCTCGTTAGTCTCTACTGTAATCCATCCCCGACTTTCAACATCAATTACCCAACTCTTTGTCTAACGTCGAATACCCCCCTAGGTATTTTCGGAACATCCAGCATGAGCAAGACAAAAGATGCACACATCACTTCTCGCGGGACCGCAAATGATATTACATCACTTATACGGTCCAGTTCCATGTGCATTCGGCATTCCGCAACTCCATTAAGCACCGTTCTGATTTCACACATCCGAAAGGTCACGTGTGCAAATGCATGCCCATTGGCACGAACCGAATTAAGTGCAAGAGCCACCTCTCGCCAAGTCATTCGCGAACCCTCCAAAGTACCGTCTTTCTTCAAGCTCCAAAGTAAATAACTCTGCGAGCGCGCGCGCAGCACCACTGCGCATAGAGCGCGCACGCTCGCATTCTAGCACAACACCCGCCAGAGTCGTGCTCGTGCTATTACCTTTTTGGTGTTACCTTGACAAAGTACTTATAACGGTTCCTAGCGCAAGAAATTCCTCAACCCCAATCTAAGGCCTATAACAATGCACACACACACACTATTCCTGGCTCGCCAAACACTGTCCAGTAGTAGCCTGGCACCGCGATGGATGCCACCAGCTTCACACCGACTCGACGGGACAGCACTGGAGCGCAATTGCAAAACCAACACCATCAACATAATAACAGAGGTGATGGTCTTCCTCCAGGGGTCGCACCGAAAAACCAATGAACGAGCGCAAACAGAATAAGACCACCACCGCCGGATTGTCGTGCTGAATTATTTCCATCTCTTCGAAGGCACTGCACCTTAGATGCCCAGATCCAGAGATGCCGCGATGAAGAGATGCAGAGACACGGAGACGTGCAACGTGCAAACATTCGGACGTGTTTACACGGCCGTGTAATTAGATCAATTTCCATCATTGCATCCCAAGTGCGCGCTCGCGCATGCTTCCTCCGACATCGCATGTGAACACATGGCCAAATTAGTGTTGTTAGAGATGGATTTCCTCCTTCCAGCGGGCACAGGACGACCGACTCGGAATGATAATGCTAAGCCCGTCCCGGAGAGGACGAATGCAAAACTGTGCACATATTCACGGGGCAGAATCAAACGGCCATCAAATGGGCACCTGGGGGAGACGATGCACCAGTTCGTCAGAGTCAGTCACAGTGGGAGGGAGGCCATTGGACACGCCAAAACCAGCACGAAGAGGTACCATTTCTAATGATGCCGAGGTCGCCGTCATTGCAGTCATCGTCATCATTGGGGAGTTGTACACGCTTCGGTCGGCCATTGCTCTCAGTCTCTTTCCGGAGAGTTGGTGTGCTCGCCGAGTGCAGATGAAAACCGAATTCAAATTGGCCCAAGCAAACGTCATGGGAACCAGTAGGTAGAGGTATTCTCCATTCGAACTCGATGAGGAGAGATGTGCTCTATAATGCAACGTAGCGCTGCACGTCCCTGCTGTTGCTGCTGCTGCTGCTGCTGGTTGTAGATACATTTTATGGATCGTTCTGTTAAATGTTCTTATTATTCAGCTGGGGTAAGAGCGAGCAAGCTCGCATTCACTTCCGTGATTGTATCTGAGGCAGTGGATAACTGCGCGCTGGGTGAACTTCTAGTTCTAGTGCTGTGCGCGCGATGATGGTGGCACACTAGAAGAACCTCGAGCGCGCAAGCACTCCCTCGTAATTCAAAACAAAAAGCAGGACTCTGAGACAAAAGAAGGAACGACAACAATATGATGGTAATGGGGGAGCTGGGCATTGAAAGACCAAGGGTCGGGGCGAGGACAGAGGGGCATGTTGGTGATTGTGGCTGGTGCGGGCTGTGGGCGGAAATGGAAATACAGGAAGGCTATTTGGACGAGGAGACATCATGACCACCATGAATTTCTGTTTTTTTTTTGTTCGAGGTCGTAGAGAATTTTGTTTCCCATGCGATGGTATAATCTGCGAACTGTGTTGTGAGAAAAGCGGGTTCTTCTGCTGAATGTGTGCGATTTATATGGATCTTCGGAACGAATGAAGTTAACTGAGCATCCTCATTCAATATCATACCACGGCAGGATCGTTGAAATGTACATGCGTGATGGCGTTCGTGCGTACGGCTTATGCGTCAAAATGTCTCGAAAAATGTATGTAAATGGGAAAAGTACGTGATGCGAGTTACATTTTACAGGTCTCCAGCAGTGCTACGGGGTGGAAGATTTGTGGAACCGTTTTGATGTCTTCTTTATTGAGTGCACTTCGTCATGCGCATTATCGAATGATTCTGGGGCAGTCTAAGGGCTAGAGGATAACCTGGTGATCATTCACAATGAGAATTGTGACTTCAAGACGTTGACTTACCACTCAATGCAATATTTTCAATTTCCTCAATATTTGCTCGTAGATTCGTCAGAACATCCACCTCAACTTCCACCGTGCTCGTTTCAGCAAGCTGATCACAAACACAGCCCGAAGTGGGAAGTGGCTGCTTCCTCGTTAGTCACAGAGGTCCAACTCTCTATATCCTCGAACGGGCGCTTTTCTTGTTCTGGGTTGCATTTGATCTAATGGCTTGGTGGCATCATTGACATTCTAGAGATCGCCTTCTTTTCAATACCGAGGTTAGGAAATGGTGTGCTGGCTATAGTGGCATTTCGTTCTGCAGCGAAGCCATTTAGCCTAAGTCTGTAGCCAGACGTGGTGTTGTGTAGGCTGTTACTACTAAAGACATCTTCCCTACCTACCCTTGCATTGAAGTCTCCCAGGACGATTTTAACATCTTACTTCGGTAGGTGCTCATAAGTTTTGTCAAGGAGGTCAAAGAAGCTGTCCTTCGCTATTATCATCTTTCTCCTCCGTCGGGGCGGGAACACCTATAGGGCTTATGTATGCGAATTTGGCTTTGATGCGGATTGATACAATGCGTTCTCTTACGTCTTGAAAGCATAAGATTTTATAAAACGAATACCCATTCGAATAGTCGCTGTTTCTGCTCACTATAACCCGGTCCGTAGTAGATGTCACAGTTTTTCAAACACTTTTTGGCAGTCCCATCCAATCGTATTTCCTGGGTGGCAGTAATGTTTGCTTTTGAGAAGCCTAGGGCTTCCGCTAGTTGTTAATCTGCCTGTTTTTCCTTCCAATCGTATTTCCTGGGTGGCAGTTATGTTTGCCTAGTAATGGAAGCCTAGGGCTTCCGATAGTTATTAAGGTGCCTTCACCTCTTCTTTTTAATTTCCACATTCCAGGTGCAGATGCGAACGTCGGAGCTCCATTTTTCTTTAGCATGTTCGTCTACAGTAAAATCAGTCCTTTCCGGGCTATTGGTTGCTTCATCACTTTATTTTACGTGAATGGGTAGTTAACCCAAAGCAAAACCCTCGACCTGTAGGGCCAGATCTAATTTATTAGATATCGCTTGGACAGGCGGCCATCAGTTGTTACGGTAAAATTTACCGCAGCGGAGCTCACTCTCTTATTCCTTTAAATCCTATCGTTCCCTCTTTTCTTTGTGGTCGCAAAACCGAAATTTGGAGGAAGTGGTGGGCAGCCATGTCCCTTCAGCAACTGGTCCACTACCTTCAGACTCTGAGGATGCCACCTAAAACAGGTATAACGAGTGCGACAAAGGAGTCCAGTCAGAAGAAGATTATGCAACTCTGTTCGGTGCAGTCCTAGGGAGATTAGGGAGATTCACGACAGAGCAACGCAGACAAAAAGTGCGACAGGAGTCTACGGGAAAATGCCGTCGTCGAAGCGCAAAATACGGGCAGCATTGGATATTAGTGGGCCGAGAAGTTCGATGGGTGTGGGAAGACAATCCCCCATCGACCCCAACACGATGATGACGGGTGGGGGAGGACGATCTCTGGAATTTACACCCTAACGGAACGTTTGCGCCACCGCATTAATGGCAAAAACAAAAGTACGATGGCACCTAACGAGGAAGCAGCATAGGTGTGGGGCGGACGACCCAAAGACACCCCTCCAACAAAGTCGCAAAATTGATGACTGTGGTTCGATGGCCAAGAGTAGAAATCTCTTTCCCCTAAATCCCCTATTGACGCAAACATGGAAGCGAAAGACATGGGACATCATGTCCAAAGACAACGGACAAGTTGTGAAAGTGCAGCTGTCATACTATCCGACAGCTGTCAGACCGACAAACCACTGTCGAAAAGGACGACGAAACGTGTCCAAACACAAGAGACGCCCAAATCAAAGACCTGGAGCCAAACATAAAAATAATCTAAAAGATGGCACCCGAATGGAAATCCCTGACCCCAAATTCTGAATGCGAAACCACCAACATACTTACTTACTTACTTAAGTGGCGCTACAGTCCGGAATGAACCTGGGCCTCAACCAACATGCCCCTCCAATTAGCCCGGTCCTTAGCTAACTGCCTCCAGTTGCGCACTCCAAGTTGGTTGAGGTCGGTTTCCACTTGTGCGCGCCACTTAAGGCGAGGTCTTCCTCTACTGCGTCCGACGTCTGGCTGGGAATCGAAGACTCTGCGAGCCGGAGTATTGGTGTCCATTCGTTCTACATGTCCTAGCCATCTTAAACGTCCAATGCGGAGTTTTTTGACCAGGGGCATGTCGCTGTACAGCTCGTATAGTTCTTGGTTGAATCTTCGTCTCCATAGCCCGTCAACGCAAACGGGACCGAAGATTTTTCGAAGAATTTTCCTCTCGAATCTACCAAGGATTTCTTCATCCGCTTTTGATACGGTCCATGCTTCAGCGCCGTAGAGCAGGACTGGGATGATCAGGGTCTTATATAGGATCTCCTTAGTAGTTCGATTGAGGGCTTTACTACTAAATTGCCTTCTTAGCCCGAAGAAACAGCGGTTGGCAAGAGTAATTCTTCGTTTAATTTCTGACGAGATGTTGTTGTCAGAGTTAATAGCGGAGCCGAGGTAGACAAAGTCCCGTACTACCTCAAAGTTATATCTGTCAATGGTGACGTTCTGTCCAATTCGTCGATGTTGTGAGTCCTTTCGTGATGACAGCATATACTTAGTCTTACCCTCATTTACTGCTAAACCCATTTTCGCCGCTTCCTTCTCTATACTAGCAAACGTGGCTATGACATCACGTTGAGTCCTACCAATGATGTCAATATCGTCAGCGTATGCCAGTAGTTGCACCGACTTTTGGAAAATTGTGCCTCTGGTGTTGGCTTTGGAGTTTTGCACAATTCTCTCAAGAATCAGATTAAGGAAGTCACATGACAGCGCATCGCCTTGCCTAAATCCTTTTTTGGTATCGAATGTGTCGGTGAGGTCGTTTCCGAACCTGATGGAGCAGCGAGAATTCTCTATCGTCATCCTACACAAACGGACGAGTTTGGGCGGTATACCAAAACCAGACATGGCTCTGTATAGTTTGTCTCCATCAATGCTGTCGTATGCGGCTTTGAAATCGATGAATAGGTGGTGGGTATCGATTTGGACTTCTTGAGTTTTTTCCAGGATCTGCCGAAGTGTGAAAATTTGATCGGTTGTGGACTTTCCTGGCCTAAAACCACACTGATAAGGGCCAATCAGGTTGTTGGTAAACGGTTTCAGGCGTTCACATATTACGGCAGATAGGATCTTGTAGGCGGTGTTGAGGAGACTTATGCCTCTGTAGTTGGCGCAGTTCAGAGGGTCCCCTTTTTTGTGGATCGGGCAAACGATGCTGAGGTTCCATTCTTCAGGCATATTTTCATCCGAACAGATTTGGCTTATGAGTTGGTGGATGTTACTTACCAAGTCATCTCCGCCGGCCTTATAGAGCTCAGCGGGAAGGCCGTCATTTCCGGCAGCCTTATTAAGCTTGAGTTTAGATATTGCTATCCTCACTTCACTCAGGTCGGGTGGTTGGCAGTTTTCGCTGTCGTTGCCAATATTGAATGGTTCGTTCTGCCTGACAGCGGAATGTTGTTCGTCATCGCCGTTTAACAGTCTGCAGAAGTGGTTCTTCCATATCCTCAGCATCGACTGTGTCTCAACTACAATATTTCCTTGTTCATCTCGACAGGATTCTGTTCGAGCCTTGTATCCTTGGCTTTGACGTTTTACACTTTGGTAAAAATTGCGAACATCGTTCCTGGAGTGGCATGGTGTTAATCGAGAGGTTAAGGGATACGCGTTGTGCGAAGGTCTTGGCGGTCTCTTGCGATTGCAGTCTTCCGACATTAAATTTTTTCACAGTATTTCTGGATTGTTGTGGCGTGGTGGATATCCGCATTCTTACCTTGGCTGCTACAAGGTAGTGATCCGAGTCGATGTTAGCTCCTCGGAATGTTCGGACATCCAAAATACTGGATGCGTGCCTCTTATCTATCGCAATGTGATCAATTTGGTTGACCGTTCGTTGATCTGGAGACTGCCATGTCCCCTTATGGATATCGAGGTGAGGAAACCGTGTGCTGGCTATAGTGGCATTTCGTTCCGTAGCGAAATCAATTAGCCTAAGTCCGTTACCAGACGTGTTGTCGTGTAGGCTATGTTTTCCGACAATACTTCTAAAGATGTCTTCTCTTCCTACCTTTGCGTTAAAATCTCCCAGCACGATTTTAACATCGTACTTCGGTAGTCGCTCATAGGATTTGTCGAGGAGCTCGTAGAAGCAATCCTTAGCTATATCATCTTTTTCTTCCGTCGGAGCGTGAGCGCATATAAGGCTTATGTTGGCGAATTTGGCCCCGCATCCGAATAGTCGCTGTTTCTGCTCACTATAACACGGTCCGTAGTATATGTCACAGTTTTTCATCCTCTTTTTGCCCGGCCCATCCCATCGTATTTCCGGGATGGCAGTAATGTCTGCTTTGTAGCAGTTTAGGGCTTCCGCTAGTTGTTCGCCTGCACCTCTCCTGTTTAATGTTCTCACATTCCAGGTGCAGATACGAACGTCGTTGTCCTTTTTTCGTTTAGCAGGTCGTCAACAATAAAATCCGTCCTTTCCGAGGCTATTGGTTGCTTCGTAACCATGTTTTTTTTCTGTGGGTGGGTAGTTAACCCAAAGCACAACCCCCAACCTGGAGGGCCAGTTCCAATTTATTAGATACCCCTAGGACACGGGGCCATCAGTATCCACTACGGGATTGAGCGCTGCCGTTGGCCTTTCGGTTCATCCGCCACCATCTCTGTTCAAGGGGCGACTAACCCTTGAAATTCCTAGACAACCTGTTGTCCGAATATGTCAGAGCAGCTCATCTAGGTTTGCCTGGGACAGCAGGCCGGGTATTCTTCCGTGCCATTCTCACCAGGGTGTTTATAGTGTTGCTGTTTTTCGTCGTGTTATCAACACTCGCACTTATCGTTTAGCAAGTCAAATCCGGTTGGATGAGACCAGTACCCGATGGTTACCACTTGGAGGTAAAGATAAGCACATTTGATGTGTAGTCAGAGTTGCAACACTGGGCATTGCCAAGTTAACGCCAATCAGAGTCTACCCTCGTTCTACAGCACCCAACCATCAACAACCACCAACATAGTTCGCTTAAATATTGTTTTTTTTTTGACAGTTCATCTTTTCCTTCTTCCTCAAAACTCACTGCTTCTCGGAAAGTGCGGTGCCCTCGTTTCTTCCTTCCGATATTCAATCTTCTCCATCGTAGTTCCGATAGTTCGTTTTTTTTTTGGTGTGAGGTGTCTGTCAGCGATAGCACGCATCGGAGAAATACCTGACTTTGATGGACGATGCGTTAAAATGCGCAGTAAGACCAGTCACGTGTGAACGCGGGTATCTTTTATTTTAGCCGAGTAAAGAATGATTAACCCTTGAGATACCTATATGTCCTGTTGTCCGAATATTTCGAAGCAGCTCAATTCGGGATTTTACTTTGTCAATCCTAACTGAGGCTGTATACGCTACCGTTAATTCCATCTTGGAAATTTTTCGGCTGTCGTGTTTGAAAGGACACATCTTCCCCGACTCTTATCTGCTGCCGCCAAGACATAACACAGGGACAGAGACCCTATCTACGGTCAAGGTACTAGGCACTATGCGATCGCTGATATTCGGAGTTGGTAGACATCAGCTAGGGTAAAACTCAAGTGGTTACATATAATCGGATTGCTAACCATTTGACAGCACCTCAAGTTCTTCTATACCCGCATCTGTGTTTCTCCTTAAGGTGGCAAACAAAAACCCACTTCCTCATGCACCTCCTTATGCAACCCCATTATGGAAAAGCCTATGCCAGTTGCACCTACATTTGCAGCCGAATCACTAACCCTAGTGACACACATCACTCATTCCGTGTCGTCTCATGTTTTTGCTGCCTCAGCTTACATAATCCAAACCTTCCCCGATTCCCCACTCTAACCTAATGCCACCTCATTATGCCAACCGACTGCTGATATCTCTGCGTTCCTCTTGCAACTTGCAATCAGCTCAAGACGTACCTCCAAGTTAACGTGTTCAACACCCAGCCAACATTAGTTGGACATTCCACCGATAAGAAGACAAGAGACAAGAGCTATCTTCAATTAGATTCCAGCAACCAGAGTGCAACATCGCCATACCGACCAATTCGCCAGCGCGTCATCCAGTCCCGCTTGTGCAGCGGAGCAATCATTCGATTCCCGCAACCGTAAAGAAAGTAAACGGCCATACTTTCCTGCCGTAGATGTTGTAATTACGGGCTCACTTTGTAGTTCGGGGTAGAACAACCAAGGAACACACCAAGCGCTGGTAATGACATTGCATTCTTGCCGCATGGGTCCGCAAGTCTTTCAGTGTCTTTCAGGCATCACGTCGCATCGTCGTGTCGCGTCGTCATCACTGTTCCCAAGAGTGAGGACGCGGAATCTGACGAATTAATTTCTACCCAACGTGTAACAATTAAGCGGTGCATGAACCCCAATTCGGCCGCACGGAGAGCGGTGGCGAGGCCCGATTAATTTCACGGATTCCGTGGTTGCTGCTCGGATGCAATTAGAAAAACGGACGGGGATACAAATTTTCGAGTTTGAATTGGACTTTGTTTTCTCACAGATGATGAGTACTTCATGGTGGGGGGATATAAGGTGCCAGATACAAGATACAAGTTGTAACTGTGAAAAAGTTTAGAAAGGTTCTTCGTCAGAGACACTGCACTTTAATCAGTGACAACAAAAGTGGAAGAAGCGCGATGATTATGTTATTTTAATGAATGTGCAGGAAGACTTCAAGACCGCTGAAAGTAGGCGGAAGACACTTTAGGGTAACTGGGGTTGATGACTTGTCATGGGAAATACTGAGCGATAATATTGTTGAGTGAGACGTTAAGTGATTTGGGTGCTTAACAATGTGCACAGGGTGGCAATTAAGTTGAGAATCAAATTGAGCGCGTCCTAGGAAGACTAGGTGTTATCTTTGAAACGCTGGAACTCGTATTTGTTTTCTACGTCCAATTATAGGTCTTCTTGTCGAGGATGTTTCATGACAGATTACTTTAAATTGCGGGCGTTTAATGGCTCAGTAGATAGTTCAGTGAACCTTTCACTGTTTCCAGGGAGAAAGATGTTCAGAAACACCGGGTTTTGTATTTTTGTAATTAAAATGGAACTTGGTCAACACGGAGAGAGACGGTCTTAAAACTTAACTGTGCTGTACTTATCGCCACAGAAAGCTTATTGTAGATCTGGATCTTGTTGGGGACCCTATTGCATGAGGTTAGAAATTTTGTGACCGTATGTAGCATTATTGCAACATAGGTATCACTGGTTTTTCATCGCATTGTACTACTAAGGGCTCAATGGCGCTATGGTTAGTGCGATGAACTGCCGCGCAGAAGGTCTGGGTTCGTTTCCCAGCCGTAGCAACATTAAAATGATTTTTCACTGGTCCCCTCTCGTAATGACCTGACCAATCACCCGAGTAGTATCAATTGTCAAGAAAAGCTTTTCTCAACTTAACCGTGCGGAGGCGGCATAAAACTGGATGTTCCGCCATCGTGCAAGAAGTAGACGGCGGCGGACATTCAGTTTTATGCAGGCTCCGCCACATGATAGGTTGCCGGAAAGCTCGGCCCTGGGTTCTAACGAGCCCGTTGCTCCAAAAATTTGTATTTTTTTTGGAGTACTAAGACCCTGGAGAGTCTGTATCTTAAGTTTGTTACGTGCCCCACCTTTTGTGAAAGTCTGACAATCTCAAGAGGCAATGAAGAGTGTAAAACATGTCATGGAAAGCTTCTCAAATTTATTGATCAAAATCGGCGTTAAACTGTAGGTCCCATACGTTGTGCCAGCAAAAAATATCTCGCAGACATATTGAATCCAGAAGCTTGCTGCGAGGCGCTGTCTGGGCCGTTGATTCCTAATATTAATGACCAGAAAGGAAAACTTAAAATAGCCTGGTCAGAGTAACTGGCTCGAAATATGCGGCTTGCTGTCCGCAGATAAACACATGGGTCTGGCCCTCCAGGTTTGGGGGTGATGGAAAAAGAGCAACGACGCCGGGTGTCGAACAAGTTAACTTGGAGGTACGCCTTGAGCTGATTTTAAGATCCAAGAGGAACATAGACATATCAGCAGTCTGTAGGCGTAATGAGGTGGCATTAGGTTAGAGTGGGGAATCGGACAAGGTTTGGATTATGTAGGGTGAGGAGTGAATGATGTGTGTCACTAGGGTTATAGATTCGGTTGCAAATGTAGGTGCAACTGGCATATGCTTTTCAATGATGAGGTTGCATAAGGAGATGTCAAAGTGGTTTTTAGCTAGCCATCTTAAGGAAAAACGCAAATGCCGGAATAGAAGAACATGTGGCGCTGTCAAATGGTAGGCAATCCGATTATATGAAACCACATAGCTTATGTCTACAAACTCCCACTTCCCGCCTTCCCGTGGCAACCGCCGAGTGCCTTGTACCGTCACCGTAGAAAGGTCTCAATTCCTATATAAAGGCTTAGCGGCAGCAGATTTGGGGGGATTGGTGGGCAAGAAATATCCTCACAGTAAGCTACATATTCCTTTTAAAATACTACAGTCCTGGTAAGAATGGTAAAATGAACAGAGATAGTGGCGGAAGAGCCGAAAGACGCTCAATCCCGTAGTGGATGATGATGCCTCTGGATTTGTCCCTACAGGCTGAAAGTTGTGCCACTCAATCACATAAAGTATAGTTACGAAGCAACAAAGAGCTTCGGAAAGGACTGATTTTATTGTAGACGACCATGCTAAACGAAAAAAGGACAGCGACGTTCATATTTGCACCTGGATTGTGAATTTAACAGAACAAATGCAGTTAAACAAGTTGCGGAAGCCCTTAGCTCCTACTAAGTAGACATTACGGCCATCCAGGAAAAATGATGGGAAGAGCCGGGCAAAAAGAGGATGAAAAACTGTGACATCTACTATGGACCGTTACTGAACAGAAATTTGTTATAAGAAGTCTTATGCCTTCAAGATGTTAGCAATGGCATTGTACCAATCCGCATCAATGCCAAATTCGCCAACATAAGCTTTATATGCGCTCACGCTCCGACAGAGGAGAAAGATGATATAGCGAAACACTGATTCCACCAGCTCCTTGAAAAAACTTATGAGCGACTACCGAAATACGACTTTGATCGTGCTGGGAGATTTTAATGCAAAGGTAGGAAGGGAAGACACCTTAAGCGGTATTGTCGGAAAACACAGCCTACACGACAAAACGCCTGGCAACGGACTTAGGCTAATTGACTTCGCTACGGAACGAAATGCCACTATAGCCAGCACACGGTTTCCTCACCTCGATATCCATAAGGCGACATGGCGGTCTCCAGATCATAGAACGGTCAACCGGTTGCGATAGACAAGAGGCACGCATCCAGTATTTTTGAAGTCCGAACATTCCGAGGGGCTAACATCGACTCGGACCACTACCTTGTTGCAGCCAAGATAAGAAATACTGTGAAGAAATAAACTGTCGACAAATCCCTTAACCTCCCGATTAACACCATACCACCAGCGTCGAATGTCGAAGAACAATGGCAACGATGCCAACAATCCATCAGATCAGCCGCAGCTGATGTGCTAGGTTCCTCGCGGCCACCAGCAAGAAACCCCTGGTTTGATGAGGAATGCCGACAGTTGCTCGCAGCCAAGAACGAGGCCTTCAGCCCTACAAGGCTAAGCTGCAGGTAAAGACGAGAGCTGCCATTGAGCTCTATTGACACAGAAGAAGGGAAGAACACCGACTTTTCAGAAAGAAGAAAAAAGAGCAAGAAAAGCGCGTGATCGAGGATATAGAGAGGTGCCACTCCAGGAACGATGTTCGCAAGTTATACCAAAGTGTTAAACGTCAAAGCCAAGGATACAAGGCTGGAACAGAATCCTGTCGAGATGAACAAGGAAATATCGTAGTTGAGACACAGTCGATGCTGAGGATATGGAAGAACCACTTCTGGAGACTGTTAAACGGACAACATTTCGAAGTCAGGCAGAACTAACTGCCGAACACCAAACGACCTAAGTGAAGTGAGGATAGCAATTTCTAAACTTAAGCTATAAAGCCGTTTGAGATGCCTAGGTAAGTAATATCCACCAACTCATATGCCAAATCTGATCGGATGAAAGTATGACTGAAGAATGGAACCTCAGCATCGTTTGCCCGATCCACAAAAAATGAGACCCTCTGAACTGCGCGAACTACAGAGGCATAAGTCTCCTCAACATCGCCCACAAGATCCTATCTGCCGTAATATGTGAAAGCCTGAAACGTTTTAAAAAACAACCTGATCGGCCCTTATCAGTGTGGTTTTAGGCCAGAAAAGTCCACAAAGAACCCAAGAAGACCAATTCGATACCCACCACCTATTCATCGAGTTCAAAGCTGCCGCATTATAGAGACGAACTATACAGAGCCATAGAATTCTCGCTGCTCCATAAGGGTCGGAAACGACCTCACCGACACATTCGATTCCAAAAGAGATTTTTGCAAGGTGATGTGCACTGTCATATGACTTCCTTAATCCGATTCTGGAGAAGATTGTGCAAAACTCCCGAGCCAACACCAGAGGAACTATCTTTCAAAAATTGGTGCAACTACTAGCATACGCCGATGATATTGACATCATTGGTAGGACTCAACGTGATGTCATAGTAACGTTTGCTCGAATAGAGAAGTAAGCGGCAAAAATAGGTTAAGAGGGTAAGACTAAGTATATGTCAACACGAAAGGCCACACAAAATCGACGAATTGGACAAAACATCACCATTGACAGATATAACTTTGAGGCAGTAAGGGACTTTGTCTACCTCTACTCCGCTTTTAACTTTGACAATAACATCTCGTCAGAAACTCTTTTCATTGGCGTTACCTAGTGCATTTTGATTATACACACCAGTCCTTGCTTTTTTCTCATAGCCTCTCATGCATGCGTGCCCTACAGACCTACAGTTTTATGCTGAAACTGAACGTTTGAGTTGAGGTAAAGCTTTTGATAATACGACTACTCGAGCGCAGTGGCCTTATTGTTAATTAGGTATGTAACACCATCCAACCTTTTTTCAATGCCTCACCCCTTGTTCAAGCCTGACAAACATCCAAGATTATGAACATGCTATGTGAAGCTTCTCAAATTTGCCGTTTGTTCAGAATCTGTGTTGAACAGGAGGTCTATTCGTTGTGACGAAGCTATGTTTGAGGTGCTGTATATGGCCCATACAGCACCTTAGAATTTTGATTTTGAAATTTTTTGACAGATCATCGCGAGAGGTAATCGAAGAAAGGCCTCCCGTATTGTAGTTTGCTGCTAGTATATGTTACAGAGTTTCTTCACTGAGGTCGCTGGAGTACTATTCTCATTCCGAACACCACTTGACAAGATCTTGAATGATTTACTAGCCTTGGTCGATTTTTTCGACGCCTACTTCATTCACACAAGCACAGGATACCATTTTCTTATGAACAGAATCCTCAGACCTTAACGCCCTTCATATGAGCAAGAAAATTAAAATCTATCATAAACGAAGGTACTCTAGATCCATCTCCACTCACACCCCAGAGTGTGCCCTGACTCAGCCAACATAAATTCCCTGTTTGCCCATTTAGGGCCACCTTCACCCGAGAGGTTGGTAATTATTTTTCCTTAAAGGATCACTGACAGACATCATATTTTCAGTGAAATTCCACTCTCATCGTGATAACAACTCCACCTCACACATTGTCTGCCATATTCCAGATCCATTTGACAGTAGCAAATTATAGAGCCTCGGTAAGGCTGCGTCCCTCACCCTCCCTCACAATTTGTTTATATTCTCCATTACCGCATACACCTTGTGTGCAATTTAAAATCCTTGCACCGGGCAAATGCGCGCGACAGAGTGAGGGATAGATCATCCATCGTGCAAAGTCGCGGTCGTCTCCAGCATCATAATATACCCAGCGCAACCTTCATGTGTCGTAATCTCATCCACCCATCTGTGGCTCAGCTGTCCACTCACGGATCTATTACGTGAGATCTCTCCAGCGGGCGCGAGAAGAGCACACACACTTTGTTAAATCCCACACTGGCGCGCGCATCCTTCATCCTAATCCGTGGACAAGGCAAATGCTAAAAGTCCCTCCACGATAACTCCGCCATGATTATAAAAATTATGATTCTGCGACGTGAGTGAGTACCTCGGGATGTGGGACCACATCCATCTAGGGGTATACACATCCAATGCAAATAGAGGCGTAGGCCATGGTCCAGTAATTGCACTTTGGTGGAACTGTGTGCGCGTCTATTGGCGTGTGGAATCTCGAATCTCTAATTGATTACCTGTCGGTGGTAATTAGTGCAGAATGCCGGGCATCTTTTCTAAAACTCTAAGCCCTCCTGTGATGGGTGGAAAGTTTGGACACATCTGTGATTTCAATCAGGTAATAGGCCATGAGATGTGTGTTCTGTCCTGAAGCTTCCTAGATAGATTGATCACGGCCGGAGCGCATGCGCACCAGAGTCAACAAATCATCTTGTTTATCTATACATACATTGGGAGCGGACCATGCGTGTATTTTCAATATGTACGAGCCGTCCTAAAGAGACCTGGGGGCGTGTGAAGGATATTTGTGTTCGGTCCTGGCACGTACAATCAAAAGTTAATAAATCACGGTTCGCAATCATAAATCCAAATGGGTCTACCATACGGATTTGGCTCAATGAATGCGGCACCATGGATGGGGAGAGTCAGTGCAGCTATGGGGATTGAGATCTTTGAAGGTCTTTTTGGATTGCCTTGAGGTGGTATGTGGATGTGAGTGGCGCTGGTCTTCTTGGTAGATGGATGTGTAATAAAATAAGAAAATCGAAGGGATTTGATGAGAAGCATGTGGATATGTTGGGAGCAGGTCACCACAGTCGCTGTAGAATTATGGCGGACGGATTGATTAGTGCTGGTTGTATCTTAGGAAGCAAAGCTATTAGGAAGGGTTTTCATTTATAAAAGATCCTAAGAACTCATTTATTTAGGTTATCAAAGATTGACTACACCTTAAGGTGGATTCCTCGTATATCACACGCACCATCCCCATTTTCTGATCTTAACCTCAATTTCAATAGAAGTTTAAGGTTAAGGTGGCTGCCAGCCGACACTCTTAGCCCAGTGTTCATTGTGATCAATGGAAGATACTATCGACAAGACATCATCCAAATAAGCAGACGACTTTTGGAGTCAGTCTTAAGTTTTGTTTAAATCGTTCTATTAGTGACCTAAGTTTTGGAAACTAGGATATGTCTTGATGGTCCCATTATGATACCTAGAAGGTTGGCTAGTGTGCTTACTTTTTCCAATTTGAGTCTTACTTAGGCCTCAACCAAAATAACTCTCCAATTTGCCCGATCCCTAGCTAACTGATTCCAGTTGAGCTCTTCAAGTTGGTTGGGGTCGGTTAGAACTTGTAAGCGCCGCTTAAGGAGAGAATTTCCTGTATACTCGTGCCATTTGTGGTTGAATCTTCGTACCTATAGCCCGTCCCAGTAGAGTTCTGTCCCCTCTTATCTGCAACTCAGTGGTAAACAAGCTTTTACTCATCCTGGAAGCAGAGGAATGCCACGTGATTGCCTACGCGGATGAAGTTGCTGTCGCAGTCTCAGGGAAGCACCTGAACATACTCCAGAAGCTTTTCCAAAACGCACTACATAAACTTTCCAAATAGGCAGTCAGTTGTGGGCTGGGTGTTAAACCCCATAAGACTGAACCGGTCCTGTTCACTAGGACTCAACTCAACAATTCTAACCGAACGCACAAATATTCCTGAAAACACCGATTAGCCCCTTACCAGCTTAAACTTTGATAAGAGTTAACAGGTGACAATCCCAGACAGATCGTCATGGGAAAGTAACGAACCTGTAAAAAATGTCCGATTACTCCAAAACAAATGACGAAGTGGGTGCTGGTGTCTTCTCCGACAGGCTAAATCTCAGCCTATCTTTCCGTCTTCCTGGAACTCATAGCGATCAGATAGCCAAGCGGCCATCAAATCCCTGAAATCAGTCTCAACAAATTCAAAAACAACCCTTGATTGCCGATCATCTCTACAGAAGATGTCAAAGCATTTTAACATTCCCCTATGCTGGGTGCCTTGGGATAGTGTCATTCCAGGGAACTGTAAGGCTGATGAGCTCGCCAGATGTGGGTCTTAACTACCAGTTGTACCCGACACGGGTTCACTAGGTATTCCTATCGCTACATGCAAAGGCTTCCTAACGCAACATGCTAACAGCAAATCGAACCTCAGGTGGAAATAACCAAACAAATTTCGCCAAAGCTAGATTTGAGAAGATCATTAACGCCACCATAGATGGCATCACTGGCCACTGTCTAATTGGTAGGCACGCAGAAAGGCTATAGGCCTTCATTCAAACGACTTCTGTAAGAGCTGCATAGAGGAAGAGGAAGAAGAAACAAAACTTCATCTTCTTTCTAACTGCCTGGCCCTATCAAACAAAAGGAAGCTCCATCGTGGAGCTTACTGTTTTCAAAATCTCAGTGATTTGATAGAAACAGAAGCGAAAAGCCTCCTCCGTTTCATTAAAATCTCTGAATGATTTTCTCACAGATATAGCAAGGAGGATCCACGTGGTACCACAATGGACCAAAAATGGTCTAAGTGTGCTGTCGAACTCGCTGGCAGCCACTCTAACCTAAACTTACCTAGCCCGTCCATGCAAACGGGACAAATTATTTTTCAAATTTTCTATCAAACCGACCAGGGACTTCTTCATCCGCATTTAATACAATTCATGCTTCAACACCGTAGAGCAGGACTAGGATGATCAGGGTCTTATATAGGATCTCCTTAGTAGTTTGAGTGAGGGCTTTACTACTAAATTGCCTTCTCAGCCCGAAGAAACAGTTGTTGGCAAGAGTAATTCTTCGGTTGATTTCTGACGAGATGTTGTTGTCAGAGTTAATAGCGGAGCCGAGGTAGACAAAGTCCCGTACTACCTAAAAGTTTTATCTGTCAATTACGTTCAGTCCGATTCATCGATGAGGTGTGTCCTTCGTGTTGACAGCATATACTTTGTCTTACCCTCATTTACTGCTAAACCCATTTTTGCCGATTCCTTCTCTATACAAGCGAACTTGGCTATGACATCACGTTGAGTCTGACCAATGATGTCAATATCGTCGGCGTATGCTAGTACCTGCATCGATTTATGGAAGATTGTGCCTCTGGTGTTGGCTTTGGAGTTTTGCACAATCCTCTCAAGAATCAGATTAAAGAAGTCACATGACAGCGCATCGCCTTGCCTAAATCCTATTTTTGGTATCGAATGTGTCGGTGAGGTCGTTTCCGACCCTGATGGAGCAGCGAGAATTCTCCATCGTCATCCTACACAGACGTACGAGTTTGGGCGGTCTACCAAAACTAGACATGGCTCTGTTTAGTTCGTCTCTATAAATGCTGGCGTATGCGGCTTTGAAATCGATAAATATGTGGTGGGTATCGATTTGGTCTTCTTGGGTTTTTTTCCAGGATCTGCCGAAGTGTGAAAGTTTGACCGATTGTGGACTTTCCTGGCCTAAAACCACACTGATAAGGGCCGATCAGATTGTTGGTAAACGGTTTCAGGCGTTCACATATTACGGCAGATATGTTCTTGTAGGCGATGTTGAGCAGACTTATGCCTCTGTAGCTGGCGCAGTTCAAAGGGTCTCATTTTTTGTGGATCGGGCAATCGATGCTGAGGTTCCATTCTTCAGGCATGCTTTCATCCGACCAGATTTGGCTTATGAGTTGGTGGATATTACTTACCTATGCATCTCAAACGGCTTTACAAAGCTCAGCGGGAAGGCCTTCCTTTCCGGCAGCTTAAGTTAAGATATTGCTATCCTCACTTCACTTAGTTCGTTTGGTGTTTGGCAGTTCGTTCTGCCTGACAACGGAATGTTGTTCGTCATCGCCGTTTAACAGTCTGCAGAAGGGGTTCTTCCATATCTTCGACTGTGTCTCAACTACGATATTTCCTTGTTCATCTCGACAGGATTCTGTTCGGGCCTTGTATCCTTGGCTTTGACGTTTTACACTTTGGTAAAACTTGCGAACATCGTTCCTGGAGTGGCACCTCTCTATATCCTCGATAACGCGCTTTTCTTGCTCTTCTTTCTTCTTTCTGAAAAGCCGGTGTTCTTTCCTTCTTCTCTGCTTACAGAGCTCAATGGCAGCTCTCGTCTTCACCTGCTGCTTAGCCTTGTAGGCCTCGTTCTTGGCTGCGAGCATCTGTCGGCATTCCTCATCAAACCAACCTAGCACATCAGTTTCGGTTGATCTAATGGCTTCTTGGCATCCTTGCTATTGTTTTTCGACATTCAATGCTGGTGGGATGGTGTTAATCGAGAGGTTAAGGGATACGCGTTGTTCGAAGGCCTTGGCGGTCTCTTGCGATTGCAGTCTGTCGACATAAAATTTGTTCACACTTTTTGTGGTTTGTTGTGGCGTAGTGGATATACGCATCCTTACCTTGGCTGCAATAAGGTAGTGGTCCGGGTCGATGTTAGCCCTTCAGAATGAATGGACATCCAAAATACTGGATGTGTGCCTCTTGTCCATCGCAATGTGATCAATTTGGTTGACCGTACGTGGATCTAGAGGCCGCCATGTCGCTTTATATGGATATGGAGGTGAGGAAACCGTGTGCTGGCTATAGTGGCATTTCGTTCCGTAGCGAAGTCAATTAGCCTAAGTTCGTTACCAGCCGTGTTGTCGTGAAGGCTATGTTTTCCTACAATATACCTAAAGATGTCTTATCTTCCTACCCTTGTGTTAAAATCTCCCAATACGATTTTAACATCGTACTTCCGTAGTCGATCATAAGTTATGTTAAGAAGCTTTTAGAAGCTGTCCTTCGCTTTAATAATCTTTTTTCTCCGCTTGGCTTACTTACTTGCTTAAGTGGCGCAACAATCCGGTCCGGAATGAACCTAGGCCATGCTTCTCAAATTATCTCGGTCCTTATCTAACCAGTTGCCCACTTCAAGTTGGGGTCTCCGTACCTGCGTGAGCGCATATAAGGCTTATGTTGGCGAATTTGTCCTTGATGCGGATTGTTACAATGCGTTCGCTAATGTCTTGGAAACATAAGACTTCTTGCCTCAGACTTCTTGTTATACATACCCCTAGGACACTGCGGCATATAGGGCTGCCATTGGCCTTGCGGTTCATCCTCCACCATCTCTGTTCAAGGGGCCTGATCTACCCTTGAGATTCCTAGATAACCTGTCCGAATATGTCGAAGCAGTATTCTATGTTGGCCGGGGACAGCAGGCGGGGTATTCATTCCACGCCAGTCTGACCAATTTGACCAGATTTGTACTTAAAAATAAGCACAGTTGATGTGAAGTCAGAGTTATAACCATTGCAATGCATTGCCAAGTTAAAGCCAATCAGGTTCTACCCTCGTTCTACAACAACCAACCATCAAGCTTTGGATAACTTTTTTTCTCGACTTCCGTTTCGCTTAGTGACAAGATAACTGGGGTATGGTCTGACGATAAGTCAGTTCTATCTTCGCCCTTCGTTCAGTACTCAGTCCTACAATCCGCATCAAGAGATCCGCTTGAATCTCATGCTATGCTATAGTCTGCAGGGTAAACATCGTTGTCAAAGCCATTGTGCTGAACAAAAGCTTATCATAGACATGAAGGAATCATTTTCGCTAGTGCTTCCTCTGATCCAATTCATCCGTTTCTCAGACAGAATATAGTCAGGTACCTTAAAAACCACGTCAAGACAGAGCTACGTTGTAAATACTGTAAAGCTTGCCATAAACTTGAAGTTTTAAGTCCACCTCCGAAAATAAGGAACGTGAACCTTCTCACAAATGTGACGAACTAAGCTTTGACAGCGAAGGAATTAAGTGGATAAGAGCTTGCAGGTCAATTATGAAAACGAGAGTGTGAGTAGGATATAGAATATCTAACGCCTTCTTGAATGAAATATGAAATATCTGGCATTATCAGCCGATATATGGCCTCAAACCTAGCTCCTTCCTAAGGTATATTTTTGTCACAAAGAAGAGGACTTCCTTTTAAAAGCTGACTTCAAAGGGCATAGCTGGAAAGCCTCTTTTTTAAAGCCAAGAATAGATTTTTGGCTATTTGTCAGAGTTTCGGAGGGGGCAGGATAGTAGAAAAAATGTAGGTGTTGCTGATTTCGTATTTGAACCAGGGGCCCCCGCGCATAGTACAAAGCACTTACCAATAGGCCACCCTGCGCCTTGTTTAGCCAGTATTAATATTGAGTTTCAGTCTTAAAACGGTCCACCAACTTAATTTCAAGAGATCATTCCTAATTACAGAAGTAGTTGTTCTTCGATGCCAAATGCATCGCCGCGTTTCACCTTCAATTGCTGTCAACACCTCCACAAGTTTACACCGAGAGGGACCAAACCAATGATGACGATATCGTTCGCGTACCATAGTTATGGTTCAGAAGCCTCTCTTCAATGCCATCGGCAGTTACACGATCCGTTTACAATTTTTTTCCCCAAACTGTCCACAAACCCTTTGAAAAAAGTGACACCAACTTTTTTTTTTTTTTTTTACAAAAACCAAACGTCATCATCAACCCGTCAAAGATCGCATTCCTTTGACTGACAGTCCACTTTTCATTGACAGTTACCGATTTACTTTTGGCGTTTTTTTCTTCCCGCTGACAGAAAGATCCCATTTTGACACTCTTTCACAAATCACTTTCTGTCATCGAGAGCAAATGATTTATTTTAATCGATTTACACAGCTTTTCGCCGACATCTTTGAGCTGTCAAATTAATTCTCCTGTCAAAATTTATTTCAACACGCTGCAAATCACAAGCAAACACACATAAACACAACCTCCAAGGGCTATAACAGTTGATGATGTTTCCGCTTGAGAAGACTTCAGTGTCTATAAATCTCAGTGGCTGCACATTGATCACCTGTTTTAGTGTCACCTTCATCATGCTGCAGCACCCGCCGAGAGAGAGAACGGAAATCGACTTCTCGAAGTTAATAAATTTCCATCTCAGTCTTGTTTTTCCTTTTTCCAGTGATTTCCGTGCCTCTTTATCGTTGCAGTGTTCTTTTGTCTCCACGCCGACGTTTTGCAGTCGCACATCATCGACTCCGGTAATGAGAAGCTGGCGGCTCCGTAATCCCAGAGCCTCCATTCACCACCTAGTCACAGAGCGCGCACACAACAAAAGACGAACAAAAACTCCGAATCCGAACGAAGCATCTTGTTAAATGCAAATTATGAGATTATGTCAAGATTCGTCTGTATGTCTGTCCATCCGTCGGAACGTCTGTCAACGGAGCACAACAATGTTTGCAGCATAGTGTGGCCTTAGGTTCCGGTCGGTCGTCGTTTAGGTGGGGGGGAACTCACGCTCGTCCCGCACCATCTTGAAGATGAGTTGGATTCCGATGCGCCAAAGGTTATCTCCGGTACGTGGTCAATCCATCTCGTGATAAGGATGATGACAAAAATCCGATGATGCCAAACAGTCTCATCTGAAGGCTGTGCTTCCATTGACAGAGAAAAAAAATTAATAACGTGAGCCATGAGCCATCCCACACGTGCGGCAGATCCCTGCCCTCTTCTTACCGGCACAGGCCGGGTAAAGCCAGACGCGAATGACAGCCGCAGTCCCATTGCATCTATGAAATCGAAATCAGTGAGTTGTGACGCGGCGACAACGAGGTGAATAATAATTGCAGCGCACTCGATCGATGTTGACATTTGCGCTCTGAGGCGTTTTTTTCTTTTGCTGCACCACTGGAGGTCTTGGCCGGACGAATGTGTGCCATATGCACGAAGGTTCAGAGGCTTATGGGTCGCATTTAGCTATTTTGAGAAATCGTAGAGTCATCACCGGCTTGCTAGAGATGATGACGCCAGCGCAGACAGCTTCGGGCTAACTCGTATGTGTTTTAGGGTCAATGGTGGTGGAATCACATCGGCCTTCCGATTGTTTGGCTAGGTATTGTGTGTTTGTGAGCAATTAAATGGCATACATTGGACCGGAGACAGACGAAAATGGTTAGCAATCCTCTGGTGGCATTGTTTTGGTTAATAGATGGCACTTGCGGTGTAATTGGAGCGTCAAGAATGGAAATGAGTCCAAATATGGTCGGGAATTGTGTCAGTGGTAGGCCTTAAAGCTGAAAGGTGTTACTCTATCGGAATAAATCATTTGCTATGGCTGACAGGCAGTGATGCTTTGAAGCTCCTAAAAAGGATCCTTAATTGAATACAATGGGTGGTTTGTGAATTCGTATTTTAGAGGTGGCTGAGGTCAGCGTTAGTCCATTAAATCAGTGACTTCATCATGACAGGCTTTACAGATTCTATCAGTGAATACATAGTTATCGTGGACTTAATGGAATCGTTTGACTCTGAGACAAGTTCGACGTTTGTTTTGACGGCTTTGACGAAGCAATGGGTGTTAAAAGTATTAAGGCGGTTCTTAACTTATAAAATCGTTTTATTAAAAATTGCCCTTCACCTGGACCAAGCTAACACCTTATATAGTTGGGTATATGAACGAACTATAATAAGAGCTCTCCACCGGGTGGACAAAGTACATTTCAACGGATGTATCTACGACCCAGAAGGAACCATAAAGGAAGGCAAACACAATATATAAGAAAAGGATTTTAATGTTGCAGAAAAGGGGACACTATTCCCTATATGACTGCAAGGCCGTACGGCCACAGTAATATCCGATACCAAACGGCATGATCACGTTTCCAACAGACTTCATCACACCTACACTAAACTTCAAGAAAGGCTTTCACGTAGGCTTTCCTACCAGAGCTCAGTGGAAGAGGAACGAAGTAGTAAGACATTTCGACACGGTCGTCTACACCGACGGTTCTAAGAGAACTGTGGTGTGGGGTCTGGAGTCTACTCGGAATCACCTAAAATATCAGCGTTATACCGACTCCAAATGGAGAAGGTTAACAAATTGTATCATATGGAGGAAGATATGGCCTTCCTACGACAAGAACAGAACAAACGACCTACTGAATAGAACCCTTCCAGACATCGCAAGAATTACGGCGATAGTCACGGGGCACTGCCCATTTGGAGACCATGTGGCTAAATTAGGGATCCCATACAACCCCCAATGCCGCAGTTGCGGGAACACAAATGAGAGAGAAACCCTTTCTCATTCCATCTGCAAATGTTTGGCACTAGCAAGAGCCAGATTGCGTACGTTAGTCCAAACATTTTTTTCGACAGGTAGAAGGATAAGGCCGTACCTACCCACACCTAGTAGATCTAGAGACCTGGCTTGACTTGATAGTCAAGCTAGGTCTCTTGCTGGCTTCAAACAAAAGAAATAGGTAGATCGATCCGTGAGGTCATGGAAAATTATTTTCCTAAAGTTCGTTTTCTTAATTGACTGAGGCCTGGACAGTGGCACAGAAAGTAGAGGGTACACTCGTGTATTTCACCACAGCCTCTGCAAAGGTTGTCATCTATAAGATGTATTTTCACTTTGTGGCTTTTGAGTAAGTTGTGTCCAGTCATTATCTCCACCAGTGTCGAAAGAGACTCCCTGTGTCTTTGAAGAAGTTTGTGGGTTCTTGCTTTGTCATACTCGAGCCACAATCTCTTGGATGTTTCATAGGTGTGAAGTGAGTTCCACCCGTTTTTGGCGATATCCACAGTTTTCTGTCCCACTCGTGATTTGAGGTCAAGTAGTGGCGGTTTGATAGGCTGATCTACCTAATGCTGATGGTAAATCCTTTCATAGGCAGTTCATGAGCAATTTCTTTGCGACCTGTAAGCATCTTTGTCCGGGACCCATCAGAGCTTAACACGATGTTGGGCGCGAAGAACTTCAGCTCTTCACGACAACGCGCTTCACAGGCTTGAACTTGATTTCGACAGCAGAGATTGGTTTAATTGCAGCCTGACTATCAATAGAGATGGTGATCTGGTAGTATCGCCAGCATTGTGGTGGCTTTGGTTGCTTCTGCTTCTGACAATATCTCAGCCTGGAAGACACTGCGGTGCTAAGGGAGACGAAAAGTTCTGTTTAGCTAAGGGATTTGAAAACACTGCAGCTCTAATGCCTACGTCCATTTTTTAACCGTCAGTTTAGATGGATGCCCAGTTCGTTCCTCTGCCACTCCTCTCTACTTGGAAATCTGCAGGAGAATCGTCTTTGAAAGTCAGGGGTGTGCAAGCTTATATTCAGAGGATACAGCTGAGCATAGGTATCTAAAATTTGAGCGTGTCCTCCAGAGTTAGTTTTTCAGCAGTTGAGAGAACTGATTCTTTGTGCACCTTTGTCTGCAGATTTTTGCATGAAAATGTCAAGTGGTAGCAGGTTGAGGATGGTTTCCAGTCCCGCTGATGGTGTGGTTCACATTGAACTAGTAAGCCCACACATGGTATTCCTTGAACCTTTGTCAAGTTTCTCAGATGGGTGACTTTATTTGTTAAAAAAATTGATCACATTGCGAAAAACAAGAGGCACGCATCCTCTCACACCGGCTTTTGAGAAAGAAGAAAAAAGAGCAAAAAAAGCGCGTGTTTGAGGATGTACAGAGGTGCCACTCCTGGAACGATGTTCGCAAGCCAAGGACACAAGGCTCGAACAGAGTCCTGTCGAGCTGAACAAGGAAGTATCGTAGTTGAGACACAGTCGATGTTGAGGATATGGAAGAACCACTTCTGAAGACTTTTAAACGGCGATGACGAACAACATTCCGCTGTCAGGCAGAACGAACCATTTAATATTGGCAACGACAGCGAAAACTGCCAACCACCCGACCTAAGTGAAGTGAGAATAGAAATATCTAAACTAAAGCTTAATAAGGCCGCCGAAAATGACGGCATTCCCGCTGAGCTTTATCAAGCTGGCGGCGATGACCTGGTAACTAACATCCACCAACTCACAAGCCAAATCTGGTCGGATGAAAGCATGCCTGAAGAATGGAACCTCAGCATCGTTGGCCCGATTCACAAAAAAGGAGACATCTGAACTGCGCCAACTACAGAGGCATAAGTCTCCTCAACATCGCCTACATGATCATATCTGCCGTAATATGTGAACGCCTGAAACCGTTTACCAACAACCTGATTGGCCCTTATCAGTGTGGTTTTAGGCCAGGAAAGTCCACAACCGATCAAATTTTCACACTTCGGCAGATCTTGGAAAAAACCCAAGAAGTCCAAATCGATACTCACCACCTATTTATCGATTTCAAAGCCGCATACGATAGCATTTATAGAGACGAACTGTACGGAGCCATGTCTAGTTTTGGTAGACCGCCCAAACTCGTACTTCTGTGTAGGATGATAGTGGAGAATTCTCGCAGCACCATCAGGGTCGGAAACGACCTCACCGACACATTCGATACCAAAAGAGGTTTTAGGCAAGGCGATGCGCTGTCATTTGATTTCTTCAATTTGATTCTTGAGAGGATTGTGCAAACCTCCCGAGACAACATCAGAGGCACGTTCTTCCAAAAATCGGTGAAACTACTAGCATACGTCGACAATATCGACATCATATGTCGGACTCAACGTAATGTCGTAGCCATGTTTGCTAGTATAGAGGACAAAACATCACCATTGACAGATATAACTTTGAGGTAGTACGGGACTTTGTCTACCTCGGCCAGTGATGGTACACGTAGGGAAAATTCCCTACACGTAGGGATTTCCGGTTTGAAAATGGTACTGTAGGGAAAAAAGGACAGATTTTTATTTGTTAAGAATTTTTGCTGAAAACGTAGGGATTTTTTATTTCATATGCTATTTTTCGGAAAAATGCTATCACAGCCTTCCTTCAATGTGATTTCACCTTAACGCGTCTTAACCTTTACTTTAAAAAGGCTGAAGTGTAAGTAATCCAAATAATTTTCTATGTTAATCCTATTTTCGATTATTTCTCTTAAATAATATACCTATGTAGATTTATATTTAACAAGCCCTATGAAAATGAATTTGAATTTAAAACATATGAGAGGGCTACAATCTGCTGTGCTGATCGTTGAATACCCTATCCCATCCCATCTGTAAAACAAATGTCCCCAAAAAGTGGACATGGCCTAAAACACGATGGGGATTAAATATAGAAAATCACATTGTCACAACAAATTGTTCAGATAATTTATAGAACACATTTATGGTTCTACAAAAGACAAGGTTTTTCTCCTGCATATGTTATGGGGTAGTGTGAAGAAACGGTTTTTATTTAAAAATGCCCCCAAATATGGGCGTGGCAAAAAACTTTATATAGGCGAAATATAGTTACATATTGAGATCTAAATATGTTGTTCAAAAACTTTTCCAAATTTCATACGGTTTGGCCAAAAACTACGTTTTTCTTAAAAGGGAGCGAGGCAGTGAGCGGATTTCAGAATTTTTTACACTTGTTCTGCTGGGAGCAACATAGAGCACGTATACCAAATTTCATCCTTCTAGCTCAAATTCAAGGCCCAAAAACTGGTGACGTACGGACGGACGGACTGACAGACATGGATAAATCGACTCAGCTAGCGATTCTGAGTCGATCCATATACTTTAAGGTATATCTGGCTAATTATTATAATTTTCTATGTATTTTAGATTATGTGCGAGTTTATAATTGCAACATTGTTGTACATGCCATGCAGAAAATATTGATTCAATGCAATTATGAACAGAAATACTGCTGCAAGTTAGCAAGAGATTTTGGTTTCCAAAAAAAAGTGTTCATATATTCTTCTTTCAGTGACAGAGTTTGGTAGTGTTTTATTTTTATACAAAAACATGTTAATAATCTCAATTAAAGGAATAATTTTAGGATTGGAAAGGAAGATTACTTTGATAAAAATAAACTGAATTTCAAGAAACATTCCATTCGTATGAAAAAGGCCACATTTCAGGCTCGTTTTTTATAATGCAATGTTTTTGTATCAATTTCTCAAGAGTTTATTGAAAAGGAGATTTGTCCACTTTTGGTCGACTCAAAACCTCTCTGAGGCTGGCACTTTTCTTAACTATTTGGAAGTTTTTCCTCAAAGAACAGATTTATTTATTCGTTTAAACGAATAGAAATAACCAATTTGGTGTCAACTTCCGCCCCATTTTTTTTTCACTTTCATGCCTTTTTTACATTAATGAACGCAAAAATTACAGCCCTACCGCATTTTTACTTTTATGAACTCGGTCCCTCAAATATTGAAAAAAAATTAAAAATGTGCAATAAAAAAATGAATGAATGAAAAAACTACTTTTACTAGACTAATCATTACTAACACTTGATAACAGTCTACGTGTAGAATAAATAAGTAATTAAAAACAATGTAGGGAAAATTTTACGTCGGTAGGGATTTTTTGTTGGTGCTGTAGGGAATTTATTTTTTTCTTTGTACCATCACTGACCTCGGCTCCGCTATTACTCTCGCCAATCGCTGTTTCTTCGGGCTAAGAATGCAATTTAGTAGTAAAGCCCTCACTCAAATCACTAAGGCGATCCGATATAAGACCCTGATCATCTCAGTCCTGATCTACTGCGCTGAAGCATGGATCGTATCAAAAGCGGATGAAGAAATCCTTGGTCGATTCGAGGGAAAAATTCTTCGAAAAATCTTCGTTCCCGTTTGCGTTGACGGGCTTTGGAGACGAAGATTCAACCAAGAACTATACGAGCTGTACAGCGACATACCCCTTGTAAGAAAAATTCCGCATTGGACGTTTAAGATGGCTAGGACATGTAGAAAGAATGGACACCAATACTCCGGCTCGCAGAGTCTTCGAATCCCAGCCAGACGTCGGACGCAGTAGAGGAAGACCTCGCCTTAAGTGGAGCGCACAAATAGAAATCGACCTCAAACACCTTGGAGTGCGCAACTGGAGGCAGTTAGCTAAGGACCGGGCTATTTGGAGAGGCATGTTGGTTGAAACCCCAGTTCATTCCGGACTGTAGCAATAATTAGAGAAATTGTTTAAATACCTTGTCGTGCTAGAAACGACGATATCCATAGGTTCTGGGAATTCCTACAATTGACGCCGAAACTAGAAGTTTCTCGGGAAAGCATAAAATCCGACTAATCGGACATAACAACAATGCAGTCTTACGAATACTGAATGATAGCAAATTATTGCGCCGACTACAAAGTACGGAACCTTCGGACTTGGCATGATAAGCTATAACCGTGCTGAAATTGCGTAACATGCAGATTCTTTCAGTGGAAAGTAACCTGCCAAGTTTTAAAATCGGGATAGAAAAATTGCTTGATGAGATTTATCTTAGTTGCAGTGACTTGTAATTTATATGTGGTTTAGTCAGTAAGATTCTGATACTACTCTCATAGTGTCTATGAATAATTTCCACCAATGCTAGAAAAAAATGGAAGAACGATCCAAAATTAGTGCGCCAAATTAAATCTCCCATCTATGATCCTCTCCATTATGAAGGCGCTATCAAAAAGTAAAATACATCCATTACCACAATGACTCCGAACCCATTTCCAAGCATTAGACCATCAACCATCTTAACTCCATCACTCGCATTACTGTCAATCCACATCAGCGCAAGCCGATAAAAACCACCTCATGATGCACTCCATATATATAGAACGGACCACGTCCCAAGCTGACAATTTGCTAGGTGTTCATGCGCTTTCTGCCTCTTAGGGGTACATAAAGCAGAAAACTAAGGAAAACCCAACCGAAGCATATTTACATCTTAATTGCCGCACAGCCAAAGACGCGCTTCGTACATGCAATTACGACCCCCGCACCTGATCAAACACCGTAAGCCTGTGCTCGACCTCATTCTGTCAGCTTGTGTGGCATCTCAATAAATATGCTAATGACCCGACGCGACGGCTGTGTGTGTCAGTTTCTGCGCATCTAGGTCCGGCGCACTATCCCGATTAAGACCATGCAAACATACACCGCAGCCCTAGCTGGACTTAATCGCTCCCTGCCACCACCCACTTCGGCGGTGTGGCGCATCACCTGCAAGCGGTGCTCCATCGAGGGAGAAATTAAAAATTATTTGCGGTCGGTAATTAGAAACTTTGGATGCGTCGCCGTGCCGCTCCGCCTCAAGCTTTGTATGCGTCGTCGTTGTGTGCTGATATTATGTTGTCTAGCTTCTTAAGTGTTTTGGCGGATCTACAGAGATCGAGTGCAGCTGTGTACAGCCCTGATGATGATGGAATATTAATATTTGCCCGAGAGATGATTTTAAAGCTGTCGCGCTCTCCCTTTTGCTTTGGCGCTCGCCTTGCCTTAAACTGTTGCTAATTTTTTCCAATTAAAATTATTACTCGCGGATAAGGCCTGTGCGGCAGTCGGCTTTGTCGGCACTCATAAGAGTCTTGGTCATCGTAATCCTCCACTTATAGGTGCGAAAGGGTGACGCTAGTCATCGGCGTATGCGTGAAGGGTATTTGGTATGAAAAATCATCGAAACCCAGGCGATGAGTAAGCCATCGGATGTGGTAAGTAAAATTAATTGAAAGGCATGAAAGGGATGGTGCAACTCCAAGGTCGAGGTCTGTGGTGTATGATGGAATGGAATGTCATGCGATTCAGTGGGTGCAGATTCAATATTTGCGAGTTTGAGATATGTTACCACCTGCACATGAAATCCATAATAAGTTTATCACTCAATTTGTGAAGCTTTGCTTAGTAGTCGAAAGCAGTCAAGCTTATGACAAATATCGACTTTAAAATGGAGCATTCACCGTGGACTATTCCCTCACATCATGGCCAATGAAGGTTCACATTACGATGGCTTCTGTGATTTTACTCACTGAGGTTCTGCAACTGTTTCTGGAATGCATCATAAATAGGTCGATGGGAAAGCATCTTGATTCATAGAGCAGGTCCTTAATCCTGAAATATTTTTATACAAAGCTCTAAAAAATATTAAGCTTGTCAGCATCTTACTCATTGAAAGTCGTTGAACATTTTGTAGTCTTTATGAAGCTTTAGTTAGATCGTCAAAACGATGTCAAATAGACAATTGGAATACAGTTTTGGTAAACAAACTCTTACTCCCTTAAGGGCGGTTACAGTAGGGTAGAGGCCTAAATCGACAAGCCTTTCCATTTGGCCCGATCCCTAGCTACCTGCCTCCAGATGCGCACTTCAAGTTGGTTGAGCTCGGTGTCTTATTGTGCGCGAAGTCTTTCTGATATTGATCCGACCGATGGCTGGAAATCAACGACTCTGAGAGCCGGAGCGTTGGTGTCCATTCGGTCTACATGTCTTAGGAATCTTAAACGTCCAGTGCGAGTTTTTTTTTTTGAATAGGGGCATGTCGCTGTAAAGCTTGTTTAGTTTTTGGTTAAGTCTCCATAGCCGGTCAACGCAAACGGGACCGAAGATTTTTTGAAGAATTTTGCTCTCAAATCGACCAAGGATTTCTTCAAATGCTTTGGCTACGGTCCATAGAGCAGGAATACGATGATGAGGGTCTTCTTAGTAGTTTGAGTGAGGGCTTCACTAAACTGCCTTCTTAGCCCGAAGAAACAGCTGTTGGCAAGAGTAATTCTTCGTTTAATTTCTGACGAGATGTTGTTGTCAGAATTAATAGCGGTAGACAAAGTCCCGTACTACCTCAAAGTTATGTCTGTCGATGGAGACGTTCTGTCCAATTCGTCGATGTTGCGTGTCCTTTCGTGTTGACAGAATATACTTTACTGCTTAACCCATTTCTGACGCTTCCTTCTCTATACTAGCAAACGTGGCTATGACATCACGTTGAGTCCTACCAATGATGTCAATATCGTCGGCGTATGGTAGTAGTTGCACCGATTTTTGGAAAATTGTGCCTCTGGTGTTGGCTCGGGAGTTTTGCACAATCCTTTCAAGAATCAAATTGAAAAAGTCACATGACAGCGCATCGCCTTTTCTGAATAATTTTTTTGGTATCGAATGTGGCGGTGAGGTCTTTTCCGACCCTGATGGTGCAGCGAGAATTGTCCATCGTCATCCTACTAGACATGAATCTGTATAGCTCGTCTCTATAAATGCTGTCGTATGCGGCTTTAAAATCAATGCATAGGTTGTGGGTATAGACTTGGACTTCTTGGGTTTTCTTCCAGGATCTGCCGAAGTGTGAAGATTTGATCAGTTGTGGACTTTCCTGGCTTAAAACCACAATAACAAGGGCCGATCAGGTTGTTAGTAAACGGTTTCAGACGTTCACATTTCACGGCAGATAGGATCTTGTAAGCGATGATAAGGAGACTTATACCTCTCTAGTTGGAGCATTTCAGAGAGTCTCCTTTTTTGTGGATCGGGCAAACAATGCTGAGGTTCTGTCCTTCAGTCATACTTTCATCTGACCAGATTTGGCTTTTTAGTTGGTGAATGTTACTTACCAAACAATCTCCTCCAGCTTTATAAAGTTCTGCGTGAAGGCCGTTATTTCCGGGAGCTCTGTTAATATTGTTTCGTCACTTCACTTAGGTGGGGTGGTTGTTAGTTTTCGCTGTCGTCGCCAATATTGAATGGTTCGTTCTGCCGGACTATCTTCAAGAATTCCGTCCAGCTACTGGGGTACGCAGACTACATTGACATCATTGGGTGCTAGCATCGTGCCGTTGCAGAAGCATTTAAGTCGATTGAGGACAAGCGAGACGCTTTGGTCTTGCAGTTACCGAGAGCAAGACATGGTATATGCTGTCAACAACTGTCGACGCACAACGTTGGAAAAATAGGTCAACAATTTTGAGGTAGTTAAAGCCTGGAAGTCAACATCAACCCCACAAATATCACGTAACCGGGGATACGCCAAAGACTGACCCTAGAAAACCGATGCTATTTCGGTTCAGCAAAACAAGCTATTAAACCGAAAGTCCAAATGTTTGCTCTACTGGGACGATAACCTACTAGTCCTACTTTACGGCACCGAAAGCTGAACAACAAGCAGAAAATCGGAGCAAATATTAGGAACTTTCAAAAGGAAAATTCGTCATCGAATTGTTGGTCCTGTATGCGAGGAAGGCGATTGGAGGAGAAGAACAACAAGCTTCTGCTGTAAGTATCTTCGAATCCCAGTATTCAGGATCGAGGCGACAAGGAAGACCAAATCTCCGGTTTAAGGATCGTAGGTTTCGGACTTCCTTGTCGCCTGGAATCTGAATGATGTGATTAAGACTCTTTTGGAAGGAGCATTGTTGTTCATTCGCTCAAATATGCTGAGGATCACTCCTTCGCATAAATTTTTGGGGTTTCCAATTGCGGTAAGGTCAGAGGCGACGGAACGAAATACCAAAAGGTGGTCTTCAAGGTAATTTCGAGGCAGTGCTCAGTCGCTAGCCTGGGGACCTATAGTTTTGATCAAATTTCCCCTTTCCTGTCAGGTGTGGGTACAGAATGACATATCTTCCCTTACTCGTGGGTCCAAAAAAACAATAACAAGCAAAATAAAAATGGACGATTGCAAAGGAATCGGGCACTCCAAACCCTATAAACACCGATTCTCAAAGACAACTTACGGACGAGGAGAAAAGCTCCTTGCTCTAAGATCCGTCAAACTCTAAGCTAGTTTCAGATGAGGAAAGCGAAGGAGCAATCGATATCCTAATGGAGAAATTTCTTCTCGATGCGGATGACACTTGCTCTAACGCCAGCTCATCCAAATGTTCAATATCGTGAACGGCGTCCATCCGCAGTAGAGCAAAATCCTACAAGTTGACGATGAGACGATTAGGCAAAATAGAAACTTTAGAAGAAAAGGATCGCCTGAGACCTCGGCGACTTTATAAAGTCTGGAATCAGCAAAGAATGAGCCGCTCGCTCGTACCTATTCAATGAACGGACCGAGTTCGTCGAGCATGAAGGAACTGATGGGACCACCTTTGATGAAGGGCGATGGCTCGCTTAGACAAAAAATGTTCTCCTCAGACCCTGCGAAAGTCAAAATCAAAAACATGGCTGATTATCCCTTGTATGGCCTTTCAGCAGCTGACGAGCTGCTCGCTCATCGCCCGCCAAGAGGAGATACAGGAATTGAAGCTAAAAGAGAGCTGGATAGATCGGTCACCGACGTTATGGGAGCATGTCCATCAGAAGTTGACATGATCCCTTCAAACTCCGAAAAAAGGGACTTCCATGACTCAAACCCTGCGAAAGTGAAAATCAAAAACGTGGCTGATGATCAATTTAGCAGCTGACGAGCCGCTCGCTCATCGCTCCCCAAGAGGATATACAGGAATTGAAGCTGAAGGAGAGCTGGATAGATCGGTCACCGACGTTATTGGAGCATGCCCATCAGAAGTTGACATGATCCCTACATACTCCGAAAAAAGGGACTTCCATGAAAACGCCCCTACTCTGAAGAATCTTACCAAAGAAGAGAATGAGCCGCTCACTCGTACCTCGTTTTTGAGCTGAAGAGACTTCCTATAGTCGCGAGTGACCTTGGTCAATCTAAGCGGAGAGCAATCTCTCCAGACCTGCTAAGGATGGATAAGAGGACAAGACGGACACAAACGCCTATCAGAACCAGAACGAGGAGCTGGGGATGACCGAATTGTCCAGCTCTATGATGGAAATCGGTCAACATCAACACCGCAAGGGGTCTATGACACACTGACGCTAGGGCAAGGAGAGCCTGACTAAACACTAGTCAGCTGTTGTATGGTCATTACTCGCCGCAGTGATCTGAAGCGTCACGACAGTTTCGGGAGGTTGCTGCTGCTGCTGAGATTGCGGAAGAAATCAGGCTGAGGAACACCGTATCATGACCCCCACCTAAGTCTGAGGTCCAAAATCCTATAAAAATGAGGGCCATCGCGGATGACAGAGCGCTTGTACCAAGTAACTGGCAGCAACGTGCTCAGGAAGGAAGGGTGCCTTGTCTCAGACAGAGACACTCAACAGGTCGATCGATCTTCTGTCGGCATTCTTCATCCAACCAAGGGTTTCTTGCTAGTCGGAGCGAAAAACCTAGCACATCAGTTCCGGCAGATCTAATGGCCTGTTGACCATTGTTTTTCGACAGTAGATGGTATGTATCTTGCGATTGCAGTCTTTCGAAGTAAAATTCTTTCGAAGTATATTGTTATGGCTTCGTGGATATCCGCATTCTTAAATTGGAGTCGATGTTAGCCCATCGGCCTGTTTGGACATCCAAAATACTGGATGCGGCCTCTTGTCTATCGCAAGGTGACCAATTTGATTGACTGTTCGTTGATCTGGAGACCGCCATGTCCCATTATGAGCATCTTGGTGAGAAAACCGGCATTTCATTCCGCTAGTTGTTCGCCAGCACCTCTCCTGTTTAATTTCCTCTCATGCTAGGTGCAGATACAAACGTCGTTCTCCTTTTTTCGTTTGGCATGGTCGTCAACAATAAAATTAATCCCCTTGGAGGCTATTAGTTGCTTCTTAACAATTGGCTTTCTTACGTGAGTTGGTAAATAGTCAACGTAAACCACCTACCTGAAGAGCCGTGTCCACGTGCGCACCTAAGGACCGCAAGCCAGATATTCCGTGCCAGTTGTTCTGACCAGGCTTTTGAGAGTGTTGCGGTTTTTCGTCTCATTATCAACGCCAATCAGAGTTGGGCATCCAACCTTCCTTGGTGCGGTCATATTTTTCTAATCGAGTTTGTTTGCCTTCAGGTTTTATGCTTCGTAGGACTACTGGCCAAAAAACAAATGAAACCACTATTCAGTTGCAAAAGTGTTAGATAGCTTGAGTGGTACAGAAGTTTTTAAAAAGTTGCGCAACATTTCAGCAAGAGAACAACTTTCATGGAGAAGTAAGGAAATACTTGCCCAACTCATACAGGAAGTTGAAACGCCACATGAAACGGTATACGTAGGCTTAGAAGACGCCTTGTCATACCTTTTTGTAAAGAAAAGCAGTTTCCCTAAGTACACATTCGCATAATCCTCTAACGCATCCGTCAATCCTTAAGATCACATTTCTATAAAATCCCTCGATTAATCATCTCCTACATAAACCTCCGTACCGCCTAAACTCCGATCATCCTCCACTGGATGTAAACTTCCTCATTAGCCACCCAAAGAGCTCTCGAGCTCAGGTAAAGTTCACTTGCATCGAAAAAGGTCAAACCTATCAATTAACCACCACAAGGCGAACACACAAGAATCTGCGCGTGGGTGCGCTCCAACCATATACCACCACATTGGTGGCGATAATCCACGCTCCCCTTAACGGGGGAAATGCAGGCCTGCAATTGCATTCTGCACGTCAGCACATCAACTTACGCATGCAAGTCAGCACTTTTTCCTCGGAATCCAACTGCGCGGACTGTGCACAAATATTTACCTAACGTTTCTGTGGTAGCACACCACCATGACCAACCGCGTCCACCTGGATGTGGAGGCCTTGAGCCATGTGAAGCTGACAGCCGCACCACTATCACGGCCCCCACCGCCCCTCCTTAGACGCTGCTGTTGTCCAAGAGAATTCTCTTCTAACACAATTACATGACTGGCACTGGCAGCGTGTCCATCAAGTTCGCGATTTAGAAAATTCTAATGGATGCGTTAGTCGACCGACCCGGACCCCCTCCGACTCATCAACGTCACCTCGGCCACTTATTCGACCGTCAAAGTGGACACTAGAGGAGAATTATGCGGAAAATGAGAAACCAGCCCCAGTAGAGTAGCCGTCCAGCCGGCTTTGGTTCTGGATATGAACTTATAACTGTTCATAGCAGCAAGTTCACGCATGGTGGGTTTTATTCTAGGCCCCCTCTCCCACCTCTCGCAAACGAAATGACTTTGACAAAATCTCACACTGCGTTGCAAGCGATGCGGTTGTATCTGTTTATCTTACGGATGCACACGTTCGGCTGGGGCGCTTTACTCTCGACCGGTGGAGCATTTACACAACACAGACAGATCAGGGTTCGGAATCCATGAAAATTTACAAAGTCAGAGAGCGGTGCGGCAACGTTCGGTGACGTCGTCGTGGTCGTCGTTGTCGTTGTCGTTGTCGTCGGGGTGGTGGCATATTAGGTGTCCGAATGCGCGAGACCTTCACGGTTTGTTTCCGATGCGATGCTGGTGCTATCGCTGCTTTAATACCTTCCTTCCCAAACGGGTTCTGATCTGTTTTTGTAGCTTTTCTTTGCACTCGTCGAGTATCTGTGTATCTAAGGCATTAGAATCCAACACGTTCTGGATTGGATGGCAGCACATGATCTGTTTGCAGATCTTGCTGGTTGCTGCAGCAAGTACTCGAAGTTCGTGTGTGGTTTGCTTCGGGAGTGAGGCAGTAGCATCAGTGGTAGTGGCTTTCAGGAAGAAAACATCTGAGCACTTGGTTGGGGTCGCGTCGCTAATTGTTTCGATAGAGACGGCTCAGAGCCGGTAGTGCAGTGGTACCTATGATATGGCAGTTCTCAAATTCTCGCGCACCTAAATAAGGGGAAGTGGATTTAATTGCGCAAGACATTGGAATGCTGGCGGATGTTATCTTGTGAGATATCTGTCAGTTTGCAACCAGTAGCCCGTAGATGTGTTAAGGTGTTGAATTACATTTGATTGGTTTGGTTGGCGGGATTTCGATTCGGTTGGAGGTACCTTACACAGATGTGGCGATATGGGATTAGATAAACGGGCAGATATAAGATGAATAGTGGTGGGTATAGGTCTTGCATGACAAGTGGAGGGTGAGATCTATTTTCCTGTGCTTTCATGTTAGAGATGATTGATTCTGTCGCTTGGAGAAAATGTCACTCACCTGATGTGATATTTACGATGTGTGACATGACGATCTTCATTTCAAGGCCAACTTATGCCAAATATTCAACCAGCTCTATGTTGTTAGTCTTATTGAATCGTTTAATGAAGACTCCCTTCCTTCACTTTTAACCCCTCTTAGCTCGTAACTTTCGTATCTGCATGTAATGGCCACACGCAAACATTTAAAAACGCATGTGCATGGCTGAGAGAAGTTACATGGCTGCATGGTTGCTTACTTATTCAACATTGCTTGGCAAAATTATACAGATGGCCTTGTTGACATTAAGTGTAGACAAGCTGTCTGAATAAAGCGTTTCTGCAACTTTGTCATAAAGGTGAGCAATCAGAGATATCTCATGGAAAACGAAATGGACAGTCCATAGAGGAGTCTAGAGGAGTCTTACCGTGCTTGTTTATCTTTGGAATTATCATCGATTAAGCATAGACTTTCCACGGAAAGGCTTACGTTCCTCCGATTCCTATTTATATGATGGGTACCCATCACGTAATGATTATCCTCCGACTAGGCTTTGATTTCCTCCCGAGAATGGGAGGTGTTGCAGTTGTTAAAGTTGCAAGCATTCAAAGGGAGGATAGCGGATATGCTAGCCCTAACAAAGATCACTACTGTTAGCAAGGTAGCTCTGGAGTCAGATTTCGTTGTGTGAATGGATGGGTGATATAGAGTGTCATCTACCTATCCACGTTTTTGCATTTTAGGCCCCATTTTGACAACCTTTACCTACTTTATTACTTAAGTGGTGCTACATTCCGGATTAAACCTGAGCCTTAACCAACATGCCCCTCCAACTAGCCCGGTCCTTAGCTTACTGCCTCCGGTTGCGCATATCAAGTTGGTTGAGCTCGGTTCCTGCTTGTAAGCGCCACATAATGTGAGGTCTTCCCCTGCATCTTACGTTTTGCTGGGAATTGAAGACTCTGCGAGAAGGAGTATTGGTTTCCATTAACTCTACACGTCCTAGCCATCTTAAACGACCAATTATCGTAAAACCGACTCGCTAAAATACAGGGAAACTATGAAAAGACTAGTGTCCCCCGCTCAACCTAGCCCTCCTAGAAGTACCCAAGAGCTTGATAACCTTGTTGATAAGCTAACATCTGCTTTTGACCAATCACTGTCATCCTCTTGTCCACTAAGGAAATCTAGAGGGATTCAAAAACCTCCATGGTGGTCTGAGAATTTAGGTATGCTTATGCAGAATTGTAGAAAACTATTCAATAAAACTAAAAGTTTGAACGAATCCTCTGACTGGATCTCCTACAAAGAGAACTTTTCAATATACAAAAAGGTACTGAGGAAGTCCAAGCGCAAATCCTAGAGACTCTTCTGTGAAAAAATAGAGGAGACTTCCGAAGCGTCCAGACTACGAAAAATCCTATCCATTAGTCCAACTGTTCCAAGCTATCTCAAAAAAAAAAAAACAGATTGCATCTGGACGACCTCAAGCAAAGAATCCATAGAGCAACTAATGGACGCCCATTTCCCAGGTAGCTCACAGGAAGCTTTTCAAGACGACATCAATAGAACCAATCTATTGACCGGCAGCTTACAAGATCTTATCACAAAAGATAAAATACTTTGGGCAATACATAGCTTCAAACCCTTTAAATCCGCGGGACCCTACGGCATTATACCAGCCGAGCTGCAGCGCACTTTGGATCTCATCCTATCATGGGTGGAAGCCATCCTAAGGGGCTGCATCGAGCTGATTTATATTTCCAAGGTTTGGAGAGAAGTCAAAGTTGTATTCATAACAAGCTTATCATCATTCTTCCTGAAAACCCTGGAAAGACTGGTTGATATTCAATCTTCGCAGTAGCATTGATGTTAATCAGCTATCTGCATCCCAACATGCGTACTGTAAGGGACAATTTGTAGAAACAGCCCTGCACACATTAGTGCGTATTATTGAAAAGTCGTTATGCTGCAAGAGGTATACTATGGTTGCATTCCTGGACGAAGGGCTAACATGTCTGAAAGTCGATCACTCACTTGGAATGCTGATCAATTTGCTATTAAAAAGCCGGATTATCAACACAACACTGGGTGGTGCTGCGACCAGAAGACATGTCAGTAGAGGGACCCCGCAAGGTGGGGTCCTGTCCCCTCTTCTCTGGAACTAAGTGGTAAACGAGCTTTTAATTATCCTGGAAGCAGAGGGATGCCACGTGATTGCCTACGCAGATGACGTCGCTATCGCTGTCTCAGGGAAACACCTGAAAATACTCAAGGAGCTTCTCCAAAACGCACTACATGACCATTCCAAATGGGCGGTCAGCTGTGGACTGGATGTCAAAGCATTTTAACATTCACCTATGCTGGGTGCCTAGGCATAGTGACATTCCAGGGAACTGTAAGGCTGATGAACTCGCCAGAAATGGAACCAAAATTACCAGTTATACCCGACACGGGTGCACTTGGCATTCCTATCGCTACATGCAAAAGCTTATTAGCGCAACAAGCTAACTGCAAATCAAACCTCAGATGGAGTCTTGGCACGACGTGTCAAATAACCAAACAAATTTGGCCAAAGCTAGATTTGCGAAGATCAAAGGGACTGATTTCGCTTGATAGACCATAAATTTGCGATACCATAGGTGTCATCACGCACGCAGAAAGGCAAGGCCTTCTCTCAAACGACTTCTGTAGGAGCTGCATGAACGAGGAGGAGGAGGAAACAATACTTCATCTCCTTTGTAACTGCCCGGCCCTATCAAGCAAAAGGAAGCTACATCTCGGAGCTTACTATTTTCAAAATCTCAGTGATTTGGCAAAAACGGAAGTGAAAAGCCTCCTCCGCTTCCACGGATAGTAAGGAGATTGGACGAGATCCATGTGGTATCACAACGGACCAAAGTGGTCTAAGTGTGCTGGCGAACGCTGGCAGCCACGCTAACCTAACCTAAACTAAACGTCCAATGTGGAGTTTTTTTTTTACTAGGGGAAAGTCCCTGTACACCTCGTATAGTTGTTTGTTGAATCTTCGTCTCTAAAGCCCGTCAACGCAAACGGGACCGAAGATTTTTCTCTCGGGCCATTTCATACGGTCCATGCTTCAGCGCCGTAGAACAGGACTGGGATGAACAGGGTCTTATATATCAGCGCCTTAGTAGTTCGAGTGAGGGCTTAACTGCTGAATTGCCTTCTTAGCCCGAAGAAACAGCGGTTGGCAGGAGTAATTCTTCGTTTGATTTCTGACGAGATGTTGTTGTCAGAGTTAATAGCCGAGCCGAGGTAGACAAAGTCCCGTACTACCTCAAAGTTATATCTGTCAATAGTGATGTTTAATTCTCTATACTAGCAAACGGGGCTACGACATTACGTTGAGTCCGACCTATGATGTCGTTATTGTCGACGTATGCTAGTAGTCGCAGAGCCTTATGGAAGATTGTGCCTCTGCTGTTGGCTCGGGAGTTTTGCACGATCCTCTCAAGAATCAGATTAAAGGAGTCACATGACAGTGCATCGCCTTGTCTATTGAAGGGATGTACTTGTAACTTAGGCAATACGTACGTTGGTGTGCAAAAAAGGGATCTATTGTCGGAAGTGCGCAGCTGTTATGTTATTTAACCTAAGTGTACAGTGTCGTCTCATAGTGTGGACGGTTTGGGTTCTTGACATGTTGGTTGGAGAAAACACGTTGGTACGTTGGATTGTCTGGGAGCAAGAAATTTTGAAACTCATCGAAGAGTCCAGGAACACAATATTCTCGTTGGATGGAATCAAAAGTAAGTTCCTAGATATGTAGATGCGACATTTAGTAACATATAAGCAGGTGGCTGAAATAGTTATTTCCTTCTGAATGTTAAAATGACAGCTGATCGATGGTATTGGCTTTCGTTTGGTGTCAGAAATGTGTTTTAGCGAAGGTGCCTGTCTTACGTCTGGAGTTTGTAATTGAAGCTTCAATCCAAAAAGGCAGATTTGATTGAGGTACTGATACATCTTCATGTATTTTTGGAATTGGAGAGATGGCTATAGGAAGGACGGTGTTTTTTATATGACGACATTTTTAAAACGAGATGCTATCGGGAATGCCTCTAACGTTTGTGGGTGTAAATACTAATCGCGGAACTTTGAAAAGGATAAATTGGACGAGAGAGGCTGCAAGGTGATGATGAAAATTGGTCCGATTCGGATACGTAAGTAGATTTGATGATGTATTCAGTTGTATAACAGTACTCTTGGCTAAGATTACCTTTTGAATGTTTGACCGTTTTGTCGATATTTGGGACTCTTTCCGAGAGGTGGAGCCTGTAGCTTTGGTTAGATTTTGTGAATGAAGGTTCTTGCAACGAAGGGCGAATATCTTCACACCATTTAATGAAACGAAAAAGTGTAACGAAAAAAAGATCAAACAAAATATCCATTGTCGTTTGATTTCCGAAACCAAGCAGCGTCGGACGCGGTTAGTACTTAGATATGGGAACGGTTGGGAACACAGCGTGTAAGAGTATGAGATGAGTTCAACTGTCATAAAGCTGGTTTTGATGGTGAGGGCACTGAGGTCTGGCTCTCATACGCGTTTTGTGATTCAAACAGTCAGCATCAACATAGCTGCATATAATTCTCACATAATCCCAACAGCTTGTAAATTGTCGAAAAGTACCCAAGGCAATTGTCAATGTGTCAGTAAAACTCATCTTGTGTGTGGAGGCCGAATGAGATGAATACACTATGGAGGTGGTAAACAAAGAGAGAGAGAGTGAGAAAGAAAAATTAAGCAGAACACAGTTTCACTTCTACCATTTTTGGTATCGAATGAGTCGGTGAGGTCGTTTCCGACCCTGCGAGCAGTGAGAACTCTCCATCGTCATCCTACACAGACGGAAGAGTTTGAGCGGTATACCAAAACTAGACATGGCTCTGTATAGGTCGTCACTATAAATGCTGTCATACCCGGCTTTGAAATCGATGATATGGTGGTGGATATCGATTTGGACTTGGTGTTCTTCTAGGATCGGGCTAAGTGTAAGGATTTGATCAGTTATGAACGTTTCTAGCCTAAAACCGCAATTATAAGGGTTGATCAGGTTGTTGGTAACGGGTTTAAGGCGTTCACATATTACGGCAGGATCTTGTGGGCGATGTTGAGGAGACTTCTGCCTCTGGATCGGGCGAATGAGGTTCCATTCTTCTAGCGTACTTTCATCCGACCAGATTTGGCTACTGAATTGGTGGATGTTACTTACCAAGTCATCTCCGCCGGGTTTATAAAGCTCGGCGGAAAGACCGTCGTTTCTGGCAGACTTCTTAAGATTGAGTTTAGATATTGCCATCCTCACTTCACTTAGGTCTGGTGGTTGGTAGTTTTCGCTGTTGTCGCCAATGGTAAATGGTTCGTTCTGCCTGACATCGGAATCCTGTTCTTCATCTTCTACTTGCATATCCTCAGCATCGATTGTGTCTCAACTACGATATGTTCAGACAGCATTCTGTTCGGGTCTTGTATCCTTGCCTTAGACGTTTTACACTTTGGTAAAACCTGTGAAGATGGTTCTTGGAGTGGCAACTCTCTATATCCTCGATCGCGCGCTTTTCTTGCTCTTTTTTCTTCTTTCTGAAAACCGGTATACCTCCCTTCTTCTTTTCCTATAGAGCTCCATGGCAGGTCTCGTCTTCACCTACAGCTTAGCCATGCAGGCCTCGTTCTTGGCTGCGAGCATCTCTCGGCATTCCTCATCAAACCAGGGGTTTCTTACTGATGGGCGCGAGACGCCTAGTACATCAGTTGCGGGTGATCAAATGGCTTGTTGGCATCGCTGCCACTGTTCTTCGACACTCGATGGTGGTGGTATGGTGTGAATCGAGAGTTTAAGGGATACCTATACGCCTTGCCCGAAGGCCTTGGCGGTCATTTGCGATTGCAGTCTTTCGAAATTAATTTTTTTTACAATTGTTCTGGTTTTCTGTGGCTTGGTGGATATCCACATTCTTACCTTGGCTGCAACAAGGTAGTGGTCCGATTCGATGTTTGCCCCTCGGTATGTTCTGACAACCAAAATACTTGATGCATGCCTCTTGTATATCTTAATTTGGTCAGTTTGATTGACCGTTCTTTACTGGAGACCGCCATGCCTCCCTTGTGAATTTAGAGGTGAGGAATCCATGTGCTGGCTGTAGTGGCATTTTGTTTCGCAGCGAAGTGAATTAGCCTAAGTCTGTTCCTAGAAGTGTTGGCGTGTAGACTTTTTTTCGACAATCATTCTTAGGATGTCTTCCCTTGTCAAATTTTCGTCAAAACTTCCAGCACGTTTTTAACATCCTACTTCCGTTGTCGCTTAAAAGCTTTGTCAAGGATCTTGCAGAAGCCATCTTTGGCTATATCATATTATTCTTCCGTTAGAGAATGGGCGCGAAAATTGCTTATGCTGGCGAAATTGGCCTTGATGCGGATTGTTATAAGGCGCTCGATGATGCCTTGAATAAATACGACTTCTTGCCTTAGTCTGACACTTTTACAAATTCACTCCGAATAGTTGCCGTCTCTGCTCATTATGATACGGTCCGTAGTGGATGTCTATGTTTTTCATTCTATTTTAGCAAGGCCCATCGTATTTCCCGAGTGCCAGTAATGTCTGCATTTAAGTGACTAAAGGCTGCCACTAGATTTTCGGCTGTACCTCTCCTGTTGAATGTTCTCACATTTCAAGTGCAGATGGGAACTTCGTTATCCGTTTTTTGTGTGGCATGGTTTTCAACAATACTAGCTCTTCCGGAGCTCTTTTTTGCTGTGGGTAGTTAACACAAAGACCCCCAACATGGAGGGCTGGTTCCAATTTAATAGATACCCCAAGAACACGGGGTCATCATCATTCCCTACGGGATAATACCTTTGACCACTTAGCTCTTCCGCCACAATCTCATCTCTCGCCTGACTAACCCTTCAGATTTATAGATGACCTGTTACCCGAATAAGTCGGAGCAGCTTAAAGGTTGTTTACTGTGTCCATTCTATCTAGGACTGTAGACGCTACAGTTGAGTCCATCTTGCGAATTCTTCCGCTGCTGTCTAATAGGATTTTTTTTTGATAGGGCACCGTACCCCTAGCTAGTTTTGGTCCGCGAGAGATATTTTATTCCGCACATGTCTGCAGAGATTCCTCTATCCTCAATCGAGGAAATGTCATTCGTGTTAAATATTAGTTGGCCCTAACAGTATTATCTACTCTTACCAACCTTTGTTTCTAGGGGGCTAAGAATGCAATTTAGTAATAAAGCCCTTATTCAAACTTTTACACCAATCCTAACTTTTGGTGGTAAAGCAGATGCGGTTTCGACAGCGAAATCCTTCGAGAAATCGTTTGTCTCATTTGCCTTAAAGGAATATGGAGCCAAACTTTACAATCTGATATAGACCTAGTATTAAATTTGGCTAAGACAAGCAGAGGGAATGAACACCACTGCTCCATCTCGAAAAGTCTTCGAATCCAGGCCAGATGGTTGATTATAACCTCAATTCTCAGGCTTAAATGTGCATCCATCGGCTTTGCCAAAAATGATTAGTCCCGCCATTCGTACAAAATTCCACGGCACACATGAATGGCCGTTTTAAAAAGTGCCAGCATTTTTATTTAAAGAATTAGATTTGACATCAAAGAAGGTCCGGTAGCTTAAGTTTCAGATTGCAAACAATGCGCCATCATTAATTAAACACAAAATGGCGGCATAATGATAAATTTCATGTTTCCTTCCTCTTTTTTAAAAACAGACAAATATGTCCCGTCATTCGATTTGTCAACTACATCCCTAAATCCCATCCTTAACGACCTATTCCTAAACGATTTCTTTATTCCTAAATGTTTGCTGACAAAAAAAAAACCACTCCTCCATCCAGACGGACAGACAAGTGAAGTTATAATCCCATAGGTAGAATCACTGTCCAGACTGTCAATGTGCACAAAGCCGATTGCTGTCGGGCACTTGTCTTTGAACTTCCCAACCAATTTAGTTTCTGTTTTGTTTTTTTTTTTTTTGGTCTCTTCCTGTCCCTCGCAAATAGGTTCCAGGAACACACCATCAGCTTGTAACCCTCCTCCAACAAAGTTGCAAAGCCATATCCACCAGCGACAAGCAAAACATCAACTACTCGTACTTCACCAGCGCACGTTCGATTGTGGTCTACACGGGATTGCAGCAGAGGCCAACTATCATAAAAAAAGAGGCTTAGCTCCGAAAAAAAAAGAAAATCTCTTGGGCACGACAATATTCTCTTCTGTGCGCGGTGTCAAAGTTCGCCGACAAGGTGGACAAACGCGCGGTTTGCTTTGCTTTTTCTGTTACCCCATGCCGACTCCTCCTCCTCTCGGAAGACACAATGTTTGCTGGCGTTATCTCTTCCTATTAACCAACAGTACCTTCGCCTACAATGGCTGCTGCTGCCAGCGGAGGATTATGTTGCTAAGTAATTCGCGCTAACAAAATTAAGTAACAAGCATCATGGTCCGAGGAGGAGGACGAAGCAGTGCAGAGCCCTCATATATACCTTCTCTCACCCGTCCAGTTGTAAGGAACTTGATTAATGTTCACTCGGTTGGCTTGAAACTTTACACTGTTAGATGAAATTTCGCAAAACCATCTTAGTGCAACAACAACTACACCGTCGATTCGTCCTGCATACACCTCAGGAGATGGTGTGAAGCTGAGAAAGATAAATCGTCGTGTCAGGGTAGATGGTGTGACCATACCGAACGCCTACGCCTTGGCGAATAGAACTTTTGCTACTTTTCCGGCTTCGTGTGGTTTGTTTAACTTTAATTGGCCATGGTACTCTGTTTGGACAAGGACTCTCTACAAAGGAGTGAATTATGTTCGTCTGTAAGTACTTAGTTTGCATGCGCATTGCGGATGAACATGGTACCAACGGATACAGGTTGTTCGGATGGAGATGGATGCATTTGACAGCGGCACACAGCAAATTTGATGTTTTGAGAGATGCACCGGAAGCATCCTCTTTCACGAAGTGAATGCCGATACAATCATAATCACAGAATGACTAAGTCTATCTAATTATTCAGAAAATGGCGTTTAGTTGTTATTAGCGAAATTCTCCGCCTCCATCATTACAAATGAAAACGTCAACATCGGGAATAATTTATTTAAAAATAATTCATGAGTGCGCAGTAGCTCAATGACATCTTCGAGTGGCTTCAAGTTAACATTGCATCGCAAAGTGATTTGCAAACACTTGGTTTCAATGTGAATTCCTTAGAATCGCAGACCGAGTTCTGACCACTGAGGGAATTTACAAAATTTTAATCGAATCTGGATAAATAAATTGATGATCCAATGCCTGAATCATTGGCATTGCCATCAGCAGGTGTCATTGAACAGAATTCACGGAGAAACTGTAATATTGCCAATCTTTCTACCCACTGCGTCTGACACAATAAGTCACGGATGTGATGTGCGCATTAGGAGATACACTAACGGAGTAATTGCACAACAAATTAATATTTTAGGAGTATTAGCCTGGCATTCTGTTATTATTTTGGCATTCTGTTTCGAAAACAAAATAATTTTATTGCGATGCTGCTTATCGGACAACAAAAGATTGGTTGCCTTGAAAGTCTATTGACATTTAGATACATTTCGCATGCCAGACAAGAGCAAACGCACCAATTATCGTAAAAGGAGTGGTAATTCATTTAAGTCGTCACTTCAGTCCATTTTGTTATAAATATGAGAACATGCCAAATTAGAGTGAACGCTCTTAAGCTTTGAGGGACAGTTCATTACGGACGTTTGAAAAATGCAAAGGACTCAAAGCTCGAGCAACAGTCATATTGATGACTAGGCCACGTGGTATGAAGTTCCTAAATTCAACTCTAGGCAGACTATTGGTGCCGGTTTCAACGTTGCATCATCAGTTAGAAATTGTACTCCATCTGGTATCATTCCTTGTGATAGATATCTATCTAACGAGGACTGTGATTGCTATTTCGGGAACCTTATCACGTTGGTATTACAAGCTATGGATTCTTCAATTTCGAAAATTAAGTCAAAAAATTGCATTAGTTGATATCTAAAGCTTACAAACTCAGAAAAGCTTTTGATTACTCAGATATATCGACTACGTCGAAAAAAGGACAACGACGTTCGTATCTGCACCTGGAATGTGAGAACATTAAACAGGGGAGGTGCAGACGAACAACTACCGGAAGCCCTAAACTGCTACAAAGCAGATATTACTGCCATCCAGGAAATACGATGGGATGGGCCGGGCAAAAAGAGGATGAAAAACTGGGACATCTACTATGGACCGTGTTATTGTGAGACAGAAACAGCGACTATTTGAATGCGGATTTGTTATAGGTGCCAGACTTAGGCAAGAAGTCTTATGTTTTCAAAACATTAGCGAACGCATTGTAACAATCCGCATCAAGTCCAAATTCGCCAACATAAGCCTTATAGGCGCTCATGCTCCGACGGAAGAAAACGACTATATAACTAAGGATTGCTTCTACGAGCTCCTCGACAAAACCTACGAGCGACTACCAAAGTACGATGTTAAAATCGTGCTGGGAGATTTTAACGCAAAGGTAGGAAGAGAAGACATCTTTAGCATTACTGTCGGAAAAAATAGCCTACACGACAACACGTCTGGGAACCGATTTAGGCTAATTGACTTCGCTACGGAACGAAATGGCACTATAGCCAGCACATGTTTTCCTCACCTCGATATCCAACAGTCAGCCAAATTGATCACATTGCGATAGACAAGAGGCACGCATCCAGTATTTTGGATGTCCGAATTTTCCGAGGGGCTAACATCGACTCAGACCACTACCTTGTTGCAGCCAAGGTAAGGATGCGGATATCCATCACTCCACAACAAACCAGAAATAGTTTGAAAAAATTTAATGTCGAAAGACTGCAATCCTCAGAGACCGCCAAGGCCTTTCGATTCACACCACACCACCAGCATCTTATGTCGAAGAACGATATCAACGATGCCAACAATTCATTAGATCAGCGGCAGCTGACATGCTAGGTTTCTCGCGGCCACCAGCAAGGAACCCCTGGTTTGATGAGAAATGCCGACAGATGCTCGCAGCCAAGAACGAGGCCTACAAGGCTAAGCTGCAGGTGAAGACGAGAAGAAGAAGGGAAGAACATCGGCTTTTCAGAAAGAAGAAAAAAGAACAAGAAAAGCGCGCGATCGAGGATATAGAAAGATGCCACTCCAGGAACGATGTTCGCAATTTTTACCAAAGTGTAAAACGTCAAAGCCAGGGATACAAGACTCGAACAGAATCCTGTCGAGATGAACAAGGAAATATCATAGTTGAGACACAGTCGATGCTGAGGATATGGAAGAACCACTTCTGCAGACTGTTAAACGGCGATGACGAACAACTTTACGTTGTCAGGCAAAACGAACCATTCAATATTGGCAACGGCAGCGAGAGCTGCCATCCACCCGACTTAAGTGAAGTGAGGATAGCAATATCTAAACTCAAGCTAAATAAGGCCGCCGAAAATGACGGCCTTCCCGCTGAGCTTTATAAATCTGGCGGAGATGACTTGGTAAGCAACATCCACCAACTCATAAGCCAAATCTGGTCGGTTGAAAGCATGCCTGAAGAATGGAACCTCAGCATTGTTTGCCCGATCCACAAAAAAGGAGACCCTCTGAACTGCGCCAACTACAGAGGCATAATATGTGAACGCCTGAAATCGTTTACCAACATCCTGATCGGCCCTTATCAGCGTGGTTTTACACCTGGAAAGCTAAAACTGATAAAATTTTCACACATCGGCAGATCCTGGAAAAAACCTAAGAAGTCCAAATCGATACCCACCACCTAATTATCGATTTCAAAGCCGTATACGACAGCATATATAGAGACGAACTATACAGAGCCATGTCTAGTTTTGGTAGACCGCCCAAACTCGTCCGTTTGTGTAGGATGACGATGGAGAATTCTCGCTGCACCATCAGGGTCGGAAACGAGCTCACCGACACATTCGATACCAAAAAAGGATTAAGGCAAGGCGATGCGCTGTCATGTGATTTCTTTAATTTGATTCTTGAGAGGATTCTACAAAACTCCTGAGCCAACACCAGAGCCACAATTTTCCAAAAGTCTGTGCAACTACTAGCATACGCCGACGATATTGACATCATTGGTAGGACTCAACGTGATGTCATAGCCACGTTTGCTAGTACAGAGAAGGAAGCGGCAAAAATGGGTTTAGCAGTAAATGAGGGTAAGACTAAGTATTTTCATGAAAGAACACACAACATCGACGAATTGGACAGAACGTCAACATTGACAGATATAACTTTGAGGTGGTACGGGACTTTGTCTACCTCGGCTCCGCTATTAACTCTGACAACAACATCTCGTCGGAAATCAAACGAAGAATTACTCTTGCCAATCGCTGTTTCTTCGGGCTAAGAAGGCAATTTCGTAGTCAAGCCCTCACTCGAACTACTAAGGAGATCCTATATGAGACCCTGATCATCCCAGTCCTGCTCTACGGCGCTGAAGCATGCACCGTATCAAAAGCAGATGAAGAAATCCTTGGTCGATTCGAGAGAAAAATTCTTCGGTCCCGTTTGCGTTGACGGGCTATGGAGACGAAGATTCAACCAAGAACTATACGAGCTATACAGTACAAGAACTATACGAGCTGACATACCCCTAGTCAAAAAACACCGCATTGGACGTTTAGAAAGAATGGACACCAATACTCCGGCTCGCAGAGTCTTCGATTCCCAGCCAGACGTCGGACGCAGTAGAGGAAGACCTCGCCTTAAGTGGCGCTCACAAGTGGAAACCGACCTCAACCAACTTGGAGTGCGCAACTGGAGGCAGTTAGCTAAGGACCGGGCTAATTGGAGAGTCATGTTGGTTGAGGCCCCGGTTCATCCCGGACTGTAGCGCCACTTAAGTAAGTAACTAAGTAAGTAGGTTGGACAATTTGAAAGACCCTCAGGGAAGTTTAGGCCGATGGTCGGTGACATTGCAACAATATGATTTTACCATCACTCAACGAGGGGGGAAAGAACACTCAATACCTGATGTTTTAATATCCTGAATTCCCTGTTCACCTTGTCACGACCCAGGATCAGTGGTATCACCTCATGCTGTTAAAGAAAGTCCTGAAAAATTCTCAGATTGGCGTATGGAGTCCGATATTCGATTGTATTCCGAAAATAAAAAAATGGAAGATAGTCGTCGCTAAGGATAATCTGTCGGAGGTGTTGAGCAATTCCATGATAGCGTTTTCGGTGGGAATGGGGGTGTCCGGAAAACCGTAGACAAAATATCGGCCTAAAATAAAAAGGGAAGTAGCAGCGTACGTACGGCATTGTATGATTTATCAAACTGTCAAACCAGATCTCCAAAGGCCAGCTCATGGTGTCACGGAGATAATGTGACAAAGCCTTGGAAGATGCTGCGAATTGACCTTGTCGGACCACTCCCCAAATCATCGAAGGGATATTGCCATAATCTTACTGTTGTGGACTATTTTTCAAAGTCTCCTCTGTCCTCCCCATTACGCTCTGCTACAGCAAGAGCTGTATCTACTATTTTTTTTTCACGAGTATATATGCCAGGTAACTTTTCTTCAAGAGTTCAAGCTTTTTCAGCAATTTCTGGCTCAGTTTGTGATTATCGGGCTAAATCCAAGGGTTAAGATCTTTGAAGGTGCCACAAAAATTCGAATGCATGCCATTCATCAATCTAACATTCGAACGTCTTTATATTGACGAAAATTGAGTAAATATTTTGGATAGAACTTGATTTCTTAGGATTTTTAACAAGCGTCCATTTTGTATGACCCTTTACTAAAAATCAATCATTTCAAGTAGCATCTAAGAGTATGAGCAAACATACCCATTAATTATGGAACACAACGTCGCGTCGCTAGCTTCGCAGTAGCCCATTCTGTCACTCCAATTTTCCAAGACCTTGTTGATGGTTTTGGGGATATAGCTCAGGGATTGCTAAGATGATATTGGCTTTAAGTTCTTGAATCGTTTCCGGATTGTTAGTATTACATCGGTCCTTCACGGTTTCAAACAAAACGAGTGGTGGGTGCACGACTGGGTCGTACGCAACTTTCTCTTTCACAGCGAGTTGGGCGTTAGATCAAATAGTGCGCATTTTGATTATTAATGCTAAAAATTATAAAAAAAAGTCGAAATGTGATTATACGAACGTTTACTCCGAAATTTGAAGGAATCGGTGTCTATGTGAAAAATAATTATTTTTCGTTATTGGCCAAAACTGAAAATTCCGTTAAGTGATAGTTAGGCTCAGTGGCGCGATGGTTAGTGCGATGAACTGCCCCGCAGAAGGTCTGGGTTCGATTCCCAGTCGTAGCAACACCTAAATGATTTTTCACTGGCCCTCCTCTCGTGATGATCTGACAAATCGTCCGAGTAGTATCAATTGTCAAGAATAGCTTATCTCAACTTAGCCGTTCGGAGTCGGCATAAAACAGGAGGTCCCGCCATCGTGCAAGAAGTACACACGCACACATGAATGGTTGTGAGAAAGCTAGGCCCTGGGTACTAACGAGCCTGTTGCGCCAAAAATGTTGATAGTTGGGCTAAAACTAATTATGTAGAATTGTTTAAAACTATAATAGAAGTATATATATTAAATTTCATTCAATTTGACATAATAGTTTGCGAGAAATTAACAATTTTCTTTATATGGCCTGAATGACAAAATCCGTTATATGGATTTTCTCGAAAAAACTGGGTATGCAGTTTTGTTGGAACTAATATGGTTATAGTATATATAAAGTTTAATCAAAATCGTTAGAGCCGTTTTCGAGAAAATTGAGGTTATGTGTAATTTTTATATGGCAGGTACCGTTATTAACATGGCTAAAAGCAAACAAAAAAAATGGCCTAGAATTATGACCAAAACAAGCTTGGATACGAAGTTTGAAGAAAATCGGTCAAGCCGTTTAGGCTGGGGAGACCATTACGGACAGACGGACCGACGGACCGACGGACGGAATTCCAAAAACCACTTTTTTAAGCTCCGCTATCATCGTAATGTTAGAATCAATCAAAATCTCGAGGTCGAAAATTTTCACGAAAACAATATCTTTCTCTTTGCAAGAGAAAGTTAAAAAAGTCCAAATGGTTCAAAACGCAGCTCTGAGGCGGCCAATTGACATCGCCAAGACGGCTGATAACACGATTTGAGTCTTTGGTGCACAAAAGATCGATTATGGCATAGGCTGAGTAGCATGGGGCGCCATCCTGCATGAACCAGAGGTTGTCCAAATTCATGTCTTCAATTTTAGCCTCTTTTTGGAAGACAAATGGTTCAATGATGCCACCACTCCACAATCCGCACCAAACGCTCACTCCCTGTGGATGCATCGGCTTCTCGACAATAACAATAAGGGTATTCCCTCATACCGTCTTTGCACTCTGTATTCTGAGCTATCAAAGGCTTTAGAATATATCTTTGACTTATCTTGTTGTGACAGTACTATCTTGTTGCTGGGTGATTTTAACTTGCCGCACATAGACTGGGTGCCTTCTGGGGGAGAACCTCACTTTATACCATATGAAGATTCTGCACAACAAGAGCTACTATTACTTGACAAAATTTTATCATATGACAAGCTGTATAAAAAATCATAATAATCGAATTCTCGATTTAGTTTTTTCTTCTGACTCTGTTAGTACTGCAGTATTAAAATCTAGTACCAGCATTACTAACATAGACAAAAATCATCCTCCATTGGATATTTTCATTGACATAGGCGGACATCTGTACGAAAACGTTGATTCGTACGATCGTTCGTATTCTTTTGACTTTCGGAAAGCAAATTTTCAAAGGCTATCCGAAGAAATTGTTCTTTCGAATGTAAATATTGAAAGCTTCTCCAATTTATAAGAAGCTGATAAAAAAATTTACTTTCTAATAAAAGATTGCATTGATAGAACAATCCCAGTCAAATATTCAAAAAATGCTCAAATCCAGCATCCTTGGTACACGAAAGATCTTAAATCTCTTCGAAATAGACGTAACCGGGCCTGGAATAATTTTGTAAAAAGCCAGAATCATTACGACTATGATAAATACCTGAATTATTTTAATGAATTCTCTACGATGTCAAGTAGTTTATATAATGGCTATATAATAAATATGGAGAACGCTCTTAACGAGTGGTGGGTGCACGACTGGGTCGTACGCAACTTTCTCTTTCACAGCGAGTTGGGCGTTAGATCAAATAGTACGCATTTTGATTATTGATGCTAAAAATGATATAAATAATGTCGAAATGTGTTTATACGAACGTTTACTCCGAAATTTGAAGTAATCGATGTCAATGTGAATAATAATGATTTTCCGTTATTGGCCAAAACTGAAAATTCCGTTTAGTGATAATTGGACTAAAACTAATTATGTGGAGTTGTTTAAAACTATAAAAGTAGTATATATATTAAATTTCATTCAATTTGACATAATAGTATGCGAGAAATTATCAATTTTCCTTATATGGCCTGAATGACAAAATCCGTTATATGGATTTTCTCGAAAAAACTGGGTATGCAGTTTTGTTGAAGTTAATATGTTTATAGTATATATAAAGTTTAATCAAAATCGTTAGAGCCATTTTCGAGAAAATTGAGGTTATGTGTAATTTTTATATGGCAGGTATCGTTATTAACATGGCTAAAAGCAAACAAAAAAAATGGCCTAGAATTATGACCAAAAAAAGCTTGGATACGAAGTTTGAAGAAAATCGGTCAAGCCGTTTAGGCTGGGGAGACCATTACGGACAGACGGACCGACGGACCGACGGACCGACGGACGGAATTCCAAAAACCACTTTTTTAGGCTCCGCTATCATCGTAATGTTAGAATCAATCAAAATCTCGAGGTCGAAAATTTTCACGAAAACAATATCTTTCTCTTTGTAAGAGAAAGTTAAAAATGACCCTAAACGCTTTTGGGGCTTTGTCAATTCGAAGAGAAAAACGGACGGATATCCAGCCAAATTCTCTTACAATAATTCAAAAACATCTCTCTAATTGTGTCAAACTTATTCGCAGAGAGCTTCAGTATTGTATTCATTTATTGATACCCCTCCAGTCTTAGACGAGTATTATTTCAGTTATCTCAATGAATGTCCTCAAGTTAGTTTCAGCAACGTTATATTTGACGATGAGACACTACTTAAATATATCTCTTTATTAAATAATGACTATTCTTCGGGGCCCGATGGAAACCCACCAGTAGTCGTAAAGCAATGCAAAGATTCTCTTTTGCCATACCTTAAGCATATGTTTGAAAGCTCCTTTGCCACTGGAGTATTCCCAACTCAATGGAAAAATGCATTTATTACACCTGTTTTTAAAAAAAGGCGAGCGTGGAGATATTTCTAATTATAGACCTATCTTAAAACTATCTTGCATTCCCAAGTTATTCGAACATATTATTTGTGATAAATTAGTCTTCCTTTGTCGAAACATCATCTGTGATGAACAACATGGCTTTGTTAAACATCGATCCACTGAAACAAATCTATTAACTTTCATGCATCATTGCTCCAATAGTTTAAAAAATAAAAAAGAAGTCGATTGTATATACACCGACTTCTCCAAAGCCTTTGACCAGTTATCACATAACACCATAATTTTTAAACTTAAGGCGTATGGATTCCCTCCAGGTTTCATAAATTGGGTTAAATCATACCTCTCATTGAGAACATACCAAGTAAAATTTAGAGGTTCCAAGTCCAACCCTTTTGTTGCTCAATCTGGAGTACCTCAAGGAAGTCATTTGGGACCAATTTTATTTATACTTGCAATTAACGATGTAAAAGCCTGTATTCGAGATAGCAAAATATTGATATATGCTGATGATATGAAAATTTTCAAATTTGTAGGAGATTTAAAAGATTCGCTTTCACTACAAACTGATTTAAATAGTTTTACCATATGGTGTCTTAAAAACGGTTTGAATCTGAACCCTACAAAGTGCCAGCATATGTCATTTTCACGAAAACGCGCTCCATGTAATTTTAAATATACTCTGTCCGGGCACACTCTCTGTCGTGTAGACAGTTTTAAAGATCTCGTGCGCCTTCAATTGCTTAGTCAATTGGACCATGTAAGCGAGTAATTCAAGATCTTTGAGCTGAATTCTCATCAGGTTAGTGCATGAAATGTTGAGGTATTGAGATCGATGTCGAACTGATGTTCGTGAATTGAGTCTCACCCTCTCGACCACAGCAGCCACATTCTCGTCTCTGTGTACCGTACAACGACGGGGACCATGAGTGTTGTCCACTAGCATACCAGTCTCATGAACTTTTTGCCAAAACTTGCGTACATCATAGCAGGCGCGGTGGATGCTTAATTTCGGCGTAAACTTATTTTCAAAAACGCACTGTTCGGGCTTCATGGCACTTACATTGGATATAGTTTTCAATATTTCCCAACGTTGTATAAGCGGAGGTATGTTACTGACTTTCTGTCAAAATTTCGAAGATTTCGAGAGGGAAAGAACCCAATATATTGTGATTATCTCGCAAGTAAGCTGCTGAGGCTGATAATTTCAAATGCTTATCATTCAAAAAATCATAGAAATTTTGAAAACAGGTAGGTTTCTACCATATTTTCAGATCGCTTTTACTCAATCAGACATATTTTATAAAAAAAAAAACTTTATATGCAAGTCAAAGGTCATAAATGCAATTGTCTCCAGCATTGGTGATGCTGTAACGAGTTACACCTGGTAAATTGAATAATTCAAAGTTCTACAACGATTAGTCTCCCCAATTACCCAAGTAGGTATCTATCACTCGATTAAAAATAAAAATTTTGATCGTACCATTTCCTTGAGTATGTATGCACATTGCACATGCACATTACTCCAATGACGAGATAGTCAAATATTTCCCTACCCCACTCAGGAAGGGAGGTCATCCTACCATCAATGAAGTCATGCATAGCTAAATAGAATCAACTGATGCAGATGCAAGTGCATTAAGTCTTTTCGCTCATCACCTGTGCTAATAAAAAAAAAATCCAATTCCCTCATAATCATTCGCCTGGCACTTGCCATCTATTGCTTGAGTGTCATCCAACCGAACGGATGTCCATACCAGCTATACATCATCAAACGCCGTCAAATTGCATCGCTCCACCAAACACGTCGCTTCGTCGTCGGAATTAATAATTTCACTTAATTGCTTTATTATTGTATTTCAAAGATACAGTAGCAGATGAAACATCTATTGCTGTGTGCGCGTATCTGTTACGGGGGGACAGATGTATCAAGAAAAATATCTTTTGCAAAATATCTAAAAATAGCACTATGCGCGGCACAGCACATCTGCATCTGTGATGGGCTCGATGTTGATGCACTGATGTGATCTCATCTCGTTAGAGACCGCGCTCCAACCCTGAATAGGTGGGTTTTTCCCCACGCAAAAGATCGATCGCAATCGAACGTGCCTCACACCAAATTGCCAGATCGAGGCGATCTTGCAGAGTGGTGTTTGCTTTTTGTTTTGGTCAATTGGCTGGACCTTGTCTATCAAATCAAAGTCGTGCGGAGTTCTCACACAAAATCAAACACACCCAGCTAATGAAGTTGCAAGCGCCTTGAGGGGTGACTTTGAAGAAGACGAATCGCGCCTGAAGAGGTGGTTGTGGGGAATTGATTGAGTGAGAGATTGAGCTTTGATTGAATGGGTGTATGAAGACGAGGACGGTGTTGTGGAAGGGCGCCGACAAGAAGTTGGATAATTACGGCCGACGCGGGGTTCAATATCAAGCTGAGGGTACAATTGCATAAGTAATTGAGGTGTGACTGTCTGTCCGGGAAGTAGGTGGACGGGTTTGTGTCGTGGTTAAGTAGAAGTTGGTGTGATTTGTCGAAAGTGTTGTAAGTTTTGTATGGAAGATTAATGGTGCTGAGGAATGGCGAATTTTGCTTTGTTGGTATGTCGGATTTGCTTTTTTACTGATCTGTAAGTTGGTATAAGTAAGACCAATGAGTTAAGAATTACATGTGCGGGTTGATATTTTTGACACATCCAAGGTTCATAGGGTAAGCACATGAGGTTATGTTGATGTAGGTCTTGATAACATTTCAAAACGTTGGCAGTCGAAAGTTTGTCGTTCTTTTTTTTTCATCCTTATAGAAGGAATTTGTTAAGGGAACTGCACAACCGAATAAACCGTACATATGGAAAGAAAAAAGAGAAAAGCTTGAAATAGCCCATTTAGGTTAGGTTATGGTGTCTGTACGGATACTCTTGTGATAAAACATGGATCCCTCTCATTTTGTGTGCCCATATAAACCAACAAGAGCTTCCTATAAAGAGGACAATGTCACAAACACAAATTGTTGAGGCAACAGGTTTGTATGGACCCAGGACCTTGGTTTTTCTCACAAGCATTCAGATGTGCAAGTGTACTTCTTGGACGATGACAGGAACTCCAGTTTTATGGCGAATCAGAACAATGGATGCAGATCTTCATCGCATTTACCACTGCACCATGGATCTCTCTGAGTGAAATAATTTTCCAATGGTTGTACTCACTAGGTCACCTGCGTTGTCTAACCAAATGTTACAGAGGTGAAGTATTCTTTTATAAGAAATTGTTGAACATGAACAGCGAAAGTGCAATATGATCTCCTCCTCCTATCACCAGATAGCTCCGACAGTAGTCATTACTGACGACAGCGACGGCTATTTTTTTCACGTGTTGGCCCATGATCTGGACGGTACCTATATGTGAACTTTCCAGCTTAATAAGACCAAGACAGCGCTTCTGGTTAAAATAAGGCAAGCATTTCTTGGATTATGGTCACGTTGAACTATTTGTTTATCTACATCCAGTTATAGCTTAAGCTGCTCTACAGTCCGGAATGAAACTGAGTCTCAACCAACATGCCTCTCCAATTAGCCCGATTCTTAGGTAACTTCCTCCAGTTGCACACTTTAAGTTGGTTGAGGGCGGTTTCTACTTGTTCGCACTAACTAAGGCGAGGTTTTCCTCTACTTCGTCCTAGGTTTGGGTGGGAATCGAAGACTCTGTAGGCGGAGTATTGGAGCCCATTCGCTCTACATGTCCAGGCCATCTTAAACGTCCAATGCGGAGTTTTTTTTGACTAGGGGTATGTCGCTATACAGCTCATATAATTTTTAATTGAATCTTCGTCTCCATAGCCCGTCAACACACGCGGGACCGTAGATTTTTCGAAGAATGTTTCTCTAAAAACTACCGAGACTTATGTTGGCGAATTTGGCCTTGGTTTGGATTATTACAATGCGTTCGCAATGTCTTGAAAGCATTAGACTTCATGCTTAAGTCTGACACTCTAACAGATTAACTCCGAAAAGTCGTTGTTTCTTCTCACTTTAACACGGTCCTTAAGAGATTACACAGTTTTTCATCATTGCCAGGCCCATCCTAACGCCAAGTAGTGCAAACAGTACAAGAATCATCTGGACACACGACACATGTGGTACCATCGATAGTCGAGGCTTCAGACTCAACAATCAGTCCGACAGATTAAACCATACGAGTTGCGAAGATTGGCCTTTGTAGAGGAAACTCTAGCTCATCGACATCCAAGGCGCCTTTGTCTATTTTCTCCCGATCACGAAAGACGAGCACAGTTCTGAAGGAACACTAAGCTAAATACTAAGCTGAAATACCACCAACCGTCAAAATGGTTTTAGGACTTGAAAACCTCTTAGAAGGAAACATCTAAGCCAGACCCGATGGAATATGAACGATGAAACAAGAAATTCGTCAAAGAAAAAATAAAAGTAACGAGGACCTAACTTTACCCAAAGTCGACCGTATAGTAATCCCGATGATGAGTTCATATTAGCCATGGTATCAGAAGGCGATGCTGCTGGTACTTATTAAAGAAAGTTTCAAACCAAAGTAACCAGAACCTAGCCTTCCCCATCGATCTCAACAATCCTGATGGTAACCTAATGACAAACAACTGGCTAAAGAAAGAGGCCAAGATCCTTGAAGCCTTCCTATCAAAAAGCGATGTTTCTGGCACCAAAAAAAAAAAAAATGGAGACTCTGGGTTAACAAAAGTTACTCTCTTTTGTCAATTCGAAGTCTCCAAGTACCAGATGTGATGTTGTGGTGTTTACAATGAGTGCTTCGACTTCCTAACGTACTGCATTCATGACCTTGGAGAACTATGGTCTGGTGCCAAGTGGAAGAGTATATCAACCTAAGCTCTTCCTCTGTGTACTCTGGTGTATGCATGTTGATACACCTCCTCTGGCACCGGAAGAAGTCCATACTAAAACTGATAGGAATATAGTTAGCTCTAGACCGAGGATGGAGGGTCTCTCGTATGACTTGACAGAAATGGAACTCACCCAGCTCTGCCATTCACATATAAATATTTCAGTGGCATAGAAAAGAACAGAAGCTGGAGACTTCCTTCTCTGGAAACCCATCAGTTCTTTCGACTGACAGACTGATGGAATGTCTTTTAAGCGCCAAAGAAAGCATCACGACTGTCCTATAGATGGAACTAAATGAAATGGAAATAATAATCTGCGTAGCCTTGGAAACATCACAGACCGCAGTTTGGCACTTAAGGTTGTTAGTAATCCCTTCGTACTATTCTGCTAGGTTTCCAGACAATTCAAAGCGGAAGAGAACGAAAAAACGTATGATGTGGTCACTGATCTGAACCCATCATATATGGTGTTACTGGCTACTTTAAGAGACTGCCTATGTATATTCCCAAGTAGAACCAACACAAAGGCCCTGGGTCTAAAAACCCTTCTTTAGCATTTCATAATCTGCTTAAGTTACAGCAATGCAACAAACTATGAAAGAATAAAGTATCTCACTCATGACACTAGAATACAAAGCTTGAGATAACTTAACAGAACTATCATACCCTTGAAACTCAAAATCGACAACTCTGTGATAACCTCACAAAGTTGTGATGATGATGTGGCTTTCGACGAGGATATTACTGGACCATATATCATGCGTGTGCGGTCATCTATAAAACGAGGTCCCAATTTTCAAAGATAGGGTTGTGAAGGCTAGACTAAACAGATTCTTCGAAGTAAACATGGCTTCCATGTCCCCTAACGTTTCTCGTTTGTTGACGTAGACGAGCGACTTCACATATCCCCAAAGAAAATAATCCAATGGTGTGTCAAATCACACGATCTTGGTGTCCAATTGATAGGTCCATTCCGGGAAATGTTTCGAGAATGTTTCCTTCAATAAATCGATTGTGACGTGCGCTGTGTAGCATGTAGCGTCGTCTTGTTGGAACCACATCTCATCCACAAGCATGCCATCCAATTCGGGAATAAAATAGTCGGTTATCATGGCTACCGGTCTCCATTAACGGTAACTGACTCTTCAGCATCATTTTGGAAGAAGTATGGCCCATTATTGACATTATTGAATGTATTAACCCAATTCTTCGTAATTCAATTCAACATACGGCTTTGAGCCTTCAATTTAAATTTTTTGATTATTGTAAACCTGTAAACAATAGTTTTACTAGGCATGATGATTCCAAAGGTAATTTTAACGCAATTGCGAATTATATCAATGAAATTCCATGGAAATCACTTCTAAAAAAAAATTAATTGTCTGCTGCTTATAAGTTTTTTATCGAGACTCTTAAAGGAACAATTGACTTATTTGTTCCTAAAGTTTCTGTTATTAGTAATTCCAAGCCTCCTTGGTATAACAAAAGGCCTTGCAACTTAAATAACAAAAAAAAAACAAAGTATACAAACTTTTCCGGAATTGTACGCATAATAATTTGTTGAAGATAAATTATAAACGTCTTCAAAAAGAATTTAATGTTTTAAACAAATTTTTATACAAAGATTTTTTACTCCGCACTGAAACAAATTTAAAAAAAAAAATAGTAAACAATTTTCGGGCTACATCAATCTCAAAAGGCATTCGAATGGAATTCCAAATTGTATGCGATTCTCCCAAAACACGTCATCTGATATACCAACAATTTGCAATATGTTTGCTGAATTTTTCCAATCCGTGTATACCCACTCTTCTATTTTAACAAGAACAACGGTTCCTGATATTAACACTAATTCTGTCACCATTGGTAGCTTAGTTTTAAGCATCTCAGATATTGAAAATGCCCTGATGTCCCTGAAAGATGACACAAATCCAGGCCCTGATGGCATTCCTCCAATCTTTCTAAAAAAATCAGTAGTTGCTCTTTCAGAACCGTTAAAAATATTTTTTAATGCATCTCTTGAGAGGGGTATATTTTTAGATGATTGGAAAACTTCTTACGTTATTCCTACATATAAATCTGGATCAAAACAAAATGTTTGTAACTATAGACCAATATCAAAAATGTCTACCATTCCAAAGTTGTTTGATAAAATAGTTTCTAATAAATTATCGTTTCTCCTTAAAGAAATTATTTCTCCATTTCAACATGGATTTGTACCTGGGAAATCAACTACATCAAATTTAGCTATTTTGTGTAATAAGGTGACCTTAGACTTTGAAAAGGGAAACCAATGTGATATAGTTTATACGGACTTCTCTAAGGCATTTGATAGAGTAAATCACTGTATTCTATTAATGAAATTAGAACAAATTGGATTTCATGCATCTTTTTTAAAATGGATTGATTCCTACCTTTCAAAACGAACCCAGTTGGTTCGCATAAATAATATATTTTCGAATCCTATTCTTGTTTCATCTGGGGTTCCCCAAGGAAGTCATTTGGGACCTCTTTTGTTTTTACTTTTTATAAATGATATCCCCAATATCATTCCCAACTCTCACTGCCTTATGTACGCAGATGATTTAAAAATTTTAATGCGCATCAGATCTATTGAAGATTGCAAACTCCTTCAAAATGATTTAAACAAACTGGAGGATTGGTGTGTATCAAACCAATTATTTCTGAATGTTTCCAAATGTCAGTGTTTAACTTTCTGCCGTAACAGAAGTCCTTTCATTTTTACTTATAAGATTGGTAACACACCCCTTTTAAGAATTTCCGAAAAAAAGGACTTAGATGTTATTTTTGACACAAATCTCACATTTGTATCACATATTGACTATGTCATAGCCAAAGCTAATTCAATGTTGGGTTTTTTAGTTCGTAACTCCAAGGATTTTAATGATCCATATACGTTGAAATCGCTTTTTACATCTTTTGTTAGATCCATTCTTGAATACTGTTGTGTAATTGTGAACCCGTTTTACAAAGTTCACTCTTTGCGAATTGAAAGCATCCAAAAACGCTTTACAAGAATAGCAATTTATCGCCTTCACTGGAATATTCGAATGCCTTCATATAGGTCAAGATGCTTACTTATTGGTTTACAAACACTTGAAGTACGCCGTAAATACTACTCAATTGTATTTATAAGAGACATATTATTATTCCAAGTCAATTGTCCTTATTTGTTATCTCTCATTTACTTAAGAGTTCCATTAATTGCTTTACGGGCACTTAATTTATTTAGTGAAACTTTCCACCGAGTAAATTATGCAAGAAATGAACCTATTTCCCGTTGTCTAAGAGAAGCAAATTCAATATGTGATTCCATTGATTTTTTTAGCAATCAAAGTAGAGAAGCTTTTAAACATCATTTGCTATTTACTTTAAGCCAACTTGGTGGTTAATCTATGTGTTTTTTTCTGTAATCTATATGATTGTATATATATATATATAAATGTATAATCTAATTGATGAAATAAATAAATAAATAAATAAATGACTCCACCAGCCCATAGATCACACCAAATAGTCAGTTTTTGTGAATGTAATGGCGTCTCAAGGGTCTCATGTAGATTGTCTTCACTCCGAATGCGGCAATTTAGCTTGTTGACGTAGCCATTGAACCAAAAATGAGCCTCATCCCTGAACAAAATTTTGCGATGAAAATCAACATCGAGATCAATTTCATTTTCGGCCCATACACCAAAATCACGACGCATTGCATGGTCTCGCGGCTTTAATTCTTGCACAAGCTGGATCTTGTAAGGTCGTAAGCCAAGATCTTTGCGCAAAATCTTCCATAAAGCTGATGGACAAAGCTCCAATTGCTGTGCCCGGTTGCGAATCGATTCATTTCGAGTCCTTTTCAATACTTTGCTCTAGAGCGGCAATTGTTTCTTCGGTGCTCACTGTTCACACTGAAGCAATGCCATAGTAAGCAGTCTGAAGTTATTGTACTTTAAAGGCACGACGTTAAAAGAATCGACGCATTCTTTTTTTTTTCAAATATCTACCACAATTACAATCCTTCAAGCGGCCACAATGGTTCACAAAAGCTATTATTTATTGCTCGCCACTTTCAAAACCTATCAAAACCTCATGTAGTCATAAATGCTTGTTAACATCAAACATGATGTCATAAACGGTTCAACATCTCTTTCAGATCCACGCTGTCATCGCTAACAAAGAACTCCCAATCGTCCGACTCCGCCTGCCACCAAAACCTAAACAACATCTTAGAATGCGACTATCAAATAAAAATACCTTCGACCCTTCGAGTTCTTTGATTCCCACCCTAGCACAAAGACATCACCTTTCCACGAAACCCCAATAAAGTGGAATCAATTTATTCACGAACTGTAGAGAATCTGGCGATCGAGACAAGGCGATGCTATCGAAGCTATCTGGGCAGCGATCATCATCAACATCCGAAACAACAACATCGACATCATCGACAGCGCAAAAAGGCACATTGATCCGATCGCGCAGACGATGCACGATCTTAGAGCCGACTGTGAGCTATTCATTTCAATTGCAGACAATACTAACGAAATGGAATTAGTTTGTGAGGTATCTAGATACTTTGTGCAGTTAGTGCAGCGCATTCGATAATAAAACTGTATGCTGCAGACAGCTATCGATGCGGTGATCTTTTTATGATATGGGGGCTGGTCTGTTGGGCTTTCATTTGCTTTAAAGTTGAAGATGGTACCATCATCGATCGGTCAAGCATTGACAACTAAGTTTGCAATTCTAATGGAAAGAAACAATGTTGTGAGGTGGTTATGGTGTACAGTATGTGGAACAGGGAGGTTGTCGATTTTTGTTAGCGTTTCTATTGGCGTGGGTTTTTCACAGAACTTCCTGGAATATGTTTTTCAAAGTCATAGAAGGAGGATTTTTCTAAAAATTCAAAAATATTAGGCATAAACTGATTTTGGAGGTCTTCAAACATAGCATCTCCATTCATTCGTATGGTAAAACAAACGGCTCCTGCAGTTTAAGGTAGATTTCGAATACAAAATTGAGAAGCTTCCAATCTTTAATGTTTTTCAGACATTCCCAATATGAAGGGGGGTGAAAAAACTTTAGGCGTTGCTCGCAAATTGCAGGCTTTAGTTTCTACACCTCTTTTATTAAGAGAGCCATTAATTTTAAGAGACTCGTAAGGACAATCCCACAGACATCAGTCGCATAGGACAAGTTCTACCGCGAATGGGCTTGGCGTACATCAAACCGTCGAGAATGCCTACAAAATTGTTGACACACCCTGTTTTATCGACTGTCTGTAGGAAAGGCTCTACGTGGGTGGTTATGCTATACTTACTTACTTAAGTGGCGCTAAAATCCGGAATGAACCTGGGCCTAAACCACCATGCCTCTCTAAATAGCCCGGTCCATAGCTAAATGCCTCCAGTTGCGCACTCCAAGTTGGTTGAGGTCGGTTTCTACTAGTGCGCGCCACTTAAGGCGAGGTCTTCCTCTACTGCATCCAACGTTTGGCTGAGAATCGAATACTCTGCGAGCCGGAATATTGATGTCCATTCGTTCTACATATCCTAGCCATCCTTAACATACAAGGCGGAGTTTTTTTGATCAGGGGTGTGTCGCTGTATAGCTCGTACAGTTCGTGGTTGAATCTTCGTCTCCATAGCCCGTTTTTTGGAAGAATTTTGCTCTCGAATCGACCAAGGATTTCTTCATCCGTTTTTGATACGGTCCATGCTTCAGCGCCGTAGAGCAGGACTGGGATGATCAGGGTCTTATATAGGATCTCCTTAGTAGTTCGAGTGAGGGCTTTACTACTAAATTGCCTTCTTAGCCCGAAGAAACAGCGGTTGGCAAGAGTAATTCTTCGTTTTATTTCTGACGAGATGTTGTTGTCAGAGTTAATAGCGGAGCCGAGGTAGACAAAGTCCCGTACTACCTGAAAGTTATATCTGTCAATGGTGACTGTTCATTTGGTCCTTCGAGCCGGATTCTCGAAAAGTAAAAGAAATTCATCAAAAAGGATCAACCAAATGTTGAGGGGGGTTGCAGGGTAGCTCGAAAACTTGTTGGTTTCGTGGAGATGCGCTGGTTTCTTCGATATGTTGGGGTCGCCAATTGCAGGGCCAATTCGTCGATGTTGTGTGGCCTTTCGTGTTGACATTTACTTAGTCTTACCCTCATTTACTCCTAAACCCATTTTTGCCGCTTCCTTTTCTATTCGAGCAAACGTGGCTACGACACCACGTTGAGTCCCACCAATGATGACAATATCGTCGGCGTATGCTAGTAATTGCACCGATTTTTGGAAAATTGTGCCTCTGGTGTTGGCTCAGGAGTTTTCCACGGTCCTCTCATGAATCAGATTGAAGAAGTCACATGACAGCGCATCGCCTTGTCTAAACCCTTTTTTTGTATCGAATGTGTCGGTGTGGTCGTTTCCGACCCGCAGCGAGAATTCTCCATCGTCATCCTACACAAACGGACGAGTTTGGGCGGTATACCAAAACTAGACATGGCTCTGTGCAGTTCGTCTCTATAAATGCTGTCGTATGCGGCTTTGAAATCGATGAATAGGTGGTGGGTATCGCTTTGGACTTCTTGGGTTTTTTCCAGGATCTGCTGAAGTTTGAAGATTTGATCAACTGTGGACTTTCCTGGCCTAAAACCACACTGATAAGGGCCAATTAGGTTGTTGGTAAACGGTTTCAGGCGTTCACATATTACATCAAATAGGATCTTGTAGGCGATGTTGAGGAGACTTATGCCTCTGTAGTTGGCGCAGTTCAGAGGTTCTCCTTTTTTGTGAATCGGGCAAACGATGCTGAGGTTCCATTCTTCAGGCATATTTTCATCTGACCAGATTTGGCTTATGAGTTGGTGGATGGTACTTACCAAGTCATCTCCGCCGGCCTTATAGAGCTCAGCGGGAAGGCCGTCATTTCCGGCGGCCTTATTAAGCTTGAGTTTAGATATTGCTATCTTCACTTCACTTAAGTCGGGTGGTTGGCAGTTTTCGCTGTCGTTGCCAATATTAAATGGTTCGTTCTGCCTGACAGTGGGATGTTGTTCGTCATCGCCGTTTAACAGTCTGCAGAAGTGGTTCTTCGATATCCTCAACATCGACTGTGTCTCAACTACGATATTTCCTTTTTCATCTCGACAGGATTCTGTTCGAGCCTTGTATCCTTGGCTTTGACGTTTTAGACTTTGGTAAAACTTGCGAACAACATGCCTGGAGTGGCACCTCTCTATATCCTCGATCGCGCGATTTTCTTGCACTTTTTTCTTCTTTCTGGAAAGCCAGTGTTCTTCCCTTCTTCTTTGCCTATAGAGCAGCTCTCGTCTTCACCTGCAGCTTAGCCTTGTAGGACTCGTTCTTGGCTGCGAGCGTCTGACGGCATTCCTCATCAAAGCAGGGGTTTCTTGCTGGTGGCAGCGATGTGCTAGATCAGTTGCGGCTGATCTAATGGATTTTTGGCATCGTTGCCATTGTTCTTCGACATAAGATGCTGGTGGTGTGTTGTGAATCGAAAGGTTAAGGGATACGCGTTGCGCGAAGGTCTTGGCGGTCTCTGGCGATTGCAGTCTTTCGACATTAAATTTTTTCACAGTATTTCTGGTTTTTTGCGGCGTGGTGGATATCCGCATCCTTACCTTGGTTACAACAAGGTAGTGGTCCGAGTCGATGTAAGTCCCTCAGAATGTTCGGACATCCAAAATACTGGATGCGTGCTTCTTGTCTATCGCAATGTAATCAATTTGGTTGACTGTTCGTTGTTCTGGAGACCGCCATGGCCCCTTATGGATATCGAGGTGAAGAAACCGTGTGCTGGCTATAGTGGCATTTCGTTCCGTAGCGAAGTCAATTAGCCTAAGTCCGTTGCCAGGCGTGTTGTCGTGTAGGCTATATTTTCCGACAGTACTTCTAAAGATGTCTTCTCTTCTGAATAATTTTGTGAAAAATGCTAAACCCTCAGCTCTGAGCAAGTTGGGCCAAAAATTTATGATTTTCAACGCAGCCTTTATAGAACCAACTTGTTATGTCTTCCTAGGTATCGTATCCATAGTCCCTCAAGACTTACAAGTAGCATATTAAGAAATGCACTCTGACTTAAACTTCGCTTTCCACTTGAACATGCTTTTGTAAGTCTACATCATGCTTCAGCATATGTTAGATCAATAATAAGCTTCAGTACAATTCGATGATATGTCTCCTAACAGCAGTCAACCAAAACACAATCATTCATCTGACATTTCAAATTTATGCATCATGACCAGCTACATTAATAGATACTCTTCAAAAGTAGATATCTATCTATGGAAAAACACGCTTTTTCATAGCACAAATGCATTCATCTCAAAGATGACATAATTTATGATGTCCAACAATCACTTAACCTACATAAAGCCTAACAAAACAGACCTATCTTACCAATTGTTCCGACAACAAGCATTGTTCCAATACGGATGTTTACGACTATGCAAATAAATTCGTACTCGTCTCGCTATTATTACGAAATGCCATTTCGCAAACGAAAAAAAACTCCACACACGTACCTCAATATATTTGCAAAATAATCACTCCAACAGTACAAAACAATCTCACTATTTGGCAATCGGAAGAGACTTGTCCATGTCCAGCGTGCGGCCAATTTTAAAATGCAAGCGCAAAGCACTTAGGAAAATAAAAATAAATTATTCTCCTGTGTTCACCTCGAGTACATTTATTTAAAATAAACAATAGATCCACCAGTGATAATGGCCACGCTGTCATTTGGACAACTGCATAAGCACGAACTTCTTGTGCCTACCTTTCGGATGTGTTAATTAATGCCAAAAACAGTGTCTGCTTGGTATGTCTGCACCCTCAACGGGCTGTGTGCTAACACGTACAAGAACACTCGTTAATTTCCAGAAAGAAAAACAAATTGAATTAGTGAAGTATTTGCGAAATGCAAATGAGGAGCTATCGCGATTAAACGGTGGCGAGTCATGGTGAAATATCCGCCATTGTAAATATTTAGCTGAGACGCGCACTATTTGAATGCTTGTTTTTGACAATTTAGTGTGACTCTGTAGAGGAAGTTAGGTGTCGACAAGGTCGTGATTATTTTGCGAATGAAACCACTGAAGAAATTGAGAATAAAGTTTGCTACTTAACGGAGAGACAATTCAAAAAGTATTCCATTTTATCGTAGATGAAAGAGTCCATGTGCGAACTGCCATTTCGCGGTTTAGTTTTTAGTCTTTTGTTTATGGGCGTTGAGGGCGAGATTATCTCAAAAAAGTCATCCATCAGGTATTTCAATCTGAAAAAATTAGAATGAGCAGAGTTAGGTTGGTATGTATGATGGAAGCAATGTATGGTAGTAGGTCACTCGTAGTGAGCTTATGAGTTTGGTAGTACTGTTGATGGTTGGGTGTTGTAGAACGAGGGTAGACTCTGATTGGCGTTAACTTGGCAATGCCCAGTGTTGTAACTCTGACTACACATCAAATGTGCTTATTTTTACCTCCAAGTGGTAACCCTCGGGTACTGGTCTCATCCAACCGGATTTGACTTGCTAAACGATAAGTGCGAGTGTTGATAACACGACGAAAAACAGCAACACTATAAACACCCTGGTGAGAATGGCACGGATGAATACCCGGCCTGCTGTCCCAGGCGAACCTAGATGAGCTGCTCTGACATATTCGGACAACAGGTTGTCTAGGAATTTCAAGGGTTAGTAAGGCCCCTTGAACAGAGATGGTGGCGGATGAACCGAAAGGCCAACGGCAGCGCTCAATCCCGTAGTGGATACTGATGGCCCCGTGTCCTAGGGGTATCTAATAAATTGGAACTGGCCCTCCAGGTTGGGGGTTGTGCTTTGGGTTAACTACACACCCACAGAAAAAAAACATGGTTACGAAGCAACCAATAGCCTCGGAAAGGACGGATTTTATTGTTGACGACCCTGCTAAACGAAAAAAGGACAACGACGTTCGTATCTGCACCTGGAATGTGAGAACATTAAACAGGAGAGGTGCAGGCGAACAACTAGCGGAAGCCCTAAACTGCTACAAAGCAGACATTACTGCCATCCAGGAAATACGATGGGATGGGCCGGGCAAAAAGAGGATGAAAAACTGTGACATCTACTACGGACCGTGTTATAGTGAGCAGAAACAGCGACTATTTGGATGCGGATTTGTTATAAGTGCCAGACTTAGGCAAGAAGTCTTATGTTTCCAAGACATTAGCGAACGCATTGTAACAATCAGCATCAAGGCCGAATTCGCCAACATATATGCGCTCATGCTCCGACGGAGGAAAAGGATGATATAGCTAAGGATTGCTTCTACGAGCTCCTTGACAAAACCTATGAGCGACTACCGAAGTACGATGTTAAAATCGTGCTGGGAGATTTTAACGGAAAGGTAGGAAGAGAAGACATCTTTAGAAGTATTGTCGGGAAACATAGCCTACACGACAACACGTCTGGTAACGGACTTAGGCTAATTGACTTCGCTACGGAACAAAATGCCACTATAGCCAGCACACGGTTTCCTCACCTCGATATACATAAGGGGACATGGCGGTCTCCAGATCAACGAACGGTCAACCAAATTGATCACATTGCGATAGATAAGAGGCACGCATCCAGTATTTTGGATGTCCCAACATTCCGAGGGGCTAACATCGACTCTGACCACTACCTTGTTGTAGCCAAGGTAAGGATGCGGATATCCACCACGCCACAAAAAACCAGAAATACTGTGAAAAAATTTAGTGTCGAAAGACTGCATTCGCCAGAGACCGCCAAGAACTTCGCGCAACGCGTATCACTTAACCTCTCGATTAACACCATACCACCAGCATCGAATGTCGAAGAACAATGACAACGATCCCAACAAGAAATTAGATCAGCCGCAACTGATGTGCTAGCTTTCTCGCGGCTACCAGCAAGAAAACCCTGGTTTGATGAGGAATACCGACAGATGCTCGCAGCCAAGAACGAGGCCTACAAGGCTAAGCTGCAGGTGAAGTCGAGAGCTGCCATTGAGCTCTTTAGGCAAAGAAGAAGAAAGAACATCGGCTTTTCAGAAAGAATAAAAAAGAGCAAGAAAAGCGCGCGGTCGAGGACATAGAGAGGTGCCACTCCAGGAACGATGTTTTACAAGTTTTACCAAAGTGTAAAACGTCAAAGCCAAGGCTACAAGGCTCGAACAGAATCCTGTCGAGATGAACAAGGAAATATTGTAGTTGAGACACAGTCGATGCTGAGGATGTGGAAGAACCACTTCTGCAGACTGTTAAACGGCGATGACGAACAACATTCCGCTGTCAGGCAGAACGAACCATTTAATATTGGCAACGACAGCGAAAACTGCCAACCACTTGACCTGAGTGAAGTGAGGATAGCAGTATCTAAACTCAGCTTAATAAGGCTGCCGGAAATGACGGCCTTCACGCTGAGCTCTATAAGGCCGGCGGAGATGACTTGGTAAGTAACATCCACAAACTCATAAGCCAAATCTGGTCGGATGAAGGTATGCCTGAAGAATGGAACCTCAGCATCGTTTGCCCGATCCACAAAAAAGGAGACCCTCTGAACTGCGACAACTACAGAGGCATAAGTCTCCTCAACATCGCCTACAAGATCCTATCTGCCGTAATATGTGAACGCCTGAAACCGTTTACCAACAACCTGATTGGCCCTTATCAGTGTGGTTTTAGGCCAGGTAAGTCCACAACCGATCAAATTTTCACACTTCGGCAGATCCTGGAAAAAACTTAAGAAGTCAAAATCGATACCCACCACCTATTCATCGATTTCAAAGCCGCAGCATTTATAGAGACGCACTATACAGAGCCATGTCTAGTTTTGGTATACCGCCCAAACTCGTCCGTTTGTGTAGGATGATGATGGAGAATTCTCGCTGCACCATCAGGGTCGGAAACGACTTCACCGACACATTCGATACCAAAAAAGGATTTAGGCAAGGCGTTGCGCTGTCATGTGACTTTTTCAATTTAATTCTTGAGAGGATTGTGCAAAACTCCCGAGCCAACATCGGTGCAACTACTAGCATACGCCGACGATATTGACATCATTGGTAGGACTCAACGTGATGTCATAGCCACCTTTGCTAGTATAGAGAAGAAGCGGCAAAAATGGGTTTAGCAGTAAATGAGCGCAAGACTATAGACAGCTGTATATGTTGTCTACACGAAAGGATACACAACATCGACGAATTGGACAGAACGTCACCATTGACAGATATAACTTTGAGGTAGTACGGGACTTTGTCTACCTCGGCTCCGCTATTAACTCTGACAACAACATCTCGTCAGAAATCAAACGAAGAATTACTCTTGCCAATCGCTGTTTCTTCGGGCTAAGAAGGCAATTTAGTAGTAAAGCCCTCACTCGAACTACTAAGGAGATCCTATATAAGACCCTGATCATCCGAGTCCTGCTCTACGGCGCTGAAGCATGGACCGTATCAAAAGCGGATGAAGAAATCCTTGGTAGATTCGGGAGGAAAATTCTTCGAAATATCTTCGGTCCCTTTTGCGTTGACGGGCTATGGAGACGAAGATTCAACCAAGAACTATAAGAGCCGTACAGCGACATGCCCCTGGTCTAAAAACTTCGCATTGGAGTTTAAGATGGCTAGGACATGTAGAACGAATGGACACCAATACTCCGGCTCGCAGAATCTTCGATTCCCTGCCAGACTTCGGACGCAGTAGAGGAAGACCTCGCCTTAAGTGGCGCGCACAAGTGGAAACCGACCTCAACCAACTTGGAGTGCGCAACTGGAGGCAGTTAGCTAAGGACCGGGCTAATTGGAGAGGCATGTTGGTTGAGGCCCAGGTTCATTCCGGACTGTAGCGCCACTTAAGTAAGTAAGTAAGTACTGTCAAATTGATTTGGGTTATGTAAGTTGAACAATTTTGTTTGGCTAGCTTAGGTACACGCAGATTTATATAATTTTGGTTTTGGACATGGCAACTGGCAGCGATTTTCAAAGTTAAGTCTTGTTTGGCAATAAAAACAGATTTTTGGAAGAAATCTCATTTTTTAAGACACATTTAGGTCATATAAACCTTTTATATGCAAAGCCTATCTGCAAAGCCTAACCGCTGGAAGGGATTCGAATTATTCGCTCTGGAAAGCAATTAGAGTCATAAAATAGTAAAAAAAACGCTGTGCCAACACTTAACGTAACTCAAGACGTTTGAGCGCACAGCGATAAGGAAAAAGCTGACGTTTTTGCCGCACATCTTGAGGCAACATTTAAGCCCGTTGATGTTCCGACGCAAAATCAAAAAATTAATGTAATCGACACTATAACCGGAGATAATGTAGTAAGTTATGCAAGTATTGCAGAGCTTAAAAGTGAAATACATAAACTAAAGTCTACAAAGGCTCCAGGTTATATCCTGATTACGGGGAACTTCTTTAAATGTTGCCTCGGAAAGCATTAACTAAGCTTCTCTACATAATGAATGCGGCAATTGGATTAGAGTATATACCAAAACAGTAGAAAGTCGCGGAAGTGATTATGGTTCTTAAACCTTCCAGATCCATCTAACATCTCTTTGAAAGTATATCACTCGCTCGCTTAAACCCCATTTTTGATCATAAACGCATTTTACCTGACTCTCTATTTGGGTTTAGAAACAAAGATTCGACGGTGTACCAAGTACAATTACTGATGTAACTGAGAAAACTCTTGGAGAACAGAAAATTTGGTCAGCCGTGTTTCTTGACGTGTCGCAAGCTTTTGACAAGGTGTGGCACAAAGGCCTTAATCACAAACTAAGACCTGAACGCGTCGAAGTCCTACCCTCGTGTCGTATCTTGAGTATAGACTCCTTTGAGTGAAAATTTTAAACGAATATTCGAAGTTCAAGGAAATAATGGCAGCTGTACAACAAAAAAATTGGTAATATGTGAACGCATGAAACCGTTTACCATTGCAAACAGCGTTTTGTCCACACGTTCCTGGACATGGATCCTTGCATTTATTTTGCATACAAGCCTTGTTCGATGGGCAATCGGAGTTCAAGACTCATTCCGGGCGACATCCCTTGTAAGGATTTCCAAAGTATTCGGGAATGCATTGGCATGCTCCTGCGTCGTTCTTTCGGATACACACAACTTTCGATCCATAAAGGCTTGGTTCGCACGGGTCGACTTGATCCAATAGTGGAATCCTTACGATTCTTGATAGCCAACCGGACAAAGACAGCTCGGAGTGTGACTAAGCACGCGGAATTCTGCTCCAGAACCACATAATCTTGGACAAGGATCCTTGCAACGTTGGTTGATGGAAGTCTGGTTACTGGAGCATTCCGAGCTAGTTTAACACTCTGGTCTGCAGTTCGGTGGGCTACCAATGTATGAAGCAAGACATGTGCACGATGGGTCGCCGACAGCTCGGCATTCGGAATATGGTCCACATGGAGATGGTGTGCATGGAGCTACCTTAACGACATCGCGAATGGGTTCAACTGTGGAGGAGAATTCAGTTATTTCGATTTCCGGAGGCTTGATTTGGCTTGACATACTTATACGTTAACAGCTGATGAATGGATTGCCAGAGAACCGATCGATCTGGACAGCGACAGAATGGACTGTGACTAACCACTTGACACTTGGCATTGGCACCACAGCCCTTATCAGTGTGGCTTTACGACAGGAAAGTCCACAACCGATCAAATTTTCACACTTCGGCATATCCTGAAAAAAAAAACCAAGAAATCCAAATCGATACCCACCAGCTATTTATCGATTTCAAAGCCGCATACGACAGGACTTATAGAGACGAACTATACAGAGCCATGTCTAGTTTTGGTATACCGCTAGAACTCGTCCCTCTATTCAGGATGACGATGGAAAATTCTCGCTGCTCCATCAGGGTCGGAAACGACCTCAGTGACACATTCGATAGTTGAGTGAGTTATTTAATTTGATTCTTGAGAGGATTGTGCAATCCTCCCGAGCCAACACCAGAGGCCCAATCTTCCGAAAATCGGTGGAACTACTAGCATACGCCGACGATATTGACTTTATTGGTAGGACTCAACGTGATGTCATGGCCACGTTTGCTGGTATAGTGAAGGAAGTGGCAGAAATGGGTTTAGCAGAAAATGAGGGTAAGACTAAGTATATGATGTCAACATGAAAGGACACACAACATCGACGAATTGGACAGAGCATCACCATTGACATATAACATTGAGGTAGTACGGGACATTGTCTACCTCGTCTACCCTTTTAACGCTGACAACAGCATCTCGTCAGAAATTAAACGAAATACTCTTGTCAACCGCTGGTTCTTCGGGCTAGGTAAGGTTAGGTTGGTGGGTTGATGAGGCAGACGGTATGCGTCTTCCCTCATCGCACTCAGGTCAATATAGACCCATTGTGATGCCCGTTGGGGGTCCACTTGAGTGGTTGTTTTATTCACTGTCCCGTTACTGTCCATTGTTGTTAGCCTCTTTCCAGCCATCCAGATGTTGTTGCAAACCTGAAAAGATTAGGGAGAGGAATTTCGGATAGATCCGTGAAGTCATGGAAAAAGTATTTTCCTAAGGTTCTCATTCTTAATTGGCTGAGGCCTGGGCAGTGCCACAGAAAGTGGAGGGTATACTCGTGTATTTCTTCATCACCGCAGATTCTACAGAGGTCATCATCTATGAGATGCATTTTCAGTTTGTGGCTTTTTAGTAAGTTGTGTCCTGTAAGAATCCCAACTGAAATCGAGACATATTTCCTGTTTCTTCTGTCCCACTCGAGATTTGAGGTCGCATAGTGGTGGTTTGACAGACTGGTCTGCTTGGTTAGTGCTGGGGGCAGATCCGTTTCTCGATAGTTCGTCAGCAATTTCATTGCCCTGTATGCCTCTGTGTCCGGGGACCCAGCAGAGCTTAACATTATGTTGGACGCCAAGAACCTTTAGCTCTTCACGACAACGTTTCAAAAGCCGAGATTTTATTTCGACAGCAGAGATAGCTTTTATTGCAGCCTGACTGTCAATAAAGATGGTGATATCATCTGGTGGTATCGCCAGCATTGAGGTCGCTTTGGCTGCCTCTGCTACTGCCAATATTTCGGCTTGGAAGACACTGCTGTGCTCAGGGAGACGAAAGGTGCGCAAGGATGATACGCAAAATCTCAAAGCGTTCTTCGTGGTAAGAAGGCAATTTTGTAGTAATGCACTCACTCGAACTACTAAGGATATCCTATATAAGACCCTGATCATCCCAGTCCTGCTCTACGGCGCTGAAGCATGGACCATATCAAAAGCGGATGAAGAAATCCTTGGTCGATTCGAGAGAAAAATTCTTCGGTCCCGTTTGCGTTGACAGGCTATGGAGACGCATTAAACGTTTGAGATAACTAGGCCATGTAGAGTCATTGATCGCCAATACTACCGCTCGCAGAGTCTTCGATTCCCAGCCAAATATCGGACGTAGTAAAGGAAGACCTCGCTTAAAGTGAGGCGCACAAGTTGAAACCGAACTCAACCACCTTAAAGTGCAGAACTGTAGGCAGTAAGTTAATAACCAGGCTCATTGGAGAGGCATGGTATTTGAGGCCCAAGTTCATTCCTCAAAGAAAGAAAAGAAGAACTAAACTATCAATCTATGAGGCCAATGGAATGGAGCACTTTCAGCTGGTCACACATACCTGGTTATATAATTTACTTCGAATAAAATCCGCTTATCACAAGTTAGCATACATCGTTTCTATTTACACAACACCACACCATCTCCCCCCCATGCCATTGAGTTAATTCTTTAATTTCATTACCGTGGATGCAATCGCGAACAACAGTCGGGATGGGAATCATTAATTATAATTCGCACCGCTACACTACGGCGCTATTACCTCGATGTAAACACAGCGATATAGCAATCTATCTTTTTGCATATCACTGGCGATACACTCGAATGCACTCCACACACACACAGACATTTGCACTTGGATGCATTTTTTTGTTCGATATTCGCATGATTAGTCAATGGCTGATTGAACGTGAGCGCGATTCCATCTCCAGATAGCGCATCTCGTCACGAAATACCGTGCAATTAACCGATGCGTTAAAGTGTGAAAAAGTACTCGAGATGGGAATCTAGTATTTCCTCTTTAGATGCGCGAACCGCTACAAATGACATAACGTAACACCACCACCAACACCAGTGCTAGCACCACCACCACACCACCGCCGCACCTGTCCATTCTTGTTCCAGAAGCATCCCGCTTTAGATGCAAATCGCATCCCAGTTAAAGTCGGCCATCCAGAAATGCCAGTCTAACCTGAATGTATCCCTCTTGCAGAGTTCCATCTACACTGTGTGAGTTGCGTAATTGTAGACCTGGGACACAGTGATACGTGTGCCGAAAGAACGGGAATCATCTTGATCGAGACATTAATCTCAAGGAAATATCTCGGTTCTCTCGATCTTCCTGAATAGTACTGTTGAGCGCCTATCACTGGCCTAATCGAATAGCTCTCTCTCTCTCAGCCGTCATACATTTTTGCAGAATTTGTATCCAAACTGTCGGGTAGAATAATTCGACATTAACACCCAATGGATGTCGTTTTCAATTGGTTTCCCCCCACCGGATGAGTGAGAGATACTTGTATCTTCAGCAAATAGATGGACGCTGTAGGCGTTCTCACGCGCGCCACCATTCATTTGCGCAGAAATTCATTAGCTCCGCGTTGGAACAGTGCCAAAGGCTCAACATGGGGCCAACAGGCCAACAAACCAAACAGACCAACGCTCCAACGGACCAAACCAACCAACAGGATCTAAAATCCAATTTCATGAATCAAAAATAATTAAAAAGCCAACGGAGTCATGACGCACGGTGACTGGCATCATCAACGCACGGATCAACCAATTGGTCGTGTCATAACCGAGAGTGGGATGACTGAAGGTGGGAAATTAATTTAAGACCGCCAGAGGTTGATGTGTGTGCGCGCCTGTGCACAGATCAACGCCTTAGCCCGTGTTGAGGGCAAGTGTGCCCTTTTGAAGTCGAACTGACATTTTGACAGCGACGAAGTTGGATACCCACCTTACATGCGTTCAATCTCGTCTCAGATCCATGTGAGTTTGTGCATCCCATTGTGCGGATTGAGGTGATAATCGAAAGTGTGCATCAGGTGCGATCGGCATCATGTTAATTGGGCGATTTAATTGAATTCGGATGCGAACATGCACCTACAGCTGATAGTGTAATCGAGGGTGGTAGTCTATGTAATTCAGTTGGTGTAAGAGGATAATTATCCGATAAGCTGAATTGGATTGGTAATTGCCCAGCGATATGGTAAGCGCAACAAAGTCATGTAATGGTGAGGTAATTGTGTCCATAATCATGGGGTGCCTTACATAGAGTGGGTAACCCTTCAATTAAATCGGAAATTGGTAATCTGGATAGGTGCTTGAGATATAAGGTCGGCTGGCGTCAAGTCTTTAAAACGTTTTGTGTGCCACCAATGGATAGCAGGGGCTATGGAATAAGTAACCAGGAATCACTCAGTTGGGCTATACCAGATAGGATTTGTTGTCGGTGATAGTCCTCTACTGAGTGACCCCACGGTCAATATACAAATATGCCACCCTCGGAAGGAATTCTGGAATAGAATTCATATCCCTAGGATGACCAAATCTGGAACAATTTAATGTCGCACTGTTATGGTCCAACTGCTACGTACCAACCGCGGCTCTTAGTCTCCATGTGAATAATAGGTCTGGTAGCCTTAAAAGTTGACCGTAGTTTGGAGATTAAAGCCTTTGTAAAGACTTGGCAACACCAGAACACTTGGAACAAGCCCGCCGAAGTAAACAATCTACATGAGCTTACTTTACTTTTGATAACGCTTACAGTCCGGGGCGGACAACAGCCACAACCAACAAGTGCCTCTAGCCAGCTCGATCTCTAGCTAGCTTCCTACAGTTTCGCCGCCAGGTTGGTTGACTTCAATCTCCAATTGTTGGCGCCACCTGAGGTGGGGGTCTTCCTCTGCTGCGTTGCGTTGTCCCTCCGAGGTGGACTCAAAGTCTCGATGGGCTGGGGCTCTCGTAGAGTTCATCGTTGAAACTTTTCCTCCACACTCCATCGATACAAACTGGACCGAATAACACGAGAAGAATCTTCCTTTCAAAACAAATGAGGGAGTTTTCTTCTGCTTTTGTCAATGTCCATGCTTCTGCGCTATATACCAGGGCTGGGATGATGAGGGTCTTATATAAAGTCTCCTTGGTTTTATCCTTTTGGTAACATCGGTAACATCTTTCAATTGATTCGACTGCCCACTTCTCGTATTCCTTCTTTTTTTCTTCGGAAAAGTCAGTGCTCCTCCCTTTTTTTGTCCGTAAACCTCTCGAGCAGCTCTGGTCTTCTCCTGCAGCATGGCATTGTTCCTTGCTGCATGCGCCATCTTGCACTCCTTATCGAACTAGGGATTTTGGTTGTGGTATCCGCGTGAAACCAGCACAACAGTTGCGGCATTTCGAATGGCTTATTGGCATTGCTGCCCCTGGTATTTTGCACTTGATACTGGCTGCATTGAGCTTATTGAGAGGTTGAGGGAGACGCGGTCTGCAAAAGTTCTGGCGGCTTCTTGCGATAGTAGCCTTGCGACGTCAAATCTTTGTTCGATGTTGTGGCGTGATGGATATCCGCATCTTTATTTTGCCTACCACCAAAATGGTCCGAGTCGACGTTGGCCGCTTGGAACGTTCGGCCATCCAAAATTCTGGAGGCACGCCTGGCATCGAACGCAACGTGATCAATTTGGTTGACGGTTTGTTGCTCTGGATACCGTCAAGCCCCCTTATGAATATTATGGTGTGGGAATCGTGTGCTGTCCACGGTGATATTTCAAGCCGCCACAAAGCCGATTAGCCTGAGTCCGTTTCCGGTGGTGATGTCGTGCAGGCTGTGCATTCCGACCGTGGAAACGAAGATGCCCTCCTTTATCATCAAAATCGACTATTTTGACGTCGAACTTCGGGCACTTCTCGTATGTTTTCTCAAGGAGATCTTAGAAGCTTTCATTGGTTTCATCATATTTCCCCTCTGTGGGAGCGTGATTGCATATCAGCGATATATTTTAGAATTCGGCCCTCATGCGAATTGTGAACAGGCGTTTGCTTACATTTCTGAAGTCCATGACTTCTTGTCAAAGTCTTCCTGCGATCACAAATCCACATCTATATAACCGCCGACTAAGCTCCTTGTGGCATTCACCGTGGTTAATAAAATGTTTCTCATCCGCCGTATGCCTTCTCCATCCAATAGCATTTCCTTGTTGGCTGTAATGTCTGCCTTGTAGCACTCTAGGTTGTCCGCAAGTTGTTCGTTTGCTAGGGTAGTCAACGTTGAAATCATACATATTCGAGGCTTGTGGTTGTTTTAACCCTCAACCCGAAGGGGCAGGTCCTTTGTTGTACCTCTTGGACGAAAGGGGAAAACCGATCCTTTTTGGTCTGAAGCTCCGAGTAGCCCATATAAGGTATTCACTAAGTAGTTCGGCCTGACTGGACCTGTAGACGCCACCGATGATTCCATCTAGAGAATTCCTTCGCTGCCGTCACGTCTGTGAGGAGTGCGTAGTGGGAACACTCTTTCGCTGCGGCGTAATTAGTAGCGACATCCTACTCCACTTCCAATTGTCGACCATGATTGGCCCTTCTCCAGAAACGAGTTCCGCAATCGCATAGTTCTAGGTTTCATCGAAGTAGCCGCCGTATTTTTATTGTATATTTAGGAAACATTTACTCAAAGTCGATGGTGTTTCACTCTTCAATAACCCACCTCTAAAGATTCAGAATATAATCCCAACAAAGTTTTTACTAAGCTAACACGCAATTTGTCAACCAAATGTCACATTGCCCTAACACACTCCATAGAACCAGCTACACAAATAAATTGCCTGTTCCGCTACCGTTACCCTTTCACCTATACAAGCTCTGATCTTTGATCTTCGAACACATTACACTGCTTCGTCATCGCTCTCACCAGCAAAAAAAAATTCAATCTCATCCATCATCTATCGCATGCCAGTGCACACAGCAGTGTGTCGGGGTATAACCTGTTGCCAGCCGTGAAATTTCGTCTCTTCCTCCTCACAAAGTCAACTAGGGATCAACGCACTTTCCACGTTTAGAATAGCGAAACGAATAGCAAGCACGCATCGGGAACGCAAAAGTTGATCGCGAGGCGAAAGAACCGACCATCTAACACGTGAAGAAATCCCAAAAGATATTTACCACCAACGCGACGCTATGCTAGTGCACAGATACACGAAAAGAGGCAAGCACAAGATGCGTGACTCTTGTACTTCGAAACGGCACTGCCAAATCGCTAATAAGTTTCCATTCGGGCGAACTTTATACCTCTAAGCGAAAACGTCCGCGTTATGAGCTGTTGATGTGTCTGATGTCGGCGTCTGGGAATTCATTTCCTTCGAACGCTCTCGCAGTAATCTGATTAAAGGAACCGAGCAGTACGACAACAATCCAGGGGCATTAACATTTCCGTGCCGCTTCATGTGGCAGATAATCAGGAAGAAAAATCGCATGCAAAAGACGACGCTGGAGGAATGCGAAATTCGGTAAAAGAGGTTTAACCGCCGCGGCACACCCGATTTTTGGCCCACGGGGGTATTCTTCGACTGTGGAGTGAAGATTTGACAAAGCGATGTGTTTTGAGGGCCAGGAGTTGAAGTGATGGGTGGGAGCTATTGTGCAGGTGATTGCGATAAATTATTCGGGGGAAATGTTTTTGGAATTGCACGCCACGGACAATGGGAGACGTGATTTGGCAAGGTGGCTGTTTGTCGAGGACATGACGAATTTGTTTGAAGCTAAGATATTTTTAAGAATTTGGGAAGTCGAAATATATGGGAGTTGAGTGAGAATTTGTCTTTAGCTACGTCATGAATGAATAAGGTCGATATTGAGATATCTGGATTTGGAGCAAGCATTAAGAAGAAGAACGGGCTTAGTGCGATGAACTGCCGTCTTGGTTAGATTCCTAACTAGCCATCCTCTCGCGATGATCAGCCAAATCAACATAAATTGTCAAGAAAAGCTTATCTCAACTCAGCAGTCACACTCACACATGAATGGCTGTGAGAAAAAGCTAGGCCCTGGGTGCTAACGAGCTTGTTGGGTCAAAAATTCGATTTTTTATTAAGAAAAGTAAGCTTTAGAAAGGTGGTTTACCATACCTAAGATAGACTTGCCTTCTAGTAGAATACCATCAAACTTAACTTGATTTCTCTCTTTGGTTAGACTTTAAAAAAAAAAATATTTTTCAAGAATGATTATCAAGATCGATGAGTCAAAATCGAAGTACCAATATTAATGACCTCGTCTCCATAGTTCGTCAATGCAAACGGGGCTGAAGTTTTTTATATTCCTCGCTTGTAAAGACTAATGCACTCTGCATGCTAGTAGAATGGATGAACTTGTGCCTCAACCAAAATGACCTCCAATTACCCCGGTCCTTAGGTAACTACCATGCCATAAAAGAATGCGCAATCCTAATACACAACTCAGGTATTAAAGGCGCAAACATCCATATATTCACGGACAGTCAAGCAGCTATAAAAGCCCTTAGCTAACACATCATCGACTCCAAATCAGTACTACACTGCTTCAACTCCCTCCAAACACTCAGTTCCAGGAACAAAACCAGACTATGGTGGGTCCCCGGACATAAGGGAGTTGAAGATAACGAAAAAGCTGATGAACTACCCAGAAAAGGTTCGGAAACCCCCTTCATTGGACCTGAACCCTTCTGTGCAATCCCCAAATGTGTTTCATACTGGGGAAACATCCGAGGCCTAAGACAGGCCAAAAGAGCTATTCAGCCCTTCAAATCAGATGCCAATAAGATACTAAATCTTCGCAGGCACGATATCAAAAACTTTTTAGGCTACCTAACTGGTCATCACGGTCTGCGATATCGCCTAAACAAAATGCGTCTAGTCGACTCACCGGAGTGCAGACTATGTCTAGAAGAAGACGAAACAGCCGAGCATATCATATGTGAATGCCCGGCCCTTTACGGTATGAGAAGGGAATCTTTCTTCAGGGAATTTTTAAGTCCCGAAGAACTGAGAAAATCTTCGGCTGAAAGTATTATCAGGTACATTAGGAAAGTAGAAGCGCTACTAACTTAAAAAAAAACATCTGACGGCAAGCACAACAGATCTTTTAGATCGATGTGTATATTACTGCTTAGGCTGGTCAGAATTTAAAAAAAAAAATAGGTAACTACCTCCACGTTCACACTTCGAATTACTTAAGGTCGGGTTGTACTTGTGCACACCATTTACGGCGATGTCATCCTCTATTGTGTCCGACGACTCCCTGGGATCCAAAGACTCTGCCGGTCGGAGAATTGATGTCCAGCGGTTTTTTTTTGTTGGACCAGGTCTATGTCGTTCTTGGTTGAATATTGGTCTCCATAGACCGTTGACAGAAACTGGATAAAGATTTTCAGAAGAATAGTTTGCTCAACACTATCAAGGATTTCTTCATCCACTATGAGTAGGATTGGGATGATCAGCGTCTTATTTAGGATCTCCTTTACAAGTTCGAGTAATGGTTTTAGTACTTTATTGCCTTCTTAGTCGAAAGAAACAGCGATTGGTAATAGTAATTCCTGGCTAGATGTCGTTGTCAGATTTTTTAGTGGAGCCGTGGTAGGGAAAGTCTTTTATAACCTCAAAGTTGTGTATATCAATGGTAACGGTTTATCCAATTTGTCAATGTTGTGTGTCCTTTCATGTCTACACCTGCAGCTTTGCCTTGTAGGACTCATTTTTTAATGCAAGGATATGTCGGTATATTTCATCAAACCAGGCCAGTGGTATGTTGCTAGTGGTCGCTAGAAGTTTTCTTTTTATGGTTACGCCAAGGAGTATTAAATCTTTGAATGATACTAGCAACCGGAAATGCATCTGCGTACTTAGCCATACCCTGCACACTTTCACCACTCTGACCGCGTGGGTAATACTAGTGGTGGCGCGGCTATTTAGATATTTAGCCTCATTTTTCTACACTTTATTTCAAAGCTCCATATCAAGCTATATGATAACATGTGTTGTACAATGTTCTCGGGGGTTGGTGCTTCTATGATATGAAAAAAATGGAACTGAAAAAAGAGATGTTGTTCATCTTCCCGGATGCAATTCTTTGCAATTTAAACAGTCAGGGGATTCCTTGAGCCCATATTTTTGTAAATATTCTCCTTAGGAGAAGTTCCCAGTGCAGAACTGGCTAAGCCAGAAATCTACTTCTCCGTGTTTCCTGACCATTCATTTTTCTATACCCGGGATAAGTCCATGGGTCCATCTTTTATTTTATTTATTTATTTGATCTACCATATTCGTATATATTAACAGATTATTTTGACTTAATAATAAAAATAGTTTAATCCTGAAAAAAAGATTAATTAAACTTAAAAAAAACTTCAAAGTGAAGAAAAAAATATATATATAATAAAAACTCTATAAGCATAGAGAAAAAATAAAAAAAAATAAAACCTTTTCTAAGAGTATAGACTTAGCGAAGGATTGTTAGTATTTGGGATGTGAAATTGTTAAGTTAGTGAAAAGATATGGAAAGATCTTTTTTAAATGCTAATCTACTTTTTGAAAATTCGCATTCATCAGAACTGCACATTTCGTTGAAATATGTGATGCATCTTGATATTGGTTCATTTTGGCAATAAGCTGTTCTGTGCCTATTTGCTATGAACATATCTTTTGGGCGAAGGTGTCTCACAGGTGCATAAATATTAAGACAAGCTAGCAATTCGGATGAATTTATCCGAGAACATATAATATCCCTAATGAACATAACGCCTGTTAACTTCCTTCGAGTAGAAAGAGTTTGCAAGCCCAGTAATAAGCATCGAGCTTTATAATTAGGTAATTCATCATACCAGTTTAATTTTTTGATAGCATACCTGGTAAAGTTTTTCTGTACCCGCTCGATTCTATCTATATGCGTTTGATGGTAAGGAGACCAAACAACCGAAGCATATTCCATAATTGATCTAACTAGAGAACAATAAATTGATTTTAATGTATAAGGGTCTTTGAAATAAAAGGAATTTCTTTTCAAAAAACCTAATAATGAATTTGCCCTTGATATTGTTACATCGTAATGTGAAGTAAATGTAAATTTTTTATCAAATCGAATGCCGAGATCGGTTATTTCATTAACTCGTTCTAAAACAGTTTCATTGCCTGCGTAAGTGAACATAATATCATCTAGCTGACGTGAAGCTGTAAACGTTTTGCACTTCTCTACGTTCAAAGTTAAAGAATTTTTATTACACCAGCGAAATAAATTTCGAAAATCAGATTGAAGATTTTCACAGTCGCTTACAGATTTTATTTGAGTGTAAAGCTTCCAATCATCGGCATATCCTAAGCATTTCGAATGTTTAATGAAAGAAGGTATGTCATTAGTGAACAAAATAAAGAGAAGAGGACCCAAATGACTTCCTTGAGGTACACCACTGTTTACACTGAAGGGTAGAGATGTTGAATTACCCAGTTTGACTATTTGTTTCCGATTTGCCAAATAAGAGGACAACCACTTATTGAGTCTTGAGTGAATACCTAAAGCATTCAGTTTTTCCACAAGTTTTTTGTGATCCAACTTATCGAATGCTTTAGAGAAATCAGTATAAATAACATCAATTTGTGTACCGGCCTTCCCTTTGAAGACTGGTTCCTGACATCTAAAGATTCGCTTGATTTCAGCTCGGGTCTAGATTTTGGCGTCGTAGATCCTGTATAGGCTGGACAAATGGTAGGCATGAGATGAAACCTTGCTGATTGCTAACAACCCCGACACTCAGCCTTCGCGTGGCAACCGCTGAGTGCCTAGTACCTTGACCGTAGATGGGAACACAGCCTATGTGTAAAGTCTCAGCGACAGTAGATGAGAACGGGAGAATTACGTGTACTCACACTAATATACGAGAGCTGTCATTGAACTCTTTAGGCAGAGAAGAAGGGAAGAGCATCGGCTTTTCAGAAAGAAGAAAACAAAGCAAGAAAAGCGCTCGATCGAGGATATAGAGAGGTGCCACTCAAAGACAATGTTCGCAAGTTTTACCAAAGTGTAAAACTTCAAATCCAGGGATACAAGACTCGAACAGAATCCTGTCGAGATGAACAAGGAAATACCGTAGTTGAAACGCAGTTGATGCTGAGGATATGGAAGAACTACTTCTGCTGACTATTATACGGTGATGACGAACAACATTCCGCTGTCAGGCAGAACGAACCATTTAATATTGGCAACGACAGCGAAAACTCCCAACCACCCGACCTAAGTGAAGTGAGGCTAGCTATATCTAAACTCAGGCTTAATATGGCCGCCGGAAATGACGGCCTTTCCGCTGAGCTTTATAAAGCTGGCGGAGATGACTTGGTAAGCAACATCCACCAACTGATAAGCCAAATCTGGTCAGTTGAAAGCATGCCTGAAGAATGAAACCTCAGCATCGTTTGCCCGATTCACAAAAAAGGACACCCTCTGAACTGCGCTAACTACAGAGGCATAAGTCTGCTCAACATCGCCTACAAGATCCTATCTGCCGTAAAATGTGAACGCCTGAAACCGTTTACCAACAACCTGATCAGCCCTTATCAGTGTGGTTTTAGGCCAGGAAAGTCCACAATCGATCAAATTTTCACATATCGGCAGATCCTGGAAAAAACCCAAGAAGTACAAATCGATACCCACCACCAATTTTCGATTTCAAAGCCGCGTACGACAGCATTTATAGAGACGAACTATACAGAGCCTTGTCTAGTTTTGGTATACCGCCCAAACTCGTCCGTTTGTGTAGGATGACTTCACTCGAACTACTAAGGAGATCCTATACAAGACCCTAATAATCCCAGTCCTGCTCCACGGCGCTAAAGCATTAAACGAGCCATGAAGAAATCATTGGTCGATTCGAGATGAAAATTCTTCAAAAAATCTTCGGTCCCGTTTGCGCTGACGGGCTATGGAGGTGAAGATTCAACCAAGAACTATACGAGCTATAGAGCGAGATACTCCTGGTCAGAAAAACTCTGCATTGGACGTTTAAGATGGCTAGGACATGTAGAACGAATGCACACCAATACTCCGGCTCGCAGAGTTTTATTTTCCCAGTCAGAAGTCGGACGTAGTAGAGGAAGACCTCGCCTTAAGAGGCGCGCACAAGTAGAAACCGACCTCAACCAACTTCGAGTGCGCAACTTTAGGCAGTTAGCTAATGACCGGACAAATTGAAGGGCATATTCGTTGAGGACTATAGCGCCACTTAAGTAAGTCAGTAAGTAAGTAAGTAAACCCTGACTTGGTCACTAGCCGCTGGTAGTATTTCCGTTATGACACATTTAGCATCATTTGACACCATCTGAAAAGCACAGAACACTGTCAGCCCACAAGGTCTGTTCATGGATTTTATCCTTCTTGCTTAAGACTTACTCCTCAATGATTAATCCTATATGGGTATATGGATCGACTGCACCACCCTTGACAGAAACAAGCTGTTTCGTATCACATACTTTGTTCCTTGTATGTAAGCCTTAGGTCGATCATCACACCTAGGTATCATATGGCTGGTTTGGGCATTGTGCTATTGTCATCTACCTATATGGTGATTGTTTCATTTTTCTTGCAACTGCTTACTTGTAATGCCTCTGTTTTGTGTTCGGTGAGCTCTAAGCCAAATGCTATCATCCATCCAAGTGTTTGGATGGATTCGATTCCGAGTCTTACAACCTTAGCATACACAATGCTTCATAAGATGGGACTTAAAACCGATTAGAACCAAAAAGAAGACACAGGTTCTCGAAATAGCTTATAGTTATTTGAATTAAATATCCTGGGACCGAACTATTCCAAACGTGCACCGGCAAGGAGAAGCGCTATCATGTGACTTCTTCAATCTCGTACTGGAGCAGATAGTGCGCAGGGCAGGTGTTAACACGGAAGGCACTGGTCCGTCCAGCTGCTGGGCTATGCGGACGATATTGACATCATCGGTCGCTCCCAACATGCTGTGATAAAAGCGTTCACGGCGATTGAAGAACAGGCGAAGTCCGTTGGCCTTGAAGTAAATGAGGACAAGACTAAGTACATGCTATCAACAAACAAACAAGCATCTGTCCACTGCCTAGGACAAAACGTCACTATTGATAGCAACAATTTCGAGGTAGTTAAGGAGTTCACCAACCTCGGAGTTAACATAAACTCCAGGAATGACACCCTAGTGGAGATCCGGTGAAGAATTACCCTAAAAAACCATTGCTACTTCGGTTTGGCGAAACAACTGGGTTCAAAACTCCTAACTCGAAGGACGAAATGTGTGCTCTACAAAACCCTTATCCTGCCAGATCTGCATTATGGCTCCGAGTGCTGGACGAAAAGCAAGAAGGGAGAGCTGATACTTGGCTCCTTCGAAAGAAAAATACTTCGGCGGCTTTTTGGTCCTGTGCACGAGGAGGGCGAATGGAGGAGAAGATACAACCGCGAACTGTATGAGCTGTACCAAGATGTCGATGTAGTCCAAAAAGCCATAACACGTCGACTACATTGGCTCGGCCACATCGAGCAAATGGACAATAATTCTCCAGTTAAGAGGATCTTCGAATCCCAGCCCCCAGGTTCGAGAAGGCAAGGAAGACCGAACCTCCGTTTCAAAGACCAAGCCATCGCGGATGCCAGAGCGCTTTGTCTAGCCAACTGGAAGCAGCGAGCCTGGGATCGTAGAGGATGGAAGGCTGCAGTAATTAGTAGTATCCTGGCACCGGCATCGACTTAAGGGATTGTACTAGTCCCCAGTTTGCAGAGTTGAACGCATTTTGTACACCATTCCTCCTACTCACCATCTCTTGCACTCAATGGTGTGTACTGTGGAACAAGATGGCAGTAAAGCCAGCTTTATTTAGGGTTAGGGTTCGTGCTATTTTTTCGGTTGCACGTTGTTTTTGTTAAGCGTTCTAACATCACATGCGCTGATACGAACGTCGGTGTCTTTCTTCATTTAATTTAGCATGTTCGTCAGCAATATGCAGACAACCTTTTTGGCTAAATCTTGGTTAGTGTTCCAACCAAACTAATGAAGTATGTTCAACTTGTTGTCCGTATACTTTTGCAAATCATCATGCACAAACTTACACCAGAACAATGTTTACAAATCGTGGAAATTTATTTCCAAAATTCACGCTCTGTTCGCCAAACTTATAGAGCCTTCGTCAAGTTTACGGTGAACGATCGTCCATCTGAGCAGCTAATACGCAAAAATATGGATCGATTCAGGACCACATTTGGTCTTTTTTATAATATTCATCCAAATCGAGCCCGTACCGTGCGTACAGAAGAAGGCATCGCTGCTGTAGACGTGAGTGTGACAGAGGACCCGAATGTATCTATCCGACGCAGTTCTTAGTAACACGGTCTCTGTTCGTCCATTGCTTGGAATATTTTGAGGAAAGATCTTGGACTACATCCATATAAGACCCAACTGGTGCAAGCATTAAAGCTAGCGGACCATCAATTACGTCGTGTGTTCGGTGAATGGGCTGAGAATCAACTGGAAGTTTAACCAGATTTGTATCGTCAAATCATCTTCAGCGATGAGGCTCATTTATGGATCGATGGGTATGTAAACATGGAGAATTGTCGTTTTTGGAGTGAGCACAATCCTCATGAGACTCGTTTACAACTAGAAAAATTCACTGTTTGGTGCGGTTTACAATTTCGACAATTTCTCACCATATGTCAGCCTAAACGCCTAGAGCTACATTTTTGCATTTCCCCTCTATATATTTTCAAATTTTATTAGCAAACCAATCAATTCAGCATACACGTCAAGAGGTACTCTTTTTGGCAGATGACATTTCATTTTCACTATCGTTCACGAGTCCTAAATCACCGCCTACGTGATGCGCAAAAGTCACTTCCTTACTCGAAACGATCATGCGTTCATTGTTAGTTATCGGGTAAACTCAAGCTGAGCATATAATTTACAGCACCACCTCTCAACCTAATAAGGATTAATCGATGCTCACTCTAGGCACGTTATTTACTGCGCTCCAGCTACAAAAAACTATGAAATTCGGCGAAAAACCAACATCACGGTCACATATGTCCATCAATCTAAATAGACCTACGCACTACCGCCGAAAAGCCCAAATAGGTTCGAAAGATTCATTCCGCTGACGCACCTCTATGTCGTTTCCAAAAGAAGAGCTTTACTCTTCATTTCGGGATGTACATTCACTCTAAAGCCAGCCGGAGACAGATACGAGACACTCGGATGAGTGGGTGCACTCCATCCGTATGCAAAGCACGTCTATGGGGCTATAGCTGGAACATCTCATGGAACACACATCAAGATAACCTTCACATGTTGATGGACTTCAATTAGTCATTTGTCACATTCACCGGAACCGGTCTTTTGTGTGGACAAAACTGGCATTTGTCTGTTAGAACCTTCTCGGACTTTCTCTCCGTCTCTATGCAGTATCACGTCATAACCATTTCTTTTGAAAAAAAAACACTCTCTGTCAAGTCTATCACATCCATAGCGTGACCATATAAATTATGACATTTTTGGATGCGCGCAACAAACTGGAACTACCGTGGGTATCTGTGAGATACTTATACGAGAGTTAATTTGCCTGGCATGGCAAAAGCAAGTCTGAGTCTGAGTAATCATTCGAAATTGCAGCGATGCAATTTACACCATCGATGGTAGTGACAATGAGACTGCGACACCAAATCGACACGAGCCGTATGTATCGCAACATGCAATCCGATGTGCAGACGGGGAATGAACGAACAAAAGCGTCGACAGTCTAACGTTGGTGTGTCGCGCTGCCGATCTCAGTTAATTGGATGGTGCAGTTTTCTGTCTCTGGACTACCCACAGTCGCATTCGTTTAGCACCTACGCGCCGGGCTCTACTTGGTTTGCCTTGGAGCAGAACGAACCCACAGGGGTTATAAATTAATAAGTACGGATATCTTTCACAAATTCCAATTGGGTATCGGTACACTCTATACTTTCTCCCCATTCCATGAATACGTGTACGGCATTCCCGACAACTGGATCTATTTTCTAATTACCCGCTCCTGAGAATAATCTTAATTGAGCGCAGCCACGAGTAGCTCCTCATAAAACACCGCATTATGGTCAAAAGCAGTTAACATCCAATCAGGGCAGCACAACGTCAACGACAGCCATCATTATCCACCTCATCTCAACGTCACAATCATCATTATCGATTCGGTATTTCGTGCGCGATTAATTAGATCCACAGCCGGTAGTAGATACACGCAGTTGGCCCGCAGATACACAATGCTAGAATGTTGTTAGCCGCACCGCGCACTGTATCTTCGAGTGCACAGTAATTATACACACAGTCGAGGCGGCTTACGCGTGTGAATTTCTCAGCTCTCCGTGTGTACACGGTTTTTCCTGCTGGCAACCATTCGGCACGGTACACACACACTCACGCGCGGAATTATAGCTAACGACTTAATTGCACACAAATTGCGGGCCAGGTCTTGCAGATACTTTGCGTTGTCGACTTTTTTCGCAGAAACGACTTTGACCGCATCCATTGGATTGACGTTAAATCTAATCCACTGCATAATTAAATGGATTTTGATTACACGCGGAAATGGTAAGCCGTTGAGGTTGGTATAGGCTGGTAACACTGACCTGGAAGAGTGGGTACAGCTGCTGATCTTCGGTTCTTGAGCGTGCCATTGGTAATGGAAGCACTTACTCCATAATGGCAGCTAACTCATTTGTGCAGCTAATTGGATTGTCCTGGGGGCAAATAGTGCGTTTTGCAGAGATATAAGATTAATAGAGGTTGTTGCACCTATTTGACAGATGCCCGGACCAGGAAGTCGCGGCAAATGGACATTTGTTATATGTCTGGGAGGTGTAACGAGTGCCATTGTAGAGGAGGTCTTTCGCGAGTGAAATGACGTGCGAGCAATTAGTTTGTGCTTCTATGTTGGGATGAGATGGGATTTTCAGAGTGAGTTGTTCGTGTCCTGATTGTGATTCCATGTGGAAATGCTTAGGGCTGTACTGTGTATCATATAATTATGAATATCTGATGGGTTTGATGTTTAGGCGGGTGAGAGGTGCCATGTTCGCAGAGGTCTAGGAAGATTAATTGTTAGTTAAAGTAGCTCAGTCCTATATAGGTTTTGTGTTTGGTTTTGGCAGTAGATATTGCGTATCTATGACCCTTTTTGGGGGAAGTATTTTACCGATCGATATTTTGTTCTGAAGAACCCTTCATAGTGGATAGGTTTTATGGGTTGTTGATGGTTGGATGAAGTGTTAAGCTCACATAGCACTGCATCAGACCTCGGCGATACCGTTCCTAAAAACAATACATTCTGATGGAGTCTTCTCTTCTTTTGTTCGGGGAGCTGCAGCAACATTTTAACTCCTCCTGGAGCAGCTCTATACCTTAGTTGTCCTACTTACTTACTTTACTTAAGTGGCGCTACAGTCCGGGATGAACCTGGGCATCAACCAACATTCCTCTCCAATTAGCCCGGTCCTTAGCTAACTGCCCCCAGTTGAGAACTCCAAGTTGGTTGAGGTCGGTTTCTACTTGTGTGCACCACTTAAGGCGAAGTCTTCTTCTACTGCGTCCGACGTCTGGCTGGGAATCGAAGACTCTGCGAGCCAGAGTATTGGTGTCCATTCGTTCTACATGTCCTAGCCATCTTAAACGTCCAATGCGGAGTTTTTTGACTAGGGGTATGTCGCTGTAAAGCTCGTATAGTTCGTGGTTGAATCTTCGTCTCCATAGCCCGTCAACGCAAACGGGACCGAAGATTTTACGCTCTCAAATCGAACACGGATTACTTCATCCGCTTTTGATACGGTCCATGCTTCAGCGCCGTAGAGCAGAACTGCGATGATCAGGGTCTTATATAGGATCTCCTTAGTAGTTCGAGTGAGGGCTTTACTACTAAATTGCCTTCTAAGCCCGAAGAAACAGCGATTGGCAAGAGTAATTCTACGTTTGATTTCTGACGAGATGTTGTTGTCAGAGTTAATAGCGGAGGCGAGGTAGACAAAGTACCGTTCTACCTCAATGTTATATCTGTCAATGGTGACGTTCAATTCGTAGATGTTGTGTGTCCTTTCGTGTTGACAGCATATACTTAGTCTTGACCTCATTTACTGCTAAACCCATTTTTTACGCTTCCTTCTCTGTACTAGCAAACGTGGCTATGACATCACGTTGAGTCTCACCAATGATGTCAATATCATCGGCGTATGCTAGTAGTTGCACCGATTTTTGGAAAATTGTGCCTCTGGTATTGGCTCGGGAGTTTTGCAAAATCCTCTCAAGAATCAAATTGAAGAAATCACATGACAGCGCATCGCCTTGCCTAAATCCTTTTTTTTGGGTATCGAGTGTGGCGGTGTGGTCGTTTCCGACCCTGATGGAGTGAGAATTCTCTATCGTCATCCTTCACAAACGGACGAGTTTGGGCGGTATACCAAAACTAGACATGGCTCTGTATAGTTCGTCTCTAGAAATGCTGTCGTATGCGGCTTTAAAATCGGTAAATAGGTGGTGGGTATCGATTTCTTCTTCTTGGTTTTTTTCCAGGATCTGCCGAAGTGTGAACATTTGATCGATTGAGGACTTTCCTGGCCTAAAAACACACTGATAAGGGCCGATCAGTTTGTTGGTAAACGGTTTTAGGCGATCTTGTAGGCGATGTTGAGCAGACTTATGCCTCTGTAGTTGGTGCAGTTCAGAGGGTCTCCTTTTTTGTGGATCGGGCAAACGATGATGAGGTTCCATTCTTCAGGCATACTTTCATCCGACCAGATTTGGCTTATGAGTTGGTGGATGTTACTTACCAAGTCATCTCCGCCAGCTTTAAAAAGCTCAGCGGGAAGGCCGTCATTTCCGACGGCCTTATAAAGCCTGAGTTTAGATATAGCTATCCTCACTTCAGTTAGGTCGGGTGGTTGGCAGTTTTCGCTGTCGTTGCCAATATTAAATGGTTCGTTCTGCCTGATAGCGGAATGTTGTTCGTCATCGCCGTTTAAGAGTCTGCAGAAGTGGTTCTTCCATATCCTCATCGACTGTGTCTCAACTACGATATTTCCGTGTTCATCTCGACAGGTTTCTGTTCGAGCCTTGTAGCCTTGGCTTTGACGTGTTACACTTTGGTAAAACTTGCGAACATCGTTCCTGGAGTGGCACCTCTCTATATCCTCGATCGCGCGTTTTTCTTGCTCTTTTTTCTTCTTTCTGAAAAGCCGATGTTCTTCCCTTCTTCTTTGCCTATAGAGCTCAATGGCAGCTCTCGTCTTCACCTGCAGCTTAGTCTTGTAGGCCTCGTTCTTGGTTGCGAGCATCTGTCGGCATTCCTCATCAAACCAGGGGTTTCTTGCAGGTGGCCGCGAGAAACCTAGCACATCAGTTGCGGCTGATCTAATGGCTTGTTGGCAATGTTGCCATTGTTCTTCGACATTAGATGCTGGTGGTATGTTGTGAGTCGAGAGGTTAAGGGATAAGGGACACAAGAAAGCGCTGCAGCCCAAAACACGGGCGGCGAGAGAAGAGTATCGAGACAGAAAAAGGGAGGAAAAGAAGACCCTGCGTATAAAGAAGAGGGCTTACGCAGCTTCCCAGCTGCAGAGTCGCGCGATCGTAACAACATCCGGAGGTTTTCTAAAAAAGCCAAGCAACTGGCTGCTGGCTACAAAACCGGAACGCAGGCTCTTCGAGACAGCGAGGAAACTTAGTCACCGAAGCGGAGGGAATAGTAGATGTGTTTAAGCAGCATTTCCAACAGCCGCTAAATGGGCATCATGTAGAGAGAGTGATAGGGCAAGAAGAGAACCCACGCCCAGTCAATGAAGAAGTAGAACTAGAAGTTGGCCTAGCTATAGAAAAGCTTAAGAACAACACAGCCGCAGGATCTTATGGCTTACCAGCGGAGCCTTTTAAACACGGTGGTGATGTTTTGGTAGGGAGCATGCACCGAATCATCAACCAAGTATGGGTGGAAGAAAACATACCCACTGACTGGACTATCAGCTCCATATGCCCCATCTACAAAAAAGGCGATCCTATGTCTTGCAAGAACTATCGAGGCATATCCCTGCTTAACGTCGCATACAATATCCTATCCAACATACCGCGTGAACGTCTAAAACCGTTCTGCAACACACTTCTGCCGGCTTCTGGGCCGGCAGATCGACTATAGACCAAATTTTTACGCTGAGGCAAATCCTGGAATAGACCAACGAATTTCAAGTCGAAACTCACTACCTATTCATCGACTTCAAAGCCGCGTATGACAGCATACATCGTCAGGAGCTCTATATGGCGATGGCCGGATTCGGAATCCCGCAAAACTGATTCAGCCGTGTCGCTTGACGCTGGAAAACACGAGCTGGAACGTGCAGTTTGGAAATTGCTCCTCCGAACTGTTCCAAACATGCACCGGATTTCGGCAACGAGACGCGCTATCATGTGACTTCTTCAATCTCGTACTGGAGCAGATAGTGCGAAGAGCAGGTGTCAACACGGAGGGCCCTACCTTCAAAAGGTCTGCCCAGCCTGCTGGACGATATTGACAACATAAGTCGCTCCCAGCGTGCGGTGATAAAACCGTTCACGGCGATTGAAGAACAGGCGAAATCCGTTGGCTTTGAAGTAAATGAGGACAAGACTAAGTACATGCTATCAACGAACAAACAAGCATCTGTCCACCGCCTAGGACGAAACATCGCTATTGATAGCAACAATTTCGAGATGAGTTCACCTACCTCGGAGTAAACATAGACTCCACGAATGACACCTTAGTGGAGAAACGGCTTAGAGAAACAACTGGGTTCAAAACTCCTAACTCGAAGGACGAAATGTGTGCTCTACAAAACCCTTATCCAGCCAGATCTGCATTATGGCGCCGAGTGCTCGACGATAAGCAAGAAGGGAGAGCTGATACTGGGTTCAGGGCATTTTTGGTCCTGTGCACGAGGAGGTCGAATGGAAGAGAAGATACAACCGCGAGCTGTACCAAGATGTGAGTGTAGTCCGGAAAATTGGCTAGGCCACATCGAGTGAATAAAGGGTGGAAGGCTGCAGTGTCTCAGGCAGACAGACAGCCTCTGGTGGTGGATCGGGTTCTTCTCAACAATCAAATGACATGACAGTGCATCGCCTTTGCCTAAATCCTTTTTTGGTTGAGGGTTAAGGGATACGCATTCTGTGAAGGTCTTGGTTGCTTCGTGGGGTTACGAGCTTTCGACTTCAAGTTTTTTTTCAAAGTAATTTGAATTTTTTGTGGCCTTTGATTGGCTGCAGTGTTCTGTGATTGGAAGGATCTGAAGGAAGAAGGGTAAGAATATAAAGGAACGTTAGTGTAAAATTTCTATGCCATAGCAATATTAGTTTTGTAAAGTTTGCGGTGATGAAGAATTTCATGAATATAGTCCCCAGCCTCAGTGGCACTGTCTATGCGTTAGTTTATCAATAAAATATGTTTTCACACGACATCAAGGATCCCCTTTTTTTTGTATTTTTGAAGATTTTTAAACAGCTACAGGAGTCTTCATTAAAACGAGTGCAAACTAAGCCAGACAGAAAAAAACCTTCAATCTCTTCAAGACATATACAAAACTCCATCACAAACATAAATTAGCACTTCAAACATTTGCCATTTGTCAAATTCCCAGATACAAAAATCCCATCCATCTGTATGTCCACATTAGATCATAATTGGCAACAAGCACTCCCCCTCCTCCACATCACTTTAAGTGAAACACCACATGTGATCAAATCATTTTAATGAAAGACAAAATATGCAAATCAGTCCGTCACCCACACTTAAACATCACTCTCCTCATTAAAACATCACACTCGTCGAGTGCAATTCAAATCTCCTCACACTCGTCGCAAACAGTCGTCGCTTGACCTTGAGTGACAAATAAATAGTCCTCAAGTCGTCGTTTATTGTCGCTGTCATTATGTTCGGATCTTGGCGAACAAATTCCAACTTACAAAGTACGAAACCGATATAAGACCGCATCTCGATCTTGTGTCGTAGAAACTTGGAGACATAACACGATCAGCGCGTCCGTTCGGCCATCGTCGTTAAGCCACCCATCACACAAAAACCCCGCGCCTAATAGGATTTCGCGTTCATCGAAGACACACCACGAAAAATCAAAGTGATGCCCTGTAGATACCGTGGCGAGCGCGCCTGCGCACATCGAGTGATATCTGCGATTGGACACCCACGGTGTGATGGCGGTGGCCAAGGGAATTCATGGAAGCGACATCGCGCGCAACTCGCTTAATCGTGTATAATCGGGCGGCATATTATGATATTATTATTTGCACGCACAACACCAACAACAACAACAACAACAATGTCGAACAAATCAACGGCCAACAAACACACTTAAAGTGGAGCTAAAAATAATCCTCGCAGCTGTCGAAAGCACACACACACACACATGTAGAATTGTGAGGAATTCCACTTGCGAGCAAACGTCATCGCGATAGCATCGTTCGTGAAGAGGAAAAAGGATTACAGCGTGACATGCCACCGCACATACAAAAAGGAAACCATTTTGGTTGATGCGCGCCTGTGTCTGTCCATCGCGGATTCCGAAAAGGATGCGATGTACGACAGGAGTTTATGGGCCATTACGGTGATATGTTGGTGAGAGGCCAATCTCAGCTAATTGATAAAGCAAATATAACTGCGAGCATGCGCAGGATACATACGGTGTCAGGTAGGCGAGATGGGTACCGCGCGAGTGGAACGCACATCTGAAAGGTACAGTCTGGCCAACAGGTGGGATATCGTTTATGGATTTTAAATTTTTTTGTGATTGAGAGGTTGGAAGGTATCGTTCGTTTCGAATCGCTATGGCAATGGGAAAAAGCGCAGAGATGGCATATAAGGATTTCATGCTTTTAATACCTTAGACCATTAGATCTGCTGCAACTGGTATGTAGACATCTCGCCCATTAGCAAGAAACTTTTGGTTTGATGAAGAGTGCCGATAGATGCAAAAACGAGGCCTACAACCCTAAGCTGCAGGTGAAGACGAGAGCTGCCATTGAGCTCTATAGGCACAGAAGGAGGGAAGAATACCGGCTTATCAGAAAAAAATAAAAAAATAGCACGATCGAGGTTATAGAGTAATGATCTTGGCAAGATTCACCAAAAGTGTAAAAGGTCAGAGCCAGAATAGTGTCTAGATGAACAAGGAAAAATCTTAGTTGAGACACAGTCGATGCTAAGGATATGGAAAACCAATTCTGTAGAATATAAAACTGCGATAACGAACAATCTTCCGCTCTTAGGCACACCGAATCATTCAATATGGGCGACGAAAACGAAAACTACCAACCACTTGGTAGTTTTCGTCAATCTTGACAATTGATACTACTCGGATGATTTGACAGATCATCACGAGGGGAGGGCCAGTGAACACCTGAAACCGTTTACTAACAACCTGATCGGGACTTATCAGAGTGGATTTAGGCCATTAAAGTGCACAACTGATCAAATCTTCATACATCGGCAGATCCGGGAAAAAACCCAAGAAGTCCAAATCGGTTTCCAACACCTATTCGTCGATTTTAGATCCACGTCTAGTTTTGGTATACCACCCAAACTCGTCCGTCTGTACAGGATGACGATGGTGAATTCTCGCTGTCTACTACTTCCTTCTCTAAACGAGTGGACAAAACAATGTGGGCTTGGCATCAACCCCCAAAAAACGGAACTCGTTCTCTTTACGAATAAGAGGAAGATACCAATATTCGACCTACCGGCTATCGATGGGACTACTCTCAAACTAGCCGATAGGGCAAAGTATCTGGGTGTCATTCTTGATAGAAAACTCAACTGGAACCTAAATGTGCGCGAGCGCATTAAGAAGGCCACAATCGCTTTCTATACGTGTAACCGAATATTCGGAAGAAACTGGGGTCCGGACCCCAAGATCATCCTATGGATGCACACGGCCATTGTGAGACCTATATTAACATATGGGGGGCTTGTCTGGTGGCAATCCACAAATAAAGTCACCCATCTCAAAAATATGACAAAGGTACAAAGGATAGCATGTGTGGGCGCTACTGGCGCAATGAGAACCACACCAACAGCGGGACTGGAAACCATCCTTAACCTGCTACCGCTAGACCTTTACATGCAAGAATCTGCAGCCAAAAGTGCTCTAAGAATCAGCCAGCTCAACTGCTGGAAATCGATCTCAGGAGGACATGCCCAAATTCTACACAGATATCTGGGCTCAGCTGTATCATCTGACTACATGCTGCCTCATCATGACTTTCAAAGACCATTCTCCTGCATCCTTCCAAGCAGAGAGGAGTCGGGAGAGGAACGAAATGGGCCCCGAAACCATATCCATCTACACTGATGGTACAAAAATGGATGTAGGCGTTGGAGCTGGAGTGTTTTCAGAAACACTAAAGCTAAACAGCACCTTTCGTCTCCCTGAGCACAGCAGTGTCGTCCAAGCCGAAATATTGGCAGTAACAGAGGCAGCCAAAGCGACCTCAATGCTGGCGATACCACCAGATGATATCACCATCTTTATTGACAGTCAGGCTGCAATAAAAGCTATCTCTGCTGTCGAAATAAAATCTCGGCCTGTGAAACGTTGTCGTGAATAGCTAAATGTTCTTGGCGTCCAACATAATGTTAAGCTCTGCTGGGTCCCCGGACACAGAGGCATACAGGGCAATGAAATTGCTGACAAACTGGCGATAAAAGGATCTGCCTCCAGCATTGACCAAGCAGACCAGTCTGTCAAACCGCCACTATGTGAGCGCAAATCTCGAGTGGAACAGAAAACACTGATCACTGCCAAAAACAGATGGAACTCCCTTCCCACCTGCGAACCTCGGCTTTCTTTTTACATATAATCGGATGTCCGTCTTCGATGACAAGACACACTTCTGGCGGTAAGTCCTTACCTATTAGAAACTCATAGGCCAACCAATTATCGGGTACAAAATGACAAATCAAATTATAATACTCGCCTGAGATGTCTATGTTGATTTTCGAAGCGCCCAACGTCTTAGTCGGCTGGCTGCCAAATGCAATGGTGACTGGATACTGGAACTCACTGACACCCAACCTCTGCCTATCTGGAACCATCAATCTGTTGACATTTGCACTCGACGTCGGCTTGTCCTCCGAGCAATTCCTAGCAATGTGCCCGAAATGGTTGCATTTGAAACAACGGCTACCTTTCTTCAAACTGGGACAATTATGCGAATTATGAGAGAGAGTACCACAATAACGGCAACGAAACTGCGGGCTCTCGTTGTCTTTCTTGGTGACATCCTTCGATGCTGACTCAATCGGAATGGCTTTCATCGAACGGAATTGGTTAACTTTCATGCGCTCGTAGGACCTAAGCTCAGCCTTTAACTCCTCCAATGTCTTATCATGATACAGAATATCCTTGCTCAAAACATCATCCGGAATACCTCCCATTATGTAAGTCAAGAGATACCCTTCGTCTATAGTACCACTTGCCGCTATCATCTTCATCTTATAAAAATATTCAAGAAATGATTAACCTTCACATTTTGTTGTCTTTTCCAGTATTTTGTGGACTTTTTAATGCTCCTGTTTAACGAACTCCTTCAATAAAAACGTGTTCAATGCGCTCCAGTTATTGACCGCCTTTTCGGATTCAAGTGCTAGCGTTATAGAGCCGTGTTAACCGACTTTTTTTTTCTACTGAAATTGAAGACATGAATTTGGACGACCTCTGATTTATGCCGGATGACACGCCATGCCAAACAGCCCATGCCACAATCTATCTTTTGCGTACCTAATTCCCCGTCTTGGTGATATCATTTGGCCGCCTCGAAACTGCGATTTAACCCCTTTGGAGTTTTTTTTGGGGAACCGTGAATGACCGATGTTATACCAACAATTCGGAAAGTATTCAAGCACTTAAGGCCAATATCATCCAAAAACTCCGTGAGCTTCAGCCCGAAACTATCAACAAGATCTTGGAAAATTGGAGTGAGAGACCCAACTAACAATTTCGCTTCGATAAAGCATTACCGAAGCTATTTCCCCTCCAGCAATATTACTTGTAGGAAGTCTTATGGAAAAAAACATTTGGCGTACTTTTAGGAAGCTATTTACTTCTATAAGACTTCTTTAAATACTTCTAATAAGCCTTAAAGAAAATATATTTGTTTACTTATAAAAGGAAGCAAATTATAGGCTTCGCACAAAGTCATTCCGAAAATATTTGCAAATCTTATGCATAATGTCTTCAACAAGCTTCTACCCAAACAATTGACTGCCAAAATGATTAACCTCCGCGCACAAGTATTATATAAGGCCTATAGAAATAATTGCTTGTGGAAATTACATTTTTGTGCCTTACAGAAGAATAATTGTTAGTTGGGTAGTCAATATAATACAAAAGCAAAGTACCACTTCCAAACTTTATGCTCAGTTTTGAGCATGACAAAGACATTAAGGAAATATAAACTCGTTCCACAATGCAAAAATTTCCAAAAGTATGGTCATACACAAAAATGCTGACTACGCGCAAATTCAAAATGCGTAAAATGCGCGGGAAGTCACCATACATACTGCATGAAAAAAAAGGTGAACCGCCAAAATGTGCGAATTGCAACGAAAATCATATAGCTAGCTATAGAGGATGTACAGTTGCAATTATCTACATACTTTAAACTGCAATGATATAAGCTATATCACACCCCACATCCTCACAATTGTGCAAAAGGATGGGCTGCAGTCATAATAAAAAACGAGAAGGAACACCATATAGAAACCAAATTCCAGTCATGTGCGATTCAAGGGATCTCCATAAGAATAAAAACGAACAGTGGGCAGTTATCAGTTGCATCAGGATACTGTTGACTTTAAAAGTCTTCTAGATATATTTCACAATAGATTTATTGCGGGAGGAGATTTTAATGCCAAAAAATAAGTATTAGACTAACGATTACTTGAGGAAGAGCTTTACTTGAAACAATTAAAGAATGTGGCAGTAAATACAATACGGCGGGAAAACCTACCTACTGGCCAACAGATAGGAATAAAACCCCAAATCTTGTCGACTTCTTTATAACAAAAAATATCTCCTCAAATAATATAAATGTGGAAGAAGGGCCAGACCTACAGTCAGATCACTCTTCAATACTTTTCACACTTGGCGATAATTTAATAATGAAAGAACAAAGTCCAAAACTAGTTAATAAGCTTACTGACTGGAGCTACTTCAGAGAGAAGTTGGAAGAAGATACCCAAATGGTAGCTATTCAAACAGAAGAGCAAATAGAGTAAGCAGTGCAACTATTTACACTCAATATACAATAAGCTGCATGGTCTGCAACTCCAAAAATTAAAAAAACAAAATAAAACAAAACTCATACCCTCCTGCAATATGTGAAATTATTGGAGAAAAGCTAGAAAACGTTGGCAACAAACAAGGGCACAAATTGACAAAAACAAACTAAACAGGCTAAATAGTTAACTCAGAAAATCAATAATTGAATTCAGAAATGAGTCACTAAAAAAATACCTTACAGGCCTAACAAATGATGCAAGTTCTGACTACTCGCTCTAGAAGGCAACAAAGAAAATGAACAGGCCAACAGCTCACATCCCACCAGTGAAATCCAGAGAAGAAAACTGGGCAAAAAGCAGTCAAGAAAAAGCAAATACTTTTGCTGAGCATCTTGAAGGCGTCTTTCAACCGTATGAATATAAAGACTATCAAGGAATGGAAGAAACGTGCCAGGAAGATGTACCAATTCGACCGGTTACGTCTAAAGAACTTGCCAAAGAAATAAAAGAAGGTATAAACATAAAAAAGGCCCCAGGGTTTGATTTAATAACGGGGGAAATTTTAAAACAATTCTCAAAAAAAATACTGAAACATCTAGCGCAGATCATAAACGCTGTATTTAGATTAAGATATGTACCAAGCATATGGAAGGTCGCGGAGGTTATAATGATTCCAAAACCAGGTAAACCACCTAGCGAAGTAACCTCATATAGGCCAATATCGATACTACCAATGTTGTCCTAGCTATTCGAAAAGATGCTGGTAAAACGCCTGCAAAATATTATTGTAGACAAATCGCTAGTACCGAGCCATCAATTTGGGTTCAGGAATAAACACTCAACAATTGACCAAGTGCATAGAATCACTGATAAAATTGAAAATGATTTTGAAGAGAAAAAAGTTTGCTCTACAGTATTTCTTGATATATCACAAGCATTCGACAAAGTATGGCACAAAGGATTGATCCATAAATTACAAAAGCAACTGCCGAAGCAGTATTCAAAAATACTGGAGTCGTATATTCTACAGCGATTTTTCAGAATTAAACAAGAAACAACATACTCAACATTAAGAGAAATTAATGCTGGTGTACCTCAAGGCAGTGTTCTAGGTCCAGTACTATATCTCCTATTCACTAGTGATCTACCAGAAAGTGACGAAATCACTCTAGCTACCTTTGCAGATGATACTGCTATACTTTCTGGTAGGAGAAACTGTCGAAATACCGGTAGGTAGAGGTAGAGATACTTTTTCAATAGCCTTTTTTAACAGATCACGTGTGAATCGTGTCATGCTGTCATGTTATTTTTGTTTAGTATTGTTTGGCATTTCATAATGGAAAGACTTACGCGTGAACAACGTTTACAAATTGTTCAACTTTATTATGAAAATTCACGTTCTGTGAGGAATGTGTTTCGTGCACTTCGCTCAACTTATGGTCAACATAATCGGCCTACTGAGCGTACTATTCGCAACACCATCACCCATTTTGAGACCCAGCATTCATTATTGGATAATATTCGACCGAATAGACCACGTCCAGCACGCTGTGAAGAAAATACACGAAAAGACACGGGTGCACTAGGTATTCCTATCGTTACATGCAAAAGCTTATTAGAGCAACATGCTAGCAGCAAATCAAACCTCAGATGGAGTCTTGGCACGACGTGTCAAACAACCAAATAAATTTGGCCAAAGCTAGATTTGCGAAGATCAAAGGGACTGATTTCGCTCGATAGACCGCATATTTGCGATACCATAGGTGTCATCACGGGACACTGCTTAATAGGTAGGCACGCAGAAAGGCTAGGTCTCTTCTCAAACGACTTCTGTAGAAGCTGCATGGACGAGGAGGAGGCAGTTACATCTCCTTTGTAACTGCCCGGCCCTACCAAACAAAAGGAAGCTACATCTCGGAGCTTACTAAATATTTATATTCTTAACTTAACCTACTCCGTTTACATTTGTGCACCAAATCGACTTCTAACACCCGCTAGATGGTGTTGCCACACCAGTATTTCATTCCCGTCGAAGACTCAACTAAATACCTGCCTACACTGCCAACCTCTTTAAAAAAAATAATAATTCCTCCAAACACGAAAAACACTTTCGAAATAATCCACCATCTACCAATTGGTTTCCATGAAATTATGCTCACTTGTCACGAGCATCTTCCTTCTAAGGGAACTGCAAATATAAGCGGTTTGCATATTTCAGCCGCTCAGATCTGATTGTCGTTACTAATGTAACCTTCTCGTCCAGAAATTACAACAAATTGTTATTTGTACGATGAAAAAACAATTTGCCATCTCATCAGGAATTTTAATTAAAGATCTTGCCTTCAGTGCGGCCATGGCGGAAGGCAGCTCTAGGTACTGCCACTCACGATTAAAAAACATAAAACATAACAATTACCGAGCACATCTTTATGTTTTAATTAAAAACAATCACCTATCACTGTGAGAGACAGCTCTTAAGCCCTATATCCATGGGATAGCTGCAAGTGGCCTTAAGCACGCGAGGTTTTTTTTTTTTTTTTTAGCTAATTAAAGACGCTGGCCATGCCGCCGGCCGGCCGGCTGTAGAAACGTTCAGGCAAAAACCTTAAAACTATAACACGAGCTCGGAAGAAGAGTAGTAAACGTCACCGTGTACAGTACACACTTAGCCCTAGGGCCAATAACACGAATATCACCAGAGCGTCGTTATCGTTCTTCTCCAGAGCCGCACATCAGCCACATCATCATCGTCACAGTCGTCAGTGAACGATGTCGTTTCGGTCGAATCTTCCCGGTTCTCCACCGGAGAGATGTCATGATCGTCATCGTCGCGTCGTCGTCGTTCTCGTCGAAAGATCGTGTATAATAAAAATATCTAACTAACAAGGTTGTTGATCATAAGCCTTTCGCTTTTGGTGCGGACTACCTGAGAAGCAATCAGGCAGCTCTTTCCCCCCCTCAAAAAGGGACCACTACACAACTAGGACTTGTTCTATTCGATGAGGAGACATTAGGTTTGGATCCCCCTGGCGGTTGCCATGCACACCGAAAAATTGCTTCCAACGAAGGTAGCTGGTTCGTCTGATCGGTGTCTGTGGTCACCAGCATGGATGGCCAGCCTGGTGCCGGTCCACCTCTTTCTCATTATTTTTGTGGTTTTAATTTCACTTTTTATCCTCCACTGTCGGGTGCCGACTGGCGCGCGATGAGAGGGATAAACAAATCTCAAAGCCAGACATGTAATCTATACAAATCACCTCTTCGAATGATGGTAGCCCGGACGGGACGGGACTTTGGCTGTGCATATCCTTAGTGAGCACGCTGTTCCCGAAGATGTGGTAAGATATTGAAGATATGTATGGCGGATTGATGAATGTTGCCAGCTCAAGATCAAGGGTATACGTGGGCTTCGGATGGGGACTGTGTTCAATGAAGGGGAAAGGTGTTTTCGGCCGCAGGAGTAGGTATGTCTTTAGGGGAGGAGATGCGACCTTATGATATATTCGCGGTCGTTTTGTTTTATGGACATCGTTTAGGGATGTAAGGATGGGCTCCAAGGACAATGATAGGAATTTAATTAATGGCAAACGAGTCGTTAAATATGTGAAGACATTTTTATTAGTGCAAGCAATTGATTTTGGGAAACTTAAGGATGACGACTGACTTATTTTATTGAAAGTGATGGAGGTGATAGGGGGCTGGGCGTGACGGATGGTAGTTTGGGGTCGATATGGATTCCGATTAACTTTTGTTTGGGAGGTGTGGCTGTTTATATGGATTCCACAGAAACTTTTCTTCATTTTGGGATAGCTGTTGTGGGAAATGGCTGCTTCAGTAAAAAAAATTGAACTTAAGAATGGGTACCTCACATGGTCCTTACCCTATAGGTAGATATATGGGGATGCAGTGACCAGTTCGGAATCTGAGATAAACAATGCGTCCCATTCGTTGTGAGAAAAAATTTCGCACAAGTATATGAATGGAGAAGCTAGGGACCTATACTTACCTACTAAAGTGGAGCTACAGTCCGGAATGAACCTGGGTCTCAACCAAAATGCCTCTCCAATTAGCCCGGTCCTTAGCTAACTGCCTCCAGTTGCGCACTCCAAGTTGGTTGAGATCGGTTTCTACTTGTGCGCGCCATTTAAGGCGAGGTCTTCCTCTACTGCGTCCGACGTCTGGCTGGGAATCGAAGACTCTGCGAGCCGGAGTATTGGTGTCCATTCGTTCTACATGTCCTATGCACCTTAAACGTCCAATGCGGAGTTTTTTTTGACCAGAATTATGTCGTTGTACAGCTCGTATAATTCGTGGTTGAATATTCGTCTCCATAGCCCGTCAACTTTTGATACGGTCCATGCTTCAGCGCCGTCGAGCAGGACTGGGACAATCAGGGTCTTATATAGGATCTCCTTAGTAGTTCGAGTGAGGGCTTTACTACTAAATTGTCTTCTTAACCCGAAGAAACAGCGATTGGTAAGAGTAATTCTTCGTTTAATTTCTGACGAGATGTTGTTGTCAGAGTTAATAGCGGAGCCGAGGTAGACAAAGTCCCGTACTACCTCAAAGTTATATCTGTCAATGGTGACGTTCTGTCCAATTCGTCGATGTTGTGAGTCCTTTCGTGATGACAGCATATACTTAGTCTTACCCTCCTTTACTGCTAAACCCATTTCTGCCGCTTCCTTCTCTATACTTGCAAACGTGGCTATGACATCACGTTGAGCACTACCAATGATGTCAATATCGTCGGCGTATGCTAGTAGTTGCACCGATTTTTGGAAAATTGTACCTCTGGTCTTGGCTCGGGAGTTTTGCACAATCCTCTCAAGAATCAAATTAAAGAAATCACATGACAATGCATCTTCTTCTTCATATCGGTCTCCCGACCCGTGAAGAGTCTCTGCCTGAGACACTGCAGCCTTCCATCCTCTACGATCCCAGACTCGCTGCTTCCAGTTATCTAGACCAAGCGCTCTGGCATCCGCGATGGCTTAGTCTTTGAAACGGAGGTTCGGTCTTTCTTGCCTTCTCGAACCTGGGGGCTGAGATTCGAAGATCCTCTTAGCTGGAGCATTTTTGTCCATTCGTTCGATGTGGCCGAGCCAATATAGTCAAAATGTTTTGGCTTTTTGGACAACATCTACATCTTGGTACAGCTCATAAAGTTCGCGGTTGTATCTTCTCCTCCGTTCGCCCTCCTCATGCACAGGACCAAAAATCCGCCGAAGTATTTTTCTTTCGAAGGAGCCCAGTATCAGCTCTCCCTTCTTGCTTTTCGTCCAGCACTCGGAGCCATAGCTAACTGGCAGGATAAGGGTTTTGTAGAGCACACATTTCGTTCTTGGAGTTAGGAGTTTTGAATCCAGTTGTTTCGCCAAACCGAAGTAGCAACGGTTTCCTAGGGTAATTATTCGATAGATCTCTACTAGGGTGTCATTCGTGCAGTTTACGTTTACTCCGAGGTAGGTGAACTCCTTAACTACCTCGAAACTGATAACGAATCGCCTTGCCTAAATCCTTTTTTGGTATCGAATGTGTCGGTGAGGTCGTTTCCGACCCTGATGGTGCAGCGAGAATTATCCATCGTCATCCTATACAAACGGACGAGTTTGGGCGGTAACTAGAGATGGCTCTGTATAGTTCGTCTCTATAAATGCTGTCGTATGCGGTTTTGAAATCGATAAATAGGTGGTGGGTATCGATTTGGACTTCTTGGGCTTTTCCAGGATCTGCCGAAGTGTGAAAATTTGATCGATTGTGGACTTTCCTGGCCTAAAACCACACTGAAAAGGGCCGATCAGGTTGTTGGTAAACGGTTTCAAGCGTGCACATTTTACGGCAGTTAAGATCTTGTAGGCGATGTTAAGCAGACTTAAGCCTCTGTAGGCGCAGTTCAGAGGGTCTCCTTTTTTGGATCGGGCAAACGATGCTGATGTTCCATTCCACAGACATGCTTTCATCCGACCAGATTTGGCTTATGAGTTGGTGGATGTTACTTACCAAGTCATCTCCGCCAGCTTTATAAAGCTCAGCGGGAAGGCCGTCATTTCCGGCAGCCTTATTAAGCTTGAGTTTAGATATTGCTATCCTCACTTCACTCAGGTCGGGTGGTTGGCAGTTTTCGCTGTCGTTGCCAATATTGAATGGTTCGTTCTGCCTGACAGCGGAATGTTGTTCGTCATCGCCGTTTAACAGTCTGCAGAAGTGGTTCTTCCATATCCTCAGCATCGACTGTGTCTCAACTACAATATTTCCTTGTTCATCTCGACAGGATTCTGTTCGAGCCTTGTAGCCCCTTGGCTTTGACGTTTTACACTTTGGTAAAACTTGCGAACATCGTCCCTGGAGTGGCACCTCTCTATATCCTCGATCGTGTGCTCTTCTTGCTCTTTTTCTTTTCCCTGAAAAGCCGATTTCCTTCCCTTCTTCTTTGTCTAGAGAGCTCCATGGCAGCTCTCGTCTCAGCTTAGCCTTGTAGGCCTCGTTCTTGGCTGCGATCATCTGTCGGCATTCCTCATGAAACCAGGGGTTTCTTGCTGGTGGCCGCGAGAAAGCTAGCACATCAGTAGCGGCTGATCTAATGGCTTGTTGGGATCGTTGCCATTGTTCTTCGATATTAGATGCTGGTGGTGTGTTGTGAGTCGAGAGGTTAAGGGATACACGTTGCGCGAAGGTCTTGGCGGTCTCTGGCGAGTGCAGTCTTTCAACATTAAATTTTTTCACAGTATTTCTGTTTTTTTGTGGCGTGGTGGATGTCCGCATGAGTCGATGTTAGCCCCTCGGAATGTTCGACATCCAAAATACTGGATGCGTATCTCTTGTCTATCGCAATGTGATCAATTCGGTTGACTGGTCGTAGATCTGGAGACCGCCATGTCCCCTTATGGATATCGAGGTGAGGAAACCGTGTGCTGGCTATAGTGGCATTTCGTTCAGTAGCGAAGTCAATTAGCCTAAGTCCGTTACCAGACGTGTTGTCGTGTAGGCTATATTTTCCGACAGTACTGCTAAAGATGTCTTCTCTTCCTACCTTTGCGTTAAAATCTCCCAGCACGATTTTAACATCGTACTTTGGTAGTCGCTCATAGGTTTTGTCAAGGAGCTCGTTGAAGCAGTCCTTAGTTTTATCATCTTTTTCCACCGTCGGAGCATGAGCGCATATAAGGGTTATGTTGGCGAATTTTGCCTTGATGCGGATTGTTACAATGCGTTCGCTAATGTCTTGGAAACATAAGACTTCTTGCCTAAGTCTGGCACTTATAACAAATCCGCATCCAAATAGTCGCTGTTTCTGCGCACTTTAACACGGTCCATAGTAGATGTCACAGTTTTTCATCCTCTTTTTGCCCGGCCCATCCCATCGTATTTCCTGGATGGCAGTGATGTCTGCTTTGTAGCAGTTTAGGGCTTCCGTTAGTTGTTCGCCTGCACCTCTCCTGTTTAATGTTCTCACATTCCAGGTGCAGATACGAACGTCGTTGTCCTTTTTTCGTTAAGCATGGTCGTCATCAATAATATCAGTCCTTTCCGAGGCTATTGGTTGCTTCGTAACATAATCTTTTTTCCGTGGATGGCTAGTTAACCCAAAGCACAACCCCCAACCTGGAGGGCCAGGCCCTTGTTTTGACCCTAGGACAGCGGGCCGGAATAATACCGATGTCAGTAGCCCATTTTGGAATATGAACGCTGCCGTTGACCCATTGAGGGCTTCTCCGCCACCAACTCTTTTCCAACACCCTGGCTCAGTATAGGAAATCTCTATATACCTGGTGTTCAAATATGTCGAAGCAGCTCATACACTGCCAGTTCGATCAAACTGGAGCTGTAGGCGCCACCGTTGACTCCATCTAGGGAATTCCTCCGCTTTCGCCTGAGAGTGAGTGCCTTAGTGAGAGGACATCCCCCCTCTCTCGTTTGCTGCCACCAACGACATTCCACAGGCGTTTATTACCCCATCTCCTGTCGAGGTACTAGGCACCCAGCAGTCACCAGCGCAGCCTGGAGGTGAGAGTAGGAGTTGATAGTGAGAGGCTAGCTGACCTGTTGTCCGAATATGTCGGAGCAGCTCAAATGGGTTGGTGACTCCATCTTGGGGATTAGTCTGCTGCTATCTGGAGAGGTATTTTAATAGGGGACCTCACCTCTAGCTAGTTTTAGTCGACCGGTTGTATTTTATTTCCCACTAAGCACGTATACCTGCAGAGGATTTTTCTATCCCAGACCCTAGGACACGTCCGAGGGGGGAATAGTAACTCCGCAGCTTAAAATCACCAATTAATGTACACAATTCTAAGTGACTTCAAGATACTGGACAACACTCGCAGAAAAGTACGTTGAGTACCTTTCTGCGAGTGTTGTCCAATATCTTGAAGTCACTTAGAATTGTGTACATTAAAATCGCCCGTATTGAAGATTTCAGTGTGAAGATGAGTGGATACAATCATAAGATTATCAATCGGCTTTCTTATAAATTTCAAATGAATTAATCCACCGTACACCAGAAGAAACCTCTTAAAACCTTTCCATTTCCAGGACCATTAAAACAGTCATTATACAAATTGCCATTCTCGACTACTTATACACAACTCAATAGCTGTTGTAGTTCCATTTAATGCTCTAAACTGGTAACGATTCTTCACCTCACAACAAACGACCATCTAAAGAACTCCTTTTACCGTTTCAAATCGATTAATTCCATGTTAAATACTCTGCCAAGCCTATAGTTCATTGATATATTCTCACAGCATCTTCAAAGCTCCGCTCGGACACTTTCCACCGCAACGACGATCAGAATTTCACAATATTGCCACACAAAAACCACAAAACGATGTAATCGCTTCCCTCTGCAGTGTGTTCCCTTCCCCACATAGAATTCCGCTACTGTATTGTGATGATCACCTATACCTATTACCTCATAAGCTTCTTATAAGAATCACGCTAAATGTTCCAGCGAATTATATGAAAAACATCTAATAATCCCTTGCAAAACGAAAGAGTTGACTTGCGAACTTGATAAAAATTCAAGAAATTATTTTCAAGTTCGTTTTCTTCATTCCATTTCCATCATCAAACGTTAGATGCGGGAGAGAGAATCAACATGCTGAAGAGAGTATGAATCAGGCCTCTCCGTTATTGTTATTACTGTTTTTTTTTTGAAAATACCGAGAGAGTCCCATACCAATCTCACCAATTGGAATGAAAACCTCGCCAATGACGTCACATTTGTAAACAAACCACACGAAACACCGGGACTAGCACGTGTAACAATTCCAGTGCCACTTCTCTCTCTCTCTCTGGTTGGAAACTACTCGAAGAGGTGACTTAGTCACCTGTTATACTCGCCGGCTTCAAATTCTTACGTCATCATGGTGAACTAAAGCCAAGAGAAGCGCTAATATATCCACAGAGAACTTCAACTGTGGTGATTAACAAACTTAACTCTTAGAATGGACCTGAATCTTTTAAAATATCTGCCCCAACTCTGAGCACAAAACCTCAGTCTTTCTCCAGACTTCGAGTGAAGAACAAGTGCTTAGTTTATAGTGCCGTGTAGATAATCTATTTGTATATACATATACAAACCAATACATAGAAAAAAACGGAAAGGAATTACCTTAGAAAGATCCTCTAAGACACTCTTGCAAGAGTTTTTTTTCGGTTTTGTTTTTTTTTTTGTTGTTGTTGTTGGTCTGCTTCTTTTCTTCGTTTCATTTTTCTCGTTCGTCGGAATAGAAAAAACGAAACAACTTTATACGACAGAAAATAAAAAATCGTGGCAATAGAAGGAATAGAAAAGAAACAACACGCAAACGAGAAAGAAATTCGCGATCCGTATTTCTGTGGCATTTAAGCCATGGTGAATGGTGAGTCGACTTCTTCGGATTTCTTAACTGAACGGAATTCAAAATAAAAAAAATAATTTTGCCTCCATTTGATGTGTTTTTGTGACGGGAAATTTAATCCAATCAACAAATTGTTTCATTTTGTGTGCTTATAATGCTTTTTTTATTAAAAAAAATAATTAATCCAAAAATGTGTGCTTAAAAATAAAAAAAAAATTAAATTCATCATCCTAACACCTGCACCATCACAAGAAACATACAAAAAAAAATTAAATTATTCAAAAAGGATACCTGCTGATGATCACTTGAGTTAAAATTACATTTTTAGTGCAAAAATAATAAAAAAATTATTTAAAATTAATTAAAGTGAAATAAAATTATTTTTAACACCTGTGAGTTTTGTGAATTTTTTTTTTGGAATTAAACGCCGATTTCATGCATTTACAAGGATTTCGCCAAACAGATGTGTAGCTTTATAGTGGATTACACACAACATTTATGCCGCCGCAACTGTAAGAGCAAATTGTTTTTTTTTTTGCATTTTATTTTAGCAACAGATAATTCGCATATCCGGTTCATAAAGTCGAGTCTATATTTAGCGAAAAAATCGAATACAACATATTCTTATACGCCTCTACAAATATTTTTTTTTGTTGTAGCTCAGGTTTTAGTTTCGTCTTGTGCAATTCGTTTGCTGGTGGATTAATATTATATTGAGCATGGTTGCATGGGTTTTTTTCGATATTTTATCCAAGATAATGGTTGTTGCTGCTGTTTTGCTATTATTTTGCTTCGGTTGGTTTGCGCACTCTCAATCGGAGTGGGTATGTGTTTCATGCGGCTAGGTGTACTAAGACTAAGCGATTCGGGCGAATTTGTTGCGCTGTTTAGGCTACTCGTGGGATTAGGTGCATCGTAGTGGAATTGGGGAGAAACATTTATTTGAAGTTGCACGAGATAGTTACTGATTGGAGGCAATGTTTGATTTATTTAAGTTTTTTTTAAGCTTGTGAAAGTGGTGTAAATTTTTTTAGGAACTCCATTTTTTGTCTAAAAAATTGTTTTCTGACTTTACATCCAAGATATGGCCGTTTATTAAGTAATTTCAACTACAATTTTCATTGCTAACAGAATTTTAACAAATTGGAGGATATTTTACAGAATATAAAATTATTAGGCACAATCGGTGAGTGTTCTTCAGTGCTCATAAGTGTAAAATCTGGTATTCCTCAAGGGAGTAACCTAGGTCCACTGTTATTCCTCATATTCATAAATTATTTACCCAATTTTATAAAATACTCCAAATGTCTTCTGTTTGCTGACTATTAAGGGCCGACCAGAATGTGTATCTGTAGCTGGAATCTGTAGCTGAGTGAAAGGTTCAAAACAAGGCAACCCGTAAGCTCTTACACAATGTGTATCTTAGTGAATCTGTAGCTTGAAGTTGAATAGTGGGCAATGCCATTGCTTTACCCTTTATAGATCATAGAATTTTTGCAGCCATCCATTTTCAAAATTTCAGGTTTATGGAGATAAAATTGTAGAAAATCGATTTATTCTCATTTTTCGCATTTTAAGACACTTACTGAGTAAAGCCGGGTAGCTCCAACTTACTTACTTACTTAAGTGGCGCTACAGTCCGGGACGAACCTGGGCCTCAACCAACATGCCTCTCCAGTTAGCCGGGTCCTTAGCTAACTGCCTCCAGTTGCGCACTCCAAGTTGGTTGAGGTCGGTTTCTACTTGTGCGCGCCACTTAAGGCGAGGTCTTCCTCTACTGCGTCCGACGTCTGGCTGTGAATCGAAGACTCTGCGAGCCGGAGTATTGGTGTCCATTCTATCTACATGTCCTAGCCATCTTAAACGTCCAAGGCGATCTTGGGGAATGTCGCTGTACAGCTCGTATAGTTCGTGGTTGAATCTTCGTCTCCATAGCCCGTCAACGCAAACGGGACCGAAGAATTTTTCTCTCCAACCGACCAAGGATTTCTTCATCCGCTTTTGATACGGTCCATGCTTCAGCACCGTAGAGCAGGACTGGGATGATCAGGGTCTTATATAGGATCTCCTCAGTAGTTCGAGTGAGGGCTTTACTACTAAATTGCCTTCTTAGCCCGAAGAAACAGCGATTGGCAAGAGTAATTCTTCGTTTGATTTCTGACGAGGTGTTGTTCTCAGAGTTAATAGCGCAGCCGAGGTAGACAAAGTCCCGTACTACCTCAAAATTATATCTGTCAATAGTGACGTTCTGTCCAATTCGTCGATGTTGTGTGTCCTTTCGTGTTGATAGCATATACTTAGTCTTACCCTCATTTACTGCTAAACCCATTTTTGCCGCTTCCTTCTCTATACTAGCAAACGTAGCTATGACATCACGTTGAGTCCTACCAATGATGTCAATATCGTCAGCGTATGCTAGTAGTTGCACCGATTTTTGGAAAATTGTGCCTCTGGTGTTGGCACGGGAGTTTTGCACAATCCTCTCAAGAATCAGGTTAAAGAAGTCACATGACAGCGCATCGCCTTGCCTAAATCCTTTTTTGGTATCGAATGTGTCGGTGAGGTCGTTTCCGACCCTGATGGTGCAGCGAGAATTCTCCATCGTCATCCTACACAAACGGACGAGTTTGGGCGGTATACAAAAACTAGAAATGGCTCTGTACAGTTCGTCTCTATAAATGCTGTCGTATGCGGCTTTGAAATCGATGAATAGGTGGTGGGTATCGATTTGGACTTCTTGAGTTTTTTCCAGGATCTGCCGAAGTGTGAAAATTTGATCGATTGTGGACTTTCCTGGTCTAAAACCACACTGATAAGGGCCGATCAGGTTGTTGGTAAAAGGTTTCAGGCGTTCACATATTACGGCCGATAGGATCTTGTAGGCGATGTTGAGCAGACTTATGCATCTGTAGGTGGCGCAGTTCAGAGGGTGTCCTTTTTTGTGGACCGGGCAAATGATGGTGAGGTTCCACTCTTCAGGCATGCTTTCATCCGACCAGATTTGGCTTATGAGTTGGTGGATGTTACTTACCAAGTCATCTCCGCCAGCTTTATAAAGCTCACTGGGAAGGCCGTCATTTCCGGCGGCCTTATTAAGCTTGAGTTTAGATATTGCTATCCTCACTTCACTTAGGTCGGGTGGTTGGCAGTTTTCGCTGTCGTTGCCAATATTAAATGGTTCGTTCTGCCTGACAGCGGAATGTTGTTCGTCATCGCCGTTTAGCAGTCTGCAGAAGTGGTTCTTCCATATCCTCAACATCGACTGTGTCTCAACTACGATATTTCCTTCTTCATCTCGACAGGATTCTGTTTGAGCCTTGTATCCCTGGCTTTGACGTTTTACAGTTTGGTAAAAATTGCGAACATCGTTCCTGGAGTGGCACCTCTCAATATCCTCGATCGCGCGCTTTTCTTGCTCCTTTTTCTTCTTTCTGAAAAGCCGATGTTCTTCCCTTCTTCTTTGCCTATAGAGCTCAATGGCAGCTCTCGTCTTCACCTGCAGCTTATCCTTGTAGGCCTCGTTCTTGGCTGCGAGCATGTGTCGGCATTCCTCATAAAACCAGGGGTTTCTTGGTGGTGGCCGCGAGAAACCTAGCAGCCTAGTTGCGGCTGATCTAGTGGCTTTTTGGCATTGTTGTCATTGTTGTTCGACATTAGATGCTGGTGGTGTGTTGTGAGTCGAGAGGTTAAGGGATACGCGTTGCGCGAAGGTCTTGGCGGTCTCTGGCGATTGCAGTCTTTCGACATTAATTTTTTTTCACAGTATTTCTGGTTTTTTGTGGCGTGGGGGATATCCGCATCCTTACCTTGGCTACAACAAGGTAGTGGTCTGAGTCGATGTTAGCCCCTCGGAATGTTCGGACATCCAAAACACTGGATGCGTTCCTCTTGTCTATCGATCGAGTTCCAACTTAATTTAATATTTTTCGGATGGCTTGGCGGACCACTTCGGGTGCTTCCAGGGTACTTAAAAAAATAAGCATTTTGAAAGATAAATGCAATTCAATAATAAAATTTAAAATATACATTCGTACATGTTCATTTTATAAAGACATTTATTTATTAAAAACAAATTCCGCTACTGAAAACTAATTAAATCTTGCACAACTCCGATATAATCTATGACACCCTGCAACTGCTTATATTTGCAATTCGTATGAAAATACCATTTTCATCTCAACGTGCAATATTTTAAATTGCCTTCGTTCCTTGCTATAAAGATTCACCGATTCTTTATATAAAAAATTAAAATATACAGCAGATAATAATTTAATTTTGATGGATAGTTATGAGCTTTGAAGGCAAGGTACTTAGTTTCGCAACAGTGACTTTACACTTCGCTTACTTTACAAAACGTTCAATGCTGAACATTTATCTCATTTATAGGATAAGCTAAAGTGGTATTTCTGGTGCCAATCTAAGGAAAAAATATTTTTAATTTTGCAACATACTTTCACTCGAAATAAATAAAAAAAAACGTGAAAGTTTGATCTCCAGTTTGTGACTTGATGATTTATGCGAAATTTAACTGATGATTTCAATCACTTGCTAACCTGAAATTCCATCATTTATTATTGGTAGTTAAGGAATGATATCTCTTGTTGATGTGTGGGCTAATTGACTTAACAAGTTTGGTGTTGGACTCTTTTGTTTTAAAATGAGTTGTATGGAGTAGACATTTTTTTTTAATTTGTCAAATAACCAAATACCGAGGTACTTGGTTTACTGGTTCAATGGACTTAGTGACGGGAAATACCCTTTCTAGGTAGAGTGGGTGATTTTGGATTTTTTGGGTTTAGTGGTGCAGTGGGTTAATGAATATAACAGATGTCCGATAAATCACGCAAAATGTAATTTTGATAGAAAATACGGATTTTTATTTAGAAAGCCTACATTTTTATTGATTCATAGAGTACACAGGTTGGGATTATGTAAGAAATAGCCCATGGGATAGATGGACATCACGACTTTGCCCTCAAGTACGTACTCTTATATTGAAATTTTCTGTAACCGTTTCGTATAAATATGGTGGAACTTCATTAATACACCGCCAAATTCCTCTTCCAATGCGTTCGTGGTCGTGGGCTTGTTTGCATAGACATTTGACTTCAAAAAAGGCACATGGCGTTAATCGTAAGATTTGGATCGGCAGATTAGGAAATTTCTCATGCAGTGATTGAATTGTTTCTCCAGGTGTATGGTATGTGGCACCGTCTTGTTGAAACCACATGTTGGCCACATCCATATCTTGTAATTAAGATAATTTAGAGTTATCATGTCACGATAACGAACGCCATTAACTGTTACTGCCTAACCAGCCGCATTTTGGAAGAAGAATCATCCGATAATGCCTTCAGCCCAAAATCCGCACTAAACAGTCACGTGATATGGATGCATTATGTGGATGCAAATGCGACAATTTTGATGATGAAAGTATTTCTTCTTCTTTTGATACGGTCCATGCTTCAGCGCCGTAGAGCAGGACTGGGATAATCAGGGTCTTATATAGGATCTCCTTGGTAGTTCCAGTGAGGGATTTACTACTAAATTGCCTTCTTAGCCCGAAGAAACAGTGGTTGGCAAGAGTAATTCTTCGTTTGATTTCTGACGAGATGTTGTTGTCAGAGTTAATAGCGCAGCCGAGGTAGACAAAGTCCCGTACTACCTCAAAATTATATCTGTCAACGGTGACGTTCTGTCCAATTCGTCGATGTTGTGTGTCCTTTCGTGTTGATAGCATATACTTAGTCTTACCCTCATTTACTGCTAAACCCATTTCTGCCGCTTCCTTCTCTATACTTGCAAACGTGGCTATGACATCACGTTGAGCCCTACCAATGATGTCAATATCGTCGGCGTATGCTAGTAGTTGCACCGATTTTTGGAAAATTGTGCCTCTGGTGTTGGCTCGGGAGTTTTGCACAATCCTCTCAAGAATAAAATTGAAAAAGTCACATGACAGTGCATCGCCTTGCCTAGATCCATTTTTGGTATCGAATGTGTCGGTGAGGTCGTTTCCGACCCTGATAGTGCAGTGAGAATTCTCCATCGCGAGGTGAGGAAACCGTGTGCTAGCTATAGTGGCATTTCGTTCCGTAGCGAAGTCAATTAGCCCAGGTCAGTTACCAGACGTGTTGTCGTGTAGGCTGTATTTTCCGACAGTACTGCTGAAGATGTCTTCTCTTCCTACCTTTGCGTTAAAATCTCCCAGCACGATTTTAACATCGTACTTTGATAGTCGCTCGTAGGTTTTGTCGAGGAGCTCGTAGAAGCAATCCTTAGTTATATAATCTTTTTCTTCCGTCGGAGCGTGAGCGCATATAAGGCTTATGTTGGCGAATTTGGCCTTGATGCGGATTGTTACAATGCGTTCGCTAATGTCTTGGAAACATAAGACTTCTTGCCTAAGTCTGGCAGTCGCTGTTTCTGCTCACTATAACACGGTCCGTAGTATATGTCACAGTTTTTCATCATCTTTTTGCCCGGCCCATCCCATCGTATTTCCTGGATGGCAGTAATGTCTGCTTTGTAGCAGTTAAGGGCTTGCGCTAGTTGTTCGCCTGCACCTCTCCTGTTTAATGTTCTCACATTCCAGGTGCAGATACGAACGTCGTTGTCCTTTTTTCGTTTAGCATGGTCGTCAACACGGAGTTGCATAGATTGTGAATAACGAATGCAGATCCTTCCCCTCCATCTTCGGGATGCTACGCAAAATTGCATCTGTTGACATTTTCTCTCTTTCCAGACCTTTAATTCGTTGGCCGAATTTTTATATATCAGGTCCAGTATCAGGATGTTTTGGTTTGGCTTCATGAATATTTACTCGTTTCATTGATCATCGCGATGTTCTGGTGGAAATCTTGATCAATTTTGTCTAGATTCAGTGCTAGTTTTTTATTTTCTTCCTGACTAAACTTCTTAAGGTCTTCGTATAACTTGCTTTGTGATTCAAGAGTTTTAATGAAACATGCCTTATCATTGGCAACTATTGGTGATTTACGTTGTATCCCAGGAGAATTGTGGTGCAAATTTTTGATGGCAGTGTTTTTGTGATTTTCCCTTGTAGTTTGTTGTTGTAAGTCGGATATCGTGAAAAATATTGACAGCGACACAAAGAAGCTCGGAAAAAGTGGAAAACAAATCGGAATCATATTGATATTCCGAGGATTTAGGAGAAAACAAATATAGCAATAGAGGAAAACGAGTTTTTGAACCGATTTAAACGATTTTAATCTGATTGATGTAGATTAATTTAAATAAACTTGGTTGAAATTGCACGACAAAAAATTTCGTGTTTAACTTGTCAGAAATGACATTTGCATACATATATTATTACAAATATGTCTTCTCCCTATTTATTTATAAGTTTGTCGTTGTACAAATCGAGTTTTACTTCGGCGAATTCGGGCCTGGTTGCTAGTTATAATTTAAAATAAAAAGCTCAACCTACTCGGACTCATTACCGATTTTTACATACTCATGCAGGGCATATTTCTTTGCTTTAATGTACAAAATCGAACTCGTTTTTCAAGTACTCGGTGTTGTTATCTCAGGATATATAGTTCAAATTTACAAACAACATGTTGTACAAGCGGATATGCCGATAAATTCGAATTTGTAATTAAAATGTTGATTGATGTGTTTCAACGAAATGATCATGTACTTGTTTTTTTATTTTACTTTTCGGGTTCCGTTAACAGATTGTATCTTTTATTGAGCACTATTTTACCGAGAAGCTGTTAAATTGGTTCAATAAAAAAAAATCTGGTTTTCAGTAGTTTACTTTGAATATGGAAGACTGGTGGTAAATATTTCCTTTGCTGCTATTTAATATCGTAAAGTGCGTTTTTTTAAGCGATGGATAGAATATCGCCAGAAGTGTGACATTATTTTCATTTTCAATGCTCAACCTCTTGCAAAAGGCTGACAAAAGGGAAGCGTACTAATGGTAGACAAAAAAAAAATTGCTGACTGGACAAATATAAATTTCATCAACTGAAGTTTGATCGACAAAAAAAAAGTTGACAGTTTAAAATCCAGACCATTTTAATGCCGATTGAAAAGTTCTCAATTACATCAGTGATTCGATTGAAAAGTTCTCAATTACATCAGTGATTCGATGTACTTGGTCCACAGTCGAATGCTTACTTCTAAACCCAAATTGATGGTCAGGTAAAAGGCGTTTCTGATCAATAATGGGGGTGTAAGCGACCGAGTGATATCCTTTCAAAACTTTTGAAATTATTGGAAGAAGTGAAATGGGTCTGTAAGGTTTTATTTCTTTATGTGATTTTCCTGGTATTAGAACCTTAATCACTTTCCACTGTCTTGGTATGTACTCTGCATGCGGCGCCGCAATTCACCATCATTTCAAAATCGACGCTATAAGAGTCGACATTTAAATCAGTCGGTGTTTTTATCAATCGACTTTTCGAAAGTCGACATGATGACAGTCGGTTTTTTTTAAAACGACATTTTAAAAATCGGTAAATCATACCCAACCCCTGACAAAACTATGAAGGAAATATATGAGAAGAGTACAATCCCCTGTGGGGATCGTTTAATATCCTATCCCATCCCATCCTTAAAATTGATAACTCCAAAAAGTGGGCTTTATTAGCCTATAATATAGAAAATGACATTGTCACAACACATTGTTCAAACAGTTTATCAGAATCTTTTGTTGTTTGACAAAACACATCGTTTTCCTCCTGCATATGCTATGGGGTAGGGTATACAAACGGTTTTTGTAAGAAAACGCCCTCAAAAAGTGGGCGTGGGCTAAAATGATCTATGGACGAAATGTTTATATTAATATTACTAACTATTCTGCATCAAAATTTTTTTCGAAAATTTTAAAATTTGACCGTAAAACGTTTTTTATTAAAAACCCCCCCAAAAAGTGGGCGTGGCAAAAAACTTGATATGAACGAAATACAGATATTCAGATTGTCCAAATATGTTGTTCAGAAAGTTTTTCTAAATTCCTTATGGTTTGGCCAAACAATACAACACTTTTTTAGGGCAAATTTTAAAGAGTTTCGAACAAACATGAAATGCAAATGATCTGACAAATCCTTCGAGTAGTCTCAATTGTCAAGGATAGCTTATCATCGTGCAAGACGCACTTATGAATGGTTGTGAGAGAGCTAGTCCCTGGGTACTAACGCCAAAACCTTGTATTTATTTGGTAAAAAAGATTTAGATACTGTCTGAACAAGATGTGGTGACAATCTAATTTTATTTATTTCATTCCCTTTCAGCTTTTAGTCACACTCCCTTTGGGGATATTAATTTTAAGGATTAGATGGGGTAGGGTATTCAACGATCCGCACAGCGGATTGTAGCCTTCTCATATGTTTTTATTTTATTTTTGTCAGAAATAAAATGTTAAAATAATTTTTCACACAGTGGTTAGCAGATAGTGTAGGACATTATTATAACTGCGTGATATCCACAAGCAAACAATGATTTCGGATCAATGCCACCCGCGGATCAACATCTCTTTTGCGAAAATCCTCATAGCAAAGTATGGTCATGGGAATATGCATCTGTACGCATTCAGGTTGTTCCATGGAGTATTGGGTACATAAGGAGTACATTTTTTTTATTATAACCTTGATAAAAACTGACTACGCTGGTCGGAGTCCACAAAAGAAGAAGGAAAAGGAATAAATGCATTGAAAGCTGAAGTAGAGTTGCATGTGTCCGATAATAGATGTCGCTGGAGACGCGAAATGTTGCTCTACAGATAATGATCGACATAATATTGATTGTGCAGTTAGCCATGAACCATATTTTAGATGTGGTTGTATTTTGTACAATTTCTGTTTCTTTCTTTTTTTGTCAATGAAGGAGCAAATATCAAAAGGACACAGTGAGGTTCGAAATTCAATGTAGTGTGGGACCACTTGAAAATCATCCTTATTACCAATCAGCTAATAATTGACAACAAGAAAAAATTCTCAACGTTATTTTAGTTTTGAGAAAGTATTATAAAATAAATACACGCTCTCATGTTTGTCAAAAATATGTGGCTTGAGTCCTCTTAACCTAAAAATGTAGTTTCGCACATTTAAGACGTCGTCTATCTCTGCATTAATATGGATTTGCAGACGCTTGTTGTGACGCATTGCATACTTTTAAATCACTTTTTTTATGAGATCAGTCTTCAAATCTCGAAGTAAGTCTTTATAGCTTCGAAAGATGAGTCAATTCGCATCACTTCTCCTGTTGATTTCATTTCAGGACCAAGTAAAGTATCCACTCCTGCAAAGCGGGAATATTTGATATACCATGGGAAATTCACTATTCCCCGAAGGCCCTTATTTTTAAATGTTTGTATTACTTCTATAGGTTGCTTTTTTAGAGGCATAAACTTTTTTTTTTTAATAAAACGCAACAAAATTCAATGGAATGACCAAAATATTAACTTTACTAGCTCACAAATTTCCTGGCATTTAGTGTTAAAAAATAATTTCTGGCATATGGCCTCCGCGACTCAGCTTTATGAACGGCATCCTGTTGTTCCAATTTCGCATAACTTGTTTCATCTTGTTTCGTCAATTGTGCTTCGAATGTTGGATTCTAAGTGATCAAACGTTGCTAGTGCATAGACCAAAGATTTGACATGTACCCCCACAAAAAGTGTGAAATCACACAAACGAGGTGGCCAATTCACAGGTCAATTTCTTGATTCTGTCAGCAAACGTTTGGCTCAACAAAGTCATAGTTGCAGGCACTGTATGGCATGTTACGCCGTCTTGTCACTCCTCCAAATGATTTCGAATGAGGAATATCAGGAATAAAAAAAAATCACGAATCATTTGCCTGTAGCGTTCGCCATTCATGGTAATGTTGGCACCGGTTACGGATTTAAAGAGAAGTTGGCCGATGACACCTTTGGCATATAGACCGCACCAAACAGTAATTTTTTGGGATGTAATAGAGTCTCAAGATTCTCATAAGTATTGTGCTCACTCCAACAATGACAATTTCGCTTTCTTACATACCTGTCATGTCAGAAATGACCCTCATCGCTGAAGATGATTTGACGATAAAAATCGGGTTCAACTTCCAGTTGATCCTCAGTCTATTCATCAATTGATGGTCCGCTTCTTGCACCAGCTGGAATCATATAAGGATGTAGGCCAAGATCGTTCCTAAACAATTTCCAAGTAGTGGACGGGTAGATACCGATTTGCTCAGAATGGCGTTGGATCGATAAATTCTGGTCCTTTGTCACACTGGCCTTAATTCTTGCCCATTTGGATCATACATGGATGTAGGCCGAGATCGTTCCTGCTGATTTTAATTCTTGCACCAGTTCGATCTTTCATGGGTGTAGGCCGAGATCGTTCCTAAAAATTTTCCAAGTAGTCAACGGGCAAAGACCGAATTGCTGAGAACGTCGTCGGATCGATAGATTCTGGTGCTCTGTCACACTCACCAATCGATGGTCTCAATAATTGATGGTCCGCTGGCTTTAATTCTTGCACCAGTTCGATCTTTTATGGGTGTAGGACAAGATCGTTCCTAAAAATGTTCCAAGTAGTGGACGGGCAAAGACCGATTTGCTGAGAACGTCGTCGGATTGATAAATTAGCTTCCTCTGTCACACTCAATAATCGATGGTCTCAATAATTGATGGTCCGCTGGCTTTAATTATTGCATCAGTTCGGTCTTTCTTGGATGTAGGACAAGATCTTTCCCCAAATTTTTTCAAGTAGTGGATGAACAGAGACCGACTTGCTGAGAACGTTGTCGGATCGATAAATTCGGGTCATTTGTCACACTCACCAATTGATGGCTTCTTCTGTACGCACGGTACAAGCTCGATTCGGATGAATACTATCAAGAAGAGCAAATGTGGTCATGAATCGATCCAAATTTTTGCGAATTAGCTGCTAAGATGTACGATTATGCGCAGCGTAAACATGATGAAGTACTCTATACGTTTGCCGAACAGAGCACGAATTTTGGAAATAGATTTCGAAGATTTGTTAACATTTTTCTGATGTAAGTCTTTCCATGGTGATTTGCCAAAGTATACTGAAAAAGAGTCAATCACATTTCATTAGTATGATAGTCAGTTTGTCAGTTATCCCCATCGGAAGTTCTATACCTCTAAAACACTATAGAAGGGTAGTGTCGTCTGCAAATGTGGCTATCGTGGTATCATTCCCATGCGTTACATCTGGTGTATAAAAAAATATAGAGAAGGCCCTAGAACACTTCCCTGTGGAACTTCTGCTTGTATTACTTCAATTTCAGAATATGATGATGATGGCGTATGAATACCCTTTGTATGTTTTACCACAATGCAGGCATATGTAAAAAAAACTCTGAAGAATCTACTTCCTGTAAGGTTTTAAGTTTTCCATAGTACTGTCTAGGTAAATCCATATGAATTGCATGCTCTAAACCCTCCAAGGTCTTTCAACCTATGTTTTGGCAATCATTTTAGGGTGGGGGTGTATTTTGGGACGAATGGATTTATCATACTACGCCAACTCCCAACTACGCTTGCTTTAGACATTAATTTCATTTTCTGGTTGCTTGTAAGAATTTTACCAGACGTGAGGCTGTGTTTTATATCTACCAGTCAATTTTAAAAGTGAATGAACAAACAAAAATCGTTGATTGTTAAAATTTGTTCCCCTTATACTAATATGAAACAAAAGAGTTGTGTTGCAAACTGCCAGATATTGGAAGAAAAATTATTTTCAGTTTAAATGTTTCAAATTCAAATTGGAATGGATTGCAAGGATGTTAAATTTTAAATTTATATTTGAAATTTCCTTAAGAATAGATTGTAAATTTTCAATTCGCTCTAGAATTTATTGCAGGCATTTAAACGTCGTGGTCTTCAAATCACGATCAAAACTTTGATGACATGCGAGCTCCGAGTGTAAAAATGGGAAATTGCTGCAGATAAATCTTTTAATCTGAAGTGGACTAAGATTGAAATGTCTCTTTTGAGTCCATTGTGCTTTTGTTTTTTTATCTCGATCTAATAAAATCACAGCTATGATTAATGTCAGTTAATTTTCCAAAATAATAAAATTTCAGAAAAAAACTTCCGATCCCCTTAAGGTTCCTTTCCATTTACCCTCCAATCCTGATAAAATCAACATCACCATATAGCTACTAAATTCGTTCGATTCCCCACCCATCGATTAAAAGTTTACTTTCACATCTGTATCTCCTCTTTCATTTGTACAATTGTACACCTAATCGGTTATCTTCTGAAATTAAGATCACTCACACACCAAACGTGTGATGAAATAAAAGAAAACAACAAAAAACGACTGCATATAAACTCTTTTTGAGTATAATGATACTTAAGGATCCTTGTGCGAACCCAAATTGATGTAGGTAGATACTCCCTTTAACTACACGATGATTTCTTTTAAACGAACGAGAGAGGGATAAGTGAAGCGGCCATCTCTACCACTCTCATTTACTAATTCCGATACAGATGAAAGAAATGATTACTACACAGAATATGAGGGAATTCTTGACTAAAAATTGGCTAGTGGAATAGTTGCGCGAGTACTCTGCGCCATCACTCTATACCTCTACCATTGGCGACTATATTCCAGTTCAACCTTTATGCTGGAGAGCGCACGGATACGTAATTTTCCGTTGAATTGAAATAATTTCTTTGGAATTCCAGTGCAATTATTGCAATTTTTCATACCACATTCAATCTGTATCGGCGCGCGGGCCGATGTGCCGCCTCGCCGCCATCATTGTACACATAGTGGTGCTGAATTTGTTGATGGTCGTGTTTCTTGATCAAAAAAAAAAAATGAAAACTCTTTTTGTTCTGTTCATGTATTTGTCCGTCTTTTGTTGTCTAGATACATAGGATCGGATCATTTGTTAATTTTTTTTTTGTTTAGTCGAAGATGGGCCTAAGGCTGTTTCTGAATAGTGATTTGTAATTAAAGACGATCATGTTATGCTGGGCGGTAGCTAGGAGTTATCACTTTAACCGAAATGAGAAATAGCACTTGGGCTAGGGGTATAGCTAGAGGTTGCATGAATTTATATTTTAAGTGGAGGTGTCTCGAGAGCTATTAATATCTTACGTCTCTTATGAGACATAATTACTGCCTGCAAGTGGGATTTAATTGCAGATGTTGTTCGTATATGTGCTGGATTTCATTAATTTCATTGAGGCTGGTAGGACAGGTTGAAAAGTTACGGGAAGTATCTGAAAATTTAGGCAGAGATATTTTTAAATTAAGACTTAGATTGTGATCATAAGAATTGGACATTTAAAGAGATGGTCTTTGTAAAGCTGTTTTCAGAGATAATATTTTCAAAATTGTATTCTCCCATGTTGATGGTAACAAAAATGCACATTAGTGCTATTTCGGTTCATGCTAAACCGCCACATCTACCTATCCACCTAAATCCCAGATTGATCAATTTTGAAAAGTATTTTTCTAAATTCAACAAACATGTCAAGTCCTAATAGCCTTACAGTGACTTTTTCGAGATGTATTGGACGTTTTTGGATCTCATGTAGATTGGTATTGTTCCGAATTTCCTCTCAAACGGTTCCTAATGGAGAAATCGTTCTCCAAGCAGTAAGTCTCTACTCGTTTGATAATTTTCTTCAACATTCGTTTTCAGCCATTGCGTCAGCCCATGCTGGTGCTGTGTACAATAAGGCTGAGCTTACTCCTCTAGAAAAAAGTAATCTGCGACTGCCTCTGGGTCCACCGATGTTTGCTAAAATTCTTGCAAGCGATGACTGGACGACCTCGGCTTTCTTTTCAATGAAGTCTAGCTGTGCCTTGAAGTTAAGTCTATTGTCTATCGTTACACTGACGTAACGGATTGCGTTTCTCGATCGAACTGTTTGAAACACCACTATTCTCGGCTGGTTGTTAGAACTGCTTTGGTTTTATGTTCTGCTAGGTCATGGCGAGCCGACTTCAAGTAGGCTTTGATTACAAATATCGATCTCGTGATTTAAGACCAATCTGCAGTAGTTTTCTAGTAAATTCCGCATTCCATACATTTCTACAATAAGAATTCGTTGGCGAAATAAATCGTTCGATACATTTAGTTTCATAGAAGAAATAGCAGCATGACTTTGAAATTTCTCAAAATGGTAGATTTACCATTTCCACGTTATCAAAGCAGCCCTCCTGTGCTGTTTAACCCTTTATTTCTATTTGTAGAGCTGACAACCGGCTCAAGCATGTATTTCCTCGTTGACTTTGAAGGTACTTATCTCTTCAGAGATTAGGGATTGTATGATTTATAGATAATAAAATATGCAGTGGCGCTACAGTCCGGAATGCATCTGGGCCTCAAAAAACATGCCTCTCCAATTAGCCCGGTCCTTAGCTAACTGCCTCCAGTTGCGCACACCAACTTGGTTGAGGTCGGTTTCTACTTGTGCGCGCTACAGTCCGGGATGAACCTGGGACTCAACCAATATGCCTCTCCAATCAGCCCGGTCCTTAGCTAACTGCCTCCAGTTGCGCACTCCAAGTTGGTTGAGTTCGGTTTCTACTTGTGCGCGGTACAGTCCGGGATGAACCTGGGCCTCAACCAATATGCCTCTCCAATTTGCCCGGTCCTTAGCTAACTGCCTCCATTTGCGCGCTAGTTAGTTGAGTTCGGTTTCTACTTGTACGTGCTACAGTCCGGGATGAACCTGGGCCTCAACCAATATGCCTCTCCAATTAGCCCGGTCCTTACCTAACTGCCTCCATTTGCGCGCTAGTTAGTTGAGTTCGGTTTCTACTTGTACGTGCTACAGTCCGGGATGAACCTGGACCTCAACCAATATGCCTCTCCAATTTGCCCGGTCCTTAGCTAACTGCCTCCAGTTGCGCACTCCAAGTTGGTTGAGGTCGCTTTCTACTTGTGCGCGCCACTTAAGGTGAGGTCTTCCTCTACTGCGTCCGACGTCTGGCTGGGAATCGAAGACTCTGCGAGCCTGAGTATTGGTGTCCATTCGTTCTACATGGTCAAGCTATGTCGCTGTACAGCTCGTATAGTTCTTGGTTGAATCTTCGTCTCCAAAGTCCGTCATCGCAAACGGGACGGATTTTGCGAAGAATGTTTCTCTCGAATCGAAAAAGGATATCTTCATCCGCTTTATACGGTCCATGCTTCAGCGCCGTAGAGCAGGACTGGGATGATCAGGGTCTTATATAAGATCTCCTTAGTAGTTCGAGTGAGGGCTTTACTACTAGATTGCCTTCTTAGCCCGAAGAAACAGCGATTGGCAAGAGTAATTCTTCGTTTGATTTCTCATGAGATGTTGTTGTCAGAGCGGAGCCGAGGTAGACAAAGTCCCGTACTAGATCAAAGTTATATCTGTCAATGGTGAGGTTCTGTCCAATTCCTCGATGTTGTGTGTCCTTTCGTGTTGACAGCATATACTTAGTCTTACCCTCATTTACTGCTAAACCCATTTTTGCCGCTTCCTTCTCTATACTAGCAAACGTGGCTATGACATCACATTGAGTCCTACCAATGATGTCAATATCGTCGGCGTATCCTAGTAGTTGCACCGATTTTTGGAAAATTGTGCCTCTGATATTGGCTCGGGAGTTTTGCACAATCCTCTCAAGAATCAAATTGAAAAAGTCACATGACAGCGCATCGCCTTGCCTCAATCCTTTTTTGGTATCGAATGTGTCGGTCGTTTCCGACCCTGATGGTGCAGCGAGAATTCTCCATCGTCATCCTACACAAACGGACGAGTTTGGACGGTATACCAAAACTAGACATGGCTCTGTATAGTTCGTCTCTATAAATGCTGTCGTATGCGGCTTTTAAATCGATAACAAGGTGGTGGGTATCGATTTGGACTTCTTGGCTTTTTTCCAGGATCTGCCGAAGAGTGTAAATATGATCGATAGCTTGACACTACGGAAAATAAAAATATTGCTATTCTCATAGATAGCCAAGCGGCCATAAAGACCATCAACTCGACTACCATATCCTCCAAACTGGAATATTTTCTCAAATTTCTTTTTTTATTTGAAGGTACAATCCTTCCGGTTAATAATGGAAAATAATTTCATTCAAATGGCTGCCTCGGCTGGCCATGCAGTAGCCTACACGATCGGTCCAATTTTTAAGCACATTATCGATTGTGTGCAGCTGTATTTCACCAATGGCTTCACGAATATTGTCCTTTAAAGCGTCAATTGTCTCTGGCTTGTCGGCGTAACACTTATCTTTTACGGCACCCCACAAATAATAGTCCAACGGTGTCAAATCGCAGCTCCGAGGTGGCCAAAGGACATCAGCTCTGCGGCTGATAATGCGATCTTCAAAAACAGGGCGCAAAACATCGGGTGTAGCTTCGGCTGTCTGGCACGTAGCGCCGTCCTGTTAAAACCAAATGTTGCCAATATCCTCCTCTTCAATTTTTGTGAACAAAAATTCGTTCAACATGGCCCGATAACGATCGCCATTGACTGTAACAGCCACTCCTTGCTCATTTTCGAAGAAAAATGGCCCAATTATGCCTCTGGACCAAAATCCGCACCAAACAGTGACTCGTTTTGGGTGTATCGGCTTTTCAATGTATGCGTGCGGGTTTTCTGTGCCCCAAATGCGACAATTTCGCTTGTTTACATACCCGCCAAGACCCCCGCCAAGACCAAAATGAGCTTCATCTGAAAAGATGATTTTTTTGGCAAAATCGTCATCTTCTCTAAGTCGATCGCAGGCCCACTTAGCGAAGCGAAAATGCATTGGATGGTCAGTTGGCTTCAACTCCTGAACCAATTGGACTTTGTATGGCGTCATACCAAGGACTTTATGCAAAATTCGTCTCAATGATGTCTCCGGAATGTTCAATTGTTGTGAAACGACGGTGAATTGATGTTGATGGCGCTTCACGCACACTTTCTGCCACAGCAGCAATATTCTCGGGTGTACACACTGTTTTTGGCTTTTCACGCTTTGGTTTATCGATGAGGATGCCAGTTTCTTTCACTTTATTCACAAGATAACGAACATACGGAGCTGACGGTGCTTCTCTTCTTCCAAAATCCGTACGCAATTTTCGCACACATTCTGCAACATTACCATGATTTCAAAGTAATGTCGCAATATTTCCCAGCGTTGTTCAAGCATATGGACAACCATATTCGTTCAGCGGAAGGATAAAACGAATAATCTGTCAAATCAGACATGAGCAAAGTGTTACCATTCACAAAATAAAGACTAGTTGAAAAAAAAACGTTAGATGGCGGACCCGTTATTACCTAAGTTCCAGGTATGTTCCCACCCATCATCCCACATGTCCAAGAAATTCTTCAATGTGGAAGAACTTATTTTTAATTAAACAAAACATTTATTTATATATTTTTCGTTACTTTATAAGATTTGTAACGATTAGCACTTAGATCAGGTATTTGTGGAAGCAAAGAAAGACATTTTGAAGTATTAGACCAGAAATAAAAGACTTTGATGACCGACATACGTGTAAATAAAAAAAATCCTTTTACTTAAAACAGAATCATAAAATAAAAAACTTAATTAAAATCTATTTCAGCACACCTCGCTTAACCGATTCAGTGTCGATGCGTTAAATTCCAAAAAAATACTCACAACAAAAACTCAAAGTGTTAAAAAATGAAATTAAAGTGATCAAAAGCAAGTGTCCACCAACTACAACCATTCCATTAACACATTTTCTTTTATTTATATTAACCACCAAAATAATAAATAATATCTAACAACATATTCTGTGATTTTCTTGTTTAATTTCAGTCAATAAAAATATGATTTTGTGTTCAAACAATTGAGATTAATTTATAAAAAAAAATAATTTGTGATACAAAAATTGTGAAAACAGTGAAATAAAATATTTGAGATAGAAGAACCAACACTGCCAAATAAAATTTATTCTGTGTGTTTCCTGAGTAAGAGAAAACAACAAAATTACACTGATTCATCTAAAACGGTTCCCCTCGGAGAAATGATATTCGAAACATTATTGGTAATTTTTTTTTCAGTTCATTAAATTAATTTTTTTTTATTTCCTATAATTAACAGCAGCACTTGAATATTTCCTAACCATTAACAAAGCATAACATCGAAATTAAAAATTATGTAAAATATATTTTTAATGACTAACCACTGGCTAACTGGGAATTTATTATTATCGAAGATTATTTTTTTTTTATTTTTCGAAGATGTATGTAAAATAAGAAAAAGACGAAAAATAACACGCCTGAGAAAACAAATTCAGGGTCTCAAATAAATTCGATAGATACTTAGATACGAACTACCAAACAACTTGGATAAATATTGGAAATTCATTAAAAATAATTACTCGACTGTGATTATGTGGATTTTATTAGCCAAAGCGCACAAGACACGTCAAAATAAATTCAACGATGAGGGGTACACAGCGAAATAATGGCAAAGCACAAACATTTATTAAGTAAACATCTAATTTGAGGTTAGTTAATTGAAAAATCGTTTTGCATGAATACCCGTCTGGGGTATGGCTTAGTGAGTGTGTAGATAGATATTTGTTGGCAAAGAGGCATGAGATGTGCTTTGGTAAGTTGCCAAGTTAGCTTGGAAGATGGGGTTTAACTATTTTTTTGATTGAGTGGGTTTTTTTCAAGATGTTTGTTTTTAATAAGCAAGTTGAGGTCTTGAAAATCAGTGGATTGTTGTCTTTTTAGGGAACCTCGACATTGTGAGAAGGTGGATAAATAAATAAGATCAATTGAAAGAGTTATTAAGGTTGGAAATAAGAAATAATTTTTTTTTTAATTCAGATGTTTTTTTTAGGTTAGTAGCGCTTCTACTTTCCTAACGTAGCTGATAATACTTTCAGCCGAAGATTTTCTTAGTTCTTCGGGACTTAAAAATTCCCTGAAGAAAGATTCCCTACCATACCGTCAAGGGCCGGGCATTCACATATCATATGTTCGGCTGTTTCGTCTAGACATAGTCTGCACTCCGGTGAGCCCACCAGATGCATTTCATTTAGGTGATATCGCAGACCGTGATGACCAGTTAGGTAGCCTACTAAGTTTTTGATATCGTGCCTGCGAAGATTTAGTAACTTATTGGCATCTGCTTTGAAGGGCTGAATACCCAACTAACAATTATTCTTCTATAAGGCACAAAAATGTAATTTCCACAAGCATTTATTTCTATAGGCCTTATATAGTACTTGTGCACGGAGGTTAAAAATTTTGGCAGTCGATTGTTTCTGTAGAAGCATGTTTAAGACATTATGATGGCGTAACTTCTTTAAGGTTGTTTTCAAGCTTCCGGAGATGTGTGTACACGTAGCATAAGTTAAGATGTTTCGGTAGAACTTCGCACGAAGTTAATCCGAAGCATAGCATGTATAGAGCTTACGAATGAAGGCTTAAAAAAGCTAAGGTTAAAAGATCGGGAAAAAGGTGTAAAGATCGGGACAAGGTGTAAAAATTGGAAAAAAAGTGAAAAGATCGGGAACCTACCGAAGAATGAGTCAACACGATTCAAGTACTGCGTTGAATTTACTCGTCATGTTTAAGAGTACAGCCTAGTGGATAGCGTGTTGGACTACAGTGCGAGAGAACCCGAGTTCGAATCCCAGTAAGATGAGGGTTTTTATATAATTAATTGCATTGAAGTTCATACTTTCATAATAACGAATTGGGTTTTAATAATTATAAGAGATTGAAATTGAAATTAAAAAAGTAAGAATATAGAAAATCATAAAAAATAATGTTATTTTTCAACCTCGATAAGGCTTGCAAATATTTTCGGAATGACTTTTTGCGAAGCCTTTAATTTGCTTCTGTATGTCTTTTATAAGCAAATTAAGATTTTTCTTTGAGGCTTATTAGAAGTATGTAAATAAGTCTGATAGAAATAGCTTCCTAAATAGCTTCCTTAAAGTGCGCCAAATGTTTTTCCATAACACTTCCTACAAGTAATGTTGCTGGAAGGGAAATAGCTTTGATAGTGCTTTATCGAAGCGAAATTGTAAGTTGGGTAGCTCTTTTGGCCTGTCTTAGGCCTCGGATGTTTCCCCCAGTATGAAACACATCTGTTTTGTTCCCAGTTTTGTATAACCAGATTTATGGCTGATTTGGGGATTGTACAGAAGGGTTCAGGTCCAATGAAGGGGGTTTCCGAACCTTTACTGACTAGTTCATCGGCATTTTCGTTACCTATAATCGCCTTATGTCCGGGGACCCACCATAATCTGAAACTGAGTGTTTGGAGGGAGTTGAAGCAGTGTAGTACTGATTTGGAGTCAATAATGTGTGAGCTAAGGGCTTTTATAGCTGCTTGACTGTCCGTGAATATATGGATGTTTGCGCCTTTAATACCTGAGTTGTGTATTAGGTTTGCGCATTCTTTTATGGCATGGAGCTCAGCTTGGAATACACTAGGGGTTTTCCCGTAGGTATTGAGATGTTTTTATTTGGTCCATGTATGCCAGCTCCTACCCCTGAGTCCATTTTAGAACTATCCGTATACCACTTTAGGCCATTTTGGCAGTTTGGAGGGTTATTGATACACCATGCTTCCCTGGTTGTGATCTCCGTTGAGAATCTTTTGTCGAAGCATAGTGTCTTTGGTAGGCGGTCTGTAAGAGCACAGATCATGTCAAGTTCTGTAAGTTCGGATAGAAGTGCAATTAGTTTTAGATGTTCACTAATGTTTAACTCTTCCGCTTGTGTCAAACTTGCTGAGCTGCGAATTGCCACTTTTTTATATAAATATGGAGGGGCGTTAGTCCTATTAAGGCTTCCATAGCCGCCGTGGGACAGGTACGCATAGCTCCGGTAATGCCCAGACAGGCAAGCCGTTGTACCTTGTTTAATTTATTTACAGTTGTTTTTTGGGTGACTTTGTTCCACCATACTATTGAAGCGAATGTTATAATGGGCCTGACCATGATCGTGTAGATCCAGTGTGTGGTCTTTGGAGAGATTCCCCAGGCAAGCCCAGAAAGCTTTGGTTGCTTTTTGAATTTTGTTGTTGATGTGGGAGTTCCAGCTTAGTTTTTTGTCGAGGATCACTCCAAGATATTTTAATTCGTTGGATTACTCAATGTACGTACCATTCATTGAAATTTGGGTAAGATTTGATTTCCTCCTTTTTGTAAAAGGGACGATGATAGCCTTGCTGGGGTTTATAGAGAGACTTTCTTTATTACACCAGTCTATGACTATCTTAAGGGCGTTTTGCAAACGTGTTGTAACCTCGCTTGGTTCTTTGCCCCTAATTATGAAAAAAATAATTTACTTGTTACTTTTAAAAGAAGAGTTCACTTGTTATGTTCATAACCTAGCGATAATGACATTAAGTGAAACAAAGCTGGAGAAAGACAATGATCTCAGTGATTAAGTGAAAGAACCCAAGGACATTACCAATAGACGATATAAAATGATTGCCAGACTAAAATAGTAAATCGATAATCATTCGCATTCCACCAGAGCATTCCATGGCAATAAGGCGTAATAATTCTAAGACTGATTCGCAAAGACATTTGGACCCCCCATCCTTAGATGTAAAGCCTGCGACCGATTGTAATCGGGCAACGACAACGACAACGACTTCGGCGAAAATGTTATGCTTCTCATAAAATCAGGCGACAAATGGATTCTCTAGCAGGGAATGGGAGGTAATTCTGGTGAAATCGGAAAATCACAAAAACTGGAAACAGCACAAAAATTAAGGCAGGACTGCGCCAGCAAAAAAGTGAATCCTTCTGAGCTGTTACTGTTGCTAAAAAATTATTTAATGCCGGTAAGCGGCATCGGGAGGATTGTTAAGCGTGTCCGTGGTTTTGGTAATAATGGCCGATAATTGAGGGGAAAGGACATTTGCAGGTTTCTATATAAAACACACTCGTACCCGAGTGGGTTTATCGTTTAGGAGGCATTTAGGGAAGAGCCTTGACATGGCATAATTGAAACTGATTGTGTTGATGAGTTTTTACAGCTGAGGCATGGTCATGCTCAATCCAATTTAAATAGGACTACTACGAAATAATAAATGAGAAGTCTAGATGTGCCTCCTTCCTTCCTTAAGTGGCGCTACAGTCTGGGATGAACCTGGGACTCAACCAACATGCCTCTCCAATTAGCCCGGTCCTTAGCTCCAGTTGCGCTCGCTAAGTTGGTTGAGGTCGGTTTCTACTTGTGCGCGCTACTTAAGGCGAGGTCTTCCTCTACTGCGTCCGACGTCTGGCTGGGAATCGAAGACTGCGAGCCGGAGTATTGGTGTCCATTCTTTCTACATGTCCTAGCCATCTTAAACGTCCAATGCGGAGTTTTTTGACTAGGGGTATGTCGCTGTACAGCTCGTATAGGTCGTGGTTGAATCTTCGTCTCCATAGCCAAAAGCAAACGGGACTGAAGATTTTCCGAAGAATTTTTCTCTCGAATCGACCAAGGATTTCTTCATCCGCTTTTGATACGGTCCATGCTTCAGTGCCGTAGAGCAGGACTGGGATGATCAGGGTCTTATATAGGATCTCCTTAGTAACGTTCTGTCCAATTCGTCGATGTTGTGTGTCCTTTCGTGATGACAGCATATACTTAGTCTTGCCTTCATTTACTGCTAAATCCATTTCTGCCGCTTCCTTCTCCATACTAGGAAACGTGGCTATGACATCACGTTGAGTCCTACCAATGATGTCAATATCGCCGGCGTATGCTATTAGTTGCACCGATTTTTGGAAAAGATGTTCCTCTGTTTTTGGCTCGGGAGTTTTGCACAATCCTCTCAAGAATTAAGTTGAAAAAGTCACATGACAGCGCATCGCCTTGCCTAAATCCTGTTTTGGTATCGAATGTGTCGGTGAGGTCGTTTCCGACCCTGATGGAGCAGCATCTCCATCGTCATCCTACACAAACGGACGAGATTGGGCGGTGTACCAAAACTAGACATGGCTCTGTATAGTTCGTCTCTATAAATGCTGTCGTATGCGGCTTTGAAATCGATAAATAAGTTGTGGGTATCGATTTGAACTTCTTGGGATTTTTCCAGGTTCTACCGAAGTGCGAAGATTTGATCGGTTGTGGACTTTCCTGGCCTAAAACCACACTGATAAGGGCCGATCAGGTTGTTGGTAAACGGTTTCAGGCGTTCACATATTACGGCAGATAAGATCTTGTAGACGATGTTGAGGAGACTTATGCCTCTGTGGTTCGAGTAGTTCAGGTTGTCTCCTTTTTTTGGATCGGGCAAACGATGCTGTGGTTCCATTCTTCAGGCATGCTTTCATCCGACCAGTTTTGGTTTATGAATTGGTGGATGTTACTTACCAAGTCATCTCCGCCAGCTTCATAAAGCTCAGCTGGAATACCGTCATTTCCGGAGGCCTTGATAACCTTTAGTTTAGATATTGCTATCCTAACTTCACTTAGGTCGGATATGGTTGGCAGTTTTAGCTGTCGTCGCCAATATTAAATGGTTCTTTCTGCTTAACAGAGAAATGGTGTTCGTCATTAACAGTCTGCAGAGGTGGTTCCTCCATAACCTCAGCGTTGACTGTGTCTCAACTAAGATATTTCCTTGTTCATCTCGACAGCCTTTTGAACTCTTGTGATTGCAAGTTATCAGGATTGAAATTTCTTATAATCATACCTCTCTGACAATGTCATCTATGGGATTTGAAATGAGGTCCCGGTGCTTTTGTAATTCATCAAGAAAACATAGAATACCCGTTCTGCAACTGTATAAGTGGTTTCTAGTGGTTGCAGGTTATTAGGATCGAAATTTCTTATACTCGTGGCACTCTGATAGTTACCTTATAATGTCGCGCCTCTAGTAATTGAAATGAGGACCTGTTGGTGGAAGATTTTATGAATCTTCTTTGTTTATGATAAATTACGCGATCCGGTTAGGGCAAAGCTTTGAGCAGTAGTTTGTGTTTCCAAGGTTGTTTTATTCAGCAGACACATATTGGTCCAATATGGTGGCATGTTGGATTTCAACATTTGCACCATAAAAAGGACAAGAAAGTGCTTTGTTTCGATGTTTCTAAGAACGCTTAGTCAGCCAAAATACCATATCTATGCTTTTGGTCTGTCGCAACTTTGTCAATTTGATGACTGACAGCCCGTTGGATCAGAGACATCCATGTCATGTTGTGGATGTTGATATCAAAGTGTGGTTACAGAATGCAGACTATTGGATCAATTCGTGCCAATTGACCTAAGTCTATTGCAGACATGGTATAGTGTTGGTTTTTTTCCTACAATGCTGCTGTATGTCCTTTTTTGTATTGACAGGGTGAATCCATCAAAGTTCCTTTAGGTAGTCTTGCTGTTAAGCTGCACTTTTTAATACAAATTTACTAGCAATTTATGTAAAATACCAACGAGGTTTTTATTTTTGTGATTAGCGATTCTGTCAGCAAGAAAATTCGGCCATTACGGGTATCTTAGTTACTGCATTAAGTAGTTGAGTAGCTAACCTAAAACACTATCTAGAGGCAAGATTATCTTGCCTTTTTGATGAAATTCCTTAGATAATACGCCTCTTATTGGCCTACGACCTACAAGTCGACTTAGTTCAAATAAGATTTTCACCTTGTACCTTGACAGAAATGGATCGGTTTTTAAAGAGGTCATGGTGGTAACAAATGTTTGTTTCTAGAAATTGCTTAAAATATATTCATCAACTTTAACCTGTCTACTGGTGAGTCCTATATGCAAACTCAATTTCTGCAATCGCATAGCTCTATGTCTCATTTTAGTAAATGCATTAGCAGCCCTTTATTCCGAGGCTTTTAAAATGAGGGTGCAGTGGATATTGTGATGAATAATAAAGAAGACCTAATGAATTTTAATCCAAGCTCCACTGTCAAACACTTAGAAAACATGTATTCCAACGAATTCTAATACAGTTCTGCATTTAACACATTTTAGATTAATTTATTCTGAAAAGTTTTCTCATTGGTTTATTTAGGAATATGTGGCAATCGACTTAAAAAAATCCTCAGATGAGATTTATATAGAAGATCACCGGTGTTTTTATACCGAAATGATGATACATACTATTTCATCGACAAATCTGTTACTCACTGCATTATAAATCAGAATTACCTTTCGAAAGCACTCAAGACAAATGTAACTAAACGATCTTCGTGTTAAAATTAATTTATATTAACGACCCAACATAAACGACAACACTTTACCAAATTGGTGTGGATTTTGTTTATAACTTCCTTTTACAACCAAATGATTGACGATCACGTGTCCTTTGCCGCTAATTTACCACATCTCAGATAATTAAAATATTAACGACCTTCCACATCGTGCATCTGTCTTAAATTATTTTTTTATTCATCGTGAGTTAATTTGGTAGCAGTTTTTGTGTATCGGTGGGGACGTTATAATGGAAAAGGATGTTGTTGAGGTTGATATGCTAATCGTTTCATTAGCAAAGGGGGTATTTTATGAACAACAACTTATGATGTACCGATTTTTTTGCAGGTTCCCAATCATTGATTTGAATGCACCTAATATTTAAATATTTCATTCACAATCCTAGAAAGCTTTCTACTGCTAAATATTTATACTTACAAGACGCTGTGCGAAAATATTAATCAGCATTTAGTATATGAAATGAGCATTCAAAACCGACCACTGCTTGTAGGTCATTCACATGCTAAAACCATTCGGATGTGGCGCATCTAATTCGTTGAATACTTACACGATTACTCAAATGTTTTTACTAAAATTTAAACATTTTTAATGCACTAAGACCTGTTTTTTTGTCATGATCAATTATTAAACAATTTTGATGTAAATTTGCATCTTTAATCGACTCATACATTGACTTGAATTAAACCCTGGAATACATTTAAAAATTGTTTACTTACCCCCCAAAGCTATCCAACTTGTTTTAGTAACCATCTCCTCATCACCAACTCCATCCAGTGGTTTGCCTTGGATAGAATTTTTAAACAAAAATTCAAGGTTCTCACTTATTTGAATTTTATCATTCGTCGTGGTTTAATTCAACCGAAACTTGAAAATATAACCATTCACTTGGATTGTTATTTACTTGACTAAATGAAATGAAATCATCAGCTGTTAGTGGTGAGTTAATTGATCATGATTTAGTCATCGACCGCGTCTTGATACTGCTGTTCTAAGTAGGTCTTGAGGTTGAATTTATAGTGGTGTTCTTTGAAATTCATTTTATTGTGGTGCCTTCTTTAACGAGTTTTGCATTTAGATCTTCTCTGTGGGAAAGAGATCACTGTTATTCGTTGGAATAAAATCCGAAAATGTAAATGAAAAGAAATCGCATTTAAATAGCAAAATTTAACTACTGACCTAAATCTATCTTTGGAGATAGAAAAGTGACATTAAAATACGTTGCAAACAGTTAGGTTGGAAGGAAGTTTGCTTTTGTGTGTCTGGTTGTGAACATTTTTAGAAGTATTGACGGATGCCTTTGTTTTTGGGTCTTGTTATGTCAGAAGAGTTGTGAAAGAATGTATTTCATAGTTTAATGTATACGAGATAAATATCTAGTACTTTTGTATTGTTTTTTGCTATAAATAGTCCCCCAACAAAAATTAGGAAGAAATCTTCTTTTCTCATGTGCATGAAACGAAAGAGTTGTAATGCAAACTGAGCAGTTTTTGTGAGAGATTTTGTAAGACAAACGTATTTCGAGGAGGAAAACAAATGAAATAACTGGCATTAGCGGCATATACAGAGCCTAAAAACTTCCATCTTCCTTCATTTGTGTGTGCGAAGTTATTATTTATGCCACAAGAAAGAGTAGCTCCTCTTTTAAGTCGAATCCAAACGGCATGTTTGAGAAGCTTTTCAACGACAGTATTACTCTTGGATGTTTGTCAGACTTTCGCAGGAGTTAGATCATTGAAAAAACTTAGATGTTGTCACTTTCGGGATTGAAACCAGGAACCCTACGCTTTGTACAAGGTATTCCATAAGGCCACTGCACTGGAGGAGAAATAAAAAAAAAATCAGTTATAAACTTTCTACGAAAGTTGCAGGATTTATAAAGCATGTATTCACCTGCATGGACATTTTTGTATATGCAGACATTTTTCAAAAAAAGGTTCCATGCTTCAGTTCAAAATGCTGCACATAAATTCAAGAAACCAATACCTTCCTAATCTTTCATAGATTATCGGCCCTATCGAGGTATCCGTCGGAGCGGGAAAATTCTCGGATTTTGTACAGTTCGAACGCTAAATTGTTACAAAAGCAGACATTACTGCCATCGAAGAAATACGGTAAGATGGGCCTTGCAAAAGGAGCATCAAAGACAGCTAGGACATGTAGAGCCAATGAGTACCAATAATCTGGCCAATTAATTATTCGATTCCCAGTTAGATGGATGATGCGGTATGACTTGATTTGGCGCGAACTAGCAGAAATCGACTTGAAGGGCACAACTGAAGACAGTTAAACTGGTGTAAGGAGGCTATAAGACAATTGGCCTTATCAAGGCATCCGTCAAAAAAATACAAATACAAATTTTTGGCGCAACAGGCTCGTTATTACCCAGGGCCTAGCTTTCTCACAACCATTCATGTGTGCGTGTGTACTTCTTGCACGATGGCGGGACCTCCTGTTTTATGCCGACTCCGAACGGCTAAGTTGAGATAAGCTATTCTTAACAATTGATACTACTCGGACGATTTGTCAGATCATCACGAGAGGAGGGCCAGTGAAAAATCATTTAGGTGTTGCTACGGCTGGGAATCGAACCCAGACCTTCTGCGCGGCAGTTCATCGCACTAACCATCGCGCCACTAAGCCCTCAAGGCATCCATCGGAGCGGAAAATTATCGGATTTTGTAAAATTCGGAGGATTTTAGCTTAAAGGTTTTCTTCCGAAAAGCTGTTAGGAATTTTTCTCCGACATTTTGTAACGCATCCCGGCGAATTACGTTGAAGTGCGTTCAGGTGCATTTTTCGTGCAATTTTTGACAGCTAATTGAAATTCTTTTTCCGTTTTCCTCCAACACGAATTCTTTGCGGAATTTATTTACAGACGTCGCATTGGTGTAGTGTTCTTTCCGATGACAAATACCTTGAAAGGAATTTAAACCTCCGACGAAGTTTGCGTTGCGGAAAATTGTACGCTCCGACGGATACCTGTATATTCGTATAGTTAGGATTTAAAGGTGTCCTTCCAGAAATTTCTTATCATTCTTCATAAATAGAATCTCCCACATCAGTTATACATACCATGCTTACAATTGGTTCTCCCATGAATGGTTGGAACAACTACTCATGAAAGTTTTGCAAACGTTAGGTTAAGTTAGGTTGAAGTGGCTGCACGCTATGCGCGTGCTCACTTAGAACAAAAAGGTCCATTGTGGTACCACATGGATCCTCCGACCCTATATTCGTACGCCTAATTGAACCATTCAGAGCGTAGGAGGTTCCTGACACTGATATTAGCCAGATCACTTCGACTATCGAAGAAGTAGTCTCCCAGATGAAGTTTCCTTTTTACTGAGAGAGCCGAACAAGAGCAAAGAAGGTGAGTGATACTCTCCTCCTTGTCCTCATCCAGGCAGCTTCTACAGAAGTAATCGCTGAATAGGCCTTGTCTTCTTGCATGTATGCCTATAGGACAGTGTCCTGTGAGGACACCGATTAATGTGTGGATGTATTATCTGTTCAGCATTATTAAGTAGATGGAGCGCTTCTAGTTAAAGCTAGGCCAGAGTTGCTTGGATATTTGGCATGCTGTTCCATTTATCCATCTGCGGTTTGCTTTCTTGATAGCATCTTGCTTGATCAGTAATTTCCATGTAGCAAGGGGCATACCTATCATGTCCACTGGTGGTAGAATATCAAGGGTAGGGCCCTGTCTGACAAGCTCATCTGCCTTGCAAAAGAGGTAAATGGTAAAATGCTCCGCCATCTCGTCAAGAGACAGTCGGCATTCGTGGGCTGATTTTGAATTGAACGAGATTGGTTGCAGGGATTGGATTGCCGCTTGACTGTCGCTGAAGCTGTTAATATTCTTCGTGGATATTACATTCCCTTTCAGCCAGGACAAGGCTTCTTTGATTGGCATGATTTCCCCCTGGAAAACGCTACAATGACCGGGAAGGCGAAAGGTATGCTTAAGTTAAGTATCTCGGAGAAAACACCTCCACCCACTCCAGATTCTGTTTTAGACCCATCCGTGAAGATGTGAATCGAGTTATTGGTTTCGATCGGATCCGACTCCCATTCAAGGCGACTTGGAATGGTTGTCCTGCAGTTATGCTCAAAACTGAGTTGGGTGGTGATATGGTCGGTGTTTTTTGTAGTGTTAAGGTGATTCAGAATCATCGTGTGTTCACCCTGACGAGGCTCTCAGTCTTACAGCTATACAAGCTGTGGTCTGTTTACCGTAGATATCTAGGGGCACTAGATGTAGGATAGCACCAAGGGCTGCGGAGGGGGTTGTTCTTAGAGCTCTACTAATGCATATGCCGGCTGATCTTTGAACTTTACCTAATAGGTTGCGGTTGGAGGCTATTTCTAAAGCCGTCCACCAGACTAGGACACCATACATAAATATGGATCTAATGATAGACACGTAGAGCCAGAAAGAGATATGTGGTTGCATGCCCCATTTCTTTCCGATTGCCCTTTTACAAGAGTACAGGTGGCTTCCTTAACGCGTTCTTGGATGTTGGCTTTCCAGTTAAGTTTTTTATCCGAAACCAGACCTAGGTATTTGGCTGATTCTGCGAACTTGAGACTGACGCCATTCAGTTCGGGAGGGTCAATTTGCGGAATTTTATCTTTCCTGCTGAAAAGGACAAATTCGGTTTTTGAGGGTTTACAAAGAGACTATTTTCTCTAAGGATATTTAGGTATTTCCCTGATACAGCAATTGCCACGTCTGAGAAGTGGGTGAACCATTATCGGTAGGTGCGGGCTTGAAGCCGAACAGCCGGTTGGACCTTTGAGGTTTGGGTTGATTGGGGGAGAGTCCACTTGCAACGCCTGTCCAAGGTTTGGGTTCGGAACAGGTGTTTATACCGTCTCCCTTGGAGCAGAAATGCAATCGGCAGCCTTTGGGGTTCCTTCCTTTCCACAGTTGCCTGCTAGGCTCAGACCAGGTTTATCCCAAAGTCATTTTTACCTTGACTGCGGCAGTGCTTCCGAGGTGCTGGAAAAGAATTTTTTTGATGGACCGACCTCCCGTTTTTTTGTTTTTCCTTGATTGCGGCAGTACTTCCGAGGTGCTGGAAAATTTGGATTTTTTTTTTTTGGTGGACCGTCCTCCCGTTTTTTGTTATGCTATGTGTGTTGTTTTATGATGTATTCATGTTAGATCCCACGAGTAGCGGAGAAAGTCAGTACACATACACATAGATCTGCACTATGTAGGCAATGCAGGGTAATGCACAGGTTGCCTGGTATCCGGATACTCCGTTAGCGACTGAGCATTTGATAGGGCCCTCAGCCATGTCGATTATCGGCACGGGTCGTGTAACACCTTAATCCAGCCCTTTAGTTTTTTTTGGTCCGCTAATGGTATTGAGTATTTCCAATAGCCCTGCGAGTATGTCGGCCATAATGCTTACACATTGTACACAGGGGCCCCCTATTTTCCAACCGGGGACGCGCGCCGATAGGAGAACAACTAAACTCCTACGGGTTTAGCAAACGTTGCAACCCCTTCATTTTTTTTTTACTGCCCCACCTTTTTAGAGGGTCTGACAAACATCAATAAATATAGGAACGCCATGTTGAACTTCATAAATTTGCCGTTCGATGTCGGCGTTCAACACGAGGTCTTCTTCTTTGTGGCAACAAATATAACATCACACACAAAAATAAATGGAGAAGCTAGGTTCAAGGCCCTGGATTGCTGCTTTCAGTTGCATCCCTTGTTAGGAATCCCTTGAAAAATGCTGTGAAACACTTTGAGTTGGTTAAATAGTTTGTCAACATCGCGCATCGACATCTTCAATGGTGGTACTATACCATTATTTACCAAAGGAATATTACGTAAGCAAGTGATGCCATAAGAAATATTTTTAAAATTGCTTGACAGAGTGTCAATATTAGACATTTATAACCTATATGGGCCTATCAATCCACCGTTTAACCATGCATTCCCATGAAGCTCAATTTCATGGAGAAAATCTATCTTTTTAGTAATTTGTTCGTCGGAAGTTTTAAAAAGAATGAGACCTTCGAATTCTGACGTTTTATTCGACTTCAATGGTTGTCACTAAAAAAAAGTTAGAAACTCTTACCTTCGGGCACTCAACTATTGATCCCATGCTTAGCAATCCACCGTTTAACCATACATTCCCATGAAACTCAATTTCATGGGGAAAATCTAGCTTTTTAGTAATTTGTTCGTCTGAAGTTTTAAAAAGAATGTGACCTTCGAATTCTGACGTTTTTTTCGACTTCAATGGTTGTCACTAAAAAAAAGTTAGAAGCTCTTTGCTTCGGGTACTCAACTATTGATCCCATGCCTAGCAATCCACCGTTTAACCATGCATTCCCATGAAACTCAATTTCATGAGGAAAATCTAGCTTTTTAGTAATTTGTTCGTCGGAAGTTTTAAAAAGAATAAGACCTACAAATTCTTACGTTTTATTCGACTACAATGGTTGTCACTAAAAAAAACTTAGAAGCTCTTACCTTCGGTTACTCAACTATTGATCCCATGCCTAGCAATCCATCGTTTAACCATGCATTCCCCATGAAACCCAATTTCTTCATTCGCCGTTTCAAGCTATCTCTCTTTTATCGAATGACATAATACCGCGCAACCCAGAAACACACTCACCACAGCTGAATAAAATATACTTGCGATTTGTTTTGCATCGTCTTGTTCGCGTCTTATGACTTTCGGTCAAAACAACTCCTCACACAGCCTGTACTGCCATATCCAGAGACCACCACTTAACTGTGGTATTCTATGCCTACAAAGATGAAAATTGCTCACCATCACCATTACAACCATCCCGGTACCTTGTCGCACCATATTTGGTTTTCCAATTGATATCTTTGACGCTCTAATCCACGCTTACCACCGTTGCTGTTGGCCACAAATCGCCTCATTAAAATGTCGTTTAATTTTTTTTCGAAATTACTTCGCGCACCCTCATGGTCATCTGACCACTTAATGAACAAAATTTTTATTTTTTAAAACTTTTTGAAATGGCAAAGGTGCAAGCTGATGACGTAGTTATTTTTTTTAAGTACATATACCGTAATGCGATTTTTTTTATGGCAAAAACTATATTTCCTTCATTCCAACCTCCCCCGATGTGTTCCACTTTTTAGCAACAACTGTCACATGGCCATGCAGTTTTTTTTTCTACATTTCGAACACAGGTGGGTTGGTGTTGGTGGTATAGGAGAGCGCAGTGAAAGCTGTTGCACACTACATTTGTGTGCGTTTTTTTTTTTTCTTAAATGCGTGTAGGTTGACTATTTTTGGAAACTTGTTAACTTGTCGGATGACGAGAAAGAAATGAAAACTTGTGAAAAATTGGTGGTAAATGATGTTTTCCTGTGTGTCGGTTGTGTCATGTTAAATTGGAAACACACTCTCTGAATACGGTGTGTGGGCTGTAAAAGGCGATTTCCGGATTAAGAAATCCGATTTAATCTGATGTGGCATGCGTATGTAGGCCTGGTGAGCGCATGGAAATTAAACATCATTGCCAGACGTGGGGTAAGGTGTGTCATACTCATACGAGAGTATGTACGGATTAAGGGTGCGGAATGATATATTCTACTTACATATGTCAAAGACATTTCTCTGCGACAAATTATGTCAATTCGTGATTGAGTACAATTGTGGAAAAAAGTCATAAATTCATTTGACTGGCTATGGGAGATAATTTGCATAAATTAGCTAAGGAATCCTTTGTGCATGATGAAATTCTTAATAAAACAAAAGTTTGACTGCCAATTTCGTACATCCGGCTTATGATTTTGATCAGAGTGATGTCAGAAAAGGATGACAGAGGGAGGTTTGTTTTTATTTTATTATTTGTCATATACATATAACAACGAGGATTTTTGTCATTTTTCAAAGGGGAAAAGCCATATATTGTGCTTAACCTAAGTATCGGCTTGAGCCCAGTCTAGCCACCAGTATCGGTCTCTATTTAACCTGATAGTGTTACTTTTATCGCGATCAGGTATGCTAATGCAGTATCTCATTTGATCAGTATTCCCGTCAGCCGACTCAAAAGGCTCGTAAATGATCCTTTTATCTGTTGCTCTCCTTGCAGCATGGTATATTATTGAAACGTTCGTTGAATCCTATAGGTAACCATATGCATCCAGAAACAGAAATGTTTCTGGCGGAATGTATCCACTTTCCAAGGTATTTCTGAAATATCCAGGATTCGGATAGAATAATCCAGAGATACATTCGTTTTCGCTAACACTTGCCGAACGAACAAAGTGATTCCTTGCAAGATCTCGAATGACATTTTCAATTCTGGACACACCGGAAGTATCCAGAAGTCTTTTGTTTGAGACGTAATGCCTATAATCGGAATGTGCACTCCTATACATCTATGTGCAGGCTCTGAGACATTTGCGCTCGAACACTCGAAGCTTTTCCATATACGATGGGTTAATGTTCCACCACACTGGACTCGCATAAGTCAGAATTGGACGAACGAATGCTTGGTAACAAATGATCTTCACATCGGATCTAAGATAGTTGGAATAAAACAGGCTTTTTAGCGACATGAATGCCACTCTTGCCTTGTCTAATTGAATATTTATATGCTCATTGTAATACAGAAACTTGTCCAAATGAACACTTAAAAATTTTACCACGGTCCTCGACTCGATCCGAAGACCATTTGAACTCGTTATTTTGAGATTTCTCCAGTTGCGTCTCAAATCTTAATAACCGCGTCTTATTGGGGTGCGGAACAGTATGGTTTCACATTTCGTATAGCAGAAAGCTTGGAACCTATCAAACTTGCTTTGAAGTTGGATGTGAATGTCTTCAATTTTTGAGCCGCTTGCATACAGTATAGCGTCGTCGGCGAATGCTAATGAATTGTCGAGTTCCCTAAGTATATCAGGAATGTAGATATTGAAGAGTTGTGGAGCAGTTACTGTGCCTTGTAGTAGACCATTATGGACATTAAAAACTTCAGCTGTCGAGTATTCTCTAACTGTTACGACAAATTTCTTTCCGTATAGCATGGATGATATCATCTTTGTAAGATGAGATGGAAATTCATATCGAATAAGTTTATAAATTAACCCGTCAATCCAAACTGTGTCAAAGGCTTTTTCGATATCCACTAGGCAGGCAGCTGTACATCTTTTGGCGTGAAATGAAGCCGTCGCGTCTGTGTAGTATTTTTTTCGATGACACATACCTCGAATGCAATTTGAACCTCCGACGAAGTATACGTTGCGGAAATTTCTCCGCTCCGACGGATACCTCGATAGGGCTGATTGTGACAAAAAAAACAATTTAAAACAAACTGAAACCAGACATTTTCTAGTAATGTATCCCAAATGGTTGGTGTTGTAGAACGAGGGTAGACTCTGATTGGCGTTAACTTGGCAATGCCCAGTGTTGCAACTTTGACTACACATCAAATGTGCTTATCTTTACCTCCAAGTGGTAACCATCGGATACTGGTCTCATCCAACCGGATTTGACTTGCTAAACGATAAGTGCGAGTGTTGATAACACGACGAAAAACAGCAACACTATAAACACCCTGGTGAGAATGGCACGGATGAATACCCGGCCTGCTGTCCCAGGCGAACCTAGATGAGCTGCTCTGACATATTCGGACAACAGGTTGTCTAGGAATTTCAAGGGTTAGTCAGGCCCCTTGAACAGAGATGGTGGCGGATGAACCGAAAGGCCAACGGCAGCGCTCAATCCCGTAGTGGATACTGATGGCCCCGTGTCCTAGGGGTATCTAATAAATTGGAACTGGCCCTCCAGGTTGGGGGTTGTGCTTTGGGTTAACTACCCACCCACAGAAAAAAAAACATGGTTACGAAGCAACCAATAGCCTCGGAAAGGACTGATTTTATTGTTGACGACCCTGCTAAACGAAAAAAGGACAACGACGTTCGTATCTGCACCTGGAATGTGAGAACATTAAACAGGAGAGGTGCAGGCGAACAACTAGCGGAAGCCCTAAACTGCTACAAAGCAGACATTACTGCCATCCAGGAAATACGATGGGATGGGCCGGGCAAAAAGAGGATGAAAAACTGTGACATATACTACGGACCGTGTTATAGTGAGCAGAAACAGCGACTATTCGGATGCGGATTTGTTATAAGTGCCAGACTTAGGCAAGAAGTCTTATGTTTCCAAGACATTAGCGAACGCATAGTAACAATCCGCATCAAGGCCAAATTCGCCAACATAAGCCTTATATGCGCTCACGCTCCGACGGAAGAAAAAGATGATATAGCTAAGGATTGCTTCTACGAGCTCCTCGACAAAACCTATGAGCGACTACCGAAGTATGATGTTAAAATCGTGCTGGGAGATTTTAACGCAAAGGTAGGAAGAGAAGACATCTTTAGAAGTATTGTCGGAAAACATAGCCTACACGACAACACGTCTGGTAACGGACTTAGGCTAATTGATTTCGCTACGGAACGAAATGCCACTATAGCCAGCACACGGTTTCCTCACCTCGATATCCATAAGGGGACATGGCGGTCTCCAGATCAACGAACGGTCAACCAAATTGATCACATTGCGATAGATAAGAGGCACGCATCCAGTATTTTGGATGTCCGAACATTCCGAGGAGCTAACATCGACTCGGATCACTACCTTGTAGCAGCCAAGGTAAGAATGCGGATATCCACCACGCCACAACAATCCAGAAATACTGTGAAAAAATTTAATGTCGGAAGACTGCAATCGCAAGAGACCGCCAAGACCTTCGCACAACGCGTATCCCTTAACCTCTCGATCAACACCATACCACCAGCATCGAATGTCGAAGAGCAATGGCAACGATGCCAACAGGCCATTAGATCAGCCGCAACTGATGTGCTAGGTTTCTCACGCCCACCAGCAAGAAACCCCTGGTTTGATGAGGAATGCCGACAGATGCTCGCAGCCAAGAACGAGGCCTACAAGGCTAAGCTGCAGGTGAAGACGAGAGCTGCCATTGAGCTCTATAGGCAAAGAAGAAGGGAAGAACATCGGCTTTTCAGAAAGAAGAGAAAAGAGCAAGAAAAGCGCGCGATCGAGGATATAGGGAGGTGCCACTCCAGGAACGATGTTCGCAAGTTTTACCAAAGTGTAAAACGTCAAAGCCAAGGATACAAGGCTCGAACAGAATCCTGTCGAGATGAACAAGGAAATATTGTAGTTGAGACACAGTCGATGCTGAGGATATGGAAGAACCACTTCTGCAGACTGTTAAACGGCGATGACGAACAACATTCCGCTGTCAGGCAGAACGAACCATTCAATATTGGCAACGACAGCGAAAACTGCCAACCACCCGACCTGAGTGAAGTGAGGATAGCAATATCTAAACTCAAGCTTAATAAGGCTGCCGGAAATGACGGCCTTCCCGCTGAGCTCTATAAGGCCGGCGGAGATGACTTGGTAAGTAACATCCACCAACTCATAAGCCAAATCTGGTCGGATGAAAATATGCCTGAAGAATGGAACCTCAGCATCGTTTGCCCGATCCACAAAAAAGGAGACCCTCTGAACTGCGCCAACTACAGAGGCATAAGTCTCCTCAACATCGCCTACAAGATCCTATCTGCCGTAATATGTGAACGCCTGAAACCGTTTACCAACAACCTGATTGGCCCTTATCAGTGTGGTTTTAGGCCAGGAAAGTCCACAACCGATCAAATTTTCACACTTCGGCAGATCCTGGAAAAAACTCAAGAAGTCCAAATCGATACCCACCACCTATTCATCGATTTCAAAGCCGCATATGACAGCATTTATAGAGACGAACTGTACAGAGCCATGTCTAGTTTTGGTATACCGCCCAAACTCGTCCGTTTTACCAAAAAAGGATTTAGGCAAGGCGATGCGCTGTCATGTGACTTCTTTAATCTGATTCTTGAGAGAATTGTGCAAAACTCCAAAGCCAACACCAGAGGCGCAATTTTCCAAAAGTCGGTGCAACTACTAGCATACGCTGACGATATTGACATCATTGGTAGGACTCAACGTGATGTCATAGCCACGTTTGCTAGTATAGAGAAGGAAGCGGCGAAAATGGGTTTAGCAGTAAATGAGGGTAAGACTAAGTATATGCTGTCAACACGAAAGGACACACAACATCGACGAATTGGACAGAACGTCACCATTGACAGATATAACTTTGAGGTAGTACGGGACTTTGTCTACCTCGGCTCCGCTATTAACTCTGACAACAACATCTCGTCAGAAATTAAACGAAGAATTACTCTTGCCAACCGCTGTTTCTTCGGGCTAAGAAGGCAATTTAGTAGTAACGCCCTCACTCGAACTACTAAGGAGATCCTATATAAGACCCTGATCATCCCAGTCCTGCTCTACGGCGCTGAAGCATGGACCGTATCAAAAGCGGATGAAGAAATCCTTGGTAGATTCGAGAGGAAAATTCTTCGGAAAATCTTCGGTCCCGTTTGCGTTGACGGGCTATGGAGACGAAGATTCAACCAAGAACTATACGAGCTGTACAGCGACATGCCCCTGGTCAAAAAACTCCGCATTGGACGTTTAAGATGGCTAGGACATGTAGAACGAATGGACACCAATACTCCGGCTCGCAGAGTCTTCGATTCCCAGCCAGACGTCGGACGCAGTAGAGGAAGACCTCGCCTTAAGTGGCGCGCACAAGTGGAAACCGACCTCAACCAACTTGGAGTGCGCAACTGGAGGCAGTTAGCTAAGGACCGGGCTAATTGGAGAGGCATGTTGGTTGAGGCCCAGGTTCATTCCGGACTGTAGCGCCACTTAAGTAAGTAAGTAAGTAAGTATCCCAAAATTTTTAAAATTGCAAAATTTAAAAACATCATGTGCTTCTGGTAAAAATATAATAAAAAGTAATCAACGACCTAAATGGCTACCTTGCGGGATTCCTGATACTACAGTAATTTTACGAAAAGTACAAGAATATGGACAGTCAAGCTGTACATTAAAGGGTCAACTGCAACCTCGTAAAAGCGAAATGCGTCTTGTAGCACTAGAGATATAAGTTATCACTCAGCATTAATCTGCTCTTTGAATGCAGATTGAAAAGTAAATGAACAGGTTTCCAGCCCTCGATATCACAAAGAATATTATTGACAAAGTCACGATTCGATTGTTGCGCCATAACCTCTATTCTCTAGTCTGTAACGAACCCCGAACGCCATTAGGAAACAAAACGTCTAAGGCTGAGACGGTGTTCTCTTTCAAATGAAACCTCACCTCAACCTCACTGGCTGAAGCATCGTTCTGGGACAACGGAAAAACGTCCCTTATCGCTACTATCGCTATTCAAACATATGACCCAAGGTCACAGGACCCATAGGTCAGTTCGGGTTGACTAGAAGGAGGGGTTTCCAGCCATCTTGCGACCTAGGCATTATCACTCATGCGCTACCTCAGTCTTGTCAGACGATTGTTGAACCCTCCTACTATCGCTATTATGACCCAAGGTCACAGGACCCATAGGTCAGTTCAGTTCGGGTTGACTAGAAGGAGGGGTGTCCAGCCATCTTGCGACCTAGGCATTATCACTCATGCGCTACCTCAGTCTTGTCAGGCGATTGTTGAACCCTCCTACTATCGCTATTATGACCCAAGGTCACAGGATCCATAGGTCAGTTCGGGTTGACTAGAAGGAGGGGTTTCCAGCCATCTTACGACCTAGGCATTATCACTCAGGCGCTACCTCAGTCTTGTCACAAGACCTGGACTGGTAACAAATATTGTGGCAAAGGGGTACGCCTATAGCTCCAAACCGAAAAAAAACGAGGCCCAAGTTCCACTTCCCTCATGGTTTTCCATAGTGGATAACAGTTGGAGAGATTTGGTTAAGATTCTCTTTAAAAACTAGCCCAAAAAAAATACAAATTTTTGGCGCAACAGGCTCGTTAGTACCCAGGGCCTAGCTTTCTCACAACCATTCATGAGTGCGTGTGTACTTCTTGCACGATGGCGGGGCCTCCTGTTTTATGCCGACTCCGAACGGCTAAGTTGAGATAAGCTATTCTTGACAATTGATACTACTCGGACGATTTGTCAGATCATCATGAGAGGAGGGCCAGTGAAAAATCATTTAGGTGTTGCTACGGCTGGGAATCGAACCCAGACCTTCTGCGCGGCAGTTCATCGCACTAACCATCGCGCCACTGAGCCCTAAAAACTAGCCCACCCCAACTAAAAATTAATTTAGCGACCAAGGCCATCGCTGCCCTCTCATAGTATTTAGTAGTCCGGTGCCTCTGATCTGGTTGTGGAACGTTCAATTTCGAAATGTAAGTAAGCCCCGCGGGGTCTATTTTTTTTTTGGGGGAATTTAACCCCACTGGGGTTATTGCACTGCATCGGTACTGTGATTTGCGTAGTAATGGCTCACGTTGGCGCAGAGAGTCTTTTTGTTTTCTTCACAAAATACACGATGGTAGTGCTTTGATGACTAAGCGGGTTAGGGAGGAGCACAACTCTGGTGGCAGAGAAAACATTTTTGGCGCAGGACTTGGATTTAACTTGTGTTACGATTTGGCAAAACTTTTTTTTACACTTTTTGTTGACAGAAACTCTTCAAACAAATATTACCACGTATGGCCCTTCTATATTCCTACCAAGGAACCTTCAAAAGGTAACTGCACTTAGCACTTTCCCTCGATTTCTTTTACGACGTCGAGGCGGTTCTGAGGAAGGAGAATTTAAATGTTTGATGAGGGTATTTTAATACAACCTCCAGTTAGATACATTGGTTCTAGTATGCGGGGAACACGAGGACCGTTTTAGCTCGAGATGTAAGCCTTCCACTAAGGTAAATTTGCAAATTATGACCATCGAGCTGTTGCGATAATTTTCTCCACCAACCAATACCAAAGTCACTCTCACTCCAAAAGCTTGGCGGAAAAAAATTCAAATCGCTCTACCTCGTCATTCTTCATTCAGAAAATTACAAGTTAGGTTTTGAAATTTAAAATTTAAGGCATTCTAGATTTGAGTCAAGATAAGCCAGGAGAGGAGGGCTTTGAACGCTCGAGGTTGCTCGGCTCGGCTCGTTGGATGGGGCGTTGTTCTTGCCCACTCACTTTACATCCTTGCTGTACAAACATTTATTTCGTGAAATTTTGGTTATCAAATTGAACATTAAAGAAGGAAGTAACTCTACTTAGACTTCGGACGGACAAAAATTATTGGGAAGTAAGATAGGAGAAAATGAAATGGAATATCGATCACTTACTTATGCCGGTACCACTGGAAGAGATCAAAATAAACCCTACAATAAATCTTATCTATCTTAGAACTTTCCTACAATACCTTTCCCACGAAAAACCATCCGTGATAGTGGTTCGTCATGAACCCGAAACATGCCAGATGGATTTGGAAAAGTTTAGCACAACCAATGGCTATCCTCTAAGTCTACGAAGGATAGCCCCTAAATACCCTTTCACTCACAACCTAAGGGTCACAAAACCTCAATCAAAATGTCAGCATTGACGTCACTTCATAAAAGTATGTACATATGTCTAGGTGTATGGATCATTGGGTCACCTAGAATTAGACCATGTATGTGTGTCCATTTACTGAAATCTAATTTCTGCACCTAAAAATCCCAGTCTCCTTGAAAACTAAAGTACAGGTATACCTTTGGAAGTTGGAATGCAGTGACTCAAACGCTAACTCCACATAGTTATTACAGGTGCCGCTGCTGTCCTTCCACAACCCTGAGACTTCAATTAGGATAAATTTTGTCTTTAGACCTAACTGTTGAGCATCTGATCATGCTTCTGAACCAGAATCAATGCCGCTTATAAGCGATGAGGAGTTCGAAAATGTAAAAAAAAAATTGGACACATTGATTGTCTTCATGCGCTCAAAAATCTATTTATGAAAGCTAAGGACTGGGATTTTCTTTTTATTTTTTTTCTTGCGCTCAAACAACAACTATGGGAAGAAAAATTAGGTTCGAAAAAATATTTGCCAAGCTTTGCTGATTTTAAAGAATTCTTGGAAGGAAGATCGACCATCAAAGACAAAATGAGAAACTATTCAATCACTGCATGAGTCATTCCCTAATCGTGGAGACGTCCGTTTTAGTGATCAGAATTGGCCATCCATATCTTGCAATTTAACGCCTTTAGACCACTAGACATTCGCTTGAGATATCATCGAAATTTTGTATTTGTTCTGTATTGCTGCGAAAATTCCTATGTGAGCGATCTGTTAAACAAAGAGCACTCACCCGAAGATTTGTAACTTCTCGTAGGTGAACTACGAGATGCTGGGCTAGCGCACCGTGCGGGGTGGGTTCAAACTTGGAGCGCTTTGGCTTCCAAGTAGATATCCAAGAAGTGGATTCTCTTTGTTTCAACGATCCCGTTGTCCAGAATCGATCCCGTTTATGCATTCACACACATACATTCACACTTAGTACTCTCCACTCGTAAGCCCACTGCGATTTCTCACACTTTCTGCCCTTTGGCTGGAAAGTGCGTTTCGAGATACCCGCGTTCATACGTGACTGGTCTTACTGCGCATTTTAACGCATCGACGTCAGGTATTTCCCCAACGCGTGCTATCGCTGCCAGACACCTCACACTTGCTCTTTCCAATTGGATGTACCCTTTGGATATACCAAGTGGATTTTAACATTCACAACGGTTTTCCATAGGAAAATCCCGGTGTCAATCCTGGACAACTATTTTCTGTAATTCAAACATTTGCCCCGGATGCCTATGATTGATTGACCGCGATCAATACGAAACCCGAACTACCCGAACTTAGGTGGAGAAGATTGAATACCAGAAGGAAGAAAGGAGGGCACCGCACTTTCTCAGAAGCAGTGAGCTTTGAGGAAGGAGTAAACGATGAACTGTCAAAAAAACAACATTTTCGCGAACTATGTTGGTGGTTTCGCGTGCAGATTTTGGGTTCAGGGATTTGCCTTCGGGTGCCATCTTTACATAATTTGTTTGGCTCGAGGACTTTGGTTTAGGTGTCACTGGTGTATGGACACCTTTCTCTGTCACCTTCGACAGGCTTTGCCATTTTGACAGCTGTCAGATAATGTGACAGCTGCTTGGACACTTTGACAGTTGTCTTCTGACTGTCTTTAGACATACTGTCCCATGTCTTTTTGTGTTTTGTCGTTTTGTGTTTTCGTGGAGGTGTTTTTACATGGCCGTCCGCCTAAACACCTCTGTTGCTCCTCCGTTGCTCCAGCGCAGCGTTGGGGAAAAGAGATCGTCTTCTCTTAGCCATCGAACCCAACTTTTCGTGTTGCGACTTTGTTGGAGGGGTGTCTTTTGGGCCGTCCGCCCCATGACTCTGCTGCTCCTCCGTAGCTCCCTCGTTGGGTGAAATAGGAGAACGTCTACTCCATGCCATCATACTTTTCTGCGTTTGCGCCACCGCATTATTGGCGCAAATGCAGAAAAGTACGCAGATTTGTTGGAGTGTAGGCTCCAGGGATAGTCCTCCCCCACCCGTCACCATCGTGTTGGGGTCGACGAGGGATCGTCCTCCCTCACCCATCGAACTTTTCGGACCGCTCCTGTCCGATGCTGCCCGTTGCGAGGCTCCCACGTCCTTTGGGCTTCGACGACGGACTCCTGTCGCACGTTTTGTGTGGCGTTGCTCTGTCGTGAGTCTCTCTAATCTACCTAGGGCTGCACCGAACAGAGTTGGGCAAACATCTTTTGAATGGACTCCTCTGTTGCACTTGTTATACCTGTTATGGGTTGCCTTAGTGGATCTGAAGGTCGTGGACCAGTAGCTGATGGAACCATGGCTGCACGCCACTTCCTTCAAATGCCGGTTTTGCGACCACAACGAAAAGAGGGAACGAAGGGATTTTAAGGGATACGAAAGTGAGCCTAGTTGCGGTAATTTTTACCGTCACAGTATGGAATATAACACCGTTCAAAAATATCTTCCACTGCTTGTCTGGGTGGCATGCATCCGAAATGTCCTATTTGCCATTACTCTGGTTCATAAATCAGGTTGAATTCGAGCGATGCATAGGTTATGTTGTACTTAAGGGATGTTGTGATTTGAAGCTAATTCACATAGCCCCGCGACTTTTGAAAACTCCACAAGAAAAAGTATAACTAGGTCAGATCGCACGATCTCAGTGGCCAGTTTACATCACTTTTACATGAGAAGACCATACCCTCGAATAGCTCTTACAGAATTTCCAATATGGCGTGAGCTGTGTGGCATGTATCGCCGTCATTTTGAAAGCACATACGGTGGTTTCCACATCATCTAATTCAGGGCAAACGAAGTTGGTTATCATCGACCTATAGCGCTTGCCTTTGACGGTGATTTCCTGGCCAACAGCGTTCTCACAGAAATATGAACCGATGACGCAGCCAGCCCAAAATCCACACCAAGCAGTGCCTTTTTCGGGATGCATTGAACGCTATTCGATCTCATGTGGATTTCTTTCGTCCCAAATTCGAAATTTTTTTGTTGACATACTAATGGATCCTGAAATGGGCCCCCTCGTTGAAGATGATTTTTCTGTGAAAATTAGGGTCAGTTTCTGACAGTTCCAGAGCCCATTCAGGGAACACACTGCGTTGTCTATAGTCGTTTACCTTAAACTCCTGGGTCTGACTTACTTAGTTATTTAAGTAGAGCTACAGTTCGGAATGAACCCGGGCCTTACCCAGTTGAATATTTTATGCAGCCTCAAGTCATGGCGCAAAATTCGCCAAATTGTGGTCTGGGAAAGACCGAGTTCTTGTGAGCGACGCGAATTCTTCTGCACCCTCTCACAGACAGCGTCGATGTTTCCGACAGAACTTGCTTTTCGTTGACTTTCGAGTGTTGACTTATCTTTTATTGAACCAGTGGACTCAAATAATGAAAAGTCCTTTCGGTGGGACGTATATGGCGACGTAAAATGGGTGAAGCCTGCAAAACATCGCTCGACCATACCACCGATTTTGATGAAACAATTTTATCATTTGCACGTGTTGTTGAACGCTAGGTTCGTCCATTGTAATTTGTCAAAGTAGCCTTAATAAATGACAGCCAATTTGACATATATAGCTTCAACTGAAGCTATCAACTGTGAATGTTTGGAAGCCAATTTGACATATATAGCTTCAACTGAAGCTATCAACTGTGAATGTTTGGAAGTCCCTATTGGAACCCATTGTAATCTTTGATTGCTTCTTCGGCTTCCTGGGGTATTACAAATGATTCTCAAAAGAAAACACTGTGGAGAAAATCATGACTGATTTATGTGGTTTTTACAAATGCCTCACCCTATCCAAGAAACGTACATTTTTCAAATTGTTGTCACCACCATGCGGCATATTACAGTGACGAACATCTCATCCAATTAAATGTCGATTCAGATAAACTAGCTCTGGCCTACGTAAAAGCCAAGACCATCCTAGTAATGAGGCTTAATTAACTTAATTATGGTTTAATTTATGAGCTTTAATTTCCCACAATAACTGTCAATGTGATGGCGCCATATTAGCTGCTTTATTCGTGGTCCATTTGAGAGTCTCCGTGGGAATGTTTTACAAGAGAAAGTGCTTAACGAATATTCCCACAAAAGTCAGTTAAATCGGATTCAATCAGTTCCTAGGTAAGGCAGGCTCTAACCAAACATGGAAGATCTATTACTTAAGAGTGAAAGGAGTCAACTCATGGTACAACAAACGTTAGTTAATTATCAAAAAATGAGGGGTTGAGATGTGTCAAGTTGGGTGTGTATCTAAACGGTCTAAATGGGTATTGCCTGTGGTTACTTAAAGTTAATGCGATACCGGACCTTAATTAATCTCTGTACACGCCCATTTAAATTTATAATTCGTGTGATAAATAGGTCTTGAACCCCTAATAATTGGTGAGCTATAGATTTTCGTTCACAAGAGTCATCGAACGATTAGAACTTTAAAATCGAATCCAAGAAGAAGTAGGGAACATCCCAAAAATCAGTGGTAATCATCTATTGGTGTCTTAAGGCTCGAAAAGGTCATTTAACTCGGTTCAACTTCCCCAAATTATACGGTTAGCATTATATTTCAATTGAAATGTGTTCCTCCTTACAGTCAGTAGACGCCTACCAAAGTTTGAAAGTGGCATTCGAAATAAGACATAAGCCCGATATGATTGATAAACTAAAGAGTTTCTGAAAGGTGATTAGAGCCTGCATTCGAATGTTCCTTTTGGCGCCTTAAGCACCACAGTCGAGCATTAATATGTACAACTCACCGACCAATGAAGATAAATGGATCCGAATACCACCGTTCTTTTCCACATTCCTAAACGTTTAAGCCTATCGTTAATTTTGAATGCCTCAAGGAACGATTATCGCCGGTCATAGTGAGTTGTAAACACAATTCCATTGCATTGAGGGTATCGATCCAATTGACTGACTTTGGATGTGAACTGCTTCCTTATTGCAAAGTCCGGCCACCATTCCCATGTGGTTTCAACTTTTACCACATTGATACCATTTTACTGATGCAAATTGTGACTCATGCAGTTCACTTGAACACCCAACAGAAAAAAAACGAGTTGCACACACAAATAAGTCGCTAAAAAGCCAAGCGACCACGATATAAGAACTCGAGCTAGCTGCAGATACTAGTCCAACCAAACGAAAGAAGAAAAAAAAAGTTGTATTTTGAAAGTTATTGAACACTCCATTAAACCTGTCCGATCGGTTACAGGGTGTGTACGTTCACTAACATTAATGGCCGCAACCGCATCTATACTCATGCGGTACATGCTGCAAGCGGCACGACTTGCATTTGTGCAAGAAGGACGCTCCGGTACAGATATTACGTTTCCCAGGTGTGTTCAGCTGTGGTAAATCTGCTTTAAATACTCTTGGACTCATTGCGCATAATGATTATTACTGTTATTAATATTTTTCTGCCTCTGTGCTATTTTAATCACGAAGGGATATCCTTAAATCCATTAAAGATGTGCCCATGGTAGGTGGTTTAAAAGTGGTAGAAGTGTGGTCAATGAGTGCACTAAATGTGGTTCGCTTTGAAAGTTGTTTAGCCAAAGATGGCTTGGACTTGTTTTCTCTATAAAAAAGGCGATTTGATGACGAATTCATTCCCACGGTGAGCAGGTAATTGATAATTGATGTAGTTTTCCAACTCCCATGGGTTAAGCTGCATGTTAACATGATTTACCCCGCACTAAGGTCACCCGGAGTATCTCTTTTACGCATTTTACCACTTTACCACTTTAGTTGTTTTTTTTTTCGATTTGAAACTCCCCGAAGCATGAAGCAATCAAGAACCATCTAACCATCGCTATCTAGCTCCACTTGAACATCATCAGCTAAAGTTACCTTCGTTACGATTACATGGCCTAGCAAAACCGTTGTTAGCTAGCTGGCTGCTTATAAAAACCAATTTTCGTGTATTAATTACATAAGATGGGTGGAATGGTATTTCCTAACTGTAACTACGATGGCGGTGTATACATTGTAGAGCTCACAAGAAACAGGAAAAGAATGAAAAAAAAAAACACAAAAAACCGCCATGAAATGATGATGTATCTTAAAACAAACGGAGAGGAGTAGATCTAATTTTATTTTTCCCCATTTTATCTTAATGGTTCACTCTGTTTGACCCGACCGCTAATGATTCGAAAATTAGACAACGTCAGTCAGAATGGGCGTACTCAGAGTTTGGAAAACAAATGATACACTTCGATGGAAAAATCTGTAATTGCTCGCACTCAATAGTACGGGATTTAGTTTTTTTTTGTTTTAAAGTGTTATTCACACCAACTACCATCGAATGGTTTAACTAATCATCAACCATCACTAATGACTCAGTGGAAGTATTTCGACTAAATGATCTAATGTCCAAGGGGATAGTGACCTTTCTTGAGAAACAAATGGTTGTCTTAGTTTAGCATATTCACAGAGTTATACAAATTATTAAACAGGTTTACAAGTCTTTTCAGACGATGAATGGCTGAATAAAGTCGGAGGGAAAAAAAAATACTTGATTCACCCCACACAAGTTGAGATTTTGTTTTTTTTAGAGTCCAAGAAGAGAGTTGCTAGAGACAAAAACAAAGACACAAGGTAACGCGGGGAAAGGAGGCGATTGTGTTGCACTTTATGTGAGTTTTGAAAACACGCCTTTGGATATAAATTTGTCAAGGCACCTTGGATTTGTTTTATTTTATTAGATCCGGTTCGTTAAGCCCGCGTTGCACTTGGCAGTCATAAGTGTTTAAATAAATTTGTATTTCAAAGATATGAGTGCTGTTTGAGATTTCGGAAATGCGTTGGAGTGGTGCATTTTGATTTTATGACAGTCTAGGTGTTTGTGTGTTATGTTGAATTATTTATGGTGAGGTATGGACTTTTATTGGTAATTTGGGGGTTTTAGGCAATATCCGTTTGATGTTAGATGGGTGGTTTGCAAGGCATCTCTTAATTTTTAGTAAACATGTATTTTAAATGCGGTTGACGGGACACACTTCATGGATATTAATTAGTAGTTTGATATTTAAATGCTAATGTCATGACACTTATTCCTGCGTAGGCTGAACATAACATAGCACGACTGAACCCAAGCGGATATTACTTTCTTTTCATGAATAATGTCGACATTTCTGGTTCTTAGAATAATCTTGCTTATAAGATTGCATTTTAGATAGATTTGTAACCAAAAAAGTTGTCTTTTCTGGTCTTTTGCTATGACTGATGATCTTTAAGCATATAAATCCTATTGGTTTAGTTATTCAGAAAAGCCAGCTGAGCTCTTTACAATTTAATGAGACCTCAAGCAAGTCAATGATCATTATAATCAAACTTACTATTTCCTATGCGGAAAAGTTGACAGATTTGAAGATTGGAACATTCGTCTGGTAATGCTCTCAGTTATTTTTTATGTCTCGATAGCTCTGGCATCAGTCGATTGGTTTAAACCCTTATCAGAACTCATTGAGTCTATTATAGAGTTTCCGTCAAAAAAATGCAAATTATTAGCCCAACAGATTCACAAGTACCTACGGTCCAGATCTTCCTCACAACCATTCATGTGAATGCGTGTACGTCTTGGACGATGATGGGAAATCCTGTTTTAGGCTTAAATCTGAACGGCTTCTTGTGATTTAATTTATCCTTCATTATATATTGATGAGTTGGTGAGATTCCTGACAACGTCTGGCCATCAATATAGCTGTGTACAAGTACTTACCAGTAAGGGATGTTGTTGCTTTTATTAATCCTAATATCAGCTCACCCATATATTACATTCATCGAACTTTTAATAGTAAGATTCCTGCCCACGCTTACCATTATGTTACAATCGACATTACTGTGTTCACGATCTCAGCCACAACTAGGGTTTCGGCTGTCCTATTGAACGCAAGGCCTTATATAATATTCATCTAATTGATTTTTAACTAAACACCTCCCAAGCATGCTCTTTTTTAATCTTACCACCATATCATCGAACTTTCCATAGTTAGATTCCTGCCCACGCCTTCCATTTGGTTACAATCGACATTATTGTGTTCACGCAACAACGTGGATTTCGGCGGTCCTATTGAAAGCAGGGTCTACATAAGATTCTCAATTCAACACCTTCCAAGTCTGTAGGAGCTGCTTTTTTACTTGTAACTCCATGTATAGACGAAAGAGTTGTCATGCAAACTGAGGATATTTTAATAAAATTAAAAACAAAAATTTCCAAGAGTTCAATAGAGAGATATTCCATTTAGCTAAGTATCTTTGGATCTTGACCAAAATGTAGCAACTGGGTAATAAGAATGCATTATTGAAAAACACTAGACAGCCCAACACCCACCTGCATCACATTTCATGAATCAATTTGGACGATATCAGCAATGTCTGGCGAACGCTGGATCGTTGGTGTCTATCCGCTTTACATGACCGTGCAATCTTATATGCTGAAAATGCTTCTTTTTAATTTTTAAAATAACTTATATGGTCACTGGTTGGATTTCTTAATGAATTCAGGCTTTTACAACCAAAGAGGATATCAACAATGCCGAGTATCACTGGGACCATAAGAACATGCCCTTCTGTTCCTCTCATCGTACTTCTTCGTCCTTTCTATCAAGGCCCGAAAATAAAAAAAAAACTTGCAATGTGCAGTGCAATCAGTCTTGGGCTATTAGATCACGGCCTACTGATGCACTCCCCTTAAATCCTACAGTGCCGCAAATTTTTAGCATAGAGTTCTAGAGGGAGTAGATGAGGTAGTTCATCTGTACGATGAGAAGATCAAAAGGGCATTATCTTATGGCTTCCTCATCTACCATATCTAGAAATCCATGCTAAAAACATTACAGCAGTGCAGCACAGTAAGATTCAGGTAATCTAGTTGCTGGATTCTATGACAGCTGGATTGGACTATCCTCCTACCGATAATATGACTTCCAAATCGAATTTGAATAGATGTTTCACCGCTATTTTTTAAAAAAGAATTCTGAAAAATGGCACCAGTTGAAGAAGACTTTGACACACTCAAAGCTTAAACTGAGATACACTAAAACTAAAGAAATTCTTTCTTCTCGCTGCCTCTTCCAGCGTATTCCAGATGCGGGAAGCGTGTTACCTGATGGGGCTAGACAGTGGGGGGGGTCATGTCTTGTCCAAAAAAACTTAGCTATTGTTGACAGTCAAAACTGGTATTAACGCAATTTTTTCTTTGTCGACATAATCCAAATAAGTACTTCGATGGCAAAACAAATTGACATCCATTAAGAGTCGATGCAAACTCATTTCAATGTGGACATAGATCTTGTGGCGTTTGGCTATCCCATTAAGATCCAATCTGTATACAAGTTTCATCTAACTGATTCAAAAATCAAACAGCCAATTAAAATCTTTCAAAAAAGTGGAGCGACTATTTTTAATTGATTTTTATCAACATACAGACGAAAGAGTTGTCATGCAAACTGAATATATTTCAAAATAAAATTTAAACCGAAAAAGCTTGTCTTAACCAAACCATACGTGCCATATCAAAAGATATGTAGCTACGTTACAACTTGATAGGACATTCGGAATTATAAGAAGCTGCCCCTGTAATCAGGAGTCTCCGGTGATATCGAATATTACAGTCCCATTGCAATCATGCGGCCACAACACCAATTGTTTAAGCTGTAAGGTGATGAGGGCGATATATTCTAGCCAATTTTTTATGCAAATGCCCTTATCAGGGGTAAGACATTGAACATCACGGCTTCTTTGACAACCTTTCCTCTCCTCTCCACATCATAGTTCTGATGAATCTTCAACGAAAATTCCAGCATAGTCGTCAGTTTTTTACGAAAAATCTTTCTCGATCGACACCCAAAATCGGTAAAAGTTAAACTTCTTCACAATCAACAAGGATTGGTGGTAGATATATGCCAGTTCTAATGTTTTTCATCATTCCATATCGTCTTACCCGCATCCCTTCTTGTCTGCCTCTGGGGTCGTTCCGATTTGTTCGAATCCTGAATGCTTCTACTATTTGATTGTTCCACCTTCCCTTATAGTGCTCGTGATTTGTTGTTTCTCTTCGAATCCTGCAGGCAAGCACACTTTCAGGACACTTTTATGGTGATAAAAATATCCCTGGGCTTACCATTAAATACTAAAATTGCTAAAATGTGATTTTTTAGTTTATTCGCCATTAATGATATGCTATATAAGTCGGAGATTCCGCAGTGAGAGCCCCTAAACAACTTCATGTGCAGATTCTAAAATGCCTTAGTTATTAAAATAAAAAAACATGTGTGATGATCATTATATAAATCCTTTATCAGACATTTCAGGTCTGATAAAGGATTCCTTAGAAGGTCAATTCAAAATACAAATACAATTTTTTGGCGCAACAGGCTCGTTACTACCCAGGATCTAGCTTTATCAGAACCATTCATGTGTGCGTGTGTACTTCTTGCACGATGGCGGGACCTCCTGTTGTATGCCGACTCCGAACGGCTAAAATGAGATAAGCTATTCTTGACAATTGATACTACTCGTCAGATCGTCACGAGAGAAGGGCCAGTGAAAAATCAGTAAGGTGTTACTACGGCTGGGAATCGAACCCAGACCTTCTACGCGGCAGTTCAACGCACTAACCATCGCGCCACTAAGCCCTCTAGGCCAATAGAAAACACCAAAAGAAACGGCAATTGATAAGTGCTATTATTTTTCGTTTCCTGACAATATTTTTCAAAATTGATACTAAGGACAGGGTAGATCGCCAAAAGTAAAGCTTCAAACTGCTTTATGAGTTAATGACTCGATGGTGTTTTTACCCTCGCGTTAACAGCTTTTATTTGATTTGATATTCTTGTACTGATTGACCCATTTTGTACACTCCATCTCGACCTTGAAACCATTCTGTGCAATCGGTAATAATTTGAAATATCTTCAGTTTGCATGACAACTCTTTCGACTGAATGTAAAATAAAAATTAATTTTTTTCATTACATGGTGCAGACTTGTGAGTTTCTTAAAACATTTTACCAAAACAAATTTAAGAAGACCCTTAAATTTCTTGTCTTTCAGCAAAAATGTGTTCAATATTTTGGTTTTGTCGACATTCCTGACGGAGAAGCGAGAATTATTAATCAATATGATGTACGGATGGACAAATTTGTTAGAGGCATATCAGTCTCTTATGTGATTAAAAATTTGATGAGACATGCCTGAAATCTATGATTTTTTCACATATTATGTAGGAAATTTAGTTTACGTACTTTAGTGGTGGTGCAAATATGAGGCTCTCCACCATCCTGAAACTAAAAGCCTAGAGAAAACCATTTTACGATCGTAATTAGTTAATAGAATTCCGCTTATTTATTAACTGTCATACAGAAACCACAATTCTTTCAAACAATTAGCGAAACACATATAATTAATTTTTATTAAACAGAGCAGACAAAAGAGTTGTCATACAAACTGTGATTTTTTTAAATGAATATTTTTCACAGTGTTAGTCAATGTTTTGTATTCTTCCAGAGATATAAATATACAGTTGAATATTTAACATAGAAATTTTATTTTTTTTCGTTCATACCCATTTTCTCCAATGACATAGAAAATAATAACGTTTAGTGATTTAGAAATGATCACCCCAACAACTTTGTGAAGCGTTATGGCTATAATATCCAGATAGGAGTTGTAATTCTAATTTCTGATATTTTTTAATTGATCAAGATGGAAAACAAATATTTTTGTTGCAATTTTAAATACAACTAGTCTGTGCACACCACTTTAATTGCATTCACCCACTTCTTTGCTTCCTTTGGGCCTAGTGATTCTATTTTGATTTGCATATTGTCAAAGCATTTCAGTTTTTCTAAGGTCTACCATTACCTCCCCTTCCATTTTATCTACATTTCATTCCAACTTATCAACAGTTTGCTACCGATCAAGGGTGCAATTATTAATCGTTAAAAATAACCGAAACCCCATAAAACATGGTTTAAAAAATAAAACCTACTCAAAAAGATAATATCTACGTTTGGTCTACGCTTTATCACTACAATTACATACCCCAGCCGAATATATTCAATTATATAAGCAACTCTACAAATTACCTCCACATTAGTTGGGCGAAACAAAATCCACAAGGCCCCAGCGCAATTCCACCAATCATAACCAAATGACCATCATTACCTGTGCTACACCCATCGGCCTTATTCAAAATACCGAGGGTACATGCACTTTTCTACGCGAATAAAAATGCAAATTCTTTACAAAACAAGAAGACCCTACACCAGACGGGATATGACGTCGATTGTACGGTAAAAAAAGGAAGCCTCTCCCTTCATTAAAACCAATCACCGTCATTAAGAAGTTTGTCGCGTAAACTCTTTTGACTTCAGAGTGTGTTCTTGGGTTTGGCCGGTTCTGTAAATAACTCAAGTGCTCACCAAGCAAACCACTTGAAAAACATTCCTTTCCGGGTTTTATAGCCGCACACAAATAGGCGAGGGGACTACCGTAAAGTGTGAAAATGAATTCAAGAAGTCACCTACCAGACATCTTTCATCTTTTTCCCGATAGAGAGGAAGAGACTGGTTTTGATGCGAGAGGTCTATTTGGAGATATGGTTTTCAATCCTGATATATACACCACGATTATTCAATGAAAATACCAAGTCACCCTATTATTTCCCATTGAATAGGATCACACACAATAACACTGACAACCTGTTAATGAAGGTTATTGCGTCCTTGATTACCACGATTGGTATTTATACTCCCTAAGGAGATTCTCAATTCCCATGGCAGAAGCAAAGAATAACAAATAAATACACATTGTCCATTCACTGCACATCCAACGAATGAACATAAGAAAACAAATCTAATTTCAAATTGAACGCAATTAAGATGTCACCCTCGGTTGGACATTCCCCATTAATCACGGTTTTTATGTCTGAGGATGATCTCAGTGTCGATATTGCATCAAAATGTCATTGCTGGCATTCCAAACTTTAAAGTACTTTACCTTGAGTTTCCATTTAAATATTTTAATTTGCAAAATATCTCTCACCACACATGATCTACACCTGAAAAAAAACACAACTGACATCATAATTCATCATATACAGATACAGATACAGTGAGTTCACGAGAGAGAACACATTCAACCGTTAAACTGTCAAATCAATTTATTACGGATTTCTTCAAAATTCCGGTGTTCATTTGAATCCAAAGTGAAGTGCCCCCATATATCGGAGCAAAATAAAAAAAAAGAAACACGTCTTGCCTAACTAGCTGACGGGTCCAGTTATGCCCACAGTGATGTCATAGATATTTGTGGTACGCTATATGCATTTGCGGATTAGCAGTAAATGTATGCCAATATAAGTGTGAGTAGCTTCGTTTGTGTGTTTGCTGGCTGGCTCCCCCATTGAGGTGGGGATTGCTTCAATTATATTCCATCTGACATTTCTGCACACACATTCGCCGTGGAAATAAACAATAAAACGAAGAAAAAATCGATCGATTCAAAGAGATAGATGCGAGTATGCGCCACCGGGGAATTATTCCAAACGAAAAGAAAAAATAACCGATAAACCACACGGCTGGCGGCATGAACCGCTGTCTAAGCCATCACATGCGTAGGCATTGTATTCGTATCTAATACGTTCACTTGGCTGGATCTATATGTACGTGAGTACGTCTTGACTTGACACACACACCGTTGGTTTCTTTTCTTCGTGTATAACACTTACCATTCATACACACAGACTGTGTGATAATTAGATACTTCATCTTACCTGTGAATAAGTGTTATACCTGTTTTTTGAACGACTGCCAGCTGATTTTTTCGCTGCCGAACTTCACTTGGATGGAGTTCAGTTTAAGCCGATCAGTTGAATCGATCGTTTGTTCGTGCGGTAGTCGTCTCTGGAATACGGTGTGTGCGGTAAATCGAGTGTGAATAAAAAGTTACGGATTGATTTTAATTGTTAGATATTTTTTTTCCTGATCGTGCTGTCTGCTGTATCTATTCGCTCGTCAGTGTTTTGTAATTTATTTAATTTTTTTTGTTGTTCACTCTTCTGTGTGTTTGCTTTCATTTGAGTTGAGTAATTAAGTGGAATTGTGTATATCTGTGTTTCGATTTTTCTGTTTTTTTTTTTTGCATGTGGCGCTCTATTTTCGATCCTATTGAAATCGGGAGTATTTAGAGTGCGCGCTGAATGCATACTATATGCTGGCGTTGGTAATTGTAATAGAAAGTGCAAATGTTGGTGTTTGCTGATGTTGATAATAGTGAAGTAAGTAGGACAACGTGATGAGAATTTCGTATGTTTTATTTTTATCGAGTTTTTATTTGTTATGTGGTTTTGATGCGGACTTTGCGATAACTATTTTGTTTGGTGATGTGTTTTATTTTTTAATTGTTTCAAATAAAGCGAGGTGTACTTTTTAAAATCGATGATACTGATTAGATAAGAGGGTGGTGTACGATTTATGTAGAATTTAAATTACAATTTCCAACGACAAACAAGTTGGAAATTCAGAAAATGTTGCAAAGTTGAATAAAAAGTAAAAAATTGCCATTGGAAATTAGGAAATTGTTCCTAAGTTGGATAAAAATGAACGGCTACTGATAGGAAATAGTGTCAACTTTGTTTCATGTTGCATTTTATTATTTTAATTTTTTTTTATCAGATGATTAGTTGACAATTCTCGAGGAAGAGAAATGCAAAATTAATTTAATCAGTTTGAACATGAACTTTTTCGTTATTTTTGAATTTGTGGGCTCAAAAAATATATTTAGCATGAAGTACTTTTTATGTTCTTCATTTTGAACTATTAATTGGTTTAATTTTCTTTGAATTACTCATTTTTGTTGAATTTTCTCATCAAGTGTGGACGAATTAACAAAAAAAAAATATTTCGAATTCCTTTTTTAAATTAAAAGAGACTGAGCAGCTATAAATAAATAGTCATGTTGAATATATTTTATGTCAGATTAAACTATTTTACTATATTTAAGTCAAATTTTAGTAAGAAGTATAGTGCAAGTGAAAAATACAACCTGAACCTCAATCAACCTCAGTTTGCACTACAACTCTTTCGTTTTAGTTTTGTTTTAATAGAAAAAATTTTTTTTTGATATTATGGACGGGTAAATTTTCTTCTTGTAACTATTTTGACGTTATATTTCATAAAGTTGTCGATTTTTCGTTAAAAAAATAAAAATATCCCAGAAATGGTAGAAATGGTTTGTCTTTGAAAATAACGTAAAAATATTCAAATTGTGCAGTAATGAGTAAACATTCATTTAACTTGGATCTAGTGCTTATTTATATTTAATATAGAATTCAAAAATGTCACTCTGTCTTTATATATTTTTGGAAGTGCCATATTATGACTGCTCAATTCAAGATGACCGCTTCAACTGAATCTTGTTAGCATGCAAATGTAAATTTTTACTCAAAATTTCTTATAAACTTCATCTTGAAAGTCTTAATCATTGAGAATGCGATGAATTGAAATGGAAGGATAATGCATAACCCTGCCGCAATTTTTTTTCATTACTCCGGGTTTGATTTGACCCATTTGACACAAATTTATCAATTAACCAGACCACTGTGCAGCGAGAAGGGTGCATTATGGTGACCAAAAAACCAACGATGTTTTTTAACTGTATCCACAAATTCTTTACCGATTCGCTAGTGGATTAATACAATTTATGTGCGTTCTGCTTCCATCTAGTTCTCCATGATTAAAAACTTATTGCCACACAATAACGCATTTCTAGTGAGTCACCAAATTGCGCTAAATTTAAAAAAAAATTGATTAGGACACCCTTTACCTACATAAGTTGCTAGCAAGGAAGCTTAATAAAGGAATGTGCAAAGATATCTATTCGGTATTATAGCTTTCTATTCAGAATGGGCTCAACAGTGCGATGTTTAGTACAAATGAAGCACCGAGCAGAAGGCTTGGGTCCAATTACCGGTCGTTGCAGCACCAACATGTTTTTCATTGGCCCTCTTCTCGCAACGATCTAATAAATCATCCAAATCATATTTACTTTGATGAAAAACAAAGCCGTTCAGACTCCGCATGAATATGAAAGTCCTGTCGTCATGCGAAAAGTTCTAAAAAGCCTGTTGCGCTAAAAATTGTTTGTTTCTTTGTATTTTGCAATAAATTATTTGGCAAAAGCTGGGGCTGGTATGGTCTCTAGATCCGCGAAGCGAGATTAATAAAAATTAAAATAATGTCATCATGCAACAAAACTACTAAAACACTGACGATAAGCTCCATAACGGGATTGGAAATGATACTTGATGTGATGCCTTCAAGATCAAATTGTGCAAGATATAGCGGCAAGTAGTGATCTCCGACTTAACCAATCTAGGGTGCAGTCTATGTAGATAATGTATGGCAGCTAAGCAAATGAGAAGCTAAGTAAGTAAGCTTCACACTTATCTATGCATATGGTTCTGAAATTTATTTCTTAATTTATCGACTGGCGAATTATTTGGATTGTAAAAAATAATATAACTCCTTCCAGGTGATGTTTATAACGGTGACCATAACGATCAAATCGAAGCTGGTGAAATGATATCGAAGGTTTTGATTCTCAATATAAAACTTTGCTGAAAAATCAATCTTAGAACCTCTAAGACCCTAACGATTCTTGTTGGCATAATCATTGATTACAATATATTCAGGAAATAAAAATTCAGATGATATCAGCATTAGAAAATATTATTTTTCGTCACTAGGGTACCTGTAATAAAATATTTACGGTTATAAGCAAATATTTTAGGCACAGGTTCATCCCGGACTGTAGCGCCACTTAAGTTAAGTAAGAAAATATTTTATCAGTACTCAGGTGAACATTCTGAAAATGGCAAGCATTTTATTACTTCATTAAGGTTTCTCAGTCGTTCAAACAAGCGAATGCTCAAGGATAACAAAGAGTCTAAATTAATCTTTTTTTGGGGTAAAGGTAAGGTTTGACGGGTTTTTGACTGGTTGGATTGTTGACACACCGATTAGACGTCAAGCGTGGATAGACCTAAGTGGGCTAAAGCGATATACTTTTTTATTTTACTGAAAAATTATGTTACCATTTGCGACTGAAGAAAATATTTATTCTCACTCCCAAACCTTACCATGCCTAGTATACCAAATCCATCATTTAGTGTCTCAGTTTGCACAACAACTGTTTCAACTATTTATTTTCGTAAAGGCGTTGAAAACTATCAAAAGAACTGATCTGCCGATTATGAAATTCAAATTAGTTAATTGTTTTATAAAAAAACTGAAAGTTGATAAATGCTTACAACTTGTTCTAGAAGTCTTCATTTTTTTTACAAAGTTCACTATCTAAATAAAAATATATTAATATCATGCGATTAAATGTTTTTTTCAAGAAGTATTTTACATAGAATTTGAATACTTTGTTAAACTCTCATATTTGCATGATGAGCGATGAGAGTAGATAAAAAGAAGAAAAAAGAATTTCGCAGTAAATTTTTTTTTCGATATTCAAATGCAAATAAATTGTATGCAAAGTAGACTCACAATCGTCAAGGATTGATTTTTAATCTTCTGGTTATTTTTAATTGAAATATTATTCCACTATGTCTATGCTGGCTTTGATTTTAAAAAAATAAATAATTTCACATACCAAAACAAATTTTTTTTAAATCCCCAAAAATTATCAAAAAATCAATGTTAATGTTACTTAATTTTTTTTAAAACAAGCTGATGTCAGATGAACGTTTTAGTTTAACCAGCACAACATTTAAGAGACACAATACTGTATGAAAAAAGAAAAAAAAAACTCAGTTCGTATAACAACTCTTTTGATTCAATAAATTTCACAAAATTGCGAAAATGATTTCAAGGCATGGAGTTAATAGTTTTCAAATGAAAATTTATTAAAAATGTACTAAATGCCTGAAAAAAATTAATGGAAATATTAAATGTCAATAGCACAAGGTGTGCTACTTAATCAATCAAACGCGTTACGCAATAAGTCTTTGAAACGTGTTTACTTTTTGTTTGTCTTTTATGTGAGAATACTCGTAAATGGATAAAAATCTGAAGTAAGACATTTTTTGCAAATCATTTTCGACACACGAATGAAGTGGTTTTAAATATGCAATTAGTCTGGTATTTGGTTTTTTTAAGAAATTCCTATTTGATCGATTAAGCTAATTTGAAAGTTAGAAACTATTTTTCTGACAAAGGAAAGAAATAAAATACTTTTTTGAAGGTTTGGTCAACAAGCCTAGTCTCACCAAAACTGCGTAGTGAAAGTAGCTTTTGTTGACAGTCAATTTTTGATACTTTTTGTTATCCGCCAGTTTGTGGTCTGTACAACTATAGACCCTCCAGTTAAACCCTATCAAAATATGGATGCCTCAGGCACATTTTTCATTAAAACAAAAGCGACTAAAAAAACAAAAATCCGGTTAAAAGTGTTTCTAAACATCAAATCTATTATCCACCATTTAAATTTCCTATTTGTGCCCAAAACCATTCAACAAAAGACATACCATGGTCAACATTACTCTTCATTTCAGTAGCCCCAACATCACCAACTGATTTTTCGTATTGAAAATCCATACCACATGAATAAATGAATAGGTCTCTGTACACAATTCATCCATGCATCAACTAGACAGGCGCCCTTTTCCAATATCCGATATTAAGTGCTTCTGTCGTCTACAAAATCAAAATATCCCCTTTTTCAGTTGAATACAAAAACCAACATCCCACTCATCATTCAATTTAGTCACATACTCTTAAGCAGCCTTCAACATTAATTCATCATCAATTAGGCTCCTCCTCAATACAAACCCCCATATCCACCTAAATATGCGATACATTAACAAGAGTTTCAACCAAAAACTAGTTAATGCTAATTTCATAGCTCCATTCCATTGGATTTAACCCATTCGATTTAACTAAGAGGAAAATAAAAAAAAACCCCAACAGGTGTCTTGCCTACCTACAACATGATAGTCGCCATCACACATCCCATTTAGTACCATCATCGTCTTGAATGATGAAGACGATGACTGGTTTTGTTTAAAATGAAATAAAAATGTGGATAAAAAAAATGTTTGCAAAAAGGCGTTTATAACACCATATTAACGTCCAAGTTAAAAACTTTATTTTCACTTTTTTTTCTTTTTGGTTGTCTGCAGTCATTCATCGTGCGTGAGCTGTGCGTTTCGCATTTACCGCACTCTTTCATAAAACAATAAAAAATTGCATTCTGTTGAAAAAAAGAGTGAAAAACTCTAAAGATGCGAATCTTATCTTTTGCAAGTATGACGTTCATTCATAAAAATTAATTATCTGCATTAATTAGGAAAAAGCACAGACTGACAGTGCGTTGACGGGTGTGAGTGGAGCACACCGGTGAAACCACCGCGAACACCATGAAATTCGTGAATGAGTTGAATTCGTTGTGCACGCCTTCAGTATAATTCGTTTCAAGCTGCATTTGAGCATATTGCGGTCAATAGTTATTTGTAACGACGCTACAACCATGTTGTGCATGAAGATTTCACAATTTTTGTTAGATTTTGAAATGGTCAAGCGAAATTTTGTAGCCATCTATGGAGTCATGATCGTGGGTGCAACGTGGGTTTGGGAAGCTATTAAATATTTTAACAGTCTTGGATGTTGGGAGTGTGACTCAAAGTTAATCGGCATTAGTGGGTTTTTTTTCTCCACAATGTTGGGACTCATGTGGACTATGTGATCATAATTTGGTGTGGGAACAGCGATTTATCGAGGGATACAATACGTCTTAATAGCTGAAATTCAATCATCAAGAATCTTTTCGGTATCAGAAGGTAAGAATGACCTTTTTACGATTTTATGAAATGACAGTTTGCACATCAACTCTTTTGTTTTTGTAATTTTTACATCAACTGGTATAAAAAGAAGGTGGGCGTTGTTTGAATTTGTTTAGTATTTCTAATCTCTGTGTCAAGAATCTCTCTTTCGTTCCTTACTATGAAATAAATTGCCCAAGCAAAGGTGTTTGGAATAGGTTGGTGGGTTGATGAGGTAGATGATTGGTTCATCACTCATCTTCGCATTTAGCTCAATGCAGTCCCATAACGATGACTGTAGGAGGGACCCTTGTGTGTATAGCTCCATAATTTGTGTCTTAGATGTCCATTTAGTCGCTTTTCAGGAAAAAATTAAAAGAAAGATGGGATTTTGGAAAGATTCGCCAGATCGTGGAAAAGTAATTTTTCTAAAATTGTCTCCAACTGTTGCTGATAAAGCTATCAGGATTCAAGATACAATCAGATCTGGTTGTGCTTGTGGTAAATTTTAGGGTTTTACGAAGTCAACCCTCTTATGACAACTCTTTTAAGTACACGTCAAGAATCGATTAAAAGTGCTTCTCTGGGTGCAGTTGCTCAGTGATTAGACTACCGACCGGGAACTTATCGACACACTTTGCGTATTCTTCTTCCTCCTCCGAGAGTCTGACAAAATTCCATGAGTACCTATTTTAATGAAAGGCTTCCTAAATTGTCAGTTGACAATCGACGCTTTTGTTTTATTTGACCAACACTTCGCTTATAAACATAAAAACGGAAGCAGAAGCATTCTAAAAAGTCTTCTGGCTTCCTCTCCCAGAATTACATTGGGGATATGTTCAATGAATCCTTGGATACTTTGGATTTATTTCACAGTTCCATGATATGCCTGCCTTAAGTTATTTAGTTCTGCTTCATCGACATGGCATATCAAGATTTCAACACACGTGTCATGTCCCAATGATTTTTTCAGAGATTTCCCTGTTTCCCTGCACATGATTACTCTCAGACACCACTTGATTTTTCTGATTCAATCCAACCCTGAATTTCAACTTACAAATCAAGCCAAACCATCCAGACACTATTGTCACAAGCTTACTCCTGTCTGACGGAAAGCTTACAAAGACAGCAAACAGCTTTTTTTTTATTTAGATTTACTTTGGTGTTTGCTTAATTAAGAATTCAGCGATAGTCTGCTAGAAAGGCTTACCGACCGACAAGATACCAGCATGTCAACAACTCGTATTTCACTGCGATATCTGAATAAATAGTAGGCAACAAAGTCATTGAATACATTATGCATGAAGCTTTGGTATGCTAATGCCCTTTTAACACTCTGGATGTTGTTGATCCAATTTCCGACGATTTTGTGTAACGTATGCTTAACCTTGGTAGTTGAGTTGTTACTTCATGGTAATCTGACTAAGAATGGAAAATTGCAGCTTATATCTCTTGGGTGCCGAAATTGATGAATAGTGCGAGTACATAAAGGGTCATTCATTTCTCGGTTTCGAAAGTAAAGCTAAAGAAAACACACCCAGCGATATATTTTTGAAGAGAACTTTATTTCATTTTAAAGTTTGGACGTTACCGTTAAGTGTAAAAAACAATATCATTCAAACGGCCGCCTCGGGAAGATTCTTCTGAGGTAATTTTTAAACACTTTTCCTCACATTTAGGGAGGTATCTCGGCCATAACTTCAGTCATGTTGGTTTTTAATGCGTCTAGAGTTCGAGAATTATTCGTGTAGACACGATCTTTTACGTAGCCCCACAGAAAAAAATCTGACGGTGTCAATTCGCATGATCTTGGTGGCCAATTGACGTCGACAAAACATGAAATTATGCGACCAGAAAACTTCTCAAGCAATAAAGCCATAATTGGTCGTATTGTGTGGCTTGTTGTCCCATCATGTTGGAAACACATATCGTCCAAGTCATGATCTTCAATCGACGGCCAAAAAAAAATCGGTTATCATCCTATCATTTCGTTCTGAATTGACTGTAACCGTCTGCCCATTGGCATCTTCGAAGGAATACGGACCAATGACACCTTTGGACCATAGAGCCCATCAAACAGTCATTTTGTCTGAATGCAATGGCACATCTTCGATCACTCGTGGGTTTGCTGAGCCCCATATGCGGTAATTTTGTTTGTTTACATACTCACCGAGTAAGAAATATGACAAATGGCCGAAGAAAATATTGTTCGAAAAATTGGTTTTGTTCCAACACCCAAGAAGCGTATCCACCGCGTTGAGAATAGTCAGCAGGCTTCAATTATTGCGTAATTTGAACTTTATAAGGTTAGAGATGGAATTGCAAGTGCAAAATTCGCCATGGTGAGGTGTACAACAAGTTCAATTGCTGCAAACGTCGGGAAATCGTTAAATTCGGATCATCAGCAACACTTGCACTTGCAGCACTAATATTTTCGACTGAACGTGCATTCGATAATGCACAGATGTACAAGCTTAACGACATAAGGAACGCTTCAACTCTCTTCGAATTTCTTCACAATTTAACCGATTGCTTGCGTATTCGATCGGTTACGACGACCATAATCATCGCGTAATGCTCGAAAAATTTCAATCACCACTTTGACGTGAGTTTTAACAATTTTAACGCGTTGTTCGATTGTTAAGCGATCAATTATCGTAAATGGCAATCATTCAACTTATGTTGTAACACGTGTTGTTAATGTTATGTTAAATGATAGCTGAGTTTGACGGGTATCAAATGAATGACCTGATATGAGGCTTTCATAGTTCGTAGTCCACGAATTAATTCATTATATGATGTTCGATAGTACATGTAGTATTATTTTAAGCATGAATAAATGGCAACGTTCTCTTACCAAAATAGAAACGTTTGAGTCGCTTCACTTGCATGTGTCAATTCCAAAAAAAATATATATCTTCCATAAACCGCATATACAGAGCCTCGAACCTAGCTTCTCCATTGATTTGTATTTGCAAAGTTATATTACATTTTTGCCACAAAGAATTGGACCTCTTGTTTAACGTTGAGGCTCGGACTCAACAAATTTAAGAAGCTTCTCAAAACAGGTTGATCCTCTTGAAAAAACATGGGTATTGTCACTTTTCGGATTAGATACAGGGACGACCACTAGGGAAATGCACCAACAAATCTACGAACCAATTCAGAATTCGGGACATGTTGGTCAGTAGCACCTTAAGTTGCATGTTACTATGAATATGTGTATTTGATTACTCTCCAAAAATGGTAACAGTCTCTTTAAATACGTAAACAACAATTAACCTCGTCACTTGTATGTGTAAATTTAAATTTCGGCATAAATATGAGATACCGACTGACACATTTGCAAAATTCTTAAAGTTTCATTTAATCTCTAAATATTGTATTATTGCTATACATATCTGTGTGTGCATATGTAAAATTACTGGTGCTAAACTAAAAAACCATTTACAGCAAGAAATCTTAGTAAAAACTAAAAAAATGTACCAATTTAACACAAAATTCCATTTTTTACATATAAAAGCATATACGTGGTAAAAACTACAAAATGGTCCACTTAAACACAAAGAAATTATTCCCACATGTAACTCCATATTTGCAAAATACTCTCCTAGCAACTGCATCGAGTCAGAAGAATATTGCAATAAGAATTTATATCTACATGACGTTCTATTGAGCAATAAGTTCCATCATAACCTATTTCAGTTCATGAAACAATTTTCTACACCACCATTCTTGGAGTGCAACCCATATTAGATAAATTCAAGTTTCTACCGTTATGGTGACTTAAACAAATGTCGAACCAGCTTTTTTTGGAAATGTTGAACGTCAATGCATCACAAATACGGGTCACGAATCGAGAAACTCTAAGCCACGAAGTAGCTAAAACAAGTTCTTTGAATAAGCTCGCCCATATGAGCCTCTAATTATTGCAGCGCTTAAATTTTTTTACAGCCGGCTTAAAATTGTTCTTTTATTGAGGCATAATTGATACTAACAGCCCGCTAAAATGACAAACAACGTCATTATCGACTTTTATTTGAACCACTCCAACCAGTTCGTACAACAACTCTTTTGTTTATTAAATTTATTTTTTCGTCATTTTAAAGGTCAATCATATCAAAATGGGAATCATAGTATATCTTACTTCTCACAGATTATCTGGTTAATTCATCACTAAATCATCCTGACATTTCCGTTAAACAATCAGCTAAAGCAAAAAATTAAAATTCCACTTCCCCTAACATCGTGACATCATTTTTGGTCGCGCTTTATTTTTTTGGTTAACTGCTGCATTTAACCAGAACTTGCAATACCTGATATTTTACTTTCGCTTTTAATTCAAGCGATTTTTTTTCTTTTTACCGATCATTTTGCCTTCAACTTTTTTTTCAATGTCCTTACGAAAGAAATCAAAATAATTCCACCAGGAGTCGAATTGGGGTTACAGAATCGTTTCAGTTTTATTTGTTGTTCGTCTTTTTCCAGAGCACGTTTTTGTGGGTCAATAGTGAAAGTACTTTTGAGGTATTTTGTCTGTCGATGGATGTTTTTTTTTTGTTTTGCAAACCTCATGAGTAAATTCAGAAAAATGTAAAAAAAATAAAGAAAATGCGTCGAGTAAATTTATTCGTCGCCCACAGTATTGCTTGTCATTGATTGTGTTACCAATCAAACGCCTACTGAATAACAAATAGCATATGATTCCATATGAACAAAGAAAAACAAAAAGCAACGACATATCAAAGAAAATCATTCTGCATTGTTAATGATGTCATGCCAATGCGCGGTATATTGGTCTGATGATTGCCAAAATGATTCATTAAAAGATCAACCCCCCTAATTTTGGATGAATGCGACGTTGATTAGCCTTGAAAGGAAAGAAACTGATTTCTGATTCCTGTTTAACTGGTTACCACCTAACCGTTATATATGTGAGACACGGTTAAATAATGTTTGCTTCCTCGCTGTTTTGGTAGACACAGACTTTGTTTTCTTTCGTTTTGCTCGGTGTCTTGGGTTAACTGCTTTGCAAGTCATTTACTTTTGCAAAGTGAAAGTTACCATGTTTTTTTTTCTCTCTCTGTATCTCACCCACCCAAAAACAGACCAAAAGTCTTTAAGAGAGATGGATATAACACAAAAAAAATTACCATCCGCAGAGACGAAGAAGAAACAAAGCACAAGCCACTCTGAACCACTTTGTGTGCATTGCTTTGGTTCTATTGTTTCTCGATACCATAAAGCATCTCTTGAATCACTTTCCATACTTGAATTCTATTAAAAAAAAAACATCTCCGCAAATAACAAACGATGGTATAGATGGGCTACAACGCCACGAAAGATCCAGGTTGAGGGGAAAAATTGAATAAATGAATAGAGAGTAACAATTTCTATTTTGTTTGTGGTTTTTCTGTTTTGGCATGCAACACAAACACCGATCTGTGGAGGGAAGACAATGGCACCTACTCAGATGTCACATGAAGTGGGTCGGTGTCGAAGAGTGCTATAATAAGTATGTAACTGTACCATAGTGTTATGGAGTTAAAAAAAGTGAAGTTTTTTTTTTCTATCATCTTCATTTTGTTGGCATTGTAACATGGGATAGACTGAAACTGTGTGGCTGTGTGAGAAAGTAAATTTTTTTTTGTTTACTTTTTTTTTCTCCAAAGTTAAAGAGATGATTGGGTCTGTGCGAAGGTTGAAAAAGCGAAAGTTTTCGCCTAGAGTCAAGAGGGCGAGGTGGAGTGGTTATTATGATGGAAGTAGACCTTTTGGTATTTAATGGCAAAGTGTAGGGGTTAGAATGGGAGGAAATAATGAACAGGGAAACTATCATGTCGATAGTGGATTAGGAGATGGGAATTTTGCACTGAGTCGACGACGAAGTCAAAATTTAAAAGGGAAATTGACAAGTCGATTGAGCATTTGATCGGTTGAACATTAAATTTGGAACTATCATGTCGGTAGAATATTTGTTTGTTAAGAGCCTTTTAAATCCAGCTGTATCCATCGAAACTGTTGATCATTCAAAGGAATACTATCAAGGAGTTGACACTGCATTTGGATACTGAATTTGGATCATTTTTTTAACGACGGTTATCTTCAGTGTTATCCTTGGATACCCATTGAGCATTATGAAGAAAACTATCAAGGCAAACGTTTCTACTTTTTCAAGGAACAAAATATCAATTTCGCATTTTAGTCCGTGAATCCGATGAATCCGTGGTATATACTAAATTACCACTCACTGTTGATTACAAAACAACACCAAAGGGACTGAGTTTCTTTGGTATTTTTTGTGCATTTTTCAGGAACTCGTACCTCTCTAATTTCGAAAGGATTCTTCCTCCCTTCCAACGAGATTAATTTTTAGTTTTTGTGACTGCTAATTTGAGTGGTACTTCTCAAACAATGTTACGTTAGGTTTTATGGATTGTATGCTATCAGATGAGACGTCAAACTCGAGACGGACTCCATGGTATATACTAAATTACCACTCACTGTTGATTACAAAACAACACCAAAGGGACTGAGTTTCTTTGGTATTCTTTGTGATTTTTCAGGAACTCGTAACTCTCTAATTTCGAAAGGATTCTTCCTCCCTTCCAACCATTATCATTTTTAGTTTTTGTGACTGCTAATTTCAGTGGTACTTGTCAAACAATGTTAGGTTAGGTTTTATGGATTGTATGCTATCAGATGAGACGTCAAACTCGCATAGGACTCCGTGGGGCATTAGCGATACTCGATCCAGAAAAGAACAAATGTTGATAAGTGGGTTTAATGATACTTAAGTGGGGTGCTCCGGGTGTTCGAAAAAGTTAGTCACTCCAGCCCGAACCTTTGCTGAAGCGAATGATCTGAACGATAGGTGTGCTTGTCAGATTCTGTATTCTGTTGTATTAGTGGCCACCAAGAAATCTTCTTCGGTTATTGCTTATCGCGGAGCAGTGACACAGTAGGTGTGTGATATCATCTTCTGCTCCAGGGGCACCACATTTCCTGCACATTTCCTGCGTCATAAGAGAAGAGTTTTATTTCAACAGGTTGTGACCTGATTTCACTCTTACTGCTATTGAAATTGATACCCTCTTTGAGCCGTTTTTTGGTGCCGTTTATTTTAGCCCAGAAATCTTTGGTGTGCTTACACGTACTAGTCTCTCTTGATTCCTTTTGTATTTATTCATTATGATCTGCTTTTTTAAAAGCCAGTTGTGGATTTACCCTTGCTATTGGATAGGAAAGCACAGCCTATCGATCCTTGTCTAGCTAGTTCGTCATCTTATCATGTGATAACGTACTGCCACTCAGATTATTTGGACCTAATTTTGATTGCATAGAGGCCTCCGCCTATCGATCCTTGTCTAGCTAGTTCGCCTTCCTATTATGTCATTACGTACTAGCACTCAGATTATTTGGAGCTTATTTTGATTGCATAGAGTCCTCCGCCTATCGATCCTTGTCTAGCTAGTTCGCCTTCCTATTATGTCATTACGTAATGACACTCAGATATTTGGACCTAATTTGATTGCATAGAGTCCTCAGCCTATCAATCCTTGTCTAGCTAGTTCGCCTTCCTATTATGTCATTACGTACTGACACTCAGATTATTTGGACCTAATTTTGATTGCATAGAGTCCTCAGCCTATCAATCCTTGTCTAGCTGGTTCGCCTTCCTATTATGTCATAACGTACTGACACTCAGAATATTTGGACCTAATTTTGATTGCATAGAGTCCTCAGCCTATCAATCCTTGTCTAGCTAGTTCTTCATTCTATCATGTGATTACGTACTTGCACTCAAATTATTTTGACCTTGTTTTGATTGCATAGAGTCCTTATCTACGTAGATGTTGATATCCTCTTGTGATATGTCCAGTACCCTAGTCCATTCGGCAGTTTCGAGTATGGATCTCTGTTTGGAATACAATGCACGAGTATGTTAGACTAAAGGATGTTGCTCACCCGATATTTTTAGAGTAAACCGCAGAGCCTACTCCATTTTCCATTTATAAGCCATAAGCGTGATCGCCATGTTCAAGCTGGATACCACATCATTCACCGACCATTCATCCCAGCTTGGAATGGAATTCTGATCGAATATTTGATTTTATAAGTGTGGTACTCGATGATAATGATGATAAGACATCCCCCTGTGAGAAAAAGTGTCATAATTGACCAATCAAATCAGGGCCTCAAACCTAGCTTTCCTTGATTTTTATGTGCGAAGTTTTATTTTTGCCACAAAGAAGAAGAGATCCTGTTTAGAGGCGGTGCAGTGAAAAATAAGTAGGTGTTGTAACTTTCGAGATTTAAACCAGGGACCCCGCCTATAGGCCATTGCACCAGGTACATGCTATTGCTTTCAATATTATGCTCCTTCCAAAAGGTTCAATGCACAGGTTCCCAGCTTCATTGAGTTGAGTTGCACTTTTTACTTCTATATCACTGATAGGAAGATCAATTGCTGTAAGGAGTAAAATCGCCTCTGAACCTTCAGATGGACTTCAGTGTGCAAAAGAGTGACGATAATACAAGGTACCTCTAAAGAAGGTTTATATTTGTTCAGCCTAATGTGTGATCGGTATGTCAATCAGTAGCCTAAATCGAGGTCGCTATGGACCGTTTCTAGGAACCGAACTCCGCGTTGTGCGTACGAAAGATTTATAAAAACCATGACTTACCGACTGTATCGCGTAGAAATTTCTGCAGCAATAGAAATTTTCTCCACTTAAATGATGCGCCCAGCTACCTCTGATTCGAAATTGGTCAACAAGTTTGAAGAGACCGATATAACACTGGAAAAATCAAAATCCGGAGACTTAGCCCATCAAGAATGGTAGAAAACTTGGAGAGTGTGAATCAGTCTGCTTCTAACGCCCCGAACCTTTCAATTCGTTTATCGGTTCCAATAGAAACGCTTAACATGAGACCTGCTAAGCTATGAAATCCTTTATGTATATGGAGAATCGAGAGGTATTGGAATTTATTTTTCCAAGGCCTTCAAAAGATTTAGCAAGGTGTCTCGAAAGGACGTATATATTTGTACAGTGGCACCCCTATAAAATTTAATTGGTGCACGAATTAAAGAGTCTCTGTCAGAGGTTTAACTTCGTTAACCAGGCTATCGAGCACTTTTCAATTTTAGAAAGAGGCTCATATTCTTCTTAATGGACACATGAATAAGCAGCACAGCCGCAACTGGAGTGCAAGGAATCCGAGCATCAAAAATGCCTTCATTCGCCTAAATTGACCGTATGGGCTGGGATGTCGGCCCTCACTTTTTTGAAAATGAAAGAGGACGTGCAGTTACAATGAATTCAGAGCATTATGTGGAGGTGTTAGACGACTTCTTGGTGCCTGAATTGTAAAACTTGCCTGGCTTTAACCAAAGTAGAAAAAAAATGCAGTAACGTCTCACGTCAAACACGTCTCTTCCCCGAGTACCTGCAATTTCCCCTGTCAAATTGATCCTCAGAAGAAGTGTCAATGTCAATTATGACATCGACGCAGTCCTTCGATTTAACCCCTAGCTCCAATATCTGTGGGGTTATCTCAAATCTAAAGTTAATGCAAATAAACCGACATCCCTTGCGCATTTGAAAGAAAATATTCATCACGTAATGGCTGCCATCATGGAGGTATCTAAAGAGCCACCATAACAAAGTTTACTGTTGAACAAAATGAGTGCTGCAAACGGGAGGGTTTATTCGGAGGGGATTGGGTAATTAAAAACACTAGTTAAGCTCAATTCGATTTTTTATTGTGAATTTTAATTTTTATCTAAAAGAGTTGTAGTACAAACTGTAGTCTTACGGGAATAAGAAAATTATGTGTTGTCGATTGTTGGAGCTCTTGGTTGACTCGATAATGTTCGTTAAACTTGAAATAAATGTTTTTTTATGAGAGAGCCGAAGTACTTTATGATATCGGCCTTCACTTTTTTGAAAATGAATGGAGATGTGCAGCTACAATGAATGCAATGAATATGTGGAGATGTTAGGCGACTTCTTGGTGCCTGAATTGTAAAACTTGCCTGGCTATAACCAAAGTTGAAAAGATGCATTAACGTCACACTTCAAATACGTTTCTTCCATGAGTAGCTGAGATTGATTGATCCTCAGGAGAGGTGGCATAATTTACATCGACGCAGTCCTTCTGATTTAACCCCTTGCTCCCACATCAATGGGTTTATCGCAAATCTAAAATTTATGCAAATAAACCGACATCCCTTGCACATTTGAAAGAAGATATTCATCACGTAATGGCTGGTAAATCATGGAGTTACCTGAAGAGCCGCCGTAACAAAGTTTACTGTCGAAAGAAATGAGTGCTGCGAACGGGAGGGTTTACATTTGGAAATATATTTTTGAAAAGCTCGTTCATCCCCTTCAGGGTTTCATCTTTATGTTGTTACTTCTTTCGGATAACAACCAACTGATGACGAGATAATTCGCATCCTTTTACTGTTGCAATTATTCAGTTGAAAAACAACCAAAAGACAATATTTTCCCCAGTCTCCTCGGTATAAACAAACCCATGGCATATTTACTCAGCATCCCTAACTGTTTGTCCAATGAAGGCAAAACTAATTCCCAAACATACTTGCATTGAAATGCATCGACACATATCCTCGACATTCCTCATTCGCTAGATAAATATTTATTCCGTACCAATTTGTTGTACCCACAGTTCTGCTGAAGATCTTAAAATGCGCAAAAAAAAAAAACAGAACCATCAACTCGCCCTTTTGGTTCAAGGAAGGACTGTCAATTACATCAATCGCCGCATCGCAATGGCATTTCGCATTTCGCATTCGCAAGACAATGCACTTACATTATTTATAAATATCACGATAATTCGCTAACGATTTGCATAAACATTCCACTCATACAGACAACACAATCATCGGTTACAAGAAGTCGAAGAAATGTATGTTTCTTTCTTTCACAGGCTCAACTTGGACTAGCAAATATTGAACCAAAACTCATTCAAGCGCATTGCAAAACAATTTTCATGTTTCATTTCTCTCTAGCCCAACCACGGTGTATGTGTGTCTCTTCTCTGACATTCATTGTTATTCATAACCGAAGAAGTAGGAGAAGAAGAAGAGACACGTTCGCACAGAGGAATATTGAATAAATTTTTCTTCTCCATTTTTTTTTTGTTTTGTGATTTTGTTTCAACCCTATCCCCTGGGTTCTATAATAACAATATTACTTGGTCGTTCTTTGTTAATATTTATAACCATTATTGCCAACAGGTTCGGACTATCAGTCGGCTATCATCTACTTCTTTCTCTGTCCCTCTGTTGGTCGATAGAAACCAAAAGAGTGGGACTATTTCAAGATATAGATTATTTTATGGCGGAGAAATAGCCCGCGGATGGTCGCCCTTAAAACAGGTGAATTTATTCATGACGTTGCATCCGATCTTATTCAAATTGTTGTTCGAAAATCCCTTTATGGTCTCAGGGAATAGTATAAGTTTTGCTAAAATATAAAAGAAGATGGAATCCGAAAATGGTCGAATCGTTTGGTGAAGAAGAATTTTTTATTCTTTATGGAAAGTCCATTGACATTGATGGCTTGTGACAAGTGAACACCAGTCGCCAACTATAACCATTACCATCCTGCAGTACTGGGATATACATAGAATAAAAAAATCCGAGTGACAAAATTAACATATCCCGTACGACTTAACATACAAAGTAACCATGAGGTAATAGAATTCTCTGAATGAACTCTTCAAGAATTCATATCATGTCGGTGTTTCTTTCGGTTGACGACCGTTCACGACGATGACGATAAAGGGGGGAGTTAGTTTATAGAACTGAGAAACCAACGGTTAAGTAGGCATTTCCCAATCGATTAAGTCGAACCCTTTTTCGTGTTGCGACGACGATGATTCACTTGTTCTCAACACTTGTGTGGAAAATAAAAGACAGAAGTCGTAGACGGACTATGCGAACAATGAGCAATGGCGATATATTGTGTGCATTAAGCCAACAATGGATTATTTCCGCCGGATAAAACCATGTCGTGAAGTGCGTACTTTATATTTCATAATTCGGCGTGTGCAAGTGCGTGTATAGACGTATGAAATGCTTCCGGTAAAAGTTATGATTGATTGACGATGGTTAGAGCTCTTGGATAAGTCGAGTTTTGATTATATTCGGAGGGGATTGGGTAATTTAAAATACTAGTTGATGTTTGTGAGCTCAATTTGATCTTTATTGCGTATTTTAATTTTAATACAAAAGAGTTGTAGTACGAACTGTGGTCTTACGGGAATCAAAAAACGATGTGTTGTTGATTGCTGGAGCTATTAGTTGAGTGGACTATGCTCATTTAACTCGAAATTAATGGTTTTATGTTAGAGAGACGAAGTACTAACTCTTGGTTGAGTAGATTTGGTAATTTAATGTTGTTTTATGAAAGCGTTGTCGACTGTCAGTCAGAGTTCTTGGTTGGTAGTTCCTACCAATGTCAATGGTCAGAGGGCCTAGTTAATTTGTAATTTGACCATTCAAGTTAAAATTCAGATTCGTTATGAAAGAGTTTTAGTACGAACTGTTGGGGTTAGTTAAGCACTTGGTCGATGGTCATGTTGGTAAGTAGTAATTATATAGAGAACAACACGTTCAATTAGCACCACTTTTAGAAAAAATCTGATGAGGACATTTGGTAATATCCAAAATAGCTTTAATTCTAACCAAATAGTGTTGTTGTACACAAGTTGTTGTTGTAATTTCAAACATTCTGTTTCGACGGATGTTGTAGTAATGGCGCAACAAGCTCTTAGGTTAGGTTTTATGGGCTTTTGACTCTCAAGTCAGCCGACAAACTCGCATAGGCCTACGTGGGCCCATAACGATACCCTTTGTTGACTAGATTTTGTTCAATTAATTTGAAATTAAGAGTTCATATGTAAGAGTTGAAATATTCACCGTTGCCGATATACACGGCTTTTGCATGTGTTAATCATTTCATTCGGAACAAGTATTTCATATGAAAGCACTGTGGTATGAAATGTCGTTATTGGTCATCCAGACCTCTTCGTTGATAATTCATACTTAGTTGAGCTGATTCTGTTCATTAAGTTAAGATTAAGATATCATATGAAAGAGTTGTAGTAAAAACTGTTGCGTGTAGTTCAAGCTGCAGTTGTTTGATGGTCGTCGATGGTCTATCAGGGCTATTAGTAGTTCATACCGATATAGTGCGATTCGGCATCGGACAACGAGATGATGTCAATCGTCAGAGGTAATTCGATTTATTTCATTTAAGTTGAAGTTATGTTCATATGAAAGAGTGGTAGTACGAACTGTTGGGCATATTTAAAGTTCTTGTTTTAGTTGATTTCGTTCATCTTTGTCAAATTGTCATTATGAAAGGGTGGCAGTATAAACTGGAATCGTGCTGACATCAACGTTCATTGGAAAATGTTGCATTGAGATTCTTGGGGGACTTATTATTATTAAATTACCATCGTGGTACTCATTTAGTCTTGTTTCTGATTTCAAGATTTTCATTAAGCAAGTCCGATATTATGGAAAATTGTGTATTATATACGGTAATGAAGGAATCTACCATTCACTTGAACATGTTTTAAACAACATTAACCCTTTGCCTCAATGTTTTTTGGTTTATTTAAGAATTTCCTTGAGCAGGCTATGATTTGTTTAAAGAGTTCATCCATCTGTCAACATGACTACTAGATGCAAACGTAAGATTTTAAGATAATTTAGAATTTACAAAGAAATTCTTGCATTGCTTATCCAGCTTAATGAATTCCGGCGCCTATATACGATTTGCATACACCAACTCTTTCTTCAAAATCCGGATATTTCAAACCCCATAACAACGGTGTAAACAAAATCTGGTTAATTCGCCCACTTGAACCAATTACTGGACAACACTCAACGAACCAGTTCTCCCCCTCAAAAAATAACAGCCACTTAAACACCAATTAAAACGATTGTCACACAGCATTAAAGTCTGAATGCAAAAGAAAAATAAAATTATATACGCATCGCTTTGTTGAACAGAAAAACTGCATTCATTTCGAAAAAAGCGTATCCAGACGCTGCTGTCGCACTCCTGTGGCGATATCTCTTTCTAGGCAATTAATGTTCAAGTTGAACGCGTGCTCGCACGTCAATATTCAAGATTTCAATCGACTGGCAATGCAAAAAAAAAAACAAAAGGCGCCAATTTATGATTTTTTTTATTAATGCGAAAATCTGCGAAATCTATATAAATCGAGATACCTCACAGTTGAAAGAGCACCACCACGCCGTAATTATATTCCTCGCATTTTGTTGTTGTTTTTTCTTCGTCATATACATTGTACCCATCAAAATGAGAAACGAACAAACCATAATGAGTGTAATGGGGTGATAAAAGAAAATGTTAAGTGCTTCAGATATACACCGAAGAAGTAGACAACATGGGTTCCTTGCACTCGTAATAGTCGCGCGCTTGTTATACACCAGTCCAAGTCCAATCTAGATTTGGAAACATAACACACAAAGCGTCTGACCATCATCATCATCGTTATGGTCATGATTTCTTCAATACGCCGGTGTATGCCCTTTAAATGATTCCGAAATGATATGATACACCAACTGCATGCGCTATAGATACAAAAACCAGAACTATGAAATTTAAAAATAGATTTGTTCGCTTGCGGTGCATGGTAGGGGGGATTTAAATTTTATATATGTGCGGCAATGTATTTGGCCAATTTGCAAGGAATGTCCTTAAAATAGACGAAGAAATGGAATTTCCTGTGGGTGTGTGTCATCATAAAATATGGAAAAAAAAGATTTTTCTCCCCCTAGTCTGGCAGGTAATCGATTATGGGTTTCTCATAATGTAGATAACCACAAGTTAACATCGCACCGTATATATATCTCGAGACAGAGACACAGTGTAAGCCAAAACCGCAATTGTAAATTAACAAAGTGACCACAAGAGTTTACAGGCGTGCTACAAAGAGGGAACAACTAAATGACGAAGAAAATGAAGAAGATTCATCGGGTATAGCCATAAAGTTGACAGTTGTTGTTGTCGTTTGGTTGTTTTGATTTCCCATTTCGTAGGCGAAATATAACGTAACCGATGATGAGAATTGACAGTGAAAAGCGTGAAAGTAATGTTAGGTAACTTATTGTCGACTGACAAAGAAGTAGTTTAAGTGTCACGATCGGTTAGTCAGACAGCGAACTTTCCATTTTGACAATGGTTTAGTGGAGGTGAGTTTTTGTGGTAGGCGAGTGGGAATATTTTTAAGCTGTGGGTGGTAGCCGTTTATCGAGACAGAGCACTAGAAATGTATTTTAGAGCATTGTTGGTCTCAATAATGGCAACAATTGTTAGCATTCTGATCCGTACCCAAAATCAGATTTACATCTAACCGGAGACTCATTTTTTAAAGAAATACATGGCATTTACGGCCCATACAGGACCTCAAACATAGTTCTTCCATTCATTGATGTGCGCAGTTATATATTTGTCACAAATAATGAGGTCTTCCGACTCCAAACGAAAATTTGAGAAGCTTATCATGACATTTGTATACTCTTGGATGTTTCTTAGACTTTCGCAAGAGGTGGAGTAGTGAACAAAACTTAGGTGCTGGTAATTTCTGGATTTAAACCAAGACCCAAGCTTAGTATTTATATGGATTTATAACTACAATCACAACTCAGACTCAGTTTAGACAGATAAATTTGTGTAATGCAGAGAGAAGTGGTATATACAAGAGGGCATTGAACTTTCGTTTAACGGATCGAATGGAAAAATCGAGGGAAATAAATAACTGATACCATCCATAAAGGTATTTAAGGAGCCATTTAAGTTCGAGGGATCTGAATAAAAGAACACCATACCGCATCTTAGTTAAAAGCAAAAAAAAAAAACAATTTCGATAGGGGTGTCTCAGAAGACATTCTGAGGCCCCATATGAAATTAAATCACAGTCAGATTGAGTTAATACAGTTAAATCTAATGTCTAATAGTAACGACTAGCTTTAAAAGCATGTCAATTCTTATGACGCAAAGAAATTGACAGATTGTGATGAGACAGACAAACCAAATGAATACAATTTCAAACAGTGCATATCCATTTGGAGCTCTAAATGAAGTCTATCATCTGTCGGCATATATCCTTTCTAAACGAAGTGACAAAGTCAATGTGTGAAAGGATATATACCGACAGATGTAAGTCTATCATCTGTCGGCATATATCCTTTCACTCTTTGATCGTGGTGATTGCACCTATAATGCCAAAACATAGGCATACCCAATGTATCTACAATGGAATTACAATTTTCGTATCGGTTGCTGTATTCACATATATTTTCACTTTATGAGCGCTGTAATCACATATATCTTACTCCGAGTAAGTCCTGATAGCCCAAAAGACTTCAAATATATTTACAATTCGTCCTGGCAATACGTTTCATTTGACTTTTACCTTATTCAAGGAATTTTAAGACATTTTCATTCACCCGGACGAACCAGTTCGCATGTGAACTCTTTCAAATCCTCGGAAAGAGAAAAATAAAAAAATTGTAAAAAAATCCGCAAATCGCGGTTTTATAATTGGAAATGAATAGATTTATTCCAAAATATGTTTATGTGGATGTAATGATGTGTCGACCGTACATTTTAAGTATTTAGACGTTTCACAACAAAGCTATGCAGGATTAAAAAAAATGCGACTCCGAAACTTTGAAGCTGTCTTTCACAAACGCTTTTAAGTGTATCAGCTTATTTTAGCAGTTCTTTATCTCTTTATCTGTGTTCAAAAAAGGAATGCTCTGAAAAGGGCTGATACGGCTTTACATTTCCGACAGTAGCTCTGACGATGGTCTCAGTGGCGCGATGGTTAGTGCGATGAACTGAAGTGCAGAAGGTCTGCGTTCAATGCAAAGACATAGCATTAACTAAATGACTTTTCACTGGCCCTCCTCTCGTGATGATCTGAAAAATCATTCGAGTAGTATCAATTGTCAAGAATAGCTTTTCTTAACTTAGCCGTTCGAATTCGGCATAAAACTGTAGGCCCCGACATCGTACAAGAAGTACACACCCACATATGAATGGTATGAATGGTTATGAGAAAACTAGGCACTCAGACCCATCATTTCTACAGCTTTCTATCCATTTCGATCATGGGCTCATTCCTTATAGTTATTCAGTCTCCAAGCGTACTATCATATGCGATCACTTAATCATTTGACGGTCTTTGATGTTGTTTCGAACCTGATTGCTGGAATTTGAAGATTATTGTGGCTTGAGCATTACTTTTCTCTCGCTGAATGTGACTAAGCAAATATATTCGACTTGTTTATATCTTTCTATATAATATCGACATCTTGATACAGCTCTATCTGCGATAAATTTCAATCCTAAAAGGGATTTTTTCCCTACAAATCTTGATCACTTTTCTGTGATAAATTTCAAGCCTGTAATAGGTTTTACTCGTAAAGAATTATGCTGGCAATTGAAGGATCAATTCAATCGTTTATTATAGTCCAATCACCAATGATTTTGTTTTTAAAGAAATCCTGAAAGGCTAACAAATATTTCAGTAGCTGTAAAAAGTTAATTTATTCCCACTTCTGTCAGAATATGACAAACTATTTGCCTGATATACCTTTTTAAGGCATAACTCCCGACTAAGCCAATTTACCATGTTAGCCACTTGCTATTAAAACGTACTTACATGCCAAAGTTATTACCCGATCTTGCCCAAATGCGCTAATAAAAACCATACCGCAAAACATCATAATTAGAAGTACCACACCATATCACAGATGATATCATTTTTAATATCCATGAAAAAATAATAATAAAGCCCCCTCGAAATTGCCGAGTACCCGCATAAACATGAGATGGCGATCTTAGTCATTATTTGTCCCATAAAACGACTTTATTAGCATTAATAACATTTTTTCTTATTAATTTCATTAGTTCATCCCTTGTCTGCCCCCGTACCGTATTTCCACTCACTTCTATCGTGCTATACCCAAGAGGCTTTAAACCATAATATGTCTTAACACTTTATGACTCATAACTTCTTTCATTTCGCCATTGGCAACTGAAAGATACCCAGGCAGGAGAGGAAAAATCCAAAACCTGAAACTACTAGACCGCCGCAAAACACCATTCATTTGCCGGTATTGAAATATTAACCATAAAACCACTTTCCGCCTACCATGCCACACCATATCTTATCAACACAAAACCCAGCCACACACTATTTCATCAATAGAAGCGAAATACAAAATCCGCCTTTTTTTCCATGCAGCTAAACCCACTCACATTCAATTCATTCTCCACGCAAGTAGCTCCTCTACTTTGTGTGTGACCTTCTTTTACGTAACCACATCGAACACATACACTTGAACAGCACACATTGGATAGTGCTGTCCGATTGTAGTGTGTACTCCACCTACGTGCAGATTTCAACTTGAGATTACCACAAACTTTACTCAAATGAACTGAACTCAAAAAGTCACCAAGTTAAGCGTGTATATTCATATGTCAAGCCCCCACATTTATCCAATCCAATAATAACTGGTCGTCCTTCACGTCTTATAAAGAAAAGAAAAAAAAAATCTCGTTTGATCTACCAATTGGTGGTAACTTACTTGTCACCTCTCGATACAGGTATTGCTGTAGATACAATTAAATCGAGAAGATCAACCGCAAGAGTTACTTAATCACAGATACTCGTCAATGTCATAATGTCATCATCGTCATTATTAAGCAACAACAAGATGCGATGGAGATCATCAGGATCGACATGTATTTCCTTACACATGTCATGCCAGATTTGCATGTTGCTGTTGTTATTGTGCACCATTAACACCGTTAAAGAATTTTTTTTTGCTTTATTGCGGTCAAGCTGATGGAGAAGATGAAGTCCAATTCGATTTTATTGTGCACTTTTGCATACGTGTTTATGTCGAATTTATTCTGCAATTGTTGTTCTTTTTTTTAATTAGTCGACTAAACCAGACTATGAGTGAACGAACAAATTGGCAACAAAGTTCCTGTTACTGGTCTGTTGTGTTCGTTCATTACAATCTCTTGTCGTTTGCATTCAATGACATTTGTCCGATGCTTGTGTATGCTTGTGGTACATTGTCAATGCGCTGTCTACCACTTGCATCAAGGCGGTCGTGTTTGGTCAGCGAATGGACTGCGGCTGGTGACCTTTATGTAAAAGTGCTGCGCGTGACTTATTTCCCGATGTAAGAGGTTACACCCACTGACACAATCTGTTTTTCCCTCCTCGGGAGTTTGAACTAGACTTGGGTTGTGACTAATGGAAACTCTTTCGCCTACGTGATTAGATATATACAACAGTTCGCTGATGAACTCTTTTGTATGAAAGTTTGTTTGGATTTATGTGACATCGGTGGATTTACATAAATTTGGTTTTTTATATAGATGACTTGTGTAAGTTCCCGGGTATGTTCATTAGTGTGGGAGTTTTTGATATATTTACACCATGTGGGGGTATTGGGAAATATGGCCAAACCACCATTTGTAGAATTTTCTAGAATCGAATGATCATCATCATTTTTTCGTGATTCAACGATTGGATTGACTAGTTTTTCAGAGTTTCGATTTTTTTTTTGGTAAAGGTAACCGTGATGTACCATTTCGCATTTAACAATGATCAGTTGGTAGGCTCTTGAAGAAATCCAAAGTAGGATTAACTCAAATAGCCAAGTGATCCTTATTTGTTTTCTTAAGACAAACACGTTGATATTTACTAGGTTTTGTTCAATTAATTCAGTCATTTTAGGGCATTAAAATATGTCCAACGCAACATTCTGATAGGCCCAAGTCCACCCGAGACCGTAGTCTCACTTGAATTTGGTGAAACAGTAGTTTGATGTGTGGAGGGTTGCTCTGGGTTCAGCTCTTCCTATCCACAGACCAAAATCAAAAAGCAAATCAAATATAAGCGACTTTAATCAATTCGAAAACAGAATTTTAGTCATATAGTTCGATAGTAAATCTGGTGTATGCTGGTTCGACCCCCAAAGAGGATGAGCAGATCGCAAATACTAAAATCCGAAAAACAAATAAAATCCAAGGTGCTTTAACGATTTTTTTTTGAAAAAGGTGGTCCTTGTGGAATAGTTTGATGGTTAATACAGGTTAATACCGACCTCCAGTATGTACCAGTAGTTCTGTTTTTTTTTTACGGGGTCGACCTCCAGTGTGTATCAGCAGTTCTCAACCACCGATCAAAACCCGAAAAACCAAGAAAATATAAGCATCTTGGTTTTTCGGGTCTCGGTCGGTGGTTGAAAACTGCTGATACAAACTGGAGGTCGACCCTGTAAAAAAAACAGGATCTTCCTCGGACAATGGAACAGTTTATTGTGTTTCCCAAAATTCCCACTTTTTAGAACTTCCAAATCCTAAACACATTTTCACGATTGAAAAACCTCTTGCAACGCATTTGTTTCCATAAAGCCGATGTGTATGAGCCATATGTATGAATAGTTTGCCAGACCATTGAGAGATGAAGGCCTTAGAAAATTATGTTGTTCTTGATAGAAATTAAACCCAGACTCAGCAACTACCAAATTTTTAACACATTTCCACGATTGGAGCACCTCTTGAAATGCATTTGTTTCCATAAAGCCTATATGTATGAACCAGGATGCTTTTGTCATTTGAAAACGACTACTAAGGTTATATGTTGCAATAACAAGCCAACTTTGATAGGAGATAGTTCTATAAAAATGTGTTTTTATCGTGTTTATATTTCAAGCTACACCGTTGCTTCTTCCAATGCATTTTTTTTTAAAGATTTCTTTAACCCAGATCAACCAGTTCGTATATGAACTCTTTCATATTGCGGTCACGGTAAAAAGTTTGGAAAATATTTGTAAGCTCAGATTAGTACGGAAATCGTTCTAAAATAAGTTTTTATTGGATGCGTTCGTATAAAAACATACTTTATACGTTTTACGTACTCTACAGCGGCATAAGTTAGCCAAAAACTCTGAATTGGATGTCAACGATGGCTAAGCCAGGTAGAGGAAATGAACACCATTACCGGCGAACGGCACGCTGAGCGATTCATAGTCAGATGGTTAAGAGTGTACGAAAGGACCTTGCCTTAAATGATGAACGGTATGAAAGGACCTCGCTTTAAATGCTGCACACCTGTAGAAACCGACCTCAATCAAATTATAGTGCGTAAATGGATAAAGCAAATTAAAAACCGAGTTGTTAGAGGCCCAATTTCACCCAGAACTGTAGTTTGAACTCGACTATATATTGTATGTAAATACACGGACTTATTGGACCGTACCTATGCCGAAACAGCTGATATATTTTTTTGTCTGCTTATGACAATGGATGAGGTTGTCCTCCTAATATACTTTCAACCGGCGCTACCAGTAAGGAGGTACCAGCTTCCACCGTTAAGGTGAAATTATACCGTCAATACCGCTGTGGTCATGAACATGAGGTTTCCTTTTAGTACCTCACTGAAGGACCTTGATGTAGTGTTGGCGGGCTTAGAGTGATTATTCATATAAATCACTTTGACCCGTTTGGAGACCGAAGGGGCTTTCTCCAACTATTACTGGCGCTAGGTTGTAATGTCCTTGCTCAGGCTAGCTTGATCTGTTGATCATTTTTTACGTCCTGCACTCTACCGGAATCTTTTGAATGATATCCATGTGCCTTACCGCTGCGCGCCGTTGTCTGTGTTGTATTCTAGAAGGGGCGAGCCTCGATCTTGTAGCTTTGCAGCTCTTTGCTTCCAGGATTCTTTTTGGCTTGGAAGGAGCTAGTGACTGCGACCTGGAGGCTTTGCAGTACTCCTCCAGAAAGTCCTTAAGGGACGGTCGGTGGGGTTCAGAACCTCTTAGTTCCATGGGGATATTAGTTGGAATGAAGGACTGCGAGCTTGAAGCTTTGTAATTCAATTTCTCTTCTAGCTCTTCAGGAGCTATTCCATGAGATCCTGCTGCCGGGCAGTTAGGAAGGTCTCTTTAATATGTTTTTTTTTAATATTCTTCATGGTTCCACGAGAGGCTGAAAAAGTAGGTCCACCTATGCAGAGATACACAGTGCACAGGTATTCGGATACTCCGTCCGGACTAAGCTTTTTGTTCGTGCCCTCACCCTGGTCTATTCTTGGAATGGGTCGTATGAGACCTTAATCCAACCCAATGGTGGTTGGAGGGGTGGAAAGAGAGGTAGATGCAGAAGGGTACTAACTTCGATGACTAACTCTTAGCTTCTGGTCTGAACTGGGGAAGTTCCCGAGTATCTTTTTGACCGTACTTAGCTTCTACACCGTGGCAAGGTAGAAAGTCACGTAATCTTTTCTTGAAAATAGCCACTAAAATAGTTTAAAAGCACAGCATAACAGGTGACGATATAACTAGGTCACCACAACCTTTGAATTTGTAACTACAATGCCCATAACATAAAATAATATGAGCCAGGTCTATAGCTCCTATTTTTCCCGCTGCATTCTTCCCTTTCAATTGCATTATACAGCTTCATTTTCGTATCAAAAAAAATTAACATTCCATCCGTTTTTTTTTTTATTTCCAGGTAAGCCAACAACGATCCGTGATATACTGTATGAATGTTAGAAACAAATAAACCGCATGGTAAGCCAGAATCCTTTGAATTTACACATTTACTTTACACCATCTTAAGCATGCTTAAGTAGATTTTTATTACCCTCCTGAATAACAACCTCCAAGTGACTTCATTCACCTCAATCCCGACCAGACTCTTCTTTGGCATTCCGCGCAACCAGTGAGTGACATTATGCCCGTATGACAACATTTACTTTTCAATTCAAAGCGCAAAAATAAACCAAAACCACTGAAAGAGAAAAAAATCCCAAGAATTCGAATATACGCTTACCCGTACGAATATTTACTTTTAAATTTCGTTTTCCATCGGTAAAGCACTTCAACCGACCATTCGCACTTGAGTGGTCATTAAGCTGAAAAAAAAACAACTCAAGTGGTAAACCAAGTGGGGTAACCTTTTAGCCTATTAACCCATCTTCTCTCGCAATAGGCGTGCGGTTACACATCAAAGGGACACAGATCACCTGCAAATATTTGAAATCTTTGTTCCGTCCTCAGCCACAAATAAAAGAAACACCTTACAAGCACGCCTCACACACTCTTGCAGACGCACACACTATGACCATGACATTATATCTCTCTCTCACGCGGAGCAAGCACTCTTTTAAGTAAGGCAATTAAATAGCAATAAAATTGTTTACAAGCAACCAGTTTTCCAGCCAACTCAAGCCACAGATGTTTCATCTCCAGCTAGGTTCTCGGATGCGTCTCTCTGTTGCACAGGTTCAACAACATTTCATTGCGCAAAAAAAAAAAAAAAAAAAACTGAACTGCAAAATATAATCACCACTTTCATGATATGTGGTCCACCTGCTTAAGACGATACAAGGGCTTACATGTACCACCATCCATCCGCATTATTAGAGTGGATAGGATATAGGATATCCATGGCTAATTAAATTGAATATCTATCCAGCGCTGTAATGTTTCAACATTCAAATGACTGATGTCCACAACACTCTTGGCTTGTGTTATGATATATAATGCACGGCTGTATCTGGAACGAGTTTTCGAGTGCGTTCTAGAAGAACAAAAATGTGTGGCTAACGATTTGCCACACTATATGATCATCGAGGGGTGGGGGGATTCACAACCCAAGTCTATACCAGATAGCACTATGTCATGCTATTTTATAGAGGCAAAGGAAATCTTTTGCACAAAATGTTCTTCGTGCAGATCCTGTTATTTTACACTAATCGCAGTGTCATTATCCCTCCGCGCACGGTACTTGTATCTCGCGTATCTCCCGCACTGGTGTTCATTTGGTGAAGAGAGGATATGATGGGAGAGGGATGATAAATAGCAACAAATCGCCAATCGATCGTTAACTATTTTTTTTTTCATACGAGAAAAGTGGAAAATGCTTGCGAATTTGTTGCAGATGGATGATGCTGTGGTAAATGGTCAGTGGCGTTGGATTGTATTAAGGAAAAAGTTTGGAAAACCATACATGACTCCAAAATGTCTGCAAACGAAGCAGTAGATGGTTGTTTTTCGCAAGTCTTTTATAAGCTGGGCCTTAAGACTTGAAATATTGGAAATAAACGGTTCAAAGTTAGGTTAAAGTGGCTATAAGCGAGTATGTCAGCATATTTTGACCAGTTTTTGGTCCATTTTGATACCACATTCATCCATTCTCCTTGCTACCTTTGAGAAAACTTTTCTGAGGTTCTTATGAAACGGAGGAGGCTTCCATTTTTGTCAAATCGTTGAGTTTTTGAAAGTAGTAAGTTCCAAGATGAACCTTATTTCATAGAACCGGACAGTTACAAAGCAGATGAAGCCTATTTTCTTCTTCCTCTTCGTCCAAACAGCTCCTGCAGAAGTCGTTTGAGTGAATGGCTAGCCTTTCTGCGTGTCTACCAATTAGATAGTGTCCACTGATGACACCTATAGTGGCGCCAGTATACGATCAATCAAGCGAAATCAGTCCCTTAGATCTTCTCAAAACCAGCTTTGGCCAAATTTGTTTGATTCGTCGTGCTGTTACCGTTTCCGTTGTGCAAAAATAAAACACCCGACGCGTTTCTTGGTTCCAATCAGGCTCTCCGTTCAAACCAGCAATTCCCATCGAAACTCAATGACATCAAATAGTGTCTGCTCAGCATTTCCCGGTGTTTACCTCTTGTGCCAATTACAAATGTTAAGCAGTATTGCTGCGTAGGCTTGAACAAAGTGCAGCAATAATGTTTCGACAAAGTGCAATGACTCAAGTCGGTTCAACCCAGGTTATGCTAAATGACCTAGGTAATAGGGCATAACAGAGCCCAGACTCCATCTAAGGTTTGATTTGCTGTTAGCATGTGTTGCTAGTAAGCTTTAACATGTAGCGATAGGAATACCTAGTGAACCCGTGTCCGGTACGATTGGTAATTTAGTTCCATATCTGTCGAGTTCATCAGCCTTACAATTCCCTGGAATGCCACTACGCCCAGGCACCCAGCATTGGTGTATGTTAAACTGCTTTGACATCTCTTACAGAGATGAGCTGCAATCTAGGGTTGTCTTTGAATTTGTCGAAACTACTTCCAGGGATTTTATGGCAGCTTGGCTGTTCGAGAAGATGCTAATTTCTCAGACAGATATTAGATTCTCCTTCAACCAGAATAAGGCTTATTTGATCGCCATGAGTTCCACCTAGAACACGCATGATCAGGAAGACGGAAAGATAGGCTGAGATTTTGCCTGTCGGAGAAGACACCAGCACCCACTCCGTCATTTGTTTTGGAGCCATCGGTATAAAAGTAGGTCGAGTCATTTTGCACAGGTTCGATACTCTCCCATGACGATCTGTCTGGGATTGTGACCTGGAAACTCTTATCGATGTTTAACCTTGTAAGAGTCTAATCGGTGTTTTCAGGGATATTTGTGCGTGCGTTTAGAATTGTTGAGTCGCCAGTTTGAATATTTGACCACTGTTGGGTGGCGCTAAGAGGGATGGCTGAGTTAGCTGCCATTAGTTTACCGAAAGTATCTAGAGGTAGTAGATGAAAGAGAATGCCTAGTGGTGCTGAGGGTGTTGTATGGAGTGCACCACCGATACACAGACACGCAGTTCTTTGTACCTTGGCTAGATTTTTGCTGTTTAAAGACATCTTTAGCGCTGTCCACCATACTACTAATCCATAAAAAAGTATCGGCCTTATAACCGCGCTATAGAACCAATGCGTGATACGAAGTTTCATTCCCCATTTCAAGCCTATGGATTTCTTGCAGGAATATAGTGCGACCATTAAGTTCCAAAGAAGAGTGGATAGGACTCCACACTTTAGGGTCCGTCTACTGACATATCTTCTGGTCGAAGCACCACCCAGTTTTGTGTTGATAATCCAGCTATTAAGTAGTAAATTCATCAACCTTTCTAGTGAGTGATCAACTTTCAGACATGTTAGCGCCTTAATAATCGCTCCCGAATTCACGTTGTTAAAAGCACCATCAATGTCTATGAATGCAACCAGTATACTCCTTGCGACACAATTACTTATCGATAATACGTACCAGGGCTGCTTCTACAGATTTCTCCTTGCAGTATGCATGTTAGGATTCAGATAGCTGATTTACCTACATCAATGCTACTGCGGATATGAATATCAATCAATCTTTCCAGGGTTTTCGGAATGAATGATGATATGCTTTCGGATTGACGTGAGAACTTTTGCTAGATTTTGGTATGAATGCTACTTTCACTTCTCCCCAAACCTTGGGAATGTAAATCGGTTCAATGCAGCACTTAAAGATGGCTTTCAACCAGGCTTCCAACCATGGTAAGATGTGCCATCAGGTCCCGCAGATTTAAGGGGTTTGAAGCTGTGTACTGCGCAAAGTATTTTATCTTTTGTGATAAGATATTGAAAGTTACCGGTTCTATTGATGTCGTCTTGGCAAGCTTCCTGTTAGCTACCTGGGAAATGTGTGTCCATTAGTAGCTCTAAGGATTTATTGCTTGAAGTCGTCCAAGTGCCATCTGTTTTTTTGATATAGCTTGGAACAGTTGGACTAGTGGATAGGATTTTTCGGAGTCTAGACGCCGCTGAAGTCTCTTCTATTTTATCACAGAAGAATCTCCAGGATTTGCGCTGGACTTACTTAGTTCCATTTTGTATATTAATAGGGATAGGAGATCCAGTTAGAAGATTCGTTCTAGCTAGATTCGTTCCTAGATTTTCAGACCACTATCGATGGTTTTATTTCCCTCTAGGTTTCCTAAAAGGACAAGAAGATGACAGTGATTCATTGAAAGCAGGTGTTAGCTTATCAACAAGTTTTTCAAGCTCTTGTGTGCTTCTAGAAGGGCTAGGTTGAGCAGGGGAAACTAGCCTTTTCATAGTTTTCCCATATGTTAGCCGATCGGTTTTTCAATGAAAAATCGATTTGCTCAGGATATGGTGATCTATCTAGACTGAATTGTATGTATCTGTGGTCGGAAAAGGAGTACTCACTTGATACCTTCCAGTTTGTGATCATGTGATGGACACAATTTAAGACATCCCAAGGACTTCTTGTCTATTGCTGTTGATGAACGTTGGCTCGTTACCATTATTGCATAGCAAGAGATTTGTACTTAAAAGATAATCAGAAAGTAAATCACCTCGTGTACAAATATCAGAACTGCCTTAGATTGTGTGGTGTACATTAGTGACACTTTCAAGGATGAGTCTAGGTTTAGGCATCTCCGCACCTGAATTTGTCTTCGTCCAGCCATTAACATTAGACTGGACGATGTTCGGAATTTTGTGTTTATTTTTGTAAAAAAAAGACGAAGTACTTCAGTTTTACATGAATTCATAACCAGGCCATAGCCCTTTTTTGTTTGTTCAACCCATTTGTTGCCCAATCTGGAGTACCTCAAGGAAGTTGGTTAGGACCTACATTATTTAAACTGTCTTTGAGTGGCTACCAGAAGCGTATAAAGCGTCACTTGTAGTGTATACCCATCCACGCTACATCCAACATCCTCTATTTTTAGAAGTCAGTCGTTTATTACTAGATTTCAGAGGAGAGGACGTGCCTTCTTTAGATGTGCCCCGATGTGGTTTCATTATGAAGCTGAGTTGTTGCCAAATCTGTCGGTAATATCTCCTAATAGGGTCGTAGATGCACAACTACAGGGTTCAAGCATATCTCTGATTGAGAAGTTATCAGTTAAATTTTAGGGGTACCAAGTTGAACCCTTTTGCTGTCCTATCTAGAGTACCTCAAGGAAGAGAGGACGTGCCTTCTTTAGATGTGCCCCGATGTGGTTTCATTATAAAGCTGATTTGTTGCCAAACCTGTCGGCAATATCTCCGCAAATAGGGTCGAAGATGCACAACTACAGGGTTCAAGCATATCTCTGATTGAGAACTTATCAAGTAAACTTTAGGATTCCATGTTCAACCCTTTTTTTGTCCTATCTGGAGTACCTCAAGGAAGTCACTTAGGCCATATATTATTTAAACTTGCAATTAGTGATGATAGAGCTTGTATTCGGGAAAGCAAAATGTTTATGGCATGAAAATGTTCAAATGTGTAAGAGATCTTAACGATTCGCTTTTACCACAAACCGATTTAAGTAGTTTCCCAATTCCCTGTTCGTCAAATGCATCCAAATTCCGTCTTTCTGCAAAACTAATTCCATTTTCGAATTTCTTCAAATTGGATGCGATTGCAACAGTGATTGACTACTACCTGTGATATCCCCGAGTCAAGAATTTATGCTAAATAGGTTTCAAATCAAATTACCACCCAACGAGGCCAAACAATCATCCAATCGAACACGAATTACCCGACAGACCCCACAGTGTGAAGGCATTTCCATTCCCAAATGACTTTCCTAAATATGTTCCAAAAGTACTAGCACCACAAACAAGATAAAAGTGCAACAGCAAAAGAGCTGAAAAAAAACTGTTCTATTCAACTGCTAAGTCTATAAGTGCAAAGATAACTGCTGCAGGTTTGGAAAGTTAGTAGCTCCTCTCCTTTATGCGCGCACCCAACTATCCACAACAGAATTACACTACATTGCCTTGGGGGTGCCAATATCTTCCTTGCAGATCGGTTTTGCATCTTTTTTTTGTTTCCTCCTACCAAATGGTTAGTGCAAGTTAGTTAGCTCTTCAAATGGTTCTTGGTGCGGCCCAAAGTGGTAGGACGAACAACAACTGAGCACAACAACAACAACACAGTAAAAATGGCTGAACTCTTCGCCGTGGGTGCTAACTAACTTCGTTTAACAGTTAGAATTTAATGCCAACGGCGAAAAGAGTAGTCTCTTACACCGACCGTTCGAGGGACAGAGGGGTAACGTTTCATGTATTTCAGCTTCTTTGTAGGTTGTTTGAGTATTTACCTCTTCGTGCAGGCGCACAGTGGTACTTGTATGATGGTCGTCGATTTAAATTGTTTTTTTTTTTCGGGGGTAACAAGATAAACGTATAGGAAATATACTGTTTGCAGATGGAATGCTGTTGTGATTGCTTTCAAATTGACTAAAATCGCTGGTGAGTTTGATGTTTAATGGGCATCTTCAGCACAGCCGGGGTGGTGAGTCTATTTTTATTACCGTGGGATAGAATGTTGCATGCCATATAGTGGCTAAAAATAAAATCGTTAAATCCCTTTGGGATACCTACTGGACTCTCATGAGCACATATACAAAAGGGATTATACTGTGTGCGCAAAATCAAAGGTAAAATTGCACGCGAAAAAAAAACATACGCAAGAAGTGCAAGCAATGTCAAACAAGTAGCTTGACAACTCGGTTGACAAGAATCCAGCGCTCGTCTTTGCGAGGATTTCTTATAAAATTTTTTTTTGTTCATTTTCTGGGTGCGACCGACAACAACGACTAGGTATGCACTTACCAGACAAATCTTTTATTCAGTCTGAATTCTAGTTGTGGTAGTCTCTGTGACGAGAGCTGTGTTGGTATTTTCCTCTATATGGGAAGGAATTAAAATCTTTCACGTTCAATCGATTTATCAATAAAATGCCGCTCACAGTTGTATTTCATTTTTTTTTATCTTGTCAATGCTACCCAACGATCATCGCTTATTTATGGCCCTTCCAGCTTCTGATGTTTTAACAGACAATCGAAAAAAAATAGGCAAACAAAAAACGTATGTGTCTTTGTCAATTTTTATTGATGGCCAAGTTGTTAATAAAGATTTTGACGTGATTTTAAGTTTTTTTTTTCTTTTGTCTAGAGGATAATGTCCGATCGACGTTATCACCAGTTTTGGGTGTCACCTCTCAATTGAGTTACAAGTAACTCGTGACCTTTTTTACAAGTCCACCCATGGCAGCTATGCGTGTGCCACCTTGAAGAAGTGCGTCAAGCAGTTAGTCAGGTATACAACCTGCAAAGAGAGGGAAAGAAGAGGTCAATATTGTGACGCCTTTTTCTGTTGTTGTGCGTATCTTTTTTCACCTTTGTGTAATCGATATCCTGGCGCGTTGTTGTCGCATAATTTTTTTTAATGTTTGTTTTAAAATTTACGGTTCCTGTGTACCTGATAGGAATTTGATGGGTTATTGTCTAACGGAAATTGGCTATTTTTCATGCGCCTAACAGGGATTCCTTAGAAAACCCGATTCCCTTTGATGTCCTTTATGCCTTTGGAATAAGTAATTCGGCGGTGTACACACGTATTCGGTGATTTCTATCGATAAATACAAAAATTCTATATGAAAGAGTTGATGTACGAACTGGTCACCGGAAATTTGATACAAGCAATAATTTCTTTAGTGCCTTCCTGTGGGGTTGGTGGCTTCATTAAAATAAAAATGGCTACATGGACACAGTGGATATGGAATTATGATATTTTAGTTAGAAGGAAAAGATGTCTTCAATCCGGTTGCGCGCGGGTTTGACGGTATTTCTTTGATGTTCACCGATGAAATGATGAAGAACGCAATGCTGGTTGCCGCACACTTCCTCGTGGAAGAGATAGGTTTTCTTGTTTTTAATTTAACTACAGAGTGGAGTATGGAAACTTGGTGATATAACAGAACCGTGGGGAAGATTAATGGGGAATTTTACTGCGAAGATGAGATACGGAATATAAACTCGCTTAATGAATGCTGGTGGTTATGGGTTGAAATTGCAGGGAGAGTAGTTGGCAATTGGTTATTTTAATGCGGCCTTAATGGACTATAAATTAGCGTTTATTAAATGAAATAAATGAGTTGCAACAGTTCTGTAATAGTATCCTTGGGGATTATGATCTCAGACATATCGAAGTTTGTCGAAGCTCTGTTTTATATGTTGGCACGTGAATGTTATAAAAACACTTGCTTGGTGTTAATTTTTTTATTTATTTCGCAGCTATCGTGAATGGTAAAAGGTCAATATGTGGTATTTATTTGTTGCTAGAGGTTGAGCTATAAAGTCGTGTAAAATATTCACCTTGTCATATTCACCACGAACAACAATTATATACTTAATAAATTATTGAATTACAAAGATAAAACTAAAGGTCACCGCATGGGAATTTGTGATTCACAGTGTGGAAATTGTTTATAAGTTGCCTCAGTGCTGTTGCGATAAATTGATGCACAAAATTTTTCTTCTTATTTTACCCTTCTCGCGAAATGTCTGATAAGGTACTTAGATTGTCATGAGAAGCATATCTCAACTCGAATTCAGCATAAAATGGAAGTTCCTACCAACGTGCACAAAATACATACCCACTCATGAATAATTGTGAGCTAAATGCTGATCGGGGCCTACATTTGGGACTTTTATTTAATTACCTAATACCCCATTACCCCGAATGTGCTATAGCATCTCCCATCAAATAACTTACTAAACGGGCGCTCGATCCAAATAGTAATCAGTTATTTCGAAAAAAAATGGCGAAGGTGTGTGAGGATAAGGTGTAAGGATAGTCTTCGTACTGTCATATTCTCACATCAATGCTTTGCTGACAATGTTACCCCAATGAGGTCGAATTATTCTTGCTTTTCGAACTAAAGGGTGTTTAAGCGCTTCATATCCTTAAATTTAAATAAAACAAAGTGTGTGTGAGATATCATCGACATTTTTTGAAAGGCTTTTCGTTGTCACTATCTATGGAACGTAACAGCGTTCAAATGTCGACCGCGGCTTCTCTGGCTACGGAGCATCCAGAATGTCAAATTTTCCATTACTCTGATGCATAAATCCGGCTAAATCTGACAGATGGCGTACATAGGTTCTGTTGGCTTTGAGGACCGCTTTTGTTTGTGACTTATTCGCATAGAGCTGCGACTTCAGAAAGCCCCACAAGAAAAGTCTTAGCGGGGTCAAATCACACGATCTCGGTGTCCAGATCACATCAGCTCCACATGAGAAGACCATGCCCTCGAATAGCTCGTGCAGAATTTCCAATGTGGCGTGAGTCGTGTCGCACGTAGCGCCGTCTTGTTGAAGCCACATGTCATTGGTGTCATTATCAACCGTTGACGGTGATGGCCTTGCAATTGTCGTTCTCAAAGAAATATTGACCGATGACGTCGCCAGGTCAAAATCCACACCAAATAGTGACTTTTTCGGGATGCATTGGACGTTTTGGATCTCATGTGGATTGGTTTCGTCCCGAATTTGGCAATTTTGTTTGGTGACATACACATTCATCCAGAAATGAGCCTCATCGATGAATATGATTTTGAGGAATGGACGAAAAGAGACATCAGCTCGTCGGATCGGAAGGTATTTTTGCCTCTTTGAAATCTTTCAATTAGAAATCGTTATCACTCAACAACTCTAGTCTTCGCGTCATTTACATCAGGATACATACTTTTATGCGTGATCGTTTGGGTTCCGAAAAGTGTGAAACATGGATAAAGAGTTGTAGACTGATCCATAAAGGTACATAAATGGATTAGTGTCCCACTATCGATAATCTCAGGCATTCATTTAGTAATTTTCTCTTTTTTTTGCTCGGGTTGGACGCATTCCACAAGCATGGTTCCCCACCTCTGTCCGTGCCTTGGAATAGTAAAAAGCGTGCTTTTACCGTCGAGGCTTACGAGTGTTTGGCGAACGCAACTCAGAGCACATTCTGAAATCACTTCAATATAGTCCGTTGGGCCCTATCGCTAACCAAAAATCAATCGGTACATGGGTCATTATCTTCAGACAAACCGCAAGTGTGACAAGACGAGCAACTGGAGTCCCTCAACACATCAAATCACCTGACGACATATTGAGAGTGGAGCCACATTATGGTAATCGTCATGGAGCACAAACTTTTTGCTACCCTTGATAAATTCTAATTAAGGAACAATATGTTTCTACAGTACGAAGCAACGGCTCACACATACAGGGCATTGATGGCTTTCCAAAGCGCTTCGTCTCGATAAGGGCTCGTTTTGGCCCCTTGCAATTTTCGTAGTTGGTTTTTTTTGTAGGACACGTTTTATCGTCAACAGTTTAATGATCCTACAAGATATGAAACCAAAGCAGTTTGGTATTACGTCGCGAAGCTGGTTTCAGCATTTCAGGATGTACTCTCATCTTTGGAGTTCTTTTGTTTTAGCTGATCAAGTGTCCTCAATTCGATTAGGACAGGATGATCTCGTTAATCAAACGGTTTGCATCTAAGACCTCTGTTTCCCTTCTCGCAAAGCGGGGGCAGTAGAAAATTACATGGTCTGAGACTTTTTGTTTCGGATAAGAGAGATTGGTGAGATGTTGTGACCGAATCTGTGCAGGGACTTCCTAAATCCGCCATGGTTTGTTAGAAACTATGTGATATAGAGATTTAGATCTCCAATTTCTCCATCCAACCTGTGTTCTAATTCACTGATCAATTGACTTGTCGCCGATCTTCCTGTGGTAACGTTATTATAGTGGTTTTCCAGCTCTCCATGGAGACTGCTCTTTTTTCTTTCTGAATTACACAATTTGCTATGAGTCAGTTGGAAACGCTCTAGTCCTTGTGTAGAATCTACACATTTCATCTACAAGGATGTCAATGAACTTTATTCCGGCTAGGAGAAGTGCCGCTTCCTCTGAAATGATTCTATAAGCGGAAATTGTTCGCAAAGCATCAAGTTTCCTGCATACATTTCTAGCCATCGCGTCACCCCAAGACTGGTGCTGCGTACAAGAAAGCTGATTGTTAGTCTAATTCTCTAGGCGCATTCGAATCATAGTCTGCTACCAAACTGGGATCTCATCAAAGAATTTCTTAAACAAAAGAGTTCACTACCAAACTGGGGTTCTCATTAAAACAAAAATATGTCAGTTTGGTGTTGAACTCTGTTGTTTAGGGAATTCTTAGAGCCACCTGTAATAAATAATTTACTGAACTAACCAATGGTGTCTGAAATCTAATTGAAAATTCTTGGATAAATGATATAACCACTGGACGGTTGCACAAATCCATTTCTGCAGGTGGTCCTGCAGTACTTGCACCAACCAGAGTGCCTGAATTCTGTTTACGGAATTCTTAGAGCCACTAGCATTAACTCATTTATTCAATTAATCAGTGGTGCTGAAATCGAATAGAAATGGCTTGGAAATGAAATGATTCTAAAAGCGGAAATTGTTCTCAAAGCATCAAGTTTCCTGCATTCTAGCCATCACGACACCCCAAGACTGATACTGCGTACAATAAAGCTGATTTGTTAGTCTAGACAAAAGTAATCTGTGATCTGTAATCTGGTAATCTGGGTCCAACGATATTCGGTGGATAACTTGTCATAACTGATGGCCATTACTAGTTGCAAATTAAATCACGTATTTCAGTGTAATCTCCATATTTCAACTCCTGAATATCCATTTCTGCGAGTTCCGATTTAAATTAATGTGTTCCTGTCATTGATGTTTGTTTGATCCCTCTATACACACAATTGTGGTTCATTAACCACCCGATGTTAAATTTGTCCTTTTTATCGAGGACACTTTCGTGATTTGCCCGTCATTTCAAAGTTCACCTTTCAAATGCCTTCACAAAAGCATAAGCCCAACCAGAATTACCCTTAATTAATGCCAAAGAGTCTCAGCTACTCCCCATCTCTGTTTTCCCCCTCTTTTAACAGTAACCGACATACAGCTATTTGTTACCAAAATCTCTATAATCTAAGGCCAGCATATTCGCTTCCGTACTTTCACCCAGCTAATTTGCATTTTCTGTCTAATAACCTCTGCGTAAACGGTGAAGACCGACAAATCACTTCATTACAAAACAAAGCTAATGCCTACACCGAGGCTTGTGCCAACACACATGTGTTCATGCAATATTAGATCACGGCCACAATAGAGGAAGACACGCACCTGTGAGCCTAGAATAAATCCTCCACTACTATGCATCGGTGGGTTCCCTTCAAGATCAAACACAAAACACTCAGCTAAGCTCCAGAGCTATATGAATTCAAAGGAAATAAGCCTCAGAGCCAACTTTCTTTGTAAACATGGGCGTTCCACTTAGCTGGAACTTTTGCCATATCTTCTTCAACAACAAACAGCAACAAAAAAACGATTAAAATCTGTTTGTTGTTGTTTTAAGCAAAATAAAGTAAATACCACGACGACGCGACGATGCGACGTTGGAGAGACCTGCACCGTGTAGAGTTGTGTGTTTTGCGCCCTTAGCTGGAGCTACTTTACCATGGTAAGATGATGGTTATCGAATTGAGTTGAATGGTATGGTTGGGCAACTTTAAGGTGCGTTTCGGTTGTATCCCTCAAGTCGATTGTTTTTAACTCTTTACGCACATCGAATGCAAGAGAAGCAACAACATTTCTTATCGTTGGTATCAACAAATCCATTATTTCCGTTGTTGTTGATGGTTTTTCTCTGCTCTAGTCACAGTGCAAATGGACGCTCATAGCGAAAAGGATGTTATACATGCACTTGAGTTGCTCATGTTTGCGAGGATCAACTAACATCTCATGATCACTTAATTAACTATTTAACATGAAAATACGACGGTCATCCTTGAAGTCTTTAACTGGAGGATGGCTTACAAAATAGCCACACCTTTGAACATTAGATGGTTGGCTGGTGATAACTGCCACCAAGAGCAAGGTGTGTGCAAGATTTTGATGATGCGATTCGGATGGCGGTTCTCTGTGTTATTCATGGTTCATGAGCTAATCGAATTATTTTGTTGTTGTGGTTAAGTGTTAAGTTTGTATGATATTTCAATCGAGAAGAGAGAAGAGATTGGGAAAAATGGTTAGGTGACGATTTGTGGGACCTCCGGTTAAGACATTTTGTCTATTTTGTAGGTGCTATCGAATATAGTCCACTTACAAACTGGGATATCCTCAAAGAATCTCTTAAACAAAAGAGTCCACTACCAAACTGGGCTTTTCATTAAAAAAAAATAACAAATCAGTTTGGTGTTGAACTCTTTTGTTTACAGAATTCTTAGAGCCACTCTTGTTAACTTATCTATTGAACTAACCAGTTGTGCCTTAAATCTAATAGAAAATTCTTTGGTAGCTGAGAGAACCACTGGATGGTTGAACAAATGCATTTCTGCAGGTGGTCCTAAGAATTTCTGAAACAAAAGGGTTCGCGAAGAAACTTGGCTTTCCTACTTGCACCAAAGTATTTATGCAACTAACCAGAGTCCCTGAATTCTGTTTGCGGAATTCTCAGAGCCACTCGTATTAACTCGTTTATTCAACTAACCAGTGGTGCCTGAAATCGATTAGAAAATGCCTGGAAAGCAGAAATGCATTTCTGCAGAAGCTGCTCAAAGGGTCCCCTATGATACTTGGACTCCCTTCACGTGACAGTTGGACCAAAGAATTTATTCAATTAACTTGTGCTACCTAAAATACAAAAAAAAAAGTGGTTCTAAAAATTTCTGAAACAAAAGGATTCACTACGAAACTTGGCTTCCCATTACGGGACGCTTGCACTAAAGTACTTATTCAATTAACTACAGTGCCTGAAATACAGAAAAATTATCAAATAATCGTGCAAGTATTTCTAAGAATTTCTCAATCAAAGAGTTTACTAACAAACTGGGTTTTCCTTTTAAAAAAAATAGTATGACAGTTTGGAACTAAACTCTTTTGTTTTATAAATTTATAGAGCCACTTGAATCAACGCATTTATTCAACTAACCAGTGGTTATCGAAAACCACCAGAAAATGCCTTCATAGATGAGTTGTCAGTTGAAACAAATGGTTCGCCCTTCGAATTTCTAAAACAAAAGAGTTCACCCCCAAACTGTCATTTTTGTTTGTACCGCAAGTACCTCTAGAATATAGACCACCTAGATAGACATAAAAATCATCAAATATTTCACTGACACATTTCTTTTTCGGTGGCAAATGAAAACACCGTTGTCGACCTTGTGATCATAAAACTGCCTGTCAAGGATGACTCGTTTGTAGTTAAGTGACTACTGATTCCGCTTCTGATATTTTTTGTATTGTTAAGGGAAAATTTAATTGTTTCTTGGTTATTGTTGAACAATTGAAATAATGTCCGTATAAAACGTCATAAAACCGCTCGCTAAAGAGGTCGTAAATCAACGTAAACAGGGTTTGCGCTCATTTTGGCTTGATACACGAAGTGGGGAGAAGAGCTCGGCTTTGCAGTTTATGAGCACTTATTCTTGTTTTGGTAAATACGTTTATGTGGTCACTTTTGTCCTTGTAGCAGTTCTTTTGTTAGATTCTAATGGATATAACATTTTTTTGGAACTGCTGATGTATAGATAAAACGTTTTGTGGCAAATGATGTTCATTAAGAGATTTTGTAATATTTTATGCACTAACTGGTGATGAGCAGAAATTAATTCGGAAATGAAGGCGTAAATTGACATGGTGGTATGCGAAAGTGGTCTGGAAGAAATAATTCCTGGGGTACAATTGAGCAACCGCTATATGATCCGAATCGCGAAATTGGAACCCCAATTCCATTTCATTAAAGCTGAAAGTATGCTAAGTGGCCAGTGTTTGTAGCTCTTGCTGACAATCAGGAGTCTAAGGCAATATTAACAAACAAAAAGTTGCGCCGTCATATTCTTTTAAGACAACGATGCTTTGACTTACTTGACATGTAAAAATAGTTCAATTGTACCGACAGGGGAATGTTTGTTACCAAAAATGCAGTCCCATATTCTAATAGCTCACGGATTGCACGGAAGATATTGACCTTAAGTGCTTAGATCGTTTCCAAATTATTGGCATAACATCGGTCCTTCACGGTTCCCCACAAAAAAAGGACCAAAGGGGTCAAATCGCAGTTCCAAAGCGGCCAAATGACATCGTCAAGGCGGCTGAAAGCACGATTTGGGAATTTGGTGCGCAAAAGATCGATTGGGGGATATGTGGCATGGTGCGCCATCCTGCATGAACCAGAGGTCGTCCAAATTAATGTCTTCAATTTCAGTACAAAAAAAAGTCTGTTAACATATCCCTGTAATGCCCACTGTTGACCGAAACGTTGTTCCCAGCATCATTTGTAAAGAAAAATTGTCGAATGATGCCACCACTACACAATCCGCATCAAACTATCACTATCTGGTGATGCATCGGCTTCTCGATAATAACGTGCGAGTTTTCCTGGCCCCAGATGCGGCAATTTTGTTTGTTTATGTAACCGCAGAAATGAAAATGCGCCTCGTCAGAAAAGACGATTTTCTTTCCAAAATTGTCCAATTCAAACTGCCCTATGGTCGTGCGCCTTCAATTGCTGAGTCAATTGAACTTTGCAAGGGAATAATCCGAGATCTTTGAGAAGAATTCTCCTCAGTCGTCTTTATGTTACCCATTCAACTGAAATCTACGAGTTTCGAAGCTAGCACAAGAATACAAGAACATGCACGTTGTCACCTAGAGCAGCATTAAATTTGCAGCTGTTATTGATGTGAAAGATTCTGTCTATAAAAACTACGCTGTCTCCTTATTAGTTGATGTGATGCAGTTTCAACATTTTTCCAGCTTTCTAACCAATTCAAGTCGGATTCCAACATTGCATTCCACATATCTCCTCTCCTTTTTCTAAAAACATTCCCATTTGTTCCGCCTTTTACTTGAACAAATCTACTTCCCGGAACCACTCATAGCACCCCATACTTTCCACTCCACCATATTGACCACAAGACCAAAAACATTCTAAAAAATCATAGAAGCCTAGCTAAACTCTCATTCCTCAACAACATTCACTTCAAGCAACGGTTCGCTCCATCAAACCCCGCAACAACTGACACGGGTGCACCCATTCTCCTACCACTCAAAAAATGTGTTCCTCAACTTTATTATGCAAAATAAGACCAACACCACGCCAAGGCGAAAAGTAAAACTCTCCACACACAACTAAGTCCAAGTGTTTAGCCATAAAATGCAAAAGTTGTACCAGTACCAGCGCGTAATATGAATTCCCATAACCGCATGCAAAATAAACCAGTTTCACTGAAACCGAAACGAGTGCAGATACAAATGTATCTCATAAGTAAGTGCACTCGTAGTATGTAATCCATGCTTGATGAGTTTTCTACCCAAACTCTTAAATAAGTTAACAACATCCCCACGCGCAAAATTCCTTTCTATCATAACCCATTCGCCAAGAGTGGTAGTGGTCAGCCTAGGATAGGCTAGGGTAGGCTAGGCCATGCCAGGCCTACCACACGACGACGGGTACAATAATAATCATTCAATCCTCCCTGACCCTCGGAAGTGCACTCGATTTTTTTTTTACTTTTCTTTGCAATCTTACCATACTTGGTGGATTTCGTAGCGAATGATGGCATAGATCGTACGCTCCGTCGTACTCGACCAGCAGCGACTACTTGGGAAAAGTCAAACGTAGGAGTGGGGAGAGGTGCCAATAGACGGGTGATGAGGATGATGATGAATGCTGAATGTGGCACATATCTCGTTATGAGGAAACTGGTAGCTGAGGGGGGTTTGTATTTCTGGGTTGGTTATGGTATTGACCAAAGTTGGGATAGATATTTTGTTGTTTGCTGTTTGCAGTAGGGTAGAGTTGATTTGTTTTGTTATAGGGAAGTGTGCCACAGATCTTGGACAGTTTTGTTGTCGTGTTACGTAAATAGGCCAGAAGAGTCTTTTTGTTAAGGAATTTTGACAAAATTTAGGGATCATGTAATGACCACCATTTTGGTGTTTGCAACGTAATTCAGCATTGAAAAACTTAAGAAGGGCAAGCACAAAAGAATGCAGTTGTAGTCTCATCTCTAAGTGTGTTTTGTTTTAAGGTCAAATAAAGATCAATTGGTACATGAGAACACAGGCATCTTAACCTGGATAACACCTACATCCTCATTGCGACCACTGAACTGACTTCAACTCTTACCTTGACAGTAATGACCTGTAGGAGATTTTTCTCTTTATAATGGCAGATGTTCGAAGGAGCTTAGAGGAATCATCTCTAGGCTTATTGCATTTCAACGACCGAAAAGTCACATCATTGCCGCTCATAGGAACACTGTCCATTTAACAACTACACGAACAATGCAACTACTGCTTTATAAACATCTGCAAGCATCATCTTAGGGGGCTCTACGAGCTTTATAAGGTCGCTTCACATGATAACAGTTTATGAAAAAAGTCATGGCGGCTGCAGATGACAGCAACTGAGTAATGTTTCTTTTAACTTCTGATAGCAACTTTTGAATATTTTCGTAAGCCTTATCTTTTAGATAAACTCTTGGAAGAAACAATAGTGTCTGGTCTAGAGATTGGGGCTGCATAAGAATATTCACTCTAGAGTCTAGATCTTGAAAAAGCTGAATCGGAGCAAGGGATATATGATTCAGTTGTTGGTGTGCAAAATGTTCAAATAACAAGATTCCCCTTTGCCTACTTACTTAAGTGGCGCTACAGTCCGGGATGAACCTGGGCCTCAACCAACATTGCTCTCCAATTAGCCCGGTCCTTAGCTAACTGTCTCCAGTTGCGCACTCCAAGTTGGTTGAGGTCGATTTCTACTTGTGCGCACCACTTAAGGCGAGGTCTTCGTCTACTGCATCTAACGTCTGGCTGGGAATCGAAGACTCTGCGAGCCGGAGTATTAGTGTGGATTCATTCTACATGTCCCAGCCACCTTAAAAGTCCAATGCGGAGTTTTTTTGACTAGGGGTATGTCGCTGTACAGCTCGTATAGTTCGTGGTTGAATCTTCGTCTCCATAGCCCGTCAACGCAAACGGGACCGAAGATTTTTCGAAGAATTTTTTCTCTCGAATCGACCAAGGATTTCTTCATCCGCTTTTGATACGGTCCATGCTTCAGCGCCGTAGAGCAGGACTGGGATGATCAGGGTCTTATATAGGATCTCCTTAGTAGTTCGAGTGAGGGCTTTACTACTAAATTGCCTTCTTAGCCCGAAGAAACAGCGATTGGCAAGAGTAATTCTTCGCTTAATTTCTGACGAGATGTTGTTGTCAGAGTTAATAGCGGAGCCGAGGTAGACAAAGTCCCGTACTACCTCAAAGTTATATCTGCCAATGGTCACGTTCTGTCCAATTCGTCGATGTTGTGTGTCCTTTCGTGTTGACAGCATATACTTTGTCTTACCCTCATTTACTGCTAAACCCATTTTTACCGCTTCCTTCTCTATACCAGAAAACATGGCTATGACATCACGTTGAGTCCTACCAATGATGTCGATATCGTCAGCGTATGCTAGTAGTTGCATCGATTTTTGGAAAATTGTGCCTCTGGTGTTGGCTCGGGAGTTTTGCACAATCTTCTCAAGAATCGAATTGAAAAGTCACATGACAGCGCATCGCCTTGGCTAAATCCTTTTTTTGGTATCGAATGTGTCGGTGAGGTCGTTTCCGAATCTGATGGTGCAGCGAGAATTCTCTATCGTCATCCTACACAAACGGACGAGTTTGGGCGGTATACCAAAACTAGACATGGCTCTGCACAGTTCGTCTCTATAAATGCTGTCGTATGCGGTTTTGAAATCGATAAATAGGTGGTGGGTATCGATTTGGACTTCTTGGGTTTTTTCCAGGATCTGCCGAAGTGTGAAAATTTGATCGATTGTGGACTTTCCTGGCATAAAACCACACTGATAAGGGCCGATCATGTTGTTGGTAAACGGTTTCAGGCGTTCACATATTACGGCAGATGGGATCTTGTAGGCGGTGTTGAGGAGACTTATGCCTCTGTAGTTGGCGCAGTACAGAGGGTCTCCATTTTTGTGGATCGGGCAAACGATGCTGAGGTTCCATTCTTCAGGCATGCTTTCATCCGACCAGATTTGGCTTATGAGTTGGTGGATGTTACTTACCAAGTCATCTCCGCCGGCCTTATAAAGCTCAGCGGGAAGGCCGTCATTTCCGGCAGCCTTATTAAGCTTGAGTTTTGATATAGCTATCCTCACTTCACTTAGGTCGGGTGGTTGGCAGTTTTCGCTGTCGTTGCCAATATTGAATGGTTCGTTCTGCCTGACAGCGGAATGTTGTTCGTCATCGCCGTTTAACAGTCTGCAGAAGTGGTTCTTCCATATCCTCAGCATCGACTATGTCTCAACTACGATATTTCCTTATTCATCTCGACAGGATTCTGTTCGAGCCTTGTAGCCTTGGCTTTGACGTTTTACACCTTGGTAAAACTTGCGAACATCGTTCTTGGAGTGGCACCTCCCTATATCCTCGATAGAGCGTTTTTCTTGCTCTTTTTTCTTTTTTCTGAAAATCCGGTGTTCTTCCCTTCTTCTCTGCTTACAGAGCTCAATGCCAGCTCTCGTCTTCACCTGCAGCTTAGCCTTGTAAGCCTCGTTCTTGGCTGCGAACATCTGTCGGCATTCCTCATCAAACCAGGGGTTTCTTGCTGGTGGCCGCGAGAAACATAGTGCGTCAGCTGCTGCTGATCTAATAGATTGTTGGCATCGTTGCCATTGTTCTTCGACATTCGATGGTGGTGGTATGGTGTGAATCGAGAGGTCTCTTGCGATTGCAGTATTTCGACATTTAATTTTTTCACAGTATTTCTGGTTTGTTGTGGCGTGGTGGATATCCGCATCCTTGCCTTGGCTGCAACAAGGTAGTGGTCTGAGTCGATGTTAGCCCCTCGGAATGGTCGGACATCCAAAATACTGGATACGTGCCTCTTGTCTATCGCAATGTGATTAATTTGGTTGACTGTTCTTTGATCTGGATACCGCCATGTCCCCTTATGGATATCCAGGGATTTCGTACCGTAGCGAAGTCAATTAGCCAAAGTCTGTTGCCAGACGTGTTGTCGTGTAGGCTATATTTTCCGACAGTACTGCTAAAGATGTCTTCTCTTCCTACCTTTGCGTTAAAATCTCCCAGCACGTTTTTAACATCGTACTTTGGTAGTCGCTCATAGGTTTTGTCAAGGAGCTCGTAGCAGCAGCCTTTCACTTTATCATGTTTTTCCTCCGTCGGAGCATGAGCGCATATAAGGCTTAGGTTGGCGAATTTGGCCTTGATGCGGACTGTTACAATGCGTTCGCTAATGTCTTGGAAACATAAGACTTCTTGCTTAAGTCTGGCATTTATAACAAGAATACAGAAAATCCAGTATCTGCTTTTGGAAGAGAGATTATTGAACTTCTATAACACTTGCAATGCCCTTTTCTTACCACAGAATCCAATGAAGTTAATCAATCTTATAATTCCCTCCACAGGATTAAACTAGGCTAATGTAAGCAATAAATTACAACCATCCAAACCCCTTGTGAATCAGCTTAGATCCATCATAAATGCCCTGATCAATCACAATCCAGTTCCCCAATCGCACACGACAATCTCAATCAAATGGACAAAAAAAAAAGAAAAACCAAGTTAATAACCTGTCTCATATTTTCCGCTAATTCTGTCCTCTCTCTCTCCCTTCTAAACCGCTCAGGCGAGATGTAGTTCAAACTGTGATCAAAAGAAATGTGCGCCTACCCGCATTAGTTACCACAATACGTACGTATCTTCCACTCAAATACGCACAACCAAAGTAAGTGAGAAAACTACAACAACTGCCACAGAAAAGAAAAAAAATACGCACACACTTCCATCTCGGCATGCAGGAAATATTACGTTCCTGCCAAACCGGCATAGAATAGAGACAGGATGGAGTTTATCCTCGTCTCTCGCATCCTCTGGGATATTCCTGCTCACGCCAATCCAAGAAATTTTCCACTTTAGAAGAATTCAAAAGCTTCCACGAGTGACTTTCAAAGTGTATCTCAAAAACTATCGCGAGTATAGTTGCGCATGCGCGGCGACTAGCATTGAAAACCAGAAAATAACTTAGCACACGTTATCGACTATCGGTTAATTGATAGGATGATTGCAGCTGGTAATTAATTAACCGGCTTGAGCCAAGGGAAGCACGAAACATTTTCACATTTCCACATCGGCTGTCAGTGCAATCGAATGACAGTTTTGTGAGATTTTACGTTTAATTACAGAGACGGATGGATAATCCTTCTGCCCCGTTGCGAGTTCGAAGAACCTTCGCTCTATCTGTATGTTACTTTCGTTCGATGACAGTTTGATTGCATAAAGCGAAATAGGAATAAGAAAAGAAAAAAAAGTGACAGTAGACGGAAATATAAAAGAGTTGATGTGCGAACGTGATTTTACAATTTTTTTTAATTTTTTTTATGTTCGGTCATAGATAGACCATTTTATGAATGAATTCTGTGACCCCTAGACGTGTATACAGGTGTCAGCTACCTTAGAGGGGCACATCGATGCCTCATCATTTTCTGACGAGACACTGATTAATGTTTGGGTTTTCACTTATCTGCTGTTTGTTGTTTTCTCCATTCATTTACACCTGATGCGATGCAACGCGTGAGAAAAAGGGATTTGCCCACGAAGAGATTTTTGTGTGCCTGACAAAAGACCAACACTGACAACGTACGGATACCTATATTCCCGCCAATTTTCAGTGTTTTCTCCTTGATCTTCAACTCAACTGAACACGGATACGGGTATACAAAAATGTCATTTACCTTTCGAACACAAAGTATCTACTAGGTACTAGGAACTCTTTTTTTTTTTTTTTTTGTTGCTGAGGTTTTTTTTGTTGTTGTTGTTGGTTGCTTTAAGAATGTTAAACCGTGGTAAGGTAATGAGTGTGTGATGAGTTTTAATTATTTTATTTCGCACTATGCACAGCAAGTGTAAAGTGTTTATAGCGTTAAGTTCTTCAAGTTTTTTTTTTATTTTTTTTTGTCACACTCTTTGACTGTTTGTCTTCCCGTATGAGTTCGAGGAAGTGAAGGCTTGCTAATGTGATCATGTGACATGCGAGAATGCATGGCTTTTTTCCATTAACTTAATGTTATTTAAAATTTTACCTTTTTTCAAGAATACTGTTAACTAATGATGAATTTTTTTTCTCTTTTTTCTTTTTAGCAAAAATGAAAATATTTTTGCCACTAGTCACGTGGATAGTGCTACTCTCGAGTACGGTAAGTAACAAAATTGAAATTATTTATTATTTTTTAATTCTTTATGGAATTATTGGAATAGCTCAGTGTAAATTGGTTTTTGGACGGATGTAAAAATTAAGCTGCGTTACGTGATATTTTGCACCACGAATTATCTCCCACGTCAGTGTTGTCACGTGTCTACCAGTTCGTGGTGTTAAAGTAAAAAAAAAAGCTGAACATAGTGAAGATTATGAGACCTAAAACCTACTTTCGGTTAAGTTCATTCAACGTAGGCATAAAAGATAAAACCTATCAGCTGCACCTCTTCCCTAACCGTATGGTTGTTTGCCAAATTTAGTGTAGGCGACATTAATTTTATTTTGAAGGCTCTGCTATGGTTAACCTCTCATTCTTAACCCTCAAACGGTTTCAAATTAAGCAACTTGCACTTCCCGTAAGTCCGCTAACAGTTATTCTTCATTGGTGGCTGACATTTTTATTTGGGATTTTATTTCATATATTAGGCGATTGAACTGGCGTTCGATGCAATATGGGGCCACAAATCGTCACACTCCTTTGCAACTGGACCAGTGAAGGCGGAACCTTTCATTTCACCTTTATTATTCACGATGACACCAGCATTGTCCTCAAAGTAAATAAACAACCCGTCCCTCCTCCTGAATTGTTTTCTTTGCCTAATAACAACAGCAGGCATTACCTTCTTCCGGAGCTCAGCCTTTCCCTTCTTGACACCAGCAACAAACATGTCACAAACACCGGCGGCAAGCAGACGGTTCAGACTACCACGAATACCATGGACAGCGATAACGAAAAAGTTCTTGGCTACTGTATTATCTGCAGAGTTCATAGCAACTCCAACAGGAAGACCTAGGGAAATACGAAATTTCCCTCCAGCGGTTCCACCACGTCCTCTCTTCGACATATTTCGGCCTGTTTAGCGTACGACGGGAAATCAAAAGAAGCCTTTACTTCTATAAGGCTTTCGTTAATTTGTTTCATTTACTAATCTGGCTTCTCAAGTTAAGGGATGCAGCTCAGCGTTACAAATGGAAATTGATTTGCAATACGTTGCCCATTAATGATATCTAGGAACGTTCAAGACAGTAAGACTTAAGACAGTAAGTTACTCTCACCCAACTTTGTCCAGTAAGGAAACGCAGCTCTTCCTCGTTTCAGTGCAGATTGTCCATTAATTGTATCAGGCTAGCATAAGTATGTCAGTTAAGGACACGACCCACATCGTACCTCTGCCTTTGTCAACTTGAAAGGAACTCTTAAGCAATGTTTTATAAAACCTTTCAAACAAATTAGAACTACGGAACTAAATACAAAAAACCCTGCTCTTGCTTATTCCCGATTAACTTTTTGAGCAAAATGTCAGAAATTGGCTGAGCCAGATATTTAGGTGCCCATTCATCATGTATTCATGTGCCATCTTCATGATTTTGTAGGATTGCAGCCTGTACCTAACTTAGAACCTTACCTACCGTCATAAAGATGAACTTTGTAAAGCAATCTTTATCGAATAAGCTGATTTTTTCTGCAAACCCATCTCCCTGCAATTTATTTTAGACGACGACATGTTGGTTTCCATTCAGATGATATCTGATCATTATAAGTCAAAAGTGGACTCTCTTTGGAGAAAACTAAATCAGAAAATATACCAGCGGCTACATCATTTTAAAGAAAGCGATATGAAGTTTCCTCAATAACAGAGTTCTTAAAAATTGTATAAGGTGCGCCATTTTTTATATCGGTATGGGAATATTCAATAACTATACCGAAAAACAACCAATTTCCATATATGAGGTAATTTTATTCAATTTGAATTTTTTGAATTTATTTGAATTAGTATTTGTATACAATAACGATCAAGTGGCCGCCTCTATAGACTAAAGCAAAATGCGCTGCGTTTTCCATCACTATTTCGAGCATCTCGGGCATAATATTCATGATTTCGTTAAGAAATTTTTGCTTTGAGCTCGTCAATGGTCGAAGGGGTGCTGGCATATACTTTGCTTTTCAAATAACTCCACAAAAAAATCCAGATGTATTAAATCTAGAGATCTGGATGGCTAGTCAATGGCGTCATTTTTTACAGCACACGTCCGTCGAATTTTCGCTGCAGGGTGACATGACGCACAGTCTTGTTGAAACCAGTAACTGTCCAGACCTTTTTCTAACATTTTTTGGTAGACATAACGAGCCACCGATATCGACTCCCATGGACTGCTTCGTCGTTTTTGAAGAAAATTGACCCAATTATGGTTTTGGTGCAAACGCCGAGACATGGGTGTCTCATGGATCTTGTGTGGATTCTCCGCTCTCCTAATGCATCAAATTTGCTCGTTGACAGAGACAGAGACTGTAAAATGGACCTCGTCATTCATCACAATTTGCTTCCAAAAATTAATCAGGGTAATCCATCCATTTTGCTCGTTGACAGCGCCAGAGACCGTAAATGGACCTCGTCAGTCATCAAAATTTGCTTCCAAAAATCAGGTGCAGTGTCAACCATTAGTGCGACTCCATATCTTGTGTAGATTCTCCGTTCCCCTAATCCATCAATTTTGCTCGTTGACGGAGCCAGAGACCGTGAAATGGACCTCGTCAGTCATCAAAATTTGCTTCCAAAAATTGATCAGGGTAATCCATCCATTTTGCTCGTTGACAGCGCCAGAGACCGTAAATGGACCTCGTCAGTCATCAAAATTTGCTTCCAAAATCAGGTGCAGTGTCAACCAATCGAGCGACTCCATATCTTGTATGGATTCTCCGTTCTTCTAATGCATCAAATTTTCTCGTTGACAGAGCCAGAGCCCGTAAAATGGACCTCGTCAGTCATCAAAATTTGCTTCCAAAATCAGGTGCAGTGTCAACAAATCGAGCGACTCCATTTCTTGTATGGATTCTCCGTTCCCCTAATGCATGAATTTTGCTCGTTGACGGAGCCAGAGACCGTGAAATGGACCTCGTCAGTCATCAAAATTTGCTTCCAAAAATTGATCAGGGTAATCCATCAATTTTGCTCGTTGACAGCGCCAGAGACCTTAAATGGACCTCGTCATTCATCACAATTTGCTTCCAAAAATCAGGTGCAGTGTCAACCATTGGTGCTACTCCATATCTAGTATGGATTTTCCGTTCCCCTAATCCATCAATTTTGCTCGTTGACAGCGCCAGAGACCGTGAAATGGACCTCGCCAGTCATACAAATTTGCTTCCAAATATCAGATGCAGTGTCAACCATTCGAGCAACAGTTCGATCGTATTAAAAGCGAAGTGTATGCTTTGTCGCCAATATTCGTGAAGTCAGTTGAACTCATCCTTCCAATTGCTGCACAAGTTGGTTCCACTTAATCCAAAATTCTGAGCGCGGTGACAAAACTTCATATCTGGGTTCTCGGCAACACTTCCTCTTCCCGCTTCAACCAGTTCATTGGAGCGTCTTGGATGTTGATGGACGGCATGTCGACGACCTCCCATTATCCCGTGCTCAACGACACCAAACAAAGAAATGTGTATGGACCAGGATATATTCGACGATATGTACGTTGAGTTAACCCAACTGATCGACAGTTTTCAATGTACAGCTTCACAAAATTTGTCTCCCTAAACGATTCTCCATACAAATTTATAAGAACGTCATTCAAAAATATTCATGAAAAGCAATGGTCCTTAAAGGCTACCTTGTGGGACACCGATTGTTACATCTATTTCGAGAATCAGAACTTTATGACCAATCAGAATGACGATCAGTACTTAATGACAAAAATAAATTCTTTCGTAAGATGCGCACCTCCTAAGTGTGAAAGTCAACACACAATTTTGTTGGAATTCTTTTCGCAACCCCCGTTCCTAGCACATTTATTCGAAAAAAGTATAACCAGCGATCTTTACCATTTGCTTTCTGTTTTTATGAATCCACTTATGCATTGGGGAATGAAACCCAACGATTTAAGGATTCCTAAAAGTAGGGTGTGGTCTACTCAAATTATTTCTCAAACATAAGATCGTCCAAATTGAGAATTCCTTTATAGAGTACGCCGACCAACAACCTTCTGGCATGTCCCGTAGGCTCACAGACGTTTCAGTCAATTTCGAAAGTGGCATGCCTGGCACTGGGGAGGGAATGACACCTCCCTGAATCGGAACTGATGGATCGCAAGCTACAAGGCAAAAAGAAAAGGGCAACTTAATCGAAAGAATGTTTACAGGAAATTCATCATTAAACTCGGAACATGAGGTCCCACCAATTATAGATCACGTAGTCTTGAAGATGGTTAACGTAAATTTCGACATCGAAACGCATTTTGAATGACTTAGACTGTACAAAAGCCACCAGACCAGAAGACCTGTTGTACTTAAAAAATTAACACCAAAACTTGCACTCCTTCTTTGCAGACTATTTTCTATGTCATATGACCAACGGATTTTTCCCAGATGCTGAAAGATTTCTCGAATCCATCCGAATCCCATTAAATTAAGAAAACTATCCATACTTTCGGAAGAAATGGAAAAAACAATTGACACCGAGACAGGAATAAGCGATCGTCAATATAGACCTGCTAAGTTATGTTACCCATCTACCAATGTACATGTTGCCCTGAATATTTCGAAGGCTTTCCATCGAGTTTAGCACAAAGCTTTGCTGGTCAATTTGCAGGATATGAACTTCCTACTACGCAATTGGTTGGAAAACTTTCTTAAAGACAGATCTTTGCAAGAAGTGGTGGATACCGCTTCCTATGATAGATTCTCTATAAACGCTGGGGTACCTCAAGAATCAATTCTCTCACCCACTCTATTTCTGCTGCACATTAATGATTTTTTGACGACAACTACCAATCGCATTGTTAATTTTGCAGATAATAGTAATTCAATAGGGACTAACTCCCCATATATGCCCATTACTGCAGAGAAGAGAACAAATCTGTTCTATAAATGAAGACCTACAAAGATTCTTCAATGCTAAAAGGTAAACCTTGTTCAGTTCCACTCAAAGAAAACAGGGAATACCACACTTACAAGGAAGAACAAGACCAAAGTTCTGTAAATCGAAATGGAGAATACAGTCCTCAATTCAGACGAATCCATGCATCTACTAGTCATCACAATGAGTCATATCTATCATGGCACGTGGTAGCAAATAGGCAGCTAAGTGCTACTTGGGTTAGTGCTGAATCGCCACCTCTACCTACCTATCTTTCATGGCAACATCATGAACCCCTAATTCAAAAATCTGCAGCGTCAAATCTGTGTCTCCTTTTCAGGACTAAGAGATATTTTACACCAGTGCAGCTTCTTCGTTTGTATAAAGTCCAAGTAAGACAAGGTCTGGAATACTGTTCTCATGGTTAGAGTTCAGCCCCGAAACATACACCGAACTTACTGGACTCTTTCCATAGACGTGCATGGGTGCAATGGCCTAGTGGTTAGTGAGTAGTACTGCTAAGCACGGGGTCCCTGGTTCAAATCCAGAAGGTGACAACATCTCTCTTTTTACACAGCTCTACCTCTTGCGAAAGTCTGACAAACATCCAAGAGTAACATTGCCATAAGAAGCTTCTCAAATTGTCCGTTCAGAGTCGGCGTTAAACAGAAGGTGCTCTTCTTTGTTGGACAAATTATAACTTCTCACAGACATATGAAGGGAGAAGCTATATTCGAGGCCCTGTATGGGCCATAAATGCCAGATATTTCATTTTCATACATAGACCTGCAATCCGCCTTATAGACGATTCTCTAATAACTTCAAATCTGCAACCGTTGTTGGCACCACAGCCAAGACCTGTATCTGTCTGTCTCTTTATTTGATGTTCGGAGGAGCTTAAAGAAAACAGGTCGTTGCATTCCAATGACCGATAAGACACACAGTTTCAAGGTGCTCTTCTCTGTTGGAAAAATTATAACTTCCCACACACAAATAAAGGGAGAAGCTATATTTAAGGCCCTGTATGGGCCGTTAATGCCAGATATTTCATTTTCATACAAAAACGCACAATCCGCCCTTTAGACGATTCTTCCCTTACTTCAAATTTGCAACCGTCGGCACAGCCAAGACCTGTAGAAGATCTGTCTCTTTATTTGATGTTCGGAGAGCTTAAAGAAATCATCCCCATAGTCGTTGCATTCCAATGACCGATAAGGCATACAGTTTCAGCTCACAGGCACACTGACCACCTAACAACCGCACGAACAACTCAATACTCAATTTTTTTACAGAACAAGTAAACATTGGAACGAACTTCCAGAAGGCGCATTTCCACCAATCTGCAAACATCTGCAAGCATTATCTCAAGTCGCTCTTGGAGAGTTCTAGGGTCGCATCACCTGAAGAAATTATTTCAAATATTCCCAATCAGTCACAATGTCCTTCACCGTCAAATCTTCAGAAACAAAAAATTTCAAGGAATTAAATAAATTTCTTAAAATAAAACTTAAAATTTTCGATGAGTATCTTTAGCAATGTAAACCTTGACAAATTGTATCTAAATACGACAGTTCAAGTCGAAACTCCTCAAATGATGATTTAAAGCCTAATCGAGCAGCAAATCAAGCCCATCTGACAAGGTAGATGCCTTCCTAACTACGAAATAGCAAATTTAGAACGATGAACATCACTCCCATTCCTGATCGACAAGATGTGGTCTATGCTAGATCGCCCCTTGACATCACAAATAAATATTACCCCGCACGTAATTTAAGGGAGCATGCTTGGATAAGATGCCCAAATAGACCTTCAAAGAAGTCATGGGGTCAGAAGTATGACAAAAAAGATGCGTAATGGGCACCTCCAAGGTGTGAAAATCAACACGCCATTTTGTTTCGAATTAATTTCGCAATCTCCGCTTATTAGCGCCATTTTTTGAAGGCAAAAAAATTGTACAACCCCTCGCGATATGCTAATCCATTCTTTTTGATGATTTTCACTGACCAACGTGCTAATTTATGTGACCATCTCATCATCAGTCAAACCTTTACCTTTCTTAAAATTTTAGCATTCTTTCATAAAAAAAAAATAAAAATTAGCATACTGGTCCCGTTTAACCTCTCTTCTTAGAAGTCTTGTATCTACACGACCATACCAATGTTTTATAATCTTCTTCTGCTAAAATCACATCATCACCGTTTGGGGTCATTAAAAAGCGCCGCATCCTCTAGTTCTTCTGCTACTTGGTTTGGTTCTTCTTTTGCTTCTTCTTTGTCTGTATCACCGCTTGTCGTAGTGAGTGTACTACTCCACCATATCTTCTAGCCTTGGTTATGCCTTACCTTTCCCTACCTATAGCATCTTGCGCATAGCATTATCATGGGTATTTACATAAAATCTAACGGTTAATCGTGTTGGACCATAAATTATTCATTTACCAGAGTAAAGCGCTGGTAATATTCTAATGGCGGCAGGAATGGCGCACGTAATTGGTATCATTTGCAAGGAGCGTCTCTGTTCTTTTGGTCTATACGCACTTGATGTTCTGGTATGCGCGCGTACGGTTTGACAGTTTTTCGCAAACGATAAAAACAAATTCATTTGTTGACGTATTTGGAGTTGCCAATCGTTGTTTTTTTTTTTCGGACGACTGAAAGGTGCTAAAATGAGCTTGAGAATTGTAAACATACCCGTGCCCGGGTCATTGACATCTCGGCCGATGGACAGTCGACTTTCGACGGATCAGTGATATTTTCGATTATCATCATGCGAGTATTTTATGGGTTCTATTTTTGTTTGTCAAATGATTTACAGCTTGGGATGGGTAATTCTAGTCGGTGGGAATATTAGATTAGAGGTGAAAGACCGGCCAAAGAATGGACTAAGGAATGGACTAATGATGGAAAAGGTTTAAGATAGCCTTGACTTTGACTAAGTGGACGGGTATGTCTAATTTATGCAAGCAACTTATTTTGACAGATTGGTGAAGCATTTCAATAAAGACGTCAACAGGATGTTGTTTTTGTGTGATCTTGTGATGGAATATAGTTTATGATAGCAAAGGGGCAATGCCCTAATCTAAGGGGTGCCTGTTAAGATGTTCTCTTTTCATTTGGAAAATTAATTGACATCGATTATTGTGGTAGGCGTGGTGGAAAGTCGCATATTAGTGACAGCTCCGGGTCGATTTATCCGAATTCTGAAATGTGTGGAATGGCGTCCCTTAATAAAACATTTTTAATCACAATCTTTACAAAAAAGGATTTATTATAAATATAGAAAATGTTCTCTTTGATATCACCAACTAATCTGAAGTTAAGGGCTATTATCTTATCACTTCACTTTGCGCAAGATTGTATAGCTTGATAATTCAAAGCCATTTGTCATCAAACTTTTTGTCGAAAATGCGTGGGATTGATGATAAACTTGGATTAGAAATTATCCCTCGGAAAGTTTAATTTAAGTTTTTCCGGATGATTTGCAACTCACCGAATACCTAAATGTTGGTGTTTTCCAAGGCTCTCTTTTGTCTTCGAATGTGTTTCTCAAGCTTATAAATGATTTTCTGTCTGCAACTTTTAATGCAATAGAGCGTAACATGACTATTAGACGCCCAAATAGACCTCCACAGAAGTATTGGTGTAAGAACTATGACAAAAATAAATTCCATTTAAATGTGCGTAATGGGTACCCCCTAGGTGTAAGCATAAACACATAATTTTGCTCGAATTAATTTTAATTCAATCCTTCGCTGTGGGAGCAATGACCCTGTTATTAGTCCGTTAGACTACTAAGACTGAATTCCCTGGTTTAAGTCATCCCAAAAGTAACAACACCTCCGGCGAAAATCATACAAATTTGCAAGAGTGTAATACTTCATTGAAAAGGTTTTTAAATTCCCAATTTTGAAAAACGGCGTTAAACTGGAATTCTAATTCTTTGTGGTGAATATATGGTATATGCCGTTGGTCCTAGATATTCGATTTTTATTCCATCGATAATGCATAAAATTCCTTTTTAAACTCACAAAGACGTGGACTTTAAACGACAAAAATAAAAAACGAAAAGCGAATATTTGGGAGGAGACATACGCATAGCGAACACACTGGTTTCGGTTGAACATATTTGATAGGTTGATTAAATGAACGCTTTGTAATTTTTCCAAGCGCCTTTACGGCCTGGATCTCATCGGATCCAATCAACAGATTCGACTGAATTCGAAAATGCAATTCAAAACAAAACATTAAGGAGACTTATGCATAGCAAACACCATAGTTTCGGTTGAACATATTTGACCGGTTGATTAATTGAAAACCTTGCAATTTTTCCATGCGTCTATACGGCCCACATCTGATCGGGTGCTCCTTACTTAACATTGCACCTTACAAATTCGACAAAATCCGAAAACTAGAACATTTAGGAGACATGTGCATAGCGAACACCATAGTTTTCGTAGAACATTTGATAGTTCGATGTATTTTAACGCTTTCAAATATTGGTCCCTACCAATACAGCATTAAAAACTACAATATAAGATAGTAGAGCCTTTAAAAATACTGGACTGCCTCAAGGTTCAGGCATCTCTCCTACTTTGTTTCTGCCTCTCATGTATGATCAAACAAAATAGTTAATTTTTCTGATGAAAATTCCTTGAAAGCTACCAAATTACTCGACACACTGACTAACGTAAGCATTTCAAATAAGCAGTCCATACATCTTCTTGTCACAGCAGCTTTATAGTTAAAGATTGGCTCCATCGAAGAGAGTTTACAAGAAGATCACCAAATTTTGGAATACACGCGTTGAAAAGGTCCAGCAGAGAAAATGTTTATGAAATCAACGAAGGAAAACCCCAAATCTGAATCGAGGGTTTAATTAAACCTGAAGTTCGGCTGCTGATACAGACTCTAACAAGCCCACGTCAAAATATTTGCTTACAAAATGAGGCGATCTAAAGAGTTGTTATACAATATTGAAGGCAAGGTTCTTGTAGATGACGATGCCATTATTGCGATAACTGGCAATAGTGTGAAGAAGGACCTTTCAACATCAAACTTTACCATCAGCGGTCTACTGCCTAGGTAACTTCACGATTCATAGTGAGTTAAGGTTACACCAACATTACTACCCAGTTAGATCAGACCAAAGCTTCAGTGCCAAAAAAATAACTTCCCTATTGCTTTTGCTGGATCTTCACTTTAGGAGGTATTCAAAAGCACAGCTTCAAGTTCAGATCTGTTCTTAGGATGAAAGGGCTAATCAAGCAAAACATGTGACAGAACAGTCACATATCAAAGCGCTCAAACGGAAATCCCCTGCCAGGAGGTAAGACTTTCAAATCAGAAGACTGAAAGAGACTAAAATCCTACGTACGACAAAAGGAGATCACAAAGCCTCCCAGCTTTGGGAAATTGAAGAGCGACAAGAAGTTCATCGGTCCATTCTAAAAAAAAAAATAACTGCAGCTGGCTTCAAAGTACAAAGCCAGGCTCTACGAAATATCCATGGCAATATAGTCACAGATGGGTAGGGAATTCTATATCTATTCAGGCTGCACTTCCGAAAGTAGGTAATTGATAGAAATTTAAACCCACCTACCTACAATCAATGAAGATTTAGCGCACCCTGCCAGAAGAGAAGAAGTAGCGCAGTCATCAATAAGCTTAAGGCTACAAGACTATTGGCTCAGGGCTAATTTTAAAATGAACGAATGCACGCCGTTTATAGGGTATGTCGACACCATATGTCCCATCTTCCAGAAAGGCGATCCCATGTCTTGCGGTCAAATACCGAGGTGAACCTGGACCTGAACTAACATGCCTCTCCAATTAGCTCGTTCCTTGGCTAACTGCTTCAGTTGCGCACTCCAAGTTCGTTGAGGTCGGTTTTTACTTGTGCCGCCACTTAAGGCGATGTCTTCCTCTCCTGCGTCCGACGTCTTGCTGGGAATCAAAGACCTAGGTTTATCCCTAATAAATATAGCAGACAAGATCCTGTCTAAGGTTTGAAGCTTTTCTGCAACAGGTATTGCGGAAATACCAGTGTGGTTTACACTCCAGCTGATCGCCCATAGACCAAATTCCCACAAAAAGGCAAATCCTGGAAAAGACAGTCAAATTTCAAGTCCAGACCCATCGCCGTTTTCATCGCGACATTGTAAATGCTTTGACGGCAATTGATAGTCAGTCGAAGAACGTTGGTCCTGAAATAATTGAGGCTAAGAAAAATATAAGCTATCAACAGACAAAGTATGTACTATCGATCCATTAGAACAGAAAAGACAAAATTTGTATGTCCCAACGGAATCAGCAAAGGGTTCCAAATTGTTGGGCACCAATCTTTATTCCTTGGCTGTTTATTTCAGTCCTTAATTTACTGCTTCAGAGAAAAGACGCGGAACTCAAAGTTAATCAGTAATTGTTCTCTGGGAACAGAGCAACTAAGCATACGAAACGGACCTTTAACGAGAGTCTGCAGTGAATAGGCTGTCATATGAGTATAGGAGAACAAGTCGGCATGAAGTGAAGTAGAAGAGTTATGGTCCCCCTTGTCAAGATTATGACTTCACAGGTAAAGAAAAAGTCATTCGAGCTATTTCAAGCACAAAATTGAATAGAGCATTGATTTACAAACCTCTGAATGGTCTCTATATAGTCCTGATAGTCCTTATCCCTTATTGATAAAAGCGTTGATAAATTGACAGAATAACATGGGTACTTTGTGATACCGATAAAGCTTCCCCTGATCTGGAAAAATAACCCTACATCGTGGTAAAGCGTCCGTCGATCAATCTTTGTTAAACAACTTTGGTTGAACCATTTACAAAAGTTGTGAAGCCAACTGAACTGCAGCTGAGTTATATGTTTTTTTCGCATCGCAAAAGGAAAATTACAAACTTCGTAATAACAGCCAGGCAAGCCTTAAACCATTGACGACGAATGGGACACATATGTCCTATGATTTCTATCGTCAATTTTTTAAATGTTGCCAACCCTTTCGACTTGAAATGTTGTGTGTCCGAGTAAGAATCCGCAGTAAGTTTTTTTTTTTCAAATTTCCAGCGGAAAATTCTTCATCTTCTAAGGGTTAAGCCCGGATCACGAAAATGCAAAAGGTTTTCTAGCTGTAGATTGTCCACAGTGAAGTCTTTGTCTACTTATCCTTAATTATTGGACTTTTCTCGAATTATCACACAGTAATGGCAAAATGTTTGCTAGGAAAACTTAATCTATCTTGGCCATTGAAAAAAAAATTATCAAGGCTTAGATTGGGCACAGTGACAAAGTGATTCAAAAATACCTCAGTCAATTGGACAATACGAATTCTCACAGAGTGACATTAAAATATTCGTCTTTGGTCATCATCACTCGTAATGATTTGTATTGTACTTCGTTCTATCCCCAGGCAAATCAAAACACTCCACAAGGTGTTCTCTAATTTGCCTCATTCAGACTTCAATTATGAAACCGAAATCGAAAGCAATTTTCCCGCCTTGCCTTCGGTAAACAACTTATCAGCTTCAATGTTATGACAGTTGATTATCAATAATTATTTCAAAGACCTCACCCTCATCATAGCCATGACAATGACCACACAAACTGTCATTATACCCATCCCGGATAAATCAATAAATCCCCGTCCTCCGTCCTCCATCTACCTGCCCTTAATACAAAGTTCACGACCAAAGCCAATTAAGATAACCACATCCACAATTAACCAGATCCCACACCATCGCATAATCACTCTTTAAGTGACCTTTTCAAAGTCATATCCAGACAATAGATTCAGCTTATTCCGTGTATTCTTCCTCTCAGCATCGGTATCGCGACGACACGAAATTCCCACCGCACCGGCTCATTCATCTTGTTAACCTTAACATATGGGCATCAGACAATTATTTGAAAAAAAGTACCCACAACACAAACACAATAAAGATCTCAATGCCGCTGAGCGAGCGTGAGTGCGCGTACTATTGCTCTTGAATCAACACAAAGCGCGACTTCCATCGCACACTCATCTCTGGTCGACTCGACAGCATGCATATAGTGTATCCTCCCCCTGCCTCAGAGGTGTAGATCGCGTGCATTTCTCCAATTTCCCGAGATAAAAATAGACCATGCGCCACAAGGCGAAGATCACATACACAATAGCCCAACAGCCACACACAATAATGATGCCACCATTCGATTCTGATCAACCTATCGAATCAATGTATCCATCTCTCTGTGGTGTATGCTTCTATTAAAGGACATCTCTAATTGGATCCTCGATCGTCCCCAATATGGTGGTTGTCGAGAATTTGTAACAAATCGAAAATGACGACGACGATGAAGACGAAGATTGATTCGAGAGCCCAGTCGAGCTTGACATGGGAGAGTTGCAACTCCCTGCTCACAATGGGAACCAAGGAAATTCCTAACTACGAAATGGTAATTACGGCAATTACCCAGTCGAGTGTTGGAGATAGATATGGGGGAAGCCAATGTCAACTAAAATCAATATCTCGTTCCAAAATCCAATAAACACACACACATAGGCACGACAATGCTAATTTAGTTTTAATTGTTTCAATAACGTTTTTTTTATAATTTGTTTAAATATTATTTTTTGTTCTTTCCATTGCAGGCATATTCACAACAATTATCATATAAAACAAAACATAGTCGATTTAGAGGAGAAGTTTTTTTTCTGAATCTCGAAGATGGCTACTTTGGCTGCCAAGTTAATGAGTCCACAGATTATTTACAATTATACGAATTATCGAAATTATGCGACGGAAAGCAAGACTGTTTTCTTGGTTCCGATGAGCTGAGTAAAGAGCTCAAATGCACAAGTAAGTACATTTTTTTTTATTTTTTTAAACATTTAGTAGTGGTAACAGATGATAGACAAAAGAGTTGTATTGCGAACTGGTAGTAGGTAACTATTGTGAAGGGGAATGTTTTTCAGGGTTTTAGGTAAGAAAAGGAAAAGGATGTGTTACAAATATGTTGAAATGAAGTGATTAAGGATGGCTGGGTGTGCCAAGGAGGTTTGGCGTCCTTTGAAATTGTTGTATGGAGTACTTTCCAAAATGCATATTTTGTCCACAACTTTTTATTTTCACCACCATGCATAGTTAGCCGAGTCATCTTCATAAAATGACAACCTGTGAATATCAACACCAAAGAAACTGTCTTAAAAACACGTGATTTTGACATGCTTTGCTCTGAACAGCCAGATTTTTGTATCAAACACACCTGGACAGCAGCTTTATTAAGAAAAATGAAGGGTGTCCAATAATTCCCATTTAATTATGTTGCCAACTGAAAAAATTAAATAACAATGTGACAGCTGACAGTTCAGGACTAGTAAAATTGGAGCCCTATACGAAAGAATAACGCATTCTCATTGTTGAGCAATATTTTAAAAATAATGAAGGTTTGTCAGCTACAGTCCACAAATCTCATGCAAAACATGGCCGTCATAGTAATTTAAAACCATCAACTGTTGAGTTTTGGTTCAAAAATGGATGTAGGCGTTGAAGCTGGAGTATTTTCAGAAACACTAAAGCTAAACAGCACCTTTCGTCTCCCTGAGTACAGCAGTGTCTTCCAAGCCGAAATATTGGCAGTAGCAGAGGCAGCCAAAGCGACCTCAATGCTGGCGAATCCACCATCTTTATTGACAGTCAGGCTGCAATAAAAGCTATCTCTGCTGTCGAAATAAAATCTCGGCTTGTGAATCATTGTGGTGAAGAGCTAAAGGTTCTTGGCGTCCAACATAATGTTAAGCTCTGCTGGGTCCCCGGACACAGAGGCATACAGGGCAATGAAATTGTTGACGAACTGGCGAGAAAAGGATCTGCATCCAGCAGACCAGTCTGTCAAACCACCACTATGTGACCTCAAATCTCGAGTGGGACAGAAAACACTGATCACTGCCAAAAACCGGTGGAACTCCCTTCCCACCTGTGAAACTTCCAAAAGGATGTGGCCTGAGTATGACAAAGCCAGAACCCATAAACTACTTCGAAGAAACAGGAAATCTGGGATTCTTACTGGACACAACTTACTAAAAAGCCACAAATGAAAATGCAGATGATGACCTCTGTAGAGGCTGCGGTGATGAAGAAATACACCAGGATACCCTCCACTTTCTGTGCCACTGCCCAGGCCTCAGCCAATTAAGAATGAGAACCTTATTCAAATACTTTTTCCATGACCTCACGGATCTATCCGAAATCCCTCTCCCTAATCATTTCAGGTTTGCAACAACATCTGGATGGCTGGAAAGAGGCTAACAAAAATGGACAGTGAATGAACCAACCACACAAGTGGACCCCCAACGGGCATCACAATGGGTCTATATTGACCTGAGTGCGATGAGGGAAGACACACACCGTCTGCCTCATCAACCCACCAACCTAACCTAACCTATCAACTGTTAAGAGAATCATTAAAAAATTCAGATAGACTGGATCAATTAGTGATCTTAGACACTCTGGGTATTCTGTCACAAGTCATTCAACAGAAAACATCGAAGGAGTTCACGAGACTATTGCTGATAGTCAAAGACCATAAATGCGGCACCGTATTCAAGAAACAGAAAACATCGAAGGAGTTCACGAGACTATTACTGATAGTCGAAGACCATAAATGCAGCACCGTATTCAAGAATTAGGCATTTCGACAAGCTCTCTACAGCAAGTTTTCACAAAAGACTTAACTTCATGCTTACAAAGTTCAATTGACTTTAAGAATTGAAGACTACTGCCCATGCAGCGTGAAGAGAGTTCGTTGAATGGATTTCGAAATAAGAGCAAGTGGATGCTGATTTTTCGAACAAAATCATCATCAGTAATGAAACTCATTTTCATCTTGATGACTTTGTTAGTCGTCAAAATTGTAGCATTTTGTGTTCAGAAAGCCAAGAGTAATTGTTGAGAAACAAATGCATCCATAAAGCGTGACTGTTTGGTGCGGATTTTGGGCTGGAGGCATTATCGGACCATTCTTCTTCGAAAATGCGGCTGGTCAGGCAGTAACAATTAATGGGGTTCGCTATCGTGACATGATAGTGCCCAAATTACAAGGTATGTATGTGACCAACATGACCACATGCCATACAGCCAGAGAAACACTACAATCACTGCATGAACCATTTCCTAATCGGGTAATCGGCCGTTTTTGCGATCAGAATTGGCCATCCAGATATTGGGATTTAACGCCTTTGGACTTGTTTCTTTGGAGTTTTTTGAAGTCAAAGGGGTATGCAAACAAGCCCACGACCACCAACAACGCCTTAAAAGAGGAAATTGGGCGGTTAATGAAATTCAGCCACATTTATACATTTATTAGAAAATTTCATAGTACATAGAAAATTTCAATTAAAATATACGTAAAGGGTGATCCATTTCGAGGTTCCCTACTTTTTTAAAGAAAAAAACACAGAAAATTCAAATTTAATGGAGAATGTTTATTATCATTTGAAAGAACATTCTTTGGCATTTATTTTTTGAAGATTATGTCTATCAAATGTTGGCCGTTGCTACGTCGCAGATGGTCCATCCGTTGAGTCCAATTTTCGATCACTCGTTCGAGCATTTCGACTGGTAACTGGCGAATGACACGCGTGATGTTTTCCTCCAAGGCCTGAATCGAAGCGGGTTTGTCGGCATAAGCTTTTGACTTTACATATCCCCACAGGAAAAAGTCTAATGGTGTGATATCACACGATCTTGGTGGCCAATCGACCGGCCCAAAACGTGAAATTATGTGCTCACCGAAATGTTCTCTCAATAAGTCCATTGATTGATGCGATGTGTGGGAAGTGGCGCCGTCTTGCTGAAACCAAATGTCGCCGAGATCACGAGCTTCAATTTCAGGCATCAAATAGTCGGTTATCATGGCACGATAACGGTCGCCATTGACGGTTACGTTCGCACCGGCATAATTTTTAAAGAAATATGGACCGATTCTTCCACCGGCCCACAAACCACACCGAACCGTTGTTTTTTCTGGATGAAGTGGCAGTTCTTCAATCTCTTCAGGTTGCTCTTCGTCCCAAATGCGGCAATTTTGTTTGTTTACACACCCATTGAGCCAGAAATGGGCCTCATCGCTAAACAAAATTTGCCTCGAAAACGTCGGATCTTCTTGGAACTTTTCAAGAGCCCATAGCGCGAAGCGATGTCACTTGGGAAGGTCGAGCGGCTTCAGTTGTTGCACAAGCTGTAGTTTGTACGCTTTCAATTTAAGATCTTGACGTAAAATGCGCCAAGTCGTTCCATACGTCAGTCCGAGTTGCTGCGAACGGCGCCGAATCGACTCTCTACGGTCTTCGTGTACACTCTCAGCTACGGCCGCTATATTTTCTTCACAGCGTGCTGGACGTGGTCTATTCGGTCGAATATTATCCAATAATGAATGCTGGGTCTCAAAATGGGTGATGGTGTTGCGAATAGTACACTCAGGAGGCCGATTATGTTGACCATAAGTTGAGCGAAGTGCACGAAACACATTCCTCACAGGACGTGAATTTTCATAATAAAGTTGAAAAATTTGTAAACGTTGTTCACGCGTAAGTCTTTCCATTAAGAAATGCCAAACAATACTAAACAAAAATAACATGACAGCATGACACGACTCACACGTGATCTGTCAAAAAAGGCTTTTGAAAAAAGTATTTCTTCTTGGATCACCCGTTACTTGCCAGCAAAGCGGTGGCACCCATTTATCAGATGTGCTATGAATAATTCTTTTGAAAATGATTAGTAGGGCTCAACTCAACTCAGAGATCTGCATTCGATTCCCAACCGTAGCAACATCTCAATGATTTTTCACTGGCCTTCCTCTCGTGTTGATCAATTGTCAAGAAAAGCTTTTATCTCAACTTATCCGTTCGAAGTCGCCATAAAACAGGATGTCCTGTCATCGTGCAAGAAGTACACATGCACACATGAATGGTTGTGAGAAAGCTCGACCTTGCCAAAAATTTGTATTTTTGTGACCCTCAACTTGCACGTTCTTAGACTTTGAAGCGAAGAATTTTGATTTGAAATTACACAAGTTTCACCTGTTTCTAACATGATCCATGATTAGGCCCGTAGGTTATTAGTCAAGGTTTTGCTCTATTGACCATTGTGTTCTGCGTTTTGCAACCATTTTATGAGCTTAATTCACAAGGGTCATGGACTATGTTCCGTTTTTAAGGTCATGATTCATCATACAATATTACTTAATATTTTTACAATGATTCCCTTGACCCTTTAAAAGAAGTCCTCTCTTCAATTGTAAATTTCGTATTTTCAATGGAAGCATCAGTTTTTTCTTGGCTTGCTTTTTCCAGATTGAACCCCATTTCGATACCAGCTGATATGCTGTTAAAGCATCACTTGAATTTCCTATCTAGCATATTTCATACCTTTTTGGTTAAGTACCATTCGTCCAACTTTTATGTTAAAGAAATTAAATGGGGCTCGGCTCGATAGTCCCTCTCACCCAGCTGACAGGTTTGACTTGAGTAACTTACTTACTTACTTACTTAAGTGGCGCTACAGTCCGGGATGAACCAGGGCCTCAACCAACATGCCTCTCCAATTAGCCCGGTCCTTAGCTAACTGCCTCCAGTTGCGCACCCCAAGTTGGTTGAGGTCGGTTTCTACTTGTGCGCGCCACTTAAGGCGAGGTCTTCTTCTACCGTCTCCGACGTCTGGCTGGGAATCGAAGACTACATGTCCTAGCCATCTTCATCGTCCTGTACGGAGTTTTTTGAGCTGTACAGCTCGTCTAGTTCGTGGTTGAATCTTCGTCTCCATAGCCCGTCAACGCAAACGGAACCGAAGATTTTCCGAAGAATTTTTCTCTCGAATCGACCCAGGATTTCTTCATCCGCTTTTGATACGGTCCATGCTTCAGCGCCGTAGAGCAGGACTGAGATGATCAGGGTCTTATATAGGATCTCCTTAGTAGTTCGAGTGAGGGCTTTACTACTAAATTGCCTTCTTAGCCCGAAGAAACAGCGATTGGCAAGATTAATTCTTCGTTTGATTTCTGACGAGATGTTGTTGTCAGAGTTAATAGCGGAGCCAAGGTAGACAAAGTCCCGTACTACCTCAAAGTTATATCTGTCAATGGTGACGTTCTGTCCAATGCGTCGATGTTGTGTGTCCTTTCGTGTTGACAGCATATACTTAGTCTTACCCTCATTTACTGCTAAACCCATTTTCGCCGCTTCCTTCTCTATACTAGCAAACGTATCATGTTGAGTCGACATCACGTTGAGTCCTACCAATGATGTCAATATCGTCGGCGTATGCTAGTAGTTGCACCGAATTTTTAAAAATTGTGCCTCTGGTGTTGGCTCGGGAGTTTTGCACAATCCTCTCAAGAATCAGATTAAAGAAGTCACATGACAGCGCATCGCCTTGCCTAAATCCTTTTTTTGGTATCGAATGTGTCGGTGAGGTCGTTTACGACCCTGATGGTGCAGCGAGAATTCTTCATCGTCATCCTACACAAACGGACGAGTTTGGACGGTATACCGAAACTAGACATGGCTCTGTATAGTTCGGCTCTATAAATGCTGTCGTATACGGCTTTGAAATCGATAAATAGGTGGTGGGTATCGATTTGGACTTCTTGGGGTTTTTCCAGGATCTGCCGAAGTGTGAAAATTTGATCAGTTGTGGACTTTCCTGGCCTAAAACCACACTGATAAGGGCCGATCAGGTTGTTGGTAAACGGTTTCAAGCGTTCACATATTACGGCAGATAGGATCTTGTAAGCGATGTTGAGTAGACTTATGCCTCTGTAGTTGGCGCAGTTCAGAGGGTCTCCTTTTTTTGACTTGAGTAACATCTTCGCTAACTTATCATCACTTTAAGCGGAAACATGAAGTTCGCTGTCTTTGTCCCGGTGGAATGGCTTAATTTGAACCAATTCTTAGGTTAAGTTGCCATCGTCATTCAACAGTCCGAGCATAACCATTACACATCATCTTCTTTGAATCAAAAAACAGATTCTCGTCTTCGTATTATAAGTAATCTGCAAAATGCTTTCTAGGCCTCTAATTCGATAGAAGGCGGTGTGGCACCCTCCTTATTCAAACATAGAACTCATAGACAACTCTCCCATCACCTGTGGTTTTCGTCTCCATCATGGTTTTGTAGACGCATAATTGCCTACATACAGAAGTTATGTATCTTCATAGAATCACTGTACCAGCATACTGGTTCATTTCTTATATTTCGTTAAAAGTCATTCCACAGACCATCATCATCTGCAACTTAGCTAAGAATGATATTATCCTAGGCTCTGTTGTCCGAATCATGTGTTCTAAAACCAAATTGAGGTATGTGCCGTCGATCACTGAATTATCGATATTAGACGATCTAGAGACACAATGGTCTACATAAACATATTGAGCTGCAATTCTAACTAAGATAACATATCGCCTCGCAGGGCTCTATTATGATTACCCCTGCAGAGACGTATTTAGTTCCTGGAGGTGTTGCCTACCATGCAACTTATCCCTCTTTCCGATTTTTGTGTTAAAGTCGCCAGTGGTATCGTACTCACGATATTTTGCATGTTGCCAATAGGTACATTTGTTGGTCAAAAGCCCATAGAACCATCCTTTAGTTAGCTGATGGAGGAATTTTAAAACCAATTTCTCAAGAGCCTTCAGTAGAAAATATATCCCACCATCTAAAGAGATCTCCAGACTTTTATCATGTAGTAGAGTTCACTGGCATTTCTGATTTATTTTAAGAGAAAAGTAACTCCATTCATATTTGCTTAGACCACTACCGTGAAACTAAAGATATCCTTCCCCGCTTTGTTCGTTAAAGTTGCCTTTGTCAATCTTGGCACCATACTTATAGTATTTCCACTTCAAAATCATACGTTGCATACAAAAATAATCCTTTGGTCACTTCAAAAGTGAGGACTAACACTCAATTTTTTTCCTTTCTTTCTCATACAAAAGAGTTGTTATACGAACTGGAAGGTAAATACCACGCAACTAAAATTACAACCCACGTTGATAGTGCCAACGAAAAAAAAACACTAACGTAAGAAAATTATAATTGAACATAAGCAAGCTTATTAAATTTAAGTCAAAATCACAAATCTTCACTAGGCGCTCATCAGAAATTGTGCATACCCGTTCTCAGATGGCATTCACTCATGGCGATGGGAATAATTTCTACAAATACCCCCTTCACGATATTTTTTTCAGTTGCTTTCGATAACTTCAAATTCTAAGACAATTTACCCACGTAGCTACGTCAAACGTTATCAATATTTATTCTCATAATTTTTTTTTCATTTATTTTCCAGATGACTGTGATAAAGACGGCACACGGTGCACGAATGGTGTTTGTTTGAATGGCGTCTGCCATTGCAATGACGGATACGGGGGTTGTAATTGCAACGTTCAAGGTAAGTGTGTTAATAAATCATTTAAATATGTTGTTCCCTCAAAAGTATTTCAGTCGAATTGTTGTTATATTATTCAAATAAGTTTGCAACCACGTGAATCATTGCCCAGATGATACATATGTTTGTTACAATAATTCGATTTCACACAAAAAGAGAACATTTGCTTTGTAATTGAATGAAAAATCTATTCGCTATCTATTTCCATCTAAAATCATTCAAAACTCTTTTTTTTTAGATGAAAACGAATGCAAATATAGGCCATGTGACGTCTTTGCTCACTGCACGAACACACTCGGCAGTTTTACATGTACCTGCTTTCCTGGCTATCGAGGCGATGGTCTTCATTGTGAAGGTAAGTACCACTTAATTCACACTTTAACACGGAACCACAAAACAAAACTCCCCCACCTCCAATAAAACAATAACTCGTCCCAAGTGTCAATTTATTGTTTACAACATACGCAAGTGTACTTCTATCTCTAACCATCTAAATCCAGCCTATCGATGAACAACCTTCTAAGCAACAAAAAAAAAATGTATCTATATGTATATATTACACCATAACTACCGGTACATGATCAGGCAATGTTGTGTAATAAAGATACCATTTAAACGAGATCAGGAAGAGACACCGACAATGATTGCTGCACTGCGTAACCAAAGAATCACCTCTGTCGCTCTCAATGGTTTTACGCCATTCTATCCGAAAACCACAAAGATATCATTGCAGTAGACTCGACTTGGTGTATCGGTGGTTCTTAACGTATCCGATTACCTAAGAATACAAAACAAACTATTTTTATGCTCTAGAACACTCGTGCGCTGTCTTAGATACTGTTGGTCCAACAGGTGCTGCTCAAAGAGTACCCCCAAGATGTAGTAGCCCTATGCACTATCATGGAGCGATATTTTGTATCTAATGTCAGTGTTTCGTTTTTATGGTTTTATCCTAGAAGTAGTAACAATAAAATGCGGGCAAATACAAAACGACATGAGGAAGCCATGGTACAAAAGATACATACCTCACCTGGGTATGAGGCGGAAGGCCATCGTCTGAGAGATGCGGTTCTTTGTCGAATATAGTGGTGATGATGATGATGGCGGTGGTGGGAACAATGAGAGAGGAAGTTACGATACGACGATGTCTGGACAGTGATAGAGATGGCATCTAGTATGAGTTAAATGTTAGACGTTAGTGGAAGGTCAGTTTTTGTTGAGTTTGAATCGATGGGATGAGAGATTTTTTTTTCATATTGGAATTAGATTTGCTTGATGAGTTAATGGGGAATAGGTTCAATCAGTTACTGACAGAGGTGGTGTTCTTTTTTTTAACCGTTGTGCGATGATCATGAGAATGTAGATCACTGTCATATGCTTTACTTCCTGATGGTGATGCGTTAGACTGTCGGTAGGTCAATTAATTATACAGTTGGTTTGTCTTTTTATAGGAGTCGGTGGACAAACTTCCTGTTGTGAATGGAATTGTGGTTCATTTTAACAAATTATTTGTGTAAGGCATAACAGTTTATGGCAATTATTTGAATTTTTGATGTTTTATTGTGCCAAATGCAAATGCCTCCTTAAAATTTACGTAAATTCGTAATTTCGGACTTATCTTCGAAACGGTTTTGATATTTTACCATGTCAACAGCTAAACCTTTCCATAAAATTTACGTAAATTCGTAATTTCGGACTTATCTTCGAAACGGTTTTGATATTTTCCCATGTCAACAGCTAAACCTTTCCATAAAATGTATGTATATTCGTAACTTCGGACTTATCTTCGAAAAGATTTTTGATGTTTTATTATGTCAACAGCCAAACGTCTCCTTAAAATTTCCGTATATTCTTCATTTTGGACTTATCTTCGAAAAAAGACTTTTCTTAATAATTCCAAATATCTTGCTTCATGGAAATGTTTTTTTTCTGAAAAATTACTAAATGTTTGCCTTAAAAATCACGTTATGACAGTTTTAAGGCCATACTCGAAATTTCGAACATATGTTCGCATTAAAAATTAAAAATATTCAATGATTCTGATTATTTAAAAATGTTTTGTTGCAAAAGAATAAGCAAACGATTGCTTCCAATTTGGATACATGTAGTACAAACATGTTCGAAATTTCAAAAATATTTTCGAAATAAAAAAAAGTCACAAAAAGCAAAGCCTTTCCTTGATATTATCGGATATCCTACTCCTTCCCTACTATTTCTTAGGCTTTTTGTCAAAAAAAGAAGAAAATCATAAATGACTAAGGTAAGCACTTCAGCAACCTTTTTCTAATTTTCGGTCGAATATTCGAAATTAAAAAAAATAAAAGAATCTGATGATGGTTCGAAGATTAAATATTCCTACTATTTCTGAGGCTTTATATCAAAAAAGAGAAAGATAAACGACTAAGAAAGATACTACAGCAACCTTTTTGTAATTTTTGGTCGAATTTTTGAAATAAATACAAAAAATGAAGGCAGTACAGGGAAGCACTTTGTTTTTTGACTGCATTAACTCTCGTGGAAGGAAATTTTAGCGTTCGTCACCAGAATTCTAAAATTTAAAGTACATGGATACAACTATAAAGAAGTAAACTCCCGTGCGCAGTTAGAGCTATCAACTGCCCCGTAGAGGGTATTGGTTCGATTCCAAGCCGTAGCAATACTTAAAATGCCATGTGACTGGCATTTTAGTTCGTCATAGTCGTTCGGATTCGTGGAAGAAGCACACTAGAATAGTTTTGAGAAAAAGTCAGGCTTTATGTACTAACAAGCGTGTTGTGCCAATAATATTTAAATGGCCTCGCTATTGTTTTTCTTGTCGAAAACCCCACCTTACTTACTTACTTACTTAAGTGGCGCTACAGTCCGGGATGAAAATGGGCCTCAACCAACTGCCTCTCCAATTAGCCCGGTCCTTGGCTAACTGCCTCCAGTTGCGCACTCCAAGTTGGTTGAGGTCGGTTTCTACTTGTGCGCGCCACTTAAGGCGTGGTCTTCCTCTACTGCGTCCGACGTCTGGCTGGGAATCGAAGACTCTTCGAGCCGGAGTATTGGTGTCCATTCTTTCTACAGGGGGAATGTCGCTGTACAGCTCATATAGTTCGTGGTTGAATCTTCGTCTCCATAGCCCGTCAACGCAAACAGGACCGAAGATTTTTCGAAGAATTTTTCTCTCCAATCGACCAAGGATGAGGTCGTTTCCGACCCTGATGGTGCAGCGAGAATTCTCCATCGTCATCCTACACAAACGGACGAGTTTGGACGGTATACCAAAACTAGACATGGCTCTGTACAGTTCGTCTCTATAAATGCTGTCATATGCGGCTTTGAAATCGATGAATAGGTGGTGGGTATCGATTTGGACTTCTTGAGTTTTTTCCAGGATCTGCCGAAGTGTGAAAATTTTATCGATTGTGGACTTTCCTGGCCTAAAACCACACTGATAAGGGCCGATCAGGTTGTTGGTAAACGGTTTCAGGCGTTCACATATTACGGCAGATAGGATCTTGTAGGAGATGTTGAGTAGACTTACGCCTCTGCAGTTGGCGCAGTTCAGAGGGTCTCCTTTTTTGTGGATTAGCTGAGGTTCCATTCTTCAAGCATACTTTCAACCGACCAGATTTGGCTTATGAGTTGGTGGATGTTACTTACCAAGTCATCTCCGCCAGCTTTATAAAGCTCAGCGGGAAGGCCGTCAATTCCGGCGGCCAATATTAAATGGTTCGTTCTGCCTGACAGCGGAATGTTGTTCGCCATCGCCGTTTAACAGTCTGCAGAATTGGTTCTTCCATATCCTCAGCATCGACTGTGTCTCAACTTCGATATTTCCTTGTTCATCTCGACAGGATTCTGTTCGAACCTTGTAGCCTTGGCTTTGTCGTTTTACACTTTGGTAAAACTTGCGAACATCGTTCCTGGGGTGGCACCTCTCTATATCCTCGATCGCGCGCTTTTCTTGCTCTTTTTTCTTCTTTCTGAAAAGCCGATGTTCTTCCCTTCTTCTTTGCCTTTAGAGCTCAATGGCAGCTCTCGTCTTCACCTGCAGCTTAGCCTTGTAGGCCTCGTTCTTGGCTGCGAGCATTTGTCAGCATTCCTCATCAAACCAGGGGTTTCTTGCTGGTGGCCGCGAGAAACCTAGCACGTCAGCTGCTGCTGATCTAATGGCTTTGTTGCCATTGTTGCCATTGTTCTTCGACATTAGATGCTGGTGGTGTGTTGTGAGTCGAGAGGTTAAGGGATACGCGTTGCGCGAAGGTCCTTTCGGTCTCTAGCGATTGCAGTCTTTCGACATTAAATTTTTTCACAGTATTTCTGTTTTTTTGTGGCGTGGTGGATATCCGCATCCTTACCTTGGCTATAGAAAGGTAGTGGTCCGAGTCGATGTTAGCCCCTCGGAATATGTTCGGAAAACCAAAATACTGGATGCGTGCCTCTTGTCTATCGCAATGTGATCAATTTGGTTGACTTTTAGTTTATCTGGAGACCGCCATGTCCCCTTGTGGATATCGAGGTGAAGAAACTGTGTGCTGGCTATAGTGGCATTTCGTTCCGTAGCGAAGTCAATTAGCCTAAGTCCGTTACCAGACGTGTTGTCGTGTAGGCTATATTTACCGACAGTACTGCTTAAGATGTCTTCTCTTCCTAGCTTTGCGTTGAAATCTCCCAGCACGACTTTAACATCGTACTTCGGTAGTCGCTCATAGGTTTTGTCAAGGAGCTCGTAGAAGCAGCCTTTCACTTTATCATCTTTTTCCTCCGTCGGAGCATGAGCGCATATAAGGCTTATGTTGGCGTATTTGGCCTTGATGCGGATTGTTACAATGCATTCGATAAAGCCTTGGAAACATAAGACTTCTTGCCTTAGTCTGGCACTTATAACAAATCCGCATCCAAATAGTCTATGTTTCTGCTCACTATAACACGGTCCATAGTAAATGTCACAGTTTTTCATGGATTGAATTGAAGCCCAATTTCAATGGATAATCATTATCTGCTTCTCATTTTCGTTTGTTTACCGAATCACGTGCAATTTTTCAGCATATGCCGTCATCTTATGCAACCATCAGCACCATATAAAATGATACTCCAAACGCGTCATTAAAAATAGAAAAGTCTCCCTGCACCAACCTCACTAACCACCAACATTATCACCAAAGTGCTCCTAAGTGGCCTCATTGCACAAGTAATGTTGTGAAAACTGTTTAACGGAAAGTACGTATCTCCATTATAACCTCACATTAACCCAATCTCTGTCAACTAATAATTTCCCCATTTCCTCCGAACCTACATCAATCTCAGTGCATACCTACTTGCTCCCCTAACCTCTTTCAAATGCGTTTGTGATACTAAAAAAAAAATTACAATTTTCTAAGGTCACATACCGCCTGACATTGTGATGCGATGACATAAGATGGTAATGTCGCGCGACCTAATATTTATGGTAGCAAAGCACAAACAAAATTCTGTCAAACATTGTGCAACCACACAGAGCGATTTCGAGAGTAATAGGCGCTCAAATGAGCTTTTGACTGTCAAAATAAATGTCTAGATACATGTGATGACTATTGTATCTTCAACTGGTAGCTGGAGTATTAATTCAATTAGATTGTTTATGATTGCGTGAATTGATGATATGAGTATGTGGTTGTGGATTGTTTCTCTCTTGTTGTCTGGGTATTCAGAACGTGACTAAATGATTACATTCAATAGTTATGCAATCTGACTTCACTTTTCAATCAATCAGAATGCTGTCACTTTCGAAATCTAAGCTTGGCTTAGACGTTCTTATGCAATTGATTGGTATTCTGACTGATTAACTAATAACATGAAATTCCATCCTGAATGAGAACACTTTTATGGTTAGAAATGACAATAAATGATGCAACTATTCAACTTAATACCAAATAAGTCACCTTCACCCAACCCACAAACTACATCATACATGGAAATACAAGTCCGGGATTTTGTTAGACAGAATAGCACGTGCAACTTAATCGTTCATACTGTCTGTCAATTTGCTGTCAACCACGGCTTAATGTGTGTCAATTAATAAAGATACACATTTGAGAAATCTCATTAATTCAAGTCACCATTCAAAGTCATCTTGAAGTACCTTTTCCATCAATTTGAATGGATGACTTGCAATTCAACTGAAAATTACCAAATTCATCTCCCCCCACCACATTTCAATTACTGACCCAGAAAACTCCCAACCACAAGTTGATTATCTGAAATCTAATCCAATCCATCATCAACGCCATTCATCTCATCCAGTCTACGAACAACAAAAAAACCCATAAAATACCAATCTGTCCTCCTTTTAACCATCCACTCGAGTTGGTTTTATTTGCTTGCTCTTTGACACCCGGGCTTGTAAAGACTCGGCTTTTTGCAAACCCACATCACGCCGCCACTATACTCTTTGGTAGGACGGTCTTCTAGCATTCTTTTGATTTATTTAACTGAGATGCGCCAAAAAAAAAAAAAAAACAATCGCCAACCATTCTTCCAATGTACCGTATCAAATTGCCAACTATCTGACAGTGCGACGGCCGCGGCCGGCTTGGCGGTATGGCGGCATAACGTGAAAAGATCCCCACAAGACATGCACAAATATTGTGGGATGATGATGATGAGGCTGATGGCTGCCGTTGAGATGGTGGTAAGTAGGGCAGATCGTTGCCTGACGTACATGAGATACATATTTTTAAGATGCCTCTTGTGAAGCATGCCTTTGTTTCAATTCAAATAAAAAATCTTTTTTTCCTGGGAGTTTTTTTTTTTTTTTTACCCCAAGTCACGTATTAATTGACAGTAATTTGTCGTAATGTGGCAATCACTTAGGGAATTTTTTTTCTTTTAAGAAAATTTCTCTAGAAAGACGTTCGTGACTTTTTCGCTTAAAACTACTCGACGTGATCTGAGAAAGTCTCCTCTCTTGACAATGTCCACCATAGACTCTTGAATGAGTAATTAAGTAGATTCAGATAAAAAAGCTCAAAATGGCCACTCTACTTCTACTACTACTACTACTTCTTGTGCCAAAAAATCAGAGATAATTGCGAAATCGGATTTGGCTTCATTAGCCCGAGGGGAATGATAAGACTGGACAGCAAAAAAACGACACAAACTTGAGACGAAAGGCCGATTCATCATTACTCCGAAATGGGATTATAATAATCGCCTTAGGAGTTTGTTTTCTTTTTCAGACGTTCTTTGGCAGAGTGATTGCGATTATAATTTGTGTGGCATGGTATTACATTTTGTATCCTCCTCTCATCATGCGTGCATATTTTGATTACCAGTTAGATTTTATTTTATTATTTTTCTCACATGTAGGCCTCCATTGATTACCAAATAATACCAGGAAGGTCGTACGATCATTACCTATAAGAGTTTGCCATGAACGGGAGTGAAGGGACTATCTAGTAGGGCAATGATCGAATCATGGCCGTTAGAATGTGATTGAAGGTGCCTCATAGAGAATATTACTGTCGATCGTAAGCTTCGGGATTTGATTACGAACTTGATAAACTTCTCAAACACCGACTGGGCCAGCCATTGAAATGTCTGCAATTTGTTAAGCATCTGCAGATACACTTTTTTACACCTTAACATAGTCAACGAGCCCCCCACTACAACGAGCTGCTTTCATTCCAATGACTTGTTCAATCGTTACTTGGATTTGAACGATAAAGTCTTCATTTAATGACTAGTGCACTCGTTACTTAGACTTGCCAAGAACTATAAAGCCATCACCTCAAATATTGTTCTCATAGCTACCTTGATTAGGCCTTTTTAAAATTGTGTACTGGAATTCAATGATCAGTTCTGTCACCCAGCTGTTTCATCTCCCCTAAAAAGCCCATTCGCTATATTATAACCTCTTCCTTATCTCATATGAAAGCACTCGTTACTTAGACTTGCCAAGAACCTCAATTATTGTTCTCATGTTTCCGTTTATTAGGCGTTAAGAATACTATCCACTGGAATTCAATGATCAGTTCTATCATCCAGCTGTATCAACTCCCCTAAAAAGCCCGCTCGCTATATTATAACCTCTTCCTTATCTCATATGACAGCACTCGTTACTTAGACTTGCCAAGAACCTCAATTATTGTTCTCATATTTCCGTTGATTAGGCCTTAAGAATACTATCCACTAGAATTCAATGATCAGTACCATTACCCAGCTGTATCAACTCCCCTAAAAAGCCCACTCGCTATATTATAACCTCTTCCTTATCTCATATGACAGCACTCGTTACTTAGACTTGCCAAGAACCTCAATTATTGTTCTCATATTTCCATTGATTAGGCCTTAAGAATACTATCCACTGGAATTCAATGATCAGTACTATCACCCAGCTGTATCAACTCCCCTAAAAAGCCCACTCGCTATATTATAACCTCTTCCTTATCTCATATGAAAGCACTTGTTACTTAGACTTGCCAAGAACTATACAGCCTCCAAATCATATATTGTTCTCATAGCTCCACTAAGTAGGTCTCTAAAATAATTTCTACTAGAATTCAATGATCAGTTCCACCATCCAGCGTTTTCAACTCCTTTAAAAAGGCCACTCGCTATATTGTAGTGGTAAACTCTTCCTTATCTCATATGAAAGTTCTGTTCATTCAGCTCCATTCCATAACTCCTTAAGGAACTTCTAAAGAAAATTGTCTTCGGTTTATATTTCATTAAAAAAAATAAATCTCGACCTAATGTACCAATTCAATTATCCACTTGCTTATAACTCGTTAAATGATTCCATTCGCTAATTTCCCTATCATTCCGTTTTGAGTTAAGGTCTGTCCATATGGATTTGGTTCATATATCCATTAGATACTTACTTCCACTTCCATTTAATTTGCCGGTCGAAAAAAATCGATATCGATCCAATAGAAGAAATTACCCAACGAGTTACTTTCAACTCGTTACATTAATTGACTAGCTATAGACCCCCGCAGTTCTTTTATAATTAAGGTTTGCACAATAGCTCCGTTCCGTATCTCCTTAAGACACTTCTAAAGCAAAGCGGATTCGGTTCTTATTTCATTAAGAAAATTATCGACCAATCCAACCATCCACTTGCTAACAACTCGTTAAATGATTCCATACGCTAAATTCCTTTTCTCCTGATTCAGATTTCAGGTCTGTCCATATGGATTCGATTCATATAACCATAAGGTTCCTACTCCTTCATTTAATTTCGATTCATTTGCCGTTCAAAAAAAAAACATTGATCTTGATTCAATAGAGGACATTAACTAACGAGCTGTTTTCAACTCGTTGATAAAATCGTTAGCTAAACCAACGCAGTTATATAAAAACTAAGGTTTGTCCTTAAAACTCCCTTCCACTACAGTAGGGCTACCAGAACATCTCTTTAAAAGAGAACATGTTCTCTTTTTGAACACAGATCTATTTTACACTCTCTTTTTTCTTAAAATTCTTTTTTTGTCCTCTTTTTATTTTATGTCCTCTATTTAGTCTCTTTTTCTATATTTCCAAAACATAAAATGAACAAGAGTTCAAATTGAATTCCATTCGGTAACACTTTTGACATTTAGACCTTTTCCACACAAGATGTAATTCCAACTCAACTCAACTCAACTCAACTCAATCACCTTAACTCAATCACCTTAACTGTTGCATATAAACGAGGTAGTTACTACTTGACGAAAATAAGCTAGAGTAGAGAGAAGACAGACAGAGAAACAGAAAGACGGGACTTTCCCGATTACGCTCTCTCTACTCTAACCCCTACCATATAGAGACATACACATATGTATGTCTCTACTTGTTTTGTTTTTGTTTGTCTGTTCTCTGTTATGTTATGTGGCAGCCGCGGCGGTGGTGTGTATCGTTCTTGTCCTTTGTCAAAACAATTAATTCGTAAGTTCATTTGTGAAAAATATAATAATTGAAGTAGCTTTTCAAATCAAATACAATTAAATTAATAGGTGATGAGCAAACGAAAGTGTATATTTAACCAAGAGCTTCAAAAGAACTTCAAACAATTCACGGCAAAGGAAAACTACCAAAAACATGAAGCATTTTGCACTATTTGCGAAACGAAAGTTTCCGTAGCCCACAAAGGGCGTTATGATTTGGAACAACATTTATCATCAAAAAAACATAAAAGTGCAGTGCAAGCAGGTGAAATGTCCACAAAACTTCCTTCATTATTTGTTCCAAGAAATACCAAACTCGATGACAAAGTTGCTGCTGCCGAGGCAACATTAGCTTTTCATGCTCTCAACCATCATTACAGCTTCCTGTCAACAGATTGTTCCAGTAAATTATTCAAAGAATTGTTTAATGATTCCGATGTAGCCAAACGCATTTCATCAGCTCGCACAAAAACCAGAGCAATTCAAAAACATGTCATAGCCGCATTTTGCATGGAAAGTGTTTTACATCCTATCGCCGAAACGCCATTCTTCATAAAAATTTTTCCTCTATTAGTGCAATATTTTAACAAAAAAACTGGGATCGAAACCAAGCTAATTCATTTAGATAAATTGTCAAATGACAACTCGGAGACAATTTCAAATTTTATCTTGGATTCTTTAAAAAAGTTAAATATAGATAAAAAGTGTATTGCATTCAGTGCGGATAATTGCAATACAAATTTTGGGGGCTTAAAGAGAGCAGGAGTGAACAATGTGTTTTCTAGACTTAAGGCTGGAATGCAGAGAGATTTAATTGGCATAGGTCGTCCTGTTCACATAATATCAAATGCAGCTAAACATGGCTTCGACACATTTTCAATTGACATTGAAATAACTGTTATCAAAATATATAATTATTTCGCGATATACACAATAAGAGCAGAAAACTTGAAAGAATTTTGTGCTTCGCTTGAAGTTGAATACAAGGATTTGCTTCGGCATTGCACCACTAGATGGCTATCTTTATTTCCCGCTATTAATAGGATCTTGCAAGTATATCCGGCGTTAAAGTCATATTTTTTATCTAATGAAAATTGTCCCGCTCTTTTGAAAAGGTTTTTTGAATCAAATTTATCTGAAGCGTTTTTATATTTTGTGCATTCTCTTGCTTTTTAGTTCACTGAAAAAGCTAAAGAGATGGAAAAAGAAAAAAATGCACTTTTAGAAATTTCAACGATTTTAGATTCCCTACACATAAATTTAAAAAATAGATATGATCAGTCTTTTCTGCCTCTGAGTACTAAATCTATTCTTAACACTTTAACTAAAAACGGTTTTGAAAGTGAAGTAAAATGCTTCAAGAAAGAATGTTTCATTTGTTATAAGAAATGTTTCGAATATATTGATAAATGGACAGATCAATTTAAAGAATTCCAATGTTTTCATTGGATGCAATTGGAAGAAAAAACAGTATGGGCAGATGTAGAAAATTGCTACCAATATTTAATTTCTAAAAATGTTTTAATAGACAATGCTAAACTTTTCGACCAAATTTGCAACCTTCAAAACTTTTTAGAGAGTGAGCTACAATCTGAAGATTTAAAGAAAAAAAGTTGTGTTGAAAAATGGACTCATTTTTTTCGTTCTTCAAACAATGATGCATTTTATTCAGAAATATTGAAAATTTGTCAATTTTACTTCTGTATACCGGGACAAAATGTTAACGTTGAAAGAATTTTTTCTATGATGGGTTCTCATTGGACCAAGAAAAGGAACTGTTTAAAAGTTGGAAGCATTAAATCAATTTTGCTAGTAGCTTATAATCTAAAAGATTTAAACTGTCAACAGTTTCATACTAAATTTTTAAATGAAAAGAAATTTTATCGCAGATACGAAGTTCTGTTAAATATGACACATCAGACGAGGATGAGGGATCATTTTTAAAGGGTTCGAATGAAATCGTTTGTGTTTTTTTAATTTATGTTCCTAAAAATTAGATATTAGATTACGAAAAATGAACTGAAGTACCTAATATATTTATTTTTTTTTGTTTGTAATAAATCAATAATTTATTTAAGAACCGTTGTTTGAAATGTTTTAATTGTGAATTTGGCGGAGGTAGGTGGGCCATGGATTAGATCGAGGTGAATCGAAATGTTCTCTTTTTTTTAACTTACTTTATGGCAGCCCTACACTACACCCTAAAATATTTCTACAGCGCTTCTTTCATGAAATTCAAAATTATATCTAGATTCAAGTTACCTCTTTAAAAATCGTGCTGCTTTCAACTCGTTGAATATAGTCACTCGCTACATACTCTCACCTTTCTTGCATGCGTTCATAAGACTACACTGCATGTTTTGTATATAAACCCGGTTATGCCTTTGTTTTCACTCGTTATCAAAAAACGAATCGTTATAAAAAAACAACTCGTTGTTAAAAAATCGACTCGTTATAAAAACATTACTCGCATAAAAATCGACTCTGTATAAAAAAAACAACTCGTTGTAAAAAAACGACTCGTTAAAATAATCGACTCGTTATAAAAAAAAAAACGACTCGTTATAAAAATACGACTCGTTATAAAAAAATCGTTATACAAAAACGGCTCGTCATAACAAAAAATTACTAGTTAAAAAAAAGCGAATGCAAAAAAACTACTCGCTACTTGTCCACTCCCTTCAAGAACATGTCACACGCTATACAAAGAATGAAACTATGATCAGCAGCTCCTACGAAGCACTTATCTCAATTTGATTCAATGTTTCGCTACTTCTGCACTCGTTATATATAAATACATATTATATCAAAGGTTTGTATGATGTGTGATGTAATTAAGAATTTAGTATCGAGTTCACCAAGTTCATTCTTTGTCTATCACAAATGCCATCTGTCAATTTAAGTGATTGTTTGATACAAAAACAATTATTCGCTCAAATTACGAATACAATTAAAGTATCGAGTGCAAAATTGCTAAAAGCTTCACTCGATACATTTTTCATGTCTCAAGCAACATCTTGTTTGTCATATTTGATATCCTCTTCCTAAAGTAGTCATAGAAGTAAAGTATCGAGTAGAAAAACGCTGCACTACACGCTAATACTATGTCCATACACAAAGTAAAAGTTCAGAAAAATTCACGAAAATGTTATATGAGACGTGAAAAACGACTCATATAACATCCTTTTCGTTAATTTTTATGAAATGTTAAGGATAAGAGACAAAAACTTGTGGCACCACGAGTGGCCATCATATTTAAGGCCATCCGATCACACCGCTTAATGGTAACCGTCATACAAACAACTTTTAACTAGAAATTTATGCCACCTGGTTGGTTGACAGAAGGTCGACCATTTTGTCACATTTGTCTTTAATCCTCATTTTCGTCGCAGTGTCTTACAAAAAAACATCCAAGCTGTTTCAAAAACCAATTCTTTTACCGATACATTAGTTGGCTTTAAGCGAGTAAAGTATCGAGTAAAATGGTTTCAGAAAATAACTCGATAGATGTTTTTGTATCCCAAACCACATCCTAATGTGCATCTAAAGGCAGTTCTACAGTTCTTCTACAGTTCTTCTTTGCCTATAGCATGATGTAACACTGTGCACTGTAAAATATTGAATGCAAAGTATCGAGTAAAAAGTGCACCAGCATCCCTAATAAAATGTCTCAATGTTTGTTTTTTTTTGACATGATTGACACTATTCAGACCGTAGGTTTAGTTTGTATTCAAAGGCTTTAAACAAATTGATCGTTTTTTTCTAAAGGACAAACTAATCCCCTATGCCAATATCACCTTCAACCCTTTATGAACTTACAAGTTGTACTACATAACTCATAAGCTGAAAACCGGCTCGATGTGTCTTAATTGCAAAATGTAAGTCATAAAAGGCTTTTTGGCTGAAATTGGCCGAACCCAGCCTTGATGTCCTACGGAGACATCCCAACTATAATATGTTCGACCGAAACTATGAAATTCGCTATGCTTTTACCTCCTATCAGTTTTATATCACTTTTTTTTATTCTATTCAGTGCAATGATGTTTGTGCTGCACCTGACTAAATGTGACAAACTCATGTTTGTGGCGTATATATGCTTTATAATGAGCCCAGACAAGAAGCGCTGAAATATTTCGTTCCCCGATTAATGGAACCTTGATTCAGAACTTTTTTCATAATGGGTCCAAATTTATTAATATGGGGTCTCATATACCTTCCAAGTAAACTTTCATAGGTTGCGGTCATTTTAAAAATTGGTACCACCGTCAAATTTGAGGAGCTTTCACGACAGTTTTCTACTCTTGGACAGCACTGCACCCTTGTCGAAATTTCAAAGTTATCATCTAATGACCACAAATCGAAAGCCTAAAATTGTGTGGTTTAAAGAAGATGGAAGATGAGAAGATGTGCAAAATCTTTTTTAATTTTCGACAAGCTTTCGAATTTTTGTACTTATTCCTGAAAGTTCGAGCATTTCCTTATCTTGGATGTCGAAAACTTGTCCAAATTGATCCTAGACAGTTTAAAAAAAAGTGGTACACTCGGATGTGCAAAATTTTTTTTTAATATTCGACAAGTTTTTGAATTTTTGTACTTATTTCCTGGGTACGAAAATTTCCTTTGCTTGGATGTCAAAAACTTGTCCGAATGGATCCTAGAAAGTTAAAAAAATGTCTTATACTTGCATGTGCAGAATCTTTTTTTTAATATTCGACAAGTTTTTGAATTTTTGTACTTATTTCCTGGGTACGAAAATTTCCTTTGCTTGGATGTCAAAAACTTGTCCGAATGGATCCTAGATATAGGTATAGCCGGATGTGCAAAATCTTTTTTTATAAACGACAAGTTTTGGAATTTTTGTACTTATTTCCTGAGTACGAAAATTTCCTTTTCTTGAATGCCAAAAACTTGTCCGAATGGATCCTAGAAAGTTAAAAAAATGGGGTATACTCGGATGTACACAACATTTTTTTTTAATATTCGACAGGTTTTCGATTTTTTGTACTTATTTTCGAAAATTCGAGAATTTCCTTTTTTTGAAAACTTGTCCGAATTGTAAACGCTAGAATATGTTAGACTTGACATTGAATGTTGCTAAATCGAATGTTAGAATACTTAAATATGCTGTGAGAGTAGGTGCACCCTAAAAAGTTTTCAGAAATGCGATCGATCCTTTCCTTAGAAATGCGTTTTGGACTATTTTTATCAACAAATTCCCCAAACAAAGACGCGTTCTTGTAAATTTCAAGAAGGACAACAAGATACAAAAAAAATACAAATCCTTGTGGCATCCGGCTTCTTGAGACCCAGGGTCTAATATTTTTCCCACAACCAGTCATACGGCGTGCGTAACTCTCGGTGGAACCTTCCGTTCTATGCCGAATCCGAAAACCTTAAGACACGCATTAACTAAAAAATATGGTGGTCTGTCAAATCATCGTCAGAAGAGGGTCAGTGAATATGAGTTCAGTTTTGCTTTGACTGGGATTTGACTAGCGAACTTCTCGTTTATTGCCTGTCCACCACTTCATTAAGCCCGTCATCCAGATGCTCACCAACATATAGTCGAAATCATTCATGATACAAGTACTACGGATATGGCTTCACGCTGGTTAGATTTTTGACATGAGCGTCGATGACGTAGATGCAGAAAACGAGACAAAAATAAAAACGCAAAGATATCTAATTAGTTGAATTATGGAAATCATTGTATCTACAGGCCTTATGAGAACTCATAGACAAATCGAACTACGCACAGACCATTGTCATTTCGACTGGAATTCTTCAAATAAATTCCTTCCCTTTCATGCCGCCAACACAACCAACAATGGGCACCCTTAAAATAGACCTTTCAACATCCATCCTGTCATGGCAAATTGAGTATTTCAGTCTGGGATAACTCCTCCAAGCCACCTCGATTCTTTTTTTTTTTCTGTCCAGACAATATAGTCATCCATTGGATACCAAGACTAATTCGTTTCCCCCAAAAAAGGCGAACAAATTAATTCCAACTACCATGGATGGGCTACTTATTCCCCTTTATCCTTGCTGAGAAGATGCCTTAAGAATTCCACTCTCAGCACATATAGGCTTCGTTCGATTTTTTTTTCTGATTCCCTACAACCATGTTCCTTGCTAAGGAATCTCCATTGATTGAGATAACCTCCACCTTCACGAAGTGCATGTCTTTGCATAAATTTTGCATAAAAATTAATCAAGCTATCTTCGCTTCTAGCCAAGCTCTAGGTGGGGAAGGCTTCCTTTTGTTTGCTTTGCTTAGCCTTGTATCGTTTGCTTTTGTTGTTGATATTTGTTAATTGCAAACAAGATAACGTTGCAGGATTTAATTATACCTATGCGGCTGGGATAGAGGAGGGTACTCACCTAAAAAGTGCGCGCGCCTTTTTATGGAACGATAAAGGTCACCGCGCATGCGTTCAAATTGTGCGCATGTCCATATGTACGGATGGTGCGGATCTACAGGGTTTTCATGGTGAAACTGATCGCAGAATCATCGATTCTGAATGTCTTGGAGTGGATATTGATAAAGGACGATGTGGCGGACATGGACTGCTTATATTTAGAACGCACCAAGATGCGAGTAATTAAAGAAACGTGTGCGTATGCAAATTTTTGATGTGTATACGCACCGCGAGAATGCATAAAAGTTGTGTTATCGGCTTGATTGGAATATCGACATAGATTAGGATAATGATGGGGAGATATGCAAATTTGGTCTCGAAATGGAAATGTATGACTTTGAGAGAGAGAACAGGGATGTCGGAGGCTTTGGAAATGGTTTTATTCAGTTTGATCAAAAAAACATCGAACTAATGGGGGACTATGGTCGATAAAGGAGTCTTTGTGGTCTGTTATAGCCATCGTTGAAGAACCCTTTTTAGGGAGCGTATTATTTTCAAACATTCTCAGTCAGTGTGATAGAGTTTGTTTAGGCGTAGTGCAATAACCCCCGTGGAATTAAGCCCCGTGGAGCTAAATTCCAAAAAAGGCAATGGACCCCAAGGTTCTTATTTTCTTTTTTTTTTCGAAATGGAAATAGGCTGTTAATGCCTTTTGCTTGTACGGCTTATTTCCTTTGCATGCATCCAAACTCGCACGCAACCCAAATCCAACAGTGTGCCCAAGCAAGTAGAATTTTAAGGGGGTCAGCATAGCCCCCCTCCCATATTCAAACACACCCAACTCATACTCGCCTCTGGATCGGTATGCGAAGGTCGGGACCGGGGTATTTTCTTTAAAATTGGAGGTTTTGAAAAAAAAAAAAACATAACCTATTAGGCAGCAGGTTGATACTCACACATTTCGGATTAAGTCCGTCATTTTAAGTGATTTAAACATGAAACAGAAATTCTCTGAGATTCAGCAAGCAACTTAAAAAACAATTTGGTTGGTCCTTCGAGCCGGATGCATGTCGATTCTTCGTTTGTCACTTCCATTTACAGCAAATCTTTAGCACGTCTTTTGATGACTTTCAGATGGTTGAAACTGAGGTTGAACACGCATTCACTATTGCAGTGACTAACTCGCAAAGAGTATATTAACATTTTGGTTAAAATGTTACTGCCCTTGCAACTAGCATTTTATTAAAGCAAACCTTAATGGGCATTTTGACACCTAGGCATAAAAATGTTCGCGTCATTTGTACGTTGATGTTGAAATACTCCTTTCAGGTATTGGGCAGTTGATGAAGGTGATCAGACTCTAGTTCTCATCGTTTCATATGAAAACAAAAGCACTGACAAAATACATGAAATACATTATCTCGGACCTCTCCGCAGTTTAAACTGACAGGAGATTCATGAGTAGCCGTGCTTAACCTAATGCTCTTTGTTTCCCTTCCATCCATTTCTCCCGCACAATTCTGAAGAGGTGTTCTTCCTCGCTGGCAAAATCGCTGCATAAGCTTTTCTATCTGTCCTATTCATTATGACTCTTATTGAGTATATGGAAAATAGAATTTGTCCAGCCCGTCCCTAAAAAAGGCAAATCTTCTTCTCTCTCCAACTACCGACCAATTGTACTTAACTCCCTTCTTTCTAAAATCATGGAAACGCTGATAAACCATCAGCTTATGAAATATTTTGAATTACGAAAACTCCTCAACGACCGACATACGGTTATCGTATCAACAGGTCCACTGATGATTTGATGACATATCCTACCGAAAGTGGAACCAATCTTTCCACCTTATTGGCGAAAACAAGATGGTTTATATATCAAAAGCATTAGTCAGGGTTTGACATCAAGCCCCTTTGTCGAAAACGTTTGCTTTTGCAATCGATGAAGCTCTTGTTCTATGGATTAGAAATTATACCTCGAAAAGTTCAATTGAAGTTGTCTGCAACTCACCAAATAAATGTGGTGTTCCCCAAGGCTCCGTTCTGTCTCCTACACTCTTTTACAATTTTATTAATGACATCTTGTTCTCAACTCCTAATGCAATCCATTCATTTGCTAGTGACAGTACCCTCAGCTTTTCACATTCGTTCTTGAATCTACGACCTTCACCTTTGGACGTGGGACAGAAACGAAAAAATAGGTTAAGTTCATTCAATTCCGACATACGACATCGATAGCGATTAAATCAGCTAAATTCAGTGGAATTTAGTGCTTCCAAACCACAATGCTATCTTTAATCATATAAGCGAAACCAACATTTACAGTCATCATCCATGATCGTCGAAACTGAAAAAACTTTCCATGGTTGGTATGTATGTTAGTAACAAGCATTGAAGTCGCTAAAAACGCAGCAAAATGTCTAGGTTTCCTTAACCGATAAATAAAAATTATTTCACACCTTCTGATCCGGCCTCAGTATATAAAGCGTATATACACCCCAAACAGGAGTTCCACACCCACATCTGATTAGATGCAGCAAAAGTATAATTGCACCCAGTAGATGCAATAATGTGCAATAGGATACAAAAGTGTGAGATAAAACTTATGGGAGATTCAACCGTAGCGAATTTTATAGTCTCGTTTGAACATCGCAGGAATATCTCCTAACTTACTCTCTTTTACACCCCAAACAAGAGTTCCACAACCACATCTGATCAGATGCAGCAAATCATCATTGCACCCAGTAGATGCAATAATGTGCAATAGGATACAAAAGCGTGAGATAAAACTGATGGGAGATTCAACCGTAGCGAACTTTATAGTCTCGTTTGAACATCGCAGGAATATCTCCTAACTAACTCTTTCTTACACTCCAAACAGGAGTTCCACACCCACATCTAATTAGATGCAGCAAAAACATCATTGCACCCAGTAGATGCAATAATGTGCAATAGGCTACAAAAGTGTGAGATAAAACTGATGGGAGATTCAACCGTAGCGAACTTTATAGTCTCGTTTGAACATCGGAGTAATATCTCATAACTAACTCTCTTTTACACCCCAAACATGAGTTCCACAACCAAATCTGATCAGATGCAGTAAAAACATCATTGCACCCAGTAGATGCAATAATGTGCAATAGGATACAAAAGCGTGAGATAAAACCGATGGGAGATTCAACCGTGGCGAACTTTATAGTCTCGTTTGAACATCGCAGGAATATCTCCATATAACTCTCTTTTACACCCCAAACAGGAGTTCCACGACCACATCTGATCAGATGCATCAAAAGCATCATTGCACCCAGTAGATGCAATAATGTGCAATAGGATACAAAAGCGTATGATAAAACTGATGGGAGATTCAATCGTAGCGAACTTTATAGTCTCGTTTGAACATCGCAGGAATATCTCCTAACTGACTCTCTTTTACCGCTATTTTCCGAAATTTTCAAACAAAATAGCCAGTTGCATTCCGCCCCTACAAACACTCAACCGCAATACTCGCCATGCCATGAATGCTTATTTACTCTGAAGCCTATCTTCGTACTATGGAATATAGAGATTGATTTCTAAATAGAACAACACGACTGGGGATTGCTTTACCAAACATTTCTCCGCAACGTTACAATTTGCAGAAATTAAAAACCAAGGTACATCGGTATCTCCTCTTTTCTTCTCCTCATTTTCCTTAATGCACGCGCTGTGCTTAAACACAATAAGGGTATTCATAAACCCTTTAGTGCGTGCTTATTATATAACAAAAATTTAAACTCTGAACTTGTATACACAACTTTAAATTCTTTGGAGATACTACCAAAACAGCAATAAAATATTGCTCAGCTATGAAAATACGCTGTTCTTTCATATAGAGCTGCATTTTTACTAACCCCGAACTGGCAGCTGTCACATTGTTATCTTTTTTTTATTGGCATTGGCAACACAGAACTATTAATTGGCTCGAAATTCAAAATTTCCGTAAATTATGGGATAAATAAGGGCTCTTCATGTTGTAGTCCCCAAGGGCATTTCAAAGTTTAGCTGGTCCTTCGAGCCGGATCAACGTTGATATCTGTTACGTCGCTTCTATTTCTAATAAGCATTTGGTAAGTGTTTCATATCTTAATGTTTCATAGCTCAATGATAAATCTTGGAAGCAACTATGACAAATCTGTTCATCGGTTTAAATGTATGATTGCTTAGAAAAGTTAGGAACTATCGATCCTCAAAGAAAAAAAATTCAAAAATCAATATCGGTTCAATGGTTTAAAGAAAAATCTGGTAAAACCGAAACTAAAATTCCTTCTACTTCGTAATGATCAACAGTGATTGCATAACTCTCCATATTCATAATTAATATGCAATACATCCAACTTCGATGCAAAAAATAATCGTCGATTTTTTTTTACTTTTTAATGGTCGAAACGGTAAAATGCAAAAGTCGCTGACGATGATGATGACATTGTTTCGTTGATCATTTTTCATTAAAAAAATTTATTAACGCCACCAACATGGGGATACCAAAACTGGTAAAGTGCTACTGTGTTGTAGTGCTCCTACCTACCTATCTATATGTTGGTATTAATTTTGTATCTTCCTTTCATTCAATCTGTTAATAAATTATGATTCAACGAGCTGCAACAAAAAAAACCAACACCAATTCTTCTGAGAGGGTGACCGTCTTAATTTTTGCTGAAAAGTCCATTAAAAATGAAAAATTATCAACGTCAACATTAACAGTACATATATGGAGAGGTTGTATGCTGTTGAAAGGCAGCCCCAACCACCATGCAACTGAAAGATGCCCTCCCTGAGATATCTTATCTTAGTTGGTGCGTGCGTATCTGACTATGGCATCAAAGTATTTCGTTAATAGGTTGAAATTTAATTAGCGTAAGACATTTTCAGAATATGAATTTTGATACGTCCGATTTGCGGAGAGAATATTTCTTACGCAAAAGGACATCGAACTCGTGAAGTATCTTTTTCATGAAACAGGTTGTTGTCGCAGGCAATTAATTGAGTTATGAAATGGAAATTTATTGGAAGACGTCTACTTTATAATTTGTAGGCGTAAATCATCGATAAGTTATGATGGTGGCTCTAGGAAGTAAGCAGTAGAGAGGGTGATTAGTCATTTATTGGAAAAGATTCGTTGTTTGCTGTTGAGCTGGACATAAAACGTGGTTTTGTTGGTGACAGTTTCGTTTTACGATGAATTTAGCAATAATCTTAGCATGGCTAAAATTTACAATTGTATTACCAAAAGCATGTTTCAGTTTAGTTGGTCCTTCGAGCCGGATACGTGTAGATATTTTGTTCGTCCGTTAATTTACAACAGATGTTTTGGAAGATTTTTGATGACTTTTAGATGGATGACAATGGAGTTGAATGGATTCACAGTTGTTATCGCCAAAAACATGTAACAGTTTGGCTAGTCCTTCGGACCGAATCAATGTCGATATTTGTTTCGTCGCTTCTATTTATAATAAACTTTACGTCAGTGTTTTCATGAACTAATGAAGACTGAAAGTAAAGTTTCACATATTTATAGTTGTAGTGACTAATGTATCGCCAAAAGCATCTAACAGTTTAGTTGGTCCTTCGAGCCGATTTGGTTCGTCGCTTCTATATTCATTAAAGATTTAGTAAGTGTTTAGATGACCTTAAGATTGCTTAAAGTATAGTTTCACATATTCACAGCTGTAGTGATTAATGTACTGATAAGAGCATGTTACAGTTGGTCCTACGAGCCGGTTATGTCTAGATATTGTGTTCATCCCTCAATTTACAACATACATTTAGGAAGATATTTGATGACCTTAAGGCGATTGACAGTACAGTTTAATGCATTCACAGTTGTAGTCGCCAAGAGCATGTAACAATTTGGTTGGTCCTTCGAGCCCGATCAACTTTGATATATGTTTCACAGTTGTAGTCGCCAAAAGCATGTAACAATTTCGTTGGTCCTTCGAGCCGGATCAACTTTGATATTTGTTTCGTCGCTTCCATATTTAATGAACATTTAGTAAGTGTTTTCATGACATTAATGTGGCTGCAAGAAAAGTTTCACATATTCACAGTTGTAGTGATGAATGAGTCACCAAGAGTATGTAACAGTTGGCTGGTCCTTCGAGCCGGACATATGTAGATACGTTGTTCATCGCTTCTATTTTAACACACATTTGGGAGGTGTTTATGTAACTCTTAAGTAATTTAACTCATTATCAATTATAGTGACTAGTGTGACCTCAAGGAAATGTATAAAATTGGTTGGTCCTTCGAGCCGGATACATGCAGATTCTTTGTTTATCGCTTTTATTTATAACAAATATTTAGGATTTGTTTTGATGACCTTAAGATGGTTGAAACTGAAGTTGAATACATTTACTATTGCAGTAATTAATGTGACGCCAAGTGTGTATTACAATTTGGTTGGTTCTCCGAGCCGGATGTAGGTAGATTTTATTTACATCACACTTTTGGAGAGCACTCAGATGAACTTTTAATGGTTAAAAATAAATTGAAATACTTTCACATTTGTAATGACTTATATGTCGATTAGAATATTTCACATTTGGTCCTTCGAGCCGGATATAGATTCGTATCACTAGCAAAGCTCCTTCTATTAAACATCTTAAAAGTATTTAAATGATTCCCATTCGATTCAAGGTAAACATCCACAACTTTCAACTCACATTAAGAGCCATCAAACTTTTCCTTTCACACCGCACTCACCGCAATCGTAAAACCAAATGATTACCTCATCCATCAAGATACATCCATAATGTCAATCACTTTCTGTAATCGGCTTATTGCCCTCTCAATCACAGTTAAATAACACAACAAAATACCGATTTATCTTCCGATTACAACGGCAAATGAAAATAAAAAAAAAACATCAAATTCATCCAATTAGTGTGCTCGCTTTCGAAACGATAGAAACGAGTAGAAAATCTGATTACATCTATTGGAAACCCACAAGACTTGGACCAAAACCACCAATCTTACCATTCCTTCGATTCTTGCCATTCTTCACATGAGATTCTAATTTCGCATGCAAACGAAACAGAAAAAATGGAGAAAAAATCGCATGATCTTCAACCTTCCAATCTGACCATCCGAAGAAATACACCAACAACACATGGAACAATGGCAACTTCGATAAAAAAAGGAAGAAGAACGATTCTTCTCTTCGGTGTGTTGTTAGAGGGATCTATTCGAACCATCATCATGGGGTAGGTATTCGGTACATTGACCCGATCTAACGAGTGTACCCCATCATCATTTTCATCATCATTAACAAATTTTCCTGCCAAGCTCTGTGGTGAGACCGAAGGAAAAATCACTTTCCTTTGGGAAGAGGCAGCCTGGCAGAGAGAACCCTTCGATGCAATGGAATTCCATGTTCACAAGTTCAAATTGAAATCCTTTTTCAATCATCGCCCATCGCCATCATCATTATCATCATCATCGTCTTGGTTGCTGTTCATCGTCGTCGTCGTCGTCGTGTGTGCTTATCGTCGTGCTGCAGACTCTCAGCACAACTTCGAGGGAAGACCTCGAGTCGACCTTTCGCTATCATCATCTCTCCCATAGAGAGACGACGACGACGACGATGATGATGACGACGACAACGACTTTGGTGCAAGTTCAAGAAGTGGTAGATTGAGTTCTGCATCTAGCAGAAGTATCTGCACACTGTGCTCTCTCTCGATAGACATCACGGAAGAAGAAAATATTATTTCTGCTCCAATAGATACAAATATACATGCAAACTCAACCTATAGATACATTCATACGAAACTAAAGAGTGCAATGGTTTAGTTTTGGTTCGGTTTCTTTTTTACACTGGGTACACACCAGCTTTGTGTTATGCCATCATCGGCATTGTAAAGCCATGGAATTCCCATTCCATTAACCTCGTAAGCCCGAACGTTAAGTCGAGTCGTCCCCAGCATCAGAGTTACGCGGTATGTATGGTCATAGAGCAGTATCTGACTCTTTCTCGCGCCCAGCTTAGAGGAATATCTATACCTAGTCTTTGGAGATGATGATGACTGCAATGATGATGGGGACTAGGATGATGATGGTTTTGCTAGGTATAGAAGAATACTAAGAACATAACACGAAGAGAGGACAAGAACTACAACAAAAATAGAAACCGAGCGAAAATAAGCAGAAGCAACAGCAACTGCAACTGCAGCAGCTACAGCAGCGACAGAAACAACGTCAGTAATGTGGAAAATGCATAGAAAGGGAGATCATTGCCCTTAAGTGAAGCATGCTCCTCCTGCTGTTGTTGTTGGTTGCACTATACACACCATTGTTGATGTTGATGATGATGATGATGATGATGGTGTTGGTAGAACAAGAAGAAGAAGTAGTAGTAGTTTGGGTATTTATCTATCTTTCTGGCCTTTCAACGCAGACATTGTTGAATTCTTCAGCATTTTTTCTTCTTTTTTTTATGTTTCTGTTTAGAGATTTTCATCGAGGTGAACAATTGGATTGTGAGACGCTATAGGGAGTCTTAGATGGGGGTCCACTATGAAGACAATAGAATTGTGTTTTGATAAAATCGAATTCTTGTATGTGGATGATACGGAAAAGCCGCTTAAAGTGGTCAAACATTCTGTCGAATTATTAGTTTTTTTTTTCATCAAAGTTGTAGATACGTTGTACGGGTTGCAAAGTTACTTTGCGTGATCAGTAATGTATTCTCTTTGAAAGAAGATAGCAAGTGATCGCCAATTTTCAAATAAAATTTGGATTTTAAAAAACATAACACGATCACCATGATCAGTTGGTTCTTTGCTGATCATGATATGCAAACACTGACTTTGTAAAGCCTTAATTTTTGTTTGCCAAAGAAACATTACGATCATTTGGCTTTTATATAAAAAAAAATCAACACGATCACCTTTAGTGAAATATTTGTGTCCCATTAAACAGGAGGTAGATACTGTTACTGGAAAAGTATTAATTATTTAGTTCGATCAGGCGTCTGAGAAACTTTTGGATCAGCTTAGGTTTCATATAGTTCAGCGCGATCACCTTATCAGTTTCTTATAAAACTGTCAAACTGTCAAAAAGATACTTTATAAGCAAAAGTATGTTATTTTCACATCAATCTACTGCTTAAGAAAAATTTTAAATCATTCTGCTTTTATTTTAAAGAGATCAACATGATCATCTTTTTATTTTCAGTAAATGAAAATTTGTTTATCATAAAAAAGACTCGACACGTCTTACGCGCAAATAAGCACGATCACTTTGAAATATCCACAAAAAGATAAGCACGAACGATGCTATGTTCATGTCAATTCATGTCAAAGAGCAAAACAGTGTTATGTTCTGTTCGATCAGTTACCTGAGAAGCTTTCATTGCACCACGATCGTATTGTCAAGTACACTTTAGAAAAAAAAATTCTTTTTAAAGAAAGAAAACCGCAGCAAACTAATTTAATGATCAGTTCATCAAGTTGATCAGTTCGTAGTAATGGATCACCCAACTCTAGAAAGCTATGTTTCAAAAGAAAAGGAAATATTTCGGGCTATTCATTGATCTTCAGAAGAAGTTAAATGAGTCTTAAAACGTTTCGTATTAATATGCGCGCAAATAAGCGCGATCACTTTGAAATATTCAGAAGAAGATATGCACGAACGATGCTACATTCATGTCAATTCATGTCATAGAGCAAAACAGTGTTTTTAGCAGTCGGTAAATTTTTTGATGACTCTGTTCAATATGTACCGCGGAATGGCATACCATCTCAAATTTTGTCTCGTCAAAAATAGGTTGACCCAGTCGCAAATTACTCCCACACAACTTCGTGCGTTGCTTTGCTTTTATGGCATGTAGCGCCTTTTTTTTAACCAAAGCTCGGGTATATCGATATTTTTGAGCTCTGGTCACAAAAAGTAGGTTAGTTCAAGACCTGAAACCATTGACGGTAACGGTGACTCCTTCCTCATTTCGAAATATGGAAATATGGTCCGAAATGATCACGCCATGCCATAAACCCTACCAAACAATCCTTGTGGATGCATTGATGCTTGGCCGACCACTTGTGGATTTTATTCGCTCCAATTATGGCTATTTTACCGCGAAGTCTAAAATGCGTCTCGTCCAAAAAGATGACAAAATTCGAATTTCTTGGCCAACATTTCCAGCGCCCAATTAGCGAACTCACAGTGTTGCCTATGATCGTGCGGCTTCAATAATTGCACAGTGCAATCTTTTACGGATTAAGGGGCAAATCCAATCGCAAAATACGTCGGTTGAAACTCTGGGATGCTGATCGACTATGATTTCTTAATTTCACATCAATCTGTGTCTGGTTGGTGGGTTAAGATACAAAAGAGAATTGACTGCTAAATAATTCGACATTATATTTAGAATATATTATCTGAATCGGATTAAATTTTTCATCCATATTTAAAAGTCTTATCAGCACAAATACTTTCATTCAAATCATTCAGATTTTATTTAGTGATCAGCACGATCGATCAATCTGTGCTTGTTTTCAGAGCTCTGATCGCGTAAGAAGATAACGATTACAACATGTCGTTCTGATGACATTTTGCTGATGATAAAACTGCATAAAATTTTGTTATCACAACTAGCTTGACTATATCTAACACGGACCGGACAAAGATCAACTTATTGATGACCAAATTTAATAGAATGGTCTTGATGACGATCGGTTTAAAACAAAAAGATCCTATTGGAGCCTGGTATTTTTCCTTGCAAGTAGATACTTGTTTAACGAAGTGAGGCGATCAGCTGATCAACTGAAAATAAGAAGATTTGATCAACTATTCGTTATTTATCACACGATCATAAATATATAAATGATCAACCAAACCCATTTTTGTGTTTGGTAAATCATGAATTTTCAATAGACGAACATTTGTAAATATTTATTTAAAATTACGTACCGATCGACAAGATCATGTACACACAAGATGCAAGCTGTCAATAATATTAACATTTCCCAAGCAATAAGTGCTTTTAAAAAAGATACAGAAAATATATTTTTTCAATTAAATTTTTAAAACGATCATCATGATGATGATCTTGTAATTGAATTATCGAAACATCAAGCTTGTGAAAAAAAAAATTTATCCTGCGAGGTATTTTAAAATGATCCGCGTTATATATATTTAAGCAAAACATCGGTCGTCTCTTAATTTTGTTTTCTAAAAAATACACACCTTTACATTTTTTGAAAATTGTGCATGTAAATCCGAGATTCTCGGTGTCGTTAAAGGGTGATCGCATAAAATAATAAAATTGGCATCTGCGTGTGGAATAGAAAACCAAGAAAAACAAAAAAGGACCTCACAGATGGACCAGTATTATTACATTAAAATTGGTGGGCTATGATCCATCCATATATTGCTGATAAGGATAAAAGAAGCCACATCCTTTTAAACATGAATAAATATAAAGAAAAAAGCAACAATTTGAGTATCAAGAAACAGTTGTGAACTAAATGGAAAACACTTACTTACTTAACTGGCGCCAGATCTAGGATCTCTAACTAAGATAAGGCAGCCTTTCATCCTCTTAGATCCTGGGTACTTTGCTGCCTGTTATTCAGTCCAAGCGCTCTGGTAACCGCGATCGCTTTATCAATAAATCGGAGATCGGTCTTCCATGTCACCTCGAACCTGAAGGCTCCGATTCGAAGATTCTTTTGGCTGGAGCATTATTGTTCATTTAGCGGAATTAAGCCCCGCAGAGCTAAATTAAAAAAAGAGACCCCGCGTGGCATAGATATAGGCAAGCCAATGTAGTCTACGTGTTTGTACTGTATCTACATCGTTTTACAGCTCATAAAGATCGCGGTTGTTTCTTCTCATCCATTCAACTTCCTCGCATACATGTTCAAAGTTAAAAAAATCCGACTTTCTTTCAAAGGTGCCTTATATTTGCTCCGTTTTCGTGCTTATTGTCCAGCACTCGAGGCACAGTAAAATAGGACGGATACGACTATGGTTCGGTAGAGCAAGTATTTGGACTTTCTGTCCAAGATCCCATTTGTTTTGATAAACCAAAATAGCATTGGTTTCCTAGTCTGCTTTGTATCTCCAACTATAGGTGTCATTCGTGGGATTGAAATTGACGCAGAGGTAGATGAGCTCTTTACCACCCGAAATTTGTTGCTATCAACAGTGAAATTTTGTTCATAGTTGGGTTCGATAGCAGATTTGTTGATAGAATATGCGTCCCCTTGTTAACTACAAGACCAACGCGTTTCTCCTCTTCCTCTTCCTCAATGGCCAAAAAAGTTTCTACAATGGTAGGGCGGGATAGAGACGCGAGACTCTTCGATTTCCATGAGCCGGGAGGCTTATGTTGATAGCATATGCTTCGTCTTTCCCTTGTTATCTACAAGACCAACGCGTTTCTCCTCTTCCTCTTCCTCAATGGCCATAAATGCTTCTACAATGGTAGGGCGGTATAGAGACGCGAAACTCTTCGATTTCCATGAGCCGGGAGGCTTATGTTGATAGCATATGCTTTGTCTTTCCCCTGTTATCTACAAGACCAACGCATTTCTCCTCTTTCGCTTCCTCAATGGCAATAAATGCTTTTACAATGGTACGGCGGGATAGAATTCACGGATGCTCTTCTTGACGCGAGACTCTTCGATTTCCATGAGCCGGGAGGCTCTTCCCTAATCCTGGTTTGGTACTCTTCCGTTTCGGAGCAAGTTTTGCATTGCAATGCCTTGATATGTGCCTCTTCTGTCATTTCTTTTTGGTACTTGCAAATATCGTCATACCACGGACATCTTTTCGAGGGTAGCCTCTGATCGTTTCTGCATAGTTGGAATCTATCATCTGCTGTCATATCATAAAGGCTGTGCTTTTCAACTAACCCTTCTAATTTTCACAATGAAGTCCCCTACAACGATTTTCATATCGTATTGACAGACTCCTTCCACGAGCTCGTAAAATTCCTCCTTGATAGGGTTTTCAGTCGCATCGGTAGGGACGTATGCAGATTGCAGATATAATGCTGATGTTGCTAAATGTGTCTCTGATGAGGATAACAGCCAGTAACCGGCTTAAAGTCGATGACCTAATTCGGCTCCCCACAACGAACCGACATCCTAATATGTGCAGCCTTGGATGGTAGCTGTAATGTTATGTAAATGTCGCATATTTTCCTTTTGTGTGTTCCTTATCCTGTCCAACGTATATCCTGGATTGCAGTAATGTCCGCCCTGTACCGTACGAGGACAGATTCAAGTTTTTGATCCACAATCTACAGCGTGCGTATCTACGTTCCAGATGCCTACTCGTAAGTCATCGTCCGTGAACGTACTGAGTCTGATTGATATTTGAGAGGATCTGTTATCCGAGGCTGTTGTCACACTCATCACTAGCTGGTTTTTAAGTGGTAAGGAGCACAAACAGTTCCAATTTATAAGATACCCCTATGACACTCGGCCATCAGTAGATACCCACTACAGGAATGATCGCTGTCATTAGCCTTTCGGATCATTCGCCACCACCTGACTTATTCTTGAGGTTCCTATATGACCTATTGTTCGAGTATGTCGAAGCTGCTGATTTAGGTTATTCATATTGCCCGCCCTAAATGCGACTGTAGACCGAACCGTTGACTCTTGGGAGTTCTTCCATTGCCAGCTGGGATGGAATATGTGCATTAGTGTGGGTACACATCTTCTCTCCCGTTCTCAAGACTTTAGACAGCATTGAGACCCTATCTACGGTCAAGGTACTAGGAACTCAGTGGTTGCCACGGAAATGCTGAGAGTCGGAATTGGTAAGCAACAGCTAGTTGAAAACTTGGTGTTTCACATTATCGCATTGCTTACCATTTGACCTACGAACACAATTTTTTCTAAAAAAAACAGAAAGTACAGCATACGATCGTAATAATGATGCAATTTGCATTTGATCATTAAAAATAAAATATCGCCTACAAATAGATATTTTCTGTCTAGGAATATACTTTCTTTCGGAATGAAACCATGTTTCTAAGACTAAACTAACATTTTGTATTTATTTGTTTATTCAAGAAGACTTTCAAAAAGATTTTTAAATACGTGAACCCGTTAAAGCAGATCATTTCATCCGAAGATACCTCGTCAAAGTTGTTTGGTTAACTCAGAATGATCGTTGACTGCAAATCATGTGTCCATCTCCGAGTGAATCCAGAAACTATGATGATCTCGCACTGGAAAACAGGCCCTTAGATAGTAATTTTCAAACAGAAAGATCACCACGATCACCTTGATGCTGGGGCACGAAAAAACCGATTTCATGTTTAGAACTCTGTGTAACACATAAGCTCGTCACTCAACTTGTTAGCAGTATGCGCCTCTACCTTTCGCTGGTATGCACATCTTATTTTTTTTTATAATAAAATAAATGATCACTTCAGTCCCAAGATCACCATGACAAAAAAAAAAAACTCTACGACCATCAAACGATTTTCTCTGTTGCTCAATGAAATTCCATCTCGATCGACAAAAACACCCGTGTGCCCAACTAAAAATACAAAACCCAGTACCTACGATCAGTATGATGATCACATCTAGCCCTATGATGGGAGAATAACTCTCTCATCACATCACCAGCTTAATACGTCAATCTCACGCAAATCCGTAAGCACGCATCAAAAAGATGAGCCCAAGCAATTCTCAGAATAGTGTCATTATGACACTTGCCAACAGACACACACGATAACTGCTCATTGGACTCAATCTATCCCCACAGTCCAATCCAACGGTATTACGAGATTGCATGACATTAATGCGTCCTAGTGGATGCAATAAATAAAAAAAAACGAAGAAAATGAAGAAAACAATTCAAGATCACATCACATCTTCGCCTAATGATGATTCGTTTTCATTGTCGTCATTCTTTTATTTTATCATCAATTGTTTATTTTTTTTTTCATTCTGTTCTCAGAATATCTTCATCACAATAAACATGCAACACCGTCAACATGAAGCAATCATCGAAGAAGGTGAGATGGTTACCCCCGTCATCAGTCGGCATCCATATTTGATTCCATATAACTGATGTACAACTGTCAAAATAATTATGTCGGCATATTTTTTTATGCATCTCTTCATCTACTGATCTTCTTCTTGAAGATAGATGAAGAACCGTTTATCGTCTTTCACAAAAAAAAAAACAAGGAAAAGCGAACAATGCACACTTGCACATGTAAACACGGTAAAGACGAAACGTAATTCAAATGGACAGATACGACACCCCATAGAGGCGAAGAAGAAGAAGAAGAAGAAGACTCCTTCAATCAAAAGCCAACGGGAATTTCGTATCTACGAGCAGTTGTGATGAAGATATACATACACCGAGCATGAAGGACCGTTTTCGTGGTGGTTATAGTGTAGCAACACCTGATGGCTGCGTGACTTCTCAAAATGACCATTCGAGACTTGAAGGTTACCCTACACCGATATATCTCGGTCGTGTCAGGTCTCGAGTGTGTTGTTCGCCTCCTAGATGAATGATGCGCGGATTATCCCCATGTGATATAGGTCACTTAGCATCTTCGTTGTCGATTTTCGATTGCATTCACGAGGAGGATCTTGAAGAGGTGTGTGCCCGGTGCGCATCGAATCCATCAAATTGGATTGTAAATACGGTTTAATGGATTACGAATGCGCGCACTTGTAGCCAACACACGACGACTCACAGGGACCCTAGGAGAGTGTTTGTGTTTTTTAGTCCGTGGTTGTCGGTCGAACGGTTACAAGAGTGAAGCTAATCGTTAAAAGACGGATTTCAACCTCTCTCTGGATGAGAGGCCTTTCGGTGTTTTTTTTTTTTTGTCGATTTTGAGGATGCCCAAGGTGGTGGGGCCAGAGCGGCGGTAATACGGCACAAGGGGATATGTAAATTGATTTCATGACACGGGCAATACGGGATAAGTAATACCGTGTTGGCCTCTTTGAAGCGGTAGTCTTTGGGTTTCGGGATTTATTGGATGCATTTCATTAGATGTTTACTGCTTGTTTGGAAATTATCAGGCTTTTAGTGATTTTATTGCGCTGCATGTTGGTATGCTGCATTTGATGGGCAGATGTCGTGAGAAGGAGAGGTTCACTGACTTTTATGACTTACATACATTCCTAACAGGCTTCCGACTCGTTGAGGGGCTCTGCCTATTAGGCAAGCATGCTTTCCATCCCCTTAAATCATGCGCACGTTGCTTCCAGTTATTCAGTACAAGCGCTCTGGCATCCGTAATCGCTTGAACCATAAGCCGAAGGTTGGTCTTCCTTGTCACCTTTAGCCTGAAGGCTTAGATTCGAACATTATCTTGGCTGGAGCATTATTGTTCGTCATCGTTATTGTAGTCAAAGTTATTTCACCTTTTGTACTACATCCACATGATGGCACAGCTTATAAGCCTTCATCGCATACAGGCATTGTGCCTTATATTTGCTCCGCTTTCCTGGTTATTGTCCACCACTCGGTGCATAGCACTGGTAGGACTTAGATCTGGTAGAGCAAACATTTGGATCATCGGGTTACAATTGTTTCGATAAGCCGACGGAGCATCGATTTCCTTTGCTGAACCTTTGTCGTATCTCCACTAAGGCGTCATTCGTGGGATGCTAATTGACTCCGAGATAGATGTACTCTTGGAATACCCCAAGGTTGTTGGTGTAAACAGCGACATTTTGTCAAAGTCTGTGCATCGACAGCACTTTTTTCCCCAGTAGTTGCCTTCCACATTAACACCTGCACTACCCCCTATCTATTCCAGTACGGGATTAAAAAAATTGTATGATAGCGCGTCTCCTTGTCGGAATCCAGCACATGTTTGCAAAAGTTCAGATGAGATGTCTCCAAATAACGTGTCTTAAATTTTGATGGTATTTCGAATTCCGCCATCGCTTTATAGAGATCTTGGCGATGGGGATGTGTCTTGACTTGAAATTCTTTGGCTTTTCCCAGCGTTAGCAACCTTCCCGGAAGCCACACTCGTTCGTGCCCATTAGTGTTTTGCAGAGAGGCTTAAAAGTCCACACAGTGCATTGGATTGCATCTTACATGCGACCATACCTCGGCAATTGGTGTTATACTCAGGTACAGGTTTGGAAAAGATCAGATGAGCTGTTTGTCCTCAGTTTTGATTAAACCCCAAATTCCGACATCGTTCTATAGAGCTCTAGTCGAAGGATGCTATCAAACGCGGCTTTAAAGTCGTTGATAAGGTGATGTGTCTCGACTTTAAATTTATGGGTTCTTTGCAGCGTTAGCAGCCGGGCAGGAAGCCAACTCGAATGTGCCGATTAGTGTGTTGCAGAAAGGCTTAAGACGCCTAGAGCTCTAGGGGATGGATAATACCAAACGCGGCCTAAAAGTCGTTGATAAGGTGATGTGTCTCGACTTGAAATTTATATGTCCTTTGCAGCGTTAGCAGCCGGGCAGAAAGCCACACTCGAATGTGCCAATTAGTGTGTTGCAGAAAGGCTTAAGACGCCTAGAGCTCAAGGTGAGTGAAGCTACCAAACGCGGCCTAAAACTCGTTGAAAAGGTGATGTGTCTCGACTTGAACTTCTTTGGTCACTTTTAGCCTTTGCTCTGAAGCTGAACGCAACACTCCTGTGCCAACAAGTCGTTGAAAAAGTGATGTGTCTCGACTTTAAATTTATGGTTCCTTAGCAGCGATAGCAGCCAGGCAGTAAGCCAACTCGAATGTGCCAATTTGTGTGTTGCAGAAAGGCTTAAGACGCCTAGAGCTCTAGGGGATGGATGCTACCAAACGCGGCCTTAAAGTCGTTGAAAAGGTGATGTGTCTCGACTTGAAATTCGTTGGTCTTTTCCAGCCTTTTCTCTGAAGCTGAACGCAACACTCCTGTGCCAATAAGTGTGTTCCAGAAAGACTTCAGGCGTCCACACAGTACGTATGCGACCTTTCGCAAAAATAAGATTCGGCAGTTGGTGCAAGACATCGGATCGCCTTTTTGTAGATTGGGAATATGGAACGTTCGTGTAGATTGTACATATGGAGCTTATATTCCAGTCATCGGACAAGCTCTCAGCCATGAAGGCTTTGTTGATGTTTTGGTGCAAGGTAAGATCTCCGTAATTGAAGAGAGCTCCTGGTATTCCATAAGAACCGGCTACCTTGTTGCTATTCAGCTGCACTAACTTCTTCAATACTGGGAGGGAGTGTTACCTCTTCGTTGACTGGAGATGGGTCGGTTGCTTGCCCTATCAGCCTCTCGACACTTTGGCCATAAAGCAGCTGCAGGAAATGCATCTACAAATCCCTGCGCGTCAGTGACTAGGTTGCCATTGTTCCTTCTTGCTGCCAGTTGTTCGTCTTTTTTGTAGAATTGACGAATTTACCTTTTGTCGCGAGACTCTTCGGTTTCCCTGAGCTGGGAAACTGCAAGTTCTCTTTCTATCATACGCCGGACTTTCTTCTGTTCCATTTCTCTGGCGCGATAATCTTCCTCCGCGGCACGTGTTTTGTTTCGGAGCACCTTGATATTTTATAAACTTTTGTCAGGTGAGGCGAACCAATAAACGACCCAGGAGCGCCCTGAGATGATCCTTGTTTTAGTTTGTATACTGGTGGAACTAGGTCTTCTGAAAGTCCGTCCCATTGTTTGCTTGTTCTGTGACAAAAAGATTTTTGGTTCTGAGTTGTTAGGGTCGTTGTTAGACGGACTTGTCTTCTGTCATACATCAAGCCTTATGGTAGTTTCAGCACTTCTTTAATGATATTCCGACACTGTATCGACCGAGTACTGATATTGGTGATTGATGAGGTCACTGCGGGAGCCTTTTACTCATTTGTTCCTTGTAGAGTCTGGCAATCTCCAACAAGCCAACTTTAAGTCGCTTTTTCTGCACCATTCGTAGCTTTTTTTGAGTTTGGCTGCTACGAGAAAATGGTCAACGTTTTCCCCTCTGAATGTAGGATGTTGGACACTTGCCTCTTATCTATGAGCACATGGTCAATTTGGTTGGCGATTTCAACATCTGCAGATCCCTAGGTTGCTTTGTGATCACGATGTTGTCAAAACCTAGTGCTCCTGCAAAGTGTGTTAGTGGAAGCATATATGGTGGATTTTGGTTGTCGGTTCAACCAACCGGAGATCGCTAGGTTGCTTTGTGGATTTGAAAACGTCAAAACCTAGTGCTCCTCACCATTTTTGCATGCTCCTGCAAAGTCTGTTAGGCGTTGTCATTACGTGAAGGCTGTTAACCTGGTCAAAGTATCACATGCTACATACATCTGATCGCTTTGGTTGGCGGTTCAACCATCCGGAGATCTCTAGGTTGCGTTGTGGTTACGAAGTCGTCAAAACCTAGGGCCCCTGATCAAAGTATAACCAGCTCCTGCAAAGTTTGTCAGTCTGAGCACATAGTCGAGTTAGTTGGCGGTTCAACCAACCTTAGATCTCTAGGTTGCTTTGTGGTTACGAAGTCGTCAAAACCTAGGGCTCCTGATCACTATCGCATGCTCCTTCAAAGTATGTTAGTCGTTGTCATTTCGTGAAGGCTGTCCATTCCAACTAACTCGCTGAAAATGTTTTCCTTACCGATTTCCGCATTTAAGACGCCACATCGTACTCCAGACAGGTTCCGTAGGATCCGTCCAGGAGATCGGAAAATCTCTCCTTGAAAGGGTCTTCAGTCTCATCAGTAGGGGCGTGTGCGCATAAAAGGCTGAAATTAACGAGTCAAAAAGTAGATACTGGCTCTCAGCTCCGTTTTATTAACCAGTCACGGTTAGATGTACCCTTCACTTCCACCATATTAACAGCATGATTGCATGCTCTCCCCATCCGCCACTGACAAACCCGCAAATCAAAATCCCTAAACCAAGCTGTCACCTCTTCCCAGCAGCTGATGCCGCTTTGGTTCAAAGCTCAAATCCGTTTACCAGCAATTATCCGATTTATTTAAAGCCCCCGTCCACCCATTTAATCGCAATTAAATGTCTGACATTTCTGATCCGACAGCGTCACTTACTAATCCCCGATCAAATGCACTTGCAATGAACATCACCATCCGCCATCATAGTCGTTGGTCGTCATCAATTCTCATCTACGGAGCAAGACTAGTCACGTAATCGGAAAACCTGTATCTACGTATCTCATTGAAATTCTATGCACAACACCTTTCAAGACACTTGGACTTAGGTACCTATTTGAACAAAAAAAAAAAAAAAAACAGTATGCACTGCAATGACCATTGCGGTATCTCTCCTTCCAGAGGTCACTCAATCCTACTCCAAGTCAAAGCGTATCTAAATGCGTTCAGATGCAGTTTTTTATCTGTTCGATGATGTGTTTCTCTTTCAAATATTTGAACCAAAGTCGAGGTGACTGCTTCTCATTATATAAACATTAGCCAGTCATGACATAGCTTTTGTATCTCCATCTCTAGATACACATGCACTTTTGCGATACAACATGATTTGCTCTCTGCTCTGCTCTGTTGTCATGTTATTAAATTGAGAGACTAAGTCAAGGTAGTAACGACACCAATGCTGTTGTTGGAGGATCATGATGATGTTGGGATCATGTTGCATAACTGTACGATGGAGAGTGCAGTTTTATGACACAGAATCCCATGAATTTTCATAGATATATGCGCGTCGCACTTATGCATTCGTGTTGTCTATCTGTGCGTTGGTTTATTATGTAAATCAGTCATGTTACCGACTGTATCTGGGACATCCTGGCCATCAAAACGTTGACATTACTCATCGGCGATGTTGCGTTGACCTTTCGCGCTGGAGGTAGGCGTTTCTTGCATGCAAATTGTGCGTAACCAGATGCACACCTAGTAATTTATTGGCAAAAACATTTTATAGCATGGAAGTGGGGGGAAATCAATCGAAGTGCAAAGTATCTATACACGCATTCGCTTGGTGCGTGTGTACATCTATCAATTGTGTGTCCCTGTGTCGGTAATTTTATTGTTTCCCATTCGATTCGAAAGGTCCAACTTTATCGTTTTTTTTTTAATGGAAAATCCACATCTCCTTCGTTTTAATTAATTGCTCCAAGATAAGCAATCTTAGAGGAAGAGGTTCCAATGTTTTGTGGTTCAAATGTATCTGTTAGCTGAAGATCACCATGTGATGGATTTTATTTCTGAAATTAATTTCGTTTTTCTGTTTTTTTTTCCAGATATTGATGAATGCCAAGATCCAGCGATAGCCGCACGCTGTGTGGAAAATGCCGATTGTTGTAATTTACCAGCACACTTCTTGTGCAAGTGTAAGGATGGTTACGAAGGCGATGGGGAAGTTCAATGTACAGGTAAGTCAGAGCATTTTATAACCCCTAAGATTGATTTTATATACATATTGCGGGAATGTATCCAAAAGATCCATTTCTTATCGAAGGAAATGCGTTTATGATTTGGAGAGAAGTATCATGACCCTATTGTCTATCTTATATCACTATTATGGGGGTATATCTTAAGCTTTACGCCTACGGATCCATTCGATATCCCCCAGATATCTGCAAGAAGAACATGATTCTTCACCTTGCAAAGCGGAGATTTACTGCAATATGCTGAGACTCCTATTTTCGAATTTATCTTCTCACCCATTCTGCTAAAGGATTGCAGGTACTCGTTTTCTATGTATCATCAAGATAATTCATCGTTGTTACAAGCTGCGAAGTAAGGAAACCGTTTTTTGACAGAATAAAGGGCCGATCAGAATGCGTATCTGTAGCTGGTATCTGTAGCTGTGTGAACAGTTAAAAACAAGGCAACCCGTAAGCGCTTACACAATGTGTATCATCGTGAATCTGTAGCTTGAAGTTGAATAGAGGGCAACTTCATGCAAGAAATGTATCTCTCTTTTGACAGCGATGCAAGATACAAGCTACAGATATGCATTCTGGGCAGACCTTAAGTTCCCCTGAATAAAAAATCTTTGAGGGATCCGTAAGTATAGCACGAATAATGTGTCGAAAGAAACAGGAGCCTATGACATAGAGCCTATTCCAGTTTTTGTTCACAACTCCTAAAAAGGCGGTTCAAAACCCCCGGTTGTACTTAATTAAGTCCACACCATGTAAAATCTACTGAAAAACGATTCTTTCACCCCATGCCATTGATCAGCCTTAAAACCAGCTTAGGTTAGGTTCCAATTCACCGATATTTTAAGACCAAATTGGTTAATTTTTGATTTCAAACGTTATGTTACCTATTCACAACCGCATTGACGGGTTAGTGACGCGATTGTTAGATCAATATACCGCCGCACAAAAAGTCTGGGTTCGATTGATTTTTTTGATGATTTTTCACTGGCCCTCTCTCAATAATCTGACAGATCATCCAAGTAGTATCAATTGTCAAGAAAAGCTTACACGAACTTAGCCGTTCGGATTCGGCATAAAACAGAAGGTCCCGTCATCTTTCAGGAAGTACACTCGCACACATGGGTGGGTTATTACGAGTCTTTTGCGCCAAAAATTTGTTATATGTTTGCATTGAACTATATCAAGCTTCAAAGGAAGGAAAGCGGATTTTGTAACCTCTATAAGACCTCTATAACACATTCTTCTTATGGATCGTGCTTCCCATGAGTCATTCACTAGTCTCATCATAATTTGTGTCCATGCTGAGTTGTATTTGATTAGGGCACTTCATGATCCTTGCCTAAGCAGGCTAGTGCTTTAGTGAGGACACTTGCCATAAGCCAATATGGGAACTCCTGGGTTTTACTCGACTTTTTGGACTTTTTGAATTCGGTTTTCAATTTTCCATTTCCATGAACTCCATCAAGCTCGGGGTTTCTCTAAGAATCACTCTGACTCATATCCTTGCTTTAATGGCGCTACTGTCCGGAATGACCCTGAGCATCAGTTTACTTGCCTTAACAATTAGCCAGGTCACTAGCTAACTACCTCTAGTTGCGGACTTTAAGTTGGTTGGTTTAAATCCGTTTCTACTTGTGCGCGCCACTTAAAGCGAGGTCTTCTATACTGCGGTCTGGCTGGGAATCGAAGACTCTGAGATCTGGAGCGTACATGTCCTAGCTATCTTCAAGGTCCAATGGGTAGTTTTTTATCAGATCTATGTCGCCCAAAAAGTTCTTTGGTTGAATATTTGTCTCCATAGCACTTTAAACAGAACCGAAGAATTTTCCTCTCAAATCGACCAAAAGGATTTCTTCATCAGCTTTCAATAGCGCATCCATACTTCGGTGCCATATAGCAGGACTGACTCAACTGCTAGTCCATTTTATTATCCCAAGAAAAAATTGCTTATTTTAACTCGTTCGACTTTTCTCGTTGAAGAGTAAGCCCTTCAGAGATCAGGAGATTAAGTTTCGACAAAGGAAAGGAACCAATCGAGGAAACGATACCTATCCATTATGGGTAGGTATTATGGTCCCTGGAAATGCCATTAATTCAAAGCATGGCCATAAACTCGGATATAGGCCTAAGTGAGGCTCCCGATTTTCGGCTTTGTTTTGATATTTTTAGAAGGTAGATCCGACAGAGGTTGTGGTCCATGGAACTGCCATCGATTCTAAGCATGACCTCGAACTTGCATGTAAGACTTCATAAGCTTAGTCTTTAGAATTTGTTTTGATGTTTGTAGAGGGTAGAACTGTCAGAGGTTGTAGACCTTGGAAATCCAATTTATTCTAAGCATGACCTCGAACTTGCATGTAAGACTTCATAAGCTTAGTCTTTCGATTTTTTTCCGATATTTGTAGAGGGTAGAGCCGAAAAATTCAATGGAAATCCCATTGATTCTAACTCTGAACAAGAACTCGCATGTAAGACTTAGTAAGCTTAGTCTAAAGCTATGATCCCTGTAAAACAAATTGGCCAACAAGAAAAGAAGAAACCTCTGCACAGGACGTGAAGTACGTAAATTCACATGTAAGAGTATCAGTCTTAAGAATATCTGTCTTGAGTACCAATCTTCAGTTCCAAGCTACCATTTTAAAAACATCGAGTCTTCTACATTCATTCATTGGACACTCCGTAAGAATGTTTGAATTTGTTGCTATAAAATTGATGTGGTTGGGCAAGAGCTGGCAAGAACTTTCGTTCCATTTCTCAGCAACACAAATGTACAGTATCTACATGCATATTTGTGGTATCAGACGATCGTCATGATCACCCTAGGTCCAATGGATGAATTGTGTAAGCAATGTTCATCACATTTTTATCCGTTGGGCTCTCAAACAAATAACGAAATATTAACTGAATTAACTGAATGTTGTGATCACCAGGTTGTCTTGTTCATCCAAGTTTTGGACATGGCTGATGAAGATCGGTAGACATAATTCGGTCCATCAAAATCTGTGTCTAATGATCTATTCAATGATCAACAAACATTTCATATCACCTATAGATCTAATATTGCTGAAGAGGATCAGTCGACATTTGAAAAAATTTAGTTCGATATGGACCTTCAAAACATCGGTATCTTAAAAATGATCTGACAAAGTCTATAAATATATTGCTCGTCTAAGCGAAGCTGGATATTGCGATCATTTGCTACTTCGATCGAGGAACAAATTGATCATCGATCAATCTTTTTTTTGAGATCAGGTGCTACTACCAGATATCATCAATCGGTCTTTTCGTTCTTCAAAATGATGGCTTTAACAAAACTAAGGGCGCCTTCGATGATCACCGATCTTAAGTCATCAATCGATCTTTTCGTTCTTCAAAATGATGGCTTTAACAAAACTAAAGGCGCCTTTGATGTTCACCGATCTTAAGTCATCAGTCGATTTTTTCGTTCTTCAAAATGATGGCTTTAACAAAACTAAGGGCGCCTTCGATGATCACCGATCTGAAGTCATCAATCGATCTTTTCGTTCTTCAAAATGATGGCTTTAACAAAACTAAAGGCGCCTTTGATGATCACCGATCTTAAGTCATCAGTCGATTTTTTCGTTCTTCAAAATGATGGCTTTAACAAAACTAAGGGCGCCTTCGAAGATCATCGATCTTTAGTCAATGAAATTGGTATTTGAAAAATGGAAAAAGGTTGATATGTATTCTGGAAAAATCAGAGGATCGAAGAATTCTATCTTTACTAAGCCTACGGTCTGCAGACCATACAATAAATTTGAGGATCATCCAGATATTTTTAAAGGGGAGAACCGAAAGAGTTTATGGTCCTTGGAAATCTGATCGATTCTAAATATGACCTCGAACTTGTATGTCAGACTTCGTAAGCTTAGTCTTTCGAATATGTTCAGATATTTGAGGTTATAGTCCTTGGAACTATGTACAATCGATTCAGTAGTGAGGGTCGTTAGTTACGGAGTGTGGAGTTTCTTGGAATAATTTGATCGTGTAATGCTCACTGCAACAATGCCAATGCTGGTTATGTATGACTTGGCATATATTTTTGAAGTCAAACAAAGTATTTCGGCTTTCTTCTGGGAAAGAAAGTCGTTTTGCAAAATTTTCATTTTTGGCTGTCTGCCGATACCCGCATTTGAGCAGATCGCCTTGAGTGATCTGTATATCAGAAGCTATAGAAGAATGCGTCTGAATTGAGGGATTTCGTTGGTTAGGCCTTAAAAAAACTAAAATTGGTTCCCAGCTCCATAATGATCCATCTACTCAGAAACGTGGCCGGAAATGTACGCCAAAACTCATTTTCGACAGAAATCCAGTACACGGTAGCTACCCACAACCCCAATTTATTGTCCTATCATCCCAATTTTTTCAACTAGGCTTGTATTTCCTCACTAAGAACCTGGTTACAGGTTAGGACAACGTATAGGCCAATATTTGAAAGCTAGTCTTGATCTTGGCCAGTAGAAGAACTTCCTACTGCCTCGGATTCTGCAAAATTGCTTCCATCTTCTCTGATATTTTTAGGTGGAGATCCATGACTGAACGGATCTTAAAATCGATTTGGACTTCTTAGGTTTTTCTCCATAGAATCTGCCGAGGTGTGAAGATTTGATCCGTTGTGGTCTATATCCACACTGATAAAGGGCGATTAGGTTTCTGGCGTTTACATATTTCGACAGATAGGGTCTTCTAGGCGATATTGACAGACCTATGCCTCTGTAGTTGGCGCAGTTCAGAGGTTCCTCTTTTTTTGTGGATCGCGCAAACGCTGCTGAGGTTCCATTCTTCATCCAACCAGATTTGGCTTATGAGTTGGTAAATGTTTCTTACCAAGTCATCTCCGTCAGCTTTATAAAGCTCGACAGAAAGGCCGTCATTTCCGGTGGTCTTGGTATGCTTGAGTTTAGGTATTGCTATCCTCACTTCACTTAGGTCGGGTGGTGGGTAGTTGTTGCTGTCGTCGCCAATATTAAATGGTTCGTTCTGCCTGTCAGTGGAAGGTTGTTCGTCATCGCCGTTTAACAGTCTGCAAAAGTGGTTCTTCAATATCCTTTGCATCAACTGTGTCTTAACTACGAAATTTCCTAGTTCATCTCGACAGGATTCTGTTCGAGCCTTGTAGCCCTGGCTTTGACGTTTCACACGTTGGTAAAACGTGCGAACTCGTTACTGGAGTTGCACCTCTCTATAGCACAATAGATCGTTTAGGTCGATGTGTATCGTACTGCTAAGGCAAGTCAGAATTTAATAAAAAAAAACTCTCTATAACCTCCATAGCGCCTTATTTTGTTCTGATTGTATAGAGGATCTCTTTAGTAGTTCGAGTAAGACCAAGCTTGGGAAGTTTTCTGTTAAATCTTGACTTTTGCTACTAAAAGATACGAGTCAAACCTAAAATCGGAATCGAGCTCATTTTTCTTGGATTCTGTTGTGTTCCAGCTATAAAAAGTTGGAGAACTTATGTAGCATTGCGATATTCGAAGGATACGTGTGATTTCTTCAATATAACAGCACAACTTCCAACTTCTGACGCCAATGTCGCATGAACCTAGGACAATCCGATCAAATTTCTTGAGCCCAAAGAAGTTATGTCCCACTTCTGACACCAATGTCGCGTGAACCTAGGAGCAAAAGACAATCCAAACTCATTTATGTCCCACTTCTGACACCAATGTCGCATGAACCTGCGATGGAAAGACAATTCGATATCACTTCTAATGGTTCCCAGGACACTTCTGAATGGAACACCAGTTAAGTCAACTCTTCCGACTGAGGAACAGATTTACAACGCAATCTGTTGTTACCTGCAAAGCACGGATGATATCAGCATATATAGATCCCACCCACTTTACAAAATCTTCACACAAATCAATCAAAAGACGTGATAATGGCTGGACGTTCCTCAATCTAAAGGAGCAAAAAACTTAAAAATGCAAACTTCTTCAAGTGGTAAAAAAGTGTTCAAGATCCTCCCCTCATGAATCTCTAATTTCAGTTCGTAAATAACAAGAATCTGCCGCTGCAAACAAAAAATCACCACCAATGCCCTTGCATCCGAAAACCTTTAGCTACATTTACCATCAAAGTCCATCTGCACAAATGAATTATAGCCTCGCAAAAAAAAACCTCGGAATCTAACAAGGTTTTGATTTTATCTGCCAAAAAAAGATTAAAGATCGAACCTAAACAAGATTTCCCTTTCTTTCTTACGCCTCAAGGGCAGTTCCTCATGCAGGTCTTCTTTTAAAAACAAGAGCCCCAAAAACAAGAACCTCCAAACCATCCTTTTTTTTGTGGAGGGTTTGTGGTATTTCATTATCCCGTCTTCTGGAAAAGAGGAACAGCCTACCGAAAAAAAAATGAAAGAAAGAGTGATTATGTTACGAGTCAAGGTCAGCCTTAAGTGGGCTCTGCATGCATGCTCTGGTGGTTCAACTTTTGTTCTTTTTTTTGGAGATTCTTTAGAAGTTCTGGGTTTTTTTTGGTCAGATACACGTGTGTTGCATTAACGAAGGTAGATGAAGAGGATGAGCATTTTCAGGGAAAAAAAGGTGGTGGCCAAACTTGAAACCATCGCAACGTTGCTGACGTATGATGTCATCCGATATCAGATAACAAAGGTTAACATGACAGCAGTTTTTGTTGTCTTTGTTTTGGGAATTTTTTTTTTGACTTTTGGATGGATGAAAAGATTCACATTAAGATTGCTGAAGACGTAAATCACTGTTTTTGGCAAAAAGGAATAATGTATGCTAATTAATTTTAAAGTCAGACTAAGGGGTCATAGAAATCGTCATGTGTGTGGTTGGTTTGACCAAGAAAGATGTGTTTTAAGAGTGGACGTGACATCAACAATGGAACACCCACAGGTGTATAGAAGCATACCGAATCTATCTAGGGGCAGGTGATGACGGAAGAACAAAGTCTTTCGCTTTTTTTTTCAATTATATGCCTGGAGGGTATAATTAGACAGAAGTTGAGCGGATTTTGAGCAACATTTTCTGGTTTTAATTGTTTCATGATAGCCTTCAGGCTAAAAGGGGGTCTACATTTGCATATGGTTATGAATTCAAGTTCAAAGCAATCTTGTCAACAATAGTTGGAGCGAAGCAGGTTAGACAAACATGTAATAGATCTGTAATTTTAGGAAAATAGGTGTTTTGGGGATTTTCATCTGTTAATCGCAGTTTTACTGAAGGAAGTTAGCCAGTTGAATCATTCGTTGATGGTTCATGCAGCAAAAACACGCCAATTGTGTTTGCATCGGTGAACTGCGCTAATACCTGAATGTCTACACTAAACGTTCCGAAGGTCCGAAACTTTTTTAAAACATTCTCAGCACTAAGCTTGGGATTACTTACTTAAGTGGTGCTATGGTCCGGGATGAACCAAGCAAGTGAATTGCATTCTATTCGTTGATAAATCATGCAGCAAAAACTATCGCCGTGCAAAATCGAGTCGTTAATGCCCGAAGAATGCCTACACTAGACCTTCCGATGGTTTGCTGCTTATCTAAAACCCTCTCAGCACTAAGTTTGGGCGTATTTCCTTAACTTGTGCAATAATCCGGGATGAACCTGAGCCTAAACGAACGTGCCTCTCCAATTAGCCCGATCCCTAGGTCACTGCCTACAGTTGCGCCCTTAAAGTAGATTGAGGTCGATTTCTCATGAACCTTCGACTTTATCTTCCTCTTCTGCGTCCAACGTCTAGCTAGGACTCAAAGACTCTGCGAGCAAATGTGTCGATGTACATATCCTCGCTTTCCTATACGTCCAATGCGAAGGAGTTTTTTTTTGTCCAGGTCTGCATAGCTCTACAGCTGGAAAAGTTCTTAGTTGAATTTCGTCTCCATAGCCCATCAACCCAAAGGGACCAAAGACTTGCCAAAGAATTGTTCACAAAGAATTTTTTCATCCGCTTTTGATACGGCCCATGGTTCGGCTATGTATAGCATGATTGGGATGATTAGGGTATAGGGTCTTACATAGGATCTCCTTAGTAGTTCGAGTGTGACTTAGTTTGGGCACTTTTCAGTTAAAATCTTGACTTTTGCTATTCAAAGATACGAGTCAAACAAAAAATTGGAATCATAGTCAATGCGTTAGATAAGTTTTCTTTAGGTTACGTGCCAGCCATAAAAAGTTGTCACAAAGCTAAGCTTACATAGCAACATGATGTTCGAATGATAGGTCTGGTTATGTGACACCATGCTTATGGGTGACTGCCACCTGATTTTAGCTTAAGCAATATCAGACCATAAAACAAGATGTAATCGACCTAACAATAACCTTGCGATGATCTGAGCTCGCTCCCCAGCCAGAGTTGTCACAAATTTACGAAGTGCCTACTGCTGAGGGAACTTCGATTTCCAACTGCAGCTCCTCATGAAAAAAAAATTTTTTTGGCGGAGCAGGCTCGGGATTAAATTGGCAGATCCATTCTTTGTGGAAAAAAATTAACTTTCCAGACATAAACCAATGTAGAAGTCAGGTCGAGTCCCTGGAAGGGCTGTTCATGCCAGATATTTCGTTTCATTTTGGTTTCTTGGAGTAAAAGATATTTTGATCCGCGGTGTGAACACAGATTAGACACGATCAGTTGCTGGAAAGCTCAGCATTTTCAATGGCCGTAGAGGGCTATACGTAAAATGCTGTGTAGGCTGGCATGGAATATTGTTGAGATAAGCTTTTCTTGGCAATTGATACGAAAGGCTGGGCTTGGAATCGAACCCAGACTTTCTACGCGGCGGATCATCGCACTGACTATCGTGCCACTGAGCCAGCTTCTCATGAAAGTTTTACGGAATATACGTAGTTAACGGCCTACTTAGGGGCTTGAATCTATATGAATGAATGAATATAGATATGTCTAGAATAGAACAGCTTTGAGTATAGGTAACAGGTCGGCGCAAAATCCGAACCTCTTGTATGTTTGACAGACTTTAACAAGTGGACGTATTGCCAAAAAAAGTTTTGGTATTGTTACTTTCGGGGTTTGAACCGTGGACATCTTGCTTACTAGTACAATGACCTAACAGCACCCACCTATATTGAGTTCTGAATTTGGTTACTTTCGGGAAATGAATCATGGACACCTATCCGAACCACTAAGTCATTGCACTCGTCTATATTGAGTTTAAAGCTAGGCTTTAATCTCTGCTGCAAAAAAGCCTATATCAAGGTAAAGCTATATATTTCCGAAATCTCCCGGCAAAGCTAAAATCGCATCTAAGACTAGAGAAATACAATAAAGATCTGAACCTTCAATACATTTAGCAAAACCACAAAGTTTCTAGATCGCTTACTAAAACATAACTTCCTACTTAAAGATCGAATCCTAAAGCTCATTATGTTGCTAATTTTGAACTTAAAGATCAGGGATTTCCTGTTGGAAATAGTTAGTGCTTTCATTTGCTTGATCTTCTCCATAGGTTACAATTCCTAAAGATAGATCCCAACCCTCGAAATTTATTCCACACTCATTGATCTAGTTGATGGGTTCTCGAGTTAAGATTTCCCGATTTCAGATTATAGTGTCTTTGCTTTTGGGTAGTTCTGGGACTTTTAGGCCATTTTCCTTTAGTTCACTTGTCAAAAAAGGTTGTGTAGCTAATTCGTAGCCTAGACAAGAAGAAAGATCAAAACTTTTCATATTCTGCTGATAACTTTTGAAATAGCTTGAATGACAAACTTCAAGCTTTCTGCTTTCCTTGCTACATGGAGTCTTAAGATTTGGACATTGAGGGGAGCCTCCTGTGTTCGATATACTTTTATTCTGTTTCTTGACAGTTTTCTGTAATACTAAGCCTAGAGTGCATTGAACGGTTGGTCTGTTATACTGTACTCCTTTGAGTGCACTCGTAAATCTACGTAGTCAATGGCCCACTCAGGGCCCAAGCAGCATTCATTTTTGTAAGCATATTTGTATGTTTGACACACAATTTAACGCCGATTTCTAGCTGAAAATGTAAGAAGCTTTTCTTGATTTTTCTAGTTTTATACTAGTTTGTCAGATTTTCGGAAGAAGTCTAGAAAAAGGTTGGCATTATAGCTTTTGAGATTTGAACCAGCTATTTTCAAAACTTTAATTATCCAAATGGATCTAGATATTTCTAGAACCGAAATTTTTGTCCCAATGTCTATTCATTCAGACATTGGGACAAACATTTTAGAGATTTCTAGAACTGAACCGCTTTACGCCTAAGTAATAGATCAAGAAAACAATTTCGACATTCTGGAAATGTTATGGGAGTTGCCAGTGGTTATCGTGCTGGTCTAAGTATTTTGGTGAACCGCTTTCTTTGACGTATCCTAACAATCGTATTACCTTTCCCCATCACAGAGATTTTGAAACAAGTAGAATTCATTTTTTTTTATTTGAGTGGAGCCAAGCAATTACAAAGATGATGAAGAGGAGTTAAATTCTTCCCTATCTCCTGGAGAAGTCATTTGCGTGGTGGCCGACCAGGCACATAGTGGTCCTGCACCTTCTTGGCTTTGGTCAAAAGCATAGGTTACTTTCTTAGATCTTCTCCAATCCAGCTATGATCGAATTTGTTTGGTACCCTGCTCCATCCAAGGTTTGACCATGTTATTTGAAGGTGATATCTTTATCCAACCAAGGTTTCAGTAAGAAATCTTAGGCACTACAAGTTCTATCAAAAAAAGACCAGTAAATGTCATGCCCCGGCGAAATTTGGATCATCGTTGAAGGTGATATCGGAAGTTCCTTATAGTTATATTTGCTTCTAATGCATCTGTCCACTAAGAAGAAGGTCATGAGGACCAGGTTGTCGATCTCACCAGAATTTGTATAAACAACCTTTTGCCCTTTTTATTTGTCGAACTATAACGTTTTGACTTTCGACTGCTTCTGTCTTATATAGTCCCAATCCTAGACTGATTAGTTGCAGGGATTGACTTATTTCAGTTAAATTCAAAACGGTACATTCAAGACCACTATTTGGCAAAAATTTGAATTTTAAAAATTCTAAAGCATTCTGTGTCCTGGATTGGCATAGAAGTCGGAAACTTTTCCGTTGTCATTGGCATTATTCCAAACTTCAGCCAAGCTGAGCTTAAAGATTTCGTACTTTTGTTAGACAGCCTTATCTTCCAAACATTCTCGGAAGACCGTAATGAAATATCTTGATATAGGTTTCGGATCATAGATACTTAGCCCTTTATTAATAAACGCAATGATAACAGTGCTTCCCACCCGCGCAAATGTCAAAAGTAAGTCACTGATTGTCTCAGCGTTTATTAGTATGAAGGCTAATGCCTGTGTTTCTTTGGTAAGGCTTACTGGTGTGGATTTATCGAGTTTTAATTAGAGGTCCATCTCTAAGGTAAAGGTTTTCACTGGTTTTTAGCAAATGAAGTTGTCCATGGCTATGCCATTTAAGGAAATAATTGACTAACCGAATGCGTCAAGTTACCTCTTAAGCTTATCCTACAATCACTGAGAGTAATAATCTGAGGACTACCAGTCGACCAGTCTTAAAGCCCTTAAAATTAAGAGGCACTTTGCTACTGGCAAACAGTCTTTAATATATTAGAGACTGATACAACAGAGCCTACACTATTATCAGATTATGGCTAACGTGCTAAGTATTCAAAATGAAAGCTTAGCATTAGTAAACCTCAGCTTAAATGAGCTTAAGAATTATTCAAAGCGGTTTTGGTAATGATATTGTCCAATTTTTGAAGCCAAAAGTCTCAATAGTTGCCTAAAACCTCTGAGCTGCACATTACATTGAAGTGTATGCTAGTTTTGTATGTCAATAAAAATCAGTTCCACAACTAAATAAAGTAATTCCTTTAGTCCAAAAGCAGGTCTCCAATGTTTGGATCTGAGTAATCGACTCATCCACATTAGTCATTGTATAGACCCTATAAAGACATTTAATCGAACTATGTATGCTCGTTTTGTATGCTCAAAAAATTGGAATTTTAATCAAGTAAATCCATCAGTTCTCATATAGGTCTCCGATGTTTGGAGCTGAGCTCATTAGTCCTATCTCTCAATACATGTATGCTCGTTTTGTATGCTCGAAAAATTGGTTATGTTAGTTAAGTTACCATCATTCCTAGTGTAGGTCTCCTTTTATAAAACTTTGCATGTCCCTTTTGAACGCTCTAACATTTTTACATGGGTAGGTCTCTGATGTTTGGATAAGTCCTATATAGACATTTTATTGAACCATGTATGCTCGTTTTGTATGCTCAAAAATTGGAATTTTAATAAAGTAAATCCATCAGTTCTCATATAGGTCTCCAATGTTTGGAGCTGAGCTCATTAGTCCTAACTCTCGAAACATGTATGCTCGTTTTGTATGCTCGAAAAATCCTACAGTCGTTACCGTAAATGCACTCTTTAGACATAACCTACAGTACATCAGGATACATTTTGTCGATCAAGTTCAAAACAACTAATCCCCCCGCTCTCACTCTATTACAGATATCGACGAATGTCGAAATCCGAACGCATGTGGTAAGAACGCCCAGTGTATCAATACGCCCGGAAACTTCACGTGTGAGTGTCCCGACGGTTTCTTAGGCAATCCATTCGACGGTTGTGTCGATGTGGACGAATGTACATACCCGAAGACTTGCGGACCCCGGTCCATCTGTACTAATCTGGAGGGCAGTTATCGCTGCGACTGTCCGCCAGGCTATGAAGGTGACGGCCGTTCCGAGACGGGTTGTATTGATACAGACGAATGTGCCCAATCGCCATGCGGGCACAATGCACAATGTTTGAATGTCGACGGTAGTTTTAAGTGTTCCTGTCCCGATGGATATCAAGGTGATCCAGCTGTCAGCTGTGAAGGTAAGTCCTTATTCTCATTTTGAAAGTTTTGCCTCATTGCATGGTATAATCGATTTTTTTTTATTTTTGCTATCTAATTTCATAACATTGCGCCTAACTTATTGCACACACACAAAAAAAAACACAAAATTCGACGAAAACATTCAATCACTCTCACACTCACAAAAATTGACAAAAAAATAAACATGATGGTGGACATCTAAAACAAAAAAAACATTATAACGCCTTACTTAACCAATCACAAAAAAAAAACCCCATCGACTCAAAAGATGTCGATGAATGCTCTAACAATCCTTGTGGCTTGGGCGCTGAGTGCGTTAATTATGCGGGTGGCTTTGAGTGTCACTGCCCCGAGGGCTTCACACTCGAGGACAATGTGGACTGCGTTGATGTGGACGAGTGTGCGGTACCGACTGCGTGTGGACACAATGCTAAATGCATTAACTTTCCCGGTGCCTTTAAGTGCTTATGTCCGACGGGATATCGCGGTCAAGGACATTTGTACTGTGAAAGTTAGTATTAGTCTATGCTGCTGCTGCTTAGCCCTTTCTCTTCAATTGGCATCTCTAAGCCGTTCTTTGCTCTAGTCCTATACTCGCTCTGCAAACCCAGTATTTTCCCAAATGCTTCTCACGCTATTTTTCTTTTAATTTTACTTGCTCCTCAAACTATTTTTCTTCCCAGAACTATTTTTCGAACGACAGTGGTGGGCGAAAGTAAAGCGACATGTTCAATTTTTTTTTTAAATAATTCCACCTTAGGACGAAAACTATACCCAAACCTTTAAATGGTTTCTGATTTTTTTTTTTGAGGAAAAAACAAACCCGTCGCATTACTTTTTCTCACCACTGTTTTCAAATTTGAAAAATCCCCTGTAAATAAAGTCCAAACCCCTTTTTTATGAACAATGTGAGCAGTAATTTTGAAAAATACAAAACCCTACCCGTCCATTCATAGATATTAACGAATGCCAGGATAATCCTTGCGGTGAGAACGCCATCTGTACGGACACAATTGGAAGCTTTGTGTGCACATGTAAGCCAGAGTATACCGGCGATCCGTTCCGCGGATGTGTGGACATCGACGAGTGTACCTCGCTGGAGAAACCATGCGGTGACCATGCCATTTGTGAGAATGCCTCGCCAGGGTATAATTGTCGCTGCCCTCAGGGCTTCGATGGTAAACCTGATCCGAAAATCGCCTGCGAACAAGTCGACGTTAATATCCTTTGCCGGACGAACTTTGACTGCACCAACAATGCTGAATGTATCGAGAATCAATGCTTCTGTTTGGATGGCTTCGACGCGAAAGGATCCAGTTGTGTGGATGTCGATGAGTGCCGTGCGCATACGGATGCCTGTGGCCAGCATGCACAATGCGTCAACACAGTCGGCTCGTATCGATGCGAATGTGATGCGGGCTATGTTGGCGTGCCACCGAAAATAGAATGCAAGGAACCCTGCGAATCGGTGCGATGCGGTGAGCATTCGTATTGCAAGCCAGATGGATCGGAAGCGTATTGCATCTGTGAGGATGGCTGGACCGTGAACCCACAAGACATCACAGCGGGTTGCGTGGATATAAATGAATGTGACACGGTAAATGGACCGTCTGGATTGTGCGGAGTGAATGCAACTTGTACGAATACCGCTGGTACGTACAGCTGTGCGTGTCCTCCTGGATTTTCAGGAGATCCCAACACCAAGTGTGTCGATGTTGATGAGTGCTCGAAGGGCAATACATGCGGAGAGGGAGCGATTTGTGTGAACATGCAGGGTGGATACTCTTGCAAGTGCCCCGAGGGCTCAATTCCAGATCCAGATCCGACGGTGAGATGTGTAAATATCGTCACGTGTAAGAGCAACGATGACTGTCCCGGTAATGGTGTATGTGATGACGAACAGAGATGTCTGTGTCCGGAGCCAAATGTTGGCAACGATTGTAGGCATCCGTGTGAGGCTTTGAACTGCGGATCTCATGCTCACTGTATGCTGGTTAATGGAAATGCACAGTGTCTGTGCGCTGAAGGTTATACTGGAACTCCAGGAACTAAGGGAGGCTGCAATGACATTGACGAATGCAAAGGAAATCCTTGTCAATCGGGAGCTGTATGTACAAACACAGCCGGAGGGTATCTCTGTCAATGTCCGGGAGGATCTACTGGAGATCCATATCGTGATGGGTGTGCCGTGTCTAAGGTTCCACTTAGCTGCTCGGATGCAAATCCATGCGCCCCAGGAGAGAGTTGTGTCTTGGATAGCTATACCGGAAATGGAGTGTGCATATGTCGCCAAGGCTATGAACGAGATGAACAGACGAGTCAGTGTCGCGATATCGACGAATGTTCGCCGTCCAGAGGTAAGCCAGCTTGTGGATTGAATGCTCTTTGTAAAAATCTGCCTGGAAGCTATGAATGCCGTTGCCCACAAGGTTTTAATGGAAATCCGTTCCAAGTATGCGATGAATGCCATACCGCCGAGTGCCAATGTCAAGCGCCCTACAAACTGGTTGGAAACAGTTGTGTTCTGTCGGGTTGTTCAAATGGAGAAAAATGTCCAAAGGGCTCCGAATGCATCAGCATTGCCGGTGGTGTAAGCTACTGCGCCTGCCCCAAGGGCTACAAGACACTCGGCGATGGAAGCTGTGTCGATGTCAATGAGTGCACAGAGCGTCAACAAATCTGTGGCTACGGAGCTGAATGCATCAACAATGAAGGAAGCTATACATGTATATGCCCTGAGGGCTACCAAGGAGATCCATATCATGGACTCTGCTCTCCAGCGCAGAGGAAATGCTCTGGCGATAAGGAATGTGGTTCCAATGAGAAATGTGTTCAGCCGGGAGAATGTGTATGCCCACCGCCGTTCTTCTTGGACCCTTCGGACGAGAACAAATGCAAGAGTCCCTGTGAACGATTCCCATGTGGAATCAATGCCAAATGTACCCCAACTGACCCACCACAGTGCATGTGCGAAGTGGGATACAAGGGAGATCCGTTGTTGGGATGTGTGGACGAAGACGAATGTGCCACTACCCCGTGTGCGTACGGAGCCTACTGCGTCAACAGAAAGGGAGGCTACCAGTGCGTGTGTCCAAAGGGCTTAACCGGAGATCCTTACAAGAGTGGATGTATTCTTGAGGAAGGCTCTGTCAAGAGCCAATGTGTCGTGAACGAAGACTGTGCGGATAACCTTGCCTGCTCCCAGGGAACTTGTATAAGTCCCTGCACGAGCCTGCTTTGCGGGCCGAACGCATTCTGTGAACCCGAAAATCATGCGGGATGGTGCCGCTGTAGAGTGGGATACGCTGAGAATTCCAACAAGGAGTGTGTATCCCAATGCAAGGGTGTCATCTGCGGAGAAGGAGCTCTATGTATACCAACCACCGATGGACCAACTTGCAAGTGCCCTCAAGGCTATCTTGGAAATCCATTCCCTGGCGGAAACTGCTACACTGATCAGTGTTCGGCAACACGTCCGTGCAACGGTCCTCAGGTGTGTATCAACGGAAGGTGTAAAGAACGTTGCGATGGAGTGGTCTGTGGAATTGGAGCTACCTGTGACAAGGCGAGCGGAAGGTGTGTCTGCGAAGCAAACTTTGTAGGTAACCCAGACCTCGTCTGCATGCCACCAGTAGCATATGCCAAATGTGAACCCGACTGCGGGGAAAATGCCCACTGCGAGTACGGATATGGAACTAGCTATTGCGCTTGTAACCCCGGAACCAGTGGCAATCCATACGAAGGCTGTGGGGCTCAAAAGAAGAACACATGCAGCCCCGATAGCTGCGGACCAAACGCTGAATGTCGCTCAGATGGAAACAGAATTGTATGCGAATGTCCGGCAGGACTCACTGGAAACGGATATGTAGGCTGTCATGATGTGGATGAGTGCTTAAACAAACCTTGCGGACAAAACGCAGTTTGCTTGAACTCTATGGGAAGCTTTGACTGTCTCTGCAAGTCCGGGTTCGCCGGAAATCCGTTCAGCAGTTGCCAGATTGTCGACGCTAGTTTTTGCTCGGAAGCTAACAACTGCAAATGTGGACCTAATGTTGAATGTCCGGATGGCTTCAGCTGCGATCAAGGCAAATGCAAAGATCTATGCGCCAAGGCAGCTTGTGGTCCAAGAGCGGCATGCGACGAAGGTCGCTGTCTCTGTCCACTGGGTTACCAAGGAGATCCATACGATATTGGAAAGGGATGTACAATCCGAGGACAATGTAGCAACGATGCGGACTGTAAGCATTCCGAGATTTGCTTCCAACTCGGACGAGGTCTCCGCAAGTGTGTGGATGGCTGCAGTAAAATTCAATGCGGACCAAACGCTCTCTGTGTGTCCGATGATCATAGATCCACTTGCATCTGTTCGGATGGATACTTTGGAAACCCAAGCAATCTGCAGGTTGGATGTCAACCAGAGCGCAGTATCCCTTCAAAGGACGAAGACCAATGCAAAACAGACAACGACTGTGAAAGTGGATTCATCTGCAATTCAGCCCCAACTGGGGTCAAATCGTGCATCCATCTATGCTCCACGGTTATTTGCGGAACCAACGAATTGTGTCAAATCGATAGTAATGGACACCCCGTGTGCAACTGTCAGGATAGCTTCACATGGAATCCTGTAACATCATCGTGTGAGAAACCATCAATCCCCGACTGCACGCGGGACAATGACTGTCATGCAGATGCCGCTTGCAAACCCGATGTCTTGGGAGTGCTCAAGTGTGTGTCCATTTGCTCCGAGTTCACCTGCCCAGCCAACTCAGTCTGCGTAGCCAGAGACCATCAAGGAAGATGTGACTGTCTTCCAGGCTTCGTTGGAAATCCAAATGACCGCAATGGCTGCCAGGCCGTTCAGAAGAACCAATGTAGAACAAACGCCGAGTGCTCGGAATCTGATGCTTGTGTCAAGTCAGGTCCTTCGGAAAGCTTATCCTGCCGACCGGCTTGTGACAGTGTCCAATGTGGACCCAGAGCTATTTGCATCACCAACAATCACCTGGCTCAGTGTCAATGCCCACCAGGACCGTTTGCCGGTGATCCATATGACCCATATCAAGGCTGTCGAAGTGTTCCATGCGTTTACAACAACGACTGTCCCGCTACTCAACTTTGCAACCGCATGACCCATACTTGCTATGACGTATGTGACGAGGAATCGTGTGGGGAGAACGCCATCTGCATTGCCGATGAACACCGTGCCATATGCCAATGCCCACCTGGATACAAAGGAAACCCTCTACCTGAGGTCGAATGTGTCTCAGTGGGTGGATGCACTCCAGGAACCTGTCACTCGACAGCTATCTGCGAGGTGTCCCCAACCGGACCGGTATGTCGCTGCCCAGCGAACTTTGTCGGCGAACCAACAACAACTGGATGCCGACCAGAGGGACAATGTCCCAATGGAGATGCCGACTGCCCTGCCAACTCAGTATGTGCCGGAGGACGATGCTTGGATCCGTGTGAAAATGCCTGTGGAGTCAATGCCGACTGCAAAGTGGTCAACCGTAAGGCGGTATGTTCATGCCCATTACGCTTCCAACCAATCGGTGAGGCCGCCAGAGATGGCTGCACTCGCTCAGTTTCCAAGTGTCAAAGCGACATCGACTGTGGTGGCGCTGTATGCTACAATGGCCAGTGTCGCATTGCTTGTCGCAACTCCAATGACTGCTCAGTCGGAGAAAAATGTCTACAGAGCACTTGCGTCGTTCCTTGTCTAGATCACAGCCAATGCGCAAGCGGATTGGCATGTCTTGATGGTATTTGCTCCATCGGTTGCCGAAGCAACAAAGACTGCGGTAACGAGCAATCCTGCATCAACAACAAATGCGCCAATCCCTGTCAAACTGGAGGAGTTTGTGGACCAAATGCCCTCTGCAACATGCACGATCATCGAAGCGCCTGCAAATGCCCAGAGGGCTTCGAAGGAAATCCTACACCAGATCAAGGATGTGTCCGTGTACCGTCATCTTGTCAAGCCAGTAATCAATGCCCAACGGGACACATGTGCATCGGAAACCAATGTAACCTTCCCTGTCAGAAGACATCGGCCTGCGCGATTGGAGAACGATGCTACAACAACGTCTGCTCGAAGGTCTGCTACACCAGCAATAACTGCCTGCCAGGAGAAATTTGCAACAATGACGGAACCTGCCAGCCAGGATGTGATTCCGATGCAGATTGTCCACCAACCGAACTCTGCCTCTCTGGCAAATGCAAGTGCGCCACCGGATTCATTGGAACACCCTTCGGGTGCGCTGATATCGACGAATGTACCGACAACCCATGTCATAAGTCTGCTCGCTGTGAAAACCTTCCCGGATCGTTCCGTTGCATATGCCCAACTGGTACTGTTGGTGACGGCTACGGCAAGGAGGGTTGCGCTAAGCCGAAGGAATGCTACAAAAACGCTGACTGTGCGGAAAGCCTTGCATGTGTCGATGGTAAATGCGCCGATCCATGCTTGTCGACCACCTGCGGACACAAAGCCGTATGCCATAGTGTTCACCAAATCGCAAACTGCCAGTGTCCTGTTGGATACCTTGGAGATCCATTCGACACCACTGTTGGATGTTTCAAGGTAGAGTGTGTCACTAGCGATGACTGTGCTCATGAGCGTAGCTGTGACTCTGAAACCAATCTTTGTGTGAACCCTTGCGACCTGACAAGCTGCGGCAAGGGTCAGTGTCACGTTGTAAACCATAGCGCTACTTGCACTTGCTACGATGGATACCAAATACTCAGCGGAGGCTCAATCTGTGAGGATATCGACGAATGTTTAACCAATCCATGCCATACAACCGCCGTGTGTCAGAACAACCCAGGCAGCTTCAGCTGCTCATGTCCAGAAGGATTAATTGGAGACCCCGTCCAAATGGGATGTCGCGATCCAAATGAATGTATGACTGATCCCGACTGCCCACCGACCGCCAGCTGTCAAAATCAACGCTGCAAGAACCCCTGCGAACAAGAAAATGCCTGTGGCAGGAACGCCAACTGTCTTGCTGTATCACATACAGCCGAATGCTTCTGCCCACCGAACTATCAAGGAGATCCCAGCATCGAGTGCAATCAAGTTGAGTGCTCGGACAGTGACGACTGCCCCAACGAAAAGACCTGTCTGGACGCGAAATGTGTCGATCCATGCTCACTGCCAAATGCTTGCGGACTTCAGGCCCTCTGTGTGGCCCAAAACCACATTGGAGTGTGCACCTGTGACATTGGTCGCACCGGCAATCCTCAACTGGGATGTGTTCCTCTACAGTACTGTAGCGCTGACTCTCAGTGCCCTTCGGGTACCATCTGCAACAACGGCATCTGTAACTCGCTGTGTACCAGCAAACGCGACTGTATCTCTGACCAGCTCTGTATTCAAGGCGTCTGCCAACCGACTTGCAAATCCAACTCGAGCTGCCCAGAATTCCAGTTCTGTAGCAACAACATCTGCACCAAGGAGGTACTCTGTCGCGTTGACGAAGACTGCGCTGTTAATGAAAACTGCGTCCTGGATAACTTTGGACGTGCCAACTGTCAAGATGTTTGCGTAGGTCGTGCCATTTGTGGCCGTAACGCCGAATGTACCGCCCGCCAACACAACCCCGACTGTGAGTGTAAGGATGGCTTCTTTGGAGATCCAAAATCAGGATGCAGAAAGATCGAATGCAGTTCCGACAAGGACTGCTCCAATGACAAAACCTGCGACAATCACATGTGCAAGATCGCCTGTCTTATCGGAAAGCCGTGCGGCGATAACGCCCTCTGTACGACTGAAAACCACAAACAAGTGTGCCACTGTCAACCGGGCTTCACCGGTGATCCCACAGTTCGCTGTGAAGTCGTCGACTACTGCAAAGATGCCCCATGTGGTCCCGGAGCTAGGTGTCGCAATTCCCGCGGAACATTCAAGTGTACCTGCCCAATTGGGCTTGTCGGCGATCCCTACAACGAAGGCTGCCGCACCGCAGTTGAGTGTCAATCCAATGACGATTGTCCCCTAGCGGCTGAATGTGGCTCCATAAATGGCGTTCCCAAATGCCGTGATGTGTGTGAAAATGCCAGGTGTGGTCCCAATGCCGAATGCGTCCCTAAAGGTCATGTTGCGAACTGTCTATGTCGCAATGGCTACGATGGTCAACCATCTGATTTGTCTGTAGGTTGTCAGCCCCTGCCAACACCCTGTCAAGTAACAACTGATTGTCCCGCTAATACCTACTGCTCGGAGAGTATCTGTAAACGTAAGTACTAACCATCAACAAAGTATAGTTCATCCCCATAAAGCCGCCCCCAAAATTAAGACTAATCTTGCGAATACAAGTAACTCCTATACTACTGCGGAGTCTGTTAAACGGTAACGGTTCATCGAAAGCATGTTTTTGTTTGAATTTTTTTTTTAATATCATTTTTAGTTTGTAGAGAAACAAATAAGTACGGTCTACCTAGCTCAAGACCTACAAATTTATAAATACTTACAACAAAGGTATGATGTGACATAACCTCAAAGTTTAACCGAATTAGTAGCTGAAACAGTGGTAGAGGAGAAAGTATTCCAGAAGGTTTTTTGAGGAACGACCAGGCCTCAGTAGTTGATTGGTGTACTAATGGTATTTTTGGACTCCTTACAGCTGCTTGTATTTTGGATACCGAATGTGGAGCCGCCGAGATCTGTCAAGGCGGACAATGTTTGAATCCATGTGACCAGCCGCAGGCTTGCGGAATGAACGCTGAATGCCGAATGGGAGTGCACCTTAAACAGTGCTCCTGTCCAGCCGGATTCACCGGAAATCCAGATGTCGAATGTGTCAGAAGTAAGTTCGAAAAAAAAACTTGTGGAACCATGTGGATTCTAACCTTTTTGTGGTCGTTTTTTTCAGTTCCAGTTGCTTGCACGAGTGACGAAGAGTGTGGACCAAGCTATACCTGCAGGGATTCAATGTGCCTGCCAGTTTGTGTCGCAGATCAGGATTGTGCTCTGAACGAGAAGTGCCTTAGAGGAAACTGCATGCGTAAGTTTCAAACCTTGCATTTCAAAGCCCTCTGATCGACAAATATTTTCCCAATTTTCAGTGACTTGCCGTGTCGACAACGACTGCTTCCTCGGTCATGTCTGCCTGCACAACAAGTGTGTCTTTGGATGCCATGTGCATGATGATTGCAGTGCCTCTGAGTCATGTAGAAACGACAAATGTATCAACCCATGCCACGAGAACCCATGCGGCCCCAATGCCGTGTGTACTGTGTCAAATCATCGTGCCTCATGTAGCTGCATCGAAGGAATGGTACCCAATCCAACGCCCAAGGTTGGCTGTGTCCGAACCCCAGCTGTAGGATGTACCGAAAATCGAGACTGCGCTTCAGGCTTGGCCTGCTTCGAGTCCCTATGCCGACCTCTATGCGCCGATGATGGCGGCTGTTTGGCCCACGAAAGATGTTCCAATGGCGTGTGCAAGCCACTCTGCCGACGTGACGACGATTGCCGAAATAGCGAAGTATGTCTGGGACAAATGTGTGTTGCTGGATGCCGTGCAGATCAGGGATGCCCCGATAACATGGTCTGCGTGGGACAGCAATGCGCCGACCCATGTGCCAATCCCACCGCCTGCGGAACCAATGCTCAGTGTTCTGTTGAAAATCACAGAAAGCTATGTACCTGCCCTGATGAGCTTGTCGGTAATGCTGACATTTCCTGCAAGGCCCCAGAAACTGCCTGCTCGACGAACGACAACTGCCCAGTGTCACACCTCTGCTATGGAGGTATGTGCCAACGCAAGTGCCGTAATGACCAAAACTGCCTCAGTGACGAACGGTGTATGCGTGGAACTTGCCGCACCGTTTGCAACACAGACTCAGCCTGTTCGTTGGGCCAGATTTGCGAGAACCGTGTTTGTCAAATCGGCTGTCGCAACGATCTCACCTGCCCCAGCGATCAATCCTGTGTCAACAAGAAATGTAAGAATCCCTGTGAAACTGCTGGACAGTGTGGACATTGTTCGAACTGTCTTGTCGTCAATCATGGAGTTCAGTGCAGCTGTCCGAATGGATTCATTGGAGACGGTCTTACCGGCTGTCAAATGCCACCACAACGCTGCAACCCTGGCTGTGAATGTGACGAATCGAATGCATATTGCGCCCCGTCGTGTATTCGCAATGATGACTGTGCCTGTGGACAGATGTGCTCCCGTGGCCGCTGTCGCCAAAAGTGCGGTCCTGGAAAACCATGCGCACTTGGACAATTGTGTGAGAGAGGATCATGCCTGGCGGGATGTAAAGTCAACACTGACTGTACCACCGACCAGGTCTGCACCAAGAACAAGTGTGTCGATCCATGCTCGAAACCAGGAGCTTGTGGAGAGAACGCCCTATGCACTGTGTCGGACCATCATGTGCTCTGTTACTGTCCCGATGGATATGAGGGTGAACCGAGCAAGAAATGCGTTCAATTCGAGTGCCACGTTGACGATGACTGTGAATCTAATAAGCGATGCGATGGAGGAAAATGCCGCAACCCATGCTTGGAATACGGATCATGTGGTCTAAACGCTCAGTGTAGGGTTGTAGACCGTCGTCCACAATGTTCATGCCCACCGGACTTCTTTGGAAATCCCGCCGTCGAATGCCAATCCCTGACCGGAGTGGGCTGTGCCACAAATCCTTGTGGAGCTAACTCCAAGTGTCACGATGTACCCGGAGGATTTGAGTGCTCATGCATGGATGGATGCATGGGAGATGCAACAAAGGGATGTGTCTGCGGTGAGCACCAAGTCAATGTATGTCATGACCAACCTTGCGGATTAAATGCTGCCTGTAGAGTTGCAGAGCACAATGAGCCACAGTGCTATTGTCCCGAGGACTTCCCCAATGGAGATGCTTATGTTCAATGTGAGTAGGATGATAGAAGTTTTGTAAAAGGACTTTTTTGAAAATATATCCCAATCCCAGGCTACTTAACCCCACCAAAAGAAGACTGTCGCACCAACGGTTGCAATGTCGGCGAATGTGTTCGCCAAGGATATGATTATATCTGCAAGCAAGGTAAGTCCTTAGTTTTATTCATGTTACTTGTCATTTCTTTACCAAAACCCACCGAAAAAAAACTTAATCCAATATTACAGATATTTTAATTAATTTAAAAAAAAAATTAGCAAGTCTCAGCCAGTATTTAAAATATTTTTTCATATAGTAACTGATTTTTAATCGAGTAAGGATTGATGAGTAATTTTATTTCAATCGTTTTTTTTATTAAATTAACTTTGTTGTTGATAATTAAACATAAAAAAAATATTTAAAATGCAATTTGTGTTAGTAACAAAATTAAAACAATTTTTTCTAAACATTTTTATACCGTAATTAGCCGTTTAACCCGTAAAAAAATAAATAATTTTATTTGTTAGTTTAACGTAACTTTTTTTTAATAAAATTAAAATATTAACTTAGTCGCAAATACAGCCAAAGCAACAACAAAGACAGAAGATAGTTTAGTGTGTGTATAAATGAAGAAAAAAAACATATACACATGTTTTAAACAATTTAAATATTTTTTTAAAAAATACACATCCTTTTTGAGAAACAATTTCTTATACAAAAAAAATATGAAACATATTACTACACACACCAAACACATACACAATCCTTATTTTATTTATTTATTTATCAATCAATTTTTTGCACCATACATTTTTTTTTTAGTTATTACGATTTTTTTCCATTTAAAAACAAAATTATATACAAAACTAAAAAAAAATAAAACAACAAATTCGCATATGGAAATCCGTGGGATGTCGCTGTCGCTATCGCGGTCTCCCAATCTGTGCCTATTTTCTCTTGCCTAAATATATAATTTATAAATTTTTTTTTTAACAAATCCTAACAATTTTTACTTTTTTTTTATTAATTTTTATGAATAAACACATTTTTCATACAGATTAAAACAAAAAAAAATTATATACATCGACCCTTCGACCATTTAAAAAAAAAAAAACAATCCTAAACAAATAATAATAAATAACATACATAAATAAAAGAAAAAATATATTAAAAAAATTCTATATAAAATAAAACAACAACACACATTTTAACTCGATACCATTTTTTTTTTTAAATCACAAAGCCGTTGATCCATCATGATCATTTAAGAAATTTTATTTCTTTTATAAGCATTAAACAATAAATCATTAAAAAAAAGAAAAAAATAATGCTTTCCGCACACAACACCGAAACTAGTATCATAACTCATTATCAGTTTGGCATTATATACTAAACATAAAAATTAAATATTTATATTTAACAATGCTAAATAATTTTCACATACAAAACAAAAATTTAACAGAAAAACCAACAATTCCGTCTGACAGTAAACCTTTATATCGAATTATAATAAAAAATAAGGAAATCCTTTTGAGTAGGTCTTGACAAAATCATAATTCGAAGAGGAAATAGGTTTTTTTTTATAGAAAATAAAATTATAAGCATTTTTTTTAGTTAAAATTAAAAATAAAAATAAGTGAAGGTATTGTAGGCAGTTTATTGTTTAAATCAATTTTTTAGATAATTTAAGTTAAAAAAAACAAAAATAAAGAGATCAGAAAAATATCTTAATGCAACGCTATGAAGAAGTGCCACTCCATCGATTTAATTCGTTTGTTCTTCCCAACTCGTTAAAAAAGATTCCTACTCGGTAATTGCAATTGCCATGGGTTTCTAATTTTATTCAAACAATGAAGCTCATGCGTCCTTACTGAATATTTTATTAGTCAGATCTTCTTATCCAAATTTATGAAATGAAATATTTGACATTGACAGCCCATACATATAAATCACTCGTTACTTTTAGCGCAAAATATGACAGACTCTTATGTTCATTCCAATTCAATGTAATATACCTCAAAAAAACACCCTTTAGAAGACACTGCTTTAGCATATTATTCTCTCCCATTGCGATGTCGAATATAGTATCAATTTGCCACTCCAAAAGCCAAGTCTATGTTACTCGTTTGTTTAAGTCACACGCTACTTTCGCAATTCATAGGCGGAACATATGCCCCATTTATATGTAGCACATTTAGCTGAGTAGCTCACCTGTATACCATATTAAATATTTCGAGTTCAAATCTGGCCTCAACAGGCTTCTCTTCTCGATCTCTATATTCACTCGTTACTTAATTTCTTTTATGAATTATTCCAACGCATTCAAGAAGATTCCTACTCGGTAATTGCAAATGCCATGGGTTTCTAATTTTATTCAAACAATGAAGCTCATGCGTCCTTACTGAATATTTTATTAGTCAGATCTTCTTATCCAAATTTATGAAATGAAATATTCGACAATGACAGATCATGCATACAAATCACTCGTTACTTTTAGCGCAAAGGATGGCAGACTCTTATGTTTATTGCATTTCAATATTCTATACCTCTAAAAAAATACGCTTTTTAGCAAATTATTCTCTCCAGCTGTGATGTCGAATATATTATCAATTTGCCCCTCCAAAAGCCAAGTCTAGGTTACTCGTTTGTTTTAGTCACATGCTACTTTCGCAATTCATAGATGGTAAATATGCACCTTTTTTATGTATCTCACCCGTATATAATATTTAATATTGCGAGTTTAAATCTGGCCTTTACAGGCTTTACATGTTTAAATTCGTCTTAATGCCGGTGGGACTACTCTCTAAAATGCCTGTAAAGCTTGAAATAAGTTTCTCGATCTTAAAAGCATAAAAAACGCCAGCTTTCAACTCGTTAATTCTGGTGAAATACTTGCAATCTCAAGGCGGTGTCAACAGCAGAAAATTATACCTGCTTTCCACTCGTTGTTTCTGCTGAAACGCTGTTAGGCTGATAGGCAATCAGCAATATGCGATGTACGAAGATACAAAGAGATCGATCCTACTTATCATTAGGGCTGTCAATTCGTCCCTTTTAAAAATTCCTTAGCTATATAAACCTCTTCTTTATAGTTCTGCTATTCTTGTACTCAGTTAGAATCTTCTCAACGCTGCGGCTTACAAACAGGCTAAAGTCACTCGCTACTTTCACACCCTAAAAATGGTGTACACTACTCTGGATCTAGACCGCTTAAAATCTCATCGAAAAGTATATTATCGACTTTGACACAGAATGGAAGTGCTCCGTAATGGATCCTTCAAGATCTTTTAATTCATTGAAACAAAATTCTCAGCAAAGCGTACACTTTTCTGTCAAAAAATGCTTTCCTTACTTCGCAACTTATAAAAATGATGAATTCCTTTCATGACACGTACAAATTAAGCAGCTCTACCTACTCTTTTTACAGAAAGGGTTAGTAGACGAATCCAACAAATCATACTCTCAGCATGTTGCAAAAAAACCTCAGATTTTCCAAGCGAGAAATCGTGTTCCACTTACGGATTTGTTGAAGATCTCGTGGGGAACAGTTAGTCGAACTTCTATAAACTCCTTTGATCCTTCAGCAAAACAACGTTAAGAACTTCTGTTTGGCTGGTTTCATTGCAAACCTTGTACGAACCTGATTTTATTTTAAGAAAATTCGTATGCTGAAAACCGGCTCGAGTTTACTTAAAAATAAATTTTTAGGTTATATAAGGATTTGACTTAAAAATGAGATCGGTTCGACCTCGGGCACCAGGGCACATGTTTTTCAATTATTTTTGACAGCGTTATGGTACTGGCAATGGGTAGCACATGTGCAAAAGTTGTGCAACTAAGAAAACAGAGAGTTTGCTGTTACACTCAATAGATGGCGTTTGATATGTTGAAAATTATTTTTCTTTTGCATTCGCTAATGGTTCATAGATTTGAATCGATTTGAGGATTTTTCAATGGTTAGCACATGTATAAAAGTCGTGCAACTAACAAAAAAAGAGAGTTTGCAATAAAATTTTGGAGAAGTACTTTTATACTCAATAGATGGCGTCTGATAAGTCTTTTGCATTCGCTAATATTTCGCAGATTTTCATCAATTTTAGGATTTTTTTCACTTAAGAGAAACGTAAAGGGCTAATGCAGCCCTTTTTGAGCTTTGACGTCTTATATGACCGTCAACAACTCATCGAGTCTAACCTTACTTAACTTACCTCAATCTTTCTCTAATTTTAGAGATTTCTATAGGTTACTTGATGAAAATCGGGCAACCTTTGGTTTTTCGAAATCTAGCCCAGGTTTTAAGATCACAAGGCCAATTTCCATTTGATTTCAAAGAGATTTCTATAGGCTACTTGATGAAAACCTGGCAACCTTTGGTTTTTCGAAATCTAGCCCAGGTTTTAAGATCACCAGGCCAATATCCATCAAATCAAAAAGATTTCTATAGGCTACTTGATGAAAACCTGACAACCTTTGGTTTTTCGAAATCTAGCCAAGGTTTTAAGATCACAGGAATTTTATCAATTACTTGATGAAAACCGGGCAACCTTTGGTTTTTCGAAATCTAGCCCAGGTTTTAAGATCACAAGGCCAATATCCATTTGATTTCAAAGAAATTTCTATCGGTGGCTTGGCAACCTTTGGTTTTTCGAAATCTAGTCCAGGTTTTAAGATCACAAGGCCAATATCCATTTGATTTCAAAGAAATTTCTATAGGCTACTTGATGAAAACCTGGCAACCTTTGGTTTTTCGAAATCTAGCCAAGGTTTTAAGATCACAGGAATTTTATCAATTACTTGATGAAAACCGGGCAACCTTTGGTTTTTCGAAATCTAGCCCAGGTTTTAAGATCACAAGGCCAATATCCATTTGACTTCAAAGAGATTTCTATGGGCTACACTTGGTTTTTCGAAATCTAGCCCAGGTTTTAAGATCACTGGAATTTAATCGATTACTGGATGAAAACCTGACAACCTTTGACTCTTTGAAATCTAGCCCAGGTTTTATGATCCCAGGACCAAAATATATTAGAATTCAAAGGGATTTTTATCGGTTGCTTGATGAAAACCTGGCAGCCTTTGGTTTTTCGAAATCTAACCCAGATTTTACGATCGTAAGACCAAAATCTATTTATGTGCCAAGTTCAGATAAATTCATTCAAAAGATCTGATAGGAGATTAGTCTGATTATGATGAGAGAAGAGTCATCGAGAAGCATTCTGTGATATTGCTGGAGTCAGAAATAGAAGGTCTGCGCTGCACTTCTACACTTGAAGGTCTGAACTAGAAATCGAATTATCAGCCTCGATCGGTTCAATGATGATCGATAAATTGCTTGGTGAGCTAAGTCGAACCCTAAGTATACCCCAAAAATGGTCTAGTCAAAGCGTCATAAATCTAGAATGTGATGAGTTATATGGCCCAATACACATAACTCAACTTCGTGCCTCATATAAGTGGATATGGTAGCAGTAAGGAACCTGAGCTGTTGAATTTTTAAGGTGATCGATGCCTACATGGTTGTTGTCCTGGGTGGATAGTTTACTTTCGAATTCCTTTGATTGGGAAAAGATTTGTCTTGTCCACCTTATTGCAAGAAAATCTGCGTATATATCGAAACCAATCGAGGTAAATAATTTTTGCAAGACACTTGAGCAGGCATTTAGGATGCCTTATTGGTGATCAATGATGATCGATGACAATAACCAACAAGATCAATGCTGACTGAGAATTGGCATAATCAGCCCCTCGATACATTTATTAACAGAACTCTATCTACAACTGAGATGTACCTTTATAACTTTAACTACTTGCAGTGTAACTTACGTTAGGTTAGCGTTAGGCTCTTAGGAACTGGAAAACCACCAAAAAGAACCAATTACCCGATCTTCAGTAGGAAACCAATTTTATTACAACAAAATAGGTCAACCACTCAACTAATTTCAACACGCACAAAAAACAGCGCAACCCTGAGAACTGCCTTTTTATTTATATTTAGTACTTTCAAACATCATTTTGCTGTTAAATTTACAACAAAATATTTAATTTCAAAATTAAATATCGTCTGCACATCAGCTATAGCAAATTTGCACTACATGATCATAAAAAGCACGCCAAACACGGCTTACAAAATATTTGGCAAAAATTAAATTTCTAAAACCAAAATTAATTTTTTTTTAAAAAAATTCCAAAAAGATAAGCGGCTTCTAAAAAATAAACTTTTGAACATTGATGGACATGCACCAGCATTCATCAAACGCACAAATAATAACAAAAAAAATAAAATAAAACCAAAATAATAAATAAAATAAAAACTAATAACAACCTTCCTAAAAAGTGACCTTTTTTACAAAAAAAAAAAAACATTTTTTTAAATACAAAAAAAAGCCGCGATAGCGATACGTATCCATGCTAAATTTTGGTCACTTATTCTCAAAAGAAAATCTCTAGGAATCAAAGACAAGTGTTTTAGATATTAAATCTCTATTAGTAGTCTATAGCCTATACCAAACAAAAACCCCTTCCTCTAAAGTCTACGTTTAAATAATTTTAAAATAAATGATTATATATCCTCTAAAAAAAAACACTCCTAAACAAAACTTTTAATACAAATTGTGAGAGAAAGGTATGTCAGATTGGGAACTGTGGACGGGACAATTCTCACATAGTTCACATATGCTTGCAAAATAAAAACGGAACTATATTAAGATTTGATCGCCATCCTGTAAAAATTAAATAAAAAAAAAACACAAAACAACAAAAAAAATCGATAAAACCTCATTGTATATGTACATCCTCCTATTAAAAAAAAATTTGCTTTTTTATATACATAGACATAAAATTGATCCTTTTTTAAAAAATATTATATTTTCGACTTTCATCTAGGCCTTCTCTTGTACAGCTTTTTTTTAAATATAAAAAAAAACTTTTGTTAATATTTTTTCTTATAAAATTATTTTTTTTTTACTTATTTTTGCTATCTACTCTTAAATTGGTGCTTCTAACTCTATCCTTCCCTCTCTCCTTTTGGGAACTAACACTTTTTCCTACAAAAAAAAAGTATTTATTTATTTTTTCCTAAAGTATTCTTGTTATTTATTTTTTTTTTTGAAAAATAAATAATTAACTTAGTGCTTAAGTTGTACATATACTGTATAAAAAAAAAACTTATTGTAGTAAAAAAAAATCAATTAAATCGCAGTCATAATCACATTCTTCGATACTACTTATTTTTTTTTCTAAAAAAAAAAATACAAATTCTCTGAGATAAGAGAAAAATTTACAAAAAGTTCGTTCGGTTCTTCGGTATATATATATTTATATAAAAAAAAAACTCGTTCCAATACCGTGTCTCTAGCGGGCAGAGCGCATGTGTTGGATGTATAAAAATAATAAAAAAAAAATCTGAGCAAAAAATCTATAAGCAGATACACCACGTGACTTCTTCAGAATAAAACATGAACAAAACCTCATCAAATATTTGTGAGAAAAGTCTCCCTTCACAGTTCTCTATAAGAAAAAAAAATAGTTTTACAATATTTGTTTTGTTTTTTTTAAAACTAATAACGAATTCCTGTACATACACTAATCTCTGATTTATTTTTGCAAAACCACCATTTATTTTAAAATTATTTAAGCACCAGACATAACCTTTCTGAAGAAAATGAAAACAAAAAGAAACTCCTCAAAAACCCCCGTTTCCAACCTCAAAAAATCCCCAAAAACATAAGTTTTCTAATCTCCTCGGTCGGTTTTTTTTTCTCTACGACCTTCCGATTTCTCTCTCAAATCTTGTCACACACTTTTTCACTTTCTATCTATTTAAAACACAAACAAATTTACACTGAAAAAAAAAATAAATATTACACATACTACTCCCACTTACCACGCCCCTTAAAAAAAAAAACAAAAACTTTACAATTTTATCGAATTAAGTACAAAAAAAAAAGTTACCAGCAAAAAACAAATCTCCTACATTCCTCGTGATTTATAGACACCGAACAATGCTACTCCGACAAGGATTGTCCGAGCGAGAAGGCATGCCTACAGGGACATTGTGACGATCCTTGTGCAATGCGTGGTGCATGTGGTGCCAACGCTCTCTGCAAAACCGTCCTCCATCGACCGCGTTGTTCATGCCCGAATTGCTTTATCGGCCGTCCAGAAGTTCAATGCAAGCCAGATCCAAAGTGCGCTGATGAAACGACAATATCACCCAGAGATCCGACCCTGCAAGTGGCCTGTATAAACGATCAAGACTGCCAAGAAAATCTTCAATGCAGCACGTACGGTCAATGTATCGATCCCTGTCAGAGTCCGTCATTCACCTGTGAGGGCAACAAAAAGTGTGAAACCCGTCGCCATCGACCGGTTTGTGTATGCAAGTCCGGCTTCATTGTCAACGAGTACGGAGAGTTGACCTGCGCGCCCGAAAAGCGTGAATGCTACCGTGATGATGAGTGCGCCTCCAATATGGCGTGTACCGAAGGTAAATGCCGAAACCCCTGCATTGTTCCAGTCGGACGACAGCCTGTTTGTCCGGAAAATAAATCTTGCCAGGTACAAGATCACCGACCAGTGTGCATCTGTATGAAGGACTGCCAACCATCGATATCGATTTGTCTGCGAGATACCGGCTGCCCAACGGGTCTGGCTTGCAGAAACTATCAATGTGTTAATCCGTGTGATTTTGCACAGTGCGCCGCCAATTCGCCATGCATTGTAGAGGATCACAAGCCGATCTGTAAATTCTGCCCACCTGGATTTATTGCGGACGCACGGAATGGATGTCAAAAAGGTAAACACAAAAAAAAAACTCACACTGACACATGAAAACCAAAAAAAAAAAAAAATACATTTTGACAGTTAAACACAAACAAATTTAAGTTACATTGTATGTAAAAGTGAATAGGACATGATTTTGTGTAGGATCTCTATCACTTTTTTGTTCTTTTTTTTGTAGAAAGTTTATAAACTTTTTTTTGGGTTTACAGGAGTAAGAGTTTTTTTTAAAAAAAAAAAACATAATTTATTTTTTTTACCAACTTTTTGCAAGGAAACAGTGTATGTCTTCGTTTTGAGTGTACAACTTTCTGGGTATTGTTAGGGAGAGTTTGGATTTCATAATTTTTTTTATTTTTGACACTTGTTTGCAGGGATGTTATAATTTGGCACATTGGTGTTTATACTATGGTATACGGATGTACCATCTATGAATAAGGGAATACCACGGTAATGATACGGTAAATGATAATGCGTGGTATTTGCGTGGCTTTAAATAAGCATTTTTAGAATTCTAACGATCTCAGCGCCATTCTTCATAAGTGGTGTGTTTAGGAACTATATTTTTCAACTGCCATTTGCCGACTTTTGCTACATGAAGCTTGTGTCATCACCCATGGTATTGCTAGTGTAAGGGTAACAATTCCAATGAAGCGTTTAGAACATGAAGGGGCTAAGCGACATTTTCAAAAATTTAAGTAATCAGCGTTTAATTGTTTTCTTTTGGTAAAAACAATTAAAATTATAAACAAATATTTTGAAATAAACAAAACTTAAGTGTTTTATAAGGTTAGTAATATTTTTTTATTGCAAAGACAGGATTTGCGAAATGTTTGCAGTATGTGCAGGCAAAAAATCAAAAATCACTTAGCCCCTTCATCTTCTAAGCGCTTCATTCATCGACTGATGATACATGAAGCTTGTGTTACCACCCAAGGTATTCCCAATACAATAGTATCAGTGCCATGGAATTTATACCACCATTGTGTCAAAGGTGTAAATTTTAGTTACCGTTCTATACACAAAAGCCCTCATTCCATTATATAGATTCAGTAGCCTTCGAAATTTCAAAGACGCGATGACATAAGATGCCTTTCTACCATTCATGAGGGAAACATCAGACATATTGATAATTCTTGCCTCCATTTGAATAAATTGACGCAAATGTCAAAGATCGATTGACAAAAGACGCCATTTGCAAAAATACAATTTTTGTAAACTAGAAGATGACTTTTGTGGTCACTTTAGTAATTCGTGTTTTTGTCATATTTGTCATCAATCAGTTGCATGAAATACTGACTGACATGAATGTAGTTGTCAAAATGATTTGGCATATTGGTCATTAATAAAATTCTTTGAATGTGTACTGCTGTCAAATAATTTTGATCCTTTCTGTAATAAATTCGGTGACATTAGTTGCTTTACAGACACTTACCAGACAGTGTTCTAAAGGATTTAATCATACAAATACGAATGACGTTTCAAACTTGACGTATGTCATGCTTGAAATATTCGAATAAAATAAAATGCAGTATATGTCATTACATCACAGAGTCCATTCTCAAAATGCACAGCTAAACTAGAGAAGCGCGCGCTGTATGTCATGCTCGAAATATTCGAATAAAATAAAATGCAGTATATGTCATTACATTACAGAGTCCATTCTCAAAATGCACAACAAAACTAGAGAAGCCCGCACTGTGTTCAAACACTATGAGGGTATTCATAAGCCCGAGTGTCAGTTATAAAGAAATAAGTCGAAAGCTTTGACATTTCAAATGTGATTGACACAGAACTCAATTCCGGAGCTATGATTGGTGTCCGCAGTCTTACAACAATAGAGTACTTCGGGAAACTATCTCCCTTACAACTTCATTGTCTCTTTCCAACGATATGTAGGAAAACAATGAGATATTTTAAATGGCGGGTACTGATTTTTGGAATTTGTTTTCATACAAATGTCAAATTCATTTGACACTGACGATTCCCCGAAGTACTCTATTATCCATCCAATGATAAGACCGCTGTTTAATTTTTTATCTACCGATTTTCGGAATTTATTTTCGTACAAATGTCAGTTTTCATTTGACACTGACGATTCCCCGAAGTACTCTTTTATCAATCCAATGGTTAGACTGCTGTTTAATTGTTTGTCTACCGATCTTCGGAATTTATTTTCATACAAATGTCAGTTTTCATTTGATACTGACGTTTTCCCGAAGTACTCTATTATCCATCCAATGGTAAGACTGCTGTTTAACTTTTTGTCTACTGATTTTCAGAATTTATTTTCGTACAAATGTCAGTTTTCATTTGATACTGACGTTTTCCCGAAGTACTCTATTATCCATCCAATGGTAAGACTGCTGTTTAACTTTTTGTCTACTGATTTTCAGAATTTATTTTCGTACAAATGTCAGTTTTCATTTGATACTGACGTTTTCCCGAAGTACTCTATTATCCATCCAATGATAAGACTGCCTTTTAATTTTTTTTGTCTATCAAAAGATGGCGTTAGTAAACATGACTTAAATTATAACTCACATGAAGTTCTAAAGCTGAATGTACTTTTTCTGCAGTAAATATTTAAGGATATCTAAGATTTGTGAGATTATCAGTAGACGGTGTTCGCAAATAGCAATATCAAGACAATATTACCCCCAGCAATGCTCAATAGATGGCGCTGACAAATGATTTAATTTTCCCAATGAAACTTCAGAGGAATCAAGAATTATTGACATTTCATAATTTCAGTAAATGATATATTTAAACAGGTCATTCAATAATCAGTGAACGAGACTTAAAATGGCGGTAGCTATTTGTTGCTCTGATTAGTAATAACTTAATAAGTACGGGGCCAAGAAGAAACGAGAATATTTGCGTTCTAAAATGTTGTTAGGATGATAAATGTTTACAAATTCTTTGTATTTCTTGACACATGAAACCCTCTTACTTCGAAGTCGAATAAGGAGAATGAATACTTTTTTTTTTTTTAAAAAAAACTGAGGTGTTGTTGCTTCTGAATCTGTTTCAATATGATTCTTGTTGCTACAAATCAAGCACGATTCCATTGTTAAAAATGAAAATCAAAATGATTTAATATTCCAATGTTTATTTTTTAAACTGAGATGGTTTGAAAAAGTGTTTCGAAACTCCTACGAAACTCCATGGCTTATTTTTACCCTGTTTTCAAACATGCCAACTTAAAGTAGCTTTCATCAACAATTTAGAGACATGAAGCTCTTTTGTGCTCATTTCATGTACCAATATTAATTCTGACATAAGTTTCAGAATGCCAACATAAAGTAGCTTTTATCAAAAATTTAGACACATGAAGCTCTTTTGTGCTCATTTTTTGTACCAAGATTAATTCTGACTTAAGTTTCAGAATGGCAACATAAAGTAGCTTTTATCAACAATTTGGATACATGAAGCTCTTTTGTGCTCAATTTTTGTACCAACATTAATTCTGACATAACTTAAATGCTCATATTTTTCAAATCATTTTAAGGCTTTCCGATTTCTAATTCCTTTTAAGGCTTTTATTCAAAAATAAAGTAATGCCAACAAAATTTTAGTTTCTGCCCTAGGTTTTCTCAAAGCAAGTTCAAAATCTGCAACAAGAAACAGAATTATTTTGTGAAGAAATGCCAACGAAATTTTTAGTTCTGACCTAAGGTTTTCTTAAAAGATCAAACTTTTCAAGGATATCATAGCATTTAAAAAATGTCGACGTTGGTTTAAAAGAAATTTCGTCTTCTTACCCCAAGTTGTCTTAATTTAAGAAAGTGAACAAAAATGAAAATTCTTTTGATGACTTAAACTTGTCTGAGATATTTTACGCAAGGAACGTTTCTGATTCCTTTATAAAGTAATACCAATAGAATTTGAGTGCCTGAACCAAGGCTTTCTGTAAGTAAGCCCAAAGTTAACAACCATGTCTAAGTATTTTAAGACCATAGGCTTTGAAATAAGGAAAGTTTTGCTTCTTATCCAAAGTTGTCTTAAATTAAGAAAGTGAACAGAAATGCGAATTCTTTTGATGACATAAGTTTATTGTGAACTTTTTATCCATAAAACGTTTCTGATTCATTTGTTAAGTACTGCCAATGAAATTTTGGTACAAACCTAGGGTTTTCTTTAAGTAAACGCATTTTAAGACTTTGAGCTTTGTGCCAAAGAAATACCAGCTTCTTATGCAAAGTCGTCTTAAATTAAGAAAATGAAACAAAAATTCAAATTATTTCGATGACATAAACTTATCGTTAACTTTTTATTCATAAAACGTTTCTGATTCTCTTGTAAAGTAATGCCAATGAAATTTTGGTACATGATCCTAGGGTAAGCTCAAACTTTACGAGCATATCTTACCATCTTAAGACTTTTGGCTTTTTACCAATGAAATGTCCGCTTCTTAACCAAAGTCGTCCTAAATTAAGAAAGTTGAAAGTAAGCCCAAACTTACGATTTTAGACTTTAGGCTTTGTACCTATGAAATGTCCGCTTCTTAACCAAAGTCGTCCTAAATTAAGAAAGTTAAAAGTAAGCTCAAACTTACGATTTTAGACTTTAGGCTTTGTACCAATGAAATGTCCGCTTCTTAACCAAAGTCGTCCTAAATTTAGAAAGTTGAAAGTAAGCTCAAACTTACGATTTTAGACTTTAGGCTTTGTACCTATGAAATGTTCGCTTCTTAAGTAAAGTCGTCGTAAATTAATAAAATTAAAAAAATGTGCAAATTCTTTTGATGACATAAACGTATTCGTGTCATATGACTCCTAGACCGTTTCTGACACTTTTGATGTAGGTATGCAGTCGATCACTTTTTTTTTGCCTAGATCATTCTCTTATTACAAGGAATATGTGGTCATGTAGTCTAAGCATATTTTCAACAATGCAATTAGATCAACCCCATATTGAATCACATATATGACTTTCTGTCACTTGTCAGACTTTAGCTGATAAAGTTATTTACATGTTAGTTGCCAAAATGTCAGAGCAATGACAAATAATACTTCCTTGTCAAGATTTAATTGAGTAAAGCAAACCTTTTACCAGGTTTATTCACTGGTTGACACCCTTCAGTCTCCTTGGGCCTAGTTTTTTTTTAATGCTGAGTTGACATTGAGTTTGTCTAAAGTTATCTAGCTCTGAATTAAATTTAATCAACTCATGAAGCAATTTGTTAGAAATGGATTAATTTGTACTCTTACCAATATTGACTTACATTTATTTGCTCGAAGATCCTTTTAAATTTTGTTCGAAAATCCCATCATTTTCGAAATTTGGCGCATTTTTTGTCAATTGCTTATGCTTTCCGTCAATGGCGTTCGAATATCGTTTGTTTTGTTAGCATTTGTCTTGCTCCCAAATTGAACATTTTTAGAACTATAATAGTCTAGAAGTGACTCGCTAAATTTGCTGAAAACCAGTTCCCTTTATTTTTGATAGAAATTTGAAATTTTATTTGAAAATTGATAGTCAACTCACAAAAGTTGAAACGGTCCACTCTCGGTTTAGTTTTTACATTAAAAAAAAACCTTAAATAACTATTGGATCTACATTTAACCAACCAGGCCTTAATTGTTTGGATGTACTCAGATTTAACTCAGTACTTAGTACTCAGCACTGCAAAAATGTCCCTTAATGTGATAGCCTATACTAATAGACTTGCGATTTGATTACTTTGATACAAGATTGACGGTTGACAAATTTAAGACTGATAAAATCATATATTTAACACATTGCTGTGTTGAGTCCCATCATAGTATTCAATCAAAAATCACGATCTCAAAACCCATCAAAACCTCAATTGTCAAATCAAAATGAAAAAAAAAAATAATGAAATCCAACTCTCCTCAAAGAATGCAATCTTTTTTTTTATCTAGAAACCTACATAATTGCATCCCGAAAAAGTATAAATCAAACAAATACAACATATATACAAATTTAACCCCTTACTTCAAAACCCTCCAATGTAAAAACCAAGCTTATTCTGCTCTTAAAAAATTAAGAAAAACTAAAACAACAAGAACTACTATCTTCTCTCTCTGTGACCCCTTATAAACACACACACAACAGAAAAAAAAATTCGTTATAAGAAATGAGAGAAACTAAACCCCACCAAATGAAAAAAAAAAACAAGCACCACCGCTTTAGCTTTTTAATTGTTTAAATAAAAATTAAAAAAAAATCAAAAACACTAAAAAAATTATAAATATACCCAAAAACCAAACAAACAAAAAAAATCTTAAAAAAAACATTCACACACGCTCATGCTCACAAAATAAAACAAGAACTACCAAACAAATATTAAAACAAAAATAAGTAACCTATCTGCTACTTTTATTTCTAAATAATACCAAAGAACAAGCTCACTTAATGAATCATTGGGTCTTCTAACCTAAAAAAAAAATTGAAAAATCTGTTTAACTTTTTGCCCACGACAAAGAAAATACTCACTCAAGGAGCTTAAATGAAATAGAGAAGTATTAGGCGGGTTTTTAAGAATTTAGAACGTAGGTAATAGATGATATTGACGTTTTAAAAAATATTTTGACAGATGTTGACATTTTAAAAAACAATTTGACGGATATGTTACATAAAATTAATTTGGCAGCACTTTTTATCATCCACATTATTTAACATTATTGTGATTGGAACAAAAAGATAAATAATGTGGTCAGGGGTTAAATTCCAATATTTAGTGACAGCAAATATGACGGATCACACTGAATTCATATGTAAATATTTTATTTTATTTCATTACATTCATTCTCCGATAATACCCCATGTTTGACAGATAGCACCACCATTTATTTTAGCAATCTCATTTTCATTATTAAATTGTTGCTGCTTTTGAATTGGATTCACGAACTCTTTTTGGAGGGATTACTTTTGAAGGTACGCCTGTCAAAAAAGCTCGAAAATAATTGATTAAGGTTCAGTTTACTTCGTTTTAGGTTGACTTGAACCGATGGTTATTAAGAGTTTATTTCAATGCTGTCAACCATCGGCTTATTTAACCGAGAAGGAAGAATCCTACCCATTTCTGTTAAATTTTCGAAATACTGACTAAACGCACAACATAAAATCAAAATTTGTGCAAAATAGATCCGCCATTATGCCAAAGTAAATATACTTTCTGTCACCTAATGTCACGACGTGATGCTTGTAAGAAATACTTTGAATGTCAAAAATTCTTCGGGTCGTAAAAAACACACAGATTATAATTTAAATTTCACATTTCATTGGCAGCACTGTGAATGTCATTTTTTGTGGACATTCAAAAATTTAGTACGATTTCATACATAATTCTGATCATTGGTAAAAATATGATCATGATCGCTTTTGAAGTCATGTGTTGCTTATGTTGTGTCATGTCATGTGTTGCTAACGTTGTGTATATGTTGTCATTTTTCGATGACATGTTAAGCCATTCAATTTATAAACTATCTGTTCGCCTGATATTTTGGTACAGTAGACGTGAACAGACCCCTGTTTAGCTGGGTGTGGTGAACCTACAATCTGTGTGTTGTATGCAAATATAGTTTATTCACGTGAATGCGCACCTTTTCTATAAAATTCCATTCTAAAGAACCAATTACAATGTAGAAATTTCTGAATGTTCATATCAAATAATGTAAAATGTATCCGACCCTTAAGATAAGTCAAATGGTCGATTTATTGAAAGATACCACCTAAAAGTTGTCAATCCCAGAAATAAAAACTTTGGAATAAACTTCTATTAGCCCTGAACTCAGTAGCACACAGAATAAATTTAAAAATTTATGAATTGCAAATAAACTGTCAACCTAACGTCAATTATTTATCTGTAATCTATCCGTCAGTCATACATCAGTTTTCTGTAAGTTAAATGCCTTACAGATGACAGTTTTCTGCCAGTTTGTACATCCGTCAGTTATGTATCAGTCATTTATAAGTTATCTGTCAACTATACGTCAGTTATCTGTCAGTTTGTTCACCTTTTTAAAAAAAAAGACTTCAATAAATTGACAACCATTCCCAACCAATTTTTAAGACAACTATTGATGATCTGACACATACAACAAAACAAAACCTACGACTAAATTCTTGAAAACATCCGTCAAAAAAAAAAAAAAACTAACACTACAACAAGACTGCATAATCCCTTGCTTCAAACGATTTAAACCCCTAGTTGTAAATTTTTATTTATATATTTCGTAACTTAGCAAATTTTGGGATTTTTCTAAATCAAAACAATCTTTTAGTTGTGTATTTGTATATAGTAACCATTCTTCAGTAGATAGAACCCAAATTTGAGTGGAAGTGATTTAAATAGAAAGTAAGCTTCTTCCTTGTACAGAAACAAAAGTAAACCCATTAACTTAAGCATATGTATATACAAACTTTTATTTAAATTAAAAACTTAACATTTTTAACAAAATAATATTAACATAACCTAAAAAAAAAAAAAACAGAGTAACTAGTCTTATCAACCAATAATATAAAATAATAATCAAATCCGCAGCAATCCGCAACTGTACACAAGACTCGGACTGCAGTGAAACGCTCCAGTGCAACAAGGGCGTCTGTGGCGACCCCTGTGCAACTGGGTGTGGTGAATCTGCAATCTGTGTGGTGAAAGCACATAGGGTTTATTCATGTGAATGCGCACCTAATTCTACTGGTGATGCACATGTCAAGTGTATAGAAATGTTAGAGACAACAACAGTTAGCTTTAGTAGTATTAGTGAGGGAGACGAACAGACAGAGACAACGGTAGGTATTGGTGGTGGAATTGAGACGACGACTATTAAATACACCACAGCGGATGTGGTAAATCAAACAGAAATGCGTACAAAAGTGACAGATATAGTGGCTGAAGAAACGCCAAGTGGGGAAGGGGCAACAACAACGGAAGTGTATTTTAAGGCAACAACAGAGGGCTATACGACACAAAAAGAGGGTGAGATAGAGGTGACCACACCTTCAGGTGTTGCCAGTACAACGATAAAATCTGAGGGAACTACGAGTAGTTACCCGGTATCTACAGAGTTTGAAATAACAGGTATACCTACAGGAGTTGGAACAACTGAGGCATCTACAACTTTAGGAATTACAACAGATGAAAGTTTCGAGGTGCCAGAACCTACAGCTGAGGCTGAAAGATCGACTATCAAATCGGAGGACAGAGTAACAGAGAGTACTACTAAAATATCTGAAAGTACTCCTAAACCAGCAACAACAAGAAGAATAGAGGATACTACGGAGGTTGATAAAGACACAACTGATAAGAGTATAACACTGACAGCATTCGAAACCACTACAAGCGAATCAAGAGTAATGACTTCTACAGTAACGACACCGTCGACAGGAGTACCGATTGAAGGTACAGCTATGTACCCAGACGCAATTGTTACCATTACTCCCGAAGGTCCACAAATTCCTGTGACAACATATAAACCGTCAACAGGTATTGTGACGGAAAGCACAACAACCTATCCAGGAAGAGAACCGACAACAGGAGTTCCGACCGAAGGTACGACTACCTATCCAGGCGAAAAGGTTACCGTTATGACTGAAGGTCCACCAGTTCCTGTGACAACATACAGACCGTCAACAGATATTGTGACGGAAAGTTCAACAGCTTATGCAGGAAGAGAACCGACAACAGGAGTTCCGACTGAAGGTACGACTACCTATCCAGGCGAAAAGGTTACCATTACTCCCGAAGGTCCACAAATTCCTGTGACAACATATAAAACGTCAACAGGTATTGTGACGGAAAGCACAACAACCTATCCAGGAAGAGAACCGACAACAGGAGTTCCGACTGAAGGGACGACTATCTATCCAGGCGAAAAGGTTACCATTATGACTGAAGGCCCACAAGTTCCTGTGGCAACATACAAACCGTCAACAGATATTGTGACGGAAAGTACTACAGCATATCCGGGAAGAGAACCGACAACAGGAGTTCCAACTGAAGGTACAACTACCCATCCAGGCGAAAAGTTTACCATTACGCCCGAAGGTCCAGAAATTCCTGTGACGACATACCAACCGTCAACAGGTATTGTGACGGGAAGTACTACAGCCTATCCAGGAAGAGAAGCGACAACAGGAGTTCCAACTGAAGGTACTACCACCTATCCAGGCCAAAAGTTTACCATAACGACCGACGGTCCAGAAGTTCCTGTGACAACATACAAACCTACTACTACTACCTATCCAGGCAAAAAGTTTACCATAACACACGAAGGTCCAGAAATTCCTGTGACGACATACCAACCGTCAACAGGTATTGTGACTGAAAGTACTACAGCCTATCCGGGAAGAGAACCGACAACAGGAGTTCCAACTGAAGGTACTACCACCTATCCAGGCCAAAAGTTTACCATTACAACCGAAGATCCACAAGTTCCTGTGACAACATACAAACCGTCAACAGGTATTATGACGGAAAGTACCACAGCCTATCCAGGCAGAGAACCGACAACTGGAGTTCCGACTGAAGGTACGACTACCTATCCAGGCGAAAAGGTTACCGTTATGACTGAAGGTCCACCAGTTCCTGTGACAACATACAGACCGTCAACAGATATTGTGACGGAAAGTTCAACAGCTTATCCAGGCAGAGAACCGACAACTGGAGTTCCGACTGAAGGTACGCCAATCTATACAGGCGGAAAGGTTACCATTATGGCTGAAGGCAAACAAGTTCCTGTGACGACATACCAACCGTCAACAGGTATTGTGACGGGAAGTACTACAGCCTATCCAGGAAGAGAACCGACAATAGGAGTTCCGACTGAAGGTACGACTACCTATCCAGGCGAAAAGGTTACCATTACTCCCGAAGGTCCACAAATTCCTGTGACAACATATAAACCGTCAACAGATATTGTGACGGAAAGCACAACAATCTATCCAGGAAGAGAACCGACAACAGGAGTTCCGACTGAAGGTACGACTACCTATCCAGGCGAAAAGGTTACCATTACTCCCGAAGGTCCACAAATTCCTGTGACAACATATAAACCGTCAACAGGTATTGTGACGGAAAGCACAACAACCTATCCAGGAAGAGAACCGACAACAGGAGTTCCGACTGAAGGTACGACTACCTATCCAGGCGAAAAGGTTACCATTACACCCGAAGGTCCACAAATTCCTGTGACAACATATAAACCGTCAACAGGTATTGTGACGGAAAGCACAACAACCTATCCAGGAAGAGAACCGACAGCAGGAGTTCCGACTGAAGGTACGACTATCTATCCAGGCGAAAAGGTTACCATTACTTCCGGAGGTCCACAAATTCCTGTGACAACATATAAACCGTCAACAGGTATTGTGACGGAAAGCACAACAACCTATCCAGGAAGAGAACCGACAACAGGAGTTCCGACTGAAGGGACGACTATCTATCCAGGCGAAAAGGTTACCATTACTCCCGAAGGTCCACAAATTCCTGTGACAACATATAAACCGTCAACAGGTATTGTGACGGAAAGCACAACAACCTATCCAGGAAGAGAACCGACAACAGGAGTTCCGACTGAAGGTACGACTATCTATCCAGGCGAAAAGGTTACCATTATGACTGAAGGCACACAAGTTCCTGTGGCAACATACAAACCGTCAACAGATATTGTGACGGAAAGTTCAACAGCTTATCCAGCCAGAGAACCGACTACTGGAGTTCCGACTGAAGGTACGACTATCTATCCAGGCGAAAAGGTTACCATTATGACTGAAGGCACACAAGTTCCTGTGGCAACATACAAACCGTCAACAGATATTGTGACGGAAAGTTCAACAGCTTATCCAGGCAGAGAACCGACAACTGGAGTTTCGACTGAAGGTACGACTATCTATCCAGGCGAAAAGTTTACCATTACTCCCGAAGGTCCACAAATTCCTGTGACAACATATAAACCGTCAACAGGTATTGTGACGGAAAGCACAACAACCTATCCAGGAAGAGAACCGACAACAGGAGTTCCAACTGAAGGTACTACTACCTATCCAGGCAAAAAGTTTACCATAACACCCGAAGGTCCAGAAATTCCTGTGGCGACATACCAACCGTCAACAGGTATTGTGACTGAAAGTACTACAGCCTATCCGGGAAGAGAACCGACAACAGGAGTTCCAACTGAAGGTACAACTATCTATCCAGGCTCAATGGTTACCATTACACCCGAAGGCCCACAAATTCCTGTGACAACATACAAACCTTCAACAGGTATTGTGACTGAAAGTACTACAGCCTCTCCGGGAAGAGAACCGACAACAGGAGTTCCAACTGAAGGTACTACTACTTATCCGGACGAAAAGTTTAACATTACAACCGAAGGTCCAGAAATTCCTGTGACGACATTCCAACCGTCAACAGGTATTGTGACTGAAAGTACTACAGCCCATCCGGGAAGAGAACCGACAACAGGAGTTCCAACTGAAGGTACAACTATCTATCCAGGCTCAATGGTTACCATTACACCCGAAGACCCACAAATTCCTGTGACAACATACAAACCGTCAACAGGTATTGTGACTGAAAGTACTACACCCTATCCGGGAAGAGAACCGACAACAGGAGTTCCAACTGAAGTTACTACTACCTCTCCAGGGGAAAAGTTTACCATTACCCCCGAAGGTCCACAAATTCCTGTGACAACATACAAACCGTCAACAGGTATTGTAACTGAAAGTACTACAGCCTATCCGGGAAGAGAACCGACAACAGGAGTTCCAACTGAAGGTACCACTACCTATCCAGGCTTAATGGTTACCATTACACCCGACGGTCCCCAAATTGCTGTGACAACATACAAACCGTCAACAGTGATTGTGACGGAAAGTTCAACAGCTTATCCAGTGAGAGAACCGACAACAGGAGTTCCAACTGAGGGTACAACTATCTATCCAGGATCAATGGTTACAATTACACCCGACGGTCCCCATATTCCTGTGACAACATATAAAGCTTCAACAGGTATTGAGACGGAAAGTGCTACAGCCTATCCAGGAAGAGAACCACCAACAGGAGTTCCAACTGAAGGTACTACTACCTATCCAGGCCAACAGTTTACCATTACGACCGAAGGTCCACAAGTTCCTGTGACAACATACAAACCGTCAACAGGTATTGTGACTGAAAGTACTACAGCCTATCCGGGAAGAGAACTGACAACAGGAGGTCCAACTGAAGCTACAACTATCTATCCAGGCTCAATGGTTACCATTACACCCGAAGGCCCACAAATTCCTGTGACAACATACAAACCTTCAACAGGTATTGTGACTGAAAGTACTACAGCCTATCCAGGAAGAGAAGCGACAACAGGAGTTCCAACTGAAGGTACTACTACCTATCCAGGCCAACAGTTTACCATTACGACCGAAGGTCCACAAGTTCCTGTGACAACATACAAACCGTCAACAGGTATTGTAACTGAAAGTACTACAGCCTATCCAGGAAGAGAAGCGACAACAGGAGTTCCAACTGAAGGTACTACTACCTATCCAGGCCAACAGTTTACCATTACGACCGAAGGTCCACAAGTTCCTGTGACAACATACAAACCGTCAACAGGTATTGTAACTGAAAGTACTACAGCCTATCCGGGAAGAGAACCGACAACAGGAGTTCCAACTGAAGGTACAACTATCTATCCAGGCTCAATGGTTACCATTACACCCGAAGGCCCACAAATTCCTGTGACAACATACAAACCTTCAACAGGTATTGTGACTGAAAGTACTACAGCCTATCCAGGAAGAGAAGCGACAACAGGAGTTCCAACTGAAGGTACTACTACCTATCCAGGCCAACAGTTTACCATTACGACCGAAGGTCCACAAGTTCCTGTGACAACATACAAACCGTCAACAGGTATTGTAACTGAAAGTACTACAGCCTATCCGGGAAGAGAACCGACAACAGGAGTTCCAACTGAAGGTACAACTATCTATCCAGGCTCAATGGTTACCATTACACCCGAAGGCCCCCAAATTCCTGTGACAACATACAAGCCTTCAACAGGTATTGTGACTGAAAGTACTACAGCCTATCCAGGAAGAGAACCGACAACAGGAGTTCCAACTGAAGGTACAACTATCTATCCAGGCTCAATGGTTACCATTACACCCGAAGGCCCCCAAATTCCTGTGACAACATACAAGCCTTCAACAGGTATTGTGACTGAAAGTACTACAGCCTATCCAGGAAGAGAACCGACAACAGGAGTTCCAACTGAAGGTACAACTATCTATCCAGGCTCAATGGTTACCATTACACCCGAAGGCCCCCAAATTCCTGTGACAACATACAAACCTTCAACAGGTATTGTGACTGAAAGTACTACAGCCTATCCAGGAAGAGAACCGACAACAGGAGTTCCAACTGAAGGTACAACTATCTATCCAGGCTCAATGGTTACCATTACACCCGAAGGCCCCCAAATTCCTGTGACAACATACAAGCCTTCAACAGGTATTGTGACTGAAAGTACTACAGCCTATCCAGGAAGAGAACCGACAACAGGAGTTCCAACTGAAGGTACAACTATCTATCCAGGCTCAATGGTTACCATTACACCCGAAGGTCCACAATATCCTGTGACAACATATAAACCTTCAACAAGTATTGTAACTGAAAGTACTACAGCCTATCCGGGAAGAGAACCGACAACAGGAGTTCCAACTGAAGGTATCACTAGCTATCCAGGCTCAATGGTTACCATTACACCCGACGGTCCCCAAATTGCTGTGACAACATACAAACCGTCAACAGGTATTGTAACTGAAAGTACTACAGCCTATCCGGGAAGAGAACCGACAACAGGAGTTCCAACTGAAGGTACAACTATCTATCCAGGCTCAATGGTTAACATTACACCCGAAGGCCCACAAATTCCTTTGACAACATACAAACCTTCAACAGGTATTGTGACTGAAAGTACTACAGCCTATCCAGGAAGAGAACCGACAACAGGAGTTCCAACTGAAGGTACAACTATCTATCCAGGCTCAATGGTTACCATTACACCCGAAGGCCCCCAAATTCCTGTGACAACATACAAACCTTCAACAGGTATTGTGACTGAAAGTACTACAGCCTATCCAGGAAGAGAACCGACAACAGGAGTTCCAACTGAAGGTACAACTATCTATCCAGGCTCAATGGTTACCATTACACCCGAAGGCCCCCAAATTCCTGTGACAACATACAAGCCTTCAACAGGTATTGTGACTGAAAGTACTACAGCCTATCCAGGAAGAGAACCGACAACAGGAGTTCCAACTGAGGGTACAACTATCTATCCAGGATCAATGGTTACAATTACACCCGACGGTCCCCGTATTCCTGTGACAACATATAAAGCTTCAACAGGTATTGAGACGGAAAGTGCTACAGCCTATCCGGGAAGACAACCGACAACAGGAGTTCCAACTGAAGGTACTACCACCTATCCAGGCGAAAGGTTAACCATTACACCCGAAGGCCCACAAATTCCTGTGACAACATACAAACCGTCAACAGGTATTGTGACTGAAAGTACTACAGCCTATCCGGGAAGAGAACCGACAACAGGAGTTCCAACTGATGGTACTACTACCTATCCAGGCAAAAAGTTTACCATAACACACGAAGGTCCAGAAATTCCTGTGACGACATACAAACCGTTAACAGGTATTGTGACTGAAAGTACTACAGCATATCCAGGAAGAGTACCGACAACAGGAATTCCAACTGAAGGTACGACTACCTATCCAGGCGAAAAGTTGACCATTACACCCGAAGGTCCAGAAATTCCTGCGACGACATACCAACCGTCAACAGGTATTGTGGCGGGAACTACTACAGCCTATCCAGGAAGAGAAGCGACAACAGCAGTTCCAACTGAAGGTACTACCACCTATCCAGGCCAAAAGTTTACCATTACGACCGAAAGTCCACAAGTTCCTGTGACAACATACAAACCGTCAACAGGTATTGTGACTGAAAGTACTACAGCATATCCAGGAAGAGTACCGACAACAGGAGTTCCAACTGAAGGTACGACTACCTATACAGGCGAAAAGTTTGCCAATACACCCGAAGGTCCAGAAATTCCTGCGACGACATACCAACCGTCAACAGGTATTGTGGCGGGAACTACTGCAGCCTATCCAGGAAGAGAAGCGACAACAGCAGTTCCAACTGAAGGTACTACCACCTATCCAGGCCAAAAGTTTACCATTACGACCGAAGGTCCACAAATTCCTGTGACAACATACAAACCTTCAACAGGTATTGTGACGGAAAGTACCACAGCCTATTCGGGAAGAGAACCGACAACAGGAGTTCCAACTGAAGGTACAACTATCTATCCAGGCTCAATGGTTACCATTACACCCGAAGGTCCAGAAATTCCTGCGACGACATACCAACCGTCAACAGGTATTGTGACGGTAAGTACCACAGCCTATCCGGGAAGTGAACGAACAACAGGAGTTCCAACTGAAGGTACTACCACCTATCCAGGCCAAAAGTTTACCATTACGACCGAAGGCCCACAAGTTCATTTGACAACATACAAACCGTCAACAGGTATTGTGACTGAAAGTGCTACAGCCTTTCCGGGAAGAGTACCGACAACAGGAGTTCCAACTGAAGGTACTACCACCTCTCCAGGGGAAAAGTTTACCATTACACCCGAAGGTCCAGAAATTCCTGTGACGACATACCAACCGTCAACAGGTATTGTGACGGGAAGTACTACAGCCTATCCGGGAAGAGTACCGACAACAGGAGTTCCAACTGAAGGTACTACCACCTCTCCAGGGGAAAAGTTTACCATTACACCCGAAGGTCCAGAAATTCCTGTGACGACATACCAACCGTCAACAGGTATTGTGACGGGAAGTACTACAGCCTATCCAGGAAGAGAAGCGACAACAGCAGTTCCAACTGAAGGTACTACCACCTATCCAGGCCAAAAGTTTACCATTACGACCGAAGGTCCACAAGTTCCTGTGACAACATACAAACCGTCAACAGGTATTGTGACTGAAAGTACTACAGCATATCCAGGAAGAGTACCGACAATAGGAGTTCCAACTGAAGGTACTACCACCTCTCCAGGGGAAAAGTTTACCATAACACCCGAAGGTCCAGAAATTCCTGTGACGACATACCAACCGTCAACAGGTATTGTGACGGGAAGTACTACAGCCTATCCGGGAAGAGTACCGACAACAGGAGTTCCAACTGAAGGTACTACCACCTCTCCAGGGGAAAAGTTTACCATTTCACCCGAAGGTCCAGAAATTCCTGCGACGACATACCAACCGTCAACAGGTATTGTGACGGGAAGTTCTACAGCCTATCCAGTAAGAGAAGCGACAACAGCAGTTCCAACTGAAGGTACTACAACCTCTCCAGAGGAAAAGTTTACCATTACCCCCGAAGGTCCACAAATTCCTGTGACAACATACAAACCGTCAACAGGTATTGTGACTGAAAGTACTACAGCCTTTCCGGGAAGAGTACCGACAACAGGAGTTCCAACTGAAGGTACTACCACCTCTCCAGGGGAAAAGTTTACCATTACACCCGAAGGTCCAGAAATTCCTGTGACGACATACCAACCGTCAACAGGTATTGTGACGGGAAGTACTACAGCCTATCCAGGAAGAGAAGCGACAACAGCAGTTCCAACTGAAGGTACTACCACCTATCCAGGCCAAAAGTTTACCATTACGACCGAAGGTCCACAAGTTCCTGTGATAACATACAAACCGTCAACAGGTATTGTGACTGAAAGTACTACAGCATATCCAGGAAGAGTACCGACAACAGGAGTTCCAACTGAAGGTACGACTACCTATCCAGGCGAAAAGTTTACCATTACACCCGAAGGTCCAGAAATTCCTGCGACGACATACCAACCGTCAACAGGTATTGTGGCGGGAACTACTACAGCCTATCCCGGAAGAGAAGCGACAACAGCAGTTCCAACTGAAGGTACTACCACCTATCCAGGCCAAAAGTTTACCATTACGACCGAAGGTCCACAAGTTCCTGTGACAACATACAAACCGTCAACAGGTATTGTGACTGAAAGTACTACAGCATATCCAGGAAGAGTACCGACAACAGGAGTTCCAACTGATGGTACGACTACCTATCCAGGCGAAAAGTTTACCAATACACCCGAAGGTCCAGAAATTCCTGCGACGACATACCAACCGTCAACAGGTATTGTGGCGGGAACTACTACAGCCTATCCAGGAAGAGAAGCGACAACAGGAGTTCCAACTGAAGGTACTACCACCTCTCCAGGGGAAAAGTTTACCATTACACCCGAAGGTCCAGAAATTCCTGTGACGACATACAAACCGTCAACAGGTATTGTAACTGAAAGAACTACAGCCTCTCCAGGAAGAGAAGCGTCAACAGGAGTTCCAACTGAAGGTACTACTACCTTTCCAGGCGAAAAGTTTACCATTGCGACCGAAGGTCCACAAGTTCCTGTGACAACATACAAACCGTCAACAGGTATTGTGACTGAAAGTACTACAGCATATCCAGGAAGAGTACCGACAACAGGAGTTCCAACTGATGGTACGACTACCTATCCAGGCGAAAAGTTTACCAATACACCCGAAGGTCCAGAAATTCCTGCGACGACATACCAACCGTCAACAGGTATTGTGGCGGGAACTACTACAGCCTATCCAGGAAGAGAAGCGACAACAGCAGTTCCACCTGAAGGTACTACTACCTATCCAGGCGAAAAGTTTTCCATTGCGACCGAAGGTCCACAAGTTCCTGTGACAACATACAAACCGTCAACAGGTATTGTAACTGAAAGTACTACAGCCTCTCCAGGAAGAGAAGCGTCAACAGGAGTTCCAACTGAAGGTACTACTATCTATCCAGGCTCAATGGTTACCATTACACCCGACGGTCCCCAAATTCCTGTGACAACATACAAACCTTCAACTGGTATAGTGACTGAAAGTACTACAGCATATCCAGGAAGAGTACCGACAACAGGAGTTCCAACTGAAGGTACTACTACCTATCCAGGCGAAAAGTTTACCAATACACCCGAAGGTCCAGAAATTCCTGCGACGACATACCAACCGTCAACAGGTATTGTGGCGGGAACTACTACAGCCTATCCAGGAAGAGAAGCGACAACAGGAGTTCCAACTGAAGGTACTACCACCTCTCCAGGGGAAAAGTTTACCATTACACCCGAAGGTCCAGAAATTCCTGTGACGACATACAAACCGTCAACAGGTATTGTAACTGAAAGAACTACAGCCTCTCCAGGAACAGAAGCGTCAACAGGAGTTCCAACTGAAGGTACTACTACCTATCCAGGCGAAAAGTTTACCATTGCGACCGAAGGTCCACAAGTTCCTGTGACAATATACAAACCGTCAACAGGTATTGAGACTGAAAGTACTACAGCATATCCAGGAAGAGTACCGACAACAGGAGTTCCAACTGTAGGTACTACTACCTATCCAGGCGAAAAGTTTACCAATACACCCGAAGGTCCAGAAATTCCTGCGACGACATACCAACCGTCAACAGGTATTGTGGCGGGAACTACTACAGCCTATCCAGGAAGAGAAGCGACAACAGGAGTTCCAACTGAAGGTACTACCACCTCTCCAGGGGAAAAGTTTACCATTACACCCGAAGGTCCAGAAATTCCTGTGACGACATACCAACCGTCAACAGGTATTGTGACGGGAAGTACTACAGCCTATCCGGAAACAAACAAACCGTTAACGGGTATTGTGACGGATAGTACTACAGCCTATCCAGGAAGTGAGCCGACAACAGGAGTTCCAACTGAAGGTACGACTATCTATCCAGACGACAAGGTTACCGTTATGACTGATAATTCACATGTACCTGTAACTACATCCAAACCGTCAACAGGCATTGTAACTGAAAGTACTACAGCCTATCCAGGAAGAGTACCGACAACGGTAGTTCTAACTGAAGCTACGACTACCTATCCAGGCGAAAAGTCTACCATTACGGCCGAAGGTCCACAAATTCCTGTAACAACATACAAACCTTCAACAGGTATTGTGACGGATAGTACTACAGCCTATCCGGGAAGAGAACCGACAACAGGAGTTCCGACTGCAGGTACTACCACCTATCCAGGCCAAAAGTTTACCATTACGACCGAAGGTCCACAAGTTCCTGTAACAACATACAAACCGCAAACAGTTCAAGATGTAACCAGTCCTCAAGATATTTCGAAGCAAACTACTATGGAGTATGAATCAGTAACATCACAAACAGTCATCTCAACCGAATCATTCTATGAACCGTCTACTGTTCCATCTGTAGACCTCCGAACGCCAAAAACTGATTCGTCCGAAAAATCCTCTGAAAGACCAAGTGTTGGCATAACCACCGAGTACCCGGTTATAACAACGGAATACCTTGGTGCTGCTGTGGAAACTACGTCAAGACCAAGTGAACCTTTAACAACAGCTACTTTAGAATCAATAAAACCGGAGTATCCTGGAACCACTACAGAAGCGGGTGCTGCTAAGATTCCCTTTTCGCAAAGACCAGGTGAAGGTTCGACCACCGATTATTCTCAAACGAGTACGGAATCTGTAGGTCCCGTTGTGCCAACTACGTTAAGACCAGATGAAGTTATAACGACGATAGCTACTCCAGAATCACCTAAAACGGAGTATCCCGAAGTCACTACAGAAGCGGGTGCTGCCAAGGTTCCCACTACGCAAAGACCAGGTGAAGGCTTGACCACAGAGTATCCCCAAACGGGTCCTGTTGTGCCAACTACTTTGAGTCCTGAGGAAGATTTGATTTCAACGACTTCAGGACCTTCCTCAACCGCAGAATCATCAGTAACAATGATTCCAGATGAAGGAATGCGTCCTTTTGAAGCTTCTTCAACTACATTTAAGCCTGCAGATCCAACAACAACAGAAGGAACCATGCTAACTGAAGTCTCGACTAGATCGATGCTAGAAACAACAACGCAAATCGAGCTCACCACATATAAGAGTGGAACAACGATACCAGTTACTACTCCTTCCGTTCAGACCACATACACACCGGTTTCCGTTAATACAACGGAATCGTTCGGAACTCCTCAGTATAAATCAACAACCACAAGGGAATTCGAACTAGAAAACGCTACCGAGGTAACAGCCATGTTCACATCGACCACTGAAAAGCTTGATACCACAACAGAAGTCATCAACAAATTGGATAATGCCACAGGCACCTTCAAACCCTACACCTCAACATCGACAGGATCAACAGAGACTCCCGAAACTACAACAACCTCTCTTCGTCCTCAAACATCAACGCCCTACGATCTCATAACCCCCGAATCCTCCACCGTGCCATATATTACCTATGAAACGACTTTCTTGCCCACCGAAAGGACTGACGTCTTCGTCACCGTACTACCCGAAACTACTACCACCCCAACCACAAATCACACCACGGGTACCTGCACCAGTGACTTCCACTGCACCGACTCCGAGATCTGCCTCCGTTCTGTCTGTTCTGATCCCTGCTTCGCTTATACACCCTGCGACACCTTCAATCTTACTTTCCACGTATGTAGAACCCTAAACCATACGGCTATGTGCTTTTGCAATGCAGATGCAGATGTGAATACGCCCGACTGTCACGTGATTCCAGGTAAACATGAAAATCTCGAGCCTCTCTTTAAAAAAAAAATTTTTGGAATGTGCAAGCAAGCAAAAAAGGAATGTTGCAAGCTAAGTCCGAATGGACGCAAGAACTGCACCTAAACAGCAACTTGCGCACATCGGGCTTGCTGCTCGCTCTATATCGGTACCGGTGGGGATACATTGATCGCAAAAAAAATTCAAAAAAAAAAAAAAGGAACTGCGGCATATCTGTTGTGCTCTCTACTCCTCTCCTCTATATCCTTTACACTCTTTATCTTCTCCTATAATTTTTGTTTCCTCTCTTCTGAGCCACTGTTCATCAAACCACATTATGGCTCACACGAATGCACCATTTTGTTGTTTCCTTTGTTATTCGTATTCGTTATGCGCAAACAAATTCTCTTTTCCTTTTCAATTTTTTTTTTTGTTTTTTTGATGGTATAACGGTTACAAACACCAGCGCATCAAAGCAGTCAAGCCCGGCTTTTATATCCAAAAAAAAACTCATTTATCTTGAAGAACTACAGTTATCCATTCTGTAGCCATTTTGCATGTGTGTTTATGTTACCGCTATATTTTTATTGTTTTACTCGTATTCTGGTTCACGATATTGTTGTTCTCCTGTCACAGAACTGTGACAGCGGCCATTTTAGTTGAGAATGCCATTTTGCAAGTTAGGAAGATGGTGGCGCGCATGTTACTTGTGGGCTTGCTCGAGTCCCATGCCCATCGTTTTATTTCTGTTATGCGGACGAGGGTGGAATGAAGATAAATCAAATTATACTGTTATTGGTTGTTGTATATACTTGTACAAAATGTGTAAATATTTGCATGGTTATGGTGGTTGTCTTGGCTTTTGTAGATATACCTAGATATATTTTTTTTTATATCCCTTGGTTGTACTTACACCTTATAATATGCTTGCATGTGTATATGTTGTGCTGAGCTATTTTATTTCCTTAAGATATTATGTTCCGTTTCAGAGAAAAAAAGGAGAATATTTGCTTAAATTGAAAAGCTGCTTACATTTATTGTTAGGCCTGTTCTTAATAAGTTTTTCGACATTTTACAGAAATCGGCTGCACCTCGAGCAGCGATTGTCCAGCGCAGAGAGCTTGTGTCAATTCGTTGTGTGTGGATCCGTGCTCGTATGCGAATCCATGCGCTAAGGATCAAGAATGTCAAGTGAAACAACACCACCCGGTTTGTGTCAAGGGTAAGTTTTGGTTGGGGGCTGCGTCATATGTCAATCGAATACATGGATTCTTTGATGTTGTTTTTGCAGTTTGTGAATGTCAACGAAGCGCGGATTGTCGTGCTGGAACACAGTGCGACGGATGTCATTGTTTGCAACGTAAGTATAGGAAAATCGAAGTTTTTCTTTGACCCTTAGAGGTTATGATTGTTTTTGGATACGTTAAGTAGGCAAAATAATATACAGGAAAGTCCCCTTTTGTTTTCTAATGAAGGATGGTGTTCGCATAATTGGGCACCAACACCTTTTACAAATTGTTTGGTATTAGTGAAGACAACAACCTCTAGCTCTCAAACTTTGCTTTGAATTTTCTGATTAATATCGTGTCGAATATGATTCACTTGAAGTTGAACTACATGTGTCGAACGCGTTTTGTGCAGGTCTATCAAAATTCGAAAAACATCAGCAAGGAGAAGTTGTAGTGCTATCACAACACGAGTCCTGGAGTTCGCACAGTAACGTGCGTCGACTTCCAATTCATTAATTCATCAACTATAGTTCAGACTAAAGCCTCTGCCACGCAACTGGAAACGTATAAACCCCAGTGCCTGTAACTTACTTAAGTGGTGTTACAGTCCGGAATCAGCCTGAACCACAACCAATATGGTTCTCCAATTAACCCATTCTCTAGCAGCTTCCATGTGCGCCTTTTAAGTAGGTAAACGAAGTTTTGAGCTGAGGGCTAACTAGTCATTCACGAAACTCTACTGTTTCCAAACGTCGAAAAGCCTTAGACAGGAACGATAAACTCCAGTTATCCTATGGGATTTGAAAAATAGGTTCCAGTGTTTGTTGATACTTCTTTTTATCAGCACAGACAAGAACCAATTATTTCAAATCGTCGCAAATAGAAAAAAATGAGTTTGACATAGAAAAACCCTATAGGTTTGCGTTGTAGTTAAAAAAACACGGATTTTGTCCGCTTTCTCTAATTGGTGAGGCTATTTCCTGAGGATCAACCTATTCACAGGTTCGAGCTCATAAAAAGCCTCTTTATACTTCCTCGATGCTTTTGCTTTCTAATTTAAAAGGAAGCCAAGTCTTTAAATACAAATTCTTGGTTGAAAAGGACGTCAGAACTCAGGGTCTTTCGTATCGGGCCCTACAGTTGTTTTCCAAACCTATATTTCCAAAGAAATATCCGAGTAGTATCGGATATTTGTAAGACCATCCCGGGATGAGGGCTAGTGAATAATATTTTGCTGTTCCCACGACAGAGAGAAGAACCCAGACAGATCATCGCAATATTCACCCCGCCATGGAGGCAGGAAATCAATTCATCACATCATAAAAGATCCGCTCACCTCTTGTTCAATTCTTAGTTGGTACAACTTTATGATATCCTGGGTCTGAACCCATTATCCGCTTATTTCAACCACTTCAGGCTATCCTGGATATGAACCAATAAGCCGCTTATTTGAACTATCTGGGTCCAGTGTAGTTAAGGTGAAGTTCTACTCCCGATCAAATTCGAATGCAATAACTCTCTGGCACAGGTCTGGACCACCTGTGGCGTTCCACTTGTTACTATAGCCATATGTAACCTTGCCCACGTTGAATTACTTCAATTGACTTGGTCTTCAATTTTCTGGCTGTTGTTGGGCATTTCAGGCCCATGGAGATCTGATATCTGATTATCACCATGAACTAGAATTAAAGTCCTTGGATCGCTTTGACTACTGATGATCACTGTACAATTTGAGGTTCCAACAAACATGCCAACATGCCTCTTAGGTTATTATAGTCCTAAGTTAATTGAGGTCTTCTATTACTTGGGCGCGATATAAATGATAAGGACTGAGGATCAATGTCGATCACTGAGAACGATCAGACTTTAGAACCGCTGTTAGAGATAAACCATGCTTTCATTAGAAATTGCTCTTTAGACAAATTTGCCCAAAGCTTGAAAATCCAAGGGACTGAGTTCGCTCGACAGATCATACATTAGGGCCACCACAGTTGTCATCACTGGATACTGTTAAATATGCGGGCACGCTGAAAGGCTAAGCCTCCACTCAAACGACTTCTGTAGGAGCTGCATGGACCAAGAGGAAGAAGAAATAATACTTCATCGCCTTTGTAACTGCCCGGCCCTATCAAGCCTTCTATTTTCAAAATCTCAACGATTTGACAAAAACGGAAGCGAAAAGTCTCCTCCGTTTCATCAAAAGCTCAGAATGGTTTTCTCACAGATAACAAGGTGAATGGACAATATGCACGTGGTACCACAATGGACCAAAAAATGGTCTAAGTGTGCTGGCGAACTCCCTGACAGCCACTCTTACCTAACCTAACCTTGCATAGTCCTTACTATGTCGTGGCCTTAATCCACTTGTTCGCGACATTAACCGCAGAGAACTGTGGATCACTCTAACAAAGACTTACGTAGGAATAGGAGGTAATAAAATTCGACTTTAACCTTGGCTTCAACCGAAATGGCTCTTAAGTAAGCTTTTCCCTAAGTTGACTGAGGTCTTCTATTACCTCGCGAGGCAAAGACGATGAGCATTGAAGATCAATTTGGTTCAGTGTGATCGCTCTGACTTAGGGACAGCTGCAATTGGAGATGAACCAGGCTTTCATTCGAAATGGCTCTTAAGTTAGCCTTGTCCTGGTGCTCCACTTGTGCTCGACATAAGTGGTGAGCATTGAAGATCAATTTGGTTCAGTGTGATCGCTCTGACTTAGGGACAGCTACAATTGGAGATGAACCAGGCTTTCATTCGAAATGGCTGTTAAGTTAGCCTTGTCCTGGTGCTCCACTTGTGCTCGACATAAGTGGTGAGAACTGTGGATCACTGTGATCGGTCGACTAAAGAACCGCTGAAGTTGGAGATGAAGCTGGTTTTCATTGAAAATGGCTTTTAAATTAACGAAGTCCTTAGAAAGTTGTGGTCTTCTTCCATTTGTTCGTGATATAAATGCGAGGACTGTAGATCACTCTAACTAATACTTACAAAGGAGGTGATAAAATTCAAGTTAAACCAAGGTTTCAACAAAATAGGTCCTAAGTAAGCTTTTTCTTAAGTTAACTGAGACAAAGACGATGAGGACTGAGGATCAATATGGATCGGTGTGATCGCTCTGACTTAGAGACCTCTGCAATTGAAAATGAACCAAGTTTTCATTAAAAATGGCTCTTAAGTTAGCCAAGTCCTCACTCTGACTTAGGGACCGCTGCAACTGAAGATCAAATAGGCTTTCATTTAAAATGGATCTTCTATAACTTGTGGGCGTCATATATGACAAAACTGTGGATCACTGTGATCGGTCTGCCTAAAGAACGGCTCAAGCTGTAGATAAAGTTAGTTTTCATTTCAAATGACTCTTAAGTTAGCCTATGCCTAAGTAATTCGTGGTCTTCTTCCATTTGTTCGTGATATAAATGCGAGGACTGTAGATCACTCTAACGATTACTTTCAAAGGAGGTGATAAAATTCAAGTTAAACCAAGGTTACAACAAAATGGATCCTAGGTAAGCTTTTCCTTAAGTTAACTGAGACAAAGACGATGAGGACTGAGGATCAATATGGATCGGTGTGATCGCTCTGACTTAGAGACCTCTGCAATTGAAAATGAACCAAGTTTTCATTAAAAATGGCTCTTAAGTTAGCCAAGTCCTCCTGAAATATGCTTTCATTTAAAATGGATCTTCTATAACTTGTGCGCGTCACATATGGCAAGGACTGTGGATCACTGTGATCGGTCTGCCTAAAGAACGGCTGAAGCTGAAGATGAAGTTAGTTTTCAATTCGAATGACTCTTAAGTTAGCCTATGCCTAAGTAATTCGTGGTCTTCTTTCATTTCTGCGCGATATAAATGTCGAGGACTGTGGATCACTCTGACTAGTACTTACTTGGGAGATGTTAAAATTCAAAGTGAACCTGGTTTTCAACCAAAATGTCTCTTCAATTCGCCTAGTGCTAGTCCTTGTACCAATAAGAGCCCAATCATTCCGGGCGCCTTGATTCCTCTTGGCTTCAATAAAGAATTAAACCTAACCTAGCCTAGTCCTTAGTTAGTTGAGGTCTTCTTCCAGTTGTGCCCGACGAATTGATGGCCTTCAACCTGTACAGGACATTCAACTTTGCGTCCAATCTAGGAGTTCCTTTCGCTGACCCTTGAGACGCTAGTTGAGGGTGATTCTTTGCCTCTCTTAAGCTGCCCCTTTAGAGCTCACGCAGGCTTATGCGAATTCGAAATTCATCAAATTATCAAAAATTTCATTGAACCTTACATAACAGAGCCCTTGGGCTTTTGAGAACTGCTATTACGCAAAGACAATAGTTAAGCGTAGTACTGGGTCTTAATTTAAAATGCATTTCCCTGAACAGCCCGTTCACGCTAACGGTTCATGAGACCTGTGAAAGTTCGAAATTCATAAAAATACCAGAACATCATTAAACCTAACCTAACCTGGCTTTTAAGCACTTAAGAGCTGCATCTACACAGTGACCCTAGTTAAGAGCTGTCCTGGGTCTTAATCCAAAAGACTTCACTTAACCTGGCGCTTTATTCTAAGAACTGTGGGCATATGTGAGTTCAAAATTTTTCGAAATTTCCACATTCCATCGAACCTACCTAAACCTCCCCCTTAGGTACCTAAAAACTTCTACTTCCGTTCGTGATGGCAATGAGGACGGGTTTTCACTCGATTGGATTTTAAGAAACTGCCTTTCCAAGCAATGGTTATCCCTAAATAACCTGGGCTTCAAACGACAAGATTCTCAAATTATTACGGTCGATACTCGGCGTTTTAAAATATCAGGTCTTCCGTTGGGATTTTCTTTGTGGATTTGTATCGAAGGTTATACAGAACTTCACATGTTCCGCTCGATAATGGCAAGAATATGTACTTGTCATTGGCAAAGTCTAAGCTAAGGAAGTGTATCAAAACCGGCTTCTTTATTGCTCCTTAATAACCAACTTTTCGCTATGAAAAATGTGATAAGATATCATTGTCAGTTGGCGGTAAACAGGAGTGGTGATAAGGTCTATCCATGATATCACCTTATGACATATGTCGTAAGATCACTGCGATCTTATGATCGGCATTTGTCCTTTCCTTATTCTATGCACCAAGATAGAAAGAGTTTTAAAGGATAGATATTGGGTTTCCCTTACCTTGGGGATTCTATTGCTTTGACATTCACTTGACAGCTGAGTCACCTTGTCATAACCATTTCTGTCATCGAATCTTCCAATGGCTTATTACCGAGCTGGATGTGGTAGCAAACGGGTTCCGGGTGTAACCAACTTAGAAGGTATCCTCTTGACCTTTTCATCGATGTTGGGTTTGCCATATTAGTTGCCCCTACCTTGGGGATTCTATTTCTTTGATATTGAAGAAGTCACTCGACAGCAGAGTCACCTTGTCATAACCATTTCTGTCATCGAATCTTCCAATGGCTTATTACCGAGCTGGATGTGGTAGCAAACGGGTTCCGGGTGTAACCAACTTAGAAGGTATCCTCCTGACCTTTTCATCGATGTTGGGTTTGCCATATTAGTTGCCCCTACCTTGGGGATTCTATTTCTTTGATATTGAAGAAGTCACTTGACAGCAGAGTCACCTTGTCATAACCATTTCTGTCATCGAATCTTCCAATGGCTTATTGCCGAGCTGGATGTGGTAGCAAACGGGTTCCGGGTGTAACCAGCTTAGAAGATAACCTCTTGACCTTTTCATCGATGTTGGGTTTGCCATATTAGTTGCCCCTACCTTGGGGATTCTATTTCTTTGATATTGAAGAAGTCACTTGACAGCAGAGTCACCTTGTCATAACCATTTCTGTCATCGAATCTTCCAATGGCTTATTACCGAGCTGGATGTGGTAGCAAACGGGTTCCGGGTGTAACCAGCTTAGAAGGTAACCTCCGGTGTTGGGTTTGCCATACTAGTTGGCCCCACCTTGGGGATTCTATTTCTTTGATATTGAATAAGTCACTTGACAGCAGAGTCACCTTGCCATTTCTGTCATCGAATCTTCAAATGATATGTTACCGACCTGATGTGGTAGCATACATAGGCTCCGGCTGCAACCAGCTTAGAAGGAGAAGTTTTTTAGGAATCTAGAGTTGATCGAAAGGCACCTCTTTGCATAGATCTTTTTTTCTCTAACGAAAGTCTCGATGTCTTTCTGCATATTCTTCATATTCTGCACCGGCCTTGATGTATCAGGACTACCTTATCCTCTGATCAGGTTTCCGCATTTACGGAGGATACTTAAGCAAGGCATGGCTCTTTATAACATGCCCCATTGGAAGCTCATTAGACTTCAAAAATAGGTGTTGTAACCGCTGTTTTCAAATAGCTTCCAGTTTCTGGTTTAGGAGGATCTCACGTGCATTTGCCATGACTACCACGTACGTCTTATCAAGGTGGAGGATACTTAAGCAAGGCATGGCTCTTTATAACATGCCCCATTGGAAGCTCATTAGACTTCAAAAATAGGTGTTGTAACCGCTGTTTTCAAATAGCTTCCAGTTTCTGGTTTAGGAGGATCTCACGTGGATTTGCCATGACTACCACGTACGTCTGTCTTATCAAGGTGGTTCTCGAAACTTTTAACTTCATGGTAGTCCATCCTTTAACTCTGATCCTTTTTGTCCCCTTAACATCGTCTCCTTTCAAAATGTCTAACAATCTCTCTACCCTCCAGCACGCGAACCAGGAACCACCTCAGGATGTGAACACTGTCCATACGGAACAACATGCGATCCAACAACCGGCGCCTGCATCAAAGGTAAGTGTCACCATAACAATACCACTACTGTAGCATTTGTCAAAAAAATAACTCTGTAAATATAAAAAAAACAGTAAATTAACGTCGCACAAAAATTTTGCACCAAATAATATAAAAAATAAAATAAAAATGTAAAAATGAAATCACAAGCGACACATCCCCATTATGGAACTCTACCTCAGCATAACCTCAAAGCTTTGGTGGAGATAACCATCTCGATTATTTTTTTGTTTTTTGTAGAATTTGTAAATATACACTTTTTTGTTAACATTTTTGAAACACCAATTTTTATAAAAATGTAAATAATCTTTAGCGAATATAACTACCACTACCACTTCTTCCACTACCAATTTAACTGAAGTAACAAGTACTACTACCACTGCTACTACCACCATAACATATGCCACTCCCCCTAAACCGATTATCGATGAGGGTGATTATACTACTACTGATTCTACTAACTTAGTTACTCAAGAACCAACAACGGTATTGACACCGTCAAGCACCACCGACACTGCCGATACTACTACTACCAGCACTGCTTCATCGACAACACCGTCATCAGATGCGGCGGAGACCACAACCACCGTGACAACCACGGCACGAGTAAGTCCAATGACAACAACCACTGCGGAGAGTACAACGTCAGAAGATGTCTTCACAACAACGGAATCGGGTGAAGATACAAGTACTAAGACCGGTCTTACTAAAGGCTATCGCGATGGTGAGAATAACATAACAGAGACTATCTACCCACCGACAGAGGGTACCATTGACACGGTGACAGTGTCAAGCTCGACAAAGTCATACACGAGAGGGGAAGACGATTTAACCGGAAGTATAAGTCCTTCCACAACAGAAGGCAGAGTTGAGACAACAACAGAAGATAGAGTTGAGACAACAACCACTGGTCAAGTCGAAACAACAACCACTTTGGAAGAGTCGACAAGTTCCACAAGTTCCACAACAAAGAGTTCAGTTGATAAAAAAACCACAAGCACTAGAAAACCTCTAGATACATCTACAGACACCGATTTGGGTACAACAACACCATCCTCAACCCAACCGCCTTCAGCAACTACCGGACGTTCCACAGTGTTTGTCGAAAACACCAAACGCCCGTCGACACGTGGCGATACCTCCCTTGAATACGACTATTACAACATGACCACAATGATAGTCCACAACTATACAACGACCACAGAGAAATATGACTCCACGCTGGCCGTTATATCGGATGATACAACATCCCAGACATCAACCACAATGGCGGGATCAGATTTAGTCACAGACTCGTCGTCGACATCAACATCACCGACAACAGCCGGTGAGACGAGATCATCGGATTTCTTTGTCGAAATACCGACAACATCAGCGACCACATCTTCCTCCGAAGAAGAATTTCCAACCACATTGTCAGAGACAGATGTTGGTGTCATTGGACTGCGTAAAACATGTCTTAACAATACTAACTGCGGTTCTAAGGAACTATGCGTAGAGGGTCGTTGTCGTGCCATTTGTGATACACAAACTGATGATGGTGATAATATTGATTGTGTCACAGGTATAACATTAATACTTATTAACAATTTTTTTTTCTCCATAAAGTTCACAATATAATTCACATTTGGTTTAAAAAAAAGTAAACAAACAAAAAAAAACCGTTGCATTAGTTGTACATATATATAAATTTTTTTTTCAATTAATACAATAACTATGTAAATATTGTATATATACACAAAGTAATAGTTCACATGTATTTATTTATTTGTTTATCTGTCAATATTTGACAGTTTGTTGTATCTGTCAAAGGAGTTTTATTTTTTTTGACAGTTTGTTGTATTTTTTTTATTTTTATTGAAGATCTGTAAGAACACCTTTTTGGGTGATTTATTGTAGCTGTGGTTTGTTTGAGGGAATGACGTTTGGTGGAATGTCATTTCGCAACCTGTCAAGTTTGTGGAGAGTTTTTAATTATCGCTGGTAAAGCTTTTATAACCAGTTCAAGTAGCACTGATTTGATAATTCTTCTTCAAATGTCAAATGTCTATCGTTTAGTAGAGAATTTGTAGGCACTTTTGCTACTGTTAGTTTGACAGAAATTCCTCGATATAATTTTTCTTCTGAGTCTTTATTGTAATTGCAGACATGCAGTGGATGATTATTTCTTCGTTTATTGAATCTGAGCTGCAAATTTCAACTTTCAAAAACGTTCTATTTATTAAATTTTCTCAAACCTATAACGCTCAAGGAGCGGCCTTAGATGATGTGCCCTCTGCTCTCGAATTGCTGTACATTGTACAAGGTGGCGCAAAAACAACTTTCCGATGTTTTTGGCTGTAATTTAAAAAAAATTAAAAAACTTTGATTCTTCTTGTGGATTATTTTTATTTGGTCTTTTAATTGTTCATTGTTTATTAACGTGTATTTCGCATGTATTTACTATACAAATGTCAAAACAGAACTGACATAAGGGGCCAATCGCAAAATTTATAGCACTTTCTGATAGGAGGATTACTTTTGCGCCACCTTGTATAAGGTGCGCCATCATTTATGTCGGTATTTCAATACCAAATAACTTTAAAAAAACGACCAATTTCCATATATGAGGGTATTTTTCTTAAATTTATCTCTTCCAATATATTTCGAATAGTTTTTGAATTCAACATCAATCAAGTTGAAGCCTCTATAGAGCAAAATAAGACGTGGCCTTCTTGCCGCTTTTTCCATCACTTTTTCAAGCATCTTGCGCGATATAGCGATGATTTCTTCAGGAATGTTTGCCATAAGCTCGTCAATGGTCTGAGGCTTGTTGGGGTACACTTTTCTTCCCTAATAATCCCACAAAAAGATGTCTAGAGGGGTCAAATCTTGAGATCTGAGTTTCAAGTCAATTTCGCCATTTTTTGACAGGATCTGACAGGAAGTTGCACCGTCTTATGCAAACAAGTAACTTACTTACTTTCTAACTTAAATGGGGGTACATTCCGTAATGAATCTGGACCTCAACCAAGATGCCTCTCCAATTAGCCGGGTCCTTAGCCAACTTCCTGCAGTTGCGCACTTCAAGTAGGTTGAGGTCGGTTTCTTTTTGTGCGCCACTTAAGGCGAGGTCTTCCTCTACTGCGTCCGACGTCTGGCTGGGCATCAAAGAATCTGCGAGTCGGAGTTTTGGTGTCTTTTAGTTTTACATATCCTAGCCATATTAAACGTCGAATATGGGGTTTTTGGACTAAGATTACCAGTCGTTCTGGATATCCTAGCCATATCAAACGTCAAATGCGGAGTTTTTTGGACTAGCTGTACAGCTTGTATGGTTTTTGTTGAGGTTGAATCTTTTTCTCCATAGCCAGTAACCGTCCAGGATTTTTTTTACACATTTTGGGGCAGAGATAATGAGCCATTGACTTGTTTGCCTTCTCTGAGAAAAATCGGCCCAATGATGAGTTTTGACGCAATCGCCGGCTCAAAAAGTAACTTTTTAGTCACCAAATGGTGTTCAATGGGTCTCGTTTGGATTGATTCTCCACACGGCCCCAGGACATCAAAATGTTCTTCCAAAAATCATGTCCAGTGTCCACCATTCAAGATATTGAGCCAACATACGCCGATATCGATTCCCATAGACTGTTTTGCCTGCTCTGATGAAAATCGGCCCAATGATGAGTTTTGATGCAATCAGGCTCAAAAAGTCACTTTTTGCTCACCCAATGGTGTTCCATGGGTCTCGTGTGGATTGATTCTCCACATGGCCCCAGGACATCAAAATGTTCTTCCAAAAATCATGTCCAGTGTCCACCATTCGAGATAATGAGCCAACATAATGGCGATATAGATTCCCATCGACTGTTTTGCCTTCTCTGAGGGAAATCGGCCCAATGATGAGTTTTGACGCAATCCCCGGCTCAAAAAGTCACTTTTTGGTCAACAAATGGTGTTCCATGAGTCTCGTGTGGATTGTATCTCCACATGGGCCCAGGCCATCAAAATGTTCTTTCAAAAATCATGTCCAGTGTCCATCATTCAAGTGACTGCTTGGCCGTATTCCAAGCGACGATGGAGGGCCTGCCGGCAATATTCTTTGAGTCGAGTCAATTGCACAAAAGCAAATCATCCTTCAAAATGGGCCGCGAAATTCTGAAGGCGGTGACATACCGAAATAAAAGATGACACACCCTGTTTATTCGGTAACAAAAAAAAAACTTTTGGTACTGCGTTGTTCGTGTTTCTGGTGGATGAACAGACATACTGAACAGACATACTGTTTGACCCACAACTAGGGATTATTTCTCTAAAATCCCTCGAACATATGGCGGTATAGTTCCTGTTAAAAGGAGGCAGGTCTACTACAACTCTTATCTAAGGCAGATGGTGCTTATTGAAGTGAAACATCTTTTGGGACGATGTTAAGTGAATTTTATGAAACGAAAAAGTGATCAATCGCTCCCTCCCTGTTTATCACCTTCATAGTGTATTTATCTCATTCTCTTACAAATCAACCAGCATACGGGTTTACTTCTACCGCGTGTGAACTCACAACAGGTTTTGTTGAAATAAGGGAAGAATCGTCCATATGGATACACCTCGTCTTTTAATAGAGTTTAGTACAATATTCAAGCCCTGGTAGTACTTGGGCTTTATAGAGAAAACGAAGCTGTGCTGGAGTAAAATATTTCTTGGCTCTCGAAATGAAACTTAACTTTGAAGCTGCTGACTTGGCAACAGAGGTTAGATTTTGTTTCCATTACACATCTGACCCGATTGGGATGAATGCATAGATTCTTCTCTCTTCTCACGGCTGTATCCTCCATTTCGATTTGTGGAACTGTGGACTTGAACATTCTTTTAAACGCTGTATGCTGCGTTTTCTTTGATTATTTCATTCTATTAGCTTTGTTTATAGAGCAGATTTATCCGCATCTCATCTATTTTTTTTATTAGTCCCTAACATAGTCCTGTCATCTGCAAAACTAAAAAAAACCGTTATCACGAAAAGATTACTAATGTGCAGCAGAAATATATTAGATGAGAGAATTGTTCCTTGTGGTACCCCAGTATTTATAGACAATCGATCTGAGGAAACGCCATCCACCACTACTTGGAAGGATCTGTCTTTAAGAAAGTTTCCCATCCAGCCGAACAGTATTAGAGGAAGTTCGTATCCTGCCAATTTACTAGCAAATCCATTTGGCAAATTCGATCGAAAGCTTTGGAAATATACAGCGCAGTGGTTCTGATTCTCCATGATTTTCAATACAAGCGTTATATAACTTCACAGGTCGCCAGTTGGGCGTTTCATTTGTAAGGGAGTTGCCGACTAGGATTTCGAATTAATTGGGTTTAACTTTGCAGTGTAGAATCCTGAAAATGTCGTCGTAACTAACAGCATATTTGCATTGAAATGAGTGTTGTTTTCCAAAGATCAGCCCCAATGGCTGCGTTTACACCGTGGGCAATAAACGCTACGAAAATCCCTGCTATTATAGCAGTTACGTCAGTTGAATTTATGGTGATATCTAACGGATGGTAGAATAAACTGCAAAATTTATTATTGTCCAGGTCACCTAAATAAGTGGACTGATCTAAAGAATTTAGTCCTTTTTTGATGTGTTTACACCGATGTCACTTACATCAAATGTATGCATAGTCCCTGGTATTGTCCACGGTGTAAACGTAGCCAATGTTTCCCGCGAAAAATTGAAGGCACCTTGTGGCATGTGGCGCTATCTTGTTCAAACCATTTCTGTCAGGTCAATGTCATTCTACTAAGAAACCAAGAAGTAAGAAATCGTGTTTCCATAGCGCTCTCCACTGAGGGTAACATTCTGGCAGACATGGTCCTTAATAATATATGGGCCGATGATTTCACCAGCCCATAAAGCACACCAAACTGTGAGTTTTAGTGGTTGTAAGGGCATCTGGACAAAGGTTTTTGGTTTTTCTCAATTCGAAATTCGGCAATTTAACTTGTTTACACATCCGCCATCTTGTTGAAACCAAAGCTCTGTCACGTCAATGTCATTAAACTGAGGAATGAAGAGGTCAGAAATCATCTTTCCATGGTCCTTAAAGAAATATGGGGCAAAGATTCCACCATCCCATATCTAAAGCACACCAAACTGGGAGTTTTAATAGTTGTAGGGGCGTCTCGACAAAGTCTTCTGGGGTTTCTCCACTAACAATTTCGGCAAATTTGCTTGTTGACACATCCGCCATCTTGTTGAAACCAAAGCTCTGTCACGTCAATGTCATTAAACTGAGGAACGAAGAGGTCAGAAATCATGTTTCTTTTGCACTCTTCATCAAGGAAACCGTTTTGGAAGGTATGATCCTTAAAGAATTATGGGCCCATGATTCCACCAGCCCATGAAGCACACCAAACTGTGAATTTTAATGGTTGTAAGAGCTGCTCGATGAAGTCTTCTGGGTTTTCTTCACTCCGAATTCGCAACTTTTCTAGTTTACAAATCCTTTTAACCAAAAATTGGCCTAATCGGAGTACAAAATTTTGCGTTGAAAATAAGGACCAAGCTGAATCATGTTTTCGGCCCATTCACCGAACCTACGAAGCGTATAACGGTTTACGCAGATTCAACTCTTACACAAGCTGAATCTTAAAAGCTTTTAAGCCAAAATCTTCCACAAAATCGATGGGCATAGCTGCGATTTCTGTACACGACGGCGAATCGACTTATTCGGATTCTCCTCAACACTGCGGTCCACAACGGACATAACTTCGTCTGTAAGCACTCATTTTCGTCTTTGGGGATGCGTCTTGTCCACTAGAATGTACATGGCGGAAAAGCGACTCATCGTGTTCCGAATAACTTGCTCAGATGGACGATCATGTCGACCGTAAAATAGACGTTGCGCACGATAAGTTTGGCGAGCCAAACCATGGTTTTCAGAATAAATCTGCACAATTTGCACGCGTTGTTCTGGCCTTATTCTATTCTTCGTAAAATGACAGAACGTACCAACCACAAATCAACTTTCAACTGTTAAAATGACAATCTGCAGACCTTTATTCAACTGTCAAAATGACAATCTGTAAAAAAAGTGCTGCCAAACCTCCAAAAAACTCAATTTTTGAGAAGCAACTCATTTGGCTACCCATTGCCCAAACTTCTTCAATTTTTGTCCGAAATTGTATAAAATTTACAAAATAATCTTCGGATAGTTCTATGACGTAAAATATGCTAAATTGACAGTTTTATAGTCTTATTCTTCGAGCTATTTTGATGAGTTCATCGCGAATTAGCTTTAATATGCAAAACTGACATTTGGTCAATGTTTTGCTTCGAGTTACTTTGGTGAGTTCAGTGCAGATCTGCTGACAGATTGATAGCAAAATTTTCGTGTTAAAATCTGACCTGGAATTCCACTTTTTTCAATATAACAACAGCAAATCTTTTGTTTGGTCTGTGTGTCAAAAGATTTGCCATTGTTGCTATTTTCTCCAACGAAATGCGCAAACTAACTCACTTAGTATGGCTACTGTGGAGGTTTCATGAATGCTATTTAAGATAAATGCAGTGGTCACTTCAGGGATGGCCGTTATTTTTATAAATTAAAAAAAAATTAAAAATAGTTCCATCTCTGATGCTCTTGAATCTCCGAAACCTCCCTCAGCTCAATCGCCCATTGACCAAATCCTCCGATTCGAGCTACATCTGCTGACAAATACCCAGTAGTTCTTCACAGGATGTTTGATGTCAAATTGTATAAATGCTGCTCCACAGGTGTCTCAATCCTAACCTTCATTCCTTCACCTAAACCACAGTTACTACTTATTTACGTAAAATTTTGTACAAACATTGCTCTCATTTAAATTTTTTTTCTAATTCGTTTAACTATTAAAAAATTGTTGTTATGCATACATAAAACAACCATAACATCATTCATTCATTTAAATTTTTTTAATTAATTTGTTTTTTCTAACCAACAATCTAACCCTTCTAATCGCGAGCAGAATCTCCCGGCACAGCGAAGATCCCCGAACCATGTCAATCGAACAATGATTGCATTGAATCCGAAGCTTGTTATATGGGTCTGTGTCAGGATCCGTGTGAGTTTGCTAATGTGTGTGCACCAACGGCTAAATGCGTGGCTAAAATGCATAGACCGATATGCTCATGCCCTAAGGGACATGAAGGTAATCCGACCGTTAAATGCACGCCACTGGAATCAAGTAAGAAATTAACCCTTATTAACTGCTTTTTAACTATTTAAAATGAAAAACAAATTTCGAGGTTATGTACCATACACACGAAGAGTCCTTCGTCCTTTGATTTGAAATTTTTTCAACCTTTAGACTCTCTAAGCCTTTTTTTGACAGCACTTTGGGAGCCCATTGTCTTATACACAAATGTCTCTTTCTTTGTACTTCTCTTTCCCGCACCTTCTTCCCACCACCTGTCACACAGTTGAATGCACCCGCAATGAAGATTGTGCCATAACGGAGGCTTGCATCGGCGAGAAATGTCAACATCCCTGCGATGTGCACAATCCTTGCACACTCAACGCTGTCTGTATAAACACAAATCACGGTTCCGATTGCAGTTGTATAGATGGATACCAGGGCAATGGTTTCGTTGGATGTCAACCAGGTTTGTATAGATGGAGCCACGATCTCAAGGACGCCATATGACTTGTACATTTTTTTTTGTTTCTCTTCACCTTCTCTGTAACACTGTATATATCGACCACGCCCATTTCCATGCTTTGCGATATCTAGCTCTGGACTATCAGCCAATTTGTCAATACAACGAGGACTGTCCACCGGATAAGCTTTGCGACAGACTGAACCGACGATGTGTCAATCCATGTATGGAAGACTCCTGTGGAGAGAATGCCGAATGTATACCAGTCAATCATGGTATTGATTGTCGCTGCCTCAATGGATTTGTTGGAAACGCGTATGTGGAGTGCCAACAAGTTCAAGGCTGTCGGGCGAACTCGGAGTGCAGCTCAAATGAAGCCTGTATCAATGGAAAATGCGCGTCACCTTGTAAGTGCGGCTCGAACGCTCTCTGCGATGTGATTAACCACCGCGGAGTGTGTAAGTGCCCACCAGGATACGCTGGAAGACCTGAAATCGCTTGTAATCCACCAACAAACCCATGCGAACCGAACCCATGTGGAGTGAATGCTCTCTGTGAGTTGGATGGAGGCAATCCGATATGTTACTGTCCAAAGGGATTGACCGGAAATCCTTTCAAGAATTGCAGTAAGTATAACATTGCTAACTCTGAGACCATGTCCTTAATTGCCCCCTTTTCAGTTCCTGAGGGAGATGAATGCTCACCGAACCCATGTGGGCCAAACAGCGGATGCCGCGTGGTGTCAAACTCTCCGATTTGCTTCTGTTTGCCGGAGTATGAAGGAACACCACCTAGCGTACCCTGTCAGTTACCTAGCAATCCATGCGAATCTTCACCCTGCGGACCAAACACCCAATGCACAGTCCTTAGCAATGGATTCTCAAAGTGTACCTGCTTGCCGGGATATGTGGAAAGCCCCAATACCATCCGAGGCTGTATTGAACCTGTCAACCCCTGCGATCCAAGCCCATGTGGACCGGGAGCAGTATGTGACTCTGGTCGCAACCCTGTCTGCTTCTGTCCCGACAACATGGTTGGTAATCCATTCAAGCTCTGCACACAGCCAACCGTCACGACTGAGTTGTGTAGCCCCGGTCCTTGTGGCCGCAATGCTGACTGTTATATCGTTGAAAACCGAGAACAATGCTACTGCCAATCCGGCTATATCGGCGATCCCTATGGCGGATGTCGTGAACCACCACAAAGCGTTTGCGAACCAAACCCATGCGGACCAAATGCCTTCTGCTCCATCCAAGGATCACAACGAGTGTGCAGCTGCCCCGAAGGTCTTGTTGGTGATCCCAACAGCTCTGAGGGCTGCCAAAGATACGAATGCCAGCTGGATAGCGACTGTACAAATGACAAAGCCTGTATGGGCTTCAAATGTTACGACCCATGTCCCGGAGCTTGTGGCATCGATGCCAATTGTCGCGTTGAATCACACCGCCCTGTATGCTCCTGTAACCCTGGCCTCAGTGGAAATCCAGGAATACGTTGCTTCTCCATGGAAGCACCCAAGACACCAAGTAAGAACCCATGTTACCCAAGCCCGTGTGGATTGAACAGCGAGTGTAAGGTCATGAACCATCGTGCCGTTTGTTCATGCCTGCCTGAGTACCTTGGAGATCCACAGAGCGGATGCCGTCCAGAATGTGTTATCAACTCCGATTGTGGCCCCACAAACTCGTGTATCAACAGGAAGTGTATCGATCCCTGCGCTGGAAACGTGTGTGGATTGAACGCCATCTGTAGGGTAAACCAACACACTCCGACCTGTGTCTGTATCGATGGATACGCTGGTGATGCTTTCCTGCAATGTGTTCAAATAGGAGTGCTGAAGAACGTGTCAAGAGACCCTTGCGCACCATCACCATGCGGGCCAAGAGATGTGTGCACAATCTATGGCGATGGAGTCGCGCTCTGCGATCCCTGCTTTGGAGCTGAAGCAATCTACAATCCTCGCTGTCGCCCTGAATGTCTCGCCAACTCTGACTGTCCCTTCGACAGGGCTTGTGTGAATCAGAAATGTTTAGACCCTTGTCCAGGATCTTGTGGCCGCAATGCCATCTGCAATGTCTACGAACATAGGCCAATCTGTTCCTGTCCGCAAGGACTTTATGGAAACCCATACGAATACTGTACCATGCCATCAACCATCACACCATCAAAGGATGAAACCTGCAACACCGTTCGCTGTGGAGCCAATGCCGATTGCAAGCGCCGCAATGGTGGTCTAGCCTGTATCTGCAAGAAGGGTTACTTTGGTGATCCTCTAATCGGATGCCGTCCCGAATGTGTCCTGAACTCTGACTGCCCAATGGATAAATCTTGTGTCAACACTCATTGTGTAGATGCCTGTGTTGGAGTTTGTGGTCTGCATGCAATGTGTCGCGTCGTCAATCACGCGCCAGTATGCACCTGTCAAGAGGGTTACATGGGTGACGCCTTTACTGCCTGTCATCCATTCTACCTGCCACCACTCGATAAGAAGGGTCCATCTAATCCATGTGAACCCTCACCGTGTGGACCCAACAGCCGTTGCATGTCAACACATGATGGCTACGCTGCATGTTCCTGTCTGCCCGGATACAGGGGTGCTCCACCAGTCTGTCAAGCAGAATGTGTGGTTAGCTCTGAGTGTCCCCTTAACAAGGCTTGCATCAATCAAAAATGTATCGATCCCTGTCCGGGAACATGTGGAATTGGAGCTCGTTGTGAAGTCCTTAACCACAATCCACTTTGCGGCTGTGAACCTGGCTTCGAGGGAGATCCGTTTGTATCCTGCTCACGTATTCCAACTGAAGTGACACCAACCAAACGTCCGAAGAATCCATGTCTGCCATCGCCCTGTGGACCAAACTCCATCTGTCAAGTGAAACAAGGACGCCCGGTATGCTCATGTGTGGCCAATTACATCGGAAGTCCACCATACTGCCGGCCCGAGTGTACTCTTAACAGCGAATGTGCTTTGGACAAGGCTTGCATTCAAGAGAAGTGTCAAAATCCATGCGCCAACACCTGCGGTCTTAATGCTCGCTGTACTGTCATCTCGCATTCGGCTCACTGTAGCTGTGACGATGGCTTCGAAGGCGATGCTTTCGTTGGATGTTCCAGGACCCCAGATAGTAAGTATATTCTCGATTCCTAACTCCAATTAGTCTATATGACCACTTGTCCTCTTTGTAGAACCAAAAGATCAAATTGACCCCTGCTACCCGAGTCCATGTGCTGAGAACGCTGTCTGCTCAGAACGCAATGGCGCTCATCGTTGTACGTGTATCGAACCGTACATCGGTGATCCCTACACAACCGGATGTCGCCCAGAATGCGTCTACAACTCTGAATGTCCATCGGCACTGGCTTGCATCAAGCAACATTGCCGTGATCCATGTGTCGGTACCTGCGGATCTAATGCCGAATGCGCGGTGGTAAACCATGTTCCAACATGTAGCTGTCAACGCGGTTACGAGGGTGATCCATTCACCGGTTGTAAACGTGAATCATCGTACCGTAAGTTTGGCGAAAAGCCTCAAACCCTGAGCTTGGCAGTAAGTTTTTTTTTTTCTTCTAGCTATGCGTCCATTAAGTCCATGTGAGCCATCACCTTGCGGTCCGAACAGTCTTTGCCGTGTGATTGATGGTCGTCCAACGTGCTCATGCCAAGTTGGATACTTTGGATCTCCACCAACCTGCCGTCCCGAATGTGTTGTCAGCTCCGAGTGCAATCAAAATCTGGCCTGTATCAATCAGAAATGCGTTGATCCTTGTGCTGGAACTTGTGGTTTCAATGCCAAGTGTCAAGTGGTGAATCACAACCCGATTTGCTCCTGCCCTGCTGACTTCATTGGAGATCCCTTCGAACAGTGTGTACCTAAACGTGAGTATCTTTGAACAGTCCTTACAAGAATCCTTTACCAAACTCCATTTTTGAAATCTCCCTTCAGCCGTTGAACCACCACGCAAGGTCAATCCATGCATTCCCAGTCCATGTGGACCTAACTCCGAGTGTCGCGAGATGGACAGCCGTGCTGTCTGTACTTGCTCCACGGGAATGTTTGGTGCTCCACCAAATTGCCGACCAGAATGTGTCATCCATCAAGATTGTCCATCAAACCGTGCCTGCATACGACAACGTTGCGAAGATCCCTGCATCGGTGCATGCGGCTTCAATGCCATTTGCAGCGCCCAAAATCACAAACCTATTTGCTCCTGTATTGAGGATCATGAAGGTGATCCTTATGCCGGTTGCAACATGCGTCAAGGTAAGTCTAGTCGTGTAAGATTCCCTCAAACTCTACGTAGCCATTTCTCATTGATATTTCCGCACTTCACCTCCTTCACTTTGCATGTTTTGATTTCATTTTCCTATATGTATGTGTAAATATCATTTTATCCTTCTCTTTGTATATGTATTTCTTCATAAAAAAAAAACATTAGTGGTGCCAGAGATCGCTGATCCTTGCCATCCATCGCCATGCGGATCGAATGCTATTTGTAAGGAACGAAACGGTGCCGGTTCATGTACTTGCATGCAAAACTATTTTGGTGATCCTTATTTGAACTGTCGTCCCGAGTGTGTCCAAAACTCGGACTGTCCTCGCGCCAAGTCTTGTGTAAATATGAAATGTGTGGATCCGTGTGTAGATCTGTGCGGCATCAACTCCGAGTGTCGCGTGAACAATCATCTGCCTGTTTGTAGTTGTTCTCCGGGATATACTGGAAATCCGTTAAGGATATGCCATCCTATACCTGAAAGTAAGATCAATGATCCTCCCAAATAGACTCTCTCTCTAACATTAGCAACGCCCATACATTTTTTTAGTTAAAGCAGTCGAGCCTGTTCGAAATCCATGTAGGCCGTCACCCTGCGGGCTGTATAGCACATGTCAGGTTAATGCAAATCGCGCGGTTTGCTCGTGTCTTCCCGAATATATGGGCCGACCACCGAATTGTCGACCCGAGTGTGTTATCAGCTCGGAGTGTCCTTCAGCCAAGGCTTGCATGAATCAACGATGTATAGATCCATGCCCTGGAACTTGTGGCAACAATGCCAGATGTAGGGTTACCAATCATTCACCGATTTGTACCTGCGCTAGAGGCTACACTGGTGATCCGTTCACACAGTGTATTCCCGTTAAGAGTAAGAAATATGCAAACCATCTACCTAGGGTGTTACTTTACAGCTTTCCTAACTTTTTAGTTCAACCAATCCCACAAGACCCTATTATACCCGCCAATCCATGTGTACCATCACCATGCGGTTCAAACTCCCACTGTAGGGTGGCCAACTCAGGGGCCGTATGCTCTTGTGCGGCCAACTACATTGGCAGACCACCGAACTGTAGACCAGAATGTACCATCAGCTCAGAATGCCCCTCACACATGGCGTGTATGAACGCCCGTTGTGCCGATCCCTGTGTGGGATCATGTGGATCAAACGCTGTATGCCATGTTCGTTCACATGCTCCAATCTGCATGTGTGAACAGGGCTATACTGGCGATCCATTCTCAGGATGCTATCGCGAAGTTCAACGTAAGAACGATAGAGAGCCCTTCTTTGTAGCCCAGTTTATTATAGATTCCGAATTTTCAGGCCTCCCTGAACCTGTTATGCCTTGTAATCCATCTCCATGCGGCTTGAACGCCATCTGTCAGGAGCGCAACCGCGCCGCTGCCTGTAAATGCATACCCGAGTACTTCGGAGACCCATATGTCGAATGTAGACCTGAATGTGTCATAAACAGCGACTGTCCCAAGTCTAGAGCATGTGTTAACAACAAATGCGTCGATCCTTGCCCTGGAATGTGTGGCTACAACGCCGAATGCGGAGTTGTTAACCATTCGCCACATTGCGACTGCCTGCCTGGCTACACTGGAAATCCAATTAGTGGATGTCGACTTATCCCGCCAGAGCCCAGTAAGCCCCACAAATACTAACCCCTACTCAGTGTCTTATACTCACGATCCACACACAATCCACAGTTACGCCAATCGCCCAGATCAACCCATGTCAGCCGAGCCCCTGTGGACAGTATAGCAACTGTCGACCCATCAACGGTCACGCCGTCTGCTCGTGCATATCGTCTTATATTGGCGCCCCACCCAATTGCCGACCGGAATGCATGTCCAGTTCCGAATGTGCCCAGGACAGGTCTTGCATCAATCAACGCTGCAAAGATCCCTGTCCAGGTACATGCGGTCTGAACGCCAAATGTCGGACCGTCAATCATAACCCGATATGCTCGTGTATGGCCGGATTCACCGGTGACCCGTTCCTGCGCTGTATATACGAGGAGAAGAGTAAGCCACGACGACGACCTCACCGATCACGCTTTGCATGCTCATACTTTGCTTTTTTATCTTTTTCTATCTCTTGCATGTTTGTTCACGGTTATGTGTAGAAATCATCCCCATTGCTAAGGATGCCAATCCATGTGTGCCAAGCCCGTGCGGGCCAAACTCACAATGCCGGGTGGTTGGTGACAACGAGCACGCTGTGTGCTCGTGCTTACCGAATTACATTGGACGCGCGCCGAATTGTCGACCCGAGTGTACATCGAATTCCGAGTGTCCCGGCAATCGGGCCTGCATTAATCAAAAATGTCAGGATCCTTGCGTCGGGTCATGCGGTTCGTTCACCACTTGCATTGTAAATAAACATAGACCCGTGTGCCGTTGCCTTGATCATTACTCGGGTGATCCATTCTCAGGGTGTAGCCCGATAAGTAAGCTTTGGTTATAGCGGCAGATTTATCGACGGACCTCCTAATGGTGTCGTTTTTTCCTTTTGTCTGACAGTTGAAATTCCCCCGGAAAAGGCTGAGCCATGCAACCCATCGCCATGTGGAGCCAATGCCGTCTGTAAGGAACGTAATGGTGCTGGTTCGTGTACTTGCTTAGCGGATTACTTCGGTGATCCGTATAGTGAATGCCGACCAGAGTGCGTCTTGAATACAGACTGTGCCAAGAATAGGGCTTGTGTCAACAATAAATGTGTCGATCCATGTCCTGGAGTTTGCGGTGTCGCAGCCGAATGTCACGTCATCAATCATTCGCCAAGTTGCAGCTGTCCATCAGGATTTACTGGAAATCCATCGGAATATTGTCGTCAGAAACCAATTCGTATGTTAACCATCTGCTACCCGTCGAAATACTGATCGACTGAATTTCATTGAACATTTTTTAGAACACCTACCTGTCGAACCGTGCAGACCTTCACCATGTGGCCCGTACAGCAATTGCCGCGAGGTGAATGGTCATGCGGTCTGCTCTTGCATCCAAAATCATATTGGTACTCCGCCAGCCTGTCGACCAGAGTGTTCCGTTAGCTCGGAGTGCTCTCAAGATAAGGCGTGCATAAACTTGCGTTGCGTAGACCCATGCCCAGGCACCTGCGGCCAACAGGCTCTTTGCAAGGTGACAAATCACAATCCGATTTGTTCCTGTCCCTCAGGTTATAGCGGTGATCCGTTCATACGCTGCATCAAGGATGACAGTAAGACTGTTTTTTTGTTTTACGACTTCCTACAGCCCTCACTTATGAAAATTTCATTCATAGTAGAACCCAAGATTCCGGTTCGCCAAAGCAACCCATGTGTCCCCACACCGTGTGGACCAAACTCACAGTGCCGTGAGGTTGGTGAGACACCTGTCTGCTCGTGTGCACCCAACTTCATCGGTCGGGCACCAAACTGCCGCCCTGAATGTACCATCAACTCTGAGTGTCCTGCCAATTTGGCTTGCATTAATGAACGCTGCAAGGATCCATGTCCCGGATCGTGTGGCTTCAATGCCTACTGCAACGTTGTCAACCACTCACCAGTTTGCACCTGCGAAGTCGGTTTCATGGGAGACCCATTCTCTGGATGCAACCCCACACGTAAGAGATGTCAACTCTCTTAATTAGCCGCAAGTCTCTAAACCCCAATTTTGTCCTCTCAACAGCACTCGCTATCCCAGATGAAAAAATCAGCCCCTGCAATCCATCACCCTGCGGACCGAATGCTCAGTGTAAGGAACGCAACGGTGCCGGCTCATGTACCTGTCTGCCAGAGTACTTTGGTGATCCGTATAGCGGATGTCGTCCCGAATGTGTCGCCAACACCGATTGTCCACGCGACAAGTCCTGCAACAACAACAAGTGCGTTGATCCGTGTCCCGGCGTTTGCGGACGCAATGCTGAATGCCGTGTCGTTAATCACTCTCCCAACTGTAACTGTCTGCCTGGCTTCACAGGAAGTCCACAAAGCGCGTGTCGAGAAATTCAAGAATTACCTCCACAACCAAGTATGAGACTCTAACCAAAAGCTTTTACTAACCCCCCTGTAACTGAGTGAATTCTATATGTGCCCCTCTCTCTTCTATCGAATTCATAGAACAACCTGAAAATCCGTGTGTTCCATCGCCCTGCGGTCCTTCCAGTCAGTGTCGCGAAATCAACGGTCATGCTGTATGCTCTTGCCAGGCTAGCTTTATTGGCTCGCCACCAAATTGCCGACCAGAATGTGTTGTCAGCTCTGAGTGTGCACAAGATCGCTCATGTGAGAATCAGAAATGTGTTGATCCTTGCCCCGGTACTTGTGGCAATGAAGCACGCTGTCAAGTTATCAATCATTATGCTGCATGCTCCTGTCCCCCAGGTTTTACGGGAGATCCCTTCAATAGATGTGAAAAGATTTTATGTAAGCATGTTGGACTATGTAGTTCTTGATTTTTCTGGGCAAGGGAGTTTGTCGGAAAGACCCTATATCTGGCCTTAAAAAGAGCTCGAAAAGTCACAAATCATTCGAAATGAATTCAACTTTGCATGTTAGAAATTTCAGCCAAAACGGGACATTCTGTCCGACAAGCTCCCTCTCCCACCTATGGTATTTCCTTCACTATTTGCATGTCCTTATATATTTTTTTGTGTTTTTTTATTTTTTTTATTTTTATGAATGTATTGTCTATCCACCTATATCTACTACTACTATCCTGCCTGCAAAAATCAACCTATATACCTATACACACATATATAGTAGATAAACCTAAAGTCCCGACTGGTAATCCTTGTGTGCCATCTCCATGTGGTCCCAACTCGAAATGTCTCGAAGTTGGTGACTCGCCTGCATGTTCCTGCCTACCCAACTATATTGGACGGCCGCCAAATTGTCGACCCGAATGCATTAGCAGCTCGGAATGTCCGGCCAATTTGGCGTGCATCAATCAAAAATGTAGTGATCCTTGTGCGGGTGCTTGTGGTATACACACCTTGTGTACTGTCACCAAGCATAATGCACAATGTCAATGTGACAGCGGGTATACCGGAGATCCATTCTCTGGTTGTTCGATTGTACAAAAAAGTAATGAGTCCCAAAAATTGTAGCCCTACCCCATGACTAATCGATTTGTTGTTTTTCTATCCCTTCCCCTGCTCATTTTTAGTACAACCAACTGAAGAACCAAGGAATCCATGCAATCCATCACCATGCGGAGCTAATGCCGTTTGTCGAGAACGAAACGGAGTTGGATCATGTACTTGCGTGCCGGAATACTTCGGAGATCCGTACAGCGGATGCCGCCCGGAATGTGTCCAAAATTCAGATTGCGATCGGTCAAAGGCTTGCATTAACAACAAGTGTCAAGATCCATGTCCAGGAGTGTGTGGCTTGAATGCCGAGTGTAGAGTCTTGAATCATGCGCCAAGTTGTCTGTGTATCGAAGGATTTACTGGAGATGCTCATAGAGCTTGTGCGGTCATTGAAACTGTTACGGAGGCACCAAAGAACCCATGCCAGCCACCACCATGTGGACCATACAGTCAGTGTCGCGAAATCAACGGACACGCTGTGTGCTCTTGTAACGACGGGTACATTGGAGCGCCGCCATCTTGTAAGCCCGAATGCGTTGTTAGCTCAGAATGCCCACAAAACCGAGCTTGCATCAACACGAAGTGTAACGATCCATGTCCAGGAACGTGTGGATCCAGCGCCAGGTGTCAAGTTGTCAATCATAACCCGATTTGTACATGTCCTCCGGGAATGACTGGAGATCCATTCGTCTCATGCATCGAGCAAGTCGATCAAACACGTGATCCACAAAATCCATGCGTTCCATCGCCATGTGGTCCAAACTCACTATGTCGCCAGATCGGTGATCAAGCGGCGTGCTCATGTCAATCAAACTACATCGGCCGTCCACCAAATTGCCGCCCAGAATGCACAAACAACGACGAGTGCCAGAATAACTTGGCTTGCCAGAATGAACGGTGTGTGGATCCATGTCCAGGATCTTGTGGAAACAACGCCATCTGTAAGGTGGTACAACACAACCCAGTGTGCTCTTGCTCAGATGGTTATGAAGGAGATGCGTTGATAGGCTGCTCTTTGATTCCACCAGTGATTCCAAAGACACAACCAACGACCCCATGTGAACCATCACCATGTGGACCCAACGCGGAATGTCGCGAACGAAATGGAGCTGGAGCTTGCTACTGCCACGAAGGATACGACGGTAATGCCTACGACACTGATCGTGGTTGCCGAAGAGAATGTGAGGCCAACGACGATTGCCAACTCATGCAGGCATGCGTTCGCTTTAAGTGCGTCGATCCGTGCGAGAACATCTGCGGGGAATACGCTATTTGTGGAGTCGAAAATCATGTGCCGACCTGTACCTGCCCACCAGGGCTTACCGGAGATCCATTCTTCCAGTGCAAAGAGGTTCGAATTGTCCCGAAAGTAGAGAACCCATGTGTTCCATCGCCATGCGGACCGAACAGCATCTGTCGCAACATCAACAGTCAAGCGGTTTGCTCCTGCCAGAGCGGATTCATCGATTCACCACCAAACTGCAAGCCAGAGTGTGTGGTTAGTTCAGAGTGCGCACCAGAACGGGCCTGCATCAACAATAAATGCGTCGATCCATGCCCACATACCTGCGGTATTGGTGCGTTGTGTACCACCAAGAACCACAGTCCGATTTGCACATGTCCTCGAGGTCAAACTGGAGATCCATTCGTGCAATGCACCAAAATTCGTAAGTCCTGATCAACTCACATTGACTTGAGCTCTCCCTAACCATATTTTCTTTACAGCTATTGTTTATGACCCCGAGCCAACAGAACGTCCACCATCTTGTGTACCATCACCATGCGGACCGAACTCGAAATGCCAAATTGTTGGAGGAAACCCAGCTTGCTCGTGCCTGCCCGATTTTATCGGAAGCCCTCCAAGCTGCCGACCAGAATGCGTCCTTAACTCAGAGTGTGGTCCCACCGAGGCTTGTATCAACCAGAAATGCCGTGATCCATGCCCTGGATCATGCGGCTTCGAAGCCAGATGCCACGTTCTAAATCACGTTCCGATTTGTAACTGTATCGATGGGTATACCGGAGATCCATTTGTCCGCTGCAGCATCCTGCCGCCAACTACACAGAGACCTCTCCTCGCAGACCCATGCAATCCATCACCATGTGGTCCCAATGCAGACTGCTTCAATGGAGAGTGCCGCTGCCAGGACAACTACCAAGGAAATCCCTACGACAGCTGTCGCCCAGAATGTACTCTCAGTTCGGATTGTCCACGCGACAAGGCTTGTCTGCGTAATAAATGCGTCGATCCATGTCCAGGAACTTGCGGACTTAATGCCCGCTGTGAGGTTGTCGCGCATATTCCAGTATGTTCATGCTTGCAAGGATTCGAAGGCGATCCATTCACCAACTGCCGCCATAAGGAGCCCGAGCCAAGCAAACCACCAGAGCCATGCTCACCATCACCTTGTGGAGCAAACAGCCAGTGCCGCAATATCAACGACCACGCGGTATGCTCTTGCTTGGACGGATTTATTGGAGCACCACCACAATGCCGACCGGAATGTGTCGTTAGCAGTGAATGCTCAGCCGTTCAGGCCTGCGTCAACAAAAAGTGTGTGGATCCATGTAGAGGATCGTGTGGAATTGACGCCCGCTGTGAGGTTATTAACCACAGCCCGATTTGTGGATGCCCACCAGGTAAGACCGGAGATCCATTCAAGCGCTGCTTGGATATTCCAGCTGTGCCTGATGTAGGAAAGGATGTGGAAGGACCTCGCGACCCATGTGTTCCATCCCCCTGTGGACCGAACTCAATCTGTAGAACTGGTTCCAGCGGACCATCATGCCAATGTCTGCCCGAATTCTTCGGATCTCCACCGAATTGCCGCCCTGAATGTATTATCAATCCTGACTGTCCATCAACACAAGCCTGCATCAACAACAAATGCCGTGATCCATGCCCAGGCTCGTGTGGAACCAACGCAGAATGTCGTGTTATTGGTCACACCGTCTCCTGTTCATGCCCAATTGGTTTCGGCGGTAATGCCTTTGTCCAGTGCATCCAGCAGGAAGTCGAACCACTCAAGCCATGTGACCCATCACCCTGTGGATCCAATGCCGAATGCATCGAACGTAATGGTGCAGCCTCCTGCAAGTGTATCGATGAATACCAAGGAAATCCCTACGAGGGATGTCGTCCAGAATGTGTCCTCAGTTCAGATTGTCAAACAGATCAGGCTTGCATCCGCAACAAGTGCCAAGATCCATGTCCAGGAATTTGTGGCCAGAATGCCCAGTGCTATGCTGTGAATCATGTTCCAAACTGCGTCTGCATTACCGGCTACTCTGGAGATCCGTTTACCTCTTGCCAGAGAGAAGTGGCTCCAACAGTACCAACAGTTACCAATCCATGCAGCCCATCACCATGCGGTCCCAACAGTAGATGTCGCGAAGCTAATGGAGGCGCTGTCTGCTCGTGCGTTGAAAACTACATCGGCGCACCACCAAACTGCAAACCTGAGTGTACCGTGAATGCCGAATGCCCACAGAACAAAGCATGCTACAAGTTCAAGTGTGCCAACCCATGTGCCGGAACTTGCGGTATCGAAGCCAAATGTGAAGTGATCAACCATAACCCTATTTGCAGCTGCCCGCTTGACATGACCGGTGATCCATTCACCAGATGTTACCCAACTCCAATTGCAAAGGATGAACCTACGAAACCATCAAGACCTGTGAACCCATGCATGCCAAATCCATGTGGACTGTACGCCGAGTGTCGTGCTCATGGCGAAACTCCATCATGCTCATGTTTGCCAACGTACATCGGCTCACCACCAAATTGCCGTCCCGAGTGTATTGTCAACACTGACTGTGCTCCAGACATGTCATGCATAGCTGAAAAGTGCCGCAATCCATGCGAAGGCTCCTGCGGAATAAACTCCGAATGTCGCATTCAGAATCACATTCCAATCTGCACCTGTCGCCGAGGATTCACCGGAGATCCATTCACCCAGTGTGTGGAGATCATCGAGATGCAACAACCAACTGCACCCACCGACCCATGCGACTTACAACCTTGCGGAGCCAATGCCGACTGTAATGCTGGAGTTTGCACCTGCATCCAAGACTATCTTGGCGATCCTTACGTCGGATGCCGCCCAGAATGTACTCTCAGCACCGACTGCTCACCAAACAAAGCCTGTCTCAACAAACACTGCATCGATCCGTGCCCAGGAACCTGCGGCGAACAAGCTCAATGTGACGTCTCCAACCACATTCCGATCTGCAGCTGCCCCAAGGGCTACACAGGTGATCCATTCATTCGCTGTCGTCCAGAAGTTAAAACAGAACGACCCAGCGATCCATGCAGTCCATCACCATGCGGCCCGAACAGCGTCTGTCATACCTCCGCATCTGGAGCAGTTTGCGCTTGTCAGCCAGGAATGCTCGGCTCACCACCAGGCTGCAAACCAGAGTGTCTAACCAGTTCCGAATGTTCTTTGCAAACAGCCTGCCTGAACAAAAAGTGTGTCGATCCATGCCCAGGTGCTTGTGGCCAATACGCCAAATGTCAAGTAATCAACCACAACCCTGTGTGCAGTTGTAATTCTGGCTTCACCGGTGATCCGTTCACCCGATGCTATGAGGAACCCAGAATTGCCGAACCAATGACACCAAGAAATCCATGCCTGCCAACACCATGCGGTCCAAACTCAGATTGTAAGGTTATCAACGATAGCCCGGCTTGTTCATGCTTAGAAACATTCATTGGCACACCACCCAATTGCCGTCCTGAGTGCACCATCAATCCGGAATGTCCACCCACCAAAGCCTGTATTCGTCAGAAATGTGGCGATCCATGTCAAGGATCATGTGGATTCAACGCACGCTGCTCTGTAGCCAACCATATGCCGATTTGTTCCTGTGAGTCCGGTTTCACCGGCGATCCATTTACTGGATGTCAACCCGTACAAGGTAGGATTGCACATGATTATCTTTTTAAATTTTGAGTAGGCAAGGCGAAAGCTTGGAAAATTTAATTCTTGGAATAGAGGGCTTGATAATTTAATGCATTTAAGAGCAAAGCTTTCCGCCTTGATACTGGCGCCAGGTTAAAAGGGAATTTCGTCAGGAGAATCTATCAAAGTTTTAAATATTTTGTCATAGTTGTAATATGAGGCTGAGTTGAGCCAAGATAAGTTTTGGTATTATGACGAAATTCCCACCAACCTTGGCTAAGGTATGAACACTTACACAAGCTAGAACAATGCATCGTTTGTATGTGTCATGTAAAACTGCACTTCGCAATTTTGCTTAGAAAAATATGAACTGAAAATGTCGAACTTTTCGACATCACAATATACACTGAACTGAGTGGAGACTTTTAATTTGAGTGTAGCACTTTTAGGATAACCCACAAGCTGGGATCAAACACTTTTGCAAAAAACATGCCTTTGGTATGTCAAAATATTTAAAAAAAAAATCACTTGGCAATGCCAAATTTCACCAATCACGTTATGTTTCACGCAAGGCAATCCAAGCAAAAAATATCACAATTCACTTCTGTCATGTCAATGTACCGCAATCGCAACCATTTTGGAGCTTTGATGTCAGTTGACAAGCCAGTATCTATCTAGCAAATAGCAAACACGTTCTCCGTTATGTTAGGACAACCGGCCGGTTTGCATTTAGACGTTAATTTTATCCACAACAGCTATTTAACATACCGCTATTTTTAGAGTTAAATATTGTCAATAGATGGCACTATATTCAGAGATGGACTGATGTTTTGAACGTCAATCTCTTTGTGTATTAGTTTTTGAGATGAAGTTGGGATTGAAGGCAAAACATGTGGCGCCGCTGGTTGACGACTTTTACTGTGCGGCCATGTCTTTCATGGTAATAAAAGTTGTTGGAATGAACGTATAGCCAGCCACATGTAGAATAAAATAGTTCATCGAGCTCACTAGATGGCACTATGAAAGAAGATCCAATATTTCGAACACAATGCACCTCAAGATTCATTATTTTCAATCGAAAAGTCATCTTTTAAAGTCAATAAGCTGTCATCGATCCTTTTTTAAGTAAAAGATGTTCCTACTCACTAGATGGCGCTGTAGATTGTAATGTTTTAAATGCCACCAACCTCATAAGCCTTTCTATTACAAGCTTGAATTTAAGTTTAAGTTGAGGAATAAATTCAAAACATGTGACGGCTTGACGATTTTTCGTTTCGTTGCCGCCTATTTTAAATGGAAGAGATACGGTTTCTCACTAGATGGCGCCATACCATGAGAAAGGTTAACGAGTAAAACACCACGTACTTTTAATTTCTTAATCTGGAATTTCATTCTAAAGAGCTACGTAAATCAATATTTCAAACACCATGATCATCTGTTTTCTTAAGATGAAATTCGATCTCCAAACCCACTGAGGTCGACATAGCACTAGATGGCGTTATGTATTCATGGAACCATAAAGTTTCAGACAGCATTTATACGAGCAGCTTTGGCGTTTTCCATTCGGACAAAAATATTTTATCAACGAATTGTGTTATCGAGGTCATTTTGTTTTGATGTCATGTACGCTTTGACAGTTCTCAGATGCTTTCAATAGTTTCATAGCTTATTCCCTTCAATAAAGTTTTACTGTATGAAGCTGACATTTCCTTCTCAGAAGGACCTTATTGAGTACAGAATTTTGCATTCTCACTAGATGGGGCTAATATCTTCAAATTCTGCGTTTTCACATATAATAAACAGAACCCTTAGGCTTTGCTTTTAGTTATTTACGGGACTATCTTACCGCTAATCCAAATGACATTCTTTATCAAACACTTTTTCCAACAACGTATAGTTGAAGAACAAATTCCCAAAAAGACTGTTAAACATTTTTTTTTAAGACTTAACTTGTCCCTATGTTTCCTCGATAGTGACGTAGATGCTGCTCCTGATATGATTTCAAACATCATTATCCTTGGCATGAGATCTTTTATTCCCAATATAATAAAGGGTATCAGAGGCAGAGGTAAACCTTTTGGCTAGGTGGTATAACTTGAGCTGCAAAAAAGCTATCAGATTGAAAGAGATAAATTTTCGCCCTAACAAGACCAGACCACAGAGGACACCCGACTAAAATGCCAACAAGACAAAAGCATGGCAAATTCTTCTGTGACCAAAAGTTGAGGGAAAAATTCAACAATATCTCAGATAAGAAAAATATGTCAAAAATATAAAAAACGAGTGGTGGGTGCACGACTGGGTCGTACGCAACTTTCTCTTTCACAGCGAGTTGGGTGTTAGATCAAATAGTGCGCATTTTGATTATTAATGCTAAAAATTATATAAAATGTCGAAATGTGATTATACGAACGTTTACTCCGAAATTTGAAGGAATCGGTGTCTATATGAAAAATAATTAATTTTCGTTATTGGCCAAAACTGAAAATCCCGTTAAGTGATAGTTGGGCTAGAACTAATTATGTGGAATTGTTTAGAACTATTATAGTAGTATATATATTAAATTTCATTCAATTTGACATAGTAGTTTGCGAGAAATTAACAATTTTCTTTATATGGCCTAAATGACAAAATCCGTTATATGGATTTTCTCGCAAAAACTGGGTATGCAGTTTTGTTGGAACTAATATGCTTATAGTATATATAAAGTTTAATCAAAATCGTTAGAGCCGTTTTCGAGAAAATTGAGGTTATGTGTAATTTTTATATGGCAGGTACCGTTAATAACATGGCTAAAAGCAAACAAAAAAAATGGCCTAGAATTATGACCAAAACAAGCTTGGATACGAAGTTTGAAGAAAATCGGCCAAGCCGTTTAGGCTGGGGAGACCATTACGGACAGACGGACCGACGGACCGACGGACCGACGGACCGACGGACGGAATTCCAAAAACCACTTTTTTAGGCTCCGCTATCATCGTAATGTTAGAATCAATCAAAATCTCGAGGTCGAAAATTTTCACGAAAACAATATCTTTCTCTTTGTAAGAGAAAGTTAAAAATTTCGGAGCACTCATTCCGTAACTTTCAAAACGATAATCGTTTACGATAGTGAAGGAGACTTTCTGGGTACGTAGCGTGTAATTTTTATATTGAGTGTGTGCACATGTATACAAATTACACGGACGTACCCAGAAAGTCTCCTTTCCTATCGTTAACGATTATCGTTTTAAAAGTTACGGAATTTGTACCTTTGGGGGGTCATTCTGTAACTTTGAAAACGATTATCGTTCAGACGGTAGGCGAGACCTCATAAGCAATCGCTCAATAAACGTCTGTGATTTGAGGACTATTGTATGAAGTGAAGCAAATAAAGTGATATCGCCTGCAGCGAAAACGACTATTGATCTTACGTGATGCAAGATGTAACTTCGAAATGTTATCGTCAAACGATAATCACTTTACGGAATGAGGGCCCTGGAGCCAATCTGTTTGCTTTCGGAGCCAGTTCCACGTTGACAGATTGTGCCCAGTCTCCTATTATATTTGAGAACGTTGATCATTCAATGGGACAAGTTCACTTTCGTACTTGTATAGCTCCCAGAACTTTACTTGATCTTGATTTTCGCAAATGTGTTGGTCCACAGAGTCCAAGGGGGCTCAGTGGCGCGATGGTTAGTGTGATGAACTGCTGCGCAGAAGGTTTGATGATTTTTCACTGGCCCTCCTCTCGTGATGATCTGACAAATCATCCGAGTAGTATCAATTGTCAAGAATAGCTTATCTCAAGAAGTGCACACGCACACATGAATGGTTGTGAGAAAACTAGGCCCTGGGTACTAACGAGCCTGTTGCGCCAAAAATTTGTTTTTTTTTTTGTTGGTCCAGATGTTCTGAAGATGTGTTTTTCTACGCTAGCTATACCACTACGTAAGCTTTCTAGCTGCCCTAGATATCAGGACTCTTTCTGAGTAGATGGAAAATTGCATTTCTCCAGCATGTACCAACAAAAGGCAAATCTCCTTCGCCCTCTAGTTACCGACCGATTGCACTTGCTTTCCTTATTTTCGAGGTCATAGAAACGCTGATAAATCGTCAGCTTATGAAATATCTCGAAACATGGAAACGTCTCAATGACCGTGAGTATGGTTTTCGCAGCAACAGTTCCGCTGGTGACTTGAAGATACAGTTCACCGAAAACTAGAACTATCATGGTATGGAGAAAAAAAATTGTTACGCTTGATATTTTAAAAGCATTTGACAAGGTTTGTCATCAGTCTTCTTGTCGAAATGGTATGCATTTGGAATCGTTGAAAAACTTCTTCTGTGGATTGGAAATTCAGCCCTATCGGGGTATCGAAAGAATTTCCGAATTTAATTCCAATCGGAACTTAGCTTGCTTTCGATATGTCATTAGCGGATCAAAACTAATCGCGTTCGATGGATTTCGTATCAATTCTTCGTCGGACAAGAAGAAATTCATCGCGTAACTATCAAAAATTGTTGACGTAACGCACTGCGCGATCATGTGCGACAAACTTCGTGGGAAGATTTGTTCGAAATGCCTATTGGAACGAAAACCTCGCTACAGGTAGAGATATCTCCGATTTCAAACAAAACGTAAAGAATTTCTTCCGCACTGATACCTCTTTCGAAACGATCAATTCAAGTTGTTTTGGACGTTTTTCCAATGCTCGTGTTCCGTATGGCACTTTTTTTGTATCCGACTCTCTTTTTGTTTATATTTTTATAAATGATCTCCTGTCACTTCTAATCCAATTAATTCCTTCGCTGATGACAGCACTCTCAGCTTCGATTTCAGGACCACGTCCCTCATCAGAGGACGTGGAATCTAAACGACAAGTTAAATATGTTAGGCACATTGAATTCCGACCTTGACAGCAAATCAAATGTGGTAAAACTATGAAAGGTGGAATTCAGTGCTCCCGAAACACAATGCTGTCTTCTGTCATCTACCATTATCTATAAATGACACTTACGTTGAAGAAACCGAAAAACTTTCTATGTATGTGTGTTAGCAACAACTTACATTGAAGCGAACAATTTAAAAGTCGAAATCGTTCAAATCACAGCAAAATGTCTAGGTTTCCCAAACCGATGAAAGAAATATTTGACCCCCACTATGCCACGATATATAAAGCCTTTATATGTCCCAAATTTGAGATCAAACTCCCAACAAAAATATTCTAGTCAAGTGGCCCAAAAACACCATGGAACGGCCTAGATATGATTCAAACTCGTGCCGCAAAAAACATGAATAGCGAACTCTTTAGTTTCGATTGAACATCGTCGCCCAAAAACAAAATTACATCGCGAAGATAGGATTCACACTTGTCAAACATCTGAGTAGCGAACTCTTTAGTTTCGATTGAACATCGTCGCCCAAACACAAAATTACATCGCCTATATAGGATTCAAACTTGTCAAACATCTGAGTAGCGAACTCTTTAGTTTCGTTTGAACTTCAAATTCGTGCGACAAAAAAATAGTATAGGAGACATACATATGAGTAGCGAACTCTTTTGTTTCTCTTGAACAGCTTCCAAATATCTGCTGCCTTACATTGTTTCATCACTACTTCAGGTGCCCCAAAAACAACATTGCACCGCCTAGATAGGATTCAAACTTGTGCGATAAAAACGTATAGGAGACATATGAGTAGCGAACTCTTTAGTTTCTCGTAAACATCGTCGAAATATCTCCTGCCTGAACTTGTGGTATCGCTAATTCAACAACTAATGCTGAAATGAAATGACAGCCAGTTGCATCCCGCTCATTCAACAATGGAAATCTGTTTAGTAGATGCAGATACTCACTAGATGGCACTATATATAGCATATGTGTACGAAATAAAGCTGCGCTAATGATGATGATCTTCCCGGTAATGTAAATCCCGCTGTTTTTCATGTTACAAGAAGTCCCAAAGGCCACAAAACCCTTGATGCATTTTTTCATATAAAATACAATTTGACATTGCTCGATCGAAATGATTTTCGATCGTCAACCTTGAACAGCTGATTCCGGTTGAATGCACTTAACCGGCTGACAATGGTTATTAATTATGCGACCAGTTTTTATCCCAAAAGGGTTAGGGTTGTTGTCTTCTTGGATGATTGATAGTGTGCTACGGTCAACATAATCTTGCAGATCATGAAGGTATTCTGCTGAACACCTATTTCCGAATTGAGTATTGGCGGCGTTTATTCGACCCCACTGTTCGATGAAATTGATATCTGCTACTTCAACTGATGGGTTGGGAAGCCGTATTTATTGAGTTCTTATTCATCCGATATGCTGGCATAAGTGCGTCGAGATCATTCGACTCAGACAAGACATGGCTCTCGAATTTTTTATTATCGCCTTGATCTCAGTAATTGGTGTTCGACAACTTCCCGAATATGAGATTAGCAATTGCCAAGCTCCAGTACAAATGGCCGTTAGTTGTTTAGACATGATCGTCCTGATCTCAGTTATTGCCGTTGACATATTCTCTAATGTGATCTTACCAATTGCCAAGCTCCAATAAAAAATGGCCGTTGGTTGTTTAGACATGATCGCCTTGATCTCAGTTAGTGCCGTTGACAACTTCTCGAATGTGAGCTTAGTAATTGCCAAGCTCCAGTACGAATTGCCGTTAATTGTTTAGGCATGATCGCCTTGATCTCAGTAATTGGTGTTGACAACTTCTTGAATCTGATCTTAGCTATTGCCAAGCTCCAGTACGAATTGCCGTTAATTGTTTAGACATGATCGACTTGATCGCAGTAAGTGCCGTTGACAACTTCTTGAATCTGATCATAGCTATTGCCAAGCTCCAGTACGAATGGCCGTAAGTTGTTTAGACATGATCGCCTTGATCTCAAGTAATGTCGTTGACAACTTCTTGAATCTGATCTTAGCTATAGCTAAGCTCCATACGAATGGCCGTTAGTTGCTTAGACATGATCACCTTGATCTCAGTTAGTGTCGTTGACAACTTCTCGAATGTGAGCTTAGCAATTGTCAAGCTCCAGGAAAATGGCCGTATATTGGTTAGACTACCTCCTTAGGGTGTATTAAACGAAAATCTATGGAGGACTTAGTACAGAAGTTTGTAAAACATCGCTTAGTTCTTTCAATTTAGATTGTGCTCCTACAAAATTGGCCTTCTCTTATCGTTTGATAAACCTCGCCACCCTATTATTTTCTTAAATGCAGCAAAGAATGCGTCTGTGGAGAGCTTGGACAGGGCTTCCAAATGCACAGCTTTGGACCCAAAACAAACAAAACACATCAACTAATATTTTGATGGAATTTTTCCACGAAATGTGTAGTTTCCGTATACTGGGCCACAAAAATCCGCACAACAACTTTCTAATGGACTGCGGTTAACCTCTTTGGCTGTCGGTATCTTCGTTCAATATCTGACGCAATGAAGGCGATTGGGGACCATTTATCGTACGACTGCTAAAAACTTTCTTCTCAACAATGAAACAAGGACGTTTGGGCCTACAGGGTGATATGAGCGATTTCTCGTGCCACTACCCAAAACCTTCTTCTCTTCAATATCACAAGAGCCTTTGCACCTGCATAGCGATATGCGGGATCTATTGATCTCTAACGAAGTTTCTTGTGAAGGTCGAATCCTTTAGCAGGGAGTTTTCCCTGATCCGGGATATTAGCTCGTTTCAATGCTCCTCCTACCCTGAGCAAGACGAGACCGTTGATGTCTTCGATGAAAGGAAATTTGGTGTATCTCGTCTGAAAACGAGTGAATTTGTATCAAAGAAAGAAAGAAAGATGTCTGTTCCAATGATGAACCGACTTATATATTCTTGACAAAACGGTCTTCAACTATGATACAACTACTACAGATGGGTTTGCACGTGTTGCTTTTTCGCCATGAGCGTCGATGACGACGAGCACAGTGGTGCGATGGTTAGTGCGATAAACTGCTTCGCAGACGGTCTGGGTTCGATTCCCAGCCTGTTGCTACGGCCTTAATGATTTTTCACTGGCTCTCCTCTCATGATGATCTGACAGTTGTTAACATGGTCTTAAACCATACATAACTCCGTGATAGTGTTACCAGCCATAGATTTTATAAATAAACAGGTCAACTCTGTGATAGTGTTACCAGACATAGATTTTAAAAATAAACGGGGCTCGTGAACTAAGCCATATTCCATGGCATTGCCTTACCCAAGTTATGATGTTATCAGCCCTAAAGAGAAATAAAACCCTCATTTGATGTACCAAATGTGTCAAAGTATCCTAGAAAAAGTGAAAACAACCTTCGTCAAAACTCAGTTTAAAAGTGTAAAGCCCTACAGATATTAAAACCAACATAACCTCCCATAAGCTTGTTCTAAGTTGTTAGCTAATTTGTTTTTTACCAATAAAAATCACCTATCGGATAGTTCCGCACAAAGCATTGTGACAAGGTCTTCTCATCCAAGTTGTATTTCCAAAAAACAGACCACAAAACAAAATGCTAATTCCAAGTTGTCACTATTCTGTACGAACTGTCTGAATATGTCGTCACTTGGAAGTGTTGGACTCATCCGATAGCTGACGTTTATTGTCGTTAAATCAAATAAAATATATTTTGCAATGCCTAACGCGCTAATGCTAAAGTTATTATGGAACAATCGTCAAACCGCCTTTACGCCAATCAATATAACGCTAAATATTTACCTAACTGCCTTTATAATTCGCCCTTAACCCTGTAAGCCTTTTTTTAAGTCTGAACCTAAAAACAAAAACCTGCCTGTAGTCTGCCATTTAAAACCAAAACCCCACCAAACCAATCAAAGCCTGCCTTATTGTCTTAACCCCTGTAGTCTAAGTTCTGCGTTAAATTTTGTTCGCTTTTGAAATCATCTTTGGAATCGTAAAATTTTTTGACTCCTAGTGGTGTGTAGTCATAATCCAATAATCAATTTTACACCACACAAACAAAGTACACGCATTTAAAAAAAAAAAACAATTCGAAATAAACTGAAGCCCTCCAATGAAAGTATTGTGAGGGCTTGAAAAAGAAAAACACAAGACACCTCTAACCTAAACCTTAACCCAATCGTAATTCCTCCCCCCCAAACCCCGTCATTGTCTGCATTAAAGAGTAAATCGAACATCAAGCGATGTTATAACCTAGAAAAACCAAGCCTATCCCCCCAGCCCTAAAATACCTAACGTTTGAGTCTGAGTCTGCTAAGTTACACTGCAATCAAAAAAAAATATAAACACTGCCTTAACAAACAAAAACTGCACTTAAACAGAAATTAATATTAATCAACAGCTAAAAATAATGAACACTGGCAACGCTATATGCAACGCACATTTTGCCTTAACCAACAAAAAAAACAAAAAAACAGCAACAAACAACAACAACAACAAACACACCTAATCAACACGGGGACTTACGTAGTGTAGTCCGCTTTGGTATTATTTTTGTAACCAGGTGTGTGCCGAACTAATCCCTTGAAAACCATTGAACACGATATCTAATGGTCTTGTCTCTGTCTCTCTCTCTCTCTCTCTCTCCATTTAGAAATCATCTATGACCATGTAACACCATGCGAGCCGAATCCATGCGGTTCGAACGCCATCTGTCGCGAACAAAACGGAATTGGATCGTGTCAATGTCTGCCCGAACATTTCGGAGACCCCTATCAGAGTTGCCGTCCTGAGTGTATTCTAAGCTCGGACTGTCCCACGAACCGTGCCTGCACGCAAAATAAGTGCCGCGATCCATGTCCAGGCACATGTGGCTCGAACGCGGAATGTAGGGTTGTGAATCATATACCGTCTTGTAGTTGCCGGTTGGGATATTCCGGTGATCCGTACCGTTATTGTAACCTTATACCTGAGAAACGTAAGAAAGTTTGAAACTGTCTGCTTAGCTCATGTCTGACTCTGTCCAAATTTTTTTAGCAATTCGTCTGTCGGAACCAACAAACCCATGTCGACCATCTCCCTGTGGGCCGAACAGTCAGTGCCGTGAACTCAACGATCAAGCGGTCTGTTCATGCCTCGAAAATTACATTGGTTTGCCACCATCTTGTCGGCCAGAGTGTGTTCTTAGCACTGAATGTCCAACGGACAAGGCATGTATTCAGCAAAGATGCAGGGACCCATGTGAGGGTACCTGTGGTCTGAATTCTGAATGCCGAGTGTGGAATCACAGTCCTCTCTGCTCTTGTCGTCGTGGGTTCACTGGGGATGCCTTTACAAGATGCTTCCCCATTCCTCCGCCTCCACCGTCACGTCCAATGATCGAACAGGATCCGTGTGTTCCATCACCGTGTGGACCGAATTCTCAGTGTCGTAACCTCAATGGCCGGCAGTCGTGTACATGCTTGGCCACATATATTGGCGCCCCACCGAACTGCCGTCCTGAGTGTACGATCAGTGCCGAGTGCTCAAGCGATAGGGCTTGCATTCGTGAAAAGTGCATTGATCCGTGCCCAGGGTCGTGTGGATTCAGTGCGGAGTGCAGTGTGGTCAATCATACGCCGGTTTGTGTCTGCCCTGCTGGTTATACCGGTGATCCATTCACAAGTTGTAGCCCTGCACCAACGCCTCCAGTATTGAGTAAGCTTTCTACAACCGTCCTATTTGTTTTGTTTTCTTAAACAGTCTTATTAAGGCGAACCAATTGATCCCTGCAACCCATCGCCGTGTGGAGCTAATGCTGAGTGCAACGCTGGACAATGCCGCTGCCTGCCCGAATATCATGGAGATCCTTACGATGGATGCCGACCGGAATGTGTTTTGAACTCAGATTGTCCGAGGGACAAAGCCTGTATTCGAAGCAAGTGTGTGAATCCCTGCCCGGGAACGTGTGGTGACAACGCGATTTGTGATGTCATCAATCACATCCCGATGTGTAGATGTCCCGAGGGTACCGCCGGTAGTGCTTTCATCAGATGTAGTCCAGTTCAAAGTATGCAAAGCTGATGTCTCTTAGCTGGGGTCGCTTATAACATTTTCTTGAAATTGTAGGGCCTCTTGTGTCTAACCCCTGTCAACCAAGTCCGTGTGGACCAAACAGTCAATGCCGAGAGGTTAATCAACAAGCTGTCTGCTCATGCCTTCAAAACTACATCGGAAGTCCACCCACCTGCCGCCCTGAATGTACATCGAACTCTGAATGCCCGCCGACCCAAGCCTGTCTGAACCAACGCTGCCGAGATCCATGCCCGGGTACATGTGGAGTTGGTGCAAGATGTTCTGTTGTGAATCACAGTCCATTCTGCACATGTCCAGAACGATTCAGTGGAAATCCATTTGTCCGCTGTCAACCTATAAGTATGCAACCGTCAATTGCTATGTTTTACCCCGTGTTAACCTTAAAACCCCCCTCTGCAGTTGATGAACCAGTTCGAGATATTATCGATCCTTGCCGCCCCTCACCATGTGGGGCCTACTCTCAATGCAAGCCAATCGGCGAAGCACCATCCTGCTCGTGCCTCGAAAACTACATCGGCCGTCCGCCAAATTGTCGGCCGGAGTGCGTTACAAGCTCAGAATGTCCAAAGTGCATTGATCCGTGCCCAGGGTCGTGTGGATTCAGTGCGGAGTGCAGTGTGGTCAATCATACGCCGGTTTGTGTCTGCCCTGCTGGTTATACCGGTGATCCATTCACAAGTTGTAGCCCTGCACCAACGCCTCCAGTATTGAGTAAGCTTTCTACAACCGTCCTATTTGTTTTGTTTTCTTAAACAGTCTTATTAAGGCGAACCAATTGATCCCTGCAACCCATCGCCGTGTGGAGCTAATGCTGAGTGCAACGCTGGACAATGCCGCTGCCTGCCCGAATATCATGGAGATCCTTACGATGGATGCCGACCGGAATGTGTTTTGAACTCAGATTGTCCGAGGGACAAAGCCTGTATTCGAAGCAAGTGTGTGAATCCCTGCCCGGGAACGTGTGGTGACAACGCGATTTGTGATGTCATCAATCACATCCCGATGTGTAGATGTCCCGAGGGTACCGCCGGTAGTGCTTTCATCAGATGTAGTCCAGTTCAAAGTATGCAAAGCTGATGTCTCTTAGCTGGGGTCGCTTATAACATTTTCTTGAAATTGTAGGGCCTCTTGTGTCTAACCCCTGTCAACCAAGTCCGTGTGGACCAAACAGTCAATGCCGAGAGGTTAATCAACAAGCTGTCTGCTCATGCCTTCAAAACTACATCGGAAGTCCACCCACCTGCCGCCCTGAATGTACATCGAACTCTGAATGCCCGCCGACCCAAGCCTGTCTGAACCAACGCTGCCGAGATCCATGCCCGGGTACATGTGGAGTTGGTGCAAGATGTTCTGTTGTGAATCACAGTCCATTCTGCACATGTCCAGAACGATTCAGTGGAAATCCATTTGTCCGCTGTCAACCTATAAGTATGCAACCGTCAATTGCTATGTTTTACCCCGTGTTAACCTTAAAACCCCCCTCTGCAGTTGATGAACCAGTTCGAGATATTATCGATCCTTGCCGCCCCTCACCATGTGGGGCCTACTCTCAATGCAAGCCAATCGGCGAAGCACCATCCTGCTCGTGCCTCGAAAACTACATCGGCCGTCCGCCAAATTGTCGGCCGGAGTGCGTTACAAGCTCAGAATGTCCAAGTAGCCTGGCCTGTATCAATCAGAAGTGCAAAGATCCATGTCCAGGGCGTTGTGGATTGAACGCTGAATGTCGGGTTGTCAGTCATGCTATCATGTGCATCTGCATACCTGGTTACACTGGCGATCCATTCATTCAATGTGACGTTCCACAACAAACTGCTGTGGAATCTATCGACCCTTGCCATCCCAATCCATGTGGATCGAACGCTGAATGTAGGCAACGAAATGAAGCTGCATCATGTCAGTGCTTCAAGGACTACTTTGGCAATCCATACGAAGGTTGCCGACCAGAGTGCGTTCAAAACTCTGACTGCCCATCGAACAAGGCCTGCATGCAAAACAAATGCTTCGATCCATGTCCAGGAACTTGTGGACAAAATGCCGAATGTCAAGTCGTCAATCACGTCCCATCGTGCAATTGCCTCGTTGGATATACCGGCGATCCGTACCGATACTGTAACCAGCCATCGCAACGTAAGTCCGTCGAAATCATTCGAAGAAACCCTCTAAAGATTTACCCACCCTTAACAGCGCTCATCAAAGAGTACGTGAACCCGTGTCAACCATCTCCTTGTGGTCCGAACAGTCAGTGTCGGGAGGTAAACAGTCAAGCTGTTTGCTCCTGCCTGCCAACCTACGTGGGAAGCCCACCATCATGTCGCCCAGAGTGCACCATAAGCTCGGAATGTTCCGCGGATAAGGCTTGTATCAATCAAAAATGCGTAAATCCATGCGAAGCCAAGCCGTGCGGCAACAATGCCGAGTGCAGGGTTCGAAACCACAGCCCTATTTGTACCTGTAGGTCTGGCTTTACTGGAGATGCGTTCATACGCTGCTTCCCCATTCCACCACGTAAGGATTCAACTAAACAAAATCGTATCCCTTCGGTCAGCTCACTATTTTCTAATTTAGCTCCTCCGGAGATCACGAAAGACGAACTCCGAGATCCTTGCCAACCATCGCCTTGCGGTCCGTATTCTGAATGCCGAAACATCAACGGAGTGCCCTCATGCTCTTGCCTAGCTTCATACATTGGTGTCCCACCGAACTGTCGACCTGAATGTACAATTAACGCAGAGTGCCCTAGTGATCGTGCATGTATTCGTGAGAAGTGCGTTGATCCTTGTCCGGGATCATGTGGCTTGAATACTTTCTGCCGCGTTATCAATCATACTCCTTCCTGTGCCTGCATTGAGGGATACATTGGCAATCCGTTCACAAATTGCCATCCAAAGCCTCCAGAACGTAAGATTGAGTCTTCTATCTTGGTATCTTCAGAGTCTGTAAGCCAACATCTTCCTTAAATAGCTACCACACCACCAGTTCTGGATGACCCTTGCAATCCATCACCATGCGGCCCGAATGCTAATTGCAACAACGGACAGTGTACCTGTATTGCAGAATATCAAGGCGACCCCTATGTAGGCTGTCGCCCTGAATGTGTCCTAAACTCTGACTGCCCATCGAATCAAGCGTGCCTTCAAAACAAATGCAAGGATCCTTGCCCAGGAACTTGTGGAATCAACGCACTCTGTGAAGTGAATAACCATATTCCTATGTGCAGATGCCCTGATGGAATGTCTGGCAATGCCTTCTTCGAATGTAGACCCGTGCCAAGTAAATATTTCCCACTCTGTCCCTAAGAAACCGTCTTCAGTCTTATTTTGCTCTCTAGAACCAATTGCGACGAACCCTTGTCAACCCTCACCATGTGGACCCAACAGCCAGTGTCGAATCGTCCAAGAAACAGCAGTCTGCTCGTGTATACCAGAGTATATCGGAAGCCCACCACAATGTCGACCGGAATGCACAACCAACTCCGAGTGTTCACCCAGTCAAGCTTGTCAGAATATGAAATGTCGCGATCCTTGTCCAGGAACATGTGGATTCAATGCAAGATGCAACGTTGTCAATCACAATCCATTCTGTAGCTGCCCGGAGAGGTTCTCGGGAAATCCATTCGTCCGTTGCGAACCTATAGGTATGATCCACGCAGTGACCTCTTTGGAACCTGCTAACCCTATTTGTATCTCCTCAGTAACTCCAATCAGGGATATAGTGCCAGTGAACCCATGCACTCCATCACCATGCGGACCGAATTCGGAATGCCGCGTCTCTGGCGATAGTCCTTCATGCTCATGTCTGCCATCCTTCCTTGGTTCGCCACCAAATTGCCGCCCAGAATGTGTCTCTAACTCGGAGTGTTCAAACAACTTGGCCTGCATCAACCAGAAATGCGTTGATCCATGTCCAGGCCTCTGTGGCAATAACGCTCAGTGTCGGGTGGTTTCACACACTCCCATGTGCATTTGTGGACCCGGTTTCACCGGTGATCCTTTCACTCAGTGTGACGAGATCCGTCAAAATATCGAACCACTTAATCCATGCAATCCTAGTCCTTGTGGAACGAATGCTAAATGTGAGGAACGTGGCGGAGCGGGATCTTGTCAGTGCTTGCCCGAGTACTTTGGCAATCCCTATGAAGGCTGTCGACCAGAATGTGTCCTCAACTCTGACTGTCCTTCTAACCGAGCCTGTCTGCAGAACAAATGTAGAGATCCGTGCCCAGGAACATGCGGACAAAATGCTGAATGTCAAGTCATTAACCATGTGCCATCGTGCAGCTGTTTCACAGGATACACCGGAGATCCATACCGCTTCTGTAATGTTGAGAAAGAACGTAAGTCATCATGCGTCTTAATCTCAGGACATCTTTTCTTAAAACCGACGTCTCTTTTAGCTATTCGCGAATTTGTAAATCCTTGCCAACCATCACCATGCGGTCCAAATAGTCAATGTCGCGAGATTAACAGTCAACCGGTTTGCTCATGCCTTCCTGAATATATTGGTAGTCCACCAGCTTGTAGGCCCGAGTGTACAGCAAGCTCGGAATGTCCCGCCGATAAGGCGTGTGTCAATCGCAAATGCGTGGATCCATGTCCAGGAACATGTGGGCAAAATGCTGAATGTAGAGTTCGAAACCATAGTCCAATCTGTTCGTGCAGAACCGGCTTTACTGGAGATCCGTTCAGCCGATGCTTGAATATTCCACGTAAGATCCCGAACCATTCGAATCGAATGTTTGTTACTCAAGTCTTTCCTACAGCTCCACCGCCACCTGTTGAGGATGTCTATCGTGACCCATGCGTTCCATCACCATGTGGGCCGAACTCTCAGTGTCGGGAAGTCCGTGGTTCACCATCGTGCTCTTGTCTGTCTAGTTACATTGGCGCACCGCCCAATTGTCGCCCTGAGTGCTCCATTAACTCGGAGTGCCCCAGTAACCAGGCGTGCATCAATGAAAAATGCCGCGATCCTTGTCCCGGATCATGTGGAATCAGCGCCATATGCAATGTTATCAATCACACACCGATTTGTACCTGCTCCGTGGGATATACTGGTGACCCATTCACCGCCTGCAATCCAGAACCACCGCCAGTGGAACGTAAGATATTAGGTTCTCCCCTCTGAATCACTTTCATTAACCACTACTCCACGCCATAGCTGAAGTATTTAAGGACGATCCCTGCAATCCATCACCTTGTGGCTCAAACGCAAACTGCAACAACGGCCAGTGCACATGTATTCCGCAGTACCATGGTGACCCCTACTCTGGATGTCGTCCAGAGTGTGTCCTCCATTCCGACTGCCCTCGTGATCGAGCATGTATTCGAAATAGCTGCGTTGATCCTTGCCCTGGAACATGCGCTTCAAGCGCAATCTGTGAAGTCTTGAACCATATCCCGATTTGCAAATGTCCCGACGGCATGCAAGGGAACGCATTCATTCAGTGTACTCCTACTCCAAGTAAGATTAATTGGAATCATACACCCTCCGCATTTCTTAAGCTACCCCTCCATTATTAGAGCTTCAAACCCCGACAAATCCCTGCCAGCCGACACCATGTGGCCCGAACAGCAGATGTCAGGAAATCAACGATCAAGCCGTATGCTCTTGCCTAGAACAATTCATTGGAAGCCCACCATTCTGTCGACCTGAGTGTACCACCAACTCTGAGTGTCCACTCAGCCAAGCTTGTTTAAATCAGAAATGTACAGACCCCTGTCCGGGAACTTGTGGTGCCAATGCCAAGTGTCAAGTGGTTAATCACAGTCCATTCTGTCGCTGTCCAGATCGGTTCTCTGGCAATCCATTCATCAGCTGTCAACGTATAAGTATGCCAAGCCAAAGCAAGCCTCCGGAAACCGAAATAACTGACTTCTCCTCCACAGTTGAACCCATTCGCGATGTCGTTAAGGTAGCTCCGTGCACACCATCTCCATGTGGACCATATTCCGAATGCCGAGCTGTCGGTGAAAGCCCATCGTGCACATGTCTTGCTTCGTACATTGGTAGCCCACCGAACTGCAGACCAGAGTGTTTAACTAGCTCGGAATGCTCCAGTAACCAGGCTTGCATCAACCAACGTTGCAAGGATCCTTGTCCAGGATTATGTGGTTCTGGAGCAGAATGCCGCGTGCTTAGTCATACTCCGAGCTGTCTTTGTCCGGTTGGCTATCAAGGTGATCCATTTGACCAGTGTGTGATCGTAAGGATTCCACTATTGGATCAAGTCGACCCGTGCGAACCAAGCCCTTGTGGATCGAACGCTGTGTGTATCCGAAAGAACGACGCAGGAGCATGCCAATGCATTCCCGAATACTTTGGAAATCCTTACGAAGGATGTCGTCCGGAATGTGTCTTGAACTCCGATTGCCCATCGAACAAGGCTTGTATGCAAAATAAATGCAAGGATCCATGTCCAGGAACATGTGGACAGAACGCTGTTTGCAATGTCCTCAACCATTTGCCCACTTGTAGCTGCGTCACAGGTTATTCCGGTGATCCGTACAGATTCTGTCAACAGGAACGACAACGTGAGTTTTAACTCAGAACCAGCCCTCAATCATTCTTTAACACATGTCCTCTCCGTCTAGCCATTCAAGAGTACGTGAACCCTTGCCAGCCATCGCCATGCGGTCCGAACAGTCAATGCCGCGAGATCAACTCACAAGCGGTCTGCTCTTGTTTGCCGACGTTTATCGGCAGTCCACCAGCTTGTAGGCCCGAGTGTACCATAAGCTCGGAGTGCCCATCAGACCGTGCCTGTATAAACCAAAAGTGCCAAGATCCATGCCCGGGTACCTGTGGAACTAGTGCTACTTGCCGCGTCAACAATCATAGTCCCCTTTGTAGTTGTAAGCCCGGGTATACAGGTGATGCCTTCACCCGATGCTATCCAATTCCTCGTAAGTTTTCTGAACCATGTTAGAATGGACCTTGTGCTGATAGGCTTCTTTGTTCTAGCTGCCCCTCCGGTTATCATTCAACTCGAACCACAAGACCCTTGTGTGCCATCCCCATGCGGACCGAATGCTCAATGTCGCGCAATTAATCAGTCACCATCATGCTCATGTCTGCCCAGTTTCATTGGCGCTCCTCCAAATTGTCGCCCTGAGTGCACAATCAATTCGGAGTGCCCCAGCAACCAGGCTTGCATCAATGAAAAATGTCGCGATCCATGCCCCGGATCTTGTGGCCTCGCTGCCATCTGCAATGTCATCAACCATACCCCGACATGTGTTTGTCCTGTGGGATACACCGGTGATCCATTTACCTACTGCCAACCTGAACCACCACAACAACGTAAGGATCAACAAACCTCCTCGCTTAACCTGCTCCTAACTAACCCCTTTTTAGCTATTCTTGCCGAGGACCCTTGCAATCCATCGCCATGTGGCGCCAATGCCGTCTGCTTCAACGGACAATGCACATGTATCCCTGAATATCAAGGTGATCCCTACTCTGGATGCCGTCCTGAATGCGTTCTTAACAGCGACTGCCCCCGTGACAAGGCTTGCATTCGCAGCAAATGCGTCAATCCTTGCCCAGGTACATGCGGTACGAACGCCCTTTGCGATGTCATAAATCACATACCAATGTGCAGATGTCCCGATGGAATGTCCGGCAATGCCTTTGTCCAATGCTCACCAGTTCCACGTAAATATATGAAAGAACCCATATGCCCTCTTAGATCTGCTATAGCCTGCGTTCTTATTGCAGCACCAACTATTCAAAATCCTTGCCAGCCATCACCCTGCGGTCCGAACAGTCAATGCCGCGAGGTGAACAATCAAGCTGTTTGCTCATGTGTACCAGGCTTCATTGGAAGTCCACCGACCTGCCGTCCAGAATGTACCGCCAATCAGGAATGCCCATCGAACCTTGCTTGTGTTAATCAAAAATGCCGCGATCCATGTCCAGGATCATGCGGCCGTAATGCCAAGTGTACCGTTGTTAATCATAACCCCTACTGCACTTGCTTGCCTCATTACACTGGCAGCCCCTTCGTTGCCTGTCAAGAAATCATTGAACGTCCTCAGGATCCGATTCCTCTAGACCCATGCCAACCATCGCCTTGTGGACCGAACTCAGAGTGCCGCAGCATTGGATATGCGCCGTCTTGCTCATGTCTGGAAGGCTTCTTCGGAAGCGCACCATACTGCAAGCCGGAATGTGTATCCAACTCAGAGTGTCCAAGCAACAAAGCGTGCATCAATCAACGCTGCAAAGACCCATGTCCGGGATTGTGTGGTGTTAACGCCGAATGCCGCGTGGTCAGTCACACCCCAATGTGCATCTGTACTGCCGGATACACAGGCGATCCATTTAGCCAATGCTCGATCGTAAGACAACTCGCACCGGAAGTCATAAATCCTTGCAACCCCAGTCCATGCGGGTCGAATGCCAATTGCATAGAACGAAATGGTGCTGGAGCCTGCCAGTGTTTGCCCGAGTACTTCGGCAATCCCTACGAAGGCTGTCGACCTGAGTGTGTTCTCAATTCCGACTGCCCATCGAATCGCGCATGTATCCAGCAAAAATGTAAAGATCCCTGTCCAGGTACTTGTGGACAGAATGCTGAGTGTAACGTTGTGAACCATGTTCCCACCTGCAACTGCTTTGTGGGATACACCGGAGATCCATACCGCTTCTGCAACATTCCACCAGAACGTAAGAGACCTTGTCTTGGGATTAAAAATCTCACGTCTAACCGTTTATCTTACCCCTACAGCTATAAGTCATGAGTATGTGAACCCCTGTCAACCATCACCATGTGGACCTAATAGCCAGTGCCGTGAGGTGAATAGCCAGGGTGTGTGCTCATGTCTTCCCGACTTCACTGGCACCCCACCCTCATGTAGGCCAGAGTGTACGTCAAGTACTGAATGTGCCGCCGACAAGGCGTGCATAAATCGCAAATGCGTCGATCCTTGTCCTGGAACTTGTGGGCAAAATGCCGAATGTAGGGTCCGAAATCATAGCCCCATCTGCTCCTGCCGAAATGGCTTCACCGGAGATGCCTTTGTTCGTTGCTCCCCTGTTCCACGTAAGAATATTCATTTCGATCTGCAATCAGGTCCTGAACTTGTTTCTTCACTAGCTCCACCACCTCCTCAAGATATCGAAGTATACCGCGATCCATGTGTACCAACACCATGTGGTCCGAACTCTCAATGTCGCAACCAAAATGACTCTCCATCATGCTCCTGCCTGCCGCAATTTATTGGCGCTCCACCAAACTGTCGCCCAGAATGTACCCTCAACTCGGATTGTACCAGCAATAAGGCTTGCATCCGCCAACGTTGTGTAGATCCATGCCCGGGATCTTGTGGATTCGCCGCTACTTGTAATATCATCAATCACACGCCAAGTTGTCAGTGTCCCATTGGGTACACTGGTGATCCTTTTGTTAGTTGTCAACCAGCTCCTCCAGCTCGTAAGTGCCTCATAGAACTCTGATCGTACTAGGGAATCTAATTCACCCGTTTTTAGCTCCAATACTTGAAGAAGAACGTGACCCATGCAATCCCAGCCCCTGTGGACCTAATGCCATTTGTCGAAACGGTCAGTGCTCATGTATTCCTGAGTATCAGGGCAACCCTCTTGTCGGTTGTCGACCTGAATGCGTACTCAACTCTGACTGCTCTCGCGATCGTGCTTGTATCCGCAATAAGTGCGTTGACCCCTGCCCAGGAACGTGTGCGCTAAATGCTATCTGTGAGGTGCACAACCACGTGCCAATGTGTCATTGCCCCGAGGGTATGACCGGAAATGCATTTAGCCAGTGCACTCCAACTCAGGGTAACTTTCAATATTCATTACCGTCCAGAACCGCATGTCTAACTATCACCCTTATAGTTGAGCTTTTCGTAAACCCTTGCCAACCATCCCCGTGTGGTCCGAACAGCCAGTGCCGTGAGATCAACATCCAAGCTGTCTGCTCTTGCCTGCCCACCTTTATTGGCAGCCCACCAACATGTCGACCAGAATGCACCACCAACTCTGAATGCGCCCCGAACCAAGCCTGTCAAAACCAAAAATGCCAGGATCCTTGTCCCGGAACCTGCGGACAGTACGCCAAATGTTCAGTCGTCAATCATAATCCATTCTGCTCGTGTCCGGAACGTTATACCGGAAATCCGTTCATTCTATGCCAGCGAATCAGTAAGATACAAAGGATACCCATAAAGGCCCTACTTAACAATCACTTCCCCTACAGTTGAACGCGACCCAGAACCAACGAATCCATGTCAACCATCCCCATGCGGTCCCAACTCTGAGTGTAGGAACATCAACGGCTCTCCATCTTGCTCATGCCTAGACACCTTCACCGGTAGCCCACCAAATTGTCGGCCAGAATGCGTTACCAACTCCGAATGCCCCACGACCCAAGTATGCGTAAATCAACGATGCAGGGATCCTTGCCCAGGACTATGCGGACTTAATGCCATTTGCCGAGTAATCAGTCACACACCGATGTGTACCTGTGAAATAGGTTTCACTGGTGATCCATTTGTCCAATGTAACGCCATCAGGATGATTCCACCAGAGGTGATAGATCCCTGCAATCCTAGCCCATGCGGTGCGTTTGCCGAATGCCGTCAACAAAACGGTGTCGGCTCATGCCAATGTTTGCCTGAATACTTCGGCAACCCCTACGAGGGATGTCGTCCTGAGTGTGTCCTCAACTCCGACTGTCCTTCAAGCAAGGCCTGTGTTCAAAATAAATGCAAAGACCCTTGTCCTGGAACATGTGGACAAAATGCTGAATGTCACGTGCTAAATCATCTGCCATCGTGTGTCTGTAGGATTGGATATACCGGCGATCCATACCGGTACTGTGCCGTCGAAACCAAACGTAAGAGTGCCCACCTACCTCATGAGTCCCCAACTGAAACCGCATTTCCTTTTACAGCTGTCGTCCAAGAGTACGTTAATCCATGTCAACCATCACCATGCGGTCCGAATAGCCAATGTCGAGAAGTTAACAGTCAAGCTGTGTGCTCATGTCTTCCCACCTACATTGGCACTCCTCCAGGCTGTCGTCCAGAGTGCACCATCAGTTCCGAATGCAGTCTTGACAAAGCGTGCGTAAATCAGAAATGCGTCGATCCCTGTCCCGGAACATGCGGAACCAATGCTGAATGTCGGGTGCATAATCACAGCCCTCTGTGTTCGTGTAGGAATGGTTTTACGGGCGATCCATTCACCCGTTGTAGTCCTATTCCTCGTAAGATTACCACTGAAGTAGGCTCTTTTCAAGTCACTAACTTTATACATTTAGCTCCCCCAACAATTGTTGTTCCCGAGAAAGTCCGTGACCCTTGTCTACCATCACCATGCGGTCCGAACTCTCAATGCCGCAACTCCAACGGCCAGGCTTCGTGCACATGTCTACCTAACTTCTTCGGAGCTCCGCCAAACTGCCGGCCAGAGTGTGTAACTAACTCTGAGTGCTCCAGTAACATGGCCTGCGTCAATAACCGTTGCATTGACCCATGTCCCGGGTCCTGCGGCTTGAACGCTCTGTGCAACGTGATCAATCACACCCCGATTTGCTCATGCATTCAGGGTTACGTGGGTGATCCGTTCACAAGCTGTCAAGTTGCTCCACAACGTAAGATTACCCAAAAAGCGTCGTGTTTTCAGATCTAACCTCACTCTATCTCTCTTAAAGCCAAACCTGTCGAAAAAGACGACCCTTGCAATCCGTCACCATGCGGCGCCAACGCTATTTGTAACAACGGACAGTGCACATGCATACCTGAGTACCAAGGCGACCCTTATGTGGGATGTCGCCCTGAATGTGTTCTCAGTAGCGAATGTCGCTCAGACAAGGCTTGTATCCGCAACAAATGCGCTGATCCATGCCCAGGAACTTGCGGATTCAGTGCTATCTGTGAAGTCCTTAACCACATCCCGATGTGTAGGTGCCCCGAAAACATGGAAGGAAATGCCTTCGTTCAATGTAATCCCATCCAACGAGAACCAGAGAACGTCAATCCATGTAATCCCTCGCCATGCGGACCAAACTCGCGTTGCCGTGAGTTCCAAGGCACCGCTGTCTGCTCATGTATTGAAGGCTTCATGGGAAATCCACCAACCTGTCGCCCCGAGTGTACCAGCAACACAGACTGCGCTCCCTCATTGGCATGCCAAAACCAAAAATGTATTGACCCATGTCCAGGAACCTGCGGTCTGGGTGCAAGATGTACTGTAGTCAATCACAATCCATTCTGCACATGTCCAGAAGGCTTTACTGGATCACCGTTCGTCCGGTGCCAGCAAATTATAGCACCGATTCGCGATGAACCGAAGAACCCTTGTCAACCATCGCCATGTGGACCAAACTCGCAATGCCAAGCCGTCGGTGAGTCACCATCGTGTTCCTGTCTAGCTGAGTTCATTGGAGCGCCACCTAACTGCCGGCCTGAATGTGTTACCAACTCAGAGTGCCCAAGCAACAAGGCGTGCCTAAATCAAAAATGTAAAGATCCCTGCCCAGGATTGTGCGGCAACAATGCTGAGTGCCGTGTGGTTAGCCACACTGCAATGTGCATATGTGCTGTAGGCTTTACCGGCGATCCATTCAACGGTTGCTCACCAGTGCCTATAGTTGCGGATGAGCCAAGACCTTGTGATCCGAATCCGTGTGGCGTTAACGCCGAATGTAGACAAGTCAATAACGCTGGATCGTGTCAATGCCTTCCTGACTACTTCGGTAACCCCTATGAGGGATGTCGACCAGAATGCGTACAGAACTCAGACTGCCCATCCAACCGTGCCTGTGTTAACCAGAAATGCGTAGACCCATGTCCTGGTGTTTGTGGACAAAATGCTCTATGCAACGTCATAAATCACCTGCCAACTTGTGACTGCCTGTCAGGTTACACCGGAAATCCCTACCGATACTGCTCTATCCCAGAGAAACGTAAGTCCAACGAGAACCTCATAATGACCACAACTAACGTACCCCAACCGCCCTTAGCCATCATCAAAGAATACGTCAACCCTTGTCAACCCACTCCCTGTGGACCAAATTCACAGTGCCGCGAGGTTAATGAACAGGCCGTCTGCTCATGCCTTCCCAACTTTATCGGAAGTCCACCAGCTTGTCGACCAGAATGCACCACTAACAGTGAGTGTCCATTGGACAAGGCCTGTAGGAACCAAAAGTGCGCAGATCCATGCCCCGGAGTTTGTGGAACAAACGCAGAGTGCAGAGTCAACAATCATTCCCCACTATGCAGCTGTAGGAACGGATTCACTGGTGATGCCTTCACTAGGTGTTATCCAATTCCTCGTAAGATATCCCATTTCTACCCTTTGCTCGTTGTCCCTATTAAGTCTTTCTTTCGAATAGCTCCCCCACCACCTATCCGGGATGAATACCGAAATCCGTGTGTTCCATCACCATGTGGTCAGTTCGCTGAATGCCGTGACATAAATGGCAGCCCATCGTGCTCATGTCTGCCAACCTACCTCGGCGCTCCACCGAACTGCCGTCCCGAATGTGTAGTCAACTCAGAGTGCCCAAGCAATATGGCATGTATCGCCCAAAAATGCATCGACCCATGTCCAGGATCTTGTGGATTTAACGCCGAATGTGACGTCATAAACCACACACCGATTTGCCAATGTGTTCGAGGTTATACTGGTGATCCATTCACATCTTGCCAACCTATTCCCGAGAAACCGATTCAAGCTGAGCCCATAGACCCATGCAATCCATCACCGTGTGGAGCAAACGCCATCTGCCAGAACGGGCAGTGCTCATGCATTCCCGAGTATCAAGGCGACCCGTACGTAGGTTGCCGGCCGGAATGTGTTCTAAACTCCGACTGTCCGACAGAAAAGGCTTGCATCCGAAGCAAGTGTACAGACCCATGTCCAGGCACTTGTGGAGTGAATGCAATCTGCGAAGTATTCAATCACATTCCCATGTGCCATTGTCCCGAGGGTATGACCGGAAACGCATTTGCTCAGTGCTCACCTGTCCCACGTAACTTTCTCAACAAAATATCCAATGATCCCTATCTAACTACGACTATCCCCCCTATAGCTCAAGTTCGTCAAAACCCATGTCAACCATCTCCCTGTGGTCCGAACAGCCAATGCCGTGAGATCAATCAACAAGCGGTGTGCTCTTGCTTGCCAGAGTATATCGGCAGTCCACCACAGTGCCGCCCTGAATGCTCGTCCAACCCGGAATGTCCCTTGAACAAGGCTTGTCTTCAGAATAAGTGTCGCGATCCGTGTCCTGGAACTTGTGGCGTGAACGCCGAGTGTTCAGTGGTCAATCACAATCCGATCTGCCGCTGTAGAAACCGGTTCTCCGGAAACCCATTCGTTGCTTGCCATCCTATACCAAGTGAGTCCTCGAAGCCCTTGTAGTGTGGGGTAAAATTTTTACACCGACTCCTTTCAGTTGAACCACCCCGCGATGAGACCGATCCATGTCGCCCGAACCCCTGTGGACCCAACTCTGAATGCCGTGCCATTGGCCAATCACCGTCATGTTCTTGCCTCAAGGACTTTATAGGTTCCCCACCCAATTGTCGACCAGAATGTGTAACCAACTCGGAGTGTCCAAGCTCTCAGGCGTGCATCAATCAAAAGTGCAAAGATCCCTGCCCAGGAGTTTGTGGAAACAACGCCGAATGCCATGTGATCAATCACACTCCGATGTGTGTATGTGCCACCGGTTTTAGTGGAGATCCGTTCACTTTCTGCGAAATCGTCAGAGAGCCCATTCGTGATGTTACCAGTCCCTGCGAACCAAGCCCCTGTGGAGCTAATGCCCAGTGTACGGAAAGAAATGGCGCCGGTGCTTGCCAGTGTCTGCCGGAGTACTTTGGCAACCCCTACGAAGGATGTCGCCCTGAATGTGTCCTAAACTCCGATTGTCCTTCAAACAAGGCATGCATCCAAAGTAAATGTAAGGATCCATGCCCGGGAACATGCGGCCAAAACGCCGAGTGTAACGTTGTAAATCACCTGCCATCATGTACTTGCATACCGAACTTCAGTGGTGATCCATATCGATTCTGTAGCCCAATCAAAGAACGTAAGACCCACCCCAAAGCTCCCCCCGAGAACGATTTTTACATAACACCTTCCCTTATAGCTGTCCAAGAGTATGTGAATCCCTGCCAGCCCACACCATGTGGCCCGAACAGTCAATGCCGTGAGGTTAAGAACCAAGCAGTATGCTCATGCCTCCCGACCTATGTTGGCAGCCCACCAGCCTGCAGACCCGAGTGTACAACAAGTTCTGAATGTGCCTTCGATAAGGCTTGTGTAAACCGCAAGTGTGTTGATCCATGTCCGGGAACTTGTGGGCAAAACGCAGAATGTCGCGTACGCAATCATAGTCCGTTGTGTTCGTGTAGAAATGGATTTACGGGCGACCCTTTCACTAGGTGTTACCCAATTCCTCCACCACCACCTGTCAAAGACATACAACCCTACCGTGATCCTTGCGTTCCATCACCTTGTGGAACCAATGCTCAGTGCCAACCAATCAACGATCAACCGTCATGTTCATGTCTGCCATCATACTTCGGCTCCCCACCTAATTGCCGTCCGGAATGTGTGATAAACGCCGATTGTCAAGCCAGTAGGGCGTGTGTACGTGAAAAATGTATCGACCCCTGTCCGGGATCATGCGGAAATCTAGCTCTGTGCAGTGTCATCAATCACACGCCAACATGTACCTGCCCCACTGGATATACTGGTGATCCGTTCACCAATTGCGTTCTCGAACCTCCAGCTCCAAGTAAATTTAGCCACATGCCCTCCCTTAAACGTCATCCATTTTCACTTGTCCCGTTTCTAGGTCCACCGGTCCTTGATGACCCGTGCAACCCGTCACCTTGTGGAGCAAATGCTCAGTGCTCTAACGGCCAGTGTACTTGCCTGCCAGAATATCACGGCGATCCTTACTCTGGCTGTCGTCCAGAGTGCGTCCTCAATTCGGACTGTTCTCGAGACAAGGCTTGCATTAGGAGCAAGTGCGTCGATCCATGCCCAGGAACTTGCGGCCTCAGCGCCATCTGTGAGGTGAACAATCACATACCAATGTGCCGATGCCCGGATGGAATGTCTGGCAACGCCTTTGTGCAGTGTAATCCAATCCCAAGTACTAGCTTCAACCATTACTGTTCCAAAAACACCTGTAACCACCTTTCTAAACCCTTTTTAGCTCCACCAATCGGTAACCCATGCCAACCATCACCCTGTGGTCCAAACAGTCAATGTCGCGATATCAATCAACAGGCGGTCTGCTCCTGCATTCCAGGATTCATTGGACGACCACCAACATGTCGCCCAGAGTGTACCATCAATTCGGATTGTCCTCTCGACCAGGCTTGTCAAAATCAGAAATGCCGTGATCCTTGCCCTGGCACATGCGGACTCAATACCCATTGCAATGTTGTCAATCATAATCCATTCTGTTCCTGCTTGGAAGGCTACTCTGGTAATCCATTCACTTCATGTCAACGCCTACCACCACCACCAGTAGTTCAACAAGAGCCGACCAATCCGTGTGTTCCAAGTCCTTGTGGTCCAAACTCACAGTGTGAGTCGATTCGAGGCTCACCGTCCTGCTCCTGTCTTCAAAACTTCATCGGCAGCCCACCAAGTTGCCGCCCTGAATGCATAACATCTTCAGAGTGTTCTAGCAACTTGGCCTGCATCAATCAGAAATGCAAGGATCCGTGTCCAGGACTCTGCGGCCAGAATGCTATTTGTCAAGTTGTTAGCCATACACCATCTTGTCTGTGTATTGAAGGCTTTGAAGGTGATCCGTTCAATCAGTGTAACCCTAAGAGGATACCCCAACTTGAGGAGATCAATCCATGCAATCCAAGTCCATGTGGATCGAATGCCAAATGCGAAGAGCGAGGTGGCGCTGGATCCTGCCAATGTCTCCCAGAATACTTCGGAAACCCCTACGAAGGTTGTCGTCCGGAATGTGTTCTAAACTCCGACTGTCCGTCAAACCGAGCTTGCGTGAACCAAAAATGTCGCGATCCATGCCCAGGAACATGTGGCCAAAACGCGAGGTGTAACGTCATCAACCATCTGCCCACGTGTAGCTGCTACGATGGATACTCCGGAGATCCCTACCGCTATTGTTCTATCCCAGCAGAGCGTAAGACCTTTATAGACAAACACCCGCAAACATTTATTCATTCAGCACATTTCCCCCCACTCCATATAGCTGTCAAAGACTATGTCAACCCTTGTGTACCATCACCCTGTGGGCCAAATAGCCAGTGCAAGACGCTCGACGAGCAGGCCATTTGCTCATGCCTACCGACCTTCGTTGGTAGTCCGCCTGCCTGTCGACCTGAATGCACAACAAACAACGAATGCCCCCATGACCGGTCTTGTATTAACCAAAAATGTGTTGATCCTTGCCCGGGCACCTGCGGCAGCAACGCCGAGTGTCGAGTGTGGAACCATAGTCCGTTGTGTTCGTGTCGCTCTGGTTATACAGGTGATGCATTCACAAGGTGTTATGCCATTCCACCACCGCCACCGGTGAGAGACATAGAACCTTACCGCAATCCATGTGTCCCGTCACCATGTGGACAGTACGCAGAGTGTCGGGATGTTAATAACCTCCCGTCGTGCTCGTGCTTGCCCACATACATTGGACAGCCGCCAAATTGTCGACCAGAATGTACCCTCAACTCAGATTGTCCCAGCAATCAAGCGTGCATTCAAGAAAAATGTAGGGATCCTTGTCCAGGATCATGTGGACACAATGCTATCTGCAATGTCCGCAGTCACATCCCCATGTGTACTTGTCCCACAGGCTATGAAGGCGACCCCTTCACAGCTTGTTCACCAGCCCCACCACCAAGTAAGATAAAAGGTCTGTCAATCCAATTGCCAAATCTAAACACCTCTCGTCACACAGAACCACCAGTAGCTGATGATCCTTGCAATCCATCCCCATGTGGTCCGAACGCAATCTGTCGCGATGGACAGTGCTCGTGTATTCCAGAATACCGCGGTGATCCTTACGTCGAATGCCGTCCAGAGTGCGTTCTTAACACCGAATGCCCTCGCGATAAGGCATGCATACGCAACAAGTGTGTTGATCCTTGTCCAGGAACGTGTGGCTTTAACGCCATATGTGAGGTTAACAATCACATTCCGATGTGTCATTGCCCGGCAGATATGTCCGGCAATGCGTTTATACAATGTTCCCCAGTACCAAGTAACTACAGCTCAGACTCAAACCCAGGTATCAAAGACTCAAACCAAACCCCTCCCATTTCAGAACCCATCGTAGAAAACCCATGCAACCCGTCGCCATGCGGCCCGAACAGTCAATGCCGCGAAGTGAATAGTCTGGCAATATGCTCGTGCCTGCCAGAGTTCATCGGTTCCCCACCAGCCTGTCGTCCCGAATGTGTAACAAACTCCGAGTGTCCCGCCAACAGAGCCTGCATCAATAGAAAGTGTCAAGATCCTTGTCCAGGTACCTGTGGACGAAACGCAGTTTGTAACGTGGTCAACCACAATCCATTCTGCGTCTGTCCCTCAGGTTACACTGGAAGTCCATTTGTCGCGTGTGAAGTTAGAGGTAGACCTCTCGAAAGAATCCCTGTTTCCATAAACCTCAACCCTCTCCTATGTTTCAGTTGAGCCAGTTATAGAAAACGACCCCGATCCATGCTATCCATCACCCTGTGGACCGAACTCTCAGTGTGTCAACTCCAACGGCAGTCCATCGTGCTCATGTCTTCCAGAATTTATTGGCGCACCGCCTCGTTGCCGCCCTGAATGTATATCGAACTCTGAGTGCTCCAGCGATAAGGCCTGTATTAATCAGAAGTGCGTTGATCCGTGCCCTGGTTTATGCGGACTTAACGCCGAGTGTAGAACATTCAATCACGTACCCAACTGTGTCTGTCAGGCCGGCTTCATGGGCGATCCATTCACTCGGTGTGATGTCGTCCCTGAACCGGTGCGCGATCAAGTTGATCCGTGCCAACCGAACCCATGCGGCAGTAATGCCGAGTGCCGCCAACACGGTACAGTTGGGTCCTGTGTTTGTCTGCCAGAGTACTTTGGTAATCCTTACGAAGGATGTCGTCCAGAATGTGTCCTTAACTCGGACTGTCCATCGAGCAAGGCATGCGTCCAGATGAAGTGCATTGATCCCTGTCCCGGAACCTGTGGACAAAATGCAGAATGCCACGTGATCAATCATTTGCCGTCTTGCAACTGTTACCAGGATTATACCGGTGATCCTTATCGGTTCTGTCTACCAATACCTAAACGTAAGAATGATTCTTTAACCGTGTTCGCGACTCCGATGACCGACCTTCTCATCCCAATAGCCATTCAAGAGTATGTTAACCCATGCGTACCCTCACCATGTGGACCAAACAGCCAGTGTCGCGAGGTAAATCAACAAGGAGTCTGCTCCTGCCTGCCAGAATTCATTGGTAGCCCGCCAGCCTGTAGGCCTGAGTGCGTGCTAAACTCAGAATGTCCCCTATCCACGGCATGTATCAATAGAAAATGCGCTGATCCCTGCCCAGGAGTTTGTGGACAAAACGCAGAATGCCATGTTCACAACCACAACCCTATCTGCGCCTGTCGGTCTGACTATACCGGTGACGCCTTCTCGAGGTGTTATCCGATTCCAAGTAAGATTCCTCATCGAAAACCAACCGACGCCATTGCTTACAAACTGTTCGTCCCCATTTTAGTCCAATTAGAACCAGTTAGCGAACCAATCCGTGACCCTTGCATCCCATCGCCATGTGGGCAATTCTCCCAGTGTCGCAACATCAATGGCGGACCATCATGCTCCTGCCTGCCAAGCTACCAAGGAGCACCGCCAAATTGCCGCCCCGAATGTAGTGTACATTCCGATTGTCCCAGCAGTCTTGCATGCATCAATGAGAAGTGCCGCGATCCCTGCCCTGGATCGTGCGGTATATCAGCTATCTGCAATGTTCTAAACCACGTTCCCAACTGTGTGTGTCCATCAGGGTACTCCGGTGATCCGTTTACAGCCTGCATACCACAACCTCCAGCTCAACGTAAGACCCACCAGCTCTTGGCCGTCTTGTTTGATTTTGTTTTACGTAAATCCCTTCCCGACTTAGGTGACCCACCGCCAACTCCAGTAGACCCCTGCATACCATCGCCATGCGGTGCTAATGCCAACTGCAACAATGGAATCTGCTCATGCATCCCTGAATACCTCGGCGATCCCTACTCCGGATGTCGACCAGAGTGTGTTCTCAACTCGGACTGTCCCCGCGATAGAGCCTGCATTCGCAACAAATGTGCTGATCCATGTCCTGGAACTTGCGGCCAAAGAGCTATCTGTGCCGTTTCCAACCATATCCCGATCTGTTCCTGCCCTGAAGGAATGACAGGAAGCGCATTCATCCAATGTGACCCACTTCCAACAATCGTATTGACCAATCCATGCCATCCGACACCCTGCGGACCCAACAGTCAATGCAGAGAGTTCAATCAACAGGCGATATGCTCCTGCGTGCCAGGCTACTTTGGCACACCACCATCATGTCGTCCCGAGTGTACCACAAACTCCGACTGCCCATTGGACCGATTCTGTCTCAATCAAAAATGCAAAGACCCCTGTCCTGGTACCTGTGGCATGCGAGCCGAATGTATCGTCCGCAATCACAGTCCCTTGTGTAGTTGCCCACCCAGACATACCGGCAATCCGTTTATAGCCTGCCAACCAATAAGTATGACCAAACCGATCTTTTCTCTTAAACTTTCTATTCTAAGCCCCCCGTCCTCTTTTAGTTGAACAACCTCCACGTGACCCTGTTCCCGACCAAGACCCATGCATACCATCACCGTGCGGTTTTAACTCGAAGTGCGAACGTCGTGGTCAAGACTACACCTGTTCTTGTCTGCCCGAATTTATTGGAGCCCCACCCAACTGCCGTCCCGAATGTGTGACCAATGCCGAATGCCCATCAAACAAGGCATGCATTCGACAGAAATGCGCCGATCCATGTCCCGGATCGTGTGGCTCCCAAGCAGAGTGTACCGTCATCAGCCACAGTGCAATGTGTCACTGTCCACAAGGAATGACTGGTAATCCATTCACCGCCTGCCAGAGACAACAAGATCCGCCAACTGAAGTCGCTCTGCCATGTAGTCCCAGTCCATGCGGACCCAATGCCATCTGTAGACCAAGAAATGGTTTCAGTCATTGTCAATGTTTGCCAGACTACTTTGGCAATCCCTATGAAGTCTGTCGACCAGAGTGTACAAGGAATTCCGATTGCCCCGCCGATAGGATGTGTGAAAACAACAAATGCAAAGATCCTTGTCCCGGAACCTGTGGTCAAAATGCCCTATGTCGGGTGATAAGTCATGTTCCAAACTGTGACTGTTACCCGGGATACATTGGAAATCCCTACATTGCGTGTAGCCCACCAGCAGAACGTAAGGGAAAACAGTAAAATTTTATGCCTAACCTAACCTGAGCTTGTGTCAAAAGCCATTTGAAGCTACATTTTGACAACTAATCCTAACAAAGATTACAAAGCCGCTGCTAAAATGTATCAAATCCTTACAGAACTTGTACTCAAGCTTGCCTTTGAGTTTCGTGTAAAGCTCCTCTATGCAAGCTTTAAGGCCTTTAACTTGTGTCAAATTGTTGGCCATTTAAAGCTGAATTTTGACAACAAATGCTAACAAAGATTGCGAATCCGCGTATAACACCTAAAGAAGCCCTTTAATGCAGAACTTAGACTCAAACGTGCCTTTTAAGTACCTTGTAACCCATTGAAAGCCTTTGTGATACCTCTTAATGCTTTTAAAAAAAATCTTTACAGCCCTTTAGGCTTATTTAACGCAGAACTTAGACTTCAAATACCTTGTAAAAGTCTTGATAGATATCTACTAATACCTTTAACATCCTTTTAAAACCTTTTTGAGCTTGTTAGCGCTAACACCTGTAGGACTTTCCAAGTTTCGGTTCTTGTAACACTTACCAGCCGAGACTATCTGACCTTTAGCTGTCAAAACTCCACCAATTTACCCCTAATATGGCAGTTCAACCACCTTCTCTAAGCTTAACCTAACCCTAGACTAAGTCTGATCCATTAAACACCACTAAACACAATTTTTAGCCATCTACGCTGCTTTGAGAAAAGCTTCTTAAAGCCTTGCTTACGCTTAAACCGCTTATTCTGCTTATTTTGTCAAGAAAAATATTTACAAACCAACATCCCACAGCAATTGTAACCGAGTACGTGAACCCCTGTCAACCATCACCATGTGGACCAAACAGCCAGTGCCGTGAAGTCAACCAGCAAGCCGTGTGCTCATGTATTCCAGAATTTGTTGGTAGTCCACCAGCTTGCCGACCAGAATGTGTCGTAAGCTCTGAATGTCCATCCGACAAGGCTTGCATCAATCAAAAATGCGCTGATCCATGTCCTGGATCGTGTGGATTTAACGCCGAATGTCACGTCCGACAACACAGTCCACTGTGCTCGTGCAAGGCCGGCTTCACCGGCGAAGCTTTCACGCGATGCTATCCAATACGTAAATATTTCCCGAGTCTAGTTTTTGATCCGAGCTTACGAAATCCGACATCTATTTTAGCCCAACCGCTTCCAGAGACACCGAAGAGAGACGAAAACCCATGCATTCCATCCCCATGTGGACCGTACTCCCAGTGTCGTGAAATCAACAAATCCCCATCGTGTACATGTCTGTCCAACTATATTGGATCACCACCAAACTGCCGACCTGAGTGTACCATCAACTCGGAATGTCCCAGCAACCAGGCTTGCCTGAATGAAAAATGTCGCGATCCATGTCCTGGATCGTGTGGATTCGATGCCATCTGCAACGTTATCAATCATACGCCAAGCTGTTCATGTCCGATTGGATATAGTGGAGATCCATTCACTAGTTGTCGACCATTGCCGCCTCCACCGAGTATGATCAGTGACGTAATCCCTCCAAAAATGTCCTTTAACGTTTCCCCCTTTTTTAAAGAATTCGATGTGACCGTTCCGAAGGACCCATGCAATCCATCACCTTGTGGATCGAATACAGTCTGCAACAACGGACAATGCTCATGCATTCCAGAATATCATGGAGATCCAACGATCGGATGTCGCCCTGAGTGTGTGCTGAACTCGGATTGTTCAAGAGATCGCGCCTGTCTGCGAAATAAGTGTGTCGATCCTTGCCCAGGAACCTGTGGAACGAATGCTCTATGTGAAGTCAACAATCACATCCCCATGTGTAGATGCCCCGAGAAGATGAGCGGTAACGCGTTTGTTCTTTGCGAACCGGTTCGAGGTAACCTTTGGAGAGTTGCGTCCCTGCAAACAGTGTTCACAGAAAAGTTTCCCTTTTTAGATGTAATCCCTCGTAATCCATGTCAGCCATCACCATGTGGCCCCAACAGTCAGTGTATCGAGCGCAATGGCAACGCAATATGCTCTTGCATCACCGGCTACCTGGGAGTTGCACCAAACTGCCGCCTGGAATGCTACACCAGCTCAGACTGTGCTCAGACTCAGGCATGTATCAACAACAAATGTGTTGATCCTTGCCCTGGTCAGTGTGGTCTCAATGCAATCTGCCAAGCTGTACAGCATAGAGCACATTGCGAGTGTATCCCAGGCTATACAGGAAACCCTTACAACCTCTGCAATAGAATAGGTAGGCCCAACACAGCTAGCTTTCCCCCACAATGTTCTCACGAAAACTCTGTTTTAGATATTCGTCCACCCCAAAAACCAATCCGCGATGAGAACCCATGCCTACCCTCACCGTGCGGACTCTATTCAGAGTGTCGCAACGATAATGGTCAGGCCAGGTGTACCTGCCTTCCAGAATATATTGGCCAGGCACCAAATTGCCGTCCCGAATGTACTAGCAATGACGATTGTTCCAATAACTTAGCATGCATTAATCAAAAGTGTCGCGATCCTTGTCCAGGATCATGCGGACAGAACGCTCAGTGTATAGTCACCCTGCACATACCGAATTGTGTGTGTCCATTGGGACTTACTGGCGATCCGTTCTTCCGTTGCACTGAACCACCACGTAAGCTCCACTTAGATTGTGGATCCCATTTGGATCGTGTGTTAAACTCTATTTTTATCCTTTCAGAACCACCACCAGCACCTAAGGAGCCCAAGAACCCATGCTACCCATCACCATGTGGAGTCAACGCCGAGTGTCAAGTACGAGGTGATAGCTACACATGCGAATGTGTCAACGACTACATTGGCAATCCCTTCGAAGGATGTCGACCAGAATGTGTTGGCAACTCGGAATGTTCCGCAAACAGAGCTTGTATCCGTTACAAGTGTGCCGATCCTTGCCCTGGAACTTGCGGCATTGAAGCCGTCTGCAGCATACACAACCATATTCCGATTTGCTCATGCCCACCTGGACTGACCGGTGATGCCTTCAGACAGTGTACGCCAATCATACGCGTCGAAGATAAACCAAAGTCCGAAGATCCATGCTACCCCTCACCATGTGGATTGAACTCCATCTGTAAGGCTGTTCGTGGCAATGCCGTTTGCGAATGTCTACCGGGCTACTTTGGAAATCCAATTGGACAAGGTTGTCAACCGGAATGTACCCTAAGCTCTGACTGTTCCAAGAGTCGTGCTTGCGTCAACTCTAAATGCGTTGATCCATGTCCGGGTGTTTGCGGCTATGGAGCTCAATGCCAAGTCGTGAATCACAATCCAATTTGCTCCTGCCCAGCTCCAATGGTTGGTAATCCGTTCGAGGAATGCCATACCCCAATCGCCAAGGATCCAACTGACCTCTGTAACCCATCACCGTGCCGTAGCAATGGTATTTGCCGTGTCATCAATGGCGCAGCTACCTGTTCATATCCCGAGTGCGTTACGAACGAGGAGTGTCCAAGGAACCGTGCCTGTGTCAATCAGAAATGCAGAGATCCTTGCATCAATGCCTGCGGTGTGAACGCTATTTGTAATGCCATCAACCATAAGGCGCTTTGTACCTGCCCGACGGGATACTACGGATCACCATACAATGAGTGCACAAGACAGATGGACGTCGTTGTTGTACCCCAACCCGAATGTCTCTCGGACAACGAATGCTCCAATGACAAGGCCTGCATCAATCAGGAGTGTAAGAACCCTTGCGATCAATCGAACATCTGCGGACAGAACGCCAAGTGCCATGTCCAACTACATCGTCCGTTGTGTGTATGCAACGAAGGATTCACAGGAAACGCTCAAACCTTCTGCCACCTCATAGGTTGTCGTTCCGATGACGAATGCCCAGCTACGGAAGCCTGCATCAATAAGCAATGTGTTGATCCATGTTTATACACGCAGTGTGGAACTTTGGCTACATGCAGAACTGACTACAATCACAAGGCACGTTGCCACTGTCCTGAGGGATACCGTGGTAATCCTCTCATTCAATGCTCAAGACCAGAGTGTACACGTGACAGCGAATGTGCCTTCCACCTTGCCTGCCTCAATGAACGCTGCGAAGACCCATGTAACTGTGGAATCGGAGCTCAGTGCCGAGTCGACAACCATCATGCACAGTGCAGATGTCCCCCAGGATACAGTGGCAATCCACAGCAAAGATGTGACATCATTCCACAGAAGGAACAACCACAGTGCACCGTCGACGCTGATTGCCCAAGCAAGCTGGCCTGTTTCAGTGGAGAGTGTAAGAATCCTTGTGCTGTGACCAAGCCTTGCGGACAGAATGCCATCTGCTCAGTAGTGGATACCCTTCCGCTGCGCACCATGATATGCCAATGCGAACCAGGATACGTAGGTGATGCCGATGTTGGATGTCGCAAAGGTAATGATTGATTCAAGGCTGTCAAAGCTTTTCAACTGATCTAATGAGAGTCGAAGATTTTTGTTTCAGCGGTGCAATGTACATACAAGTCTGTATATATATATAGAAGTTCAAGGCACCAAATTTCCTAACCTCACCCTATTTCTCACAAAAAGTTTTCCTCTTCTCTGAGCTCCTAGTATTGACCGCTCTTGCTAACCTTTTTATTGTACTTTCACAGAACCTCAAAAGGACCACGGCTGCAGATCTCACGATGACTGCCAAGATACCGAAGCTTGCCGCAGTGGAGTCTGCATGAACCCATGCATAGAAGGATCACCATGTGCCCGAACAGCCGAATGCTTGGCCCAGAAACACCGTGCTGTCTGCACCTGTCCAAGCGGCTTACTGGGAGATCCATTCGTGAACTGCTATGAGGAACAGAAGACCATTCTTGCAGGATGTACCCATGACTCTGACTGTGCTCCATCGATGGCTTGCATCAACAAACGCTGTCAAGATCCTTGCGCGGAGGGCAACCCATGTGCTGGAAATGCAGAATGCCGTGTGTCCAACTACAGGCCGCTTTGTTTCTGTCCTCCAGGATGGGTTGGCGATCCTCAAGTTCAGTGTTATAAACGTAAGTTTGAGTCCCTTTCTCGCCAGGTTACAACCTAATGTTTCATATCACCTTTAGCTGAATGTAAGATCAACTCCGACTGTCCATATGACAAGGCCTGCATCAATGAGAACTGCGTTAACCCATGTACCTTCGGCTCTGTGCGATGCGGTACAGCCGCTCATTGTGAACCGCAAAACCACCAAGCAGTGTGCGTGTGCCCACCGGGAACTCAGGGCAATCCGTTTGTATCATGTATTGCCGGTCACTGTCAATACAACGAAGACTGTGCTGATCATGAAGCCTGTGATCGTTTGAACCGCGTCTGTAGACCGGTTTGTGACGATGATACGTGCGCACCAACAGCTATCTGTACCGGACGCCGCCATCAACCTCAATGCCAGTGCCGTCAAGGAACAACTGGTAATCCGTTTGTAGAATGTGTTGGCTTCAAGGAACCACCAACCCCTAAGCCAGAGTGCGAGGTCGACTCAGATTGTCCATCGCAGTTGGCCTGCATGAACAACCGCTGCGCGAATCCATGTGCAGTACCGAATGTCTGCACTCCACAACAAACGTGCACCGTCCTCGATACCCTGCCTTTGAGAACGATGATCTGCAAGTGTCCTAGTGACATGATCACCGATAACTCAAGGAATTGCGTCCCGATCAAACATGACGTCATCTCAGGTTGTCAATCGAACGAAGAATGTACCAACTCGGAGGTATGCCAGAGAGGACAGTGTATCGAAGCCTGTCGCCTGGACCGTTGCGGACTGAATGCTCAGTGTAGGTCAAGAGATCACTATGCCCAATGTACCTGTCCAATTGGATACGAAGGCAATCCGAGGATCGAATGTAATCCAATTGGTAAGTCAACTCGAGAAATTATTTTTTAAGGACCCCATCTTAACGTTCCGTTTTTACTCTCTAGCTGGAAAAACAACAACAGGCATACCAACCGCCGAATGCTACAAGGATGACGACTGTCCAAACGACCAGAACTGTCGCAACGAACGTTGCATTAATCCATGCGCTGAAGATCCATGCGGACGTGGAGCTTACTGCCACGTCGAAAACCGTGAACCCATTTGCAGATGCCCACCAGGATACACTGGTAACGCCAGAACCGCATGTATACCACGTAAGTCTTGAGCTGCCATTACCCATAGGCATCCTCTCAAACCGATTTTATTTTCCAGCGACTGAAGTATCAAGGATTGGATGTAAGTCCAACTCCGATTGCGCCCAGACTGAATCCTGTGTCAACGAGCAGTGCGTGAACCCATGCAACTGTGGTAACAACGCCGAATGTATTGTGAGAAACCATCATCCAATCTGCTACTGTAAGCCTGGGTTCTCAGGAAATGCCCAATATGGCTGTGTCCAAATCGGATGCTCCTCCGATGATGAGTGCTCTCTGGACAAACAGTGTGTTAACCGAGAATGTGTCAATCCGTGCTTGGTGTCAGACCCATGTGCTTTGAATGCCGACTGCTTTGGACGAAACCACCGTGCGACATGCCGATGCCCACAAGGACTCGAAGGAGATCCGTTTACACGCTGCGTCCGCGTAGAGTGCCACTCGGACTACGACTGCGCAACAAACCTTGCCTGTATCAGAAATCAATGCGTCAACCCTTGCTTGGATAACCCATGCGCCCAGAATGCCCTCTGCAGTGCTATCAATCATGCTGCAGTCTGCAGATGTCCTGAAACTGCCCCACTTGGCAACCCACTGTCATACTGCGAACGCAGACCAGTGGAACCACAATGTGTCAACGATCCGGACTGCCCATCACGCCTGGCATGCATCGATAACAAATGTCAGAACCCATGTATAGAACTTTCACCTTGTGCCAGCTCGGCTAGGTGTAGTGTCCTTGACAGTGTACCAGTGCGAACAATGGTCTGCGAATGTCCCGAGTCTCACGTACCCGATGCCAGAGGAGAATGCAAACCGATTGTGCTTCAAACTCCACCAGGATGCACCACCGATAGCGAGTGTCCCGACACCGAGGCCTGTGTGAACCGGCAATGCCGAAACCCATGCAACTGCGGAACCAACGCCATCTGTAATGTTCAAAATCACAGAGCCACCTGCTCCTGTATGGATGGCTTTGATGGAAATCCCTACTCAGTTTGCCGAACCATCGGCTGCCGTGTCAACGGCGAATGTGACTCCGGAAAGGCTTGCATCAATGGCAACTGCGTAAACCCATGCTTGGTGAATGATCCTTGCGGAATCAACGCTGAATGTTACGTCCAAGGTAACCAGCCGATGTGCCGTTGCAGATCGGGATACCGTGGAAACGCCTATGAACGCTGCCGCGTCATTGGATGTCGAACAAACAGCGACTGCCCATCGGACAAGACCTGCATCAACGAACAGTGTGTCAACCCATGTATCTACGAAAATCCATGCTCGACGAGGGCGGAATGTAAGGAGCAAAATCATATTGCCATCTGTAGGTGCCCCGCTGGATTCATGGGTAATCCTTACATCGACTGCCGACCAGAAATCACCCCCGAGTGTACTTTCGACACAGACTGCCCAGCCCGACTAGCCTGCATCAACAACGAATGCCAAGATCCATGTGCCATACTTGAGCCATGCAACAGACCATCCAAGTGCGAGGTAACACCAACATCTCCAGTGCGCACAATGATTTGCATCTGTCCCGATGGATACATCAGCTCGGGCAGTGGAACCTGCAAACCCACAAAGGCTGTGACCACCATAACCGGAGGATGTATAGCTGATCCAGACTGTCCAGCGGATAAGGCTTGCGTTGTTGGAGTCTGTCGAGACCCATGCAACTGCGGACTGAACGCCGAATGCCGAATCAAGGACCACAAACCAGTGTGCACGTGCCGTCAAGGCTTCGAAGGAAATCCAGAATTCGAGTGCTCCAAGGTTGAGTGCATGTCGGACAGTGCCTGTCCATCGACGCACAGCTGTAGAAACGGACTCTGTATCCCAGCCTGCCAGGAGAAACAATGCGGACAAAATGCCGACTGTATTGCTCTGAACCACCGAGCTGTCTGCGAATGTGCTCCAGGATTTGGAGGAAATGCTAGAATCTCCTGTGTACCAGTGGGATGTCGTGCTGATGAAGAATGTCCCAGCGACAAGGCTTGTGTCAACGGAAAATGCCAAAATCCATGTGATACGACAGCTGCCTGCGCAATTGACGAAGTCTGCAAGGTCTATCAACATAGGCCGCAGTGTGCTTGTCCACCTGGAACGATCAGCCGACGAAATGGCTGCGAAATTGAACGGTCCGACCTTTGCGTCTACGACTCGGAATGTCCAACTCAGACGGCCTGTATCGCCGGTGAGTGCGTGAATCCATGTAACGCCACAACACCATGCGGTGTGAACGCCAATTGCCGAGTTTTGGACACAGTACCAGTAAGGACCATGATATGCGAATGTCTTGAAGGTTACACCGGTAACGCAGCGGTTCAGTGTGATAAACGTAAGTATATCGCGGTTATGTTAGATCTTTCTAAATATTTTCCCGTTTTAGGCTCCCTCTGTGTCATCGAGAAGGGCTTCGTGCGCGATATCGACGGACAGTGCGTCTGTCCGCCAGGTACCGCTCTAGATGTCTACGAATACTGTACACCATGCGTTGTTGAGAATGGTTTCAAGATTGACGAAACTGGACACTGTGCCTGCGCTTTGGAACGTGGAATGGTCATCGACGAACGTGGACGTTGTATCTGTCCCGTTGAGTACGGCTATCGCCTTACAAAGGACGGAGAATGCCTACCAACCATTCAAGCCGAGTGTCAATCCGATGACGATTGCGCTGACAACCGCTACTGCAACCAAGACTCAAAGACATGCGAAGATGCCTGCTTGTACAAGACCTGCGGCATCAATGCCTTCTGTAACACAATCAATCACAAGGCGGTGTGTCAATGTAACGTTGGCTACACCGGCAATGCTGATGAATTCTGCAGTAAGAATAATTATACCGTTAACCTAAGGCTTCCTCTATATCGCACTTTTTTTTCTAGATCACACCAACTTCCGTACCGACTTCCCACGCCCAGAGATGGTCGTCAGCTGTTTGGCTGATGGTGTTCAAGTACAAATCCATCTGCCCGAACCTGGATTCAATGGAGTTTTATACGTTAAAGGACACAGCAAGGACGAAGACTGTCGACGAGTGGTCAACCTGTCGGGAGAAAGAAATGAATTATTCAAGGTACACTTCGGTAGCTGTGGACTGATGCATGTCAATGGTATTGCCAGCTTTGTGTTGGTCATCCAGAAACATCCAAAACTTGTGACATACAAGGCACAGGCATACAACATCAAGTGTGTCTATCAGACCGGCGAAAAGAACGTGACGCTTGGATTCAACGTCTCGATGTTGACTACTGCTGGCACAATTGCCAATACAGGTCCACCACCGATCTGTCAAATGCGTATCATCACTCACAATGGACAGGAAATCAACTCTGCGGAAATTGGTGACAATTTGATGTTACAAGTCGATGTCGAACCATCAAGTAAGCTACTCAAACTGACAGTCTTTCGACAGATCTAACTCTGCAACATTTTTTTTTTAGCAATTTATGGCGGCTTCGCTCGAAGTTGTATAGCCAAGACCATGGAAGATAACGTCGAGAATGAGTACATCGTGACGGATGAGAACGGCTGCGCTACAGATCCAACGATATTCGGTGAATGGGAGTACAATCCTGACACGAATAGCCTGTTGGCCAGCTTTAACGCGTTTAAGTTCCCGTCGAGCGATAACATACGCTTCCAGTGTAACATTCGAGTGTGCTTCGGCAAATGTCAACCGGTCAATTGTCGTGGATATAACGCATTCGGACGTAGAAGACGTCGTGCCATTGCTGATAATTCGACATCGACAACAGCAGTGTCCGGTGCCAATGGTGGCATGGAGGGAACACTGCGTGAGGAGATTACAATCCAATCGAATGCGATCCTAACATTCGAGAAGAGGGAGTCTGGTTTCAGTGATTCCAATAGTGAGTATTTTTTTGGTTTTTTTATTGGGGTAGTGAAGGGTTGAGTATTGGGGCCTTGTTTGTTTTAGTTGGAAGTATGAGATCGTAGAAGGTTGATTACGTGGGCCTAGTTTTGTTTTTCAGCGTGATTTAGTGGAAAAACTAGGGATTTCAAAGCAAGGTTCATATTTAAACGTAAGACGCGACGTTATCGACAAAATTTTTGCTACCAAAAGAAGAGGCTTGCACAACCTATCCACTGTCGAACAATATTAATGAAACCAATGATAGCGCCTTAGTTTGACCAGAATTGCGCGCCCGATTAATTGCAGATCAGATTCATCGGATTGGTGTATCAATATTCGACTATCTGAGCTTTAAAAAGTCGCCACTATCGTTTTAGCAGACGATGACAGCGCCCAGCCGTGACGAGATTAGCCAGTATGATTACCGATGACAGCTCCCAACAGTGGTCAAAGTCTTAACCTTAATGAATGCAAGTTAAAATGAGAATTTGTGCATTAAACTCTCGCCACAGGTACTTTACCTTCGTAAGGACTTCTAAAATAAATAGTAACTCAAGAGAGACGCATTAATAGTCGATGGCAGCGCCAAACCGTGATGAGAATTGTAAGCGCAATAATCAATGACACCTTCCAACAGTGTACATAATAGTGAGCAGAATAAGTTTCATTTGAATTTCGGAATTGATGCATCGGATTAGTTCGTTTATGTCCCTCCACCCAGACGTGTTTTAAAATCTCGCCACCGTGGCGTAAGTTTCGCAAGAACTTTTAACAAAAGTAGTAACTCAAGAGAGACTCATTGATAGCCGATGACAGAGTCAAACAGTGACGAGAATTGTGAAAATTTAAGTGTGTATTCAGTTAGCTATTCGATGCATTGATGACCGACTGTCAGGTGTGCTTATAACTCCTGCTACTGTCGCATTTGGTTCTCATTTCCTTCTAAATTAAGAAGTTGCCTAAGAGAGACGCATTCATACCCGATTTCTATACCGGATATGGTCCATCGATGATCGAATGTCAGGCGTGTTCAGAATTACCGCCACTGTCGCGATTGCTTCTCATTTAGTTCTAAAGTAAGCCATCCCCTAAGAAGAACACATTGATAGCCGTTGACAGCGTCAAACAATGGCGAGAAATGTCACAATTTAAGTGTGTATTCAGTTGGCTATTAAATGCATCAACGACCGACTGTCAGGTGCCGTTATAACTCCCGCCACGGTCGCGATTGCTTCTCATTTACTGTCACAATTTGAGTGTGTTTTCAGTTAGCTGCTAGATGCATCAATGAACAACTGTCAGGTGTGTTTATAACTCCCGCCACCGTGGCGTTTGCTTCTCATTTACTTCTTAACTAAGCAGGTGCCTAAGAGAGACGCATTTATAGCCGATGACAGTTGTGTATTCAGTTGGCTATTAAATGCATCAACGACCGATTGTCAGGTGCCGTTATAACTCCCAACACGGTAGCGTTTTCTTTTCATTTACTTCTTAATTATGAAGTTGTCTAAGAGAGACGCTATGAGAGCCGATGACAGCGTCAGAGAGTGACAAGGATTGTGAGATCGAGAAATCTGATTCCGGATTTGACCCATCGATTATTGACTGTCAGGCTTGTTTAGAATTTCTGACACTGTCGCATTTGCTTCTGAAATAAGCGGTTGCCCAAGAGATGCGTCTCTCTTAGGCAAGATAGCCGATGACAGCGTCAGACAATGGCAAGAATTCGAAGCTCAATAATTCTGATATCACTTGGGAATTTGATCCATCGATGATCCGATGTCCGATGAACCGACTGTCGGAAGTACTTATAACTCCCGCCACGGTGGCGTTATCGACTGTCAGGCTTGTTTAGAATTCCCGACACTGTCGCATTTGCTTCTGAAATAAGTGGTTGCCCAAGAGATGCGTCCCTCTTAGGCGAGATAGCCGATGACAGCGTCAGACAATGGCAAGAATTCGAAGCTCAATAAGTCTGATATCACTTGGGAATTTGATCCATCGATGTTCCGATGTCCGATGAAGCGACTGTCAGAAGTACTTATAACTCCCGCCACGGTGGCGTTATCGACTGTCAGGCTTGTTTAGAATTCCCGACACTGTCGCATTTGCTTCTGAATTAAGCGGTTGCCCAGGACATGCGTCTCTCTAAGGCGAGATAGCCGATGACAGCGTCAGAAAATATCAAGAACTCGATGCTCAATAAGTTTGATATCACTTGGGAATTTGATCCATCGATGATCCGCTGTCTGATGAACCGACTTTCAGAAGTACATATAACTCCCGCCTTGGTGTCGTTATCGACTGTCAGGCTTGTTTAGAATTCCCGACCCTATCGCATTTGCATCTAAATTAAGCAATTGCCCAAGAGATGCGTCTCTCTTAGGCGAGATAGCCGATCACAGCGTCAGACAATGGCAAGAATTCGAAGCTCAATAAGTCTGATATCACTTGGGAATTTGATCCATCGATGATCCGATGTCCGATGAACCGACTGTCAGAAGTACTTATATCTCCCGCCACGGTGGCGTTATCGACTGTCAGGCTTGTTTAGAATTCCCGACACTGTCGCATTTGCTTCTGAATTAAGCGGTTGCCCAAGAGATGCGTCTCTCTTAGGCGAGATAGCCGATGACAGCGTCAGACAATGGCAAGAAGTCGAAGCTCAGTAAGTCTGATATCACTTGGGAATTTGATCCATCGATGATCCGATGTCCGATGAACCGACTGTCGGAAGTACTTATAACTCCCGCCACTGTGGCGTTAGCATCGCAATGACTTCATAAATAATCTGTTACTTCAGAGCCGAGCATGTGTGCATCAAATTAGTGCATCAATTGATTTGAAAGAAGTTTTTAACAATTTCGACACACATTCGAAATTAATAAAATCGCATGCGTCTTCAGTTTGGTCATCTTTCTACTTAAAGCTGGTTGAAGTAAACTATTTCAGATGCAGTAGGAATCGGTTTTGGTTAGGTAAGGTTGCAGTGGCTGTACGCGATGCGCGTGCACACTTAGACCACAAAGGTCCGTTGTGGTGCCACAGGGATCTGTCGACTTTCCCTATATTCGTTAGCTTATTGAACTATTCAGAACTGACGATATAGCGTAGAAGGTTTCTGACATTGATATTAGCCAGCTGTCCTAGATTATCAAAGAAGTATTTTCCCAGATGGAATTTTTTTTTGTTTGGGAGAACTACAAGCTTCGATGGTACGCATTATTTTAGTATTTTAGGAAGAGACTTATACGATCTATTTATTTCCCGATTTAAAAGAATTACATCTAATCCTCTTAATTTTTTCCTTCCCCAGTCAAACCATCTGCCCAGCGTGTCGAAGACATCTGCGTCTCAATGGTTGGTCTCATCATAGCTCTGGTCATCACAGCTCTGCTTGCACTTGTTGCCGTCGCAGTAGCAGTATCCTGCTGGCTAATGGCCTACCGAAGACGACCAAAGACAGTTGGCCCACTGCCACATCCACCAGAGTTCCCAAATCCCCTCTTCACCAATCCAGAGGCGATACCAGAACCAACCCCCGACTATATATCGTAAGACAAAAAAACTCTAAAAAAAATCTTAATTTATAAAAATTAGACAAAAGAAAATTAGGTGCTTGCACTAAATTATAAAACCACAAAATTAAGAAACAAAAAAAAATCACCAACCAAACGTAACAAAAAAAACTGAAATTAAACAAAACTAGCCTTAAGTTTAAATATAAACAAATTGTAAAAAATGTGCAAAAAGATGCACTCAAACTGTGTATATTAAAAAAAAAATATCGAATGCTTTAATGAAATGAAATAAGCAATCTCAAAACGATGAAAAGAATGTGTCAAAGTTTCTGAAACTAAAAATATATATTTTCTATATATGAATTAATTTTAAGCTTTAACAAAACAATTTTGTAAAATATTTTGAATTTAACTTAAAGAAAATGGCTTTGCTTTTATCATGAAAATAGTAAACAAACGATGATAGGAAGACTAGGTATACAAAAGAGTGGAAGAGAAAACAACCGAATCCGGCTCGAAGGACCAACAATGTCTCGTTTAGATAAAACCAAAATCATTTTAGATCAATATAACCTCAACTTCTACAAGGAACCGAGTTAAGAGCGTCATATCAACTCAATAATTCACTTTGAGAGTGAAGAAAATGAAAAACCAATTCAACTGCCAAAGCCGCAATCAAATATAAAATAAAATGGCGCAGATAATTATAGCATAACACTACGTTCCCCCATGAAGTTGACAACAGCGACATCTTCTCCGTTAGTCGAAATTGTAGATTAATTGTAAAACATATTTTTTTTTGTAATTTAAAACTTGGGCTCACAAAAAATACTGCCCGAAGAGGAAAAACCTCTTTTATGGTGAAGGTGTAGTTTCCCTTCTATAACTGTACTATAAAATATACTGCCTATGAAAAAAAAGAACACTCCTAAATTTAAGTCAAGGTTCTTGATGATTAATGCAAAAAGAAATTTACCCCTTTTCGGAGTAACTTTTGGATGAAAACAATACTCCTGCCACGTAGTATTTAGTCAAAGGTCGCTCGAAATTTTAGTTCATTTTTTATAGCACATTGGGACGAGGAGGTTCCCTAGTGGAGAATGAAAAAAAAGGAAATATCCTTGTATTATAATAACACTTAAGCACTGTGGATTACTTGAAGGTAATCGGAAGTCTTCACTCGAAAAATGAATAAAGAAAAAACATACAATCCGTCCCAGTTTTTGCACAGCTTTATATATATAAATATATTTTTTTTATAGGAAACTCTATTTAAGAACTTAAAAAAAAACGACGACTAACGGAGGATTTGAGTTACTTTTTTTTAAATATTATACTTAACCCCTTAGATTAACAAAAGAATATATTTTCCTTATTAATACTTATAGTCAAAGAAAGATAGATACTGCTCTTTGTAAATTTTTATTAAAAAAAAAAACAATTTTGTTGTGATTATTTAGAAGAAAAGAAAAATAATTATAGAAACACAAATGCAACGAAGAAAGGTTTTTTTTTTTGGTATACCCTTCAAATATTCGACATTTGGGGAAATTGTAAAAATTATCACCACCAACTGATTTTTGATGCTAATGCAGCGAAATTTTTAGAATCAATGTCAGTTGGTTTTGCATACATTTTTGCCATCCCCGGTACCAACTTATATTTGTTAAAAAAATCAAAATTTACAAACCTGTAAAAAAAATTATGTAGTTCGCGAATTTAATGAAAAAATAAAAACTGCATCACTAACTAATTATTAAATAAAATAATAATAAACAATGTATAGTCACTACTTTAAGGCAATTTTATTTTTTTTTTTTTTAATTTTATTTTTTTATAATAAAATGTGTATAGGGTCTTAACTCCACTCGTTAACTATTCTTTTTTAAGTTTATATTATATTATTATTTTTTTTTTTCTAACTCGATTTGTTAAATGCAATAGCTAAAGGTTAGCCATTTTTAAAAATAGAGACAAATATTTAAAAACAAATGCAAAATAAAAATATAAATAGTTTCAAAAATTTTGAATACTCCACTTTTATTTTCTTTTCTGTTGAATTTTTAATTTTAAAATGAAAATGTTGAATGTAATTCTAATCTTTTTGCACAATCGAAATGAGAGTTCTATACATAGACATTCTATATGTAACAAAATTTGTAAATTGTTAATGAAAATAGTTAAATAAAAAAAAATTACAAAAAATATATTTTATACAAAATTATCAACAAAAAAAATAATAATAATAAAAACAAAATGTTCGCTTATGTAAACTAATAAATAAAAATAAAAACGAATAAATAAAAAAAAATAAAGGTGTACCTATTTATTTTTAAGGCTTAAAGGACGTCTTGGTTAATTTCCGACATTAGTGTACATCTTGAATATTGACAAAACATTTTTAACCTGCTCAGGAGCCAGTGGCTAATTTTTGACGGTTTGGATACCTAGACCTACTGAGGATTGAGAGAGATGGAAATCACACTCGTGGATTATTCCCCTTTACCAGTGTTACCACGTGGGGGAGTAAGTGGGAAATAAAATACCACTTTTGAAACAAAACTAGGTAGGGGTAAGGTCCCCTATCAAAAAACCTTTTCAGACGGAAGAATTGCCTAGATGGAGTCAACGGTGGCGCCTACAGTCCCAGTTAGAATGAACAAAATAAACAACAAGGACAACAGGTCATCTTCGAATCTCAAGGGTTAGTCAGGCCCCTTAAACACAGATGGTGGCGGAATAGCTGAGAGAGCAACGGCAGCGCTCAATCCCGTTGTGGATACTGATGGCCCCGTGTCGTAGGGGTATATAAAAAATTGGAGCTGGCCCTCCAGGTTGGGGTTGTGTTTTAAGTTTACCCACTCACGGAACAAAATATTGCAACGCGTAGCAACCAAGGATAGTGATGCGATTACATGAGAACACAAGCGTTCCCACTCTAGCCTCTTACTATCAGCTCTCACTAAGGCACTCACTCTCAGGCGGCAGCGGAGGAATTCCCTAGATGGAGTCAACGGTGGCGCCTTCAGCTCCAGTTTGATCGAACTGGCAGTGTAATCCCTATGTGAGCTGCTTCGACATATTTGAACACCAGGTCTATAGGGATTTCCAATACTGAGCCAGGGTGTTGGAAAAGAGTTGATGGCGGAGGAGCCCTCAATGGGTCAACGGCAGCGCTCATACCCCAAAATGGGCTAGGGTCAAAACAAGGGCCTGGCCCTCCAGGTTGTGGCTTGTACTTTGGGTTAACTACCCATCCACGGAAAAGAGATTATGTTACGAAGCAACCAATAGCATCGGAAAGGACAGATATTACTGTTGACGACCCTGCTAGACGATAAAAGAACAACGACGTTCGTAACTTCACCTGGAATGTGAGAACATTAAACAGGAGAGGTGCAGGCGAACAACTAGCGGAAGCCCTAAACTGCTACAAAGCAGACATCACTGCCATCCAGGAAATACGATGGGATGGGCCGGGCAAAAGGAGGATGAAAAACTGTGACATCTACTATGGACCGTGTTATAGTGAGCAGAAACAGCGACTAGGAAAAGGATGATATAACTAAGGATTGCTTCTACGAGCTCCTCGACAAAACCTATGAGCGACTACCAAAGTAGGTACGATATTAAAATCGTGCTGGGAGATTTTAACGCAAAGGTAGGAAGAGAAGACATCTTTAGCAGTACTGTCGGAAAATATAGCCTACACGACAACACGTTTGGTAACGGACTTAGGCTAATTGGCTTCGCTACGGAACGAAATGCCACTATAGCCAGCACACGGTTTCCTCACCTCGATATCCGTAAGGGGACATGGCGGTCTCCAGATCAACAAACAGTCAACCAAAATTGATCACATTCCGATATACAAGAGGCACGCATCCAGTATTTTGGATGTCCGAACATTCCGAGGGGCCAAGATCGACTCGGACTAATACCTTGTTGTAGCCAAGGTAAAGATGCGGATATCCACCACGCCACAACAAACTAGAATTACTGTGAAAAAATTAAATGTCGAAAGACTGCAATCGCCAGAGACCGCCAAGACCTTCGCGCAACGCGTATCCCTTAACCTCTCGACTCACAACACACCACCAGCATCTAATGTCGAAGAACAATGGCAACGATGCCAACAAGCCATTAGATCAGCCGCAACTGATGTGCTAGGTTTCTCGCGGCCACCAGCATTAAACCCCTTGTTTGATGAGGAATGCCGACAGATGCTTGCAGCCAAAAACGAGGCCTACAAGGCTAAGCTGCAGATGAAGACGAGAGCTGCCATTGAGCTCTATAGTCAAAGAAGAAGGGAAGAACATCGGCTTTTCAGAAAGAAGAAAAAAGAGCAAGAAAAGCGCGCGATCGAGGATATAGACAGGTGCCACTCCAGGAAGGATGTTCGCAAGTTTCACCATAGTATAAAACGTCAAAGCCAAGGCTACAAGGCTTGAACAGAATCCTGTCGAGATGAACAAGGATATATAGTAGTTGAGGCACAGTCGATGCTGAGGATATGGAAGAACCACTTCTGCAGACTGTTAAACTGCGATGACGAACAACATTCCGCTGTCAGGCAGAACGAACCATTTAATATTGACAACGACAGCGAAAACTGCCAACCACCCGACTTAAGTGAAGTGAGGATTGCAATATCTAAACTCAAGTTTAATAAGGCCGGAACCTCAGCATCGTTTGCCCGATCCACAAAAAAGGAGACCCTCTGAACTGCGCCAACTACAGAGGCATAAGTTTCCTCAACATCGCCTACAAGATCCTATCTGCCGAAATATGCGAACGCCTGAAACCGTTTACCAACAACCTGATCGGCCCTTATCTGTGTGGTTTTAGGCCAGGAAAGTCCGCAATCGATCAAATCTTCAAACTTCGGAAGATCCTGGAAAAAACCCAAGAAGTCCAAATCGATACCCACCACCTATTTATCGATTTCAAAGCCGCATACGAGAGCATTTATAGAGACGAACTATACAGAGCCATGTCAAGTTTTTATATACCGCCCCAAACTCGTCCGTCTGTGCAGGAAGACGATGGAAATTCTCGCTGCTCCATCATTGTCGAAAACGACATCACCGGAACATTCGATACCAAAAAAGGATTTAGGCAAGATGACGGATTGTCATGTGAATTCTTCAATCTCAATCGTGAGAGGATTGTGGCAAACTCCCGAGCAAACACCAGAGGGACAATCTTCCAAAAATCGCCATAAATACGCCGACGATATTGACATCATTGGTCGGACTCAACGGGATGTAATAGCCACGTTTGCTGTTAGAGAAGGAAGCGGACAAAATGAGTTAAGCTGTAAATGCTGTCAACACAAAAGGACACACAACATCGACGAATTGGATAGAATGTCACTATTGACAGATATAACATTGAGGTAGGGACCTTGTCTACCTGGGGTTTGCGATTCACTCTGACAACGACATGAACATCCCAGTCCTGCTCTACGGCGCTGAAGCATGGACCGTATCAAAAGCGGATGAAGAAATCCTTGGTCGATTCGAGAGAAAAGTTATTCGAAACATCTTCGGTCCCGCTATGGAGACGAAGATTCAACCAAGAATTATACGGCTATACGAGCGACATTCCCCTGGTCAAAAAAATCCGTATGGACGTTAGATGGCTAAGACATGAAGGGAATGGACACCAATACTCCGGCTCGCAGTCTTCGATTCCCAGCCAGGCGTCTCGTCGCGTCGGACGAAGTAGAGGCAGAACTCGCTTGAAGTGGCACGCATAAGTAGAAACCGACCTCAACCAAATTAAAGTGCGCAGCTGGCAGATGTTAGCTAAGGCCCGGGCTAATTGGATGGACATGTTGGTTGAGGCCCACTTTCATTCCGGAATGTAGCGCTACTTAAATGCAAAAATACAAAATTCCATAGCCTGTCATCGCAAATAGGAACGAGGATTTTTCGAACAAATTTTCGCTTACATCGACCATGGCCTTCTTCATCCACTTTTTATATAATCGGCACTGAAGAGCAGGCCTAGGGTGATCAGGGTCTTATATAAAATCTCTCCTTAGTAAATTGATTGTGGAAGCAATAGCCTATTGATTGGTGCGCGTACACTGCTCCAACTCTTTCGAAATCCTGACAAACATCCAAAACTAACATAATCGTGTGACATCACGTGGAGTCCGACCAATGATGTCAATATCGTCGGTGTATGCAAGCTCTGATTTATGGAAGGTTGTGCCTCTGGTGTTGGCTCTGAAGAGACTGCGGGAGATTGTTCGCCGTCACCGTTTGACAGTCTTCAGAAATATTCTTCCATATCCTCATCATCGACCTTGTCTCAAATACTATCTTTCCTTGTCCATGTCGCAAGAATTCTGTTCTAGCCTTGTATCCCTGGCTTTGACGTTTTACATTTTGGTAACTTGCGAACATCTTTCCTGGAGTGGTGCGTCTCTTGACTTCGATGGCTCATTGTTTTTTTTTTTGAAAAGGCGGTGTTCTTCCTTTCCTCTATGCCATGAAACCAACAAGAAACCTGGCACATCAGTGGCGGCTCATCTAATGGCTTGTTGACATCGTTGCCATTGTTCCACGACTTTGGAAGAACTCATGTTATTCGAGAGGTTAAGGGAAACGCGTTCTGCAACGGAATTAGCGGTCTGTTGCGATTGTAGTCTTTCTGGCCCTTCCGTAATGATCTGGCCCTCCTCTCGTTATGATCTGACAGATCATCCGGGTAGTATCCGGATAATCAGGAGGTTCCGCCATCGTGCAAAAAATATGCACGCAGACATGCTTGTATGTGGGAAAGCTAGGCAATGGGTCATAACGAACCTGTGGCGTCACAAATTTGTATTTCTAGTTGGATATCCTTGTCTGCAACAAGGTAGTGGTTTGAGTCGATGTTAGCCCCTCGGAATGTTCGAACATTTAAAATACTGGATGCATGCCTCTTGTCTATCGCAATGTGATCAGTTTCATGGACTATTCGTGGATTTGAAGACCGCCGTGTCCCCTTATGGATATATAGGCGAGGAAACCGTATGCTGGCTATAGTGGGATTTCGCTCCACACCTAAGTAAATTAGCCAAAATCTAGCCACAGACGCGTTGTCGTGTAGGCTGTCTTTTCGACAATACTATTAAAGATGTCATCTCTTTCAATCTTTGCGTTAAAAACTCCCAGCAAGATTTTAACGTCGTACTTCGGTACTCGCTCATAAGTTCTGTCCAGCAGCTCGTACAACTAATTGCAAATAATCCTTTGCAATGTCATCTTTTTCCTCCAGCGGGACATGACCACATAAGGCTTATGTTGTCAAAATTGGACCTTGATGCGGATTGTTACCATGCGTTCGTTGATGTCTTCAAAGCATAAGACAACTCTGCATCCGAATAGCCGCTGTTATTGCTCACTATGCTCACATGGACCATAGTCTACTTAATTACTTAAGTGGCGCTACAGTCCGGGATGAACCTGGGCCTCAACCAACATGCCTCTCCAATTAGCCCGGTCCTTAGCTAACTGCCTCCAGTTGCGCACTCCAAGTTGGTTGAGGTCGGTTTCTACTTCTGCGCGCCACTTAAGGCGAGGTCATCCTCTACTGCGTCCGACGTCTGGCTGGGAATCGAAGACTCTGCGAGCCGGAGTATTGGTGTCCATTCGTTCTACATGTCCTAGCCATCTTAAACGTCCAATGCTAAGATTTTTTACCAGGGGTATGTCGCTGTACAGCTCGTATATTTCGTGGTTGAATCTTCGTCATCATAGCCCGTCAACGCAAACGGGACCGAAGATTTTCCGAAGAATTTTTCTCTCGAATCGACCAAGGATTTCTTCATCCGCTTTTGATACGGTCCATGCTTCAGCGCCGTAGAGCAGGACTGGAATGATCAGGGTATAGGATTATATAGGATCTCCTTAGTAGTTCGAGTGAGGTCTTTACTACGAAATTCCCTTTGAGCCCGAAGAAACAGCGGTTGGCAAGAGAAATTCTTCGTTTGATTTCTGACGAGATGTTGTTGTCAGAGTTAATAGCGGAGCCGAGGTAGACAAAGTCCCGTATTACCTCAAAGTTATATCTGTCAATGGTAACGTTCTGTCCAATTCGTCGATGTTCTGTGTCCTTTCGTGTTGACAGCATATGCTTAGTCTTACCCTCATTTGCAATCGTGGCTATGACATCACGTTGAGTCCTACCAATGATGTCAATATCGTCGGCGTATGCTAGTAGTTGCACCGATTTTTGAAAATTGTGCCTCTGGTGTTGGCTCGGGAGTTGTGCACAATCCTCTCAAGAATCAAATTCAAGAAATCACATGACAGCGCATCGCCTTGCCTAAATCCTTTTTTGGTATCGAATGTGTCGGTGAGGTCGTTTCCGACCCTGATGGTGCAGCGAGAATTCTCCATCGTCATCCTACACAAACGGACGAGTTTGGGCGGTATACCAAAACAAGACATGGCTCTGTATAGTTCGTCTCTATAAATGCTGTCGTATTCGGCTTTGAAATCGATAAATAGGTGGTGGGTATCGATTTGGACTTCTTGGGTTTTTTCCAGGATCTGCCGAAGTGTGAAAATTTTATCGATTGTGGACTTTCCTGGCCTAAAACCACACTCATAAGGGCCGATCAGGTTGTTGGTAAACGGTTTCAGGCGTTCACATATTACGGCAGATAGGATCTTGTAGGCGATGTTGAGCAGACCATAATTGATGCCACTTCTTGTCCGGCCCATCCCATTGTATTTCCTGGATGGCGGTAATGTCTGCTTTGAAGCAGCTTATGGCTTTCGCTAGTTGTTCAGCTGGACCTCTCCTATGTACTATTCTCACATTTCAGGTGCAGATACGAACGTCATTTTCCTTTATTCGTTTAGCATGGTCATGAACAATTAAATCCATCATTTTCAAGGCTCTTGGTTGCTTCGTATCAACCATTTTTCCGTGATGTGGGTAGGTACCCCAAAGCAAAACCGCTAACCTGGGGGATAGACTTATTTATTGGATACCTCTAGAAAATGCTGAGTTCGTATTCACAGTCGGGGTTGATCGCTGCCATTGGCCTTTTGGGTCTTCCGCCACCATCTCCGTTTAAGGTTCCTGACTAACACTTATGAGATTCCTCAATGACCTGCTGTCCAAATATGACGAAGCAGCTCATTTAGGTTGTTCACATTGTCCATCACTGCCACCGTTGATTTCAAGTTGGGAATTCTTCAGCTGCCATCTTCGAAAACGACCATGTGTTGAGTATGTAGATGCAACTTTCACCCCGCTCTCATCTGCTTCCACCAAGACTTTACACATAGGTTGAGAGTGAGACCCCATCAACGACCAAAGCTCCTGGCACACGGTCTGCACGAAAAGTCTGACAGTCGGGGTTCGGATGGCTTCATATAATCGCATTGACTACCATAAGACGGCATTTGACATCTCAATTATTAGGCTTTGACAGCCCCAACATTATCTAATAAACGTGTGAAGCCTGTATTCAAAGAATCACTCCAACGGAATACCTCTTGCATTTATATTTTGGTCGATGATAAAATTTATAACCAAACAGACAGAACTCATAAATCTAACGATATGTCGACGAGTACCGTTAACATGACCGACAATTTGTCAGATGTATTTGACTTATCTCTTAGCTATCAATCAGCGGTTTTAATTTTTTAATTTTTGTTTGACAAAACTTGAAATCCATCCATTTCATGTTATCTGTGGGGCATTTTAATTGCAGCTAAACAGACAGGCAATGCTGATATGGCAGCCAAACAGACAACTGTCAGTGTCAAATGTGCGATTAATTATTTCGTATCGTAAACATTCCTTCATCATGTGGCGTTGTCCGTCACCTCGTAAGGTAGACAAATACGGATGATGGATTGTGACAAAATAAGGCCGACCGAACGTCGCGTCTTCGTTTGAAAAAACCGTAGCGTTCCGCAGATGAGATATAAATGAAAAAGATTGCAAGATATGAACTAAGGGAATTGAATATTTAAGAGGGGAATTAAGGCATAGTCCCCCACGTCCGGTGGCAAATATTTCATCATTAAACGCGATGATTAATCATAACTGGAAGAGAAGGCTAATTACGTATTACATAGAGTATCTGAAAATCTAACGACAACGACAAGATCGTTTTGCAAAATGATTATTCAATCTTTCCAGAGGCTAATCGTTGATTATGACTTGTGGTGGAGGTTATTGTTTTGTTAAAGCTTCACTATTGGAATTTGAGAACACTGTTTGTTCATTGTGAAATGGTAGCCATGCGATTATACGAAACCTTGAGTTTCCACTTAGCTGATGCCTTCCATGTCCCACTTTCAGTCAATCCGTGGCGACCGCTGAGTTTCTAGTTAGTACCTTGGCCGAAGATAGGGTCTCAATCCACGTGCAAAGTCTTGGTGGCAGCAGATGAGATCGGGGGAAGATGTATACTCAAACTAATGAACATATTCCATTCCTGGCGACAGCGCAAGATTTAGTCAACGATGGCGTCTACAGTCCCATAGTTAGTATTGACCAAGTGAATAACCTATTGCCTGTCTGGGTACTACCGGAGCCATACGTACCTGTCCCACTGCGAATATGGAAGCCTTAATAGGACTAACGCCCCTCCACATCTAATATAAAAAAAGTGGCAATTCGCAGCTCAGCAAGTTTGACACAAGCGAAAGAGTTAAACATTAGCGAACACCCAGAACTAATTGAACTAATGTCCTAACTTCCAGAACTTGATATGATCTGTGCGGTTGCAGACCGCTTACCAAAGACCCTATGCTTCAACAAAAGATTCTCAAAGGATATCACAACCAGAGAAGCATCCAAACTGCCAAAACGGCCTAAAGTGGTATACGGATGGTTCTAAAATGGACTAAGGGGTAGGAGCTGGTATCCATGGACCAAATCGGAACGTCTCAATACCTATGGGAAAAAAACCATCAAAGAATGCGCAAACCTAATACACAACTCAGGTATTAAAGGCGACAATATCCATATATTCACGAACAGCCAAGCAGCTATAAAAGCCCTTAGGTTACACATTATTGACCCCAAATCAGTACTACACTTCTCTCCAAATGGATTATGGTGGGTCCCCAGACATAAGGGGATTGAAGATAACGAAAAAGCTGATGAACTAGCCAGAAAAGGTTCATAAACCCACTTCATTGGACCCGAACCCTTCTGTGCAATCCCCAAATCAGCCAAAAATCTGGCTTTAAAAAGCTGTGAACAAAACAAATTTAATTCATACTGGGAGAACATCCTAGGCCTAAGACAGGCCAAAAGAGCTATTCAGCCCTTCAAAACAGATGCCAACAAGACTCTTAATCTTCGCAGGAACGATATCAAGAACCTAGTAGGATACAGGTCACCACGGTCTGCGATATCACCGAAATAAAATGCATTTACTCGACTCACCGGAGTGCAGACTATGTCTAGAAGAAGACGAAACAGCCGAACACATCATATGTGAATGCCCGGCCCTTTACGGTATGAGAAGGGAATCATTCTTCAGGAATTTTACAGTCCCGAAGAACTAAGAAAATCCTCTGCTGAATGTAAAGGGTGTTTTTTTTTAGAGGTATAGAACATCGAATTGAAGTAAAACAGTAGAAAATCGTTTTAATGACCATCAATTTGGCTCTATTGGAAGGATAATTTTATGCCATTAATGTTTAAATCTGATTTCGGGGATATGGTCACCGCGGCTGGTTCGAATAAAGAAAAGTCTGGAGGTCCAATTTTCAAGAACTTTTTCGAGCATTTGGGCCGTATGTCGGCAATAACGCCACGAATTTTGGCTTCCAAGTCCCCTAACGTTTCTGGTTTATTGGCGTAGACGAACGTCTTCACATATCCCCAAAGAAAATAATCCAATGGTGTCAAATCACACGATCTTGGTGGCCAGTTGACAGGTCCATTCCGCGAAATTATGGGCTTGTGGAATGTTTCCTTCAATAAATCGATTATGACGTGCGCTGTGTGGCATCTAGCGCCGTCTTGTTGAAAACACATCTCATCCACATTCATGCCATCCAATTCGGGAACAAAATATTCGGTTATCATGGCTCTATACCGGTCTCCATTAACGGTAACTGACTCTCCAGCATCTTTTTGGAAGAAGTATGGCCCAATAACTCCACCAGCCCATAGAGCACACCAAACAGTCAGTTTTTGTGGATGTAATGGCGTCTCAAGGGTCTCATGGGGATTCTCTTCACTCCAAATGCGGCAATTTTGCTTGTTGACGTAGCCATTCAACCAAACATGAACCTCATCACTGAACAAAATTTTGCGATGAAAATCAGCATTTTCGCCGTTTAGGCCCATACACCGAAATTTAATTCTTGCACAAGCTGAATCAAAATCTTCCGTACGAACCTCGAAAGTATGTAGCCTGTACACCCCAGGGCCCAGGTGCTACTCAAAAAGTTGAATCTGTCCTCGCGCGGTACAGTGCAGACATTACCTCAACCCAGGAAATACGTTTGACAGGATCAGGAATACATATACGAAAAACATGCGACATTTATTAAAGCTGCCACCCAAGGATCCCCACAACGAATCCGCATTATAATATGGATGCGGATAAATTGTGGGGTGGCGACTTTGGACGCGGTCACGACCAACGCTAGTAAGCGATGGCGCTAGTAAATCGAATGTATGGATAATCAGTAACGTGGTCGCAGATCAAGTTTTTTGCATTCGTGGAGTGTCCTCTCACTAAGGTACTCACTCTCAGGCGGCAGCGGAGGAATTCCCTAGATCTAGTCAACGGTGGCGCCTACAGCTCCAGTTTGATCGAACTAGTTAGTGTAATCCCTATATGAGCTGCTTCGACATATTTGAACACCAGGTCTATAGGGATTTCCAATACTGAGCCAGGGTGTTGGAAACGAGTTTGTGGCGGAGGAGCCCTCAATGGATCAACGGCAGCGGTCATATCACAAAATGGGCTACTGACATTGGTATTTTTCCGGCCCGCTGTCCTAGGGTCAGGAAAGAAGTCTTATGTTTCCAAGACATTAGCGAACGCGTTGTAACAATCCGCATCAAGGCCAAATTCGCCAACATAAGCCTTATATGCGCTCATGCTCCGACGGAGGAAAAAGATGATATAACTAAGGATTGCTTCTACGAGCTCCTCGACAAAACGGAACGACATGCCACTATAGCCAGCACATGGTTTCCTCACCTCGATATCCATAAGGGAACATGGCGGTCTCCAGATCAACGAACAGTCAACCAAATTGATTACATTGCGATAGACAAGAGGCACGCATCCAGTATTTTGGATGTCCGAACATTCCGAGGGGCTAACATCGCCTCGGACTAATACCTTGTTGTAGCCAAGGTAAGGATGCGGATATCCACCACGCCACAACAAACCAGAAATACGGTGAAAAATTTAATGTCGAAAGACTGCAATCGCCAGAGACCTCCAAGACCTTCGCGCAACGCGTATCCCTTAACCTCTCGATTCACACCATGCCACCAGCATCAAATGTCGAAGAACAATGGCAACGATGCCAAAAAGCCATTAGACTAGCCGCAACTGATGTGCTAGGTTTCTCGCGGCCACCAGCAAGAAACCCCTGGTTTGATGAGGAATGCCGACAGATGCTCGCAGCCCAGAACGAGGCCTACAAGGCTAAGCTGCAGGTGAAGACGAGAGCTGCCATTGAGCTCTATAGGCAAAGAAGAAGGGAAGAACACCGGCTTTTCAAAGCGCGCGATCGAGGATATCGAGAGGTGCCACTCCAGGAACGATGTTCGCAAGTTTCACCAAAGTGTAAAACGTCAAAGCCAAGGATACAAGGCTCGAACAGAATCCTGTCAAGATGAACAAGGAAATATCGTAGTTGAGACACAGGCGATGCTGAGGATATGGAAGAACCACTTCTGCAGACTGTTAAACGGCTGTCAGGCAGAACGAACCAATTAATATTGGCAACGACAGCGAAAACTGTCAACCACCTGACCTAAGTGAAGTGAGGATAGCAATATCTAAACTCAATCACAATAAGGCTGCCGGAAATCACAGCCTTCCCACCGAACTTTATAAAGCTGGCGGAGATGACTTGGTAACATCCACCAACTCATAAGCTAAATCTGGTCGGATGAGAGCATGCCTGAAGAATGGAACCTCAGTATCGTTTGCCCGATCCACAAAAAAGGAGACCCTCTGAACTGCGCCAACTACAGAGGCATAAGTCTGCTCAACATCGCCTACAAGATCCTATCTGCCGTAATATGTGAACGCCTGAAACCGTTTACCAACAACCTGATCGGCCCTTATCAGTGTGGTTTTAGGCCAGGAAAGTCCACAATCGATCAAATCTTCACACTTCGGCAGATCCTGGAAAAAAAATCAAGAAGTCCAAATCTATACCCACCACCTATTGATCGATTTCAAAGCCGCATACGACAGCATTTATAGAGACGAACTATACAGAGCCATGTCTAGTTTTGGTATACCGCCCAAACTCGTCCGTTTGTGTAGGATGACGATGCTCCATCAGGGTAGGAAACGGCCTCACCGACACATTCGATACCAAAAAAGGATTTAGGCAAGGCGATGCGCTGTCATGTGACTTCTTCAATTTGATTCTTGAGAGGATTGTGCAAAACTCCCGAGCCAACATTAGAGGCACAATTTTCCAAAAATCGGTGCAACTACTAGCATACGCCGACGATATTGACATCATTGGTAGGACTCAACGTGATGTCATAGCCAAGTTTGCTAATATAAAGAAGGAAGCGGCAAAAATGGGCTAAGCAGTAAATGAGGGTAAGACTAAGTATATGCTGTCAACACGAAAGGACACACAACATCGACGAATTGGACAGAACGTCACCATTGACAGATATAACTTTGAGGTAGTACGGGACTTTGTCTACCTCGGCTCCGCTATTAAATCTGACAACAACATCTCGTCAAAAATCAAACGAAGAATTACTCTTGCCAATCGCTGTTTCTTCGGGCTAAGAAGGCAAATCCTTTATAAGACCCTGATCATCCCAGTCCTGCTCTACGGCGCGGAAGCATGGACCGTATCAAAAGCGGATGAAGAAATCCTTGGTCGATTCGAGTGAAGAATTCTTCGAAAAATCTTCGGTCCCGTTTTGGTTGACGGGCTATGGAGACGAAGATTCAACCACGAAATATAGGAGCTGTACTGCGACATACCCCTAGTCAAAAAACTCCCCATTGGACGTTTAAAGTGGCTAGGACATGTAGAACGAATGGACACCAATACTCCGGTTCGCAGAGTCTTCGATTCCCATCCAGACGTCGGTAGCAGTAGAGGAAGACCTCGCCTTAAGTGGCGCGCACAAGTAGAAACCGACCACAACCAACATGGAGTGAGCAACTGGATGCAGTTAGCTAAGGACCGGGCTAATTGAAGAGGCATTGCTCACCTAGAGATTTATAAACCGATGGCGGACCTTAGTAGAGATACGACGAAGACTATCCCTAGGAAACCGATGATATTTTGATTTGGCAAAACAAATGGAATCAAAATTCTTAACCGAAAGTCCAAATGTTTGCTTTACCGGACTCTTATACTGCCAGTTCTACTTTACGGCGTCGAGTGCTGGACAATAAGCAGGAAAGTTAGGCGAATTAGGCAAATTTTTGGTCCTGTATGCTAAGAAGATGAATGGAGGAGAAGATACAACCGCTAACATTATGAGCTGTACCAAGATGCGGATGTAGTACAAAAGCTAAAAACGCGTAGACTACATTGACTACAAAAATTCTCCAGCCAATAGAATCATCGAATCCCTGCCTTCAGGTTCGAGGAAGACAAGGAATACCGAACCTCCTTCAGTTAACAAGCGATTGCGGATGTCAGAGCTCTTGGACGGATAACTGATAACAACGTGCCCAGAATCGAAGAGAATTAAGGCTGACTTGTCTAGGGCAGAGACTATCAACGTGTCGAAAGCCCGTTAAGTAAGTACACATGGCGCATTCAGAAAGTGCCTGCACAGATTCGGGCACGGCACCTCACCAATCTGAAGAAGACGCAGAGCATGTAGGGGGCAGTAGTACCCCCGTTTTGGGAGAATGTACGAAGATCTGCAGTTTTGGAGATGATCCTGTCAGAGGAAACATAGGTTAGCTTAGGTTAAAGTGGCTGCCAGCGAATACCACGTGGATATTGTCCATTCTACTTGTTACCTGTGAGAAACTCACTCTGAGCTGACAATAAAACGGAGGCAACTTTTCATTTCCGTTTTTGTCAAATCGGTAAGATTTAGTAAGCTCCAAGATGAAACTTTGTTTGATAGGACCGGACAGTTACAAAGAAGATGAAGAACTGTTTGTTCTTCCTATTCGCCCATCCAACTCCTGCACATGTCGCTAATAGTACGGCATATGAGCATCCTTTAAAGATTTCATAAAGAATCTTAAAAACGATAATCGCAAAAATAAGTATTTAGCAAATTTTTATGAGGAAAATATCATTCTCAGAGAAAGTGAATTCATTCGGACAATCCGAAATAACATTTTCAGAACGACAACTCCCATTTTCCTGTTGATCATCTAACTTGGACAAAGTCAATATCCCAAATATTCCGCCCAAATTGTATCTCTCAACTGTAATCCGAAAAATCACTTAAAAATCCATAAAATCCGCAACAAAAACCGAGATTCTCTTCTCACGGTTGTCCACATTCCATTCGTTCCGAATGCGATCTCTCATACCTCTCTACGGTCGACTCAGTTGTCACATAGGTTAGGTATATGTCACTCGTTCTTTCATTCATATATTCATTCACAAAATAAACAACAAACACAATTAGAAGCTCTCAGCTTTTTATCAAGAGAGACACACCAAAGGAACTGTCCCGCTCCCGCCTACACTCCCACACGGCGATTTCTCTTCAAAAATAAATAAATAAACCAACGTGTAACGCTTCTCAAAACTGATAACAACAAAAAAAAAATTGCAGAACTATCTATAAACATAAAAAAAAAATCAAAACGAAGAAAATTTTACAAAAAGCTTTGACACTCCACGTCTGTTTATATCTTGGATATCAGTCACTAGAACGTGATACCTACTCGTGCACACGATCGCATTGACGATCAGTTGACATTTGACAGTGGCAGCAGTCGCACTGAAAATGTTTCTCAAACGATCTGGAACAGCTTAAGCCACTTAGATACTTATTTTGTAACGCAAAGTGAAATCGGTTCTATCGGTATTCTCCATTCTGAGTGGTAAACAAACAAATTGATCGTCACGATCGTGTCATCATAAAGGATATTCTTACAGGCGAACGAAATAAACCGACCGACGGGATAAGTGATCGTGTGTCAAAAGTGTCAAAAGTATCCAAATTTTATTCAGTTATCTCTCGAATTTCCCTTCGACATCCGAAATTACCATTTTGCGCGTTCCGCATACGATCAAGTTGCGTGTCAAAGCAATCACAGGGTAGAGTGAAACCAAGTGTATCTGTGAGTGGTTAACGACATTTTTGTCATTTCTAATCCAAGCGTGTGCACAACTACAACTACATCCGTTTGCTTGCCATACCAACATCAATCAATTATTCAATTATAATCCAACAACAAACTCAAAACTACAAAAAGTGCGTTCGAGTGCAACCATCAGCCGTACAGTAACCGGCGCGCGGCGTGGCGCGGCGCGTATATCTAGATACTCTATCCTGTGATATCATTGTATTTATTAAGATGTGCCCAGTCATAACGACATGATGTTATAATGCGCGATTTGTATTCTATAGCTATCAGCTTTCAACCTGTTGTTGGATTGAGTGAATCGCGTCGACACGTAGAAAGTATCTATTACCCGAAATTTTGTGATCTTGTTTTGCATTCAAAACCCATTCGATTGCAGATACCTACCGTCAGAACGTCATTAGTAGAATTATGTTAATTTTAGTGTGCTACAGTTACAGTTGTTCTTGTTCTTATTTTTTTTGTGCTAATTTACTAATTGGAACCGACATCTGACCTCTTTTGGCGGGTGGATGAGCATTCCCCCATCTGAATCATCTTGAAGTGTTTTATAGAGTCGGTGTTGTTATTTTTGAACTTAAGATTGACAGACTTGACAGAAAAAGACAAAAAAAAAAAACTGTCGTCTGGCTTACTTCTAGTAGGTGGTGTATGGGGGAGGGCTGTTGTTGCAGTATCTTATCTGTCATGTGCTTGATTAAATGTATAAATATCTTTCAGTATGAAAAGATAAATACGCCTAACAATATGGACATCGGCCGGAGACTAATCACATGCAAACATTGTGTTGAAGGCCTTCGATGGGTATTTCCACTTTATGACCAGTTAAAGTCAGGTTATGGCGGTGTCCAAAAAAAAAAAAAAAACTGCCAACGATTCTTTGTATGTTGAATGGGGATTTACAATTCTGAGGGATTGGTAAACATAGATAGATTTGCTTTTTGGGGGGAGTGGACCATTTCCTGTTGGACAAGAAAAATATAAAATTTTACAAGCCGCACAAAGGTTTCACTTGAACTTGGCGGACGATCTTGACATAAGCACTAGTCAGCTATAAATAGTCATGAGCCGTAGTCGTGTAGTGTCTGTAGATAGCATTTTTTTGTTGTTGAGGCCATCTTCGATCAATAATGCTGATGGATTAATAAAATCAAGTATCGTTGTGGTTTCTACGAGCTTTATTGTCAATTTGGTTACGGTGTGCACATAAGTGTACTTCAATTGAGAGTCTCAAATTGACGCGGCGGATAGCTGCGACACTATGCAGGTATGAGTGAGGTTTGTTTGTCATGAGAAACAAGTATTTCTGGGTGGTAAAGCTTTAATAGCAACGGCAAAACATTTATTTTTGTCCTGTCCTTAGCTAACTGCCACCAGTTGCGCACTCCAAGTTGGTTGAGGTCGGTTTTTACTTGTGCGCGCTACAGTCCGGGACGAACCTAGGCCTCAACCAACATGCCTCTCCAATTAGCCCGGCAATTAGCTAACTGCCACCAGTTGCGCACTCCAAGTTGGTTGAGGTCGGTTTCTACTTGTGCGTGCCACTTAAGGCGAGGTCTTCCTCTGCTGCGTCCGACGCCTGGCTGGGAATCGAAGACTCTGCGAGCCGGAGTATTAGTGTCCATTCGTTCTACATGTCCTAGCCATCTTAAACGTCCAATGCGACTAGATGAATGTCTCTGTACGGCTCGTATAGTTCGTGGTTGAATCGTCGTCACCATAGCTCGTCAACGCAAACGGGACCGACGAATTTTTCTCTCGAATAGACCAAGGATTTCTTCATCCGCTTTTGACACGGGTAAATGCTTCAGCGCCATAGAGCAGGACTGGGATGATCAGGGTCTTATATAGAATCACCTTAGTAGTTCGAGTGGGAGCTTTACTACTGAATTGCCTTCTTAGCCCAAAGAAACAGCGGTTGGCAAGAGTAATTCTTCGTTTAATTTCTGACGAGATGTTGTCAGGTTTAATAACGGAGCCGAGGTAGACAAAGTCTCGTACTACCTCAAAGTTATATCTGTCAATGGTGACGTTCTGTGCAATTTGTCGATGTTGATCGTCCTTTCATGATGACATGGTCTTACCCTTAGCTGAACCCATTTCTGCCGCTTCCTTCTCCATAGTAGCAAACGTGGCTATGATATCACGTTGAATCCTACCAATGATATCAATATCGTCGGCGTATGCTAGTAGTTGCACAGATTTTTAGAAATTGTGCCTCTGGTGTTGGTTTCGGAGTTTTGCACAATCCCCTCAAGAATGCGATTAAAGAAGTCACATGACAGTGCGACGCCTTGCGTAAATTCTTGTTTGGTATCGAATATTTTAGTGAGGTCGTTTCCGACCCTGATGGAGCAGCGAGAATTATCCATCGTCATCCTGCACAGACGGGCGGTATACCAAAACTAGACAGTGCTCTGTATAGTTCGTCTCTATAAATGCTGTCGTATAGGGCTCCCGACTTGTGAAGAGTCTCTGCCTGAGACACTGCAGCCTTCCTCTACGAATCAGGTCATCCTGCTTCCAGTTGTTCAGACCAAACGCTCTGGCATCAGCGATAACTTTGTCTTTGAAACGAAGTTCGGCCTTTCTTGTCATCTCAAACCTGGGGGGTGGGATTCGAAGTTCCTCTTAGCTGGAGCCCATTCGCTCAATGTGGCCAATCCAATGTAGTCGACGTGTTTTGGCTTTTTGGACTACATCCACATCTTGGTACAGCTCATAGAGTTCGCGGTTGTATCTTCTCCTCCATTCGCCCTCCTTGCGCATAGGAAAGAAAATCCGCCGAAGTATTTTTCTTTCGAAGGAGCCCAGTATCAGCTCTCCCTTCTTGCTTATCGTCCAGCACTCGGCGCCATTTCGTCCTTCGAGTTAGGAGTTGTGAACCCAGTTGTTTCGCCAAACCGAAGTAGCAACGGTTTCCTAGGGTAATTCTCCGACGGATCTCCACTAGGATGTCATTAGTGGAGTCTATGTTTACTACGAGGTAGATGAACTCCTTAACTACCTCGAAATTGCTGCTATCAATAGTGACGTTTTGTCCTAGGCAGTGGACAGATGCATGTTTTTTGTTGATAGCATGTTCTTAGTCTTGTCTTCATTTACTTCAAGGCCAACGGATTTCGATTGTTCTTCCATCTCCGTGAACGCTTTTATCACGGCATGTTGGGAGCTACCGATGATGTCAATATCGTCCGCATAGCCCAGCAGCTGGACGGGCTTGTTGAAAATAGTGCCTTCCGTGTTAACACCTGCCCTGCACACTATCTGTTCAGTACGAGATTGAAGAAGTCATATGATAGCGCGTCTCCGGTGCATGTTTGGAACAGTTCGGAGTGGAAGTAGCTCCTCTGCACGTTGCAGCGCGTGTATTCCAGCGTCACGCGAGACAGCTGAATCAGTTTTGTCGTAATTCCGAATTCGGCCATCGACATATAGAGCGCCTGACGATGTATGCTATCATAGGCGGCTTTGAAGTCGATGAATAGGTGGTGAGTTTTGACTTGAAATTCGTTTGTCTTTTCCAGGATTTGCCTCAGTGTGAAAATTTGGTCTATAGTCGATCTGCCTGGCCGGAAGCCACACTGGTACGTGCCGATTAGTGTGTTGCACAATGGTTTTAGACGTTCACACAGTACGTTGGATAGGATCTTGTATGGGACATTAAGCAGGGATATGCCTCGATAGTTCTTGCAAGACATAGGATCACGTTTTTTTGTAGATGGGGCATATGGAGCTGATAGTCCAGTCATAGGGCATGTTTTCTTCCAGCCATACTTGGTAGATGATTCGGTGCATGCTCCCTCTCAAAACATCGCCACCGTATTTAAAAAGCTCCGCTGGTAAGCAATCAGAACCTGCGGCCTTGTTGTTCTTAAGCTTTTTTTATAGCTAGGCCAACTTCTTCTATACTAGGTGGTGGAACTAGTTCTTCATTTACTCAATGTGGGTTCTCTTCTTGCCCTATGACTCTTTCTACATGATGCCCATTAAGCAGCTGCTATGGAAATGCTGCATGCCCTGGCTTCGGTGACTAGGTTTCCTTCGCTGTCTCGAAGAGCCTGCGTTCCGGTTTTGTAGCCAGCAGCCAGTTGCTTGGCTTTTTTATAAAACCTCCGGATGTTGTTATAATCGCGCGACTCTTCGATCTCCTTGAGCTGGGATGCTGCGTTGGATCTCTTCTTTCTACGCAGGGTCTTCTTTTCCTCCCTTCTCCTGGCTCGATACTCTTCTCTTACTGTCCTTGTTTTGAGGTGCAGCGCTTTCTTGTGTGCATCTTCTGTCACCTTTATCTTGTTTATACGCATTCATCATCATACCACGGCCTCTTTCTCGGGGGTGGCTGGTACGCTACAGTGGTTTCGGCAACCTCCTTGATGATGTCGCGATACTGGAACCATTGATTGTTGGCGTCTGTGGTAGGTGAGTGCACAGAGGAGAGTTTCATACTCAGGAGCTCGCAGAGGCTTTGGCTACTTCAGGTGTGCTAAGGCGTCAAACGTCGAATATCTTCTTCTTCAGTCTTCTTCTTCTTTTAGTCGAGCTCTGAATTTAGCCGCGACAATAAAATGGTCAGAGTCGACGTTTGCCCCTCGGAATGTATGCACGTGGAGGATGTTGGATGCGTGCCTCGCATCGATTAGCACAGGGTCGATTTGGTTGGCGGTTCGACCGTCTGGAGAGCGCCAGGTTGCTGTGTGGATCCTTAGCCTTTGGAACCTAGTGCTACTTATCACCGTATTACGAGCTGCTGCAAAATCGATTAGTCGGTAGCCGGTAGCCGTTGTTTCGCGGATTCTGTGTTTACCAACTAAACCGCCAAAGATGTCTTCCTTTCCGACCTTAGCATTGAAATCCCCGAGTACAACTTTTACATCATACTCCGGACAGGCTCCGTCCTCCATCCAGGAGGTCATAAAACTCCTCCTTGACGGGATCTTCAGCCTCGTCGGTAGGGGCGTGTGCACATATGTTATGTTTTGGAACGTAGCTTTGATGCGGATCACAGAAAGGCGATCACTTATCGGCTTAGAGTCAATGACTTCTGTCCTAAGCCGATTTCCCACGACGAATCCGTATCCTAATACATGCAATCTTTTGTTGCAGCTGTAATAAATGTCGCAACTTTTGCTCTTCATTATACCTGATCCTATCCATCGTATCTCCTGGATTGCGGTTATATCTGCCTTGTACCGCGTGAGGACAGATAAAAGTTTTTGAGTAGCACCCGGGGTGTAGAGTGTTTGTACATTCCAGGTGCATACTCTCATATCATAGTCCATTGACGTCCCGGGTCTTGTTGCCATATGAGGAGTTTCATTATCCGAGGCTGGTTGGGTCTCTCTCATAACTAGCAGTTGTTTTCATGGTCGACGGCACAACTCCCAACTTGGAGGGACAAGCCCTTGTTTTGACCTTAGGACAGCCGGCCGGACATACCGATGGCAGTAACCCATTTTGGCATATGAGTGCTGCCGTTGACTAACTCTTTTCCAACACTCTGGCTCAGTATTGGAAATCCCTATAGACCTGGTGTTCAAATATGTCGAAGCAGCTCATATAGGGAATACACTTACCAGTGCGATCTAACTGGAGCTGCAGGCGCCACCGTTGATTCCATCTAGGGAATTCCGCTGTAGCCTGAGAGTGAGTACCTTTGTGAGAGGATACTCCTCCCCCACTCTCGTTCGCTGCCACCAGCTAGGCACCCACCAGTCACCAGCGTGGAGGTGAGAGTAGGAGTTGATAGTGAGAACGCTTGTGTTCTCATGTAATCGCATCATTACCCTTAAACACCGGCCTACTCGAATAAGCTCTAGTTTAATCCCGAAACTAAGCTGATCTCGCACCGAAAAACTGGGTCTAAAAAACACCCTTTTTTAAGGTTTAAACAACTTTTTTTCAAAAGCTTTATGTATTAAGCTTAGATCTTCGAAGAAATTGTATTTCAAGTAAATTTGGACGGTACCCTTGTATCTCCCAGTAATTTCCCATGCCTTCTTTGGTGCCAAATAAAAACCGTGGCACATAAGTGGCATAAAAGTTGTCAAGTGTCCACTTTTATGACTTGTCACCGGTTTTGCCAATAAAACTAAAAGCAATTACACCTTATCTGATCAAAACAGACACTTACTACCCCGAGTGGTATAAACAGATTTTATTCGTGAACAAATGAAAGTTTTACCACTCAACCACCCCCTCCCCACAGAAGTTTCTTATTGTTTACATTTTGATAAATTTATCAAATAAAATGAACAAAAGTAGCTCTTGACTAGAAATAAAAGCAAATTTATGTTAAGCTTTGATGAGGAAGAAGACGTTCCTGAAATAGAAAAACAAACCCTCTGACAAGGCGGCAATCTTTTCATTTATAAGAGTCAGGAGAACGTGAAGGAAAAATCTGAAAGTAGGTGGTAAAATGTTGACAAGTTGAATGAAATTTTACTCAATTTTTGAGTCAAAGAAGTGCCTTGTCAAATAGTTTTTGATAAGCTTGCAGAAAATGGAACAAAAATTTGTTTAGATTGGTTGCAAAGTGAATTTATATTTCATTGGTGTATCTGATTAAACTTTCTTCAAACCCTTTAAATCCGCCAGACCCGACAGCATTATACCAGCCGAGCTGCAGCGTACTTTGGATCTCATCCTACCATGGGTGGAAGCCATTCTAGGGGCTGCATCGAGCTGATTTATATTGTCAAGGTTTGGAGAGAAGTCAAAGTTGTATTCATACCCAAATTTGGTAAAAGTTTTCATGTCAATCCGAAAGACCTAAGACCTATAAGCTTATCATCATTCTTCCTGAAAACCCTGGAAAGTACTTACCGATCCTTAGCTAACTGCCTCCAGTTGCGCACTCCAAGTTGATTGAGGTCGGTTTCTACTTGTGCGTGCCACTTAAGGCGAGATCTTCCTCTACTGCGTCCGACGTCTGGCTGGGCATCGAAGACTCTGCGAGTGCCGTCTTAAACTCCAATGCAGAGTTTTTTCGACCAGGGGTATGTCGCTGTACAGCTCGAATAGTTCGTGGTTGAATCTTCGTATCCATAGCCCGTCAACGAAAATGGGACCGAAGATTTTCCGAAGAATTTTTCTCTCGAATCGACCAAGGATTTCTTCATCCGCTTTTGATACGGTCCATGCTTCAGCGCCGTAGAGCAGGACTGGGATGATCAGAGTCTTATATAGGATCTCCTTAGTAATTCTAGTGAGGGCTTTACTACTAAATTGCCTTCTTAGCCCGAAGAAACAGCGATTGCCAAGAGTAATTCTTCGTTTGATAACTGACGAGATGTTGTTGTCATAGTTGAAAGCGGAGCCGAGGTAGACAAAGTCCCGTACTACCTCAAAGTTATATTTGTCAATGGTGACGTTCTGTGCAATTTGTCGATGTTGTTCGTCCTTTCATGATGACATGGTCTTACCATTAGCTGAACCCATTTTTGCCGCTTCCTTCTCTATACTAGCAAACGTGGCTATGACATCTCGTTGAGTTCTACCAATGATGTCAATATCGTCGGCGTATGCTAGTAGTTGCACAGATTTTTGGAAGATTGCGCCTCTGGTGTTGGCTCGGGAGTTTTGCACAATCCTCTCAAGAATCAAATTGAAAAAGTCACATGACAGCGCATCGCCTTGCCTATATCCTTTTTTGGTATCGAATGTTCCGGTGAGGTCGTTTTCGACAATGATGGAGCAGCGAGAATTTCCATCGTCTTCCTACACAGACGGACGAGTTTGTGCGGTATTCCAAAACCAGACATGGCTCTGTATAGTTCGTCTCTATAAATGCTCTTGTATGCGGCTTTGAAATCGATTTGGACTTCTTGTGTTTTTTCCAGGATCTGCCGAAGTGTGAAAATTTGATCGATTGTGGACTTTTCTGGACTAAAACCACACTGATAAGGGCCGATCAGGTTGTTGGTAAACGGTTTCAGGCGTTCACATATTACGGCAGATAGGATCTTGTAGGCGATGTTGAGGAGACTTATGCCTCTGTAGTTGGCACAGTTCAGAGGGTCTCCATTTTTTGGATCGGGCAAACGATGCTGAGGTTCCATTCTTCAGGCATGCTTTCATCGGACCAGATTTGGCTTATGAGTTGGTGTATGTTACTTACCAAGTCATCTCCGCCAGCTTTATAAAGCTCAGCGGGAAGGCCGTCATTTCCGGCGGCCTTATTAAGCTTGAGTTTAGATATAGCTATCCTTACTTCACTCAGGTCGGGTGGTTGGCAGTTTTCGCTGTCGTTGCCTGACAGCGGAATGTTGTTCGTCATCGCCGTTTAGCAGTCTGCAGAAGTGGTTCTACCATATCCTCAGCATCGACTGTGTCTCAACTACGATATCTCCTTGTTCATCTCGACAGGATTCTGTTCGAGCCTTGTATCCTTGGCTTTGACGTTTTACACTTTGGTAAAACTTGCGAACATCGTTCCTGGAGTGGCATCTCTCTATATCCTCGATCGCGCGCTTTTCTTGCTCTTTTGTATTCTTCCTGAAAAGCCGATGTTCTTCCCTTCTTCTTTGCCTATACCTATAGCTCAATGGAAGCTCTCGTCTTCACCTGCAGCTTAGCCTTGTAGGCCTCGTTCTTGGCTGCGAGCATCTGTCGGCATTCCTCATCAAACCAGGGGTTTATTGCTGGTGGCCGCGAGAAACCTAGCACATCAGTTGCGGCTGATCTAATGGCTTTTTGGCATCGTTGCCATTGTTCTTCGACATAAGATGCTGGTGGTATGGTGTTAATCGAGATGTTAAGGGATACTCGTTCTGCGAAGGACTTGGCGGTCAATTGCGATTCCAGTCTTTCGACATTAAATTTTTTCACAGTATTTATAGTTTGTTGTGGCGTGGTGGATATCCGCATCCTTACCTTGGCTACAACAAGGTAGTGGTCCGAGTCGATGTTAGCCCCTCGGAATGTTCGGACATCCAAAATACTGGATGCGTGACTCATGTATACCGCAATGTGATCAATTTGGTTGACTGTTCGTTGATCTGGAGACCGATATGTCCCCTTATGGAGATCGAGGTGAGGAAACCGTGTGCTGGCTATAGTGGCATTTCGTTCCGTAGCGAAGTCAATTAGCCTAAGTCCGTTACCAGACGTGTTGTCGTGTAAGCTATATTTTACGACAGTACAGCTTTGCGTTAAAATCTCCCAGCACGATTTTAATATCGTACTTTGGTAGTCGCTCATAGGTTTTGTCGAGGAGCTCGTAGAAGTAATCCTTAGTTATATCATCTTTTTCCTCCGTCGGAGCATGAGCGCATATAAGGCTTATGTTGGCGAATTTGGCCTTGATTCGGATTGTTACAATGCGTTCGCTAATGTCTTGAAAACATAAGACTTCTTGCCTAAGTCTGGCACTTATAACAAATCCCCATCCGAATAGTCGCTGTTTCTGCTCACTATAACACGGTCCATAGTAGATGTCACAGTTTTTATCCTCTTTTTGCCCGGCCAATCCCTTCGTATTTCCTGGATGGCAGTAATGTCTGCTTTGTAGCAGTTAAGGGCTTCCGTTAGATGTTCGCCTGCACCTCTCCTGTTTAATGTTCTCACAATCCAGGTGCAGATACGAACGTCGTTGTCCTTTTTTCGTTTAGCATGGTCGTCAACAATAATATCAGTCCTTTCCGAGGCTATTGGTTGCTTCGTAACATAAGCTTTTTTCCGTGGATGGGTAGTTAACCCAAAGCACAGACCTCAACCTGGAGGGCCAGGCCCTTGTTTTGACCCTAGGACAGCGGGTTATGTAATCGCATCACTATCCTTAAGCAGGGTGCTTTTAGCAAAACTAAAGTCTTTGGGTTTTCATTCCTCAATGCTTAAGTGGTTCCATAATTATTTAACAAACAGAAAGCAAATAGTTAAGATCGATGGTTATACTTCTCGCGAAATGGATGTAACATCCGGTGTCCCACAAGGTAGCCACTTAGGCCCATTTTTTTTTTTTTTTTAAATGACGTTCATGATATTTTTAAATTTTGCAACGTTTTAACTTTCGCGGACGATTTAAAATTATATTCTCGTATAAGTAATATAACGGACTGTATCCGGTCTCAGTCTGATATAAATAGTTTGTCGGTGTAATCATAACGCTATGGAGCTTAACATCTCGAAATGTAAAATGTTTACAGCATTCCGTATAAATGCACCTATAATTAGTGATTATTATATGAACGATCTTAGACTTCAGCGTACCGAAGAAGTTAATGATCTCGGGGTCATATTTGGCAAACATTTAAAATTCTCATCTCATTATGATAACAAAAAAACAAATTCAAATTTTGGCGCAACAGGCTCGTTAGTACCCAGGGCCTAACTTTCGTGCAATTGCTTCAGTTTTAACGTTGTTGAAGGATCCTTCTATCGATATCGATAGTGATACTAATGTGGTTCTGGTCTGTGTTGCTCCTTCAACCTCAAAGAGGTAGTTGCTCCATCCTGATCTGCTACAAAAGCGGACTATCTGCGCTATTGGGATAGTCGTTAGGTCTCTTAGGTCGTCAAAGTATAGGCTGCTACTGATCGCAGGGCAGTGACATAGTAGGTGTGAGACCTTTTCTTCGACGTCTGGGTCGCTGCATTTCCTGCAAAGTTGGTTCGCACCAGTCAGTTTTATCTTATTGGAGTGCTTACCCGACAGGTTGTGACCTGTTATCACTCTCACCGCTATAGAAATGGATGCTCTGTTCAAAGCTATAGATTGTTCGATTAACTGCCGCTTAACTTCATTATAGGGAATGAGAAAGCAGACGTCTCATTCCCTATAATGTCATTATGTCCTGGCACCCAGATAATTTGGACTTTGTTCTGGTTACAAAGAGCCTTCAGCTCTTCGCCGCAGCGTCCAACTACCCGTTATTTTACTATATTCGATGCCAGAGCTTTAATGGCCGCTTGACTATCCACGTAGATGGAGATATCCTCATGTGATATGTCCAATACCCTAGCCGATTCGGAAGCTTCGAGTATGACCAGGATCTCAGCTTGGAATACACTACACGAGTTTGCTAATCTCAGTGATGTAGCTAGCCCGATCTTTTCAGAGTAGACACCAGAGCCCACTCCGACTTCCATTTTAGATCCGTCGGTATAAATTGCTATTTCTATGTTAGATAACACATTGTTTGAAGACCATTCGTCTCTGCTTGGTATTCTGATAGAATAATTAATATCAAAGTCTTGGTATGGGGTAATGTAGTCAGATGCTGCATCCGCATATGCCATTGAGTTTAATATTGAGCTATGGCCAAAAGGCTTCGTGAGTAGATTGCCCGTTTCTCTGAGTCTTGCTGCGCTTTTTGCGCATGTTTAGGATTGTTTCTAAACCTACTGTGGGGCTAGTGCGCATGGCTCCTGTCGTGAGTATGCATGCTGTCCTTTGAACTTTCGTAAATTTGGTCATATGTTTTGCTTTTTTCATAGCACTCCACCAGACCAATCAACCGTATGTTAGGATTTGCCTGACAATAGCTGTGTATAGCCCTTTTGTGACCTTGGGGGATGGGCCCCATTTTTTGCCGCAGATTCTGTTGCAGCTATAGAGGGCAATATTAGCTTTCTTTACTCTTTCTTCAACGTTTAGATTCCAGTTCAGTTTACTATCAAGTACCACCCCCAGATATTGCCCGCTTGCTGACAATGAGAGAGTCGAATCTTCCAAAGACGGTGCCGGATATGTTGGGATCGATCTCCTGTTAGTAAAGAGAACCAGTTCTGTTTTGTTTGGGTTTACACCCAGCCCGCAAGACTTTGCCCACTTGCTGAGTATATTGAGACTTCTTTGCATAATTTCACTCAGTGTCGATGGGAATTTTCCGCACGCCATGAGGACTACGTCATCAGCGTATGCCACTGTTTTTATTGCAGTGATATACAGCTGCTTAAGTGCTTCGTTGACTACTATTTAGTAGCCAGAGGAGTGGGGATAGTACGCCTCCCTGAGGGGTACCTCTTGACGTTGTGATCCTTCTGGTACAATCGCCTAGTGTTGACGAAATGATCTGGTTATTGAGCATGGTTAAGATCCAATTGCTAAAAACCGTTCCTATTTCAGCTTTGGCAAGTGCCTCAGCAATTGCTTCAGTTTTAACGTTGTTGAAGGCTCCTTCTATATCTAGAAAGGCTGCTAACGTATATTCTTTGTAATGCAGTGAATGTTCTACTGTGGCTAGGTAGACAAAGTTCCGTACTACATCAAAGTTATATCTGCCAATGGTGACGTTCTGTCCAATTCGTCGATGTTCTGTGTCCTTTCGTGTTGACAGCATGTACTACTTTCGTGTAGAGCCGTTTCCACCGATTTGCCCTTTATATAGGCGTGTTGGCTTACAGATAGGTAACCTGGAATCAGGTTGCTACATATTTGGATGTCGAGTAATTGTTCCATCGTTTTCAGTAGGTAGGAAGACAGGCTTATGGGCCTGAAATCTTTCGCTACGGTGTGGCTGCATTTACCTGCTTTCGGTATGAATATAACTTTAACTTAACGCCACGCTTGTGGTATGTGGTTTAGTTTTAGACATCCACGGAAGATGGTAAGCATTGTTGGCATTATTTGATTAGCTGGTTTTTGTAGCATGATAGGGGTTAAGCCATCAGGGCCCGCTGATTTATGGGGCTTGAATGAATTAATGGCCCATGCAATTTTTTTTCCTTTTCGTATTAATGAGGGAGTTGTCACCCATGTTGTCTGATGTGTGGCCTGTCATTTAAGTGCTGTCATGTAAGTGTGACCACCCCTAATTAATTTTTGGCTAAGCTTATTACGATGCTTCATTAAAAATTGGATTTTATAAGAAAACTGTCTGATTTCCATATCACGTGAGTTAAAACCTATATGCAAACATTTTGTTTATAGTTTACTCCCAAAATTCACAAAACTGATTTGTTTTAACAAAATTTGTATTTTTCTATACTGAACTCAGACCATCAATTTGACGTTTATATTGCAAGTCATGACATTGCTACTGTTTAACGTTTTCGAAAACAAACAAAGACGTCATGCCTGCAGTATAGGATTTACGATAAGTACGTGCATTCACATTAAATGGAATTTAATTTCCAATTAACTATCAACTAACAAGCTGAAATAATCTGATTGGAGATATTACAAGCGATACATCCATTAGTATGCAAATTTTTTTTTTTTTCAGCTTTGATTTGATAATGAGATGCACAATTATGAGAAAAACAATGTAAAATCAATCAGAAAAGAGGAATTTATGCAACGAGCTATCTATTTTATTTATTTTACTTGAAATGTACGAATACTATAACTGTATATAGTCGTTACAAAGACTACCGTGTAAAGGGGCCTCTTGGACTTGCACAGATCCTAGTGAAAGTCATAAGGAACTGCGTAAACTCAAATTACATATGTATCTCCCTTCTTGAAATTTGATCAACCATTTGCCTGATCTTTTGAAACAGAAAGGTATGAGACAAGAATCAACCTTCAAGAAATCAATCTAAAGGGTGATCCAATAAGAGCTTATCCTGGCTTCTTTTTAAATAACGGGTGATTTTTTAGCTGGTTTGGTTTTGCCAACACTGGTTTTGACAGCTGACGTGTGTTTAGTACCTTGTGTCACTGTCAAACAGCTTCAGTTTGGTTTGCAATTTAACCATGGATCATCTTACAAATGAACAACGCTTGCAAATTATTGAATTTTACTATCAAAATTCGTGCTCGGTTCGAAATGTTCATCGCGCGCTGCTTCCATTTTATGATCGGCATTCTCGACCTTCTGAGCAGTCTATTCGGAAGATTGTGACCAAATTTCGCACCAAATTTACTTTGTTGGACATTAAACCACCAACACGTTTACGTACTGTGCGTAGTGAAGAAAATATTGCGGCCGTATCAGCTAGTGTGACAGAAGACCGCGAAATGTCGTTTCGGCGCCGTTCCCAGCAGTTAGGCCTTTGTTACAGCACTACGTGGAAAATTTTGCGGAAGGATTTGGGCGTAAAGCCTTTTAAGATACAGCTGGTGCAAGAACTAAAGCCAGCCGACCTACCACAACGCCGAATTTTTGGTGAATGGGCTCTTGGAAAGCTGGCCGAGGATCCGCTTTTTTATCGAAAAATTGTGTTCAGCGATGAGGCTCATTTTTGGTTGAATGGGTACGTAAATAAGCAAAATTGCCGCATTTGGAGTGAAGATCAGCCAGAAGCATTGCAACAGCTACCAATGCATCCCGAAAAAGCCACTGTTTGGTGCGGTTTATGGGCCGGCGGCATTATTGGGCCATATTTCTTCAAAGATGATGCGAATCGCAGCGTTACTGTCAATGGTGAACGCTACCGAGCGATGATAACACTTTTTTTTGCCCGAAATGGAAGTTCTTGACTTGCATGATATGTGGTTTCAACAAGACGGTGCCACATGCCACACAGCACGCGAAACAATGGCGCAATTGCGAGGCGAGTTTGGTGAACAGTTAATATCACGTTTCGGGCCGGTCACCATTAGATTATTAGATTATTAGATTATTTTTTGTGGGGGTATGTCAAGGCTAATGTCTATAGGGACAAGCCCGCTTCGATTGACGCACTGGAAGCCAACATCCATGCATTCATTCGTGAGATACCGGCCGATATGTGTGAAAGAGTATGCCAAAATTGGACTCAGCGGATGGGCTACCTGAGACGCAGCCGCGGTCAACATTTGCATGAAATTATCTCTAAACATTAAATTGCAAACTATCAAACTATCGATTCAAATAAATATTTCATTCATTTTTTCGAATTTTTTGTGTTTTTTTTTTAAAAAAAGTTCTAAACCTCTTAAAAAATCACCCGTTAAAACACGAAATCAATGTATTGGGGAAAATCTTTATTTGAGGTGTTAGTTTGGAGTATGCCCACGTCTAAGTCTTAAATGGTCCATTATGTAGGTCCAAATGTCGACCACTCTTTGAAGCATATCAACTGATATTCCATGAATAACGGGAGTTATGTTTGCTTATAAAGCTTTAATCGTTTCGGGTTTATTAACGAAAACAAGAGATTTCACATATCCACATAGAAAGTAATCCGATGTTGTCAAATCACAAGATCTTGGTGGCCAATTGACAGGAACATTTCTTGAGATTATGTTTTTATCGAACGTTTCCCTAAATGAAGAGTTTCATTCGTTAGCTGTATGGCATGTACCGCCATCCTGTTGAAACCACAAGTCAGCTACACCAATATCTTGAATTTTCGGCAACAAAACTTCATTGATCATTGCTCTATAGCGATCTCCAGTACACGCGCTCCTTCCACATTTTTAAAGGATGATGCAGCCTACCCATAAACCGTAATAAATAGTGCATTTTTGGGGTTGCATTGGTAATTATTGGATTGCCTTTAGCTGTTCATCGGCCCAAATTTTCATTTTAAACGCTTTATCACCAAGATCACGCTTCAAAACACGCCAGAACGTTCCATAAGCGATGACCAAACTTTGAGAACGACCACGAATTGATTGATCTCGGTCCTCAGGAATATTCTCATTATTACAGGCTCTATGCACTTTGATTGTTGTCCAGTAAAATTGGTTCGGTGATGGTTTTATGAAAAGTGCACTCAGTTCGACGATTATGAAGACCAAAATGCGGTGGAAGAACTCTTTAAAAATTTTTAACTTAGTACTTAGTAATGACTTAAGTGGCGCTACAGTCCGGGATGAACATGGGCCTCAACCAACATGCCTCTCCAATTAGCCCGGTCCTTAGCTAACTGCCTCCAGTTGCGCACTCCAGGTTGGTTGAGGTCGGTTTCTACTTGTGATTGCCACTTAAGGCGAGGTCTTCCTCTACTGCGTCCGACGTCTGGCTGGGAATCGAAGACTCTGCGAGCCGGAGTATTGGTGTCCATTCGTTCTACATGTCCTAGCCATCTTAAACGTCCAATTCGGAGTTTTTTGACCAGGGGCATGTCGCTGTACAGCTCGTATAGTTCTTGGTTGAATCTTCGTCTCCATAGCCCGTCAACGCAAACGGGACCGAAGATTTTCCGAAGAATTTTTCTCTCGAATCTACCAAGGATTTCATCATCCGCTTTTGACACGGTCCATGCTTCAGCGCCGTAGAGCAGGACTGGGATGGTCAGGGTCTTTTATAGGATCTCCTTAGTAGTTCGAGTGAGGGCTTTACTACTGAATTGCCTTCTTAGTCCAAAGAAACAGTCATTGGCAAGAGTAATTCTTCGTTTGATTTCTGACGTTGTCAGAGTTGATAGCGGAGCCGAGGTAGACAAAGTCCCGTACTACCTCAAAGTTATATCTGTCAATGGTGACGTTCTGTCCAATTCGTCGATGTTGTGTGTTCTTTCGTGTTGACAGCATATACTTAGTCTTACCCTCATTTACTGCTGAACCCATTTTTGCCGCTTCCTTCTCTCAATACCCTCGGCGTATGCTAGTAGTTGCACCGAATTTTGGAAAATTGTGCCTCTGGTGTTGGCTCGGGAGTTTTGCACAACCCTCTCAAGAATCAAATTGAAAAAGTCACATGACAGCGCATCGCCTTGCCTAAATCCTTTTTTGGTATCGAATGTGTCGGTGAGGTCGTTTCCGACCCTGAAGGTGCAGCGAGGATTCTCCATCCTACACAAAAGGACGAGTTTGGGCAGTATACCAAAACTAGACATGTTTCTGTATAGTTAGTCTCTATAAATGCTGTCGTATGCGGCTTGGAAATCGATAAATAGGTGGTGGGTATCGATTTGGACTTCTTGGGTTTTTTCCAGGATTTGCCAAAATGTGAACATTTGATCGGTTGTTGACTTTCCTGGCCTAAAACCACACTGATAAGGGCCGATCAGCTTGTTGGTAAACGGTTTTAGGCGTTCACATATTACGGCAGATAGGATCTTGTAGGCGATGTTGAGGAGACTTATGCCTCTGTAGTTGGCGCAATTCAGAGGATCTCCTTTTCGTGGATCGGGCAAACGATGCCATTCCATTCTTCAGGCTTACTTTCATCCGACCACATTTGGCTTATGAGTTGGTGGATGTTGCTTAACAAGTCATCTCCGCCAGCTTTATAAAGCTCAGCGGGAAGGCCGTCATTTCCGGCGGCCTTATTAAGCTTGAGTTTAGATATAGCTATCCTCACTTCACTTAGGTCGGGTGGTTGGCAGTTTTCGCTGTCGTTGCCAATATTAAATGGTTCAGTGGGACAGCGGAATGTTGTTCGTCATCGCCGTTAAACAGTCTGCAGAAGTGGTTCTTCCATATCCTCAGCATCGACTGTGTCTCAACTACGATATTTCCTTGTTCATCTTGACAGGATTCTGTTCGAGCCTTGTATCCTTGGGTTTGACGATTTAAACTTTGGTAAAACTTGCGAACATCGTTCCTGCAGTGGCACCTCTCTATATCCTCGATCGCGTGCTTTTCTTTTTTTTCTTCTTCTTCTTCTTTCTGAAAAGCCTATGTTCTTCTCTTCTTCTCTTTCTATAGAGCTCAATGACAGCTCTCGCCTTCGCCTAGAGCTTAGCTCTAGTAGGCCTCGTTCTTGGCTCGTGGTATGGAGTAAATAAGAAGCACTTCTCACAAGGATTGAAGGTCCTTCTGTTTTCTCCCACAAAGAAGGTTTTCCTTAATTATCATGAGTAGAGATTCTTATCCTAATACAGCAGTGAAAGATGATTTAAACATCTGAAACGCGAGATTTTCTAACCATGAAACATACCTTATTCGTGAACTACTTCCAGATATCTTCCAGAACTCTCCTAAACGCGGATAAAGTTTAGCAAAATTCATACAACAAGTACGTTTGTTCTGTGGCTCACTAAATTGGCGCTAAATATTTCGAAATGGAATTTTTGGCTCATTTTTTAATGGACTTGATAACATGGTTGGTCCCCTTTTAAATCTAAGATTTCTGATCCTTTCCGATATTTTTTTTAATTAATCATCTGAAAAACACTTTTAAATAATAAACTGTAGCTTTACTTGAAAATGACAAATCAATATTTTAGAAACGAAATTTCTAAGACTGGTGCAATTCTAAAGCGAGGAACCATTTAAACATCCACACAAAAATGAATTGCACAATTTTTAAAGCCCATTTTTAATGCATGCTAACTGATACATCAACAACATCGTCTTGCACAGCAATGTCAAAGAAATTTATCAAATAAATGTTGCTGTCAATGTGCTTCAGTCATAAACCAAAGTTTTATGGTTGATCTACCACGTTAAGGCCCCACCATTTGTGAGGAACCTAATCTTTTCTCCCGCATACCCCCCATGTACTTGAAACCCAGTTTTACGACTAATAATTTTTCTTCTATATGTCTGACTATAACCCCCCTAAAATACCCCCTCATTGAAAAGCTAACGACCCATAAAATCAAAATGATATACAGTCGCCTCCACTCAACCAACAAGCAGTTTGCAATACTTTCATTCAAAAACGAAAAAAAAAAAAAAGATTTACAATCATTCCAAGCTTTATGTAAATAAAAAACAAATCCAATCTCATCCTCATCCATCAAAACAGATTGTGTGACATCATGTGAAACTGATTTATAACTTCAGCGTTCACCCTTCCCTTGAACAATACTGCGTAACGTAACACAATGTGATACCAAACTTCAAATAAAAAAAAAATTACACAACAAAAGTGCCAAAGTTAGAACGCAACTAAATAAAAAAAATACATAATATCAAGCCTAAAAATTCAAAACTATGGACACCAGCAACAGTAGCAACACCACCGCCAACATCAAATCCCCGTCACTTGGCAACTCTAATCAGAAACCATCGTTGGCCCTAAACTTTCGTCAAAGTCTGCTACTCGACAACCAGGCGGACTCTTTAGATGGCGACGATCAAGCACAACTGATTCGCACCCCATCATCTAGGACGCGAAAGTTCATCATTATCCCATCGACGCCGCCAATTCAAAAACAGCAACCACCACAGTTTCCTGCGTCCATAAGTGAGCAGCTGCATCAAAGCGCTGTGAATGCAAACAACGAGGCGACACCCAGCAGCACCCATACCGCAGTGAAAGCGATGCAACAAAGCGGAATCTCAGCAACAACGCACCCCACAGCTGTCCCAGTTGTGAACAATGGAACTGAATCCAACATCATCACCAACACCACCACTAGTCCGACAATTGCTTCAATTAATTCGTCATCCAGTCTCGGAGCTGATCTGATACCCAAACCAGAACGGAACAGCAGCATGCGATCCGTTGTGTCAGGTGAGTGATTCTCAATGTCTGTGTGTTTGGTTTGGGGAGAGTGTGATAATTTTGTCATTCAAGTGACAATTTTGTCGGCACTAATTCAATTGCATAATCCTAGGGGTGCGATATCGCCATAATTGTACCAAAGTGATCGTGCGAAACTCACGAAAGTCTACTACGGTCTGCAACGTTGATTAATCGTGTGCAAGTGCAAGTGACTGTGTGTGATTGTGTTTTGTCAGCGCTTATACTGGGGCCAGTGATTTTATTAACAAGGCTATGCAGCGTAGGCGACATCTCTAAGTGATCTCTTGATTTTTTTTTTCATTTATTGTGATTAATGATGTCGTACAGAGCTCGCAAGGGTAGCACTAAGGATTACGAGAGAATTCAATGATTTAATTCCAAGCTGCTGACTGCTGGTAGTTGCGGTTTCTTTCATCATAAGGAAACAGATTTAAAGGAGACTACTTTGTTGCGTGATAGAATGACGTTGTGCGGCGCCATTTTGTAGAGAGTTGCCAATTTGTCCAATTTTTTCGCCATCATTGCTTATGGTGCACTATGTTGATACATTTTTGCACATAATTTAGCTGGGGAGGGTTTCATAATTCAAAAACTCCTTTAATATGAGTATTTTGTTGCAAATTCTTAAAAACGGTAATAAACAAGAAATACCGTCTAAAATTAATTTGGATGCATTGCAGTTCTGTTAATAAGTTTGACTATAACAGAAGTTATTTTAGCAGCATTTTTTTTTTAATATGGCATCACTCGGATAAGTATTTGTAAATAATCTGACAGTTGACGCCATTTTTTTGTATTCACAAATGAGTTTCATAATCGCACAAGATGATCGACGAATTATTGCAACGATTTATACAAGGTGGCGCAAAAATAACCTTCCGATGTTTTTTGGCTGTAATTTAAAAAAAAATGAAAAACTTTGATTCTTCTTATGGATTATTTTTATTTGGTCTTTTAATTTTTTTTACATCAAGTCGAGAATATGATGTCATGTAAATGGCCGCCATCACTTTGGCCAAAACTTTCGGCGATAGGTCCTCACATTCTTGACGGATATTGTCTTTAAGAGCTGCAAGAGTCTGAGGCTTGTTGACATAAACCCGCGACTTCAAAAAGCCCCACAAAAAGAAGTCTGGAGCGGTCAAATCAGGCGATCTTGCTGGCCAGTGCAAATCGCCAACGGGAGATTAGGCGCCCGGGTAATGCATCCTTCAGCATATCGGTTATGGCACGTGCAGTGTGTGCCGTTGCACCGTCCTTTTGGAACCACATGTTTTCCAATCCCAATTCATCAACTTGCGGCAAAAAGAACTCGTTGATCATTGCTCTGTAGCGCTCACCATTCACAGTAACCGTTTGGCCCGCGACGTCTTCGAAGAAAAAAGGTCCGATGACTCCTCCAGCGAAAACAGCACACCATACAGTGACTTTGAGCGGGTGTAATGGCTCTTCGTGGGTTACACGCCGATTTTAAGTGCCCCAGAAGCGTAAATTTTGCTAAGATGGAAATGGGCCTCATCACTCATGATTATTTTTGATGAAAAATCATCTTCCTCTTGGTGGTGATTAAGGATGGCTTGAGTGTATGTTAGACCCGATTGGCGGTCAGCAGCTAACAGCTGATGCAACGTCTGGACTTAGTACGGAAACATCTTCAAAAATCTAGTACCAAAATTCGCTGTAAAGACCGTCGACTGATACCCATTTGTGTGGCACGTCGTCTGGTCGATGTCGACGGCGCTTCCATGACATCTTCGGCTACAACCAGTAGGCGTTGGACGGCTAGGAAATCTGCGACGAAATTCACGTTGTGCCAAAGTCACCGACCGATTATTGCTCAAATAAATAGTCACCAATATTCCGCGTTCTGGAGCAGTGTAGCGTAACATTGTATATTAACGTGTATTTCGCATGTGTTTACTACACAAATGTCAAAACAGAACTGACATTAGGGGCCAATCGCAAAATTTATAGCATTTTCTGATAGGAGGATTACTTTTGCGCCACCTTGTAACGGGTGATTTTTTAAGAGGTTTAGAACTTTTTTTAAAAAAAAAAACACAAAAAATTCGAAAAAATGAATGAAATATTTATTTGAATCGATAGTTTGAACCTTGCAATTTAATGTTTAAAGATAATTTCATGCAAATGTTGACCGCGGCTGCGTCTCAGGTAGCCCATCCGCTGAGTCCAATTTTGGCATACTCTTTCACACATATCGGCCGGTATCTCACGAATGAATGCATGGATGTTGGCTTCCAGTGCGTCAATCGAAGCGGGCTTGTCCCTATAGACATTAGCCTTGACATACCCCCACAAAAAATAATCTAATGGTGTCAAATCGCACGATCTAGGCGGCCAATTGACCGGCCCGAAACGTGAAATTAACTGTTCACCAAACTCGCCTCGCAATTGCGCCATTGTTTCGCGTGCTGTGTGGCATGTGGCACCGTCTTGTTGAAACCACATATCATGCAAGTCAAGAACTTCCATTTCGGGCAAAAAAAAGTTTGTTATCATCGCTCGGTAGCGTTCACCATTGACAGTAACGCTGCGATTCGCATCATCTTTGAAGAAATATGGCCCAATAATGCCGCCGGCCCATAAACCGCACCAAACAGTGGCTTTTTCGGGATGCATTGGTAGCTGTTGCAATGCTTCTGGCTGATCTTCACTCCAAATGCGGCAATTTTGCTTATTTACGTACCCATTCAACCAAAAATGAGCCTCATCGCTGAACACAATTTTTCGATAAAAAAGCGGATCCTCGGCCAGCTTTCCAAGAGCCCATTCACCAAAAATTCGGCGTTGTGGTAGGTCGGCTGGCTTTAGTTCTTGCACCAGCTGTATCTTAAAAGGCTTTACGCCCAAATCCTTCCGCAAAATTTTCCACGTAGTGCTGTAACAAAGGCCTAACTGCTGGGAACGGCGCCGAATCGACATTTCGCGGTCTTCTGTCACACTAGCTGATATGGCCGCAATATTTTCTTCACTACGCACAGTACGTAAACGTGTTGGTGGTTTAATGTCCAACAAAGTAAATTTGGTGCGAAATTTGGTCACAATCTTCCGAATAGACTGCTCAGAAGGTCGAGAATGCCGATCATAAAATGGAAGCAGCGCGCGATGAACATTTCGAACCGAGCACGAATTTTGATAGTAAAATTCAATAATTTGCAAGCGTTGTTCATTTGTAAGACGATCCATGGTTAAATTGCAAACCAAACTGAAGCTGTTTGACAGTGACACAAGGTACTAAACACACGTCAGCTGTCAAAACCAGTGTTGCCAAAACCAAACCAGCTAAAAAATCACCCGTTATAAACGTCGATTGTGAATACATTCTCGTCGAAACCAAATTCAGAGCTTGACTGTCAAACGAGAAGAAGCTGGGGAGGGTTTCATAATTCAAAAACTCCTTTTATATGAGTATTTTGTTGCAAATTGGTTTTTTTTTTCAATTATATGCTTACACATTAAGACTTAAATAATCTTAAAACTAGTGAAGCTTTAGCAACGGGTCCGCCATCTAACGTTTTTTTTCAATAGTGCTTATTTCGTGAATGTTAACACTTAGCTCAGGTCTGATTTGACAGATAATAAGTTTTATCCTTCCGCTGAACGAATATGGTTGTGTATAAGCATGAACAACGCTGGGAAATATTTCGACATTACTTTGAAAATCATGGTAATGTTGCAGAATGTGTGCGAAAATTGCGTACGCCGTACGGATTTTGTTTTATATGTTCGTTATCTTGTGAAAAAAGTGAAAGAAACTGGCATCCTCATCGATAAACCAAAGCGTGAAAGGCCAAAAACAGTGCGTACACCCGAGAATATTGCTGCTGTGGCAGAAAGTGCGCGTGAAGCGCCATCAACATCAATTCACCTTCGTTCTCAACAATTGAACATTTCGGAGACATCATTGAGACGAATTTTGCAAAAAGACCTTGGTATGACGCCATACAAAGTCCAATTGGTTCAGGAGTTGAAGCCAACTGACCATCCAATGCGTTTTCGTTTCGCTAAGTGGGCCTGCGATCGACTTAGAGAAGATGCCCATTTTGCCAACAAAAAATCATCTTTTCAGATGAAGCTCATTTTGATCTTGGCGGGTATGTAAACAAGCAAAATTGTCGCATTTGGGGCACAGAAAACCCACACGCATACATTGAAAAGCCGATACACCCAAAACGAGTCACTGTTTGGTGCGGATTTTGGTCCAGAGGCATAATTGGGCCATTTTTCTTCGAAAATGAGCAAGGAGTGGCGATCGTTATCGGGCCACGTTGAACGAATTTTTGTTCACGAAAATTGAAGAGGAGGATATTGGCAACATTTGGTTTCAACAGGACGGCGCTACGTGCCACACAGCCGAAGCTACACTCGATGTTTTGCGCCCTGTTTTTGATGATCGCATTATCAGCAGAGCTGATGTCGTTTGGCCACTTCAGAGCTGCGATTTGACACCGTTGGACTATTATTTGTGGGGTGCCGTAAAAGATAAGTGTTACGCCGACAAGCCAGAGACAATTGACGCTTTAAGGACAATATTCGTGAAGCCATTGGTGAAATACAGCTGCACACAAACGATACTGTGCTTAAAAATTGGACCGATCGTGTAGGCTACTGCATGGCCAGCCGAGGCAGCCATTTGAATGAAATTATTTTCCATTATTAACCGGAAGGATTGTACTTTCAAATAAAAAAAGAAATTTGAGAAAACATTCAGTAGTTTTTTTAGCATTTTCAAAAAAAAAAGTTATTTGGCGGACCCTTTATATACAAGGTGCGCCAAAAGAAGTCATCCGATGTTGTTTAGCCCTTCAGAATATCGGTCGTGGCTCGAGCAGTGTGTGCCGTTGCTTGGTCCTGTTGGAACCACATGTCCTCGAGTCCTAATTCGTCCAATTGCGGCAGAAAAAACTCGGTTAACATGGCCCTATAGCGCGTACCGTCCATTGTTGTCGTTTGACCAGCGGCGTTCTTGAAAGAAATGGCCCGATGACTCATCCACGTGAACAGCGCACCATGCAGTAACTTTGAGCGGGTGTAGTGGCTCCTCGTGCATTACTCGTAAATTTTCTGTGCCCCAGAAGCGATAGTTTTGCTTGTTCACGTACACGCTGAGGTGGAAATGAGCCTCATCGCGCATTATGATTTTGGTCGAAAAATCGTTCGCTTCGTCCTAGAGATTGAGGATGGCTTGGGCGTTTGGCTGTCGACTGGCAGCAGCTGATGCACGGACTGGACATTGTACGGGAACAAGCGCAAGTCTTTGACCAAAATTCGCCTTAGGGACGACCGGCTGATGGCTAACTGCGAGAAACGACGTCTGATCGATGTTTCCGGCGACAGCTCGACATCCTCGGCAACAGAGGCGATAATCTCGGCACAACGGGCGATCCGGGGCCGGCCACTCTTGGCAACGTCTCATGTGGTCCCATACTCTTTTGGTGGCCAACCGGCGCAGTGTTTGCGCAGGTTTGGGGAGTGTATCGCTCTATGGCTTGTTCACTTGTATTCTACATCTGTCTAGTCCACAAATGTCAAAACAGATTTGACATTGAGCTTCTTCCAATAGGGTGATCTCTTTTGTCCCACCTTGTATGATTCGTTTAATTTCCTCCATATGTCTTCCTGTGATTTGGACTCAATGGGGCGATGAACTCCCTCGCAGAAGGTCTGGGTACGATTTCCAGCAGGAGCGACACCTTCATGATTTTTCATTGGCTATCCTCTCGCAATGATCTGACAAACCATCCGAGTAGTATCAATTGTCAAGAAAAGATGATCTCGACTTAGCCGTTCGGATTCGGCATAAAACAGAAGGTTTCGCCATAGTATAACGCACACATGAATGGTGTTGTAAGACAAAACTAGACCCTTGGTACTAACGATCCTGTTTGGCCAAAAATTGTTAATTTTTGTGATTCTTTTATTTTATAGAAACAGTTACTGCACTTGAGGGCTCAGTGGAGCAGTGGTAGTTGCAATGAACTACTACAGCTTAGGTGAATTCCCAACCAATTATTGTTTTTCACAACTCCACCTCTCGAAATTGTTTTGAAAAGCTTATTTCAACTTTCGGATTTGAATTCGGCATGTAATTTTAGCGCCCGCCATCGTGCAACAAGTACATACGTGAATGGTTATGTGTCCCAGTGAGCCTGTTGTGTGAAAATTTATTTTTATTTAATTACTCCACTCGGACATACAAATAAACTTCCATTTTGCTTACCATTTTCAGCTTGTGCTCCTGATATTCACGACTCCCGCGATCAGTTCCTGCATCCTTCACCCAGTGGCAAACAGTTAAGTGCAAGTTCCTACATTTATGGTGATAATGCTTCCAGTCAAATCTTCTCCGACGTTATGTCGGTCCGATCGTTGGCATCGATCGGTATTGGATCAACGGACGGACGCAAGTTGGTGATTCGCAAAGTGCCCACCACAGCCAATGAACTGTTCAACATCGTTAATCCGCCATCGCCACCGTAAGTATTTGTTCTTGTTGTTCCTTAATTTGTATTTGCAGACACATAGATCCTTATAAATATAATAAGCTGTCAGTACCATAATTCCAAATGGACTACTGCTCATTGGATAATTTCAGTTGCAGGGAAGTGAGCAATTAGTATTCGAATTAAGCACGTTTAAGCATAATGAGCAGACGCAAGCCCGTGTCAGCGTGCCATCAACGACTAGGTTCTATAATTACCCCTAGAGTTATGTAAAATGTTGATTCACAGCTTCACAGGCCTTTGTCGACACACACATCTGTCTATCCTCTGGATGTATTCAAATGTCGGTTGCGTTGTGATGTAAGCTGCGCTTTCCTCAATTGAGACTTTGCTGGAATTGCATGGCATGTCAACTCAATCCACAGCGACAAACAGGGATGTTCACTGTTTTGGATCTTCTTTAATTGCTCGGGAAGATAATTAGTCAGCCAGACATTGAAATACGAGTGTAGAGGCTTGTACATAGCCGGAATAGAAGCCCACGCTAATCGAAAGCTTCCGAAACCAAAGAGGGTAGGATTCGTGTCACGAAATGTGGAAATGGTGGCTGTTTTAAGTTCGAGGCCTGTGATATTGAGAGGCTTGTCATTGTTGTAATTGTACCTGCACTTTGGAAATGCTAATACAAGAGCACCATTCTACTGGTGGAATGCATTTCACTTTTTAATTGCGTCAAAATGACGGGCACTTTAATAACTCAATAATGACTTGTCAGGTGAGGTGTAATCAATTTGTCATTTGGAATTACTATTAGCCCGACTGATCATGGAATACGTTTTAATAGCCTGCAGTTGAAATGGAATGTATTAGCATTTCTCTACTAATAGTCTGTTGTATATGAAGGCGACAAATGGGTACAAAGGCCTATTTTAAGTTAGAGCTATTGAAGGTGTTGTATACTTATATTTTTAAGGTAAATTTTTTGGGAATAAAGATTTTTATAGAAATGACCGTTTGAAAGTACCCAGCTCATGCTAAAGAGCATGCCCTTCAAATGCAACCGAAGCCTTAAGTGGCTGGAAGTTCATGAAGAATGTGAGCCATATGATGGTTCATTAGATAGATGCACGTAGAACTCATTGGGCGTGGTGTTTCTTGATTCCCCACCACAACATCACCTACTCACAAGCTACGTTAAGCTACCAGCTAACAGATACCGATCCTCGCCATGATCAATCAGATCCATAAAAAGTTTTTCTCAGATCACCCGTTCGGGTTGTTGTTGTTGGTTCCGCCATTTGTGAAAAAGCAACGCAGGCACACAATAATCTTGTAACCCAAATTTATCCCAGTTGGCACGTTGCCCTTAAGACAATTATGTACCTCACTTGGAGTATTTGAGGCTAATTTTGTGGCAATTTTTTTAATCCAAGAAAGACATTTGACAGCTGATCACGGATCACTTACTTAAGTGGCGCTTAAACCTGGTCCTCATCCAACATGCCTCTTCAATTATCCCGGTCCTTAGCTAACTGCCTCTGGTTGCGCACTTCACGTTGGTTGAGGTCGGTTTCAACTTGTGCGCGCCACTTCAGTCGAGGTGTTCCTTTACTGCTTACGACGTTTGGCTGGGAATTGAAGACTCTGCGAGCCAGGGTATTGGTGTCCATTCGCTTTACATGTCCAAGTAATCTTAAACGTCCAATGCGAGTCTTTTGACCAGGTCTATGTCGCTAACCAGCTTGTGGTTGAGTCATTGTCTCCATAGCCCGCAAACGCAAACGGGACCGAAGATTTTTCGAAAAAATTTCCTATCGAATCGACCAAGGATTTCCTCATCCGCTTTTGATACGGTCCATGTTTCAGCGCCGTAGAGCAGGACTGGGATGATCAGGGTCTTATATAGGATCTCCTTAGTAGTTCGAGTGAGGGCTTTACTACTCAATTGCCTTCTTAGCCCGAAGAAACAGCGGTTGGCAAGAGTAATTCTTCGTTTGATTTCTGACGAGATGTTGTTGTCAGAGTTGATAGCGGAGCCGAGGTAGACAAAGTCCCGTACTGTCAATGGTGACGTTCTGTCCAATTCGTCGATGTGGTGTGTCCTTTCGTGTTGACAGCATATACTTAGTCTTAACCTCATTTACTGCTAAACCCATTTTTGCCGCTTCCTTCTCTATACTAGCAAACGTGGCTATGACATCACGTTGAGTCCTACTAATGATGTCAATATCGTCGGGGTATGCTAGTAGTTGCACCGATTTTTGGAAGAATATGCATCTGGTGTTGGCTCGGGAGTTTTGCACAATCCTCTCAAGAATCAAATTAAAGAAATCACATGACAGCGCATCGCCTTGCCTCAATCCTTTTTTGGTATCGAATGTGTCGGTGAGGTCGTTTCCGACCCTGATGAAGCAGCGAGAATTCTCGATCGTCATCCTAAACAAACGGACGAGATTGGGCGGTATACCAACTCTAGACATGGCTCTGTATAGTTCGTCTCTATAAATGCTGTCGTATGCGGCTTTGAAATCGATAAATAGGTGGTGGGTATCGATTTGGACTTCTTGGGTTTTTTCCAGGATCTGCCGAAGTGTGAAAATTTGATCGGCTGTGGACTTTCCTGGCCTAAATCCACACTGATAAGAGCCGATCAGGTTGTTGATCAGGTGAGTTACGCCTCTGTAGTTGGTGCAGTTCAGAGCGACTCCTTTTTTTGTGGAACGCGCAAACTATGCTGAGGTTTTATTCTTTAGGCAGACTTTCATTTAACCAAATTTAGCTAATGAGTTCTTACGAAATCATATCCTCTGGTTTTATAAAGCTCGGCAGGAAGGCCGTCATTTCCAGCAGCTTTGTTGATCTTAAGTTAAGATATTGCTATGATCCACTTAGGTCGGGTAGTTGGTTATTTTCGCTGTCGAGGCCAATATTGAATTTAACAGTCTGCAGAAGTGGTTCCCACATATTTTTAGACTCGACTGTGTCTCAACTACGGTCTTTCTTTATTCATCTCTACAATATTATATTCGCGCCTTTTATCCCTGCTTTGACGTTTTACACTTTACTAGAACTCACGAATATCTTTCCTGGAGTGTCACCACTTTATGTCTTCGATCGCTTGCTTGACTTGTTCTGTTTTTTTTTTTTCATTATTCCGGCTTTCATCTTCACCTGCAGCTGTTCACTACATATTCAATAATATCGTTGAAGCATACTACTTCTATCTTAGTCTGCTGCTTATAACAAATCCGCATCCGAATAGACACTGCTTCCGATCATTATAACCTGGGCCATAGCAAATGTCACCGTTTTTAAACCTTCTATTGCCATGACCATCCCGTTGTATTTCCTGTATGCCAGTAATGAGATTAAAGCGCTTTCGCTAATTCTTTTGGCTCCACCTTTTCTGTTAAGTACGAACGTCATAGTCCTTAATTCCTTCAGCATGATCGGCAACAGTAAAATCATGTTTTGTTAACAAATTTTTTATGGGATTTAGTAGTTACACCATGTAACTGAAGATGGTAATTTACTTCGTGGATATTGCATTCCTTTTCAGCCAGGACAAGACTTCTTTAATTGCCATGGTTTCCGCATGGAAAACGCTACAATGGGAAGGCGAAAGGATATCCTTAAGTTAAGCATCTCATAGAAAACACTTCCACCCACTCCAAATTCGGTGTTAGAACCATCCGTATAGATGGTAATCGAGTTATTCACCCCTATCGGGGTATCCGTATGTGAAAAAATTTTCTCCGATATGTTCGAAATCGGAGAATTTCCTGCCGAGGTATCCATTCCGATTGACATTTCAGACAGATCTTCCGATAAAATGTAACGCACATGATCGCAGATCGGTGATATGCGTTAAGTCAACAATTTTTGACAGCTATGCATTCAATTTCCTCAGACGAAGAATTGCTGCGGAATCAATCGAACGCGATTGTGTGCTTCTTATTTTATTCCACAATGGAAACATTGAATGAACATTGATATACCTCGATTGGGATGATTGGTTCCGATCGTATCCGACTCTCATATCTTCAAAACTGAGTTGGGTAGTGGTGTGGTCGGTGTTTTCTGTAATGTTAAGGTAATTTAGAATCTTTGTGTGTTCACCTTGATTCTTACAGCTGCACAAGCTGCGGTCTGTTTGCCATAGATATCAAGCGGCACTATGCAAGCTGATCTTTGATCTTAACCTAGTAGGTTTCGGATGGAGGCTGTTTCTAAAGCCGTCCACCAGACTAAGATACCATACAGGAGTATGGGTCTACTGGTAGACACGTAAGGCCAGAAATAGATATGTGGTTTTTTTCCGATTGCCTTTTTAAAAGAGTATAAGGCTACGGTGGCTTTCTTAACGCGTTCTTGGATATTAGCTTTCCAGTTCAGTTTCTTATCCAGACTCAGGTATTTGGTTGATTCAGCGAACCTGTCAGTCTCAAGTACGCAGCTCTCCATTAAGTTTGAGATGGTCAATGTGCTTGACTTTGTATTTCCTGCTGAAAAGGACCAATTCGGTTTTTCGAGGGTTACTGCCGAGTCCACATCTGGCGGCCCATTTGGAAAGTGCAAAGAGGCCATTTTGCAATAATTCTCTAAGGGTATTACGGTATTTCCGGGATACAGCTATTGCCACTTTGCATCCTTCTCCTTCTAGATCAAACAGCAGCTCGTTGACTACTATATTCCAAAGAAGAGGAGACAGGACGCCCCCTTGTGGGGTGCCACAGCTAACAGATCTACGTGCGGATGAGACGCCAAGATTTGTGTTAATAATTCTGCTTTTGAATAGCTGAAATCCGAGATCCGAGAGTCCATTAGTAATTGCTTCTGCTTTGACGTTATTAAAAGCTCCTTTTATATCGAGAAAGGTAACCATAGCATACGCTTTTGCTCTTAGTGAGTTTTCGATGATACGTACGAGTGAGTGAGGCGCTGTCTCAACCGACTTACCCTTGCAATATGCATGTTGGGAGTTGGAGAGTACAGTCGGTGTTATACTAGTGTGGATGTGTAGATCAATTAATCTTTCAAAGTTTTTACGAACGAAAGAAGATAGACTGGTCGACGGAGATCCTTCGGATACATATGAGAGATCTTTCCTGCTTTGGGGATGAATACAACCTCTACTTCCGTCCATGTCTTGGGGATGTGTATCATGATGGTTAGTAGCCATGATAGCAGGATGTCAAGGTTGTACTGGAGTACCGCAGGTATGATACCATCTGGTCCAGGGGATTTAAATGGTTTGAAGCTATCGATGGCCCATAGAAGTTTTTCTTTGGTGATGATAATATTGGTATGTGGAATGGATGTAGCGATCAACTCTGGTTCAGTACCTACGTGGTTAAAAAAGATGCCAGGAAAGTGGGTGTCCAGAAGGTAGTTTCCATGCTGGAGGTTGTCCCTTAACCAGATAGTCTTAAAATTGAAGGCAAGCATCTATAGTTGCGTAGGAAGTGAAGCTTTAAAACACTTTTTGTGGTAGTCTCAGAAGAAGAACCTAGTCAACTTCAATCGAATACTTACGTAACGGGTGATTTATTAAGAATTAAGTTTTTTTTAGGTTGGCAGCACTGGTTAGTAATGGCGTCCAAAACGAGCAACGATTGCAAATTATTGAAATTTATTATCAAAATTCGTGCTCTGTGAAAAATGTATAAATCCGCTGTTTTATCGAAAAATTGTGTTCAGCGCTGAGGCTCATTTCTGGCTCAACGGATACGTAAATAAGCGAAACTGTAGCATCTGGAGTAATGAACAGCCACATGCCATTCAAGAATTACCGATTCATCCCGAAAAAAACGACAGTTTGGTGTGGTTTATGGGCTGGTGGCATCATCGTCCATTTTTCTTCAAAGACGACCGTGGAAGAAACGTTACCGTCAACGGCGAACGATAACGAACCTTAATACGCGACTTTTTCGTTTGCTCCAGTTGGCTGAGTTGAACTTGGTTGACGGTGCCACATGCCACACAGCTCGTCAAACAATGGAAATGTCGAAGGATGAATTTGCTGAGCAGCTTTTCTAAATGGCCTGTGAGTTGGCCGACAAGATCATGCGATTTTAACGCCTCTTGATTATTTCTTGTGGGGTTATGTAGTCGTTAGTCTATGTTAGTTACAAGCCGAACACGCTTGAAGCCTTACAGGATAACATAACATTCGTGGAATACAGGCTGAAATACTCGAAAAAGTGGACAAAAGCAAAAATGGACCTTCAAACCATTTAAAACGGAGCCGCGGACAACATTTACATGAAGTTGTCTTTAAAACGTAAATTTTGAATATTTGATGCAAATTTGAGTGTTTTATTCGATTTTTTAAAAAAAAACTAACGCTTCAAAAATCACTCGTAACTTTAGTTAAGATGTCGCTACTGTTAAGGGATGATTTTTGTGGAGCACGTTTCTCGGAAATGGTGATCTTCAGCTACCTGCTTCTCTGTTCAAATTCAAAAATAGTTTCAGGCGTGTGACATGTATTCTTCAGCTCTGAATGGTCTATCCATCGTATGTGCTGAAAAAAATGTTAAAAACGTTTCAAAGATCAATCAAACTTTCAGATATATCTGTCGTCCATATACAAATGTACAAATGCATAGTATGGATAATAAACATCAATCTCCCCAAAATGTAATCCCTGTCTAATTTCAATATTCCACTCAATTAGAACCAAGCAATTCCATGTCTCATTTGTAATAAAATTAGCCCCTGTAACAAGCCCATATACTAAAACCAAATGCATAACCATATTATATGTACAAGATCACTTCGAAATGAAATAATCATCAAACAACAACAGATACGATGTAAACAGCACAGAATATGGGTTCAACGATATCCATTATAGGATCGGAATTCGTTATTCAAATGTAAAACACGTTCTGCGATGAATCGATCGATCGATCGATCGGTGTCGGTAATTATGTTTGCACGCCGATCTGCACTCGCTAATTGAATAATAATCATAAACCAATAAAACAATTGGACGCACCTTCGTTATGCGAAAACGTGGCGCAAATATTGGTCAAGAATTATTGTTATCGTTCTAAAAGTAGATGTATCTACACATCCATACACTTGGGGTAAATTCAAATTCTGAAATAGTATCTGCATCAATGCGATGCGATAATTGGCTTGTATTATTATTCAAATGCGGTTCGGAATGCATGTGATGCATCCGTGAATTTCTGTATTTTGATCTTCGCGAATGGGTCGGTTATGCATTTGCATTATCTGTTGGGTTCAGTTTCAAAATTGGAATACTCGAACATGTCTCACGGAAATTAAGGAAATATTCGATTCGCATAACCGTCGTCGTCTGGACGCAAGATCAACTGATCAGAAACGTGATAAAAATAATAAATAACCATTTTTTTGTCAGTTTGAATAAAAAATAAGGAAAATAAACAGACTCCTAAGTGCTGGGTTATATAAACGATAAAAAAATTTTTTTTTGTTACGATCAATTATGACGATCATCTGAAGCACATGATCTTGGTGGGTGTTTATTTTTATTTGTATTTTCTATTTGAATTTCGGGTTGCTTAATGGATACAATTCAACAAAAGCGTAAGATTAACACAGATCTGGTATTTAAGTCGGTTATATGAAGTTGGGTCTTACAATTCATGTGCCATAAAAATGCCAAGGGAAATCAAGTATGTAGTTGCATTTTTCAAATATTTTACTCGAAACAGGATCATATTACACAAAATGCTGAATATTTGCCAGTTCCAACCTTGAGGTGCTATTTCAAGCTTTAAAACTACAGCCTGTCTACATTTTGTTGACAAAACCAGTTAGCACATCCATTACTGATCGTCTTCTAAATAGATCGTTTAAAATTATTATCGATTTGAATTAGCGCATTTTTTTCAGATTATCATAACCGAACCAACGTTTAAGATCAGTCTAACGATAGTATCTGGGGCGTTAGGTACGAACGAAGTAACTCACTTTTAAACGATCGTAGTGTTAATGGAGTTGGACGATGGCGCATAGAGTCTAATACGCAAACTCATCGAATAGTATAATCTCCTCTCCTCCGGGAATTCATGTCAAGCATTTAGTCATTTAAAAAGTTTATTTTGTTTTACTATTTTAAAAATTAATTTTAAAAAAAATCAAGACGGCGGCTAAACAATTATCAGATTATTACCATGCCTACTGCCGATATATCGTCGAGGCAATCGGAATTATCGTACCATAGATTCAATCGAGTGTCAAAATTGTGAGTGATCGAAATTGTGTAAGAAACTTTATATTTACAGATAAATGGCCTTAATATTCTTAGTCCGTTCTTAAATAAAAAAAAAAACAAAACCTGGACCTGGGCCTCAATCAACATGCCTCTCCAATTAGCCCGGTCCTTAGCTAACTGCCTCCAGTTGCGCACTCCAAGTTGGTTGAGGTCGGTTTCAACTTGTGCGCGCCACTTAAGGCGAGGTCTTCCTCTACTGCGTCCGAGGCCTGGCTGGGAATCGAAGACTCTGTATTGGTTCCATTCGTTCTGCATGTCCTAGGCATCTTAAACGTCCAATGAGAAGTTTGTTTTTGTCTAGGGGTATGTCGCTGTGCAGCTCGTATAGTTCGTGGTTGAATCTTCGTCTCCATAGCCCATCAATGCAAACCGGACCGAAGAATTTTTCTCTCGAATCGACCAAGGATTTCTTCATCCGCTTTTGATACGGTCCATGCTACAGCTCCGTAGAGCAGGACTGGGATGATCAGGGTCATATATAGGATCTCCTTAGTAGTTCGAGTGAGGGCTTTACTACTAAATTGCCTTCTTAGCCCGAAGAAACAGCGGTTGGCAAGAGTAATTCTTCGTTTAATATCTGACGAGATGTTGTTGTCAGAGTTAATAGCGGAGCCGAGGTAGACAAAGTCCCGTACTACCTCAAAGTTATATCTGTCAATGGTGACGTTCTGTCCAATTCGTCGATGTTGTGTGTCTTTTCGTGTTGACAGCATATACATGGTCTTACCCTCATTTACTGTTAAACTCATTTTTGCCGCTTCCTTCTCTATACTAGCAAACGTGGCTATGACATCACGTTGAGTCCTACCAATGATGTCAACATCGTCGGCGTATGCTAGTAGTTGCACCGATTTTTGGAAAATTGTGCCTCTGGTGTTGGCTCGGGAGTTTTGCACAATCCTCTCAAAAATCAAATTGAAAAAGTCACATGATAGCGCATCGCCTTGCCTAAATCCTTTTTTGGTATCGAATGTGTCGGTGAGGTCGTTTCCGACCCTGATGGTGCAGCGAGAATTCTCCATCGTCATCCTACACAAACGGACGAGTTTGGGCGGTATACCAAAACTAGACATGGCTCTGTATAGTTCGTCTCTATAAATGCCGTCGTATGCGGCTTTGAAATCGATAAATAGGTGGTGGGTATCGATTTGGACATCTTGGGTTTTTTCCAGGATCTGCCGAAGTGTTAAAATTTGATCGATTGTGGACTTTCCTGGCCTAAAACCATGCTGATAAGGGCCGATCAGGTTGTTGGTAAACGGTTTCAGGCGTTCACATATTACGGTATATAGGATCTTGTAGGCGATGTTGAGCAGACTTATGCCTCTGTAGTTGGCGCAGTTCAAATGTCTCCTTTTTTGTGGATCGGGTAAACGATACTGAGGTTCCATTCTTCAGGCATGCTTTCAACCGACCAGATTTGGCTTATGAGTTGGTGGGAAGGCCGTCATTTCCGGCGGCCTTATTAAGCTTGAGTTTAGATATTGCTATCCTCACTTCACTTAAAAAGTCTTCGCCGTTAAAAAGTCTGCAGAAGTGGGTCTTCTATATCCTCAGCATCGACTGTATCTCAACTACGATATTTCCTTGTTCATCTCGACAGGATTCTGTTCGAGCCTTGTATCCTTGGCTTTGACGTTTTACACTTTCGAACGTCGTTCATGGAGTGGCACCTCTCTTTCTTTCTTCTTTCTGAAAAGCCGATGTTCTTCCCTTCTTCTTTGCCTAAAGAGCTCAATGGCAGCTCTCGTCTTCACCTGCAGCTTAGCCTTGTAGGCCTCGTTCTTGGCTGCGAGCATCTGTCGGCATTCCTCATCAAACCAGGGGTTTCTTGCTGGTGGCCGCGAGAAACCTAGCACATCAGTTGCGGCTGATCTAATGCTGGCATCGTTGCCATTGTTCTTCGACATTAGATGCTGGTGGTGTGTTGTGAGTCGAGAGGTTAAGGGATACGCGTTGCGCGAAGGTCTTGACGGTCTCTGGCGATTGCAGTACAAATACAAATTTTTGGCGCAACAGGCTCGTACCCAGGGCCTAGCTTTCTCACAACCATTCATGTGTGCGTGTGTACTTCTTGCACGATGGCGGGACCTCCTGTTTTATGCCGACTCCGAACGGCTAAGTTGAGATAAGCTATTCTTGACAATTGATACTACTCGGATGATTTGTCAGATCATCACGAGAGGAGGGCCAGTGAAAAATCATTTAGGTGTTGCTACGGCTGGGAATCGAACCCAGACCTCCTGCGCGGCAGTTCATCACACTAACCATCGCGCCACTGAGCCCCTCCTGTTGGTTGCTTTGTAACATAATCCCTTTTCCGTGGATGGGCAGTTTACCCAAAGCACAACCCCCAACCTGGAGGGCCAGGCCCTTGTTTTGACCCTAGGACAGCGGGCCGGAGAAGTACCGATGTCAGTAGCCCATTTTGGGATATGAGCGCTGCCGTTGACCCATTGAGGGCTCCTCCGCCACCAACTCTTTTCCAATACCCTGGCTCAGTATTGGAAATCCCTATAGACCTTGTGTTGAAATATGTCGAAGCAGCTCATATAGGGATTTCACTACCAGTTCGATCAAATTGGAGCCGTTGACTCCATCTAGGGAATTGAGAATGAGTGCCTTAGTGAGAGGACACTCCTCCCCCCTCTCTCGTTTGCTGCCACCAACGACCTTCCACAGGGGTCTAATACCCCATCTCCAGTCGAGGTTCTAGGCACCCACCAGTCACCAGCGTGGAGGTGAGAGTAGGAGTTGATAGTGAGAGGCTAGAGTGAGAACGCTTGTGTCTCATATAATCGCATCACTATCCTTAAGCACCAGCGATATATCAGTTGAAGAAAATTACATTGGCCGTTTTCCAACTTTCATATAACAATTGAAAAATAAGGCCAAGTGATGTAGAACGTCAAGTCTTACCGAATGGTGATGTAAATGACAAACTATGCTAACCCTTATTTTGCAATTTTATTTTTCCATATTTATAGATTTTTATTAACCTTTATCTATTCAGAATAATTATTTTTTTAAAAGAACCTATAATAGGTCTGTTCCCGTACTTTTTCAGTAAAAATTAGTAAATTCTCAAATTTCTTGGAGTGGGGGTAAATTATCTAAGAAAGAGACAAAATTACCAAAAAGTACGGGAATGCGTTTAAGTAAAAAAACAGTAAAATTATATATTTTGTATGCATTTGAAAGAACAAATGACATAAATCACATGTCAAAACAAGCGAGTTGTCACTTTTAGATACCAACTGACAGTTTACTGATTTTTGCCAACAGACATGTCTGCAGTAAATTTTTTTACAGATTTTTGTGGAGGGGTAGTTTTTTGCTCTCTCGTGAGCTGTCTCTTTTACTTATTTTTGCGTACGGGAACGGCAATAAGTAATAATCAGTAAAAATCAGCAAGAATCAGTAAATATTATTTTGTACGGGAACAGACCTAATATCGGGTAAACATTTTCATGACAGGTCGAAGCACAGTCAGCTGTTTCACTCATATCTGAGTGCCCATGCGTAGATTTTCAATTTGTTTCGTCAGTCATTTCATCTTCAATGTCAAGTGACTAAAATGGTCGATTGACAGAGCTTGATAAAGGTTAACTTTCTAAAACTGAAACCCGGAACACGGCCATTGTTTTACAAAGTTGACGAACGAAGACGTTTCATGAACGACCCTAAAACTGCACCACTAAATAATGCGGTAACCCATTGAATTCAATCTCGTATTAGTTATTTTATTGATAGAGTTTTGTTCTTATTGTTCTCTTTCCCTTCTCGATAATTTGTTCTGTTTAGCGCATAAGTTTGATGTGTGAAAGTGACTAATTAAATGCCAAAACAGCATTTCAAATGCTTACAACGTTTACCATCTCAGTTTACGCACACAACTCCTGGGAGAAAATTCCGATATTTATGGAAAAGATTTCCCATACAAATTTTGACAGTTAATTTATCACGTCGGAATTTTATCACGTTTACAACGTTTACGACGACTTTCCGACGTTGCATGAATCCCCCTAATATCAGTTTATTTCACAATTTCCCCTTTTACAAAAATCTCTGCGATCTACGTTACAAAAAATGAGCCGCCACCATTTTACCGGGAACCGGGAAGACATCTTGTTTTTCGATTGCTGCTGGATGCGCTCATGTGGGCTGCGTTCAAAGTTGTTGTATTATTTTGTATTACATTTTTAACAATTTTTGGGTAGTTTACATTTTAGAATTGACTTTTGACATTTGGCAGTATACCAGATTGACCCAATACTACATGTATATTTTGTATATTTCGAGTGATAACTATTTTTAGAAAAAAAATTTTTTTTTTTGTGGGGTTCGCTGGAAGGAAAAATCATCGAAAGACATTGCAGAGGTTTTATCGCGAGGGAACCTTCTGCAATAGTGAGGGACTTTAACCCGATCTAAAAAACCTCCCGAAGACTGACTTTTGTATGTCTTCAAGGAATCGCACCTAGTCCTTAGACTAATCAGCAATTTATTTTTCACATGTATTATATTTTATAAAAAATATAAAATTTAAAAGAAATTCCGACGTTGGTCGGATTTCTATGAGTTTTGTTTGAAATTGTACCTAAGTTTCAGTATTTCTTGTTTTTTTTTTTCTTTTTTTTTTTAAATTATCTTTAGCAAGGGGTTTAACCCGTCTTAATCTCCTGACTATATTGTCGGTTCTTAAAAGCTGTGCTATTTCTAAATTAACAGGGCTGAGAAGCCTATCTCTGTGTCTTAGAGCTACTTTTTTAGCTTCATCTTCAACCATTTCAATATATAGATCTCTATGTAGATTTTTCTATTAGAAAATTCAAATTGAAAAATTTAACTTATAACAGTCGGAGGTCGAGAATCATTCTTTGACACATTTTTCTTCCTTTTACGTTTACAGTGACTCATAAATACTATCTACAGATGGTAACCGCCTTTTATGTTATTTCAAAATTTTATATCGGTGATATGTGGTTTCAACATGGGCATTTAAAGCATTTGAAAAATCCTGCCGTTATATTTGATAAAAGTTTCCTCTATATACAGTTTCGAACAACATGCACGTAAGCAACAAGCGAATTTCGTAGAAATCTTGTGAAAAAGATTTCCTCCTTCTGTCAGAAGATTTGATCTAGAAGTGATATATTTTTTCATTCAGCAAATTACACAACGGATATAGACCATGATTTACCTTAAATTGCTAATAAGCTTTAAATTAACGACATTCTTTGCATATCTAACCACTTTTTGTATTTTTCGGCACGATCACTAAAATCGTCAACATCATGATTGTCAAACATGTTATCACCTTTCAAGTTGTTGGCAAACAAGGTTCTGCTTTAAAGTTTAGCAAACATCACTCGAAACCATTTATTGATATTTGAGTACACGAATATTTTGCTCATTTTCAAAATGTGTGTTTGCACAGTCATTAGCAAGTTCCCTAAATATATAAAGCGTGCAATATTGGCGCATGTGTTAATTGTTTTATGTTAAAATCGATTTATTTCGCTCCAGTGGAATCGCTCATGAGAATGAATATTTGAGGAACGATACTTGTACGCAAACATACAAGAATGACTCAGACACAAAGGGGAGTAGTGTTTCCTTATTTGTGAAAAAATTCGTTGTTATTCATTAAACGTGACTATACAGTTAAAGGTGTCAAGGGGCCAGGGCCTCGCTTTATAATAGCCCCCATTTATCTGGGCATAATTTTAAGGTACGAATGGTGGGACCTACAATTTGTGGGCAAGAGATACCTTTTAAGTGAGAGTTCAAAAAGCTTTCTACTACTTACTTACTTAAGTGGCGCTGAAATCCGAAATGAACCTGGGCCTTAACCAACATGCCTCTCCAACTATCCCGGTTCGTAGGTAACTGCCTCATGTTTCGCACCTCAAGTTGGTTGATGTCGGTTTTTACTTTGCGTGACACTTAACGCGAGGTCTTCCTTTAATCGAAGACTCTGAGAGCCGAATTACTGGTGTCCATTCGCTCTACATGTCCCATCCATCTTTAACGTCCAATGCGGAGTTTTCTGACTAGTCGCTATACAGCTAAAATAGTTCATGGTTGAATCTTCGTCTACATAGCCCGTCAACGCAAACGGGACCGAAGATTTTTTGAAGAAATTTTCTTTGAAAACAGCGCTGTAGAAGAGGACTGGGAGGATCAGTGCATTGTATAGAAAGGAAATCCTTAGTAGTTCAAGTGAGTGCAGCGAAGAAACAGCAAGAGTAATTCTTCATTTAATTTCTGGCGAGATGTTGTTGCCACAATGTTAAGAGCGGAACCGAGGTAGTCAAAGTTATATCTGTCAATGATTACGTTCTGTCCAATTCGTCGATCTTGTGTGGCCCTTTGTGTTGCCAGCATACACATGTTCTTACCCTCATCTACTGCTAAACTGATTTTTGCCGGTTCCTTCTATGTGGCTAGAGTCCGCCTTGAGTCCGACTAATGATGTCAAAATCGTCGACTTAGGCTAGTAGTTGCACTGATTTATGAAAGATTGTGCTCGGTAGTTTTGCACAATCCTCTCAAGAATGCGATTAAAGAAATCACATGACAGTGCGTCGCCTAGCCTAAGTCTTTGGTAACAAATGTGTCGGTGCGGTCATTCCCTGATGGAGCAGCGGGAATTCCCCATCGTCATCCTGCACAGACGGACGAGTTCGGGCGGTATATCAAACCTAGACATGGCTTTGTATACTTCGTCTATAAAAATGTTTGATATGCGGCTTTAAAATAGATGAATAGGTGGTGGGTATCAATTTGGACTTCTTAGGTTTTTTTTTAGGTTCTGCCGAAGTGTAAAGATTTGATCAGTTGTGGACTTTCCTGGCCTAAAACCACACTGATAAGGGCTGATCAGGTTGTTGGTAAACGATTTCAGCAGTTCACAAATTACGACAGATAGGATCTTGTAGGCAATGTTGAGTAGACGTTTACCTCTGTAGTTGGCGCAGTTCAGAGAGTCTTCTTTTTTGTGGATCAAGCAAACGATACCGAGATTCCATTCTTCAGGCATATTTTCATCAGACCAAATTTGGCTTATGAGTTGGTGAATGGTACTTACCAAGTCGGGAAAGCAGTCATCTCCGAGAGCCTTTTAAGCTTAAGATGAGATATTTCTATCATCACTTCCCTTAGGTCGGGTGTTTGGTAATTTTCGTCGCCATTATTGAATGGTTCGTTCAGCTTGACACCGAAAGATTGTTCGTCATCGCCTTTTAACAGCCTGGAGAGGTGGTTCTTCCATTATCCTCAACATAGACTGTGTCTCAACTAGAACATTTCCTTTTTTATCTTAATCTCAACCTACGAACATCATTTCTGGAGTGGCACCTTTCTATATCTTTGATCGTGAGCTTTTCTTGCATCTGAAAAGCCGGTGTTCTTCCCTTCTTCTTTGCGTGTAGAGCTGACGGCTCTCGTCTTCATATAGAGCTTAGCCTTGTAGGCCTCGTTCTTGGCTGCAAGCATCTGTCGGCATTCATCATTAACCCAGGGGTTTCTTGCTGGTGGGCGCGAGAAACCTATCACATCAGTTCCGGCTGATCTAATGGCTTGTTGACATGCTTCGTTGCAATTGTTCTTTGACATTAGATCCTGGTGGTATGGTGTTAATCGATTGGTTAAGGGATACGCATATAAGGCAAATTTTGCCTTGATTCGAATTGCTGTTTTTGCTCACTAACACGGTCCATAGTAGATGTCAAAGTTTTTCATCCTCCTTTGGTCCGCCCCATTTCATCGTATTTCCTGGATGGCAGTAATGTCCGATTTAAAACAGCTTAGGTACGACTTCTGCTAGTTGTTTGCACCTCTACTATTTAATTTTTTCACGTTCCAGGTGCAGATACGAACGTAATTGTCCGTTTTTCGTTTAGCATGGTCGTAAACAATAAAAACTGTCCTTTCCGAGGCTCCTGATTGCTGCGTTCCTATAGCACAACCTCCAATCTGGTGGCCAATTCCAATTGATTAGATACCCCTAGGACACGGGGCCATCAGTAATCACTACGCTATTGAATGCTGCCGCTGGCGTTTTGGCTTATCCGCCACCATTTATGTTCAAGAGGCCTGGCTTACCCATTTTAGGAGTTCTTCCGCTGCCGCCTGGAATGGAATATGTGGATTAGAGTGAATACATGACTTCCCCTCGCTCTCATCTGCTGCTACCAAGACTTTACACAGGGATTGAGACCCTATCTGTGGTCAAGATACTTGCCACTCTGCAGTCACCACGGGAAGGCTGAGAATCTGAGTTGGTAGGCATCAGCTAGGTGATCGCATTGCCTAAGATGGAGACATCCTCTTGTGATATATCAAGTAACTTAGCCCATTCGGCTGCTTGGAGTATTGTTAGGATCTCTGATGTCCGATCCTTTCAAAAGTTAACCACAGATCATGTTCTATATAGTGCCGATTCCAAAATCAAGCCCTTTAGGCTCCACCTGCGTGCACAGACCGAAAGACTGAAAGACGATCCCACTATTTCCTCATCGTTTTAAAACCTCTAGTTCTCTAGTTTCATGAAACCACATAATAAAGGTTTGTCGGTACCCTTTAACTATCCATCCAAGTTCAAAGTACTGTTAAACGATATAAAGCTCCAACTCTTCGCAACAGCTGTCCATAAGCTGTCATTTTATTTCAAGGAGCATAGTTTTCTTTAATTGCAGACTTATTCGGCCCTATCTAGGTATCCGTCGGAGCGGAATATTCTACGATTTTGTACGATTCGGAGGATTTTTGCTTCGAGCTGTTCGGAATATTTCTCCGACACTTTGTAACGCATACCGGCGAATTGCGTTGAAGTGCGTTCAGGTGCATTTTTCGTCCAATTTTTTACAGCTAAGTGCCATTCTTTTTCCGATTTCCTCCGACACAAATTCTTCTTATTTACAAATTGTAGTGAAGTGAAGCCGTCGCGTCTGTGTAGTATATTTTTCGATGACACATACCTCGAATGGAATTCGAACCTCCTACGTAGTATGCGTTGCGGAAAATTGTCCGCTCCGATGGGTACCTCGATACTTACTTACTTAAGTGGCGCTACAGTCCGGAATGAACCTGGGCCTCAACCAACATGCCTCTCCAATTAGCCCGGTCCTTAGCTAACTGCCTCCAGTTGCGCACTCCAAGTTGGTTGAGGTCGGTTTCCACTTGTGCGCGCTACTTAAGGCGAGGTCTTCCTCTACTGCGTCCGACGTCTGGCTGGGAATCGAAGACTCTGCGAGTCGGAGTATTGGTGTCCATTCGTTCTACATGTCCTAGCCATCTTAAACGTCCAATGCGGAGTTTTTTGACCAGGGGCATGTCGCTGTACAGCTCGAATAGTTCTTGGTTGAATCTTCGTCTCCATAGCCCGTCAACGCAAACGGGACCGAAGATTTTTCGAAGAATTTTCCTCTCGAATCTACCAAGGATTTCTTCATCCGCTTTTGATACGGTCCATGCTTCAGCGCCGTAGAGCAGGACTGGGATGATCAGGGTCTTATATAGGGTTTCCTTAGTAGTTCGAGTGATGGCTTTACTACTAAATTGCCTTCTTAGCCCGAAGAAACAGCGGTTGGCAAGAGTAATTCTTCGTTTAATTTCTGACGAGATGTTGTTATCAGAGCTAATAGCGGAGCCGAGGTAGACAAAGTCCCGTACTACCTCAAAGTTATATCTGTCAATGGTGACGTTCTGTCCGATTCGTCGATGTTGTGAGTCCTTTCGTGATGACAGCATATACTTAGTCTTACCCTCATTTACTGCTAAACCCATTTTCGCCGCTTCCTTCTCTATACTAGCAAACGTGGCTATGACATCACGTTGAGTCCTACCAATGATGTCAATATCGTCAGCGTATGCTAGTAGTTGCACCGACTTTTGGAAAATTGTGCCTCTGGTGTTGGCTTTGGAGTTTTGCACAATTCTCTCAAGAATCAGATTAAAGAAGTCACATGACAGCGCATCACCTTGCCTTAATCATTTTTTGGTATCGAATGTGTCGGTGAGGTCGTTTCCGACCCTGATGGTGCAGCGAGAATTCTCTATCGTCATCCTACACAAACGGACGAGTTTGGGCGGTATACCAAAACTAGACATGGCTCTGTACAGTTCGTCTCTATAATAATGCTGTCATATGCGGCTTTGAAATCGATGAATAGGTGGTGGGTATCGATTTGGAATTCTTGGGCTTTTTCCAGGATCTGCCAAAGTGTTAAAAATTTTATCAGTTGTGAACTTTTCTGGCCTAAAACCACACTGATAAGAGCCGGTCAGGTTGTTAGTAAACGGTTTCAGGCGTTCACATATTACGGCAGATAGGATCTTGTAGGCGATGTTGAGGAGACTTATGCCTCTGTAGTTGGCGCAGTTCAGAGGGTCTCCTTTTTTGTGGATCGGGCAAACGATGCTGAGGTTCCATTCTTCAGGCATAGTATTTTCATCCGACCAGATTTGGCTTATGAGTTGGTGGATGTTACTTACCAAGTCATCTCCGCCGGCCTTATAGAGCTCAGCGGGAAGGCCTTCATTTCCGGCAGCCTTATTAAGCTTGAGTTTAGATATTGCTATCCTCACTTCACTCAGGTCGGGTGGTTGGCAGTTTTTGCTGTCGTTGCCAATATTGAATGGTTCGTTCTGCCTGACAGCGGAATGTTGTTCGTCATCGCCGTTTAACAGTCTGCAGAAGTGGTTCTTCCATATCCTCAGCATCGACTGTGTCTCAACTACAATTGTTTCGCGTTGAAATGGACTGTAATTAGACAAAAAAGTTTTTCAAAAAAAAAGAAGACGACACCGACACTTCTTGGTCTTTCAAATTCCGTTTTAACTCTGAACTCTTTATTGCGCCGAGATAGCCGCGGCAACTTTACAAAAACAAAAAGAAAACTTAACGACTTAAAACTAAACGAAATTAAACAATCATTTAAGGGCATTGTTATACTAATTTGTAGTACCTACTAGTAAACATCCTCCCCCCGTTGAATCATATTTCAACTAAATATCTACGAATAAAGGGCACAGCTTGCAAATCGGTCTCTTTGTTTCTCCTTTCGAAGTCCTGACTGATGCAACACGTACCAAACCATCTCGTCCCGGATAAATTTGAGTCACTCTACCAATGAGCCACTGGCAAGGTGGTTGGTTGTCGTCCTTGATGACCACAACGTCGTTTATTTGAATGTCCTTGAGTTTCTCCGCCCATTTGTTTCGCCTCTGAAGTTGGCTGAGGTAATCGCTTGACCATCTTTTCCAAAATTGCTGTACGATGCGTTGAACATGTTGCCATCTCTTTAAGGTTTTGACTCCATCGTTTATGCGCTGATCTGGAACACTTGTCATAGGCCGCATAATTAAAAAATGTGCTGGAGTAAGAGGGTCAACATCACCTTCAAAACGAGTGCATAAAGGACGGGAATTCGCACAAGCCTCTATCTGACAAAGGATGGTAGTGAATTCTTCATAGGTTACCGTTGTATTGCCTAGCAGCCTGCGCAGGTAATATTTGACAGTTTTAACACCTGCCTCCCACATACCCCCAAAGTGTGGAGCGTGGGGAGGAATAAAACGCCAATTTATGCCCTGATTCGCCAATTCGTTGGATACGTCGTTTTGGAACTGGGCTGACCGAAACTCATTTGACCATTCGTGCAATTGGTTGTTAGCGCCGACAAAATTAGTGCCGTTGTCACTGAAGATGGTATGGCTCCTGCCACGTCTGGCCACGAAACGACGTAATGCAGCTATGAAAGCTTCTGATGTCAACTCGGTGACGGCCTCTAAGTGAAGCGCCTTGGTAGCCAAACAGACGAACAAAGCGATGTAGGTCTTCAGACGTTTTGCACCACGCCCTCTCCATGCGGTTACGACAAAAGGTCCGGCGTAATCGACACCGGTGTTGTTGAATGCTAAACCTGGTTCCAGCCTCTGCCTGGGAAGATCTGCCATTCGCTGCTTAAAGGGTATAGCTCGCTGTCTCATGCAATCTGGGCATTTATAGATGCACCTTTTGATGGCGTGGTACACGTCAACTATGAAATGATTCAAAGATAGCAAATATGTCATTTGGCGAATGCCTGCATGAAAGTTGCGAATATGACAATCGAGAACGATAAGGTGTGTCAATCGATGATCTTTGTGAAGGATTATAGGGTGCTTCTGCTCAAAGGGTACGTTAGCGTTGGCTAGCCTTCCTCCTACACGCAAAACGCCATCCTCATCGATAAAAGGGTCCATGCGAAAAATTCTGCTTTTTACAGCAACGGGTTTCTTACCAAGCAAACAGTCAATTTCATCTGAAAATGATGTCCTTTGCGAATGTTTAACAAGTGCAATTTTTGCTAATTTAATTTCTTCTGGCGTTACCCACGCAGAATTAAAAGACATCCTAGGCGTTCGAAATCTTCGAAGTAATCGTATACAACGGGCAACGACGCGTAGTAATCGATTAAGATTACTAAACCGTAGAAATATTTCCCACTCAGGTTCAGCTGTGCAATTGAAACAAAGAACATCGTTTTCTACAGAGGGATCCTTTATGTTGGGTAGCTTAGAAAACGTTATTTTTGGAGTTCGAAGGAATAACGGGCCCTTCCACCATAAATCCAATGAAACTAATTGCTTGGGCATTATTCCGCGTGTTCCGCAATCTGCAGGATTTTCTGCAGAACGAACGTAATGCCAAATTGCAGGAGACATCTGAGCAGTGATTTGCGTCAAACGATTATCAACAAAAACATTTCTGGTGCGAGGATAACCCTTGATCCATTGCAAAACGGTGGATGCGTCCGTATATGCGAAGCATTCGATGTTATCCATGTTGAGAGCCTCTTTAGTCTTACTAAGCAACTTGCTTAGTAGTAAAGCGCCACACAACTCAAGCTTGGGTATTGTCAACTTTGTTCGAACTGGTGCGACACGCGTTTTAGCACAAATAAGCGAAGTGCAAACGCGCCCATCAATTCTTAAGATGCGAGCATAAACTGCTGCGGCATATGCGGACTCAGACGCATCCGCAAACCCATGTAGCTGAATAACTTCTCCCCTCTCATGTTGAATCCATCGAGGTATACGAACAAACCCAATGTTTTTAAGGTCCGTCCTAAACTCTGCCCATTCTTCGAAAAGCTCGGAAGGAATGAACATATCCCAACCAATATTCCTGACCCATAGCTTCTGCATAAATATTTTCATTTTAATTACTGCTGGTGAAAGCCACCCTAAAGGGTCAAAGATACGTGCAATTTCAGAGAGAACCTCTCTCTTGGAAATTTGCATGCGCAATACTGGCATTTGTAAACTGAATTTAAAGGTATCCGAATCCGTATCCCAAACCATCCAAGCATTTTGACACTGGAATCACCCATGGGTAAATCGGTTGAGATTTCAAGGCAATCGCGATCCACTGTTGAAAGGAACTCTGGGGAATTCGATGCCCACTTTCGGATTTCCATTCCTGCCTCCTCCAGAATTTTACATAATTCGACTTTAGTTTTAATGGCATCATCGAGCGAGTAGAAACCCTCGTTGTAATCATCAACATAAAAATGATTTTTAAGGCTGTTGCTAGCTTGAGGATATTTTATTGAACCATTAATACCTATCTGTTTTAGAACCCGCGTAGCAATAAAAGACGCCGGAGCCGTTCCGTAGGTTAAAGTTAAAAGCCGATAGTCGATCGGCTCTTCAGTGTCACTATTCCTCCAAAGGATTCGCTGATAGTTGGTATCAATTTCGTTAACCATAATTTGGCGATACATTTTAGCTATATCCGCCTTCACTGCTATCTCAAATTTACGAAATCCTATTATGGAATTGGCTAAATCCTTTTGGATAACTGGTCCCACTAACAAACATTCGTTAAGCGAAATACCATTACTTGACTTGCTAGAAGCATTAAAAACTACCCTCAATTTGGTCGTTGTACTTGAGGGCTTCAAAACTGCATGATGCGGCATGTAAAAGGAAGGCTGGTATGTCTCGTTCAACGGTACGGGTACCATATGTCCCAACTGCTCATACTCTCGCATAAACTGAGTATACTCCTTTTTTAAATTGGGGTTGTGGACGAATTTCCGTTCCATTGATTGAAGGACTCGAAGAGCTGCATTTCTTGAGTTACCGAACTCAACCGGTGTAGATTTAAATGGCAGCCTAATAATATATCGGCCATCGGGTCGAATGAAATGGGTCGAGACAAAATGATCTTCGATCTGCTTGTGGGAATCAGATTGCGATGGTATAACACTATGAATGTCTTCATATTCCCAGAAACGTTGCAAAAGAACATCGAGATCAACCGCGCTATGAAAAACATTTAACTGCTGTATGTTATCTGAAGGAATGTTTCCGGCTATGATCCATCCGAAGGCTGTGTTTTGTGCCAATGGAGTACCAGAGGGATGAACGATTTTACCATCGGTCAAAATGTCGAAGAACACGTCAGATCCAAGCAAGATGTCAATTCTGCTGGGACTAAAGCATTCGGGATCGGCTAGCACAAGATTATCAAAGAATGACAATTTTGATTTCGGAATCGCTAGCGTGGGTAAGTCGCTGGTCAGATCCGAGAGTATGTAGGCCTTCGTAGAAGTAATAAATGTTGACTCACCTGACGAATGTAAAACCAAAGTTACAACACCTTTTGTTCCAAGAGCATTACCAGTTTTTCCAATTCCAATTATGGGAATTCTTGCATGGGACCTCTTCAAATTTAGGCGTTGTGCACAATTTTCTGTTATCAGGGTTGATTGTGAGCCAGAGTCAAGCAAAGCTCTACATTTATGTAACTGACCGCACGAATCGACAACATATACAATAGCCGTAGGTAAAAGTGTGTAGCACTCCCGAAACGCATGATTAACAGATTGTACTGACACGCCACATGCGATATTTTTTGAACACCCCGGTAAAGATTGTTCAGGTCGTACGAAGTCTTGGTGCAAGAGCGTGTTATGTTTCTGAGCACACTGCCTACACACTGAATATTTACACTCGCTGATGTTGTGTTTACCACGGAGGCAGTTTGCACATATATTGTTTACTTTGACAAGCTCAACGCGAGATGTAACGGGAAGGTTGCGGAATTCATTACACTGATAAAGGTGGTGATTTTTCTTACACTTTATACACGCTTGGACAGATGTGCTAAACACACGCTTACTCGGCACTTTGGAAACTGGTTTACGATTGCTGCGGACGTCACGCGACACTGTAAGACTTTCGAGTTCATTTATACGGTCTTTTAAGAATTCTGTCAGATCCGCGATGGTTGGGTCATCTTTGTCTTTTATGTACCGAACCCACAAAACTCTGGTTTCTTCGTCAAGCTTTTTCGAAAGCACATACACTAATACCGTATTCCACGAATCGACCGGTTTATCCAGAGCACGTAACGCGTTAATGTTCTCGGAAATCAATCTAAAGAAACATTTTATTTCATCTAAGCCAGTTCCTTTAAGAAAATCGGTCTCAAATAAGTTGTCCAAGTGTGCAACCATAATGAAACGTGGCTTATCGTAAAGCGATTTTAATAAATTCCATGCGGCGTCAAAGTTCGCATTACTCGGCTGCAAATGTTTAATTACCGACGAAGTATTGCCTTTTAAACATGAAAACAAGTGCTCCATTTTTTCTATACCGGAAATATTTTCCTTTGATTGCACCATTGCAACAAAGAGATCGCGAAAGCGCACCCATTCATCATAGCTACCGTGAAACTCGGGTAATTTTGGCTCAGGCAGGCGAGCACTTGAATTGTATATGCTGAGTTGTTTATGCGACGACGACGACTCAGTTAGGTTTTTTACCATTTCCGTTAAAGCGCACTGATTTTCCGTTAACGTTTTTATAGTCTTATCTATACTCGCACTATTTTCTGCACTTATCGAAGTGTTGGGACACTCAAGTTCGATTATATTTGATAATCTAGCATAACTTTCGTAGTATGCTTCTTCAAACTCGACACGATATTGGGTTTCGACATCTAAGTCCGCGTTGTCCTCAAGCAATGCTTCGATTTCATTTTGTAATCGTTCGAATTCGAGCATATAATGCGCCAGTCTACCTCGCATAGCTTTTGCTTTAGATGCTTCAAGCTCATTCGATTGACACGATGCCAAAATTCGTGTAACTTGTCCCTTTAACGCGGCACGTTGACGTTTTAAGCCTTCCATACCGATAGAAGCAATAAACCGACTAGCACAAAAACGAATCCACTACCACTCACTTGTTGTCGACAAGATCTGCACCTCAAACTGTTCTTTTGGTATATGAGTGTGGTATTGGTGTGCAACGAAACTAACCGCTCGAGAAATTAACGGATTGGATCGGCCGCTCGATTTTTCACATCGATCCACGAGGGAAATGTTTTACAATATCCGTATTACGATGAATGCTCTTTTTTTTTTAGTTATTTTGGGTGGTTGGTTTTTGCATGTTAATTTAGTTTTGCATGCACAATAAACTTTGGCAATGCGAGACGATGCCGAAAACACAACCACGACACGATAAAGGAATTGAAAGTCAATGACGAAAGCCAAGAAGTGCTTTATTTATTTTAATAAGGCACATATATCCGTGATCGATTTGGACCAAATGTTTCGCGTTGAAATGGACTGTAATTAGACAAAAAAGTTTTTCAAAAAAAAAGAAGACGACACCGACACTTCTTGGTCTTTCAAATTCCGTTTTAACTCTGAACTCTTTATTGCGCCGAGATAGCCGCGGCAACTTTACAAAAACAAAAAGAAAACTTAACGACTTAAAACTAAACGAAATTAAACAATCATTTAAGGGCATTGTTATACTAATTTGTAGTACCTACTAGTAAACAACAATATTTCCTTGTTAATCTCGACAGGATTCTGTTCGAGCCTTGTATCCTTGGCTTTGACGTTTTACACTTTGGTAAAACTTGCGAACATCGTTCCTGGAGTGGCACCTCTCTATATCCTCGATCGCGCGCTTTTCTTGCTCTTTTGTATTCTTTCTGAAATGCCTATGTTCTTCCCTTCTTCTTTGCCGATATAGCTCAATGGAAGCTCTCGTCTTCACCTGCAGCTTAGCCTTGTAGGCCTCGTTCTTGGCTGCGAGCATCTGTCGGCATTCCTCATCAAACCAGGGGTTTCTTGCTGGTGGCCGCGAGAAACCTAGCACATCAGTTGCGGCTGATCTAATGGCCTGTTGGCATCGTTGCCATTGCTCTTCGACATTCGATGCTGGTGGTATGTTGTTAATCGAGAGGTTAAGGGATACGCGTTGTGCGAAGGTCTTGGCGGTCTCTTGCGATTGCAGTCTTCCGACATTAAATTTTTTCACAGTATTTCTGGATTGTTGTGGCGTGGTGGATATCCGCATTCTTACCTTGGCTGCTACAAGGTAGTGGTCAGAATCGATGTAAGCTCCTCGGAATGTTCGGACATCCAAAATACTGGATGCGTGCCTCTTTTCTATCGCAATGTGATCAATTTGGTTAACCGTTCGTTGATCTGGAGACCGCCATGTCCCCTTATGGATATCGAGGTGAGGAAACCGTGTGCTGGCTATAGTGGCATTTCGTTCCGTCGCGAAATCAATTAGCCTAAGTCCGTTACCAGACGTGTTGTCGTGTAGGCTATGTTTTCTGACAATACTTCTAAAGATGTCTTCTCTTCCTACCTTTGCGTTAAAATCTCCCAGCACGATTTTAACATCGTACTTCGATAGTCGCTCATAGGTTTTGTCGAGGAGCTCGTAGAAGCAATCCTTAGCTATATCATCTTTTTCTTCCGTCGGAGCGTGATCGCATATAAGGCTTATGTTGGCGAATTTGGCCTTGATGCGGATTGTTACTATGCGTTCGCTAATGTCTTGGAAACATAAGACTTCTTGCCTAAGTCTGGCACTTATAACAAATCCGCATCCGAATAGTCGCTGTTTCTGCTCACTATAACACGGTCCGTAGTATATGTCACAGTTTTTCATCCTCTTTTTGCCCGGCCCATCCCATCGTATTTCCTGGATGGCAGTAATGTCTGCTTTGTAGCAGTTTAGGGCTCCGCTAGTTGTTCGCCTGCACCTCTCCTGTTTAATGTTCTCACATTCCAGGTGCAGATTCGAACGTCGTTGTCCTTTTTTCGTTTACCAGGGTCATCAACAATAAAATCAGTCCTTTCCGAGGCTATTGGTTGCTTCGTAACCATGTTTTTTTTCTGTGGGTGGGTAGTTTACCCAAAGCACAACCCCCAACCTGGAGGGCCAGTTCCAATTTATTAGATACCCCTAGGACACGGGGCCATCAGTATCCACTACGGGATTGAGCGCTGCCGTTGGCCTTTCGGTTCATCCGCCACCATCTCTGTTCAAGGGGCCTTACTAACCCTTGAAATTCCTAGACAACCTGTTGTCCGAATATGTCAGAGCAGCTCATCTAGGTTCGCCTGGGACAGCAGGCCGGGTATTCATACGTGCCATTCTCACCAGGGTGTTTATAGTGTTGCTGTTTTTCGTCGTGTTATCAACACTCGCGCTTATCGTTTAGCAAGTCAAATCCGGTTGGATGAGACCAGTACCCGATGGTTACCACTTGGAGGTAAAGATAAGCACATTTGATGTGTAGTCAGAGTTGCAACACTGGGCATTGCCAAGTTAACGCCAATCAGAGTCTACCCTCGTTCTACAACACCCAACAATACCTCGATAGGGCTGATTATATAAAACCCATGATATTATCTTATTATATAGCCAACATTAAGGCCGTCTCCACTACTATAAGCACCTACACCAGGGCGACAAAGGTAGACAATATGTTCTGTTAGGTTAGGTTAGAGTGGCTGCCAGCGTTTGCCAGCGTACTTAGACCATTTTGGTCCATTGTGATACCACGTGGATCTTGTCCATTCTCCTTACTATCCCTTGGAAAACCATTCTGAGCTTTTGAAGAAGCGGAGGAGGCTTTTCCCTTCCGTTTTTGCCAAATCACTGAGATTTTGAAAATAGTACGCTTCAAGATTTAGCTTCCTTTTGTTTGAGAGGGCTGGGCAGTTACAAAGTAGATGAAGTATTGTTTCTTCTTCCTCTTCGTCCATGCAGCTCCTACAGAAGTCGTTTGAGAAGAGTCCTAGTTTTTCGGCATGCCTACCTATACCTGCGTGGCTACCTATCAGTGTCCCGTGATGACACCTATGGTGGCGCAAATGTACGGTCTATCAAGCGAAATCAGTCTCTTTGATCTTCTCAAATCTAGCTTTGGCCAAATTTGTTTAGTTGTTTGACACGTCGTGCCAAGACTCCACCTGAGGTTTGATTTGTTGTTAGCATGTTTGCATGTTGCGATAGGAATACCTAGTGCACCCGTTTCGGGTACAACTGGTAATTTGGTTCCATTTCTGGCAAGTTCATCAGCCTTACAGTTCCCTGGAATGTCACTATGCCCAAGCACCCATCATAGGCGAATGTTAAAATGCGTTGACATCCCCTGCAGAGATTATCGGCAACCTATGTGCTGTTAAACTAAAACCCTCTCGTTTACAGCTTTTTACAAGTAGCTACCTAGATTTCAAATACTTGAGATCCTTTGGTATCACAATAAGTCTTTCGCATATATTCCTCCCCAGCCTTGATTTCAAACAATCATCTGAACCTTACTCAAGTTTCGCATCCCTAAATGGTTCCAAAATCTTATAGATGTCAAGCCATTCAATTCTAATCAAATTTGTACCACAATCGTCGCGTCGCAGCGTCTATCTACACCCCATTAAGTCAACAGCTTAACCAAATGACGCACCCCTCTCAAGTGCTTCAATTAAACATTTCCATCGCCTTAATTGTTATTAGATTTTTGCAATAGCTGAACGCGCGGATTTGTAATTAAATTGCACTGCCACCCGCCAGCCTTCGGCCAGCCACTCTGCACTGCAAATAGGCGGTTCATGTGCAAGTGTCCGTGTAAACAGGCACAAAAGACTATAATCAGCTTAACCAAATGAGTGCAATTGTATTTTAATCGGCGTCCATTAATCACCATATAGAGATAGAGATACCGATATAGGGTGTATAATTATAGGCTTGCGACAGCTGTCTCCTAGCATGACTAATGGATCTTTTCACACCCTTTCATGAGAGAAGCCTTATCATGCCCCGATACTTGTTATAAAAATGTGTAAGAAAAATCTGTTTTTTTTTTATCTTTTAGACCTCCTGGTGCTGACGATGATGATGATGACAGCTTTATGGACTTTTCGGACGATTCGGCGAATCTAAAACCACGCCAGCAACACTGGGCCAACAAGATGCAGTTCGTTTTAGCCTGCATCGGATACTCTGTCGGCTTGGGCAACGTTTGGCGGTTCCCCTACATGTGCTATAAAAGTGGAGGAGGTAAGTGGCACGGGTTCAGGGCGGGCGGCAGTGTGTTTCACAATTGTCCACTTATCTTGAGAGATCAGCGCCAAGTGTCACAACAGATTTGTTGTTATAGCGCGTTTCCTCTTCGCATTAGCACTTGTGTGTGAGTGTCTGTTTATTTTTTTTGTATTATATGAGGGGTTGTATCTACCCTGCGCTCTTCATTGTCAAATTAGCAGATCTGTCAAATGAGAAAATGAGATGAAGATTAAAATCTTCAATTTCCTGGCATTATGGTGACAATCTATTGTTCCACACATGAATGCAAGCATCCATCTTGCTCTCTGCCTCTGTGTAGGTGTGGATGATAGAGCTGTAACTCAAGATGACATTGACGCGCGACTTTTCTGCCCGCCACTGTCTTTTTTATTAAGTGGGACGTTGCTGTTATATTGTCACCCTACATCACTTTACATATTATGCTAATTCGAGATACAATTTTTTTTGTATCTTTTTTTTTTATTGCAGGCGTGTTCTTAGTACCTTATTGCATTATATTAGTGGTGTGTAGTATTCCGTTGCTGTATATGGAACTATCGGTGGGACAGTATACCGGACGAGGTCCAATTGGTGCGCTGGGACAAGTATGCCCGCTGTTCAAAGGTGAGTTTGTTTCTTTCTGAATTGACGTTTATTAAGTTTAAGTGAAAGGTAAGGGGTGAAGATATGTTTGTATCTAATTAGGTGAACTTTGATGTAAACAGTCTTGTGAACTTTAATTAACACTGATGGATGTGGTGTCAGATATATGTATTGCATATGTATATCGGAGACAGTTAGGTTGATCGATATTTCTTTCGTATATGTGAGCGAAATCGAAATACATTTAATCATTTCAATTAATCAAAATGATAGATAAACATAGCATAGCACCGATCGTTTGAATTGATCGATATGGTAGTAGACTATTCATTTTAATATTTTCAATATTTTATATTCAATTAGATACGCACTTTGCGATAAGTTCAATAATTTTACATGACTATGGACATGAAGATATGTCGGTGTGTGAATATTGAATAACTTAAAAAACGATTTGCATATACAAGGTGGGCCAAAAGAAGTCATCTGATATTGTTTGGCCCCCCTCAGAATATCGGTTGTGGCTCGCGCAGTGCTCCGTCCTGTTGGAACCACATGTCCTCCAGTCCTAATTCGTCCAATTGCGGCAGAAAAAACTCGGTTAACATGGCCCTATAGCGCGCACAGTCCACTGTTGTCGTTTGACCAGCTGCGATCTCGAAAAAAAATGACCCGATGACTCCTCCAGCGTGAATAGCGCACCATGCACCTTTGAGCGGGTGTAATGGCGCCTCATGCATTACTCGTGGATTTTCGGTGCCCCAGAAGCGATAGTTTTGCTTGTTCACGTACCCGCTGAGGTGGAAACGAGCCTCATCGCTCATTATGATTTTGGTCGAAAAATCGTCCACTTCGTCCTCAAGATTGAGGATTGCTTGGGCGTAGGTTACACGCGTTTGGCGGTCGACAGGCAGCAGCTGATGCACGGACTGGACTTTGTACGGGAACATGCGCAAGTTTTTGACCAAAATTCGCCTTAGGGTCGACCGGTTGATGGCTAATTGCGAGGCAGGCACATCTGGTTGATGTTTCCGGCGACAGCTCGACATCCTCGGCAACAGCTGCGATATTCTCGGCAAAACGGACGCTCCGGGGCCGGCCACTCTTGGCAAGGTCTCGTGTGGTCCCATACTCTTCAAGGTTGGTGGTCAAACGGCGCAGTGTTTGCTTACCCAACTAACAATTATTCTTCTATAAGGTACAAATATTTAATTCCCACAAGCAATTATTTCTATAGGCGGAGGTTGAGCATTTTGGCAGTCGATTGTTTGGGTAGAAGCTTGTTTAAGACAATATGCAGGAAAATTCACAAGCATAACAGAAATTATGATGGCGTAACTTCTGTAAGGTTGTTTTTAAGCATCCGGAGATGTTTGTACATGTACCATAAGTTAAGATGTTTCGGTAGAACTTTGCACGAAGTTAATCCGAAGCATAGCATGTATAGAGCTTACGAATGAAGGCTTAAAAAAGCTAAGGTAAAAAGATCGGGAAAAGGTGTAAAGATTGGAAAAAATGTGAAAAGATCGGGAACGTTACGGAGAATGAGTAAACACGATTCAAGTACTGCGTTGTATTTACTCGTCTTTCATGTTCATGCCTAGTGGATAGCGTGTTGGACTACCGTGCGGGAGAACGCGAGTTCGAATCCCAGTAAGATGAGAGTTTTTATATAATTAATTGCATTGAATTTCATACTTTCATAATAACGAATTGGGTTTTAATAATTATAAGAGATTGAAATTGAAATTAATAAAGGGTCCGCCAAATAACTTTTTTTTTTTAAATGCTTTAAAAAAACTACTGAATATTTTCTCAAATTTCTTTTCTTTGTTTGAAAGTACAATCCTTCCGGTTAATAATGGAAAATAATTTCATTCAAATGGCTGCCTCGGGTGGCCATGCAGTAGCCTACACGATCGGTCCAATTTTTAAGCACATTATCGATTGTGTGCAGCTGTATTTCACCAATGGCTTCACGAATATTGTCCTTTAAAGCGTAAATTGTCTCTGGCTTGCCGGCGTAACACTTATCTTTTACGGGACCCCACAAATAAAAGTCCACCGGTGTCAAATCGCAGCTCCGAGGTGGCCAAACGACATCAGATCTGCGGCTGATAATGCGATCTTCAAAAACAGGACGCAAAACATCGAGTGTAGCTTCGGCTGTGTGGCACGTAGCGCCGTCCTGTTGAAACCAAATGTTGCCAATATCCTCCTCTTCAATTTTTGTGAACAAAAATTCGTTCAACATGGCCCGATAACGATCGCCATTGACTGTAACGGCCACTCCTTGCTCATTTTCGAATGAAAAATGGACCAAAATCCGCACCAAACAGTGACTAGTTTTGGGTGTATCGGCTTTTCAATGTATGCGTGCGGGTTTTCTGTGCTCCAAATGCGACAATTTTGCTTGTTTACATACCCGCCAAGATCAAAATGAGCTTCATCTGAAAAGATGTTTTTTTTGGCAAAATCGGCATCTTCTCTAAGTCGATCGCAGGCCCACTTAGCGAAGCGAAAACGCATTGGATGGTCAGTTGACTTCAACTCCTGAACCAATTGGACTTTGTATGGCGTGTTACCAAGATCTTTATGCAAAATTCGTCTCAATGATGTCTCCGAAATGTTCAATTGTTGAGAACGACGGTGAATTGATGTTGATGGCGCTTTACGCACACTTTCTGCCACAGCAGCAATATTCTCGGGTGTACGCACTGTTTTTGGCTTTTCACGATTTGGTTTATCGATGAGGATGCCAGTTTCTTTCACTTTTTCACAAACGGAACATACGAAGCTGACAATGCTTCTCTTCTTCCAAAATCCGTACGCAATTTTCGCAACCATTCTGCAACATTAGCATGATTTTCAAAGTAATGTCGCAATATTTCCTAGCGTTGTTCAAGCTGAAGTAAGCTAGTTGAAAAAAAACGTTATATGGCGGACTCGTTATTTCCGCGAGGAATAAATAGGTCTGTTCCCGTACAAAATAATATTTACTGATTCTTACTGATTTTTACTTATTGCCGTTCCCGTACGCAAAAATAAGTAAAAGAGACAGCTCACGACAGAGCAAAAAACTACCCCTCCATAAAAATATGTAAAAAAAATTTACTGCAGAAATTTCTGTTGGTAAAAATCAGTAAACTGTCAGTTGGTATCTAAAAGTGACAACTCGCTTGTTTTCACAGGTGTTTTGTGTCACTTGTTCTTTCAAAGACATACAAAATATATAATTTTACTGTTTTTTTACTTAAACGCGTTCCCGTAGTTTTTGGTAATTTTGTCTCTTTCTGAGATAATTTACCCCCACTCCAAGAAATTTGAGAATTTACTAATTTTTACTGAAAAAGTACGGGAACAGACCTAATATTTACTGATTCTTACTGATTTTTACTTATTGCTGTTCCCGTACGCAAAAATAAGTTAAAGAGACAGCTCACGAAAGAGCAAAAAACTTCCCCTCCATAAAAATGTGTAAAAAAAATTTACTGCAGAAATTTCTGTTGGTAAAAATCAGTAAACTGTCAGTTGGTATCTAAAAGTGACGCGTTCCCGTCCTTTTTGGTAATTTTGTCTTTTTCTGAGATAATTTACCCCCACTCCAAGAAATTTGAGAATTTACTAATTTTTACTGAAAAAGTACGGGAACAGACCTAATGTCGGAGACAATCGGAGAGAAATGGAAGTGTGGCTGTCAAAAACAGATGAAAAAAAAATGCAACCCATCGCAATGAAACGTAGACTGCCGATGTGCGTTGCGCTTTGTCGGAGAAAAGTTCCGAACGACAGATCGGAACGATTTCCATAAAGCAAAACTGTCCGATTCCTACAAAATCGGAGAATTTTTCTTTCGGAACGGATACCATGATAAGGCCGATAGTTTCGTTGATTTTTCGGTAGTAAGTTGCATTGCTAAGAGCGGCCCTTGGTCCTAATTCCGAAAGTAACCACACTGATGTCTTTCACCGCCCCACTTCTTTCGAGAATGTGACAATTATGCAAGTGTATAAAAATGTCATCATAAGCTTCTCAAATTTGCCGTTCGGTTTCGGACTTACATTGGAGGTCACATTCCTGTGGCAAAAACATAACTTCCCTCACACAAAAATGAAGGACGAAGTTGTTTCATATTTTCGAGAAAATCCCTGTCAAAGGTTTTTTTTTATATATTAGGCGCTGTCATCTTATTTTCAACGCCATGCTAGAGTCCACAAATCACTGACGACCTGTTACGAAATCTTTAAATGCTCCCGGTCATTGAGTACTTTTTCGTTATTCAAGATAATTTATAACAACGATTTATCAGTGATTACAAGGAGAAGAATATTGGCATTTTTTTTTGGAGCAAACATTCTTCATCTCCTCAAAAAGAGTCGGACAGATAGAATTGTTTTTATAACGATTCTAAAAAAAATGGACTTGCTTTCTTAAATAAATAACTTTGTTTACATAAGAAAATCCCTCCTTCATCTAATTATTTATTACAAACAAGTCTGCCAAACTAACCTGTCAGTTATTAACGTAATCCATCATATGCGTGATAACTACTTTCTGTCGCAAATGCCTTTTTTGCTAATATTGTGATTTTTTCTAATTGATTCGCATTCCAACAACTTGCAAGAGGAAATTTTGATTTATCGATTCAAAAGTACCGCATTTATTGCAGCCACGAGCAATTGTTATAAAATTGCGGTCGCGCGGCATTTGAATTTGAATAAGTAATGGAATTTGAATTTCAAATTACAACCAACCCCCTTTTGTCACTTCGTGTAGGTTAACTAACTAAATGTCACTGGATATTAGTCGCATTGGACGTGCAGTGATATGAGAAATGCTGTTCACTAATGTGCGAAATGTATCAATGACATTAATTTTAGTGGTAGGTTGGATGTCTGGGCTGTAAAGAGATATACACCCACAAATAGCATGAGTCGAACTGGTTGTCATTTTGTTTTCTATTCTGCTAATCGATTAGTCATGTTTGATGTGATACAGTTTTAAGAATAATTGCTTAGCATAAAGTGGGCATTAAATCGATTCTGTGAAATGAATTTGCACAACATTAAACTTTCAATTAATGTTTCCATTAATCATTAGTCAAATGCAGTCATTGGCTACGTTCCAGGAAACAATAATACATCTGTTGGAATGGTAACACCATTTCGAATGCAATGTCTTACGTTACTTGTCGGATAGACGTCATTGTGTAATTATACTTTTCCGTATCCTAGCTTTTAATAATTCGATTCAATGTTATTTTAACTGAATACATCACAAGTATTTATAAGCAAAAGAAAGTTTTTTACTGAACCGTATTCTCAGAAGGTCTGGGTTCGATTCCCAGCCGTAGCAACACCTGAATGATTTTTCACTGGCCCTCCTCTCGTGATGAACTGACAAATCATCCGAGAAGTATCAACTGTCAAGAATAGCTTATCTCAACTTAGCCGTTCGGAGTCGGCATAAAACAGGAGGTCCCGCCATCGTGCAAGAAGTACACACGCACACATGAATGGTTGTGAGAAAGCTAGGCCCTGGGTACTAACGAGCCTGTTGCGCCAAAAATTTGTATTTGTTTTTTGTATTCTCTTAGGACTTAAACCAGATTTTGTTTTATTCAATGGACGTGTTCCGGGTTTTAGATATCCCAAGTTAACTTTGCCGATGCACTATTCTCATTGGCCAATCGACCATGTCGCGTGACTAAAAATGCTCGATTGACCAATGAGAACAGTGCATCGGCAAAGTTAACTTACTAACTTAAGTGGCGCTACAGTCCGGGATGAACCTGGGCCTCAACCAATATGCCTCTCCAATTAGCCCGGTCCTTAGCTAACTGCCTCCAGTTGCGCACTACAAGTTGGTTGAGGTCGGTTTCTACTTGTGCGCGCCACTTCAGGCGAGGTCTTCCTCTACTGCGTCCGACGTCTGACTGGGAATCGAAGACTCTGCGAGACGGAGTATTGGTGTCCATTCTTTCTACATGTCCTAGCCATCTTAAACGTCCAATGCTAGGGGTATGTCGCTGTACAGCTCGTATAGTTCGTGGTTGAATCTTCGTCTCCATAGCCCGTCAACGCAAACGGGACCGAATATTTTTCGAAGAATTTTTCTCTCGAATCGACCAAGGATTTCTTCATCCGCTTTTGATACGGTCAATGCTTCAGCGCCGTAGAGCAGGACTGGGATGATCAGGGTCTTGTATAGGATCTACTTAGTAGTTCGAGTGAGGGCTTTACTACTAAATTGCCTTCTTAGCCCGAAGAAACAGCGATTGGCAAGTGGAATTCTTCATTTGATTTCTGACGAGATGTTGTTGTCAGAGTTAATAGCGGAGGTAGACAAAGTCTACAGGACTTTGTGGGGTTTAGCAGTAAATGAGGGTAAGACTAAGTATATGCTGTCAACACGAAAGGACACACAACATCGACGAATTGGACAGAACGTCACCATTGACAGATATAACTTTGAGGTAGTACGGCTACCAAAGTCCTGTAGACTTTCGTGTTGACAGCATATACTTAGTCTTACCCTCATTTACTGCTAAACCCATTTATGCAGACTTATGCCTCTGTAGTTGGTGCAGCTGAGAGGGTCTCCTTTTTTGTGGATCGGGCAAACGATGCTGAGGTTTCATTCTTCAGGCATGATTTCATCCGACCAAATTTGGCTTATAAGTTGGTGAATGTTACCTCATCAAACCAGGGGTTTCTTGCTGGTGGCCGCGAGAAACCTAGCACATCAGTTGCGGCTGATCTAATGGCTTGTTGGCATCGTTGCCATTGTTCTTTAATATTAGATGATGGTGGTATGGTGTGAATCGAGAGGTTAAGGGATACGCGTTGCGCGAAGGTATTGGCGGTCTCTGGCGATTGCAGACTTTCGACATTAAATTTTTTCACAGTATTTATAGTTTGTTGTAGCGTGGTGGATATCCGCATCCTTACCTTGGCTACAACAAGGTAGTGATCCGAGTCGATGTTAGCTCTTCGGAATGTTTGGACATCCAAAATACTGGATGCGTGCCTCTTTTCTATCGCAATGTGATCAATTTGGCTGACCGTTCGTTGATCTGGAGACCGCCATGTCCCCTTATGGATATCGAGGTGAGGAAACCGTGTGCTGGCTATAGTGGCATTTCGTTCCGTAGCGAAGTCAATAAGCCTAAGTCCGTTACCAGACTTGTTGTCGTGTAGGCTATATTTTCCGACAGTACTGCTAAAGATGTCTTCTCTTCCTACCTTTGCGTTAAAATCTCCTAATCTTTAGTTATATCAACTTTTTCCTCTGTCAGAGCATGAGCGCATATAAGGCTTATGTTGGCGAATTTGGCCTTGATGCGGATTGTTACAATGCGTTCGCTAATGTCTTGGAAACATAAGACTTCTTGCCTAAGTCTGGCACTTATAACAAATCCGCATCCGAATAGTCGCTGTTTCTGCTCACTATAACACGGTCCATTGTAGATGTCACAGTTTTTCACCCTCTTTTTGCCAGGCCCATCCCATCGTATTTCCTGGATGCCGGTATGTCTGCTTTTTAGCAGTTTAGGGCTTCCGCTAGTTGTTCGCCAGCACCTCTCCTGTTTAAGGTTTACACATTCCAGGTGCAGATACGAACGTCGTTGTCCTTTTTACGTTTAGCATGGTCGTCAACAATAATATCAGTCCCTTCCGAGGCTTTTGGTTGCTTCGTAACATAAGCTTTTTTCCGTGAATGGGTAGTTAATCCAAAGTTCAACCCCCAACCTGGAGGGCCAGGCCCTTGTTTTGACCCTAGGACAGCGGGCCGGAAAAATACCGATGTCAGTAGCCCATTTAGGGATATGAGCGCTGCCGTTGAACCATTAAGGGCTCCTCCGCCACCAACTCTTTTCCAACACCCTGGCTCAGTATTGGAAATCCTTATAGACCTGGTGTTCAAATATGTCGAAGCAGCTCATATGGGGATTACACTACCAGTTCGATCAAACTGGAGCTGTAGGCGCCACCGTTGACTCCATCTAGGGAATTCCTCCGCTGCCGCCTGAGAGTTGGTGCCTCAGTGAGCGCTTGGTTGAGTTGATGCATTGATGTTGATGTTCGGAATTTCACCAAGAGGAAGACAACACCAAAGAGCCTGCTTATGTCAAATGAATGCGTTCTTGCAACTTCGGAAAACGGATACTATGAACGAAAATTCAGTTTTCGACTGGGTTTGCGTTGCGTTGAAAATTACTTTTCGAACGGATACCATGATAGGGCCGTATATTTTTTCTTCGTTAATATAAAAAAAAACTTTCATAGTATATACAAATGATTTCGCGAAGTTTCACATTTCGATTTTTCATAAATTTTCTGACAATGTAAATGAAAAACATTAACTATGGGCAAAGTTTAACGTCTACCTGACAACTAAAGTTAGAAACTAATAACGAAATGGTATTACCCTCCTAAAAATTGTGGTTTCCCGGCGTTATTATTGCCATTCAAGAAAATGCCTTTCTTGGAAAATTCCAACTATTATCTCAATCATCATAAAATGCAATAATCCCACTTGATTGGCAATTAATTTTAGATTTAATTTATTAAATTTATTAAATCAAAAATAGAATGCATGACATGCATTGCAGTGAATAAAATTAAACTCGTGATTCTTTTTTATCATGTCGCATGTCGCAAAACAAACAAAAAAAAATGCCATCAAATAATTATCTACAATCATTGAAGATTGGTTGAATCTAAACGTTGTGTCAGTTTTTGTTTTAGTCACTTGACTCATGACAGTTTAAATGTGGAGAATTTATGATTTCTTGGGATCCACTGTGGCGTATACGTGATGGATTTTGATTATTATTTGACACAGGTGTTTGATTGTAGTGGTGCACATTATTATAGGTTCTTGTCAAATATTGATTAGTCATATCAATATGAACAGCTAAGCTGTCGAATTATGTCATTTAGAAGAAATTTTAGAAGCACATTTTAAATTTAAAGTACATCAGGTAATCGTCAACTCTTGACACAATCAGTTTTTGGTAATAGATTAGTAACGGTTTAATATAATATAACTTAAAACTTTTACAATTTGGGTTTTTTTCTTATCTAGAAATAAAATTTATTATCATAGGCGAGAGTTTAATTTAAATTAAATTAAGTGGCGCTACAGGAAGGATTGAAAGTTTTCCCGATTCGATTCGTAACGTTTTCCCGATTCGTAACGCGATGCCTCCGTTTGCAAGTCGGTTGCGGCCGGTTTCTACATATGCGCGTTATTTGCTAAATATTTGTATCCTTAGTTTTCCACGTACTTGCCAAATGTGTTGTATTTTGACAATGTCTCATCCTTGTTATTTGTAAAGCTCGTTAAAACCGTTGATGAATGTTGTAAAGTTAAAGGATATGGGACGGGCAATTGTTTATTTTGATCTGGATGATCAGGGTCTTAAATAAAATCTCATTAGTAGTTTGAGAAGAATTTTTATTTATTAAATTGCTTTTGTAGTGCGACGAAACACTATTTTGTCGTTTGATTTCTGACGAGGTGTCAGAATTAATAGCAAATGCGAGATAGAGAAAGTGCATTCAAAGTAGACGTCGTCGATTATGACGTTTTGTCCTCCTTGTTGAGATCATACATTTGGCCTTGCCCTTGTTTTCTGTGAAGGCCATTTCAAAAGTTTTCTTCATTTTCTATACTTGCAAGCTCCAGGGTATTTATATTCAGTCTAATCAGGCTTTTTGAATTGAAGAGAAGAGGATAAAAAGAAAGAAAGGAAAGTGGTTGGAAAATAAAATATGTGGCATTAACGGCCCATACAGGGCCTCAAGCCTACCTTCTTCATTTCTGTGTGAGAAGTACATTTTTGCCACAAAAAGAGGACATCCCGTTTAACGCCGACTCCAAACGGCAAATTTGAGAAGCTGCTCTAGACAGATTTAGAGGTGGTGGAATTAAAAAAAAAACAGAGATGTTGCTTACACAATAGGTCTGTTCCCGTAATTTTTCAGTAAAAATTAATAAATTCTCAAATTTCTTGGAGTGGGGGTAAATTATCTCAGAAAGTGACAAAACTACCAAAAAGTACGGGAACGCGTTTAAGTAAAAAACAGTAAAATTATATATTTTGACATAAAACTCCTGTCAAAACAAGCAAGTTGTCACTTTTAGATACCAACTGAGAGCTTACTGATTTTTACCAACAGAAATTTCTGCAGTAAATTTTTTACAGGTTTTTATGGAGGGGTAGTTTTTTGCTCTCTCGTAAGCTCTCTCTTTTACTTATTTTTGCGTACGGGAACGGCAATAAGTAAAAATCAGTAAGAATCAGTAAGAATCAGTACATATTATTTTGTACGGGAGCAGGCCTAATGTGTATCTTCGTGAATCTGTAGCTTGAAGTTGAACAGAAGGAAACTTCATGCAAGAAACAAGCTGCAGATATGCATTCTGGAAAGGCCTTTCGTACCTGGGTGGAGTCCGAACAATTTATTCGGCGAGTCGCTGTTTTTCTTCTGTTCTTTAAATTCGCAGAATCATTTTTGAAAGACGGGTGTAATTGTAGGCCTATATCCATTGACTTTGTTTTGATTTTTTTTAAACATAGGTTTGTGGATTTTAGCGTGGATTTGAACGGACAAGACTTCCCCTCAAATGCCACTACACCGCAGCCTCCACCAGCCATACCATTGTCGAACTGTCTGGCGAGGATTTATTATCACACCACATATTTTATATTTAGAAGACTTTAGGGAGCTTAATTTCTCAGACACGAGCTTCAAAAAGACACTGCGGATAGGGATTTTGTTGGACATTCAATTCCTGGCTTTAGGAAACAAAAACTTGATTCCGATTTGACAAAATAGGGCGCTCATAACAGATAGATCATATTTGGCCAGCCACGAGCATCATCATAGCGGACCATCAGTTAAGCTGACCGTAGACACTCAATTATAGTGCGAGTAAGCTTGGTAAGGGAACCAAGTTCGAGTTGATTTTGTCTGCAGGCTTGTTCGAGTACCAATTTCAGAGTTCGAGCAAACCAAAAATTTGATCTAATTCACTCGAACCAAGTTTGCTCGCCCCATGTCCGAGTGTCAACCGCCAGCTTTATGGTTCCAATACATGAGCCATCAAATCAAGACCTGAACCAACTTCTAATGTATCTTTGAGAGATCCAAGAACAGGATAGAACCATTCAGATGTCTGCAGATGACTTAAGACAGAGGAGACATTTTCGAGTACACTCCACCCTGACTTATTGCGACGGTGTATCCTAAATATAACTTTGAGTCCACATATTGAAATTCTGGGCAGTTCTAGAGCAGCAGCATTCTCTCATCTGGAGAGTAATCTGTGCCTGGGTGGTTATGGTTCTAGACAGCCGCATTTTATCGGTTGTTTTCCTTAACGCTATTGTTTCAACAGGACAGTGGACCTCTGGCTGTTATCGTGCATCTGGTGTTGCTATTCGGTCTGATTTGATTTTCTGGGGGCATTCTCAGGCGTGGATGCACCGGGTATTTGTAATAATGATAGCGCGTCGTTCGAGGTTGCTATTGATTGAGAAGAAATGTTGAACTTTTATACATGTAGATCAGATTTGGTGTGTCTGGCTCTGGGCATGGTCGATGATGATTTTTGTTGTTTACTCGAAGTTATATTGTTTGATGAGAGACAGTTCTGAATTTGTATTGTAGCACTCCATCAGGTGCAGTTTGATCGTTTGTGCTATCGTCGTTCTTGGATGCTGTTCATTGTGATGTTCTACAACTGCTATGTCTCTTATGTTTTTGAACTTTAGCCGAACTTAGAACTTAGTGATGATGGAGTTAGAATTCTCCAGCGTGATCCCGCATAGTCGGACGAGTTTTGCACGATTGTCTTTGTTTTTTTTTTATTGTATGATCTGCGAAAGTTGAACTATTGATCAGGTATAGACTTTCATGGCCGATATGAACACTGATATTGTCGATGAGATATTTGCGAAAAAACATGTAGGCGGTGTTAGGATGACCTCTATTTCTCTATAATTTAAGCAGTGAGTCTTTTACTGTGAATCGATGAGAAACTATAGGTTCGTCATTCAAACTTTTATTGGACCAATTTTTTTCTTTAAGAAGTCATCTCCTGTAGATTAATATAGCGCTACCGGAACGCCATCATTCTAAACGCCTTCCTAAGTTTTAGTTGTGGTGTTCCTATCTTCACATTGCTTAAGTTTTAGTCGGTTGGACAATCGTTTTCGCTGTGGTCTTCAATATTAAATGGTCCTCCTGCTTACAGCGAGGATTTGGTTCGTCGTTACCATTTAACACTCTGACGAAGTGGTGTTTCTTAATTCTCAAGCATATTCTCAACTAGGATACTTTCTTGTCAAATTGATCTATTGACCAAAGAGAACAGAGCTTTATCTAAGGATATCTTACTAAATCTGAAATCTGGAACACGGACGATCTCTACATGATTCTATTTCAGCCTTTTATCGATCCCTATTACGTGTAAGAATTGTTTAAACGTCTGATAATCATTCCTCGAGTGCAGACATGATATCCTTGATCGTTCGCTTTACTTGTTTTTTCTGTAAAGTTGGTGGCCTTTCCGTCTCCATTGCTTTTGGCTGCGAGGATCTGTTGCCACTCTTTCTTGATGAAAGGCGGAAGAAACCAAGCTAATTATAGTTGGGCTTTGTTGAAACTGGTCTTTGGCATTTTATGATGAAGGTGTGGGATTTATCGATAGAGGTTATGCGTTCAAGTGGGGTTTTGCGTTTACTTTCGATATTACAGGATATCGGTATACGTGTATCCTTGCTGTAACAAAGAGGTGATCAATAGCAGCTGATCGAAATGCCTTCCTTACTTTTTTGACTGAAGGGGCTCCCAAAAGTAGAATCGGTTTCCTAGGGTTTGCTTTCGTCGTATCTCTATTAAGATGATACTACCTCAACGTTGTTGATATCAACACCGACATTTCGTCCCATGGGTCGGCAGTACTTAATTGATATCCAAGGTTGTTGTCTCTCTCATGATAGCTGTTTTTCACTTGCTAAGGATGTTACTCTGAAGCACAACCCCCGATCGGGAAGGCCTGTTCAATTTTGTTATATATGGACACGGGTCCATCAGTATTCACTACGGGATTAAGCGCTGCTGCTGATCTTTCGCTCGTCCGCCATCATCTCTTCAAGAGGCCTGACTAACCCTTGAGATTCATAGATGACTTTTGTACACTTTGTCCATCCTAACTCTGATTGAAGACGCCACCGTTGACTACACCTTGGGAGTTATTCCCTGCCATATTGGAAAAAAAAGAGGTGGGGTATGAGGACACGTCTCCCCCACTCTGTCACTCTAGGCTTTATGAGAAGCTAAATGAAACAGTGCTTATTCCTTCCTAGAAGCATAAGTCCATACAAGACGTAGGTATGGTTGGGTCAGGTTGCAGTGGCTGCACGCGTATCGAACACATAGAGCAGTAAGCTCCGTTTTGATACCACGTGTATCTGTCGTCTTTCCCTAAATTCGTTTGCCTAATTGAACCATTCAGACCTGACTAGAAGAAGGTTTCTGACATTGATATTAGCCAACTCACCTAGATTATCAAACATGTAGTTCCCTAGATGGAATTTTCTTTTGTTTAAGAGAGCTCCGCAAGATCGGAGAAGCTGAGAAATACATTCCTCCTCTTCTTCGTCATATCAGCTTCTACAGGAGACATTACTAAAGAGGCCTAGTCTTTTTGCGTGTAGGCCTATAGGGCAGTGTCCTGTAAAGACACCGATTATGGTGCTGATGTACGATCTGTTCAGCATTGTTAAGCAGATGAACCGCTTCGGTTTCCGCTCAAATATTCAGAGTTGCCTTGATATTTGACTCGTTGTGCCGTTTATTCATCTGCAGTTTGCTTTCTTGATCGCCTCCAGTTTGATCTGTAATTTACATATAGCGAGGGGCATACCTAACATGTCTGTACAGGCGGTATAATATCAAGGGTAGTGCCCTATCTGACAATCTGATCCGCCTTGCAGTTCCCTGGCATATCTCTGTGTCCCGGCACCCAGATGAATGGTAAAATGCTATACCATCTCACTAGGAGAAACTCAGCATTCGAGGGCTGATTTTGATTTGAACGAGGTGGATCTCAGGGATTTGATTGCCGCTTGCCTGTCACTGAAGTTGTTAATATAATTCGTGCATATCACATTATTCCTCAGCCAGGACGATGCTTCTTCAATTGCCAAAGGATATGTTATGTTAAGCAACTGGGAGAAAATCCGTCCACACACTCCAAATTCTGTTTTAGAACCATCCGTGTGGCTCGGAGAAGTGGATGACCCATTCTCGATAAAGGCGGGGTTTCAACGCGGCGGAGCTCGAAGCCAAACAGGATACTCCGTTAGCGACTGAGCATTTGGTAGGGCCCTTAGCCTGGTCGATTATCGGCACGGGTCTTTTAAAACCTAAATCCAACCCTTTAGTTATTTTTGGTCCGCGGGTGATATTGTATATATCTACCAGTCCTGCGAGTATGATGGCCATAAGGCTTACACACACACAGGGGCCCTCTATCCGCCCGATTGGAGAACAACTAAACTCCACACGGGAATAGATGCGAATAAGGCGTATGTTTGCGAACTTTGTCATGATACGAAAAGTTCCTCAAAACAAAAGATTTCTTGTCGGAGTGTGCCTCTTATAACAAATCCGCATCCAAATAATCGTCAATACTGCAACATTACGGAACGTGGTATATGTCAAGTTTTTCATCCTCTTGTTGCTCGAACCGTCACCTTTTGCGGATAACAGTAATGGCTGCTTTTTTAACAGCTTCCGCTAGTAATTCGGCTGTGCCCTTCCTAATAGGTTTTTCAACATTCCGTATGCGGATACTAACGTCTTGAGCAATAAAATCAGTCCTTTCATTGGCTCTTCATTGGCTCTTCCATACCATGCAGGTATAGAGAACTTCGAGACAAGCAGCCATATCATTTGTATGAAGGTTAGGGAATCGTGGGGAAGTTTTTTTGTATGAATTTGCCTTCAAACAATTGATATGGCTGTCAAATTGACGTTGTCGCGAAGTACTCTATTGATGGGTACCTTGGCAATATCATTCCCATGATTGGTAATTGGTTACCGCAAAGGTTCTATTCAAACTTGACCTGTCGATCATAAAAGGTCCTTCTCCAAGAATCGCTTAGCTTAAAGTATAATATTGTGGGTTCTTCTTAAAAAAAAATCGAATTGATATCGAATGTATATATTCCCAGTCTAACGAGGAATCCCTCTTTATTTACAGGCGCTGGTCTTGCGAGTGTAGTCGTCTCATTTCTAATGTCAACGTATTATAGCGTAATCATAGCGTATTCAATCTACTACTTCTTCACATCGTTCAAACCATTTATGCCATGGACCGACTGCAATAATAGGTAAGCCAATCGAAGACTCCTAAACAAAGTCTCACCATTGCATGTCCATTTTCAGATGGAACACACCCGATTGTTGGGTACCACAGCGAAAAGATTTAAATATGACTGCACCGGACACCTCCCGAACGCCATCTGAAGAGTTTTTCGAGTAAGTTCCACACTAAAATTCTCCCTTCCTTTCGTAATACCAAAGTTCCCCTTCCAGAAACAAGGTTCTCCAAATCAGCCCCGGAATTGAGTTCCCCGGCATCATGCGATGGGAACTATTCGCCTGTCTCATCTGCGCCTGGCTGATGGTCTACTTTGCCACTTGGAAATCGATTAAATCCTCGGGAAAGGTAAGCTCTTCCTAACAAGTCCAATCCACTGATTAACGTAAAGACTTCTCAACAGGTGCGATACTTTACAGCTACGTTCCCATTCTTCCTCATAATCATACTCATGATTCGAGCCGTCACTTTGGATGGTGCCGATGAGGGTTTAAGGTATTTCTTCCGACCAAACTGGGAGGAACTAAAGAATGCCAACGTTTGGATCAATGCTGCGTCTCAAAACTTCAATTCGCTGGGTATCGCCTTTGGTTCGATGATTTCATTTGCCAGCTACAACAAGTACAACAACAACATCCTAAGAGACACTGTCGCAGTGTCGGTGGTAAATGTTTTAACCAGCTTCCTGGTTGGCATCTTTGCGTTTGCAACACTTGGAAACTTGGCTTTGGAACAGAATACTAATGTTAAGGACGTTATTGGCGATGGACCGGGATTGATTTTCGTGGTCTACCCACAGGCGATGGCGAAGATGCCGTATTCCCAGCTCTGGGGAGTAATGTTCTTCTTTATGCTCCTCTGCCTGGGCTTGAACAGTCAGTTTGCGATCGTTGAAGTGGTGGTAACATCGATTCAGGATGGTTTCTCCAATTGGATTAAGAGGAATCTGGGCTATCATGAAGTTCTAGTGCTGATCGTGTGTGTAATCTCGTTTCTCTTTGGACTGCCGAATCTTATACAGGTATGCGGGATGTGATGGTTATCCGGTCGCTCTTAGTTTCATGGCTTATTTGTATGTTAGGGTGGAATATACTTCTTCCAATTGATGGATCACTATGCTGCCTCGATATCGATCACATTTTTGGCCTTCTGTCAAATGATTGCCCTTGCATGGTTCTACGGAACGGGACGACTATCTAAGAACATCAAACAGATGACTGGTAAGGCGCCGTCATTGTATTTGAAGTCATGCTGGATATTGTTTGGACCATTGCTGTTATTTGTAAGCTTTTTGGTGTTTTCTACATAACGGAGCTAAGTTTGTTTGTTTGTTTGGATAGGCCATTTGGATCCTGGGTTTGATAAACTACCGCGAACCTACCTACCACAATGGAAAGTACAAGTATCCGGAATGGGCATATGGCATCGGTTGGATGTTTGCTTCTCTATCGCTCATCTGCATTCCAGGATATGCGCTCGTAAACCTCTTCCGAGCGCCGGGAAATACCTTCTGGGAGGTTAGTTACGCCTTATCTTGTGTAGACTCTCCCACACTGAACTTGTATCGTTTTTTTTTTTAGAAATTCCAGAACGTCATCAAACCAAACATCTACGAATGCAAAATCTGTGGCGAACATCATTGCGAGCACGACTATCCCGAACAGGAGCAATACATGCTGGCGCAAGAGCTACCAATCTATCATCAACAGAAGGTCTTCCTTAAACCACCTTCAGACTGTAATCACAAGAATGTTCATTTGGAAGATCCGCTGTTGAAGACGCAAACAGCTAGGATGGCCGAGAAGCCGCTTCAAATGACGGAGAGGAGATGAGTGTGTGTACATTCCCAGGAGTTTTCATTTCAATTTGAATGTCCTCCCTCATGTTAGTCAATTTGTAATTTTATTTCCAGAAGCAGGGAATCACACGTGGGATTCTCAATTCAAACTCAAAACAGTTGTAAAGATTGTTGAACAAATGTAGACATTCCGAAGTTTTGTTAGCCTTAATAAAATGATAAATGTTTAACTATTTGTGTTGTCCTGGTGAATCCTTTTGACTGTAGTCGCATCGGTTTGTTTTTTTTTAACCTATAACGCTGAAGCAACGCTTTGGGATCCTTGCTGATGTTTGCTAACCGTAATATTGAATTGATGGACATAGTTCCGTGCTTGTTCATGTAGCAATGATGTTCGTGTCGTTGTTCGTTGGACTGTATGTCAAATAAGGTTATAGACATGTGAGCTGTGCTCTTTAATAAAACACGACGTATGGTATGCTGGGGATGGTTGGGTGTTGCAGAACGAGGGTAGACTCTGATTGCTTGATTTGACAAGCTAAACGATAATAGCGAGTGTTGATAACAAGATGAAAAACACTATAATCACCGTGGTCAGAATGGCGCGGAATGAATACCTACCTGCCGTCCCAGGCGAACCTAGATGAGCTGCTTCGACATCTTCGGACAACAGGTTATCTAGGAATCTCAAGGGTAAGTTAGGCCCTTTGAACAGAGATGGTGGTGGATGAACCGAAAGGTTAACGGCAGCGCTCAATCCCGTAGTCGATACTGATGGCCCCGTGTCCTAGGGGTATCTAATAAATTGGAACTGGCCCTTCAGGTTGGGGGTTGTGCTTTGGGTTAACTACGCACCCATGGAAAAAAACATTTTTACGAAGCAACCAATAGCCTCGGAAAGGACTGATCTTATTGTAGACGACCCTGTTAAACGAAAAAAGGACAACGACATTCGTATCTGCACAAAGCAGACATTACTGCCATCCAGGAAATACGATGGGATGGGGCTTGCAAAAAGATGATGAAAAACTTTGACATCTACTATGGACCGTGTTGTAGTGAGCAGAAACAGCGACTATTCGGATGAGGATTTGTTATAAGTGCCAGACTTAGGCAAGAAGTCTTATGTTTCCAAGACATTAGCGAACGCATAGTAACAATCCGCATCAAGGCCAAATTCGCCAACATAAGCCTTATATGCGCTCACGCTCCGACGGAGGAAAAAGATGATATAACTAAGGATTGCTTCTACGAGCTCCTCGACAAAACCTATGAGCGACTACCGAAGTACGATGTTAAAATCGTGCTGGGAGATTTTAACGCAAAGGTAGGAAGAGAAGACATCTTTAGCAGTACTGTCGGAAAATATAGCCTACACAACAAGTCTGGTAACGGACTTAGGCTAATTGACTTCTCTACGGAACGAAATGCCACTACAGCCAGCACACGGTTTCCTCACCTCGATATCCATAAGGGGACATGGCGGTCTCCAGTCAACGAAATTGATCACATTGCGAAAGACAAGAGGCACACATCCAGTATTTTGGATGTCCGAACATTCCGAGGGGCTAACATCGACTCGGACCACTACCTTGTTGCAGCCAAGGTAAGGATGCGGATATCCACCAGAAATACTGTGAAAAAAGACTGCAATCGCAAGAGACCGCCAAGACCTTCGAGCAACGCGTATCTTTTAACCTCTCGATTCACACCATACCACCAGCATCTAATATCGAAGAACAATGGCAACGATGCCAACAAGTCATTAGATCGGCCGCAACTGATGTGCTAGGTTTCTCGCGGCCACCAGCAAGAAACCCCTGGTTTGATGAGGAATTCCGACAGATGCTCGCAGCCAAGAACGAGGCCTACAAGGCTAAGCTACAGGTGGAGACGAGAGCTGCCATTGAGCTCTATAGGCAGAGAAGAAGGGAAGAACACCGGATTTTCAGAAAGAAGAAAAAAGAGCAAGAAAAGCGCGCGATCGAGGATATAGAGAGGTGCCACTCCAGGAACGATGTTCGCAGATTTTACCAAGGTGTTAAACGTCACAGTCAAGGATACAGGGCTCGAACAGAATCCTGTCGATATGAACAAGGAAATATCGTAGTTGAGACACAGTCGATGCTGAGGATATGGTAGAACCACTTCTGCAGACTGTTAAACGGCGATGACGAACAACATTCCGGTATCAGGCAGAATCAGTGTGGTTTTAGGCCAGGAAAGTCCACAATCGATCAAATTTTCACACTTCGGCAGATCCTGGAAAAAACCCAAGAAGTCCAAATCGATACCCACCACCTATCTATCGATTTCAAACCCGCATACGACAGCATTTATAGAGACGAACTATACAGAGCCATGTCTAGTTTTGGTATACCGTCCAAACTCGTCCGTTTGTGTAGGATGACGATGGGGAATTCTTGCTGCTCCATCAGGGTAGGATACGACCTCACCGACACATTCGATACCAAAAAAGGATTTAGGCAAGGCGATGCGCTGTCATGTGACTTTTTCAATTTGATTCATGAGAGGATTGTGCAAAACTCCCGAGACAACACCAGAGGCATTATTTTCCAAAAATCGGTGCAACTACTAGCATACGCCGACGATATTGACATCATTGGTAGGACTCAACGTGATGTCATAGCCACATTTGCTAGTATAGAGAAGGAAGCGGCAAAAATGGCAATGAGGGTAAGATTACTTATGCCGTCAACACGAAAGGACACACAACATCGACGAATTGGACAGAACGTCACCATTGACAGACATAACTTTGAGGTAGTACGGGACTTTGTCTACCTCGGCTCCGCTATTAACTCTGACAACAACATCTCGTCAGAAATTAAACGAAGAATTACTCTTGCCAACCGCTGTTTCTTCGGGCTTAGAAGGCAATTTAGTAGTAAAGCCCTCATTCGAACTACTAAGGAGATCCTATATAAGATCCTGATCATCCCGGTCCTCCTCTACGGCGCTAAAGCATGGACCGTATCAAAAGCGCATGAAGAAATCCTTGGTCGATTCGAGAGAAAAATTCTTCGGTGCGGTTTGCATTGATGGGCTATGGAGACGAAGATTCAACCACGAACTATACGAGCTGTACAGCGACATACCCCTAGACAAAAACAAACTTCTCATTGGACGTTTAAGATGCCTAGGACATGTAGAACGAATGGACACCAATACTCCGGCTCGCAGTCTTCGATTCCCAGCCAGCCGTCGGACGCAGTAGAGGAAGACCTCGCCTTGAGTGGCGCACACAAGTAGAAACCGATCTCAACCAACTTGGACTGCGCAACTGGAGGCAGTTAGCTAAGGACCGGACTAATTGGAGGAGCATGTTGGTTGAGGCCTAGGTTCATCCCGGACTGTAGCGCCACTCAAGTAAGTAAGTTGAAAATAACAAGTTCAATAGTAAAAACCTTATAGACTAGCAGGTTACTTAAGTGCAAAGATCACAAACTTAACATATTCCGCAATAAACTGTTAGTACGGTGCGGATATAAACTTAAAAAAAAAACATAAAACATTCTCGAGATAGAATTCAGATGCTTGTATTTTATGTAGAGTAAAAAATTCAGGTTGACTTACATCTAAATCCCGTCTAACCAACAACCACCTGTGGTGGTAAGCCCTCACTTGGTATATGCAAATGTTGAATGAAATCAGACGCAGGAAAGCTTTCGCTCTGACAAGCAACGACGTTCTTGACTAACCACAGTAACTCCGCGCCCAAGTGTTGATTTTTGAAACCGAATATCCGATTCAGCATCTGCACAAGATTCGTGTTCCAAACGGCGCACTTCTCAATCAAAACATTAAAACACCCCGAATCCAGAGCGATCAAGTTGGCCAACATACGAACAGCATACAGTACTCTCATTCTATTGGCGATCCCCTCAAAGTCTTCTGTCTGAGTGAGATTTGCCAGTGAAAAGTTGACCAAGTAGTCAACTTGCTCTCGTGTGAGTTGAGTACCCACAGCGATGACGTCTGAATTGAAAATAATTTTCAAATGGTATTCACATGCTGGAGATGAGGGGTTTTTGAGGTGGAATTTGCCCAACAAAGCTTCCTGGTCTGCAGGTCTACAAGAGGCAGTTTTATTCGATTACCCTACAATCATTTTTCCATACAAACCTCAAGAGTTTCTCATCACAGGAAGCTATCACATCTAGAACAATACCAGCATCCTCTCGATAGTCCACCGCTTCATCACCTGCTACATACAAGCTAATCAGCTTCGGCACAATCTCCATTGTCATCATAGAACGAGCACCTTTACCTCCTGTAGCCATGATATTTCCCAATGTCCAGAGTGAGGTGCGCTTGAGGCGCTCCTCATTTGAGTCCAAGTATGTGATAAGGTAACTTCCAGCCATTGCGGCGATTTTCTCGCAAACTGGCTGCTCGCCCAGTGACAAATTACACAAGGTCTCACTGGCATTGAATTGTTGCTCTGCATTGGATCCTAAAAACAAACGAAGCTGTAACAAATTATTCCGTTCTATTTATGCTAGGGACTCTTACCGGTGAATTCTTTAACCAAAGTTTGAATTGCTCCGGGAATCTTTGCAAACACACGAATGTTCTCAATTCCTTGGAGGAAGGCATGATTTAGTCGGTACATATCTTCAGCTGTGGCATGCTTGCGGCGTTTTATACGGTTGGCCAATCCTTGTACATCCTTCTCCGTTAGGTTCTCAAGTTCTGATATTTTTGATTGGATTTCGCCCAATCCGAACCGTAACAAATCTGTTTCACAGTTACGCTTCAAGTCTCTGCTGTTACGGGAATATTTACGGATTTTGTCACGCAGCACTTCAGTTGCGACAATTTGATTTTCTTCCGACATTTTTCTTGTTTTAATGATAAATTTCCAAATTGTCTGCAAACGATTTTAAAATCAAAACAAAATATGCCAATCATATGCGAATTCAACAGACATTTGTTGATTAAGGTTCGAGCACAAGGTATTCAACCAGTTGCTGTCAAACTGCTCACGGGTTGATTTTAGAAAGCAAGGGTACACTATAAAAATTTCTATCAATTGATTGTTTAACAATTAATAAATAAGGCAATATCGTAGTCGTGGGTTAACAACATATGAAGAATTTAAAACTGTACCAGTAAATACAGTAAATACCACTGAATTCAATCTCATTTTAGTAATTTTTGTATTGATAGAATTTTGTTCTTTTGCTCTCTTTTCGTTCCCGATAATTTTGTTTAGTTTAGCGCTTATACTTTATCAGCCTTATTCATAAACTCATTATAAGGAGTGTATAAACTTATGCACTCCTTAAAATGCCTCTAAACGCAACAACCTTATTCATAACTCTTATACAACGTTGAATAGAGGCTGCACATCCTAAACGCGTCTGATGGTTGAATAGTGCCTGCATAAGGGTATATAATATTTTTTATTTCTGTATACACAGACGGCTGAGCTTCAGGGTTACCAATGGTTCAATTGTAAGTTAAAAAAATCATACAGGGTATTTTCGTATTTTAGCAGTTGTGTTTCACTGTTTAATTTGTTCAAATGACAATTCTTCTTTACCTACAGACTCAACATTGTAAACGATGTTATTGAGTCAACATAAGTCATCAATATGTTATAAAAATGTAGAAAATAAAACTGTCACCATGAGTTTCGCAACCATAAAAATGATCCCTTGGTAACTCTGCCGAGCTTTTCGGTAATTTATTTGACACAAACCCTGTATAACTATTATGGATGGGGAAATATGTTATGAATAAGAAATTGTTCGACCCTGAATAGAGGCTGTATAAATACTTATGCACTGTATAACTATACAACCGTTGAGATGTGTTTTAGTGAAATCTAATGAATAAGGGGGTATGTGTGAAAGTGACTGATTAAATATTTACAATTTTTACCATCTCAGTTTACACACCCAATTAATGTGCGAAATTGCGATATTGTTGTAAAAGATTTCTCAAACAAATATTGACATTTCACTTATTTTGGCACAAAGAAGAGGAACTCCTGCTTAACGCCAAATCCGAGCAACAAATTTGAGAAGCTTCTCGTGAGAGTGGTACTTTTGGAAGTTTGTCAGACTTGGAGCAAACGATAATTCGTTCAACCATCGATCCGGGTGAAGACGTCTTCGACGACAATTTCTTTGTAATTACAGATCATCAGGAGAAAGTGGGTGGTGTGAGCATTAGGCTGAATCCTCGAAAAATGTGCTGTTCCGTGGTGATGTGACCCTGGTGGTGGTTCATCCTCTCCCGAAAAAGGGAAAGGACTATTCCAATCCGGCAAATCTGGGTCTGTTTAAGTGGGCTGAGGACAATATAATAATACCAGAGACCCGCAGTTTAGTTTCAAGGAGAGCCATGCACTATTCATGCCGCCTCTAAACTGGTCTCTAATAAGGAATGGAACAAAGCCTAAATGCTGGTTGATTTTGAGAAGGCTTTATACTCCTTACGGAAATAGGGCCTCTTAAGCTGTCCAGACGTGGGATAAGTAAACAACTAATTCTTCATGACATTCCGAAATGTTACGTGTCCTGTCGGGGCCCTCTGCTGGCATGCTGGAACCCGCCTTGTTTGCTCGCCGGAGGGCGTAGGAACTTGTCCCCCAGACACGTCTACAAAAAAATTGTCATGCCAGACTACTGTTGCGCGTTGGTATTATACGCGTGCGAGAAGGTGCCTCTACCCACCCTACCTTGACCATCGTCTCGCTGGATGGTCCCTTTATTGGCATCTTCTTTTTTTCCTTAAAATATACTCATCCTTCCCTTTCCCAACCTCCTCATCCTCATACAACCCCCTTAATTAAACGCCATGTTTGTGTACTATCAAATTAATTGTTTTGTATTTTACTGGATTTCATCTTCTTCATTTCACTTTTTATACAAAATTTTCATTTACTGCTTTGTTAATTTTAAACAAAATTTCATGCACACGCAGATTTATCCTTGGATACTCGTCGTATCTATATACCCCTATTCAAGTGTGGGCCTTTATGCCGTCTTTTGCTTTTTAACTATTTTTACAATGGTCCCCCTTTCCCAAATTTTAATGTGAAAGCTAATTTACCAAATAATTCTAACTCACCATTTTGTCCGCAACTGACGATGAAGTGGCCACAGCATCCAGGTCGCTTTTCGGTGTTCTGATTTTAATTATTCGCTGTAATTCACTTTAAAATTTCTATCTTACGTTATTCTCTTGCTCACTTAGTCTGCTTCCACACGTTGACTGGTGAGTCAAGACTTTTTTCGAAGTTCTCTTTGTTAATTTTCTTCCGTGAGTCTCGCGCTTTTACACGACGACTTTTTCTCTTGACTCAAATTTGACATTCCTCTTTTATTCTGCTTGAAAAAAAAACACCAGCAACCGAACAAATCTACGCAAGAAGCCGAAACTGACTCTCCAAGCAACGAAATTATATGAAGCAACATGATGATAAAAAGAAGGAAGAGAAAAGAAAACGTCAAAAAGAGTCGCTGAAAATTTTGCCCACGACTCACAGGGCAAAATATTTTTCCTCTCAACTTTTCGAATTTTCTTTCTCTTTTGCACTCATGTGAGTCGTGAGTCGTGAGTCTACGTGTGAAAGCAGACTTACTATATACGTATATGACGTATATTCAAAGATAATTTTTGTGTGATTCAATTTAACAATTTTCTTTTCTTTTACTTTAGGGTTAATTTTGTAATCTAATTTCTTATCAAATTTTAATTTGAATTTATCATATACCATCTGTGGCAAAAATAAAAAAACTTAACGGCGCTGGCGGTATTTGAACCGGAGTGTTGCTACTTGCGGTATGCGTCTACGGCTTGCACCGCTACCGATTCTGCTACTTTCACTCCCGTTTGTTTTTGCTCCCCCACTTTCTTGATTTCGGAGGTCAGCTTTTTGTTTTTCTAGCTAGGATCCTTTTAAAATTTCAGCGGACAACTATGTTGATCCGCTTCAGTTCTTATCTAAAATAAAACACAAAAATCACTAACACACTGCACTATTTAACATTTTATCTAATATTACCTTTTCCTTTTTGGTCTTATTTTTGGAAACTCCCAAAGGTTGCTTTCCGTATAACTTTATACGACCTGTCTTTTATATCAGGATTTCTTTTCACTTATCTTTTAGGAATATTCCTTTTGGACAAATCAAACACTTTTATTCCTTTTACTGAGGAGCCACTTTCTGCTTCCTCTCACGACTATGGTTTACTGTCCTATGCGGAACTTTCGTCAGTTTCGACAGTTACGAACCGCGGCTATGAAACTCTCTTCCTAAATTTTAAATTCAACGGAATTGTAATTCTGTTGCTCTTTTGTAGCCTGCTTTTAGGGTTGACCCATCTACCTCTCTCCTAACAATTATTTTTTCAGGTGGCAGCCATTATTGTTTCGTGCAAAAGGGACAACACTACCACATTTTGAACTGTCATTTTCATTTGACTATTCCGCATTTTCGTTCAGAAGTGCGATGCCTGTTTGTTTTGAATTTTTTTTTTTTCGTGTTTAATTGTTTTAAGCAATTCCGAGATTTGCAACAGAAAATAGCGCGTTTGTTTCCAAAAGTAGCAATATAACTTCTACATGGCCCTTATCAGGGCGATGATTGCCTATGAGTGCCCGGTGTGATTCACCGTTACCCCAAACGTGTCTAAGAAGTTAGTGCTTTGGAATACACAGAACACCAGAGTTGATGTCCACAAAATATTATTCCAATGAGGTCCTATAGAACGGGTCCAACATAAACAGAAGACACAATTTTCTGGTAAAACTCATTCGGAGTCACATGGCAGGAGCGTTGGCTTCCATAAAAAGTCTCATCTCCAGGGATTACTACTCAAATGATGATTATTTTGATAATTCAATGCGCGTTTAATGGGCTACATTCCGCCTGAAGCTTTAAAATATTTGGATAGTCTAGGGATGATACAAGATAGATGTGGATAGGCGGTACTTATACGACCGAGCCCAGCTCAGAAAGTGTCAACTCGAACGATATATGATCCAACTGACTTTTCAGCAATCAAATAGTCACAAAGCAAGCTAGTGATCTGCAAATGTAGAAGCGTATCTAAGTCATCCATATGTGCTCATCGCGCACACTTGGACCAGGCTGTTCCGTTGTAATACCACCTAATTCACATGCCTATGTGAACCATTCAGAGCTTATTTTATAGCGGAGTAAGCTACATATGTTTATATTTGTCAGGTCACCTAGTTTGTCAAAGAAGAGGTTAATGAGGTGGAGAACACTGAATATGAACAGAGAAAGTGGGTGAAAGTGGCATCTTATGCAGTAGTTATACTGCATACAGACGCGGATAAACCAATGGGACATTGTCCTATGAAAACACCGATGATGGTAGCTTAATCTTAGATTATTCTGGATTCTTAGCTTAATCAAATTGAGAAAGCGCTTCTTGGTAAATTAGGTTCAATTGGCATTGTCTGGGTAATTGGCACGTTGTGCCATTCATTCGCCTACAGAAAATAGAAATTGCTTACATGCAGCGAGAGGAATACCTAACATTTTCACTTGCGGTACAATATCGAGGGTGGTGTCTATTCTGGCAAGCTCATCAGCCATTGAGATCCCTAGCCTGGCACTCAGAAAAGGTGATTGTGAAAGTACTCTGCCATTTCTTTAAGAGATTCGTCGGTATTTTGAGAAAAAGGAGGAATAATATTTTGTGGACATCAACTCTGGTGTTCTGTGTATTCCAAATTGATTTCAACTGGACACAAAGAATATGTAATGTTTCAGATATGGGTGCAGTGGCCGTGTTGGACAGTGTTTAGTATGTCGGACTAATAGCCACTAAGCTCCAAATCTTCTTATTAGAAAAGGAAATCCGCGATGAGCTTTTAAAAAAAAAACATTCTTCGTGATGGCAAAACAAATGCGTCGAATTGCGCGTAGTTGTTACGGATGGTTTCACATACCCTATCACAGTGTGCTTAGTGACGCAAGTTACGTGAAGCATTTTAGAACACAAAATATACAGATTTTCCCTTTTTCAATACTTTTTCCCTCTTTAGTACATCTGGAAAGAACAATCACATTGATTTATCAAACAGCGTTGCTACGAACACACGAGCAATAACTTTGCAGAAGTTCAACCACATACACACACACTATTTTGCATCACAGCTAATTTTTGGGTTAAAACAAAACGTAAAAAATAGGATGATAAAGGAGAAGACGTACGAAAGTTCCCTAACTCTTCAAAATGTATACACCTACATTTTTTAGCACTGAACGCATTCATATCTGGTCAGTGCTTCCCAAACTGCTCCCATCATTGCAGATCAGCTGTTCAACTGTCAAAATAACCTCCACTTTTTCTGTAAAATATTTTTTCTCATCAATCCTTCGCAATGTCTTCGTTAACAATTCTCCAAAAATTATCATTGCAATGTTTAAAAGTAGAACAACCACTCTTGAGTGAGTAAAGCCTTTAAAAAACCGCCTTAATTGACATATAATTTCATTCATAATACCGATTCTCAGCAACGGTTCGTAATGCGAGTAAGAAGACCGGAGGAAGTTCGCGTAACAATCCAAAACACCCAAAACCAAAACATCGTGGTTGGAGAGTACAGGATGGCCATTATGTTGCACAAGGAACAATTCTCGCAACCCAAAGAAACACACGATTCCATCCCGGATTGAATGTAAGACGCAAATGAGTAAAATAATATTTTTTTGGCTTTTATTGAAAATTAATGTATTCAGGTGGGTTTTGGACGTAATGGAACTCTGTTCGCAATGGAGCATGGAAAGGTTTATGTTACGTGTGAAAAGTTGGATCCCAACTGGGATCACACATGGATTCAGCGACACTATGCTGGCCGTATGGAACAAACCATTCACAAAAAGTTCTTCAATGTCATTGCCGAGAAGCAGCATCAGCGGTTTAAGTTAATCGATGAGGTTTAGTTGGTCCTGAATAAAAAAAACTGTTACATAGTTTAAATTAAATTATGAGGGTGTAATTTACTAAAAAGGAACATCAGGATATGGAGTGGACAACCAATGACTAAAAATATTCAGAGCAGATGTTTGTCTAAATAGCCGGCAGGTAAGTTGCATCATATTGCATAAGATGACCCAATAATTGGGATATAAACTGCTGGTGATGAGTTAGTTCCTCTCAATTATGCAGAAGCTTTTGTAAACCCAGCATTTTCTTACTACCCAGGCATCGACTGTACTATGAAATCCTCGAGAATGTGTACAGTATGATCGTCGTCCTTATCCTCCTCCTTCGGAACGTTTGGAGCGATTTTCCTCTCCTTCGGTTTGATTAATTCGCTCTTCCTTCTTGGCCTCCTCTTCGCGGGCACCTTCTTAACAACCTGAGCCTCCTTACCCAGATCAGGCAGCTTAAAGTCATCAAACCCTGTCTTCAATTCGAACGAATTTTCTACCATCTCGGGTAGTTCCAGTTGTACTGCCTTTTCAGTATGCACCCGCTGCATATGTTCCTTCAGTTTATCCGATCGATGACTGGTGAATGGACACAGGTGGCACTTGTGCCGATTCGTATTGTCTGTGTGCTTCAAAGCGTGTCGTTTCAAATTCTTGTTCTGGCTGAATTTGTACCCACAAACCTCGCAGACAAATGGCCGCTCTTGCTTATGCGTGTCCATGTGAATCTTCAGGTTCTCCTTTCTATTTGTCGTGTGCGAGCAATTGGGGTACGTACAACTGAACAAATCCCCAGTGTGAGTCAGCTTATGCGACTTTAACGCTTTCATGTGAGTTGTACTATAACCACAGACGTCGCAGAGCATTTTCTTCTCCTTGTTGTGAATTTGCAGGTGACTATTGAGGCCTTGCTTCCATTTAAATCCCTTCGAACAGTGTGGACAAACGTAAGGCGTTTCAACCGAGTGCTTTGGGTGGTGAACATTCAGCAGAGTCTTCGTCAAAAATCTAGAATCGCATTCAAAGCAGAAAAACGGTTTGGGATTCTCATGGCGTCTCAGGTGTTCTTCGAAATCCTTATTCGAGAAGAATCCCACCTCACAAAGGCAACAGGTGAGATTGCATGTGCCACACGTACTCATGTGCTCGACCATCTCCTGAACTTTATAGCACTTGAAGTCACATCCAATGCAGTAGTTGATTTTACTGTGCGCTCCATTGTTGACCGCTTTCAAATTGCGCACCTAAAGGAAGTTACCATTGGCTAATTGTATTTCGAAAAACCCTACTAACAGTTTACCTTGAAATAGTTCTGCTTCTCTTCGAAGAGATTCTCCACAACAACATTGACGTCGCCCTGTTTTGGTGCTTCCTCTTTGCCTTCCTCGATGCAAAAGACTTTCAAAAGATCTGTCACAGACAAAATCTTTGCCAGCTTCTTGAAATGATCTTCATGGTCTTTGTTGATAGACACCGCATCCAAGTAAAAGAAGTCAATGATCGTTTCCAAACACTCGGCACAGGAGAAGTTGTGAATTTTTATCTTTAGTGGATTGTGAATGGAGAACTGGAGGGATTTTTGCAGAAAATGACGACCACCAATGAATTCACTTTGTGCACCCACAACACAAAAATGTCCCCATGCTGATATTCCCGATTGCAGTTCAATTTTCAGGTCGCAGAATGTCCCCGATTTTCGTTGCTCATTGAGGTATTTGGATATTTTCGATTGAATTGGAATTGCTTGATACATTTGCTTGTTGATGTTGTAATTGTAACAAAAAAAAAAAAATTGTAAATAGAAAAAAATTGCGACTGTCACTGTCAGTTGTTATATTTCTTTTAATTAGATGATGCGCCATCTTGTGGGATTTTATTTCGACACTAAGGGGGTGTATATACTTTAGATTATCAACACAAGAGAATTGACGACTGAAGGCAAACACCTGGTGGCAAATTTTCGCATCGTCTAAGTGCTATAGATTTTGACAGCTGTCGCAATTTTGTATTGAAAATAAGCAAGTGTTTATTTAAATTGTGAAAAACTATTAAAAAAATAGCAATAATTAAATAGATTGCAGCTTAATATAATTAATGATTGTACAAACAACATAGCGAAACCATCATTTCAAAGAAAAAGTGCGGTATATATATATTTTACAGTGTCCGAAATCACCAGTGTAATTAATGTGAGTTCCAAAGCTGATGGTTTTAATGTGAAATTAAAATTAATATTTTCATACATATGTAGATCATGCAGAACGGAAAAGGAAGACAGCATTGTGGCGTACCTCAGTGTAATTCATACCGAGGAAATGGAATTACATTGTACCATCTTCCAACAGGCGTTCGCAAGTCTAGAGCCCTATTGACTAAGTGGGCGATCCTTCTTCGAATGGGTAAAAAATTTCCGAAATGTTTCTCAATTTGTTGTCGGCACTTTAGAGAGAGTGATATTTTGAGACCTTCTAAAAGGGATGGATGTGAACATAGAACATATCTAATTAAAGGGGCGTTCCCAAGTAAAAATCTACCGAAATCAACAATAGCCTCAAAGAAAATTGGTATCATTCGTTCAAGACGATTGCTGTTACGATCCATCTCTTTCATGAGAAAAAGGTACCAACACAAGATGCATACTGTAAACGACTTTTTCGTTATAATGATTTCACTTTCAATTCTATTTTAGATGTGTTCAAGAAGATGAGGTGCAACCACCTGTTAATATTGCCACGGATACAAGTCTTGCAATAGAACCATCTGTACCAATTCCACCAACAGTGCGGAGCATAGGAGTTCAAGTATTTTTAAATACATATATAGGATTCACATCACTATGGAACACCGACAAAAAACTAAAAACTATGACTGGGCTGCCAAACATTTTTACATTTATATTCGAGGTGAAGATAGATCATACATGTCAATGAGGGACAGAATTCTTATGACTATGTATAAGTTAAAGTCGAATGCATCTTTTGAGGAGCTGGCAATATCTTTTGAAACCAGTAACAAAACTGTGAAACTGTATTTCGCAGATACAATTTGCTTGTTAGCAAAATCTATTAAACCATTAAAAATCTGGCAAACCATAGAGGAAAATAAAAAAAGTTTACCAGTATGTTTTAAAAGCTACCAAAATGTGAGAACCGTACTTGATTGTACTGAAATGAAAACAGCAACATTTCGATGCTTAAAATGTCGAACACGCACTTACTCACATTACAAAGGCTCTCATACCCTCAAAGTTCTTGTTGGAGTATCACCGTCCGGATTAATTAATTACATCAGTAAAGTTGCAGCTGGAAAATCTTCAGATAAGGCCATATTTAATCTGACGGACTTATTGGATAAGCTTAAGCCAGGAGATGCTGTGATGGTTGATAATGGCTTTATGATTGGCGAAGAACTTTCAAAAGCCGGCATAGAGATGATTCGACCAGCATTTCACTTTCAAAGATTTTCAAAAAAAGATGTAGAATGTAATACACAAATTGCTACTGCTAGAGTTCATGTTGAGAGAAGATTTGCGAGACTGAAAACTTTCAAAGTGCTGGCCGAAAAAGTTTGCGTTTCCATGATACCATATATCGATGACATAATGACGGTAATATGTGGATTATCGAACATTAGTTCACCTATTCTAGATGACGAACATTTTTTAGAATAAAACTCAAAATTTTAAAAACATAAAAAAGTTTTTTATTTATTTTATAAAAAAATACAAAACATAAAAATATAGTTTTGTGTAGAAAAAAATAGTTTAAAAATAACAAGAATTCATTAAAAAAAACAATAGAATTCATAAAAAGTTATAAAACAAAACAAAATAACTAATCTATGAAGGAACACAATGAGTTAAATAAAGCTTAACATTAATAAAATTATATGTTTTCATTTTTTAATAAAAAAGGCATTAAGTATTTAAAATATATTTCAGTCAGTTTATTTATAAAATAGTTTATAAAACATTCGTCGAACAATACTGGAATTACTTCAAATGAATTATCATATGAACTATATAAAATTAAATCACAGACTTGTAAATTTAAAATTGCAGGACCTAATTGTATTTATCCATAGTATACATGATGTCTTTTCAAACAAACTTTTACATCAATGACTACTAAATAGTCCATTGACCGTAAAAGCTCTCTAGCTGAGGCAGTCTTACCTTTAACTGGGGACTTAATTTCCACAAGACGCCATTCATCTCCATCATAGACTACACCGTCAGGACTTGCAGCAAGAAAAGGAAGGTTGATGGAGATTATCAATCCAACATCAAAGAAAATATACCGTTTTCGATATACTTTTTTAGCCAACTTCTCTGCATATTGTCCATATCTCGTTGCATCGTTGCCTTTGAAATTGCCGTCGTAGATAGACGATAACTTTTTCTGCCAGTTTGGTGACTTATTTTTGGAATAAGTGTACAGCTGGTATGCTATACTCCCAGTTATCCGCAGTTTCCGTTCTATCAGCCACTGTGCACTACTTTGACTTCTTGTGTTTTTGCAAATTCGAGCGGCTTCGTCTACAGTCTTCGATATCTTCCGAAAATGTTCATCATATTCTGGTTTTATGTAGGAGTTCATAAGCGGTACAAATGCTGATAGTCCATTAGAACTAACAGTAACAATACATGTAAAAAAATCACCAGGTAAATCGTTCTTGTCCTTTCTGCGTGAACATTCTCCATTAGATCGAAGACCGAACACAAGCTTAGCCAATTCACTATGAGGGTTTACTGAAATGATTAACAAATATTTACATACATATAATGACATGATTTAATTCATATGTTTGATTACCTCTTAGTAGTTCATTGAAAGTTTCTTCCTCTTGTTCCTTTGAGACAAAGTCATCCTTTATGAAAACTTTTTATAAGTTGACAACGAAGAATTACTCACATGTTTATCTGTATAAGACATGCAGCTATATGCTTGCATTTTCGTCCATTTCCAGCCTTGCAAGAACAGGTCAGTACCCAATGCTTATTTGTTTTTGTTAGATGTTTTAACTTGACCTCGTGTGGCTTTGAAGAAATGGCTGATGCTGCTATTACTATTCCAGTTACTTCATCTGTGGATGGAGGTGGCGAGAGACCAATAGCATAAATCCAACCGGCTTTAACGATTTCTTCGCCTTCCCGAATCGATCTTTTTATACCACTGAAATATTCAACAATCTCATAGAGCGAAATTGACATTGTCTTGGAATGGTTTGGGTTATCGGGTGATTCCATCGTAAAAAGTACAAGCACATCTATGTAAACGATAATTGTCACATTGTTATTAGGTATTTAAAACAATAATTTCCAAATATAAAAACTACAAAAGCAAACATTTTGTTCTCAGCTGTGTTTGTTTACATTGTTCACTACACACAACACTTTTTTAAACTTGTTTTTTGTTTGTTTTCGGTTGCAAACTCTCTTTTTTAACACAAATTTCTAATAATCACATCTTAAATTTACAAATTCCAATTGTTTTGAACTTATTTAGTAACTTTTAACACATAAAATACTTAATTTATTTACCTGCAAATTTCGCAGTCCTTATGGAAATTCTTCACAAACAGCAGTGCTGTCAAATTGTTTAGCACTAAACATATTCTTTTTTTTGCCACCAGATGTCACTTTCTGACTTTTCCACTCGTCAATACTTTTTGGAATTGACGAGGGGAAATGTAAAATGCGGCATCTAGTGACAAAAAAGAATATATAGAGTACTATCCGATTTTTACAGCTACTGAATTTGTGAAAAATTTCCATAAGAAGGAGGATTATTTTCAGGTGAATACATTAAATATTTTCAGCCATATTCAAACATTCTTTATCAGGTGTGTCAAATGTATGCATCCTGTAAATGCCTCTGAAAGCAAGAACCTTATTCATAAACACGTTGAATAGATTTTACATAGCCTAAACTCGCCTGCTGGTTAAATAGTGCCTGTATTAGGGTGTGTGAAGGTTTTTTTATTTTCTCTATTTGTCACAAACGGTTAGCTTTAGAGTTACCAAAACACAATTTTAAGTTGAAAAAAAAAATCATTCAGGGGAAAAATCCGTATTTTAACAGCTTTGTTTCAGGGTTTAGTTTCTTCAATTTGTTCTTTATCTACAGAACAAACAATGTAAACGATGTTACTGAATCAAAATAAGTCACCAAAATGTTATAATAGTGTAGAAAACTAAGTTGTCGCCGCATGAGTTTCGCAACCATAAAAATTATCCATTGGTAGCTCTGCCGAGCGGTGGAACTTGCTTTTTTTACTGAAATGGCGCTACAATTCGGAATAACCCTGGGCCTCAACCAACTTGCCTTTTCAATTAACCTGGGCCTTAGCTAACTGCCTCCAGATGCGCACTCCAAGTTGGTTGAGTTCGGTTTCTACTTGGGCGCACCTCTTAAGGCGAGGTCTTCCTCTACTGCGTCTGACGTCTGGCTTGGAATGGAAGACTCTGCAATCAGGAGTATTGGTGTCCATTCGTGCTATCTATCCAAAAGTCATCTGAAACGTCCAATGGGAACTTTTTTTTTGCTAGGGGCATGTCGCTATACACCTCGTATAGTTCTTGGTTGAATCATTGTTCCATAGCCCGTCAACGCAAAAGGGACCGCAGATTTTTCAAAGAATTTTTCGTTCAAAAGGACCAACATATTTTCCATCCGCTTTTGATACGGTCCATGCTTTAGTAGCGTAGAGCAGGACTGAGATGATCACGGTCTTGTACAGGATCTCCTTAACAGTTCGACTGAGGGCTTTACTACTGAAATGCCTTCTTAGCCCGAAGAAACAGCGATTGGCAAGAGTATTTCTTCGTTTGATTTCTGACGAGATGTTGTTGTCAGAGTTAATAGCGGAGCCGAGGCAGACAAAGTCCCGTACTACCTCAAAGTTATATCTGTCAATGGTGACGTTCTGTCCAAATCGTCGATGTTGTGTGTCTTTTCGTGTTGACATCATGTACTTAGCCTTACCCGGTGTATGCTAGTAGTTGCCCCGATTTATGGAAGATTGTGTCTCTGATGTTGGCTCCCGAGTTTTGCACAATTCTCTCAAGATTGAGATTAAAGAAATCACATGACAATGCGTAGCCTTGCGTAAATTCTGTTTTTGGTCATTTCTGACAATGATATGGACTTCTTGGGTTTTTCCAGGATCTGCCGAAGTGTGAAGATTTGATTAGTTGTGGTCTTTCCCACCCTAAAACCACACTGATGTAAATAAAGAATAAAACAAATCCTTTTTTTTTTTTTCAAATTTATTTTTTTTTTCTTTATATTTTAATATGTCTTTTGTAATATCTTCGCCCAGACTCGTTTACTGTCCACCTCGATTCTGCAAATAAAAGAAATAGAACCTAATGAGCCTCAATTGCTAAATAATATTTTTAAAACAAAACAACTACAATAAAACGGAATTATGAGAACCAGCCATACACTCCTTCATCTTAAACATAGAATCAGGGGTACCGGCATAAGTTCCGCATTCACACCTGCGTGATTGGTCTATTTTAAAAGACGGTGGAACCAGCGAGCTTTTAATCCCACACACACACACAAACTTATGAGCAGCCGGCGGTCACCTCACACGCCATCAGACTTTCCTGTCTTCAGGGGAAACTGGCATCTACCCAGCCTACTGACTCACAAGCGGGAATAGGGATAAAACTACGTCTCACACAACTCGTCTTAATTTGGCAAGCTTTCCCACACACACACGCAAACTTATGAATAGTTGAAGAGTGCCACACACGCCTTCCGACTTACCTGTCGTCAGGGGAAACCGGCAAATCAACGTCCAACTGATTCATAAGCGGGAATAGGGGAAAGCGCAAACCTCACACGACACGACACACCATCCGAATGGAACCGGCGGGCTTTTAATTTTCCCACACACACACGCAAACTTATATGTGGTTGTAGTCAGCCACACACGCCGTCCGACTAACCTGTCGTCAGGGGAAACCGGCTAATCAACAACCAACACATAAGCGGGAATAGGGATAGCCTTCGCCACACACACACAAACAGTATGGTTGTCATGCCGATATTTCTGTTTATACTAAATAAACAAACTATCAGAAATATAATTAAAATTTATCTGGAATTTGTTTTCTATTTATAAAATAATTGAATACACTACTGCTTAATATAGATATTAAATGATAAAAATATATACCAAAGAATCTAAAAGGCTCAGTGATTACTCACCCTTCGTCAATATTTATTTCTTCCCATTATTTCACTATTATTTTTATATTTTTTTTGTCAAACAAATTATATCACAACTACTCACTAGACTCTCTCGCACAAAAACTAATTTTATTTTGACAACACAAACCCATGGCTATATTAAACGTTGCCATAGCGCTTATTAAAACTACATTTTTAATATTACTAGATACAACTTTTTCTTAGCTGCTTACCTTTTTGTTACACTGATAAGAGCCAATCAGCTTGTTGGTAAACGGTTTCAGGCTTTAATATTATACGGCAGATAGGATCTTGTAGGCGATGTTAACAAGACTTAAGCCTCTGTAGTTGACGCAGTTCAAAGGGGCTCCTGTTTTGTGGATCGGGAAAATGATGCTGAGGTTCCATTCTTCAGACAAAATAGTTGGTGAATGTTACTTACCAAGTCATCTTCGACGGCTTTATAAAGCTCGGCTCGTCAGCATTATTAAGCTTAAGTAAGGATATTGCTATCCTCCATTCATTTAAGTTGGGTGGTTGGTAGTTTTTGCTATCGTCGCCAATATTGAATTGTTGGTTCTGTCTGACAGCGGTAGATTGTTTGTCATCGCCGCTTAACAGTCTGCAGAAGTAGTTCTTCCATATCCTCAGTATCGACTGTGTCTTAACTACGTTATGTCCTTGTTCATCTCGACAGGTTTCTGTTCAAGCCTGTGTCCCTTGCTTTGACGTTTTACACTTTGGTAAGACAGTATCATTCCAGGAGTACCAACCACTTTACATCCTCGATCACGCTCTTTTCTTGCTGTTTTTTCTTATTTCTGTCTATAGAGCTCAATTTTATTTCTCGTCTTCACATGCAGCTTAGCCTTGTAGGCCTTGTTCTAGACTGCGAGCATCTGCCGACATTCCTTATCAAACCAAGGGTTTCTTGCTGTTGGTATCGAGAAACATAGCTGTTGGTAGCGAGAAACATGATCTAATGGCTTGTTGGCATCGTTGCCATTGTTCTTCGACATACGATGCTGGTGGTTTGGTGTTAATCGGAATGTTTAGGGAAACGCGTTCCGCGAAGGCGTTGGCGGTCTTTTCCTATTGCCGTCTTACGACATTCAATTTTTTCACAGTATTTCTGCTATGCTGTGGTGGATATCCGAATTCTTACCTTGGCTGTCGATGTTAGCACCTCAAAATGTTCGGACATCCAAAATATTGGATGCGTGCCTCTTGTCTATCGCAATGTGATCAATTTGGCATCCACTAGTTGTTCGTACAGGCGAATATTTATTGTTCTCACATTCCAGCTACAGATACGAACGTCATTGTCATTGTCAGTCATTTCCGAGGCTGTTGTTTGCTTCGTAACAATGTTTTTTTTTCTGTGGGTAGTTAACCCAACGGACAACCTCGACCCGGAGGGCCAGTTCCAATTTTTTAGATACCCCTAGGACACAAGGCCATCATTATCCACTACGGAATTAATCGTTGCCGTTGGCCTTTCGATACATCCTTCATCATCTCTGTCCAAGGGGCCTGACTTAAGCTTGAGATTCCTAAATGAACTTTTGTCCGAATATGTTAAAGCAGCTGGTCTAGGTTCGCCTGAGGCGGATATTCTGTGTTAAGCATTCTGACCAGGCTGTTTATAGTGTGGCTGTTTTTCGTCTTGTTATCAACACTAACACTTATTAGCTTAGCAAGTCAGATCCGGTTAGATGAGACCAGTATCTGATGGTTTACCGACGGTGAAATAAGCACGATTGATGTGTAGTCAAAGTTATAATGACTGGGCTTCGCCAAGTTAAAGTTTAATCAGAGTTTGCCCTCTTTCTACAACATCCAACTTTTTGAAATAAGTCTACAGATTTGTTTATTCCGTGATTCATATTTAAAAATTTGTTTTTATTGAGTATTTGGAAAATTGGGAAAGGTGTGGTATGGTACATTTTTAGCACTAGTGAGCCTTTACAAATAGAAATATATCCTTTAAGTTGACATATGTTAAGGTTTTGGGGGCTGATGTTAGGATTCTAAAAAAAGATGGCGTAGTTCAGGCTGTCACTACTAAATGCAGAAACGTTCACAGTAAATTCACACCAAACGCAGGTTACAAATGTCATATTTTCGTGTGCATGTTATGTCTTGTATCTTAAGCGCCCTTTACAGCAAGCGATTTTTTGTGAGTGTCACTGCAGTAAGCATTTATGCCTATCCCTGCACAGGAAACAAAATAACTTTACGCTACAAGACATTTAAAAAGTTGGAAGTCCAAAAATATTAGTCCCGTATATTTATTGTTTAACCAACTGAGTATTGATTACCTAACCTATATTATATTCCATTAATTTTATTTCTATTCAATTCGATTGCTAACTCAGCGACCGTCGTCCCTCTTATATAATCAACTGAAACGATATTTGCCATTATTCCCAACTCATTGCGATAAAGATTCGACACCCCACTGTTCACATCGTCAGCCATTCGTCGAAGACCGCCATACTTATCCAGTGCAACACCTGCAGCATCCGGTGTCAATTCGGCCATGTCTGATCTAGGTCTTGATGGTCTCCTAATTAAAGTTCATTTAGTTGCTTCACCGATAACTTAAATACCGAGTTCTACTTACTCTTCACCCGGATTGTAGATGGCTCTCAGATATGCTTCTAGTTCCGCCCAAGTTTGAACATCACCCCATCGTTGATTAACCGATGGGAAGAGAGTATCCTTAAACCTCGCAACAGTCGAGCTGTCATCGTATGCTAGAAAAATATATCGATTGGCTTTCCAAAGATCACCTAAGGTAACATTCCACGTCAACTCCGGATCAATAATCAACTCGGCGAACTCCTCTTTCAGGTATTCGACATATTTGTCGTGAACACTGTCATCAGTGAATCCGTATGGAAACTCCTTCATGCCAAAAATGACAAACTCTTCTGTGTCACGAACAAAATCCCTCACATGCTCGACAACTTCTGACATTGGTCTTTGTCTGGTTACTCCATGGTTCACATAAAATGGTTGACCAGGTAGAAGCCTGTAGTAGGCCGGTCGTATGTCCAAATATCGTGCTCCATGCAATAGTTGACCCCTGATATCTTCGTCCTGGGTAAGTGCATACTTTGTGAGGGGTGTCTCCCATTTGCCCGGATCGAAACCAACTTTATATGAGCCGGCATCATGTGTCCCTGGGATGAAAAGATCCGCCATTCGAAGACGCTCTATTCCTGGTCTCAGGTCATTCATCCAAGTGGCATAGGGTTCCAGACATCCAACTGCCATCAGTTCATGCTCCCACGTGAAGTAGTTGACCCAATAGCCATAACAATTCGTGGTCGTGCTGATATTGCTGGAAATGTCATAATCGAACGTGACATTAGTGGTTATCCACCCGTGATTGGTTCGTGGGGCTATTTCGGCAAGCACCTCTGGATTCCAATTTCGCCCAAACGAAGCGAAGGATATCGGCGGTTGATTGGTGATGATGATTCTGTCACCAATTACCCAATTGATATTGTACCAAACGACTTCGAGAAGACGTTTTTCAGCTGTTATGGTGAGACTTACTCTTGGAATCTCCCATGAAGCAGTAAAAGCCAAACTTATTAGGCAAAGTCCAAGTGCCAGAACCGATCTCATCGTTAAATGGGAAAGAACTGAACTGGTCACAGCTCGGAGTCTATGCGTAGCTACTTTCACTGTTTGGTAACTTTTAATTTACTTTTATCGGATGTTGATTAACAAACAAAATTCTTTGGCAAGATTTATTAAGCGGTTATCGATCACTGCGCTGTTAGAAGTTTATCTGATTAATCGTGTGGATTGCGGAATGATATTTATAGAGTGCAATGATAATAGTTAGCTCCGTTTTTACACATAAGATTCGACGTAAACAGTGGTGGTGGTGTTTGCTGGGTGTTAATCCAGGCCATTCCAGTACAATGAACTCGTTGAGTGATCTATGTGAAGTGATGGATGGAGGAAGAAGAAATTGTAAACTCTCTCTTATCAGCCAAGTAAGCTGCTTTCAATACGTGACATTTCTTCACAAGGGTGTGTATCGTAACTAAGATGATCTAAATAACATCATGTAGTAACTTAATTATGCTGCCACTGCTATTAAGTCATTTATATCAAAATGAATAACATGACAGAAAACCGCCACTCTGAATAAGCTACAGTGCACGTTCCGTTTATAGTTTTAACCCCGTATTTATAAACGCTAAGTTTATTTGCGCGAATATTTCTAATGGGAAAAGCTGTCATGTTAGTCATTGATTACCTTACTTACTTACTTAAGTGGCGCTACAGTTCGGGATGAACCTGGGCCTCAACCAACATGCCTCTCCAATTAGCCCGGTCCTTAGCTAACTGCCTCCAGTTGCGCACTCCAAGTTGGTTGAGGTCGGTTTCCACTTGTGCGCGCCACTTAAGGCGAGGTCTTCCTCTACTGCGTCCGACGTCTGGCTGGGAATCAAAGACTCTAAGAGCCGGAGTATTGGTGTCCATTCTTTCTACATGTCCTAGCCATCTTAAACGTCCAATGCGGAGTTTTTTGACTAAGGGTATGTCGCTGTACAGCTCGTATAGTTCGTGGTTGAATCTTCGTCTCCATAGCCCGTCAACGCAAACAGGACCGAAGATTTTCCGAAGAATTTTTCTTTCGAATCGACCAAGGATTTCTTCATCCGCTTTTGATACGGTCCATGCTTCAGCGCCGTACAGCAGGACTGGGATGATCAGGGTCTTATATAGGATCTCCTTAGTAGTTCGAGTGAGGGCTTTACTACTAAATTGCCTTCTTAGCCCGTAGAACAGCGGTTGGCAAGAGTAATTCTTTGTTTGATTTCTGACGAGATGTCAGAGTTAATAGCGGAGCCGAGGTAGACAAAGTCAAGTACTACCTCAAAGTTATATCTGTCAATGGTGACGTTCTGTCCAATTCGTCGATGTTGTGTGTCCTTTCGTGTTGACAGCATATACTTAGTCTTACCCGCATTCACTGCTAAACCCATTTTTGCTGCTTCCTTCTCTATACTAGCAAACGTGGCTATGACATCACGTTGAGTCCTACCAATGATATCAATATCGTCGGCGTATGCTAGCAGTTGCACCGAGTTTTGGAGAATTGTGCCTCTGCTGTTGGCTGGGGAGTTTTGCACAATCCTCTCAAGAATCAAATTGAAAAAGTCACATGACAGCGCATCGCCTTGCCTAAATGCTTTTTTTGGTATCGAATGTGTCGGTGAGGTCGTTTCCGACCCTGATGGTGCAGCGAGAATTCTCCATCGTCATCCTACACAAACGATCGGTATACCAATAATATAAATTCTGTCGTATGCGGCTTTGAAATCGATAAATAGGTTGTGGGTATCGATTTGGACTTCTTGGGTTTTTTCCAGGATTTGCCAAAATGTGAACATTTGATCGGTTGTTGACTTTCCTGGCCTTAAACCACACTGATAGGGCCGATCAGGTTATTGGTAAACGGTTTCAGGCGTTCACATATTACGGATGATAGGATCTTGTAGGCGTTGTTGAGCAGACTTATGGCTCTGTAGTTGGTGCAGCTCAGAGGGTCTCCTTTTTTGTGGATCGGGCAAACGATACTGAGGTTCCATTCTTCAGGCATGCTTTCAGCCGACCAGATTTGGCTTATGAGTTGGTGGATGTTGCTTACCAAGTCATCTCCGCCAGCTTTATAAAGCTCAGCGGGAAGGCCGTCATTTCCGGTGGGCTTATTAAGCTTGAGTTCAGATATAGCTATCCTCACTTCACTTAGGTCGGGTGGTTGGCAGTTTTCGCTGTCGTTGTCAATATTAAATGGTTCGTTCTGCCTGACAGCGGAATGTTGTTCGTCATCGCCGTTTAACAGTCTGCAGAAGTGGTTCTTCCATATCCTCAGCATCGACTGTGTCTCAACTACGATTTTTCCTTTTTCATCTCGACAGGATTCTGTTCGAGCCTTGTATCCTTGGCTTTGACGTTTAACACTTTGGTAAAACTTGCGAACATCGTTCCTGGAGTGGCACCTCTCTATATCCTCGATCGCGCGTTTTTCTTGCTCTTTTTTCTTCTTTCTGAAAAGCCGATGTTCTTCCCTTCTTCTTTGCCTATAGAGCTCAATGGCAACTCTCGTCTTCACCTGCAGCTTAGCCTTGTAGGCCTCGCTCTTGGCTGCGAGCATCTGTCGGCATTCCTCATCAAACCAGGGGTTTCTTGCTGGTGGCCGCGAGAAACTTAGCACATCAGTTGCGGCTGATCTAATGGCTTGTTGGCATCGTTGTTATTGTTCTTCGACATTAGATGCTGGTGGCATGTTGTGAATCGAGGGGTTAAGGGATACGCGTTGCGCGAAGGTCTTGGCGGGCTCTTGCGATTGAATTCTTTTTTCACAGTATTTCTGTTTTGTTGTGGCGTGGTGGATATCCGCATCCTTACCTTGGCTGCAACAAGGAAATGGTCCGAGTCGATGTTAGCCCCTCATAATGTTCGGACATCCAAAATACTGGATGCGTGCCTCTTTTCTATCGCAATGTGATCAATTTCGTTGACTGGAGACCGCCATGTCCCCTTATGGATATCGAGGTGAGGAAACCGTGTGCTGGCTGTTGTGGCATTTCGTTTCGTAGCGAAGTCAATTAGCCTAAGTCCGTTAGCAGACGTGTTGTCGTGTATTCTATATGTTCCGACAGTACTGCTTAAGATGTCTTCTCTTCCTACCTTTGCGTTAAAATCTCCCAGCACGATTTTAACATCGTACTTTGGTAGTCGCTCATAGGTTTTTTCGAGGAGCTCGTAGAAGCAATCCTTAGTTATATCATCTTTTTCCTCCGTCGGAGCATGAGCGCATATAAGGCTTATGTTGGCGAATTTGGCCTTGTTGTTGTTGTTCGCCTGCACCTCTCCTGTTTTATGTTCTCACATTCCAGGTGCAGATACGAAAGTCGTTGTCCTTTTTTCGTTTAGCATGGTCGTCAACAATAATATCAGTCCTTTCCGAGGCTATTGGTTGCTTCGTAACAATAGTTTTTTTCCGTGGATGGTAGTTAACCCAAAGTACAATTTTTTGGCCAACAAATATATGTCCCCAATAAAAAAAAACACTCTCCCCAAATATGCTTGTCCTGTTTTTTTTTTATTTGCTATTCAGTAACCGTCAACTATCTGGAAATCACTTTTTTCATATTCCATTCCATGGCTATGTCAACCAAACACGTGCCACGAATAAAATCAGCTGCAACAATATTTGCACTCTCCCCTAAGCGATCGCGATACAAGTCTGATATTCTCCAATTAACCTCATCTGCCATTTTACGTAATCCCCCATATCGGTCGGTTATAACACCCCAAGTGTCGGGTGTTAGTTCTGCCATATCGGCTACAGGTCTGCTGGATAGCCTTCTGCGGGATGTTATACACAGTTAAGTTAATTTAATTGACATGCAAATGTTTATCAAACTTACATTCTGTCGTATTCATTAATCGCAATTAAGTGTTGTTCAAGACGTGGCCATGTGCGGACATCGCCCCATCTCTGTTCTACTGGGCCGAAGAGGATTCCGGGGAACTCCATCAGCATTGGTCCGTTGTCATAGGCGAGGAAAATATTTTGTTGCATTTTCCAGACATCTTGTAGTTGCACTTGCCAAGATACATTCGGTGTTACGAGGAACTCTTGAAAACGGTTTTTCAAATATGACACGAGTAGACGATGGACGCCGAGGGTTTTTCCAAAGCCTGTGGGTGAATAAAACATTGAAATAGTTTAGTACGGTTGTATCTTGTGTTCGAATAATGGAAGAGTGATCTCGGATATGGATGTCAACTAGTGTCTACTTTTCAGCATGGTTTTATAAGATACATTAGGGATCATGGACCAAAATGGTAGTTGCGTCAGAATTTGTACTACTAAGGAAATCTTTTGAAACTCTATGATAACTCCTAACATTGAATCTATTAGTACGATTTTAAATGACGAAAACTTAGTCTAACCCTCTGTACCTGACGTGGTATTTTGACAAACACCAAGAATTGGAAAAACTGTGTTGTGTAGTAGTTTTTCAAATGTTGTCTCTCGCGTTCTCAGTATCTTCCAGTATCCAGCCGTATGCTCAAGCATGCTTTGTGCCTGGTTACAGGTTTATTGGAATTTGGAATAAAAGTCATCCCAAACGAGACACTGGCCCTCCTCTCGTGATGATCTGACAAATCGTCCGAGTAGTATCAATTGTCAAGAATAGCTTATCTCAACTTAGCCGTTCGGAGTCGGCATAAAACAGGAGGTCCCGCCATCGTGCAAGAAGTACACACGCACACATGAATGGTTGTGAGAAAGCTAGGCCCTGGGTACTAACGAGCCTGTTGCGCCAAAAATTTGTATTTGTAAACGAGACAGCTTAATTTTATGAGAGCTAAAAGGACCGAGAAGGAATGATTTTACCTAGAATCCATTTTAAACTGAATTTTTGGTAGGATCTTGAAGGTCTTGTAGTAAGTCTATACGAGACATATGGGAGGCGTAATCAACAGAGGGTCGGCTCCCTAGTGCAGCCACCCAATTGTCTGTAGAACAAACCTTAGCGCAACCCAACGTCTTTCATGAGTTGCCGGGAGTAAACCCTATTCCAAATCCCACTTTTAAGCCAAAGTGACGGCTGTATGGCCAGTGAGTGGCTAATCGTAACTGGTCGCAAACGGTCCCCTCCGATGCCCGGGCAAGGTCGGTTGTATAACGGCCTTATCCTGGTAAGACGGCTCTTCCAGGATGGACAATCTTTTACGGTCCTACTCTACTACTTTCTTCTTACTTAAGTGCCGCTACAGTCCGGGATGAACCTGGGCCTCAACCACGGTCCTACTCGTGGGAATCAAATAAAAAAGATAAAAGATCAAATAAGGCAGGATCGCCAAAAATGAAGCTGCCGGAAAGGTCCACGAAAGGGACCAGGCGGGCAAAACCAAGTACCAGGCAATCGTTGACGAGTACAACGAGCATCTGAAAAACAAACCCACGCAGGCGGCGAACCTTGACAGGTCTAAAGAGGTAACATGGTGATAGACCATATAATTGAAAACAAAGGGGGACCTCTCCCGTACTTTGACTCCGCCGAGGTCGTGAGGGGATATTGGGTTATCAAATGCGATGACCAATTCTCCAAGAACTTCCTTAGCGAGTGCGTTGCTAAGGTAGATGACGCCTGGGATGGCTTGAAGCTCAAGCTGATCCCAGCTACGGACATCCCAAAGAGACCCAGGGCCCGCATCTGGTTGCCCAATATGAAGATAGAAAGAGGAAGGCTCTTCCAATGTCTTAAACTCAACAACCTGACGGTTCCAATAAATTGTTGCATAGCTCAATTTTTGTTTGTTTCTTAGATGACTCACTCAATAGAACGGTGACTGGAATCATTTTAAAGAAAAAGAAAGTGAATACGAGTTCACTGATTTTGACGATTAAGGCGATGGTCGTAAATTTGGGACAGAAACCGAATAATTGGATTCTAAAAATGTGGTATTGGTTAATTTAATTATGCAGTTTTGATTATAATGTATCCATGGGGTCGGATTCGATTTTACAAATGCTGTCGATTACCAAAATATTTTTTTTTTATTAAAACGCAACCATTTTCAAAAGAGGCTGTTGCTATTTTTATCAATTTAATGGAACATAATGAACACTCTAAATTCTACTTCAAGGTAAAGCCTTCGAAAATACATTTAATAGTTACATTTGGCCCTCACTGTATTTATACCCTAACGTGGTGAATACAATTGCATAGTTTTAGGTGTACATTTTTATACCCTATCCCATAGGGGGTATATTCGTTTTGATACATAGTTTGCAACATAGAGAAATAATTAATTTAGATATATCGATCGACTCAGAATCGATAGCTGAGTCGATTTAGCCATGCCTATCCGTCCGTCCGTACGTCACCAGTTTTTGGGCCTTAAATTTTGAGCTAGAATGATGAAATTTGGTACACGTGCTCTTTGTCTCTCCCAGCAGAACAAAGTAAAAATGTTTGAAATCCGCCCACTGCCACGCCCCCTTTTTAACGTAGTTTTTGGCCAAACCGTAAGGAATTTTGAAAAAGTTTCTGAACAACATATTTAGAGAATCGCAATATTAAAATATTTGAAAAAACTTTCGATGCAAGATCATTGGCTATAATAATATGAACATTTCGTCTATACATTATTTTAACCCAGGCCCACTTTTTGGGGGCGTTTCTTTACAAAAACCATTTGTATTCCCAACCCCATTGTGTATGTAATAGAAAACGTTGTTCTCTGTCGAACCAGAAAAGATTTTTATAAACTGTAAGAACAATATCTTGTGACAACGTCATTTTCTATATTTCATTACCATAAAGCCCACAATTTGGGGATACAAATTTTAAGGATGGGATGCGGTATTAAACGATCCGCACAGCTGATTGTATCCTTCTTATATGTTTTAATCATTTATTTTACTAATGAAATACCTACTCACTTATTATTAATTAACAATTAGTACTAATAAAGTTTACGTATCTGCACCTGGAATGTGAGAACATTAAACAGGAGAGGTGCAAGCGAACAACTAGCGGAAGCCCTAAACTGCTACAAAGCAGACATTACTGCCATCCAGGAATTACGATGGGATGGGCCGGGCAAAATGAGGATGAAAAACTGTGACATCTACTATGGACCTTGTTATAGTGAGCAGAAACAGCGACTATTTGGATGCGGATTTGTTATAGGTGCCAGACTTAAGCAAGAAGTCTTATGTTTTCAAGACGTAAGCGAACGCATTGTAACAATCCGCATCAAGGCCAAATTCGCTAACATAAGCCTTATATGCGCTCATGCTCCGACGGAGGAAAAAGATGATACAACTAAGGATTGCTTCTACGAGCTCCTCGACAAAACCTATGAGCGACTACCAAAGTACGATGTTAAAATCGTGCTGGGAGATTTTAACGCAAAGGTAGGAAGAGAAGACATCTTTAGCAGTACTGTCGGAAAATATAGCCTACACGATAACACGTCTGGTAACGGACTTAGGCTAATTGACTTCGCTACGGAACGAAATGCCACTATAGCCAGCACACGGTTTCCTCACCTCGATATCCACAAGGGGACATGGCGGTCTCCAGATCAACGAACAGTCGACCAAATTGATCACATTGCGATGGACAAGAGACACGCATCCAGTATTTTGGATGTCCGAACATTCCGAGGGGCTAACATCGACTCGGACCACTACCTTGTTGTAGCCAAAGTAAGGATGCGGATATCCACCACGCCACAAAAAAACAGAAATACTGTGAAAAAATTGAATGTCGAAAGACTGCAATCGCCAGAGACCGCCAAGACCTTCGCGCAACGCGTATCCCTTAACCTCTTGATTCACACCACACCACCAGCATCTAATGTCGAAGAACAATGGCAACGATAACAAGCCATTATGCCTGAAACACACGTGCAGTGGTTCTGCATGCAGTGCAGCAAGCAAAACACACGTGCATTATTTTTTTGTTTGACATACATGCAGTGCAGTGGCTCCTGTCATTACATTCAGCTAACTGTGGTGGTGTTTGGTGATACATATATAATTGCCTCATATTGCTTCATTATATGAAATAAATAAAAGTTGGTTGAAACATTCATTCCAAATTCCAAATTCATTCCAAATTCATTCCAAATTCATTCCAAATGCAACAAAGAGCACTTGTACCAAATTTCATCATTCTAGCTCAAAATTTAAGACCCAAAAACTGGGGACGTACGGACGGACAGACATGGCTTAATCGACTCAGCTAGCGATTCCGAGTCGATCCATATATTTACTTTAAGGTATATCTAGCTAAATTAATTCTTTATGTTACAAACTATGTATCAAGGCTAATAATCGCCGTTGGGATAGGGTATAATAACAATGTGATAGCTGACAGTTCAGGGTTAGTAAAAAGGGAGCGCTATACGAAAGAACAATGCACTTTCATTGTTGACCAATATTTTATTGCTGTTAAGATGGTTTCGCGAGAGTAGCAAAATATATCATTCGAACATTTATGGTGAAAGTATCGTTTAAGATGCGCTATGCATCCAACATTTCGCCGCTGTTCGAGCAAATGTATTTGGCTACAAATTACCTGGTTGTCAATAAGTTTGACAGGATGACGCTAGACTCGATGAAGTAGAGCACCCACCTATATGTGCGAGTTGTATTCAAGTCTTGGATGAAGTGAAAAGACGTTTATCCCAGGCCAATAGTCCCACCCTTTGTAGAACCTATAATTTGCTAATGCCAACGGAGGTCTGGTCTAACATACATTCCGAGCAAGGACAAGAAATTGGATTCCCAATTTAACACTATCGATTTCGAGGTTAGCTACATTTGTATACCGCGTCAACGATAGGAGACAGCACTGTGTTTTGACGCATTACACCTAACCTTGTTGTTGGTACCTCGTTTGTAGTCGTAGTTGAATCCAGTTGACATTCGCTGGGGTTGCGACTCTACAACTTTACAGTTCTTTTCGTGGATTTGTTAAAGAGGAAGCGATGTCAATAGTGCTGTCATCCGCGAATGAATGGATTGGATTTTGGACCAGAAGTCAGAGAGAGTAGGTCGCTATTAAAAATTAAAAAAAAAAACAGACTAGGTAAGAGGACTGAGCGTTGAGGTAAACCGGCGTTTGTTGGAAATAGGGTAGAAGTCGACCATTAGTTGCATTATCAGTTAACCAGAAAAGTAGTAATTTTATGAAAGTATGTATTTCCGACACCTTAAGCTTACTGACAAGAGCGGTTTTCCACACTCTATCGAAGGCTTTTGAGATATTCAGAGCAGAGCAGTAGGGGTGGTTTAATCTCCTTTTTTGGAATTGGCTGAAGATGATCAATTTTTCACCGAACCGGAATTATGCCTGCAGAGTAAGTCAACTGGAAGAGTTTGCGTATAGGCTTGACGAAGATGTATTAACATGAACACCTCTTCAGAGCAAAGGTAGGAATTCCAACTGGAGCCGAAACTTTACTTCATTTGGGATCTATAAGTTATGAGACTGTAGCAAACGTTGACAAGGATTCAGATATTCCATTTCATTCAACTAGACGACATAGTTTGGGAGAAAATGAGCGTACTTTGTTGAAATTTGGTCTAAATGAAAAAAAGTCAGTTATTTGTTTTTCTTTAAACTGGCTTTGTCGCACGGGGACGGTCTTAAGAATAAGGGTATTCATGCATCGTCGTAATTTTACTACGTGAGGAAGATTATAATTTTACGACGACGTTTCATGAAGGACCCTAAAACTGCACCACTAAATAATACGGTAACTTACTGAATTCAATCTCATTTTAGTAATTTATTTATTGATAGAATTTTGTTCCTATTGTTCTCTTTCCGTTCTCGATCATTTTTTTTCAGTTTAGCGCAAACGTTTGATGTGTGAAAGTGACTGATTAAATGCCAAAATAGCATTTCAAAAGTTTACAACGTTTACCATCTCAGTTTACGTACCCAATTCCTGTGAGAAAATTCCGATATTGTTGGAAAAGATTTCCCATACAAATTTTGACAGTTCATTTATCACGTCGTAATTTTATCACGTTCACAACGTTTACGACGACTTTCCGACGTTGCATGAATACCCCTAATAATTATATTGTACAGGAATGTAACTGTCAGGATTCTTTTGAAAAAGATGAATAATTTTGTGATAATTTTTATCACTATATGTAACTATGTATGCATAGTTTTTATTTATACTAACAGTCCTAATGTTTCAGGACACGTGTGGCTTTTAAATTACAAAATGTAAACACTTTTTACATAAGGCATGACTTTACTCTCATCATTGTTCCATTATTGATATTTAATTAAATGTCAAGTATCTAACGTCAAATACTGTGGCACTTGGTAAATGTTAGCACAGTACTTTAGAATATACAAATATCACGTAATAATTAAACATACTCTTACGCTAATTAGTGCAACTCTTATTTGTTAATTGTCTTTTTTTATTCTGATTGTTTTCATTAATTTTAAATCAAGTTAATTGATGTTGGCCATCGGAATTCCTTTAGCATGAATATAAGGGGTGGTAACATTTTGCAAATCGTAACATTAGCTTTGTTGTTCTTTTTATGGCAAAAGTCGTGCATGTGATGTTTTGCTTTACTAGTGGTGGTGCTATTATGATAGGTGTCATGGGAAGCTTTTTTTTAGTTAACAAAATGTATTGAAAATACCTTTATTATGAACAACAAAAAGCTACCTGTTGTTTAAATAATTGCTATCCAAATTTTTTGCTGGCGAATTGAATAATGAGTTTACGTTTTCTAGATGTGAAAGATGAGTGACAGTTAGTTTACTTGTACGTTAGTAAAACTTGACATTTTTAGTTCTGCAAGATGATTCACTGGAAGTGGTTATTTGATGAGTAAATAAAATGTTTAACTTGGACGTTAAGAGTGTGGATAGCGGCTCTTAAAATCTTTCAAATTTACAGTTAGAAATATGTACATATACACACGATTTAGCATCACTTTTTTATAACGGGTGATTTTTTAGCTGGTTTGGTTTTGGCAACACTGGTTTTGACAGCTGACGTGTGTTTTTTACCTTGTGTCACTGTCAAACAGCTTCAGTTTGGTTTGCAATTTAACCATGGATCGTCTTACAAATGAACAACGCTTGCAAATTATTGAATTTTACTATCAAAATTCGTGCTCGGTTCGAAATGTTCATCGCGCGCTGCTTCCATTTTATGATCGGCATTCTCGACCTTCTGAGCAGTCTATTCGGAAGATTGTGACCAAATTTCGCACCAAATTTACTTTGTTGGACATTAAACCACCAACACGTTTACGTACTGTGCGTAGTAAAGAAAATATTGCGGCCGTATCAGCTAGTGTGACAGAAGACCGCGAAATGTCGATTCGGCGCCGTTCCCAGCAGTTAGGCCTTTGTTACAGCACTACGTGGAAAATTTTGCGGAAGGATTTGGGCGTAAAGCCTTTTAATATACAGCTGGTGCATGAACTAAAGCCAGCCGACCTACCACAACGCCGAATTTTTGGTGAATGGGCTCTTGGAAAGCTGGCCGAGGATCCGCTTTTTTATCGAAAAATTGTGTTCAGCGATGAGGCTCATTTTTGGTTGAATGGGTACGTAAATAAGCAAAATTGCCGCATTTGGAGTGAAGATCAGCCAGAAGCATTGCAACAGCTACCAATGCATCCCGAAAAAGCCACTGTTTGGTGCGGTTTATGAGCCGGCGGCATTATTGGGCCATATTTCTTCAAAGATGATGCGAATCGCAGCGTTACTGTCAATGGTGAACGCTACCGAGCGATGATAACAAACTTTTTTTGCCCGAAATGGAAGTTCTTGACTTGCATGATATGTGGTTTCAACAAGACGGTGCCACATGCCACACAGCACGCGAAACAATGGCGCAATTGCGAGGCGAGTTTGGTGAACAGTTAATTTCACGTTTCGGGCCGGTCAATTGGCCGCCTAGATCGTGCGATTTGACACCATTAGATTATTTTTTGTGGGGGTATGTCAAGGCTAATGTCTATAGGGACAAGCCCGCTTCGATTGACGCACTGGAAGCCAACATCCATGCATTCATTCGTGAGATACCGGCCGATATGTGTGAAAGAGTATGCCAAAATTGGACTCAGCGGATGGGCTACCTGAGATGCAGCCGCGGTCAACATTTGCATGAAATTATCTTTAAACATTAAATTGCAAGGTTCAAACTATCGATTCAAATAAATATTTCATTCATTTTTTCGAATTTTTTGTGTTTTTTTTTTTTTAAAAAGTTCTAAACCTCTTAAAAAATCACCCGTTATTTTGATTGATTTTTGTATGTTACTTCATAATTATTGTGTTAAGAACTTAATGTCAATTCTATTTAATCAAAAAGATTTACATTTAATGCATATGTTATCATAAATTGCTTATGATTCGACATTTTGTTTACATATTACACCAAACGTTGACGTTCAAATTGTTTACATATGTGGAAATAATAAGAGAAACAAAGAATTCGACCACTTACTCTTTGTCAGCGTTTTTTACTGCCGAACACACCCTACAATTTCTGGGTGTGTTTGACTAATTATAAATGTAAAAATTGTAATTCAAGTGGTGTTGTTACTTTATAAACTTTAAAATGCATATATGTAGGGGTCACGACTGATTCGATGACGATACTCCTAAATTCGATGACGATACGTCACAATTTTCATCAACTTGTATTTAAATAAGCAGTTGCTAATCTCAGTTAAGTTTATCCTCATAGGATTGCGCTGCGTATTAACAAAACAATTATTTAGGTCCGGTTTTTTATTGCTGAGTTAAATCTGAGTTAACGCAGAGTTAACTAATTCCTTAATAAATTTATTACTCTACATCTAGAGTTAATTCATGAAGAAGTTTTTCAGTCCAGGACTAAATTTGACTCCGTGTGTGGTGATTTCGTTTGTTAGCGCTCATTTATCGAATTTGCTGTCAAAAAGTAATCATAATGTATAGACTCTGTATGATGAGGAATGCCGACAGATGCTCGCAGCCAAGCACGAGGCCTACAAGGCTAAGCTGCAGGTGAAGACGAGAGCTCTCATTGCAAAGAAGAGAGGGAAGAACACCGTCTTTTCAGAAAGAAGAAAAAAGAGCAAGAAAAGCGCGCAATCGAGGATATACAGGGATGCCACTCCAGGAACGATGTTTGCAAGTTTTACCCAATTTTTTTTTTACTGCAGTAATATGTAAACGCCTGAAACCGTTTACCAACAACCTGATCGGCCCTGTGGTTTGAGGCCAGGAAAGTCCACAACTAATCACACTTCGGCAGATCCTGGAAAAAAACCTTAAAAGTCCAAATTGATACCCACCACCTATTCATCGATTTCAAACCCGTATACGACAGCATTTAAAGAGAAGAACTATAGAGAGCCATGTCTAGTTTCTGTATACCGCCCAAAGTTGTCCGTTTGTATAGGATGACGATGGAAAATTCTTGCTGCTCCATCTGAAACGACCTCACCGACACATTCGATACCAAAAAATGATTAAGGCAAGGTGATGCGCTGTCATGTGACTTCTTTGATTTGATTCTTGAGAGGATTGTGCAAAACTCCCGAGCCAACACCAGAGGCACAATTTTCCAAAACTCGGTGCAACTACTAGCATACGCCGACAATATTGACATCATTGGTAGGACTCAACGTGATGTCATAGCCACGTTTGCTAGTACAGAGAAGGAAGCGGCAAAAATGGGTTTAGCTGGCAATGCGGGTAAGAGTAAGTATATGCTGTCAACACGAAAGGACACACAACATCGACGAATTGGACAGAACGTCACAATTGACAGATATAACTTTGAGGCTATTAACTCTGACATCTTGTCAGAAATCAAACGAAGAATTACTCTTGCCAATCACTGTTTCTTCGAGCTAAGAAGGCAATTCAGTGGTAAAGCCCTCACTCGAACTACTAAGGAGATCCTATATAAGACCCTGATCATTCCAGCTTTACGGCGGCGCTGAAGCATGGACCGTATCAAAAGTGGATGAAGAAATCCTTTGTCGGTGCAAGAGGAAAATTCTTCGAAATATCTTCGGTCCCATTTGCGTTGACGGGCTATGGAGATGAAGATTCAACCACGAACTATACGAGCTGTACAGCGACATTCCCCTGGTGAAAAAACTCCGCATTGGACGTTAAAGGTGGCTAGGACATGTAGAACGAATGGAAACCAATATTCCGGCTCGCAGATTCTTCGATTCCCAGCCAGACGTCGGTCGGACGCAGTAGATGAAGACCTCGCCTTAAGTGACGCGCACAATTATAAACCGACCTCAACCAACTTGGAGTGCGCAACTGGAGAGAGTTAGCTAAAGATCTGGCTAATTGGAGAAGTATGTTGGTTGAATCCCAGGTTGATCCTGCTGGACTGTAGCGCCACTGAAGAAGAAGAGGAAGAGAACTATAATAAATTTAAATTTATAAACTACCTTCCCTTATATGTACCATAAATACCACTAAAGTGACATAATAACTGTTATAATAGCGAGGATTTTTCTACTTTTTCTCTCTTATAATTGGGGCTGATATTGACTACTTTTACACCAAAGAGGTCTAATGAAGTATAGATGTTGTTAGTTCTGGACTTAGTCCGGTAAACAGAAAAGTCTCAGATTTAAATATTTAGTGCCGGCCCATATATTGTACACGGTTTAAACATATCCAGTGCTATATTCGGTGGATGACAGATCTCCACTTATTTGACACTGAATTGAATGTATGACACATATGTCGAGTTCCACTTGCGAAACGCTTAGGGATATTCCTGGGGTGCAACGATGCTTCACTTGAATTTTTTTTTATTTAGGCAACAACATTCTCAGCATTAGGGAACTTAATCTGTCAAACATTAATTTTCTTATTTGACAGCACAGAATAATTATGAATTCCTTTCACAAAACGTCAAAAATAACCCGAAGTCGTACTTTTTTAACGGAAAGGGTAAGGAGATGAATTCAACAAAATTTAGTATCGGCAATTTGAAAAAAATCTCAGGGCTTTCAGGCAAGGAATCGTGTTATACCTAATGATGGATTTTTTTAAGATCTCGGAGGGATCTCGTAAGTGGAATTGAGCTATTTAGAGGCTTACCAAGTATTTTAGGTTGCTGGTCGTAAATTTGCTGCTAAAAAATTGTATTGACGTTGCTTCTTGATACGACATTTACTGACATCTGGTAATGCCATTTCCTTTGCCCATCTATAGCTGAGTAAACATTAAACGACCATTCATCTTTAAGTTAGAAAAAAAACAAGTGGAGGTAGTGGTGCTAATTGTGCTAATTATCAATGCAGCACACAAGACTTAATTGGAGAGTTCAACGAAAATTGTTCCGCGAAGTAGTTAAAGTTTTCAAAACACGGCTCTAAAAACTATTCCAAAACCTTTTATATACGAAATGTATAGGAAACCGAGGATTGAATACTTATACTGTTCAGAGTCTCGAAGTTATCCTTTGACAAAATTTATACAACATCATTGTGTTCAGACACTTTTTCGGACTTCGGTTTCGGTTTTTCTAAAAACCCCCAAAAAAATTCATACGACTAAAAACTCACCAACTGGAAACTCCTTGACACCGAAAATCACAATTTCGTTAGTCTCCTGAACAAACTCAATAACTTGATTAACAACCTCCGATAGAGGTCGCTGCCTGGTGATGCCATGATTCACATAAAACAATTCCTCCGTATTCTTGTAGTAACCGACACGTATATCCAAATACCGTACACCATGCATCAGTTGGCCGCGGATGTCATCATCCTGTGTCAGAGCATACTTGGTCACAATAGTCTCCCTAGTGGATGGCGAGAAATTCGGTCGATATGACCCTGAATCATGTGTACCAGGTATAAACAAATCTCGAATGCGCATTCCACCAACAATAGACCGCATTTCGTTCATCCAACGGGGATAAGCCCGCATGCAATTACTTGACAAAATGTGTCCACTTCCATTCACATAGCTCGCCCAATAGCCGTAGCACTTTGTGTACGCCGTCACATTACGCGAGAGTTCATAATCGTACCGTACTGGGGTCGTGTACCATTGCTTTGATTGACGCGGTTGCACCGACGCCACTATATCTGCCGTTCCCCGGTTACCAATCCAATAGCTTTGCGATGACTCAGTGCTGTCTAGAGGTATCACATCCAACGATGAAGTCGAGGTCTCGAATACAGGCACCACTCCACCACCTGCGCCACTTCCACTACCATCAAAGCCATCGTTAAGCATATCCGTTGATATGTGCAGTTTGACCTTTTCGAATGAGTACGGCTCCTGATTGGTTATCAGAACCATGTCGTCAGGATGTGCTCTCGCATTGATCCATGATACTTCCAATTGGCGCTGCTTAGCGTTGATGGTCAGCCAAAGTTTGAGATCTCCAGAAGCAACTGCTGCGCTTAACACTGCTGCAAACACAATAAAGTAGGACACCATTGTAAGGGACGAACTTGAATAACGGTATTTGTTCACTTGTCCCTTTTGCGGGTGAATTCTTTTCGTGAAATTCGATTTCGAAAATTAACTCACTAATCTAGATACGTCCCGACGAGTGGGAATATTCGCGCCAAACCGTCACGGTTGAAAGCTCGAACGCGTCTGAGTGCTGAGACCTGAGAATCGCAAAGAGGAGCATTTATTGTTCACCCCCCGGAAGAGTTGTGTTGCCCCCTCCATAATTATTTTCGAATTACAAGCATTTCGCCGGTGACCGGAAGTGTAGAATTAGGTTCGAAAAATAGAAACAATGCGACAGATACATGTAACAATTTCATATGCTACGTCCGACATACGACTACGAGTATGTGATCACAAACAGGGCGCAGGTCACAACTGACTAGCGTGTGTTTGTATCTCAAAGCAAGAGCTGAGCTTTCTGTTTAGTACACTCTCTGTTTGCGAACGAGATACTTGTATGATAACGCTCAATCTTAGTGGTTCTCTTTGTTCGGATTAAGATAGTTCCGCGTGTGGATTCGTTTGTGCTCATTCCAATTAGAGGGTCTGTCCCGTAAACGGTTGCGGAAACCTGGCCGCAGCTTCTCTCAATTTAGTCTCAGATCTTGAGACAGACCGTGTCGCATAGGAAGGTTTCGCAGTTTCATAGCCCCTCAGTGTAACTGGAAACATGTTTGAATTGGTTTCGCGCCTTAATCTGATAAGTGTGAGATAATTCAATTACCGTCAATTGTGTCAAAGTGTTTTAATGGTGGTGTGGAACGCATGTTGGCACTTTAAGTCAATTGGGTGCTTACGGTCGAGCTTTGGTGGCAGATGCTAATGGAAGAAATGAAAAAGAAAGTGGGTGTTGGGTGTCATAGTACAAATGGTATTGGTCTGTCATTATTTCCACGTATAGAACTGACAGCGCAGCGTGGGCGTGTTACGTAAACGTCATTTGCATATTGTCGAAATATTTGTTTTGTTTATTTGATGAGAGTTTTTTTTGTTTTGTCTTGAATGGGTTGAGATTAGAAAGACATGCGACATTTGGTAAAGGGTACTTAAAATGTTCAGGGAATTGTAGTCGCCGATAACGTGGTGGTTATGGATTGTGGTCATTAATTCTTTGTTATGATAGTACATGCATTTTATCTTTAAATGTTTTGAAAATGCTTACATATTGTGATTATCGTGTGAATTAAAATGTGTTATCTTCGTAAGAGCTTATTTGTGGTGTAGGTATCCTATCTAATTAAACGTTTGAAGCCACAAAGAATGCAAGAAACACTCTAGATCTCGAGAAATTCCATTAATTTTTTTTTTTTAGAAGTATGTAGCCTAAAGATGTTTTCATGGAGATGGACTCAGAGCATTTTATTTAAATATTGTGTGTGCCTTTATTTTTGTTTTTATAAACTTTTCTCAGATGAGGCGACCTATGAGGCTATAACGCTCCAGAAGCGCCCTGAGATGATGCTTGCAGATATTTATTAACTCTGATCTTGAGATGTTGTATATGGTATGTTGGTGGAAAAACGTCCTTTTGAAGTTCGTTCCCTTGTTTGCTTGTTCTATAACAACACGAATTTCTACAAGGTGGATTGCAACCCGTTGGATAGAGTCCAGTAAGTTCAGTGTATGTTTCGAGCCGAACTCCAATCATGAGAACATTATTCAAGATCTGGTCGTACTTGGGATTTATAGAGAAGTTGTAAGATATCTCTTGGATTTGAGTTGCTAAACCTATAATTGCATAGGCAAGGAAGAAGGGAAGAACACCGGCTTTTCAGCAAGAAGAAAAAAGAGCAAGAAAAGCGCGCGATCGAGGATATAGAGAGGTGCCACTCCAGGAACGATGTTCGCAAGTTTTACCAAAGTGTAAAACGTCAAAGCCAAGGATACAAGGCTCGAACAGAATCCTGTTGAGATGAACAAAGAAATATCGTAGTTGAGACACAGTCGATGCAGAGGATATGGAAGAACCATTTCTGCAGACTGTTAAACGGCGAATGATGAACAACATTTCGCTGCCAGGCAGAAGGAACCATTTAACATTGGCAACGACAGCGAAAACTGCTAACCACCCGACCTAAGTGAAGTGAGGATAGCAATATCTGTCAACTCAAACTTAAAAAGGCCGCCGGAAATGACGGCCTTCCCGCTGAGCTTTATAAAGCTGGCGGAGATAACTTGGTAAGCAACATCCACCAACTCATAAGTCAAATCTGGTCGGTTGAAAGCATGCCTGAAGAATGGAACCTCAGCATCGTTTGCCCGATCCACAAAAAAGAAGACCCTCTGAACTGCGCCAACTACAGAGGCATAAGTCTGCTCAACATCGCTTACAAGATCCTATCTGCCTTCATATGTGAACGCCTGAAACCGTTTCCCAACAACCTGATCAGCCCTTATCAGTGTGGTTTTAGGCCAGGAAAGTCCGCAACCGATCAAATTTTCACACTTCGGCAGATCCTGGAAAAAGCCCAAGAATTCCGATACCCACCACCTATTTATCGATTTCAAAGCCGCATACGACAGCATTTATAGAGACGAACTATAGAGAGCCATGTCTAGTTTTGGTATACCGCCCAAACTCGTCCGTTTGTGTAGGATGACGATGGAGAATTCTCGCTTCACCATCATGGTCGGAAACGACCTCACCGACACATTCGATACCAAAAAAGGATTTAGGCAAGGCGATGCACAGTCATGTGACTTCTTTAATTCTTGAGAGGACTGTGCAAAACTTCCGAGCCAACACCAGAGGCACCATTATCCATAAATCGGTGCAACTACTAGCATACGCCGATGATATTGACATCATTGGTAGGACTCAACGTGATGTCATAGCCATAGACTGTGCAAAACTTCCGAGCCAACACCAGAGGCACCATTTTCCATAAATCGGTGCAACTACTAGCATACGCCGATGATATTGACATCATTGGTAGGACTCAACGTGATGTCATAGCCAAGTTTGCTAGTATAGAGAAGGAAGCGGCAAAAATGGGATTAGCAGTAAATGAGGGTAAGACTAATAGCGTTTTCGATTGGGATTTTTAGATTTACTCTCAGATTTCAGATTTTACCCGTCCCAATCGAACATTAAAGAGGTTACTCTGGTTTTGTATGTGTGGAAGTGTGCCATTTGACAGCTTATTGTTTATCTTTAGGCCGCAATTATAGCTATTAGCTATCAATGAAAACCATCATATGAAATTTCCTTTTACTCATTGCGGCTTTTTTTATAAATTCAACCATTGGCGAGTTGGTGTCAAAACAAAGCTTATGAATTTTAGAACATGATATCTAATAATATTTTAGTTTCTAATTATAGTTTTCGCAGAAATAACAAAAAACACAAATCAAACTGCGAAATGCAAACTTCAAACTGACATAAGTCAGATGTTAAATGTTTTTGTGTTGGTGCATGTTGGTGTAAATCTGACTTGGAATCCAGATTCATCAAAAGTACTCTAGAGTAAAAAAAGAGTGCTTTTTGTATCCCAATCGAAAACGAAAAAATTAATCTAGAGTAAAAAAAGTGCTCTAGAGTATAAAAAGAGTGCTTTTTGTATCCCAATCGAAAACGCTATAAGTATATGCTGTCAATACGAAAGGACACACAGCATCGACGATTTGTACAGAACGTCACCATTGACAGATATAACTTTGAGGTAGTACGGGAATTTGTCTGCCTCGGCTCCACTATTAACTCTGACAACATCTCGCACTCGCATCTCGTCAGAAATCAAGCGAAGAATTACTCTCGCCAATCGCTGTTTCTTCGGGCTAAGAAGGCAATTTAGTAGTAAAGCCCTCACTAGAACTACTAAGGAGATCCTATATAAGACCCTGATCATCCCAGTCCTGCTCTACGGCGTTGAAGCATGGACCGTATCAAAAGCGGGTGAAGAAATCCTTGGTCGATTCGAGAAAAAAATTCTTCGGAAAATCTTCTGTCCCATTTGCATTGACGGGCTATGGAGACGAAAATTCAACCAAGAAATATACGAGCTGTATGTCAAAAAAAACTCCTTTATCGTTTCGAAGGAAACGTTCTTAGTTTCAAGCTGAAGGAGGGCATATACCTGGAAAAGAATGGACGTCTTAGAAAGATAATACATGTAGAGCCTTCATTTCAAACGGTTCATGCAGTAGAGACGTAACCTCGCCTTATGTTGTACGCACAAGTTGAAATTGACCTCAAGCTACTGAAAGGGTGCAAATGGGGATAGTATGCTAAGGACCAAACTATTTGAAGAATAGGTTGAGGAAATGTCTCCTGTTAATTTATTTCATTTTTAACTTTCTCTTACAAAGAGAAAGATATTGATTTCGTGAAAATTTTCGACCTTGAGATTTTGATTGATTCTAACATGACGTCCGTCGGTTCTTCGGTTCGTCTGTTTGTAATGGTCTCCCCAGCCTAAACGGCTTGACCGATTTTCTTCAAACTTCGTATCCAAGCTTGTTTTGGTCATAAAGGGTGATCCATTTCGAGGTTCCCTACTTTTTTAAAGAAAAAAACACAGAAAATTCAAATTTAATGGAGAATGTTTATTATCATTTGAAAGAACATTCTTTGGCATTTATTTTTTGAAGATTATGTCTATCAAATGTTGGCCGTTGCTACGTCGCAGATGGTCCATCCGTTGAGTCAATTTTCGATCACTCGTTCGAGCATTTCGACTGGTAACTGGCGAATGACACGCGTGATGTTTTCCTCCAAGGCCTGAATCGAAGCGGGTTTGTCGGCATAAGCTTTTGACTTTACATATCCCCACAGGAAAAAGTCTAACGGTGTGATATCACACGATCTTGGTGGCCAATCGACCGGCCCAAAATGTGCTCATCGAAATGTTCTCTCAATAAGTCCATTGATTGATGCGATGTGTGGGAAGTGGGCGCCGTCTTGCTGAAACCAAATGTCGCCGAGATCACGAGCTTCAATTTCAGGCATCAAATAGTCGGTTATCATGGTCCGAGTTGCTGCGAACGGCGCCGAATCGACTCTCCACGGTCTTCGTGTACACTCTCAGCTACGGCCGCTATATTTTCTTCACAGCGTGCTGTACGTGGTCTATTCGGTCGAATATTATCCAATAATGAATGCTGGGTCTCAAAATGGTTGATGGTGTTGCGAATAGTACGCTCAGTAGGCCGATTATGTTAACCATAAGTTGAGCGAAATGCACGAAACACATTCCTCACAGAACGTGAATTTTCATAATAAAGTTGAACAATTTGTAAACGTTGTTCACGCGTAAGACTTTCCATTATGAAATGCCAAACAATACTAAACAAAAATAACATGACAGCATGACACGACTCACACGTGATCTGTCAAAAAAGGCAGTTGAAAAAAGTATCTCTACTTGGATCACCCGTTAATTATTGGCCATTTTTTTTTTGCTTTTAGCCATGTTATTAACGGTACCTGCCACTTAAAAATTGCACATAAACTCAAATTTCTCGAAAAGGGCTCTAACGATTTTGACTAAACTTTATTTATATTGTAAGCATATTAGTTCCAACAAAACTGCATACCCAGTTTTTTTTTTCGAGAAAATCCATATAACGGATTTAGTCATTTAAGCCATATAAAAAAAAATTGTTAATTTCTCGCAAACTATTACGTCAAATTGAATGAAATTTAATATGTACACTACTATTATAGTTTAGAACAATTGCGCGCAATTAGTTTTAGCCAAACCATCACTAAACGGAATTTTCAGTTTTGGCCAATAACGGAAAATCATTATTATTCACATAGACACTGATTCCTTCAAATTTCGGGGTAGACGTACGTAAAGGGTGATCCAAGTAGAGATACTTTTTTCAATAGCCTTTTTTTGACAGATCACGTGTGAGTCGTGTCATGCTGTCATGTTATTTTTGTTTAGTATTGTTTGGCACGTTCTGTGAGGAATGTGTTTCGTGCACTTCGCTCAACTTATGATCAACATAATCGGCCTACTGAGCGACTATTCGCAACACCATCACCCATTTTGAGACCCAGCATTCATTATTGGATAATATTCGACCGAATAGACCACGTCCAGCACGCTGTGAAGAAAATATAGCGGCCGTAGCTGAGAGTGTACACGAAGACCGTGGAGAGTCGATTCGGCGCCGTTCGCAGCAACTCGGACCATGATAACCGACTATTTGATGCCTGAAATTGAAGCTCGTGATCTCGGCGACATTTGGTTTCAGCAAGACGGCGCCACTTCCCACACATCGCATCAATCAATGGACTTATTGAGAGAACATTTCGGTGAGCACATAATTTCACGTTTTGGGCCGGTTGATTGGCCACCAAGATCGTGTGATTTCACACCGTTAGACTTTTTCCTGTGGGGATATGTAAAGTCAAAAGCTTATGCCGACAAACCCGCTTCGATTCAGGCCTTGGAGGAAAACATCACACGTGTCATTCGCCAGTTACCAGTCGAAATGCTCGAACGAGTGATCGAAAATTGGACTCAACGGATGGACCATCTGCGACGTAGCAATGGCCAACATTCGATAGACATCATCTTCAAAAAATAAATGCCAAAGAATGTTCTTTCAAATGATAATAAACATTCTCCATTAAATTTGAATTTTCTGTGTTTTTTTCTTTAAAAAAGTAGGGAACCTCGCAATGGATCACCCTTTATAATTACATTTCGACATTATTTATATCATTTTTAGCATTAATAATCAAAATGCGTACTATTTGATCTAACGTCCAACCCTCTGTGAAAGAGAAAGTTGCTTACGACCCAGTCGTGCACCCACCACTCGTTTATAACTCAACTCAAAGTCAAAAATTTTCAAAAAAGCTTTCAGAAATTTGTTTGCGCAATATTGCAAAATAAGGAAACTTCGGATTTTAAAATTTCTTTCGGCTTTTGAAGCTTCCAATGTTTCCTAATCCTGTAAATAAATGAGTTTTCGATTTTAAGCAAAATATATTTTTTTGCAACGGAGTCCATTTTCTTTCAACGAAACCAAAGAAATGTCAAACTATGGAAGGCGTACCAAACTCTGAAAATCAAAAACATGTTTTCAACGCCCCCTGAAGTTCCGTTTATCCCAACTCAATCTGACTTTACATAAAAAGCTAAAGTTGTTAGAGTTACAAGTCATTTGTTGTATTTGTACTCAGCGTGAATTTCTTACTTCACTTGGTAGCGAAGTCTCACCAAAACACGCATTATGAGACATGACATGAAAATTTACACTCGAATGTCAGCTGATGAACATTCAAAAACCGCATGCATTGTCGGTTGGATAGGTAAGCAAGTGCCATTTTGTTTTTTTGCAATAAAATAAATTAAAAAAAAAAATCAAAGTAAATCTTCAAATGTTTACATATACGTACATTATTTTTATTTTATATTACTTCTTATTAACAATGAATATTCCCTATATTCGTCATTAAAATAATAGTATTACGGTATTAAAAATTATTAAATCTACATTTTATAAATTATAAAAAAGCTATCAAATACTATATTTTTGAAGAAAAAAAACACACACAATATACTTATAAGTACGTAAAGCCAAAATTAATTTAAAATTATCAAACAAAGTTAAAAATTAAGGAAATTTGTATATAATATCTTTTTCTTTAAATCCGTTTAAGTACACTTGTACGTAAATTAAACTTAAAAACAATACTTAAGGAAAAAATAAACGGTTATGCATGTACGAAGCGCATTTTATATTAATTATCCTTGACAGAGGAAACTTTTCTTTTTAGTAGATGAAGCCAGTTGATATCCAATCAATGGTCCCTGTTTTGATTGTATTCATTCATTTTTAACTTATGAACTACTAGGACTTTCAATAAAAACCGTGTTGAACATTGCCTGACAGAATGTCACCATTCCTTTGGACAGCATGCCATAGTACTTTGGCTTGTTTTTCCACTTGATGCAGGCATAGTAGAATGGTATTCCGGCCAAAGTTATGGCTACGCCGACGAAAAGATTCAATGGCTTGGAGAAACTTGGCATAAGGACGAGTACTATGCAGCATACAATGAATGTCAATGGGAGAATTAGATGAACTTTTATTGGTCGTGGAAGATCCGGTCTAAAAGGATGAAGAGCACAAAAAATCGGTTTTTCTTTTTTTACAAATTAGCAAGGCACATTGAAACTTACCTTGTCTTTCGCAGCCACAATAGTCCAGCGATACTTGCAGCAACAGATAGCCAAAGTATTTGACTGATGTAGTTGATTAGGACGTAGACATCAGCGGTGAGGAGCATTACCAGTGACATGCCGCACTGCAAAAATTGAACAAAAATTAATTTTTAACTTTAAATAACAAATAAAGAAAGGATAAAAGGATGTATGAGTGGTGATACTTCTGTTCTATGCCTACTGTCGCTTCATCCCGATCTTTTGCAGAAGTGGTTGTCGTAGAGGTATTTGTGACGGTAGGTGTGAGATCTCCTCTTCAATGTCAGGGTTTGCATTTCTTACACCCTTATTGTATTAAATGTTTTGTCCTGCTATACTACTCTTACTTTCTTACTTACTTAAGTGGCGCTGCAGTCCGGAAGGAACCTGGGCCTCAACCAACATGCCTCTCCAATCAGCCTGGTCCGGCAGTTGGCTGCCTCCAGTTGCGCACTTCAAGTTGGTTGAGGTCGGTTTCAACTTATACGCGCCACTTTAGACGAGATCTTCCTCTACTGCGTTCGACGTCTGGCTGGGAATCGGAGACTCTGCGAGCCGAATATTGGTCTCCATTCGTTCTACATGCCCTAGCCATATTGAAAGTCCAATGCGGAGTTTTTGACTAGGGGTATGTCCCTATACAGCTCGTGGTTGAATCTTCGTCTCCATAGCCTGTCAACGCAAACGGGACCGAAGATTTTTGAAGAATTTTTCTCTCGAATCGACCAAGGATTTCTTCATCCGCTTTTGATAGTATCTCCTTAGTAGTTCGAGTGAAGGCTTTACTACTAAATTGCCTTCTTACCCCGAAGAAACAGCGATTGGCAAGAGTAATTCTTCGTTTGATTTCTGACGAGATGTTGTTGTCAGTGTTAATAGCGGAGCCTAGGTAGACAAAGTCCCGTACTACCTCAAAGTTATGTCTGTCAATGGTGACGTTCTGTCCAATTCGTCGATGTTGTGTGTCCTTTCGTGTTGACAGCATACGTAGTCTTACCCTCATTGCCAGCTTAACCCATTTTTGCCGCTTCCTTCTCTATACAAGGAAACGTGGCTATGAAATCACCTTGAGTCCTACCAATGATGTTAATATCGTCGGCGTATGCTAGTAGTTCCACCGATTTTTGGAAAATGGTGCCTCTGGTGTTGGCTCTGGAGTTTTGCACAATCCTCTCAAGAATCAAATTAAAGAAATCACATGACAGCGCCTTGCCTAAATTTTTTTTTTTGAAAAGTCTCGGTGAGGTCGTTTCCAAACCTGATGATGCAGCGAGAATTCTTCATCCTCATCCTGCGCAGATGGACGAGTTTGGGAGGCATACCCAAACTGGACATGACTCTGTATAGTTTGTCTCAATAAATGTTGTCGTATGCGGCTTTAAAATCTATGAATAGGTGGTGAGTACCGATTTGGATTTCTTGGGTTTTTTTCCGGGATCTGCCGAAGTGTGATTATAGTTGTGGACTTTCCTGGCCTGAAACCACACTGCTAAGGGCCGATCAGGTTGTTGGTAAACGGTTTCAGGCGTTCTCATATTCGTTCTCCAGGTAGGATCATATAGGGGATGTTGAGGAAACGTATGTCTCTGTAGTTGGCGCAGTTCAGAGGATCTCCTTTTCTATGGATCGGGCAAACGATACTGAGGTTCCATTCTTAAGGCATACTTTCATCCGACCAGATTTGGATTATGAGTTGGTAGATGTAACTTACAAAGTCATCTACGCTGGCTTTATAAGGCTCGGTGGAAAGGCTGTTATTTCCGGCAGCCTTGTTAAGCTTATGTTTGGATATTGCAATCCTCATTTCACTTAGGTCGGGTGTGTGGTCGTTTTTGCTGTCGTCGCCAATATCGAATGGCTCGTCATAGCCGCATCGTTTGTGTATCAACTACGACATTTCCTTATACATCTCGACAGGATTTTTTTCAAGCCTTGTGTTTCTGGCTTTGATGTTTTACACTTTGTTAAAACTCGCGAACAGCATTGCAGGAGTGGCGCCTCTCTATATCCTCGATCGCGAGCTTTTCTTGCTCTTTTTTCTTCTTTCTGAAAAGCCGGTGTTCTTCCCTCCTTTGCTTATAGAGCTCAATGACAGCTCTCATCTTCACCTGCAGCTTAGCCTTGTAGGCCTCTAGTCCTCCTTCTTGGCTGCGATCATCTGTCGGCAATTCTTATCAAACTTAGGGTTTCTTGCTGGCTGGCGCGAGAAACCTAGCACATCAGTTGCGGCTGTTCCGAATAGCCTCTGTATATATAACTGACTATAACTGAGTATCAAACAAAAGGAAGCTACATCTCGGAGCTTACTATTTTCAAAGTCTCAGTGATTTGGCAAAAACGAAAGTGAAAAGCCTCCTCCGCTTCATCAAAAGCTCAAAATGGTTTTCCCACGGTTAGTAAGGAGATTGGACAAGATCCACGTGGTATCACAACGGACCAAAGTGGTCTAAGTGTGCTGGCGAACGCCGGCAGCCACTCTAACCTAACCCTAACCTAAGGGTTTCTTACTGGCTGGCGCGATAAACCTAGCACATCAGTTGCGGCTTTTCCGAATAGCCCCTGTATAAGCTCACTATAACAGGTCCGAAGTAACAGTTTTTCATCCTCTTTTTGCCCGTTCAATCCCATCGTATTTCCTGGATGGCAGTTATGTCTGCTTTGTAACAACTTAGGGCTTCCGCTAGTTGTTCGGCTGTACCATTCCTGGTTTAATGTAATCACATTCAACGTGCATATACGAACGTCATTGTCCTTTTTTCGTTTTGCATGGTTATCAACAATAAAATCCGTCATATCCGAAGCTCTTGGTTGCTTGGTCTTCTTTACATAGGTGGGTAGTCAACCCAAAGCACAACCCCCAATTTGGAGGTCCAGGCCCATGTGGTCACCTGAGGACAGCAGGCCGGATATTCATCAATTCTGACCTCTAATCGCTCTCAAACCATTGTTGCCCAATATTACCTTGAACTTAGGCTTTACAGTAAACTATTAATTTGCCAATTTCGATGTGTTCCAAACGCCTTAACTAATTTTTATGCAATAACAATCAATAAACTCTCAAGCTTCTCTCAGAGAATGACAAAGTTTGAGGCAGTAAAATGAAAGAAACAATTTTGTCGGCAAAACCATTTCCGACACTTGGTGTCTCCGTTTCGAGAAAAGCTCTTTTACATAATTTCAGTATGATGTCCTTTAAGGATTCATTAAAGCCCACCATCCATTAAGTCCCCTCTGAATTATGACGTCATTTCCTTTCCAGGGTATATTGGGGTGTTTCTACATCTTTGTACCTTTTCTTTCGAGTTGATTTTTTGATTCAATTTCCGACAAATCGTTGACATTTTTTCGACAATGTTTATTCAAGATTTCTTTGCATTATTTTCACTTTCTATGGGCAGAATTCAAAGTACTTAAGGTTCTGCCTTTTATGTGAAGGTAAACATTGACCCGGTTAATAGCCTTCTTCATTCTGTTCCCAATAAGCCTTAGGTTCGTTTCTAACTGCCTCTGTAACATTCGGTTCATCTAGCATTTACTTCGGTTTGGGTTTTCATGAACGATTTTACACATTTCCGGTTCAAAAAAGTTTTGTATTCAGACGCAATGGAAGAATGTAGGCATGTGGCTACTCTATAGAAGAATGAAAATAAAACTTAAACTAAAACTGAAATGTAATAGAAAACACTTGGCGCACACTTGGTATCGGGAACCGAAAATATACCACATAAATATGAAGCCTTACGGTACAAATTCATTAACGCACTCCAACGGTCTAGAAAGAATCTTCTCTTTGTAGGTAGAACATCAATCAAGGTCCTTATCGCAGTTACGAGGACGGCAGGCTTTTTAACCGGTATGCCTTTGAAACGCTTACATCTCCACGCCTCTGCACCGTTGACAGCATCTTTCTGTACATGTTATATCATCGTGTATAATGTGGTGATATATATAAGCTTGCACCTTTTTAGCCAATACAGATGCTTTCTCGAGCGCATTCAGAATGTTGGTGAATACGTTGACAACTATTGAAACTATTATCTTACAATTTACTTGATTCGTTGGTGAATACCGTACCTAAAGTTCACTTTATTTTTCTGTTTTGTAGACCTAATCAGGGCCCAAATTCCGCAAGCGTGAGTTTTCTGCCTGTGTACACGATTCACAAAACTCACATTCACTAACCTGTGTATATGTACACTGTACACCCATACCAATTTGCAACATGCGTTTGAGTGTGCTAAATGAATAATTTTAGTCAGCCGAGTGAACTGAATTCATTTTCATTACACAGCCGTACTTGTGTACAAAAAACGCACTTGCACGCTTACGGAATTGGAACAAGACAGTGTTCACATTTTTTCGTGTTCATAGTAAAACTCACTCTTGCGGAATTAGGAACCAGCTGACAGAAACTGTAAGTCACCCGTAGGTAATGCTTTAAACCTCAGAGCCAACATCGAAGGTGTTCTCAATTCAGTTCTTCGAAAGGTGTCAATCAAAAGCATGCTTAATCACACTAGCTCCACACGCTATTAATGCCTTCATTTATCGCTGACTAGTGTTAGAGTTCGCTAGAATCAACCATTTTGGAATACACATTCACAAAGAAAGGTTTTTTTTTAAAACACTCATGGCGCATTCATTGCATTACCCATGCAGGCGTGTGTGGTGTATGGGTACTTTTAGGGGAATTCTTATCAAAGCCGTCACATAAAACTCGCATTCCTCAAGATACTCGGTGAATACGCTTATGATATTCGTTGGTGAATACCACCCTTAACTAAAAAAAAAAACCAATCCTTACTGCACAAATTTCTTAAAGCCATCCAACAGTGGTCAAATATTAAATATGGCCACTCAAAAATTCTAAACGAATATACAAATGTTCCTGAAAACACCGATTACACCCTCACCAGATTAAACTTTGATAAGAGTTTCCGGGTCACAATCCCAAACAGAACGTCATGGGAGAGCAACGAACCTTGCTAAATGAGACGATCCACTTGTACACCGATGGTTCCAAAACAAATGACGGAGTGGGTGCTGGTGTCTTCTCCGACAGGCTAAATCTCAGCCTATCTTTCCGTCTTCCTGATCACTGCAGCGTGTTCCAGGCGGAACTCATGGCGATCAAAGAAGCCTTATCCTGGTTGAAAGAGAATGTAATATCTGCCAAGGATATTAGCATTTTCTCGGACGGCCAAGCAACAATCAAATCCCTGGAATCAGTCTCAACAAATTCAAAGACAATACTAGATTAGCGATCATCTCTGCAGGAGATGTCAAAGCATTTTAACATTCACTTATGCTGGGTGCCTGGGCATAGTGACATTCCAGGGAACTGTAAGGCAGTTCATCAGCCAGAAGAATTGGGACCAAATTACCAATTGTACCCGACACGGGTGCACTAGGTATTCCTATCGCTACAAGCAAAAGCTTATTAGCGCAACATGCTAACAGCAAATCAAACCTCAGATGGAGTCTTGGCACGACGTGTCAAACAACCAAACAAATTTGGCCAAAGCTAGATTTGAGAAGATCAAAGGGACTGATTTCGCTCGATAGACCGCATATTTGCGATACCATAGGTGTCATCACGGGACACTGCTTAATAGGTAGGCACGCAGAAAGGCTTGGCCTCTTCTCAAACGACTTCTGTAGGAGCTGCATGGACGAGGAGGAGGAGGAAACAATATTCCATCTCCTTTGTAACTGCCCGGCCCTATCAAACAAAAGGAAGCTTCATCTCGGAGCTAACTATTTTCAAAGTCTCAGTGATTTTGCAAAAACGGAAGGGAAAAGCCTCCTCCGCTTCATCAAAAGCTCAAAATGGTTTTCCCATGGATAGTAAGGAGATTGGACAGGATCCACGTGGTATCACAACGGACCAAAGTGGTCTAAGTGTGCCTTACCTACTGCACAAATACTCACCGAAAAAATCAACGATGGAATCGGTGTCTGCTGCTTGCTATGGAAGAGGGAGAAAAACTTTGGTAGATGACCCTCCTGCGCACCGGTCGCAAACAGCCTAGCTGACGTGAACAGCACTCCATTGACGCCACCAAATGTACTCAATGCAACAAATATCGGCACCATGAAGGCAAACGGTCCAAATACGTGATTTCCGAAAGTCACCGCCACCGCAAAGGAACTCAACATCTCAGTCTTCGAGACAACAGCAAAGTAGGCCAAGTTAACAAGGACATAGATGCCCGTAACAAGTGGCATAGCAATCCATATAGCACGTGGTAAGTTCCTGCAAAGAGAAAGGGTGTGGATATAATAGATGGAAAGTAGAAAAACAAAGAGAACGAGAATAGCACTTCCAATTGCAAACAAATGAAACCACTTAAGGAAATCAAAAGTCAGCAGTCAGGATGGGCGTTGGGTGGTGAGAGGACTTAAGGATAGCTTAGGTGGATGGTTCATGAATTGCAAACGACTGTAGCCTTATAAATCAATGGCGATGAATACACAAAAGTTTTATCTTCGTCATCTGTTGAATGTCTGTTTGCCTTTGGATGGGGGATTCTCCAAGGAGACGCACAAACTGAGGCAAGCTATTGACGTAACTTGGCGAGGGCTTTCCGCTTTCCTTAATGAGATCCCTTTTAAACACAGCAACTGGTGGTTCTTTGTTATTGATTTAGTGCGATGTCAGGGAGTGTGGGTGAAGGGAATAATGTCTGCCATTGAATTTGATTAATTTAATACTGATGATACGTAGTTTTCCTTTACACTTGTATGTCATCGGAGAGGAATTTAAATTCAACAAAAATTAGGTCTGTTCCCGTACAAAATAATATTTACTGATTTTTACTGATTTTTACTTATTGCCGTTCCAGTACGAAAAAATAAGCAAAAGAGACAGCTCACGAGAGAGCAAAAAACTACCCCTCCATAAAAATCTGTAAAAAAATTTACTGCAGACATTTCTGTTGTTAACTGTCAGTTGGTATCTAAAAGTGACAACTCGCTTCTTTTGACAGGTGATTTATGTCTTTAAAAGGCATACAAAATATAAAATTCAACTGTTTTTACTTAAACGCGTTCCCGTACTTTTTGGTAATTTTGTCTCTTTCTGAGAAAATTTACCCCCACTCCAAGACATTTGAGAATTTACTAATTTTTACTGAAAAGGTACGGGAACAGACCTAATATTTACTCATTCTTACTGATTTTTACTAATTTTTACTTATTGCCGTTCCCGTATGCAAAAATAAGTAAAAGAGACAGCTCACGAGAGAGCAAAAAACTACCCCTCCATAAAAATCTGTAAAAAAATTTACTGCAGAAATTTCTGTTGGTAAAAAACAGTAAACTGTCAGTTGGTATCTAAAAGTGACAACTCGCTCGTTTTGACAGGTGTTTTGTGTCACTTGTTCCTTCAAAGACATACAAAATACATAATTTTACTGTTTTTACTTAAACGCATTCTCGTACTTTTTGGTAATTTTGTCTCTTTCTGAGATAATTTACCCCCACTCCAAGAAATTTGAGAATTTACTAACTTTTACTTCAAAAGTACGGGAACAGACCTATTGACTTACTTGTATGGATCCTGCAACTCCTCTGTAACAAAATTCAAATAATTCCAACCGCCAAATGCAAAGAGTCCCGAATAGAAAGCAAATCCGATATTTTCCGCGCCATACTGTCCGTCCCACAAGTTGTCGAAATTCTCCAATTTACCCGTTGCCATTGAGTAGAGACCCGCCAGAATAATCAGCACCAAAGCGATCAGTTTTCCCGCGGTGAATACATCTTGAATCTTCATTGACCATTTGACAGATAAACAGTTGATTGCAGTTAGGAAGCCTAATAAAGAGAAAACAAATAGGAAATATATTTTTTTATTGAAAAACAACACCAATGATCCGCAAAAGTATGTACACGACTCATTGCATTGACTGATCAAGCATAAGCATCTGTGCTCTGCTCCAATGATTCGCAGATACTTTTATGACGTTTTAGTGCATTTTTATTTTAGATCATAAAACGATAAGTAACTGTTTATTACGCATCTGAAACTTACACAAACAAATGGCGGCTAAAAGTTTGACCGCTGACTCGGGCGGGGAGCAGTCTTCGAAGAATGGTTTTGCCGCATATTGAGCGAATGTCAGGGCAACAATTGTCTGGAATGAAAGATGTATAAAATAGTAAAATATAGTTTTATGGCAACATAAACAGTTACTGAGTGTCAAGACTGATAAGATATAAACAATTCATTTTTATGAGGAATTTTTATTGACGTCTTGTCAGTAAGGCACAGCTTGTCTTTAATTTTCAAAACAAAATTTTATTTGTTAGACTAATCGTTAAGTAAGTTTGCAACAAAAGTAGCATTTCATAGGGTGCTGATTTTTTTCATTTTTCAAATTTGTAATTTGGCTGCAGAATATCTTGTCATAATTAATTGGCCGGTTTGGGCTTTTTTGTGGGAAAATTAATAAAAACTGTCAAATCACAAAAATTGAGAGAGTTTTCGCAAAAATGATTAAAAGATTTTTTTTAAAGAAATGAATACGTCCAGGAACAGAGCTGTTTGTGTCACACTTTACATGTCACATCGTACCTGTCAACAAGCCATCGGAAAATATTGTAGTTGTTGTGTTATGGCGTTTTCCATTGTTAAACTTTGATCATTTTTTGTGAAAATGGAACACGATTTCAGATTGCAACCAAAAGCCTCAGAAAGGACTGATATTATTGTTGACGAACATGCTAAACGAAAAACGGACAACGACGTTCGTATCTGCACCTGGAATGTGAGAACATTAAACAGGAGAGGTGCAGGCGAACAACTAACGGAAGCCCTAAACTGCTACAAAGCAGACATTACTGCCATCCAGGAAATACGATGGGATGGGCCGGGCAAAAAGAGGATGAAAAACTGTGACATCTACTATGGACCGTGTTATAGTGAGCAGAAACAGCGACTATTCGGATGCGGATTTGTTATAAGTGCCGGACTTAGGCAAGAAGTCTTATGTTTCCAATACATTAGCGAACGCATTGTAACAATCCGCATCAAGGCCAAATTCGCCAACATAAGCCTTATATGCGCTCATGCTCCGAAGGAGGATAAGGATGATATAAGTAAGGATTGCTTCTACGAGCTCCTCGACAAAACCTATGAGCTATGAGGAGATTTTAACGCAAAGGTAGGAAGAGAAGACATCTTTAGCAGTACTGTCGGAAAATATAGCCTACACGACATCACGTCTGGTAACGGACTTAGGGTAATTGACTTCGCTACGGAACGAAATGCCACTATATCCAGCACGCGGTTTCCTCAACGCCATATCCATAAGGGGAGATGGCGGTCTCCAGATCAACGAACAGTCAACCAAATTGATCACATTGCGATAGATAAGAGGCACGCATCCAGTATTTTGGATGTCCGAACATTTCGAGGGGCTAACATCGACTCGGACCACTACCTTATTGTGTATATCCGCATCCTTACCTTGGATGCGGATATCCACCACGCCACAACAAACCAGAATACTGTCGAAAGACTGCAATCGCAAGAGACCGCTAAGGCCTTCGCGCAACACGTATCCCATAGCCTCTCGACTTACACCATACCACCAGCATCTAATGTCGAAGAACAATGGCAACGGTGCCAACAAGCCATTAGATCAATCGCAACTGTTGTGCTAGGTTTCTCGCGGCCACCAGCAAAAAACCCCTGGTTTGATGAGGAATGCCGACAGAAGCTCGCAGCCAAGAACGAGGCCTACAAGGCTAAGTTGCATGTGAAGACGAGAGCTGCCATTGAGCTCTATAGGTAGAGAAGAAGGGAAGAGCACCGGCTTTTCAGAAAGAAGAAAAAAGAGCAAGAAAAGCGCGCAATCCAGGATATAGGGAGGAGCCACTCCAGGAACGATGTTCGCAAGTTTCACCAAAGTGTAAATCGTTAAAGCCAAGGATACAAGGCTCGAACAGAATCCTGTCGAGATGAACAAGGAAATATCGTAGTTGAGACACAGTCGATGCTGAGGATATGGAAGAACCACTTCTGCAGACTGTTAAACGGCGATGACGAACAACATTCCGCTGTCAGGCAAAACGAACCATTTAATATTGGCAACGGTAGCGAAATCTGCCAACCACTCGACCTAAGTGAAGTGAGGATAGCAGTATCTAAACTCAAGCTTAATAAGGCCGCCGGAAATGATGGCCTTCCCGCTGAGCTTTATAAAGCTGGCGGAGATGACTTGGTAAGTAACATCCACCAACTCATAAGCCAAATCTGGTCGGTTGAAAGCATGCCTGAAGAATGGAACCTCAGCATCGTTTGCCTGATCCACAAAAAAGGAGACCCTCTGAACTGCGCCAACTACAGAGGCATACGTCGACTCAATATCGCTTACAAGATCCTATCTGCCGTAATATGTGAACGCCTGAAACCGTTTACCAACAACCTGATCGGCCCTTATCAGTGTGGTTTTAGGCCAGTAAAGTCCACAACCGATCAAATTTTTACACTTCGGCAGATCCTGGAAAAAACCCAAGAAGTCCAAATCGAATTTTGTTGCCGTTTCAGAATCGGGCGGTAAGTGCGAAAGCCTAAAGGTCGGACGCAGTAGAGGAAGACCTGCCTTATGGGGCGCACACAAGTAGAAACCTACCGCAACCAGCTTGGAGTGCGCAACTGAAGGCAGTAAGCTAAGGACCGGGCTTATTGGAGAGGCATGTTGGTTGAGGCCCAGGTTCATTCTGGACTGTAGTGCCACTTAAGTAAGTAAGTCGTTTCTTAGATTTGGAAACAAGAGCTTTCGAAACAAATTTTATTATAAAGCCCTAAATAGAACGCCTACTATGTGCCTACTACAGTGAAAAACAAAACTGGGTACTGTTCACTTTTGATTGCCAAAAAAACAATTTTTTGGCGCAAGAGGCTCGTTACTACCCAGGACCTTGCTTTCTCACAACCATTTATATGTACCTTTGTATTTCTTGCACGATGGCGGGAGCTCCTCTTTTATGTCGAATCCGAACGGCTTAGTTGAGATATCACGAGAGGAGGGCCAGTGAAAAATCATTTTGGTGTTGCTAAGGCTGGGAATCGAACCCAGGCCTTCTGTGCGGCAGTTCATCGCACTAACCATCGCCCCACTAGCAACCTAGACGTAAAAGGAAAGGAGCTCACATTAAGCGGTGCGTCCGTGTAGAAACCTTTCTCCATCAACTTGAGATTCGGAACTAGAGCCATATTTTGCTAAGGACCAGGATAACAACATGTTGGATAAAGGCTCAGGTTTACCCCAGACTGTTGCGTCACCTATGTAATTATAAAACAAATATATTACAATGGCAACTCTAATTTGGCAGGTGCCAAGTTGAACACAAAGTGTATAACATATACCTTTGTGAAAACCTGAAGATTTAAATATCAAAAGTCTTTGAATGGAATGATGTGCACGTTGTCACATCATGAGGTACAAAAACAAGAAATAACGAGTCTTTTTAAAATAAGATCAGATCATGATATTAAAATTGATTACTCACCTGTGTGGTTGGCCGAATGATCAACAGTGCGATCCATAGCCGCAGAAATCCAATCAATGGCCCGAATGCAACAAGTAAATAGGCATAGTCACCACCTGATCTTGTAATGCTCGTGCCTAGTTCAGCGTAGCACAGTGCACCAATTGTGGACAGTATTCCGCACAGTGCCCAAATGACCAATGACGTTCCAACAGATCTGTTAAGAGATTGAGATACACGATCATGATACAAAATTAATTCAGTTTATGCAAATAAAATAAAAATGAATGTCACGGCCATAGTTGCAAATTAATGTGAGCATTGGATTGTCTGGATCACTGGGAGTTTAATTTTAATTTATAGACCTTGTTTATCTATGTTTCTCTTAATCATATGGCCACATGCCATCCATCCTATCTTAAAGGGTATATTCGTTTGGATAAATAGTTTTTAACACTGAGAAATACTGATAAGATATGCAAAGAGATGGTGGAATATCAGAGATCCAGATCGAAAGCAGTTCCTTAGTATTGTCAGCGAGCGTTGTATGAGTTGTTGAAAGATTTTGATGTCATGACCATGAGTTTAGTGCGTAGGGATTTACATCGAACAAGTTGACAATTCTTTTCCAAAACAACATTTTCCACGTTTACGTCATTTGCGTCGGATTTTATTAAATAAATTACGCATGACCGCATGCAAGTTTTACCAAAGTGTAAAACGTCAATGTCAAGGATACAAGGCTCGTAAGTGGTACTGTCGAGATGAACAAGGAAATATCGTAGCATCGACTCTGCCTCAAGTCGATGCTGAGGATATGGAAGAACCACTTCTGCAGACTGTTAAACGGCGATGACGATCAACATTACGCTGTCATGCAGAACGAACCATTTAATATTGGCAATAGCAGCGAAAACTGCCAACCACCCGACTTAAGTGAAGTGAGGATTGCAAAATGACGGTCTTCCCACTGAGCTTTATAAAGCTAGCGGAGATGACTTGGTAAGTTACATCCACCAACTCATAAGTCAGATCTGGTAGGATGAAGTATGCCTGAAGAATGCCCGATCCCCCTCAGATCTGCGCCAACTACAGAGGCATAAGTCTCCTCTACATCGCCTACAAGATCCTATCTGCCGTCATATGTGAACGCCAGAAACCGTTTACCAACAACCTGAACAGCCCTTATCAGTGTGGTTTTAGGCCAGGAAAGTCCACAACCGATGAAATGTTCACACTTCGATAGATCCTGGAAAAAAGCCCAAGAAGACCAAATCGATTTCAAAGCCTCATACGACAGCATTTATAGAGACGAACTATACAGAGCCATGTCTAGTTTTGGTATACCGCCCAAACTCATCCGTTTGTGTAGGATGACGATGGAGAATTCTCGCTGCACCATCAGGGTCGAAAACGACCTTCACCAAAACATTCGATAACACAAAAGGTTTTGAGCAAGGCGATGCGCTGTCATGTGACGTCTTTAATCTGATTTTTGAGAGGATTGTGCAAAACTCCTGAGCCAATATCAGCGGCACAATCTTCGAAAAATCGGTGCAACTACTAGAATACACCGACGACATTGACATCATTGGTAGTACTCAACATGATGTCATAGCCATTGCAAGTAAAGAGAAGGAAGCGGCAAAAATGGGATTAGCTGGCAATCAGGGTAAGACTAAGTATATGCTGTCAACACGAAAGACACACAACATCGACGAACAAACAAACAAAGAGTATAGAACTACATAGAGTACGCATTACCACTAAAAATTTTGTTGCCATTTCAGAAGCGGGCTGTAAGTGCAAATGGGAATTATCGTCGTTCGTATGCGTCGGCTATGCTCGTTTTTGATGCTGGGGTACCAATGTGAACACTTTGGTATCAATATCAGTACCCCACATAGTAAATTTTCGTTGTATGAGATGCGCACTCTATGTAGTCCTATACTATCTATCTATCAGAACGTCACCATTGACAGATATAACTTTGAGATAGTACGGGACTTTGTCAACCTCGGCTCCGCTTTAACTCTGACAACAACGTCTCGTCAGAAATCAAACGAAGAATTACTCTTGCAACCGCTGTTTCTTCGGGTTAAAAAGGCAATTTAGTAGGAAAGCCCTCACTCGGACTACTACGGCGGCCGGCGCTGAAGCATGGACCGAATCAAAAGAGGATGAAGAAATCCTTGGTCGATTCAAGAGAAAAATTGTTCGTGTCTACGACACATAGGCATTCTTAGGAGCAAGGGGTGACAATCACCAACTATCAAGCAGCAGGGCAGCTGCAGCGAAGCAATACTCCATCGTGCGGATAACAGTGGTTGCGACCGGCAACCAGAACAAAAATCACACAGAGCAATTTCGCACCGCTATCCCATCGTCTGGCAACGGTTGTTGCGACCGGCCACCTGCACGCGAATACTCGTTCGCTAACAGCATAGCAGCAACAACGTGGGAAATGACATCGTCTGGATAGCGGTGGTTGCGGTCGCCAACACCACCAACGGTTGTAGCGACCGACCAACAGCACAGCGCACATGAGCACCCGTTCGCTAACAGCAGCAGCAACGTGAGAAATTCTATCGTCTGGCTAACGGTTGTAGCGACCGACCAGCAGCACAGCGCACATGAGCACCCGTTCGCTAACAGCAGCAGCAACGTGGGAAATTCCATCGTCACACAAAAACCACCAACGAGGGACTCAGATGGTGGTGGTTTTTAGTCAGTTCGCATTCAGAGCTCATCGGAGCAACACTCGAGGTGCATTCTCGAATAAATAAAAATAATTTATAATGTGCAAATAAGTTATGTCTTTTATCATTTTTAACATACAGTCCACATCCAGAGCTCACCAAAGACCTATCGAAATATTGGTCCTTCGAGCCGGATGAATTAGATCCAGTGCGGTATCAAATTAATATAGAGCAGTGCAGTGCAGCCGAGCTACGGCAAAATCATTTTGTGCAGTGCAGCCGAGCTACGGCAAAAACATTTTGTGCAGTGCAGCCTAGATACGGCAAAACACTTTTGTGCAGTGCGTTACAAAAAAAATAAATACCAAAGCAATTTGTGCCGAGCTACGAACAGTTTCGTGCAGTAAAAACATTTTGTGCAGTGCAGCTGATATAACAAAACAAAAAGTGCAGTGCAAACCGTATTAAAATACGATCAGCTAAAAACAATTAGTACAGTCGTGGTGAGGCAGCATAAAAAAAATATATAAAAAAAACATTATTGTAAGAGCTCAATTCCGTGTGTGGGCACAGCGTTTCCGAAGGGTCGACCTGGACTGCTGTGAGTCACATATGGTCTTACGGTGCGAGCGCATTTCATGCAAAAACTAAGCAGTGCTTAAAAATAAAATTAGTGCAAGTGCAAAGAAACATTAAGACAGAGCGAGTGCAATGGGCGACCTAGCAAGGCGGGACGTATTCCGTGCGTCAATCTTACGGATGGCGAAGGCAGTGACGGAAGACTGTTTTAGTCAAGCGGATCAAGATTTCCTCAAAACCAAGCTTGAGGCAGCGGAATCCGCCTTCGAGAAACTCCTGGTAGAGCATATGAAGTTGGTGGAAAAAGCCACTACGGCAGAAGAGCTGGAAGCGCACAACGACTATGTGGCATCAGTGGAAGAAGCGCACCACGTCGTTGTCTCCAAATTGCGCGCGCGCATATCTCAGCTGGAACCAAAGAGTGCATCTAGTGAAGGGGCTAGTGGTTCGGCCACCCCTCAACCCAACGTCATACAGGTCCGGCAAGAGCGGCCGTCAAAAATTCCTGTATTTAAGGGTGATTATACAAAATGGCGTGAGTTCAGCGATCAGTTCTTGACAGAAATACATAACAACTGCGGAATGGCCCAGGTCACAAAAATGCGCGAACTCAAGCAGGTATTAGAAGGTGCGCCAGCAAGGCTGATTAGCAGATGGCAGGTCACCGAAGGGAATTATGCGGATGCTTGGGCAAAGCTGAACGAGGTCTACGACAACAAACAAAATATCGTGGACGCCCATTTAAATGCCCTGCACGCGATTCCGAACATCGGAAGGGACTCTTGCAAGTCACGAGAAATACGGGACCTTGTCAATGAAGTGAACGTACATTTAAGTTCGTTGAAGGTGCTTGGTCTAGATACATCATCATGGGACCCAATCATAGTGAATATGCTCAGAGCGAGACTAGATACAGAAACCAACCACGCTTGGCAGATGATCAGGGAAGACGTGTGCCAGATAGCGACATTAAAGGAATTTCTGCAGTTTTTGGAGAGAAGAGCGAGCGCACTCGATTCAGCATTCTACGACCAGTTTGAAAAATCAATCGGAAGAGCAAACAACGTGCAATACAACGTGAAGAACAACATGGGCACCCCATCCAGCGGAAGAAGAAACGGGGCACCACCAAAGTGTCCTTTGTGCAAGGCGCAGCACCCCTTGTTTCGTTGCGGGGATTTTTTGGCGCTATCAATTCAGAGCAGAGGCGAAAAAGTGCGCAGCTGGAAGCTATGTACCAATTGCCTCAGGAGCGGCCATCTGGCACAAGGCTGTCAATTCGGAGCGTGTCGAAGATGCGACAGGAAGCACAATAGTGTGCTTTGTCCAGAGCAGGACACCCCAGGAAGAAGTCAAGCGGTGGTGACACACGTAGAGCAGCTAAATCAACCATCCACCTCCCGGGCAGCAAGATGGAGCGAGGCAGAGGCATAGCAACCAGTGCAACCATCGCGCGCATATCGGAACAAGGAGCACGTCATCCCGTCGCAGAGCGCAGAAAAGATTGGGATTCGACCAGGTTCCGACAAAATCGAGCTGAGCAGTGAGAAACTTGATTGCGCACTATTAGCTACGGTGTGCATCAAGGTAAGGAGCGGAGCAGGACAACCGTATGAGGCAAGAGCACTCCTAGATTGCGGGAGTCAGATAAACCTCATCACGGAAAGGTGCGTCCAAAGAATGGGCATTAAAAGGAGCAAGTGCGATTTCCAAGTGCAAGGAATCGGTTCCAACACTGGCGTGCGTATCACAGGAACCGTATATGTGACGATATCATCACGCATTGAGCCAACCTTCGCAATGAACTGCCAGTTGTTCATCATCGCGAAGATAACTTCATACCTCCCCACCAGAGATTTACCGCAAGTGCAACACGCGGCTGTGAGCGAGCTAAAACTGGCTGACGAGGGCTTTAACAAACCAGCCAGAATAGAGATACTACTTGGGGCACAAGTATGGGCAGATGTTATCAAGAGCAACGTCAGAAAATATAAATCAGGGCTGACGGCGCAGGACACGAGCTTCGGTTGGATATTGTTTGGCCAGATACAACCGAATCCAGAGCAAGCGATTCGAACTACACTTCTAGCCACAGAATCGCCAGACGTGCAACTCAATGAACTGTTGAAAAGATTTTGGGAGATGGAGGAGCTGAGCGAGCCAAGAGCCAAATCGGCGGATGATGAATGGGTCGAAGGAAATTTCATGAGCACACATTGGCGCGACCCGTCCGGACGATACGTAGTAACTATCCCTATTAATCCACATGCGCAGACATTGGGTAGTTCCAGAGCAGTCGCCATGAAACGATTTCTCCAACTTGAGAAGAGACTAAGTGCAGACAGTGAGCTGAAGGAAAAATACGTCAACTTCATGCGCGAGTACCACGAGCTGGGCCACATGGTGATTGCCACGAGATCACCGCGAGCAGACAAGTGCACATACCACATACCTCATCATTGCGTCTCGAAGAAATTTCGTGTCGTCTTCGACGCATCGTGCAAGAGCGACAATGGCGTATCGCTCAACGACGTGCAGTTTCACGGACCAAAACTCCAGGATGACTTGGCAACGATACTCACCCGTTTCCGCAGTTATAAGGTAGCAGTCAGCGCTGACGTGCGGAAAATGTTTCGACAGGTGCGCGTCGACCCGGAGCAATGGGATCTCCAAAGAATATTTTGGAGAGAAAATCCCGATCAAGAGCTAAATGAGTATTGGCTAACCGTCGTCACCTATGGCATGGCGTCCAGTGGCTTCAACGCGGTTAGAGCCATGATCCAATGTGCATCGGATAATGAGCAGGCATACCCCCAAGCATACGATGCCGTTATCAAGAACTTCTACATGGACGATATGCTTACTGGAGCGGATTCCGAGCAAGGAGCAGTTGAGCTGACCCAGTCTATATCTGAGTCATTGAGCAAGGGCGGTTTCGAACTGGATAAGTTCACTTCAACGAGCGAGCAGGTGCGAGCAGCTTTTCCGGGCACAGAAAACCCAAGTGCAGAGCACATCTTCCCTGAAGAGGCCGGGACTTCGATACTGGGCCTGGTATGGAACTCTTCAACGGACGAGATACGCTTCAAGGTGCAATCGGATGAAGCGGAGAGCAGACCCACAAAGCGCAAAATCGTAAGTGCAGTAGCAAGGCTGTACGATCCAAATGGTTACCTCGCGCCCGTAATCATAAGAGCGAAGATCACTATCCAGGACCTGTGGCGATCTGGAGTACAGTGGGACGAGCAAATACCCGTGGAGCATGCATTAAAATGGGAAGACTTTCGCCAGCAACTCAAACATCTAACGTCAGTTCGAGTTCCGAGATGGCTAGGCAGTGAGAGCACGAGCGAATTAGAGCTACATGGATTCGCCGATGCATCCGAGCGAGCATACGCGGCGGTGGTCTACTTGCGGTCGACATCGAGCAACGGCGGTACCAAGTGCATCCTTGTAGCATCAAAAACGAGAGTTGCCCCATTGAAGACAATCACAATCCCAAGACTGGAGCTATGTGCGGCGAACCTATTGTGCAAGCTGATGAGGCAGGTGATTGAAGCCGGTTCATTTCAAGGGATACCGACATTCTATTGGAGCGATTCTACGGTGGTACTTCATTGGATTACGAAATTACCATTCGAGCTGAAAACATTCGTGGCCAACCGGGTGAAGTCCATCCAAGAGCTATCCGGAAACCATCCCTGGAGACATGTCAAATCCGGAGACTTAGTCTTAATCAAGCAGGAGAATACACCACCCACGGTATGGCCACTGGGGCGGATAACGGCTGTTCATCAGGGGCCAGATGGACTCGTACGTAGTGCAGACGTGCGAACCGAGCATACAACATTAGCGCGACCGGTGCAGAAGCTATGCGTCCTCCCCAAGGACGAAGAGAGCGATACCAATTGAAGAACACCCTTCAATTGGGGGGGGAATGTCTACGACACATAGGCATTCTTAGGAGCAAGGGGTGACAATCACCAACTATCAAGCAGCAGGGCAGCTGCAGCGAAGCAATACTCCATCGTGCGGATAACAGTGGTTGCGACCGGCAACCAGAACAAAAATCACACAGAGCAATTTCGCACCGCTATCCCATCGTCTGGCAACGGTTGTTGCGACCGGCCACCTGCACGCGAATACTCGTTCGCTAACAGCATAGCAGCAACAACGTGGGAAATGACATCGTCTGGATAGCGGTGGTTGCGGTCGCCAACACCACCAACGGTTGTAGCGACCGACCAACAGCACAGCGCACATGAGCACCCGTTCGCTAACAGCAGCAGCAACGTGAGAAATTCTATCGTCTGGCTAACGGTTGTAGCGACCGACCAGCAGCACAGCGCACATGAGCACCCGTTCGCTAACAGCAGCAGCAACGTGGGAAATTCCATCGTCACACAAAAACCACCAACGAGGGACTCAGATGGTGGTGGTTTTTAGTCAGTTCGCATTCAGAGCTCATCGGAGCAACACTCGAGGTGCATTCTCGAATAAATAAAAATAATTTATAATGTGCAAATAAGTTATGTCTTTTATCATTTTTAACATACAGTCCACATCCAGAGCTCACCAAAGACCTATCGAAATAGTTCGAAATATCTTCGGTCCCGTTTGAGTAGACGGGACGGATTCAACCAAGAATTATACGAGCTGTACAGCGATATACCCCTGGTAAAAAAAAACTCTGTAGTACAAATGGACACCAATACTCCGGCTCGCAGAGTCTTCGATTCCCAGCCAGACGTCGGACCCAGTAGAGGAAGACCTCGCCTTAAATGCAGAATTAGAAACCGGCCTCAAGCATCTTGAAGTGCACATCTGGAGAGAGTTTGCTAAGGACCGGGCTAATTGGAGAGGCATGTTGGTTGAGGCCCAGGTACATTCCAGACTGTAGCGCCACTTAAGAAAGTAAGTTAGGCATTTTGTACAGATTCGTTACTTTCCCAGAAAGATCTGGGATTGTCACCTGGAAACTCTTCGTTTAGAATTGTAGAGTGGCCATTTTGAATACTTGAATATTTGACCATTTAAGTCGGATCCCAACAAACAATTACGCTTCGATAAAGCACTTTCGAAACTATTTCCCCTCCAGCAATATTAACTGTACGAAGTCTTATGAAAACACATTTGGCGCACTCTACAGAACTCTATAATATTTCCTTACCGAAGCCTTACCGAAACTCACAAATAACGAAAATAAAAACAAAATTTTAATTGTTGTATTTATTTTAGTAGAAATGTCATCTGTGAAACCATTGATTGAAAGACGAAGAAACGTACCTTCTGTCAGATTCTATCATTACAAATAATAGGCGTCAGTTATAGCAATCAGTATCAAGGTCAAAAATAGGAAATATTTCATTTCATTCTTATGTGCATTTGATGCCGGTTCACTAAGACATGGGTGTCTGAATATTTCTGCAAATGGCAAAAAAAACCTCTTAGTGTTGCCACAACAGAAAATCGAACCCAGACCTTTTACGTGGTAGTTCATCGCAATAAAAAAAAAATAGCCACAGCTGATATAAGCCTTAAACCACAAGCTCTATACATATTATACTTCTAAATTCCTTCGGCGGAAGCTCTACCAAAACATCTTTTCAACTGCCGCATGTAAACACACGCCGGAAACTTTTAAGAAGCCTTAGATTGATATACCATTTCATGTTCTATATAGTCTGTGGATTTACCTTTAATCCTTAGTTTCACAGTGAGAGCTTAAACTTCACGTGGAGCTTAACCTACGGTTTAACACAACTTTGTGTTTCACAGTGCCGGCTTAAGAGGTAACCAAGTGTAGAAAAAACTTAAGCCCCCGATTTTGGTGGCCTAAGTGTTGGCTTAACTTCTGTCAGAGAAAATTTTGGTTGGAGGTTGGATGTAGTAGAGACTTACTCCATGGGTGATGTCCGAAATAAATTCGGGTAGTAACTGTGTCTTATTCGCCGAATATTCCCGTTTGGTGTATAGTTGTAGGCGCGTAACTAATAAATTTCCTACGAACCATTTACAATAACTTCATATAATTGGCTTAACTAAACCACACTTTTTAAATGACTGTGAAACCCGAAAAACTTAAGCCCTAACTTAAGCTCTCCCTTTTGCTTAGCTAAGCAACGGCTTAAGCTCTCGCTGTGAAACCGGGCATAAGAGTTATTAAACATGCTGAACTTCTCCGCACAAGTTCAAAACAAGCTCAATAGAAGAAATTGCTTCCTGTAATTGGAAATTTATACTTTGATACTTTGATGATGGATGGTTGAGTAAGCTGCCATTTGCTTGTCTAATGTATCAAGGGATAGAAGGTAATTTTTCAAAAGCATTGGACACTGTTAACCAAGACATATTCTCTAGCAAGTTTGTAGAACGGATCTTATCTTATTTAAGTGGTAGATCACAGGTAGATGACAGGATCAGTGGCGCGATGGTATGTGCAATGAACTGCCGTGCAGAAGGTCTGGGTACGATTTTCCGCAGTAGCAACACCTAAATGATTTTTCACAGGCCCTCCTCTCGTGATGATCTGAAAAATCATCCTGGTAGTAGCAATTGTCAAGATAAGCTTTTCTCAGCTTAGCCGTTCGGAGTCGGTATAAAATACCCATCTAACAATTATTCCTCTATAAGGTAATAAAATTTAATTTCCACACGCAATTATTTCTGTGGGCCTTATATAGTACTTGTGCGTGGAGGTTGAGCATTTTTGCAGTGGATTGTTTGGATATAAGCCTGATATTATGCAGGACAATTCTCAAGCATTACCCAAGTTATAATGGTTTAACCTCTGTAAGGTTGTTTTTAAGCTTCCGGAGACGTGTGTACAATGTACCTGTACCAAAAGTTAAGATGTTTCTGTAGAACTTTTCACAAATGAAGGCTTACAAATGCTAAGGTTAAAAGATTGGAAAAAATGTGAAAAGATCGAGAAAAGATGAAAAAATCGGAAAAAAGGTGAAACGATTGGGAACCTACCGGAGAATGAGTCAACACGATTCAAGAACTTCGTTGTACTTACTCGTCTTTCATGTTCCAGAGTAGAGCAAAGTGTATAGCGAGAAGGCTTGCAAATATTTTCGGAAATACTTTTTGCGAAGCAAACAAAGTTTTTTCTGTGAGGCTTATTAAAAATATTTACAGAAGTCTTATAGAAGTAAATAGCTTCCTAAAAGTGCTCCAATGTTTTTCCATAAGACTTCATAGAGGTAATATTGCTGGAGGGTAAATAGCTTCGATAGTGCTTTATCGACGCGAAATTGTTAGGAAGTCCTGCCATCATGCGAGAAGAACATACGGTACTAGCGATCCTGTAGCCTGTATCACATACATCGTCGGTAACAGCAACATGTCATATATTCTAGCCTTAAATAAAGGCGTTCCACAGGGCTCTATTCTGGAACCGCTTTTTTTCTCCCTCTACATTAATGAGCTACCAAAACAATCGTCCATGCATATTTATGCTGACGATGTTCAACTTTACAACATCTGCCGCCTTGATGGCCTGGTTGAAATGTAAGGTGTGAAGTTAACTAAGATCTCCGATACATTTTTCCTTGGGCAGAAACAAACGGTCTTGCTCTTAATCCCATCAAATCCAAATGTCACTCATATCATTTCAAGGGCTAAAGTGGATTCATTGTGCTTACTTCCAATTAAACTTAACTGGTTAGATGTTGAGTTTGTTAATTCTGCAAGAAGTCTCGGTGTAATATTTATAAATAAGTTTACATGGGACTGTCACATACGACTTGCTATTGGTACGGAGTCCTAATGATGCTTTAGGGATATAACTTCTGCAGCACCAAGAAAAATAATCGCTAAAACTCTACTCGTCCCAATTATGCTATTTTGGTATCCAAAAATACGAGACCAAGCGTAATCCTAATGTTGCTTACAACAGCAAAGCACGATACATTTAAGGACGTAGAATATATGATGACATCTCCGCTTTCATTAAGTTCATAGACGACATAACTCTGTTTAACCTTATAAAATTTAGGACTGTCACTCTGCTGCATAGTGTTATAACGGGTCCGCCATCTAACGTTTTTTTTTTTCAACTAGTTTTTATTTCGTGAATGGTAACACTAAGCCTATGTCTGATTTGACAGATAATTAGTTTTATCCTTCCGCTGAACGAATATGGTTGTCTATACGCTTGAACAACGCTGGGAAATATTGCGACATTACTTTGAAAATCATGGTAATGTTGCAGAATGTGTGCGAAAATTGCGTACGGATTTTGGAAGAAGAGAAGCACCGTCAGCTCCGTATGTTCGTTATCTTGTGAAAAAAGTGAAAGAAACTGGCATCCTCATCGATACCTAAACCAAAGCGTGAAAAGCCAAAAACAGTGCGTACACCCGAGAATATTGCTGCTGTGGCATAAAGTGTGCGTGAAGCGCCATCAACATCAATTCACCGTCGTTCTCAACAATTGAACATTTCGGAGACATCATTGAGACGAATTTTGCATACAGACCTTTGGTATGATGCCATACAAAGTCGAATTGGTTCAGGAGTTGAAGCCAACTGACCATCCAATGCGTTTTCGCTTCGCTAATTGGGCCTGCGATCGACTTAGAGAAGATGCCGATTTTGCCAAAAAAATCATCTTTTCAGATGAAGCTCATTTTGATCTTGGCGGGTATGTAAACAAGCAAAATTGTCGCATTTGGGGCACAGAAAACCCGCACGCATACATTGAAAAGCCGATACACCCACAACGAGTCACTGTTTGGTGCGGATTTTGGTCCAGGGGCATAATTGGGCCATTTTTCTTCGAAAATGAGCAAGGAGTGGCCGTTACAGTCAATGGCGATCGTTATCGGGCCATGTTCAACGAATTTTTGTTCACAAAAATTGAAGAGGAGGATATTGGCAACATTTGGTTTCAACAGGACGGCGCTACGTGCCACACAGCCGAAGCTACACTCGATGTTTTGCGCCCTGTTTTTGAAGATCGCATTATCAGCCGCTGAGCTGATGTCGTTTGGCCACCTCGGAGCTGCGATTTGACACCGTTGGACTATTATTTATGGCGTGCCGTAAAAGATAAGTGTTACGCCGACAAGCCAGAGACAATTGACGCTTCAAAGTACAATATTCGTGAAGCCATTGGTGAAATACAGCTGCACACAATCGATTATGTGCTTAAAAATTGGACCGATCGTGTAGGCTACTGCATGGCCAGCCGAGGCATCCTTTTGATGAAATTTTTGTTAAAATCCTTCAAAAATTCGAAATGAGTATCTTAACTTGCACTTCGTTCATAGAAAGTTTCGAGTTACGAACAGTTATCGTGAGGTTCTCTAAAAAAACATAAACCACCCATTTTAATTTAAAAAAAACAACTTTGCGTGTTTACATTTTCTCTATAAAAGGTAGGATCGGATTGGTTATATGAATATCACAGCTTATAATATCCACCTTATCAGTTTTTTAAAAGATTAAGAATAAAAGTAAGCAAAATTAAAACCACTAGCAAATAAACTATGCGATACGGGGGGCCTAGCATGTTTATTTGATACCATCCTTCTTAAAGCATCCACATAAAAAAAAATCCGTCTTCGTACATATCGTCTTTACAGTCTTTTAACCAAATTGCTATATTGTGCTGCTTAACAAGCTGGGAGCTTAACATGTCATCTGATTTGCTTAAAAGTTTGTTTGTTCCGCCTTTCCTAGATCCACCCATAAAAACTTATTTGTAAGCATAATCTATTTGTTTTGTCAACGAAATTCCTGTTTTCTGAATGCGCTAGATATGTAAAGCAGGATTTTAAGGAATGTTTTGGACACATAAGGAAAAATAGATTTCTGTAGAGAGGATGATGACATTTTTGTAGGTCTTTCCGAATAAGTCTTTAAAATTCTTTATTTCATTCATTTTCCATCATAAGACAGCCTACAAGACAATACGTCTGGCAACGGACTTAGGGTAATTCTTCGAAATGTCACTATAACCATCACACGAATTCCCCACCTCGATATTCATAACAAAACATGGCGGTCATCAGATCAACGAATGGTCTTGTAAAACAGTTTAATATTGCACTATCAGCATCAAACTTGATCTTATCTTAATTAAGTGGTAGAAAACAGGCAGTCGTCAGTAACAACAATATGCAATATTTTCTACCCTTAAATAAAGGCATTCCACAGGGTTCTATTCTGGGACCGCTCTTATTTTCACATTGCAGAACAGAATCCTGTCGAAATGAACAAGGAAATATCTTAGTTGAGATAGAGTCGATGATGAGGATATGGAAGAACCACTTTCGCAGACTGTTAAACGGCGATAATTGACAATCTACCGCATCCGACCTAAGTGAAGTGAAGATAGCAACATCTAAACTCAAGCTTTACAAGATTGCCGGAAATGGAGGCCTTCCTGTCGAGCTTTATAAAGCCGACGGAGATGATTTGGTAATAAACATTCACCAACTCATAAGCAAAATTTGGTCGGATGAATGTTTGCCGAAAAATGGAATCTCAGCATAGTTTGCTGATCCACAAAAAAGGAGACCCTCTGAACTGCGCCAACTACAGAGACATAAGTCTCCTTAACATCGCCTACAAGATCCTATCTGTCGTAATATGCCAACGCCTGAAACCATTTACCAACAAGCTCATCGGCCCTTATCGGTGCAGTGTAATAACCCCCGCAGATTTAAGCCCCATGAGGCTTAGTTCCCAAAAATTGGAAATAGCCGCCACGAAAAGGAAATGACCCCCACCACAAAAAAGCATTAACACGCGCGGGGGTTATTGCCATTTGAAATTGGCACCCTCTTCAAAAGTCTTAAAGAAAACTAGATAATTATAAACCCTAAATTTCTGAAAAAAAAATTAACATGAATGCAAAGGAACTTAGCATGCATCCAACCTATCACGCAACCTAAATCCAACAGTGAGCCCAAGCATGGGGGTTGCAGGGGGGCAGCATGATACCCCAATCCGTACTCAAACTTTGAAGACATCCAATTTCGCACCCATCATAAATACAACAGTGAGCCTATCCAGAAGGGTTCACGCTTCTCATACCACTTTGGGTGTATGCAAAGTTTGAATATGCTTGGGAGGATATGCTGCCCCATGGGGCTTATTTCCGCGGGGGTTATTACACTGCACCGCCCTTATCAGTGTGGTTTTATGCCAGGAAAGTCCACAACTGATCAAATCTTCATACTTCGGCAGATCCTGGAAAAAAAACCCAAGAACTCATTGATATCACAGCCGCATACCAAAACCTTTTTATAGACAAACTACACAAAGCCATGTCTAGTTTTGATATACCACCCAAACTCGTCTGTATGAAAACACCGGAAATTCTACATTTCATCTAAGTCAATGAAATCAATTTCTGAAAGTAGGTTATTAAAACATCCGCAAACCCGTTTGAAAAATGCCGCACTACTCACTTAAACGTGTGACATATAAAAAAAAAACAATCACCCCCATTACCAACTTGCCATTAGTAAGACAGTAGTGAAGTAGTAGATGAAGAAAAACATCTAAATATTTCCCAACAAGCGCTTACTAATTGGTTTAACGACTTAAAAAGGTTTAACAACTGAAGACTTAATAACTTGAAACGCGGACACGTTAGTGAAACTTTGTATCATAAAAGCTGCAAAGCATCTTCAGGCGGGATGCAAGAAAAACTCTTCGGAGTACCATCAAAAAGATGCCACAAGAAATGAGTTCAAAAAGTCCAACAACTGTCACCATAGAATAAAACATGGAGAACATAATGTTGCATAAACCGGGATGTCATTACGTCACCTGAATGCAAGAAGTAGATAACTAGATTTTTTTTGTTTTTGAGATATCTACGTTATTTGCTACCTTGATTTCATGATCAGCTGCCACCTATCTGGTATAGCTTTATTGGAAATAGATTGCAAAAAAGTCGTTTTGAAAAAAGCAAAATGTTTTTCTGCTGATATCTCAAAAGCGTGGAAAGTGAAGTTACGCACTTTATGCATTCAGGTGAAAACGACTTAAATTAAGAAAACCGTCTTATTTTCATATGGATCAAAACCTTATAACTTAACTGCATTGGGTATGTGCAGTGAATGTGCAGCAACGACATGTTTCAAATGTCATCCCATTATCCTGATTGCTATAGATAACCGGTCCCATAGGGGATACTATTAAAGTGCGCAATGTGCCATCGTAAGCAGTTGAACCCAATGTTTGTTGGTAGGTAGCGTGAGATCCTTTACGAAAGTATAGTGTGAACATGAAATAATTTGGCCCATAAACATAGAATTTGTTAATAGCATGAAAACAGGGGTCCCAGGATATTTAAACATTTTGCTTATGAGCAAATAAGACACTAGCCCTACCCTTCAGGTCCGAAATCGTTTAAGAATATTGACCAAAAACAGCCGTTATTTTTGTTTTATTTTGTATATTAAATAGCTGACCCGGCAAATGTTGTTTTGCCACATAAATTATTTCTAGTGAATATTTTGGTTACTAAATAAAAAAAACACATGAGAAGACTGCAATACGCTGTGCAATTCATTGAACATCCTATCCCATTCAATCCTCAAATTAAAACATGTCCAAAAGGTGGGCGTGGCTAAAATCCATCTGCGCAAATTTATAGTCAATCGATGTTTAAGGGTTTAACTCCACACTAGTTATGAGGTACTTTAATTTAAGAGCTTGCTTTAACTTACAGTACTTTTCCACCGAGTCGTAATGCGTAATTTCAGTGAAATTCGTGATTGCAGCCGAAATGCAAAGCATTCCGCCATATACACCCTTATTCCAACAGTCGTTTAAGGACAAGTCACAAAACGACAATGTTCTACTCGGCATTACAGCAGGCGTTTTATGAGTCGTTTTACGTCATTAAACGCTAGATGTCGTTTTAGTTCAATTGGTACTTAATTTCTTGTTCGACTTCGTATTCTATTAGGCGTTTTATAGCGTTTTCGATTCGGATTTTCAGATTTACTCTCAGATTTCAGATTTTACCCGTCCCAATCGAACATTAAAGAGGTTACTCTGGTATTCTGTGTGTGTTATTTGACAGCTTATTGTTTATCTTTAGGCCGCAATTATAGCTATTAGCTATCAATGTAAACCATCATTTGAAATTTTCTTTTACTCATTGCGGCTTTTTTATAAACTCAACCATTGGCGAGTTGGTGTCAAAACAAAGCTTATTTTAGAACATGATTATCCAAAAATATTTTAATTTCTAATTATAGTTTTTCCTGAAAATCACTTTTTAATCATCAAACTGCGAAATGCAAACTTCAAATTGACATATTAAGTCAGATGTTAAATGTTTTTGTGTTGGTGCAATGTTGGTGTAAATCTGACTTGGAATCCAGATTCTTCAAAAGTACTCTAGAGTAAAAAAAAGAGTGCTTATTGTATCCCAATCGAAAACGAAAAAATAGGTCTAGAGTAAAAAAAGTGCTCTAGAGTATAAAAAGTGTGCTTTTTGTATCCCAATCGAAAACGCTATTAGTCTCACAAAACGACAACTTAAACGTCATTTCTTGTCGTTGAGAAATTTGTAGACGCCAAGTAACTAGTAAAAATCGCTTTAAAATGTGAGTTTTGTTTATATTTTCAACTTTTTATTATAATTATAAGTTATTTTGTTATTTATTTGTCTTCAAGGGTGAAAATAAAGAATCCACAACAGATGAAACGCCTGGTAGAGTTGATGGAAAAGTAGCCTCATTTGGCAATACATTTTAAAAGGGATGTCCCACATTAGAAATATTTAAAACTAGAGGGAAAGACGTTGCTGGAGTGTTAAACGGTTTTGGACCACCGATAAGAGAAAAAAAGAATGGCAAAAAGTATACATATCATTTGCTAGACATTTTTTTTTTAGATTTTGATCTTATACTTCTGCTTATTCTCATGAAATCTCTTTTGTTGATTTCACTTCACTAATCCACGATAGAAAATCAGAATGGTGCTCATATTTGCATTTAGGAATTTAGTAATAATCAAAATAAAGTAAAAGCAGAGAAAATAAACTTACGAATGTAGGTAATATAAATAATAAATGAATGTTAATTTCAAATTACAAATTGCCTATCTGTACCGACACTTAAACGACACTAATAGTGCTTACACACCGAATCATAAACTGAGTTTTTGGCAAAAAGTTTAGTAAACCACTGGATGCTTTCACATCGAACTCTGACCAGGTTTCGTTTGACATTTCAATCAGCTGTGAATTGTGATTTATGTGTGAAAATATAGTAATTGAATAATAAAATGAATTCTAATATAATCAAACTAATATTAGCATTTGAAGTTCAAAATGAAAAAAATCTAAAGATTTTGACAACAGTTTTTGACTCTCAAGCCCGCCGCTACGAAAAAAACGCAAACAAATGCTTATGCAAATTTTGAAACTGTTTGTTTTTTTCTTTTCAATATCCATTTTAACTATACAAAATTAAAATGGATAATGGATATGAAGAAAATTTTTCTGAGACCTGAAAAAAAAAACATTTGTTTTGACAGCGAGTTCATCAGCTGTTTTGTGGGACGTGTGGAACACGTGTAGAATGAATGAAAAGGTGTGTTCTTTCCAACAACCTTCAACGAGATGACGTCTGCGAAGTGATTATGAGAAGGTTACGTCGTAACCTACTAGGTTTTGAGAACTGAACATGTATGGGAAAACTCGGTTTTCGATTAAGGTTTCAGGTGTTTTTGCGAAAACTCAGTTTTTGGTTCGGTGTGAATGCACTATAAAATGAATCGACTCAAAAAACACCATTTGTCGTTTAATAAAAACGCCATGTGGAATAAGGGTGACTATTTCAAATGACGCCCAACCGAGTTATGTCGAATCAAACATTACCTTTTTCTCCTGCAAAAACCAGTTTTTTTTCTCCCAGAAATGCCAACTGCTCTGTAATTTGTTTTGGAAAAATCGTTCGGAAAACAAATTTAAGTTTAAGAAGAAAATGCATAAACTTTTAATAATTAATGAACAATCGTATAATGTCCTATTGCTTTTTCTTTTCAAAACGCTTCTGAAAATGTCATATCTTCGGATAAGCTTTTCTTGGCAGTTGATAGTACCCGGATGTTTTGTCAGATCATAGCAAGAGGAGATCCAGTGAAAAAAAAATTGTTTTGACAGTTGGAATCCGTTTATTTTTGGTGGGAACACTATTTTCAAATGTTGAATTTTGTTAATGAAATGACGATTTTCGGTCCGGTGGAAACGTACTATTGTTTTCAATAATAGACACTTTAACGTGGCGCTAATTAGTGTATGCTAATGAACATTCCTCTAAGAACTCTAAGTCAAACTCACCTAAAAGGTTCAGTTCTGACAATCAAACAAACCCAATTTCAGTAAACAATCTCAAACGCACATAAAAGTGACAATCAAAAGAATTTTATCTGTTTTTGCGTTTGCCGGCTTTAAAAAAAAATTCTTAATGAAATGGTGACTAGCTATAGGAATAGGAAGCCCATGGTTATTTACAGGAACATCATTATTGAAATTTTCAATCAGGAACTGCACGGTTTTGTCGAATGTGTATCGGCAGTAAAATTCTCCATCATCAAGGTCGTCAAAAGGATTCGAAGGACTTTTATAAACTTTAGGTTTTCTTATAAACTCATAATCAAAAACTTCTTCTTCCGAAAACATTTTAACGGATTTGGTTGACCGAAAATTACATATGACATAACGCTAACTCTTCATTAAATATTTAAAGTGAGGTTTCGGTTGCTTTAACTTTAATGCGAGTGACAACGCTTAAGTACAATTTTTGACGAATGTAATTCAAAACGCGTTAGTACGCGGTTAAATAATTTTAAAGTGTAATTGTGACTATAAATTTGCGCCACTGTCACTATATTCGGCCCTATCATGATATCCGTTCCAAAAGAAAATTCTCCGATTTTGTACGAATCGGAGAAATTTACTTCATGGTAATCGTTCCGATCAGTTTTTCGGAACATTTCTCCGACAAAGCGTAACGCACATCAGCAGTCTGCGATGTGCGATGGGTTGCATTTTTTGAATATGTTTTTGACAGCCATACGTCAATTTAGGCCTGATCCCGTACTTTTTCAGTAAAAATTAGTAAATTCTCATATTTCTTGGAGTGGGGGTAAATTATCTCAGAAAGAGACAAAATTACCAAAAAGTACGGGAACGCGTTTAAGTAAAAAACAGTAAAATTATATATTTTGTATGCCTTTTAAAGAACAAATGACATAAATCGCCTGTCAAAACAAGCGAGTTGTCACTTTTAGATAGTAATGACGTTTTCCATTGGGAAATCTTGATTTTGATCTGAAATTTGATCTTTTTGAGTGTCAATGGAACACGATTCAGATTTATTTTTTTTTGTCATTGTATTGGTGTCATTTCGTGTCTGTGAAGTTAGCGTCGGTGTAGCTGCCAACATTAAAAACATAACAAACATTTGAAAATACAGAAATTATCTTCATTTAATTCATTCAATCAATTTAATAGTTCACTGTTCACTTTCTTTTCTGTGTCTATATCCATTACATCACATTACATTACATCAAAATCAAAATGAAAATCACTCTTGTCAAACTGACAGCTATCATTTGCATTGGTATTGGTGAATCTGCCGAAAGATTTGCAAAATTGATCTCTGATCAAAAAAATCAATTTTTTCGCCCAATGGAACACAACAACTGTCAAAATCGGTCTTCAGATCAAAAAAAAATTGATTTTTTTCCCAATGGAAAACGCCATAACTGACAGTTTACTGATTTTTTCCAACAGCAATTTCTGCAGTAAATTTTTTACAGATTTTTATGCAGGGGTAGTTTTTTGCTCTCTCGTGAGCTGTCTCTTTTACTTATTTTTGCGTACAGGAACGGCAATAAGTAAAAATCAGTAAAAATCAGTAAGAATCAGTAAATATTATTTTGTACGGGAAAAGACATTTTATCTGCTATGGTCTCCGACAACTGTTCGACGCGGAAATATTTTTAAGTGAACATGTAAGCAATAAAATAATTTTATTGATGTTTTTGTTGAAAACTGGTGAGAAAAATTTAAATCAAAATAACAAGCACCAAAAATATGAGCGCTTGGTTGTGTTGAAGTATGAGAAACCCGAAGTACGTAGGCGCAGCTCGGAATTTCACCAAGGGGACACCAGAAAAGGTTGCTGATGTTTGCTTATGTCAAATGAATGCGTTGATGCCCTTTCGGAAAACGGATACTATGATTGAATATTCAGTCTTCGACTGGATTTGCGTTGCGTAGAAAATTACTCTCCGAACGGATACCGCGATAGGGCCAATTGTATTGCTCAGAGAGTTTATCTAAATCTTTTTAATGGTTTGACAAAAAAAAACGTTTTTCTTTTGCATATGCTATAGGGTAGGGATTTAAAGGAACTCAGTGCACTCTTAGGGCCTTGATAGATCCTGGTTATGAGGCCACCTTCATCATTGAAAACGTCACACAACTCCTCCCTCAATCTGAAAAGGAACAAAATATCAGCCAATGATACAGGTTTAGGACAAACGTCAACTGGGATCGTTAATTCCTCATTCTCGATGGACATCAAGGCATTTGTATTACCGCAGCTAACTTCAATGTTACCAACTCATCCGTTGCAAGGAAATAAGTTTCGTCATCTGTCGGAACTTTAGTTAGCGGATATCATCTTCCAGGAAAGATTGACCTCTTGGTTGGGACTGATGTCTATTGTTCCATCGTTCTGGAAGGCGTAGTAAAGGGTCAGGAGGGGTCTCCAGTCGCACAACAGACCGAATTAGGGTGGATACTCACCGGAATGAACCAATCCATTCCAAACACTTAATGTTTTACAGTCCAAAACCATTTTAATTCCTTGGAGGGCTCAGTGGCGCGATGGTTAGTGCGATGAACTGCCGCGCAGGAGGTCTGGGTTCGATTCCCAGCCGTAGCAACACCTAAATGATTTTTCACTGGCCCTCCTCTCGTGATAATCTGACAAATCATCCGAGTAGTATCAATTGTCAAGAATAGCATATCTCAACTTAGCCGTTCGGAGTCGGCATAAAACAGGAGGTCCCGCCATCGTGCAAGAAGTACACACGCACACATGAATGGTTGTGAGAAAGCTAGGCCCTTGGGTACTAACGAGCCTGTTGCGCCAAAAATTTGTATTTTATTTATTTTGGATGCACAACTCAAGCGCTTCTGGGAAATTGAGGAGGATCTCGATGACAGGACGTTAACACAGGAAGAACAGAAATGCCAATCAACAACATTTCCTTAAAACAAGACTGCGTAGACAAGATGGCAAATACGAAGTGCGATTGCCGTTCAAGGATGGAATTCGCCCAATGTTCGGGAACTCAAAAAAGGCAGCCATGGCAAGATTTTTCCAAATGGAACGACGATTGGCAACAAATCAAGTTTTGCACAAATCATATTCTACATGCATAAATAAATATGCGGGCATAGGTCACATGAAGAAAACGGCCCCAAAAAGTGGGCGTGGGTTAAGATGATCTAAAGATAAAATGGTCACATTAATATAACCAATGTTTTTGCGTAGACATTTTTTTCCGAATTTGTTTAAAATTTCACTAAAAATTGTTTTTTTAAAAAAACCTCTCAAAATGTGGGCGTGGCAAAAACTTTATGTAAACGAATTATTATGTTATTCAGACAATTTTTCATTCAGACTCTTAACCGTTTGTCCAAAAACAACGTTTTTGGGAAAAGTGAGCGGATTTTAAAAATGTTCACTTGTTCTGCTGGGAGCAACGAAGAGAGTTGTACCAGATTTCAACATTCCATCTCAAAATTGAAGGCCCAAATACTGGTTCCGTACGGATTGCCGACTCATCTAACGATTTTGAGTCGATCCATGTACTTTTAGGTGTATCTATCTAAATTATTTCTCTATGTTACGGGATATGAATTCCAAATGAATTTCAGATAAATGTGTTTGAATGTTTTAATGATCGATAAAATAGATCGAATGTGATCGATAAAATAGAAGGATCGTTTATCGATCTCAAAGAAATCGAACGTAGGTATACATAAATCAAAAGTTGTTGTGTGTCGCAGTTCTGATCTAAAAATTTCCTGGAACCGATTTCGGATGCACCTGCACTGGGCCGGTTACCTCAAGTACGACGAGAGTGGACACAACTTATTAGCCATTGATAGTCGATTTCACGTGGATATCGGGCATATACGTGAACGTTGGCCGTAGTTGGCGTTGCGCCGTGGGAAATGGTCTTCCCAAGCCCGAGTATGCGTTGACGTTCCATTCTTTGATGAAGATCAAACGGATATGTTTTGATTGGATCTATGACAGAAAGAGGAATTGTGTGCTGTGGACAGAGACCGTAGTGCCACTTATAATTATCCGTGCGAAAACCATGGAGTGCCTAAATCTTAGCCGCAAACGGATATCGTTTGTCCTTCTGTCAAAATAATAGTAAGTTGAAAGCTTTTGAATTCAATTGGCACGTCTGTAGGAATCATTGGAATACGGCTCGGAATTCCCCATTCAAAATGGTGGATTCGGTAATGTTTTTCATTAATTTCTTAATGACCAATGTGCCATTGCACATGAACCCGTGGTGGGTCCAAATTCCGAAGTAAAATAACCAGAGATCCAACTTTAAAATTTCATACAAGGTGTAGTGGCATGCCTAGCATATCCAGTGATTTGCTGCCAAAATGCACCTTTCTGCCTTTCTGTGTGCGTACATCGGGAAATATGGACAACAACTATTCCGTCACCGATAACTGACAATTGTTTCGAGAATGTGTTGATAATTTTGCATTATTTGAGCACTTTAGCCCTCGACAATTGTTTATTTTTTTATGTTGCACACTTCATCTGCAGCTGAAATGCAGCAGTTGAATGAGCTGTTCTGGCTCCATCGAATAAAGTTGCTGCAATGCCAGATTATGAAAAGGACAATGCGATGCCAGTATTTGATCGCATTTCGCCGAGAATTAGCGAAATTAGAAATGTTTTGCTAGTACCACCTGATGCATCAAAAAAATTGTCACAACGTAACGTAAACATAAACGTCATCTATCATAAAGATGGCGTCGTAAATAAGAGATAGGAAACTTTCCAGGTCTTAACGTTTTACCTACAAGCTAATCCTGCAAATTTTCCAGGATTTTGACACATAAATTGATCACCACGGTCCAACCAGATACACACATTCCTTGTTTCACACAAACTTGTTTGGCGCCCAGCTAATTTATGTGTCAAAACGACACGTAAGAAATCGGGTGATAAAGGGGAAGACGTACGAAAGTTCCCTATCTCTTCCTTACTCGATCTCTGCTAAAATCGCTCCGTACAAAATGTATGGGAAAATGAATTTTCTTCATAATTTTTTTTCTGGGATTTTTAGGGAATTTTCTTGGGTAGGTATTCTTCTTATTTGGTGCGAATCATCGGAATCGGTCCAAGCTGACAGTTTGGGGTCAGTCATAAGTCTTTCAACAGAAAACATCGAAGCAGTTTGATAGAGTATTGCTGCGAGTCCAGAAACAACGATTCGGCTATTCAAGAAGCTCCCTACAACTAATTCTCACGAAAGACTTGAAAGTTCATGCTTACAAATTTCAATTGACTCAAGAACTGAAGACTACTGACCGTGCAGCGCGAAGAGAGTTCGTTGAATGAATTTTGGAACAACAACAAGTGAATGCTGAAATCATCTTCAGTGATGAAGCTCATTTTTTTCTTGATGGCTTCGTAAACGTCAAAATTGTTGCATTTGGGGTTCAGAAAACCCACGAGTAATTGTTGATGCTATTGTTGGTGATATTCATAACCAAAACCAAAATACCCGGTTTCACCCTTACCCCGTCTAAATGGCCATTCACACTATCTTCCAGCGCTAGATATTTGGGTATCATGCTTAACCCAAAACTTAACTGGATACCCAACATCGAACATAGAGTAATGAAGGCGTTTGTTGCCTTCTATGTTTGCAGCAAAACCTTTGGAAGGAAATGGGGACGTCCAATTCCGGCGTCGCCGGATCCCCTTACTGTGCTATTGCATCTCTTGCCTTTCGACCTACACATTAAAGATACCGCTTTATGCAGCTCAGAAAGACTCAAGGAGTCAGGATGCTGGACTGCCACAGTAATATCCTGGACCAAACGGCATGGTCACATTTCCGACAGACAACATCACACCTACACTAAGCTTCAAGAAAGGCTTCCACTTAGGTTTTTCTACCAGAGCTCAGTGGAAGAGGAACGAAGAAGTAAGAGATTTCGATACGGTCGTCTACACAGATATATCTAATATGAACTGTGGTGTGGGGTCCGGAGTTTACTCGGAATCAGCGAAAATATCAGTATTATACCGCTTACCGGATTTTGCCAGCGTATTCCAGACGGAAGTACTGGCTATCCGAGAGGCTTGCACGCAGCACGCTACTGGGGCGTGAGACTACGGAAAAGCAAAATATTGCTATGCTCATAGATATCCAAGCGGCCATAAAGTCATCAACTCGGCTACCATATCCTCCAAACTGGTACACGAACTCCGGAACGAACTTTCTCACCTTGGCGAACGCTTCAGGTTCACATTTCTCTGGGTTCCAGGGCAGAGTGACATTGAACATTGTGCAGACGAGCTGGCCAGGCAAGGCTCAGCTCTTCACGGCTCACTTGCGTCAAGGGTATAATATACTCATACTTCCTAAAAAAGGACGACTCCAAATCAAGAAGGTTAACAAATTGCGTCATATCGAGGACGATATGGCCCACCTACGAAAAAAACAGAACCAACAATCTACTAAATAGAACCCGCCCAGATATCGCAAGAATTATGGCGATAGTCACGGGGCACTGGCCAATTAGAGACCATGCGGCCAAACTAGGGATCCCATATACCCCTCAATGCCGCAGTAGCGGGAACTCAAATAAGAGAGAAACCCTCTTCCACTTCATCTGCAAATGTCCGGCACTAGCAAGATCCAGATTGCGTGCGTTAGACCAACCATTTTTCGACCACCTTAATGACATCTCGGGTAAAAGGATACTAAACCTCTGATGCTGGAGCTAGAGACCGCCTGTATCCCATCTACAACAACATTACAACAATCACAATAACCTCAGAGACTGGAGCTAGAGACCGCCTGTATCACATCCACAACAACATTACAACAATCATAATAAAGGTACTTGGGTTCATGCCGAACCGCCACTTCTACCTACCTACCCTACCCCTCCTTGCACTATAACACTCCTACACCCTTTGTGACTTGAAACTTGACAACAACACCGATACTAAAACTCCATTAGTCTATATGAGGCGACAAAACATTAACTCCCGTATTAATAAACTCTGATTGGCTAATCAATGGCTAACTTGACCGTTTTCCCCATAAGAAATACTCGCGTAAATGTCAAAAGTTAGTCACTGATTAGCTAATCACCGTTTATACATGAGGTCCTATTTCAAATCATTTAAACAGGGTTTTTCAACAGGGACGCTACAAAAGTAGAACGACAGGGACAGCAAACGACGCCATATTTCTTGCCGCTCTTTTGACATTTCTCGTCAGTAAGGTTTGCCATTTCATGATAGAAAGATATACGAGCCAACAACGAGTCGAAATTATTAAAATTTACTACCGAAATTCGGAGTCAGTGGCCTCAACGTTAAGAGCGCCACGTCCAATTTATGGTCGTCAAAATCGTCCTAGCAGATCAACAATTGAGCGTCTAGTCGAAAAATTTGAATCCACAGGCACAGTACAAAATGCTCCCGTGCCAGTGAGACGAAGAAGTGCCCGTAGTGTCGAGAATATTGCTGCCGCTGAGGCTTCAGCTGAAGAAAGCCCAAATGTGTCTCTCACACGTAGCTCTCAAGCGTTGGGCATCTCTGTGACGTCGTTGAAGCGAATTTTGCGAAAAGATCTTGGCCTACATCCTTACAAGATTAAATTGACGCAAGAACTGAAGCTACCAGAAGCGTCGTATATTCGTGAATTGGGCTGAGCAACAACTTGAAATGATTCGGATTTTCGTGGAAAAATCATCTTCAGCGATGAGGCTCATTTCTGGCTGAATGGCTTCGTCAATAAACAAAATATGCGGTATTGGTCAGACAGCAATCCACACGTACTCCATGAGTCATCATTGCATCCCGAAAAAAATACGGTTTGGTGTGGTTTATGGGCCGGCGGCGTCATTGTGCCGTACTTCTTCCGTGATGATCAAGACCGGCACGAATATTTTTGGAGGACATGTGGTTCCAACAGGACGACGCAACAAACCACACAGCGAATGTCACAATCAATTTATTGGAAACCAAGTTTGGAGAACGTGTTATCTCACGAAATGATTCAGACGTTTGGCCGCCTCGGTCGTGCGATTTGACGCCGTTAGACTATTTCCTGTGGGGCTACGTCAAGTCTATGGTCTATGCCAACAAGCCAGCGATGATTGATGAACCACGTACAAATATCGAACGTGAAATTGCAGCAGTATCGGCCGATTTATGCTTGAAAACCGTCGAAAATTGGGTTCTGCAAGCGTGCCCGTGGTGGCCATGCAATAGAAATCGAGTTTCATACATAATGCCATCGAACGTACTTTCACAGGAATAAAGAATTTCATTGATATCCAAAACCGTTTTTGTTTTATTAAAAAAAAAACTTTTGTAGCGCTCTTATTGAAAAACCCGATATAACCGCTTAACAATCTTCAATTCTCATGTAGGGTAGAGTCGCCTATTCTCGAACAGTTTACAGACTTTGAATAATGGATAAAATAAAAAATGCTTAGAATAGTCCTAGAAATATAGTTTTGATTTTATTTTAAAGAAAAATTCAAATATTCTTAAACCTCATATAGCTAGTTGATTTTATTAATTATTACAATTTATTAACCAATCAAAAAACTATGAAAACCAACCAATTTCCCATATTTTCGAACACTTGTTTCCTAAAGCCGAACAACAGGTTTCCTCTTTTCGAACACTTTTATCATACTTATAAGTTTGTCTAAAATATTAATTTTAAATAGGTAGGTAGGTAGATGCAGTGCAATAACACCCGCGGAAATAAGCCTCATGGGTCTTAATTCCCAAAAAAAGAGAAATAGCTCACACGCAGTGGTTAATTCCTTTTGCTCGTGGGGTTTGTTTCCTTTACATACAATCAACCTCGCACGCAACCCAAATCCAACAGTGAGCCCAAGCAGGGGGGTTTCAGGGGGACAGGATGCCCCTCCAAAGTCACAATTGCATATATGCAAAGCGTGAACCCTCCTGGGTAGGCTCACTGTTGTATTTATGATGGGTGGGAAATTGGATGTATTCAAAGTCTGAGTACGAATTGCCAATTTCAAATGGCCTTAACTCCTGCGGGTGTTAATACTTTTTCTGGCGGGGCTTAGTTCCATTTCGATAAGGAAATAAGCTCCGTGGGGGCTATATCCTTTTACTTTGGAATAAAGCCCCATGGGGCTTATTTCCGCAGGGGTTATTTCACTGCTCCAGGTGGGTAAGTAGGAGTTGGAAAGAATTTTGCAAAAGTTGTGCATTGTTCCGGTTGTCCGAGTGGATGATGGATGATGACTTCAAAAAGTAGAAGCAGAAAGCAAGATCTGCATATTGAGTTCTTGATATTTTCTTGAAATCATAGGGGCAAACCTCAGGCAGCCACTCTATCTTTAAATTTATGCTCGAACATAGTCGGACAATATGTTTTTTCATCTCCATGAATAATCACAGAGATTTCAAAAGCAGAAGATACGAAGGTGAAGCTTTCAGTGGACCGGATTATCGATATCTTCTTTTTCATCAACACAACTTTTGAAGAAGTCATTTGCATAAGGTCCTAAAACAGGTCCTCTCCCGACATTCTCCCATCACAATGAAGGGGGCTTCCTGTTTAACGCCGAATCTGAACTATTAGGGCGCTATTGTATCCAAGTCCAAATCCAGATCTCTTTAGAAACCTAGCACAATTGTCGCCATAGGGATTGGGGCTGCAATAAAGCAAATGCTTGGGGAAACATATTATGTAGTTTATCTGTTATGTTTCCATTTTCTGTCTTGTTTCCTCCTTCTCCCACTTATTTTCCAGCTAGTTCTCGTGGTAGTCCTTCTGTCCTTGACTTATTTATTACCAATGTGCCCCGTTTAGTAACTCAACCTATGTCTTTAAGCGAACTCAGCTCTGACCACAACCCCGTTGTTTGTCGACTCCTATGGTCGGGTGAAAAACAAGTGCAATACATACAAGATTTTAAGAATGCTAACTGGACACGTTTTCATTCTGAAATTAAGCGAAGATTGCGTGTGGTTCAAATGAATATTGATAATATTTTGTCGAAGGATGATGTCGATTCTGTTGTCAGTAAATTTTCAGAAATTATTCTTAGTTCGGTGGACCAATCAGTGCCAAAAATAACAAAACAAATTCGTCTTAAAAAGTTACCCCCCCCCCCCCCCCCCCTCCCCCACTATCTTAGAGCTGATTAAGTTACGTAACACTAGCAGAAGACATTGGCAAAAATATCGCCAGCCCATATTTCGACACCAAATGCTCTATTTAAAAAAACAAGTGTCCATCCAGATTTCTCAACACCGAAACGCGGAATGGAATCACAAACTGAATTCCTTGGACAAAAATTCAAAACCGTTCTGGAACATCATTAAGGTAACAAAAACTAAAAACAGGCAAATACCGTTTCTTAAAAATGCATCCAATTCCTTTTTTACGGAGATTGAAAAAGCAAATGCAATTGCCGTTAGCTTTGCAAATAACCATGTTGTTTCCCAACATCTAGGTGATACATATACAAATAATCTCGTTAGAAATACAGTTCAAGCCTTCACTTCTGCAAATTACAATTGCGTATCTAATATACAAATCAATGACGAGGACGTTGAATTTATTGTCAACAATCTGCGCATTAAGAAAGTAGGAGGCATTGATAATATAAGAAATTTGTATATAAAACAACTACCTAAAGTAGGTATCAAATTTATTGCTTTTATAATAAACTCGTGTATTAAATTACAATATTTCCCTGATGCATGGAAAAAAGCTAAAGTGGTACCAATACTTAAAGCTGGTAAACAACCAAATAGTCCAGAAAGCTATAGGCATATAAGCAATTTAAGTAAATTATATGAAAAGGTTATCAAGGAAAGTATTATCAAGTTCATCAACGAGCACAATATTTATCCTAAGGAACAATTTGGCTTCAGAAGATTCCACAATACGTCACATCAGGTCCTACGAATTTGCAATTATGTAAAATGCAAACGTTCGCAAGGCAAATCAACTGGAATGATTTTACTAGACATAGAAAAAGCTTTTGATTCTGTCTGGCATGAGGGCCTTATTTACAAAATGATTAATTTTAACTTCGCCCCATTTCTGTGTAAAGTAGTTCTGTCTTTCTTGTCTAATCGTTTTTTTAATGTTCACGTAAATGGCAGCGTTTCTAGTTCAGTTGTGTTGAGTGCAGGTGTACCACAGGGCTCTGTCCTCGGACCGGTCCTTTACAATATTTACACGTCCGATTTTCCGAACTTTTCAAACTGTGACGTAGCTATTTTCGCAGACGACACTGCTGTATATTCATCCCATCAATTCGCTCTCAATATTGAGAGGAATTTAAAAGATGGCATGGATGTACTGGTGAAATATTATAGCAAGTGGAAAATTAAGCTTAATGAAGGGAAAACGCAAGCGATCTTTTTCACACGAAAAATAAAAGCTTGTGCTCTTCCCAGCAGCCAAATCACGATCAATGGGTGCAATATAAATTGGGAGCCTTCGGTTAGATACTTGGGTGTTTATTTGGACACTAAACTTACATTTAAGACACACGTTAGTAAAACACTACAAAAAATCGGAATAGCAACTAATAATCTGCCCTAGCGAGGTATCCGTCGGAGCGGAACATTTTCCGCAACGCATACTTCGTCGGAGATTCAAATTCCATTTGAGGTATGTGTCATCGGAAAGAAATACTACACAAATGCGACGACGCACAGCGGCTCTATGTTTTGACATGCGACAGATTTAGGATTCTAATAGAGATGTGCAAAATATATCATTATATCGATATGTCGATATGACTTCCGATATTTTACATATATAAACACAAAAGGAGCTCTAAATCATCATATATCTATATGGGGAGGTGAATTAAATAGATTCTAAAAAGGAAGAATGCTAATGTGCAAATAAATTGTACGCTGGCGTTTACTAGAAATAAAAATAGACATACCAATATTCCTTTTCAAAATGTATCGAATCGGTAAATATCGATATATATTTCGAAAACCACATCTCTAACTTATTCAAACTGACATTACCGAGTTGTCAAAAAAAAAATCAACACAACAAATGACAAATAAGATGAAGTTTTAAATTTAATTGATTGTTTCCATTTTTGTCTATATGGACCACAACCTGTGCCCGAACATTATTTTTTATTTGCAGTCACCCTTAGTGTAATTTTGCGCAATGTCGGGTTTTTGCTGCATCATGTTGACCTGAAGCTCGTACTGTTGAGGGGTGGTTTTTTCCTTTAAGCTCGCCCTGGAAACACAAATTCAAACGATGATCATGAAAATTGCATAAATAAATAGTTTTGTATAATTACATACATTTTCCTATCACTCCACTTCACTTCGTAAACAAATTCCGCGAAGAATTTGTGTCGGAGGAAATCGGAAAAATAATTGCACTTAGCTGTCAAAAATTGAACAAAAAATGCACCTGAACGCACTTCAACGCAATTCGCTGGGATGCGTTACGAAATGTCGGAGAAATATTCCGAACAGATTTTCGGAAGAATACCTCGAAGCAAAAATCATCGGAATCGTACAAAATCGGAGAATTTTCCGCTCCGACGGATACCTCGCTAGGGCCGAATATGTTGTATCCATTTATAAATCGAAAGTCATTACTTTCAATGGAAAACAAAATTATCCTACACAAATTGATTTTTCAGGCAATTCTATTGTACGGTTGCCAAGTATGGGGTGACGCTGCTGTCTGTCATATTAAAACGTTGCAAATTTCGCAAAATAAATTGTTGAAAATGATGCTCAATTTGCCATGGAGGTATTCAACTCTAGACCTCCATGAAAAGGCGAATGTTGAATTGATCTCTCATAGAATCCAAAAACTCAAACATTTTTACTAAGATGTAGCTTTTCTGATAATCCCCTTGTAAACCAATTGAATACTTAGTGTATCTAGTGTTATTTGTTTTATATTTTTCTAAGTGTATTTTTCTTTCTTCATGTTATCTCGAACCTTATTTGTTATTTATTTATTATTATTATTTTTTTTTTTTTATTTATTTATTCCTTTTTACTTATGTGTTAATTTATTTATTTATATTTTATTTAGTAATTTATTTATTTATTTATTTATCTATGTATCTATTTATTTATTTTTTTTTAATTATTTATTTATTTATTTGTTTATCTATTTATTTGATTATTTATTTAATTATTTATTTATTGTTTATTTATTATATAGTTTTTGATTGTGTTAATTTAATAAAATGTTTTGATATTTTTTTAATTTTGTTATTTATTATTACTTACCTATTTATTCATTTGTTCATTTATTATTTTTAAGAACAATCTAGTCAATTATTTTTTTTTATATATTTATTTAACTTGTTTTTAGTTTTTCTTTTTTGTTTTCTCTTTTGTTTTTTTTTTTTTCGTTTGTATTGGGGTTTTTTGTATTTTTGCCTCAAAGTTAATTTCTTATCTAAAATTTATAATTAAATTAAATCAAATATATCCTAATAGAAAGATAATTATCATTATCAAATTATTATATTGTAAAATGTGCGGTTACAAACTACCTATGTAAATTTTCCTATACAAAATAAACTATCTATCTATCTATCTATCTTTAGAAACCTAGCACAATATACCCCAAATCCAACTGAGGATTGTTCTGATAATCGCAAGTTTTAGCCTAGAAGTTTGCTGTTATGCCAAGACAAGATATGCTCCTGGAAATTTATTCTGGAGTTTTACCTAGTAATGGTATCATTGTGGAATGGCCATTCTGTATTTTTTATGACTATTGGACGAACAAAGTCGAATGGCCGAGTTAGTAACAATTTGATAGCCTTAAATATCAATGGGCAGCAGGTGCAACAGAACAGTCCTGCGGAGCAAGAAAACTCGCAAGTGCCTTAAGTTTTATTACAGATTTTTCTAATGAGAGCTTGGGTGTTTGAAAGTATTTCTGAAAGATAACACAAAATTAAATTCTTATACAGTAGATAAGAGTAAATTTTAAGCCCCTATTGTATCCAAATTTTACATTTCAGGATCACAAAGGAGTTCATGAGTTAAAACTATCTTCATAAAATGTTTCTTTAATCGTCAAATCACAGACGATTATTGAGCGATTGCTCATGACTCCCCCTGGATATGAACGTATCTAAAAACCTCGCTCATTTGGCCGATATGTGATTCATCGGGTGTGCTGTCAAATATAATGCCAAAGTAGGTACCTATATATTTGTTTTTGAGAATGCATTATTGCAACCTATTAAATGAAAATAGTTAAAATATTGGGTGATCGAGTATAGGAAACCACAAAACGGCCAGTTTCCTTATTTCAAACACCGACGAATATGGGGTTCGAAAATAGGAACACTAATTGTATGTGTTGTTTGTGATACAGAAAGAGAAGAAAATAATGTTTTCCAATAAGTTAAGGTAGTAAAAAAGAAAAAGAATTTTTTTCACAGTTACCTATTTGCGAACAGTTGTGTTCGGATTAGGAAACTCGGTAAAAATTAGGTTCCTTTTCTCGAACAGTCCAAAACCACTAGTTAACTTCAAGTTAAATTTGCAAAACATCATGAAATATTACAAATGAATGCACTTATATCATTAAAAACACAGTTAACAGTACTAACCCGATAAATTTTGTTCTAAAAACAACTTTTCCCAAACTTACACTGAAACTTTTTTTTTAAGAAAAACAGATCCACCACGTTCATTGAAACCTATAAGCAAACTTATAATTTTTGTTGACATAAGATACATTAGTATGAATGTGATGCTTAAGGTAATTAAAAAAGGATCGGATTAGGAAACTCGGTAAAAATTAGGTTCCTTTTCTCGAACAGTCCAAAACCACTAGTTAACTTCAATTTAAATTTGCAAAACATCATGAAATATTACAAATGAATGCACTTATATCATAAAAAAAACACAGTTTACAGTACTAACCCGATAAATTTTGTTCTAAAAACAACTTTTCCCAAACTTACACTGAAACTTTTTTTTTAAGAAAAACAGATCCACCACGTTCATTGAAACCTATAAGCAAACTTATAATTTTTGTTGACATAAGATACATTAGTATGAATGTGATGCTTAAGGTAATTAAAAAAGGAATATGCATACGTACAAGTGTGCTGTGACAAAAAGCAGAAACGGTAAACTAACGATAATATAGGTAACGACTTTTGCTAAAAGTGTTCGAGAGCTGGGGATGTTCGGAAACAGGCGACTCTACCCTACCTAACTTTAAGCTTTGTGCGGTGAAATGAATGCAAACCCTGTAATGTTCCCTTTACTTAAAAGAAAAGGCGTTGTGTTTCTTGAAGCCACGATTATTTAAAATTTACCTTAACAAATTCTTTTTAGGACGTGCCCTTTACAAATATTACACATTTAGGGCGCGATTTATCTAATTTAGTAATATTGACATTAAGATTCTCTCAATATCGACATATCTACGGCCTCTTTAAATCTTGAAAACCTTACTTTTTTACTTCTCCACAGTACCGACGTTCCCTTAAATACCCACATACACCACAAATTGCCGTAACAGTTTATTTCGCATAGGTATCCATTAAGGTAATAACCTCCAAGTGACCAAGACGTAGTGTCGGTATCTATACATTTGCACAGTATCATCTTTCCGACTCGCATGCAAATTAAGTTCGAAAACAGTAATCCAACTCCCACAATGTTTACACTTCATCAACTTTGAATACTCACTCTGTGTAGAAGAACACTCCAGTGGGCGAAATGAAAATCCCCGATCCAATAATCGTTCCGACAATGATAGCCACTCCATTCATCAAGGTTAGCTTTCGTTTAAGTACAATTTTATCGGTGCCTTCATCATCACCCGCATTGCCAAGAGATTCCTTCCTGGAGACGTTATCACTTGCCACTGTGCCATTCCTCGCGGAAACTGATAGAGGAACAGTCTCGACATGTTTATCAACTTGTTTAGGCATTGTGCTTGACACGAAAGGCCCTCCGCCGATGCACGAAACCACTTTCCGATTACACTTCAATTAATTTGTTCTCACCTCGACAGAACTTTTCACTTTAAACGGAAACGCAATGTCCCTTCTTTGTCTGATGCAATGTTTTGAGTGAAAAACTAATTTTTTTAAAGCCACGTTTATGTTTTTGCGCCAAAAAACGAACAATTATTTCACTTTGCCAACTAGTACAATGTTCGAGTATAGAAACTACGTTTACGTGCAAACCATTTTCACTGGATGGGCGTTATAAGTCGTTGACACAATCAAAATCTTCGATGTAAGCAATTAAATGAAAACAAAAAGTTGGACCTTATCATGACCATGCTACAAATTGGATAAAAAAAAAAAATAAGATCCGCACGAACGACTCTCTCGCCAAAACGGTCTTTTAGAACTGAGATCTGGAAATAGAATACTTTACGATTAACGTTAGCGGCTTTTACGTTTTTCGCGAATCCGCGAATGACAAAGACGTAGACGATGACGGAACCACACAGAAGCAGTATTACTTCCAAACCGATTCCAATGAAACCATACGGTTTGGATAAACAGTGTTAGAGTAGGTTGGATACATACGTATATTGGTGTAGAACGTGTGTAAAACAAGTGACGAACGAGTAAAGTTCTGAAAAGCTCTCGAAATCGATGTTTGGATAAATGCGGTGCTACTATGAGCAGTGCTGCCGTTGGGTTGGTACTTTTTTTTGTATATAATTTGCCTTTTATATGCACTAGGGGTATAGAGTACTTCGCGACAACGTCAATTTGACAACAATATCATTATTGTAGGCTGGCATATTCATTAGCGGGGGTCGAGGGGTAGTTCGGAAATAACTACCTTATTCGACTCCCGTCAACTGAATTTCCCATTATACAAATGATACGGCTGTCAGACTGATGTTGTCGCGAAGTACTCTATTAATGCAACGTCGGAAAATCATCGTTAACGTTGTAAACGTGGTAAACTTACAACGTGGTAAATGAACTGTCAAATTTTGTATGGGAAATCTTTTATAACAATATCGGAAATTTGGCACACGAATTAGTTTTGTAAACTGAGATGGTAAACGTTGTAGTCTTTTGAAATGCTATTTGGACATTTAATCAGTCACTTTCATACTTCACACTTCAACTGAATAAAATGTTCGAGAGAACAAAATAAGATAATAGAACACAAAAACCGGGCATCCATTATATAGAAAGGTAGCACTAAAGGAATGGTGTTCGACATTCTTACCGTAATATAAAAGGTCAAAACAAGATATGAAATCTGTCGGGATGAACAGGCAAAACTTGTTTTGAGTCGAGGTTGTGGCTGTTTGAAAGCTTTTTTTTTATAATCATCACGCACTAAAGGTTTCTGAATACCCTTATAGTTGTTGGGCACAGCGCGGGCATTAGGGAAATTGGGGAGGAGAAAAGAGGAGATATCGATGTGCATTGCTTTAATTTTTTGTAAATTGTAATGGGGAGGAAAAACTGAGTTTGGTAAAGCATTCCATATTCGTGTTGTTCGGTTTAGTATTGAATCTCTATATTTCATGATACGTCCGAAGATAGGCTTGAAAGTGAATTGATAAGCATTCATGGCATGGCGAGTATTACGGTTGAATGAAGGGTTGAAGGGGCGGAATGCTGCTGGCTATTTCGATTGAGCATTTTCTGTTAAAATAGCGGTAAAAAAGTGTTAGGCAGGAGATATTCCTAAGATGTTCAAGGGAGACTATAGAGTTCGCAACAATTGGATATCCTATCAATTTTATCGCATGCTTTTGTATCCTATCCAGTGGGTGCAATGAGGTTTTTGCTGCACCTGACCAGATGTGAGCGTTGAACTCAAGTTTGGGGCGCATATAGGCTTATATATTGAGGCCAGATCAGAAGGGGTGAAATATTTTTTGCATCGATTAAGGAAACCTAGACATTTCGCTGCGTTTTTAACGATTTAGAATACGTGGTCGTTCCAACGACGGTCGTTACTAACACACATACCGAACATGGAAAGTTTTTCGGTTTAGGCGATGCAAGTGTCATTCATGGATAATTACTGTAAATTTGGTTTCGCTTAGATGACAGCATTGTGTTTTGGAAGCATTAAATTCCACTCTATTGGATTTACCCCATTTAATTATGCTGTCAAGATCGGAATTTAATGAGCTTAACATATTCTGTTGCTTAGAGTCCACGTTAGAAGATGAGGGACGTGAACCTGAAAAGGAATATGAAAAGCTGAGAGTACTGTAATCAGCGAAGGAATGAATTGGATTAGAAGTTGCAGACAAGAGGTCATTAATACAAATGAGAAAGAGTGTCGGAGACAGAGCAGAGCCTTGGGGAACGCCAGCAGACCGTCCAAAAACAACTTGAATTGAACGTTTCGAAAGATAGTTTCTAATTCATAGAAGAAAAGTTTCATCGATTCCAAAAGCACGCATTTTCGACAAAAGGGCTTGATGCCAAACCCTGTCAAATGCCTTTGAAATATCAAGTGCAACGATCTTGTTTTCGCCACCAAGATGAATGGATTCCACTTTTCGGTGAGATATGTCATCAAATCCCCAGGTCCACTGTTGCTACGAAAACCGTATTGTCGGTCATTGAGGAGTTTTCGTGATTCAAGATATGAAATAAGCTGACGGTTTCCATGACCTTAGAAAGAAGGGACTTAAGTGCAATTGGTCGGTAGTTGGAGAGAAAAGAAGATTCGACTTTTTTAGGGACGGGCTAGACAAATTTTTTCCATCTACTCGGGAAAGGTCCTGATGAATAGCAAAGATATAAAAGCTTACGCAGTGATTTTGCCAGCGTGGAAGAATTATGGGGGAGATACCATCTGTGAATGTTAAGATCTAATAATACTCCCATAGAATGTTCAACGTTCTCAAGTACAGGAGGAGACTGGGCACAATCTGGTTACGTGGAACTGGTTGCAAAATGGGCAAAGAGGTGACTGCTGGAATGTCATTCTAAATGAGCCTTGGAATGGAAGATGATGTCGATTTCTTAATGTTTTTGACAAACGACCAAACATTTTTACTACCTTTGGGACATAGCAGAATTTTTTGCCTCCGCTTTTGGCCGTGGGAGAATTTGACAAGCTTTACATTCAATTACATACAAGCATTACAGTCGTTTCTGGCTCGTTTGAACTTAAGTCGGTTTTCCTCAGTAGGATTGGTCTTTTATAACCGAAAACATAACTCTTTCAGCCTAACAGCCTCTTTGCAGCTCGAGTCATACCACCCGTTTGCCTTAGGTTTGATTCTCTTTACCCGGTGAGGGATAAAGGATTTCATACCTAGGAGAATGGTGTTCGTTATCGCATCGGCAGTAGCAGCAGTGTGTTTTGAACGGGTGTACTTGTATCACAGTTAACACGTGGTGTGCAAAAATGTTATCTACTGTCGGAAGTGCGCAGCTGGTATGTCATTTAACCTAAGTGTGCGGTGTTGTCTCGTGGCGTTGACGGTTGGTTGAAGTTCGAAGAAGATGGTAGTGCTAGTGATAGTGCTTGTTATACAGCAATAAGGACGTTGGTGCACCGGCAACCCAGGAAAGTGTGGTTATGTGTTGTAGATACAATGTCTGTCAATGAGTAGATTTGGGTTCGCATTGTGTGTGACCAAGATCAAAAATTATGAAACTAATCGGTGAGCCCAGGAACGCGATATTCTTCTTTGAAAGGAATCAAATGAAAGTTGCAAGATATATTATGGGTGCGATATTTGTTAACATGTTCTGAAAAAAATTCTGTTCTCTGGGAGGTTTGAGGAGGGTAGGTGGCTGAAGTGGTTATATTCCTCCAAATTTTGAAATGACAGCTGATCGATAGTACTGGCTTTCCTGTGGCCTGACATAAATGTATTTTGCATGGTGTGGTTTTTTAGAAGGTGTGTGTTTGACGTCTGGAGTCTATAATTGGAGCTTAAATCCAAACAGGTAGATTTGATTGAGTTTTCGATGTTGAGATTCATGAAGATGAATTTTTGGAATTGGAGTGTTGGCTCCTGGAATATCGGTGTTTTACATACCGAGAAACTATCGGAAACGGCTCTGACGTTCTGGCGTTTGTGCTTTTAAATACAAATGACGGCTCTTTAAAAGGAGAGAGGTTGCAAGATGAAGATGGAAATTGGTATGTAGTCTGATTGTTTCGGATAGGGTGATGTAGACAGATTTGGTGATATTATCAGTTTTACAACGATACTTTTGGCTATGATTGCCCTTTGAATGTTTGTGTTTCTCGAGGATAGCTTTGACGGTTTTATCGAAATTGGGAGTTTTTTCCGAACGGTGAAGCGTATAGCTTTAGTTGGATTTTCTGAGTTGTTTACAATGAGTACATATATCTTCAAACAGGAGTTCAGGAGAAACGACTAATGGCGATATTTGTGTGATTATTTTGGTTTTTTGAGTAAAACTTATTTTGGGACAGTGTGAATTGGATTTTATGAAACGAAAAAGAAAATGTTCAGTTCTCGTCTGATCACCGAAATCAAGCAGAGTCGGGCGTGGTTAGTGCCTAGATGGGGGAATGCATGGGAACACCGCGTGTTGTTGGTTAATTTGTAAGAGAATGTGCCTTTGTACACAAGATGAGTTCAACTGACATAAATCTGATTTTATAGGCGAAATAGTTGGAATTCTTTAACCAGTTTGTGAGGTTGGACAAGGTTCAAAACCAATCCAAACACATTTTTTACCAATTTTGGTGTTACAAAAGTTTTATGTCATTCAGTTCTCATACGCGTTTTGTGAGTCGAACAGTCAACATCAATGTAGTTGCATATAGCTCTCACATGTCAAAAAGTATTCAAGTCAATTGACAATTTCGATAAAAAATACTAACAAAATGTATACAATTTGTTCTGCTGCCATAATCCATCATGAGCTTGGACTATGGTATAAAACCGGTTTTATTTCAGTTGAACCTTGAACTCATCTCGTGTGCGGAGGCCGAATGAGATGAGATGGAGGTGATAAACAGAGGGAGATCGATAAATTAACCAGAATAGTCTTTTATTTCTATCGCTTGTGAACTCTGACTAATTTTTTTTTATTTGAATACTCAACTTTGAGTTATAAACGTCTTCTGTTTGGCATCTGGTGTGTAGTGTCACAAATAGTTTCCATCTACATAACATGTTCAAGAAATTGAGAAGCCCCATATTATGTATTACAAAAAAAAAACGTTTGTATACCCCTACTACAATCACATGGCAACCCTATTTTTATCACAAAAATACACATCCCAACTTCCCCATTCATAAAAAAAGAGACAAGTTAAGCTCATCAAAAGCTTTCTTCCCATAGCGCATGCGTAGTGGTGCTATCACTATTTGACAATCGTTCCAATGGCGACACATGGTCCGCGTTTATATTATCTAAGAAAAATGCTAAAAACCGGATGTGCATAGTTTCTTAACATAAAAATACTTTACATAAAATCGTACTAGGTATCTTTTTGAGTGGTTGTTAATTCACGTCTTTTTCATTTTCTGTTCACTTATGCAAGCATTGCACTTTGAAAATTCACATTCGCGCACACCTTTCAAACCGGCTCTGGCAAACACGCACCACTTACTCTGCACTGCACACTGAATTTGAATATTGTTCCCATGACAGTTTTGAGTGTTGAATCACCCCACGTTTAATGTTTGGGGTGAGTTCTCTTACAAATTCGACAGCTGTCTGAAAAGCGCATGTTCTTCTTTTGTCAGTCGTTTCAAAACAAACTGAAAGCATTTACATAGTTTTGAAGTTCATTGGTAGCAAGATAAGCCGTCAGAACCTGTTCGTCACAAATGTGGGTCAAAGTCAATGTTTATGTGGTTACAAACGTTTGCAATGGATATGGGTTCTGAAATGTTATATCAATGTGAGTACACATTTTGGAAAAGTGTCACAAAATGACATATGGCACTTAGCCCATACGGTATTCACATCCAAAAACCGGTTGAGTCAGCTTTTATAATTTATTCATCGGATTTTTCTTAAAATTGACCCTGTTAATAATATTGGATAAGGCAGTGGCGTCGCAAAGTATTTTTCTTTTCTCAAAAATGCAAGAAGCATCGTTTTAAAAATATAAGAATACTTACAGCAAATTCTTAATTTGGACGGGTATACAGTTTTTCGGTCCGATAGAATAGGACGAATTGGTGGCGGAGTTGTAATTTTCATTCGCAATGACTTGGATTGCAAGCTAATACGTAAGTCTCCTCCATATAGCGCTATCGAATATTTATTTGTAGAAATTAGGTGCAACAATAACAAAATATTACTAGGATCAGTTTATCGCCCGAAAGAATACATCGATACTGCATCACTATTTTCAGTCTTAGATGAGTTATCGTTTGTGTCACCTTTCGTTATAGTAGCAGGAGATTTTAATCATGATGTGCTAAAAAGCACTGGCCTTATTGATAGAATGAAATCGCTTAATTTATTTCCTGTAAATATGACCATACGCACTATACAAAGTACAGTAGTACATTACTCGATCTGTTCTTTGTGAGTCACTCGGAAAAAATTCTTCTCCATAACAAACTTTCTGCTTCTTGTTTCTCACATCATGATTTAATTTACTTTTGAATGTTCACCACTTCACGTAGATACTAACTACAGGTACCGAGACTTTAAAAATGTTAATTTGCTGCAGTTGGAAACAGACCTGAACTATGTAACAAATATGTAACAAAATTGCGGTTAGTTTGACATTTTACGATGAATAGATTAACCCCAGAACAACGCGTGGGAATTTTGAAAATCATGGTTTGGTTTGCCAAGTTTATCGTTTGCTACGTCCATTTTACGGTCGACGATTGAGAAAGTTATTCGGAAAACGATGAATCGTTTTCGCACAACTTATACTCTAGTTGATAATACGCATTCTAAAAGAAGACAAACAGTGCGAACAAAAGATGTTTTTGACATTGTGGAGCGCAGTATTTTACATAAAAATCTACGCTACAAGCTGGATATTAACAGCTTGTGCAAGAGTTGAAACCGCGTGATCATTATAGGATCGGTAAATGGGCCGAAAACATGATTCAGCTTGAGGCCCATTTTTGCTTAAATGGTTATGTAAACACGTAAAATTGCCAAATTTGGAGTGAAAAAATTTCAGAAGCCTTTGTTGGCGAGATTCCCTTGGGTTAGATTGCAGTGGCTGTACGCAACGCTTAGACCATTGTGGTACCACATGGTCTGTCGACTTTCCCCATTTTCGTTCGCCTAATTGAACCATTGAGAGCTGACTATATAGCGGCAAGGCGAAAGGATATGCTTAGGTTATGCATCGTTAAGAGAGGTTAAGAGACGCCCTTAGGTTGGTTTAAGTCTGATGGGCTGTAGACGCTCAGGTGAGCCGTCAAACCCGCATAGGCCTACGTGCGCCCATAGCTCATAATTGTAACTGAAAAGAAAGCTGCGTTAGTAGTTATAATGAGTGATACTTAGGTGATTCTTACTGCTCCATTAGCTTCAAAGAGGTAATTGCTCCATCCCGACTTGCAGCAGAAGCTGACGATCTGTGCTATGGGGATTGTGGGTAGCTCCTTCAAGTCCTCCTAGTAGAAGTTGCCGAGCAGTTTGTTGCGGCTGTTGCTGATCGCGGAGCAGTGACGCAGTAGGTGGACGATGGACGCATTTGCTGCATAGTTGGTGCAAGTCAGTTAGGTTAATTCTATGGGAGTGTTTATATCCAGCAGATTGTGACCAGTTATAACTCTTACCGCTATAGAAATGGAAGCTCTGTTCAGAGCTATGAGCCTACCCAGGAGAGGGTGTATGCAAAGAATAAATATACATGGGGCCATGCTGTCCCCTGCAATCCCCTTGCAACCCCCCTGCTTGGGCTCACTGTTGGATTTGGGTTGCGTGCAAGGTTGATTGTATGTGAAGGAAACAAGCCCACAAGTAAAAGGCATTAACCCCCGCAGGGTTTATTTCCTTTTCGAAATGGAAATAAGCCCTGTGGGGGATATTTCCTTTTATTTGGGAAGTAAGCACCATGGGGCTTATTTCCTACTACGTCCATTTTAAGGTACATAATCGTCCATCAGAGCAATTAATTCGATTTAGTATGGAACGCGCCACGTTTACTTTAAAGGATAATACGCATCCACAGAGACGTCGTACAGTGCGTACAGAAGAAGTCATTGCTGCTGTAGAGCGTAGCGTAGAGGAAGATCCAAATCAGTCTATCCGCCATTTTGCGGAAAGATCTTGGTTTGCGTGCTTACAATATGCAATTATGCTATGGATTTGAAGTCACAGGATCACCTAGAAAGACGTAGATTCGGTGAATGGGCCCAAAACAAGACTGCCGTTGATCCCAATTTTCATAAGCGAATTTTGTTTAGCGATGAAGGTCACTTTTGGTTGAATGGATACGCCAATAAATAAAACCGTTGTACTTGGAGTGATGATAAACCTCAAGTGCATGTTGAGACACCGTAACTTCCACAAAAACTGACTGTTTGGTGTGATTTATGTGTTGGTGGAATAATTGGTCCGTAATTCTTTAAAAACGTTACAGTCAATGGTGACAGCTATAGAGCCAAGATTACTGACTTTATCGTTCATCAATTGAACAATTGTGATGTGCAGGGCCCTCATTCCGTAAAGTGATTATCGTTTGACGATAACGTTTCGACAGTAGTCTTGCATCACATAAGATCAATAATCGTTTTTTCTGTCGGCGATATCACGTAAAACAATAACCGTCATATAATAGACGCCGTAACTGAGCTTCTATTAAAACAAAGTACCTGTATATGTTTGTACTCATCAATTACTTACATTTTGCATTCTTTTTAATGAAATTGTGCTGCACCGAATACATTAAAAAAATTCAAATGTCATTAATGATAATTTATACGACATCTTATAAATAGTTTGGGAACGAGTAACTACAGTTTGAGAGTATCTGAAATAAACGATTGACGATACCAAAGGTGTCGAGTTAAGTGAAGCAAATCAACGACGATATCGCCCACGACTAAAGTTTGGGTGATAATCGTTTTCAAAGATACGGAATGACCCCCCTGGAGCTGTGGTTTAACAAAACGGCGCAAAATGTCACACAGCTCGTACCACAAATCATTTGTTAAAAGAAACGTTAGGTGAGTGCATATTTCCGCGTTTTGATCCTGTGAATTGGCCTCCAAGATCGTGCGATTTAACGCCGCTTGACTATTTTCTGTGGGGATATGAGAAGTCGGTAGTCTACGCCGATAGGCCCGAAACGATTGACCACTTGGAAGACAGCATTCCCCGCGTTATTGCCGATATACGGCAACAAATGTTGGAAAAAGTCATCGAAAATTGGACCTCCAGATATGGCAGATATGGCAAAAATAATATTAAAATTATAATGCCAGAAGATTATCTTTCTAATAAGGTAAATTTCATGTCAATTTTAAAAAAATCATCTTTGATTTATTCCATTTCAAAGTTCTATACCTCTAAAAAAAAGTCACCCTTTGTTATAACAATTATAAAACAAGGTGGCACAAAAGTAATCCTCCTATCAGAAAATGCTATAAATTTTGCGATTGGCCCCTAATGTGCCCCTCAACTGTGGCGACGGCCATTTACATGACATCATATTCTCGACTTGATGTAAAAAAAATTAAAAGACCAAATAAAAATAATCCACAAGAAGAATCAAAGTTTTTCTTTTTTTTTTTAAATTACAGCCAAAAAACATCGGAAGGTTATTTTGGCGCCACCTTGTATAAGTAGGGGTATTCACGCAACGTCGGAAAGTCGTCGTAAACGTTGTAAACGTGATAAAATTACGACGTGATAAATGAACTGTCAAAATTTGTATGGGAAATCTTTTCCAACAATATCGGAATTTTCTCACAGCAATTGGGTGCGTAAACTGAGATGGTAAACTTTTGAAATTCTATTTTGACATTTTATCAGTCACTTTCACACATCAAACGTGTGTGCTAAACTGAAAAAAAAATTATCGAAAACGGAATGAGAACAATAGGAACAAATTTCTATCAATAAATAAATGACTAAAATGAGATTCAAGTCAGTGGGTTACCGCATTATTGAGTGGTGCAGTTTTAGGGTCGTTCATGAAAGGTCGTCGTAAAATTACAATCTTTCTCACGTAATAAAATTACGACGTTGCATGAATACCCTTAGTATAACACCGTATTCGTTACAATATTATATTCTATTCATAGTTTAATAATTAACTAAACGAAACCATTGAAACAGAATATTGTTTTTTTTCACTAATGTTCTTCAGTACAAACAAATATATTTATATAATTAAAAGCAATTTGTTTAACGATATACATACTTGTTATATATTTTTATAAAATTATAAAATAAATTTGAAAACGACTTTTGGCAACTCTACTCATTCCCCAGTTTTTTTGTGCGTCATACAACGAAACAATTTCCACGCGATTCACTCAATGGGTCGTGGATGAGAGCACGTTTGCTTGCTTGTGCAATCTGTGCGCCTGGTAAAAATAGAGTTAAAATATCAGTTGGATGGATGGAATACAACGGACAACGATGGATGTCGTCACTCGTCAGTGGCCACAGACACACCGCCAGCCAACCATAACCAACCAACCAACCAGTCAGTGTGTTCACTCGCGTGTACATTACATACCATGCGCTTGCATTCCTTGTCTACAACAACACCATTCCCATTGAAACCAGGTACCTGCACAAAAAGTGGAAACGCAGTTGCTTTTGGCAAATGGCAGAGTCAGGGGAACTTCTTCTACCGTCCAATGCGCACTCTGCATGCAGTAATATCGAAATTTAGGAAATCCATCTTGAATTGTAATTTGTTTACACGCGCGCACCCCGGCCAATCGAATTCGACCCAATCGTCATCATTGTCATCATCATCCAATAGGAATCATCAAAAACATTTTGAATTCTGATTCCGAAATATGCGGATCGCAGAGATACCAGCAGGGTGACTGTGTTTCCCAGGCACAGGCAGTAAAGAGTGTGCATGTGCTGTGTGAACGCTTTTCAAGAGTATTCCACAATGCGGTGCCAGTGCCACAGCCACTGCGACTGCCGGCCGTCTGCCAGTTCGAATGGCGGCAATGGAAAGAGTGTATCGCATGAGACTTGATAAGCTGCCGCACAGTGGTAGTGGAAGGTAGCATAACGTCTGGCTATTGGCGCTGTGCGCCTGGGAAAACATTTCGCTGACGTGCCTAAAAGTACGAAATTGGGATTTCAAGCATTTCGGTAATGCTTGGAATTTCTCTTATAAGGTAGGGAAAGAAAGAGCAAGCATTAAAGTGTGAATCGAACTTGATATGAGTGAGTACTTAAGCGTTTTTAGGTTAGGGTGGACAAAGACCAATTTCCACAAATTACCAGGGAAGTAAATGTATTTGTACTTGCCGGTAGGTAGGTACTAAAGGTAAGGGGAGAGCAAATGTGATTGTTCTCTTTCTTGTACAATATGATTACAGGGTACACTGGTGTCAAAATGTTTCTCATCAAGGGGAGATATTCCTCTTAATAAGTTGAAATACTACGTTCTCACTGGGGTTCAAATGTGATTATTTGCAATTTCACCAAAAAGGTGCGTTCTCACTAAGTTTACGAATTACGTTTGACAACTGGCTATATTTCCCAATTTTCTCTGACAGTTGACATTTACATTGTAAAGAAACAAAACAAGTCCTACAATAATTCTAAATCCTTTAAAATGGATTTAATTAACTTAATTTGTGGCCAACTCAATAGGATAAATTGTATTAAAGCTGTGATTCTCGTGTTGTTAAAAAAAGGACTAATTATATATGGCATATTATATAAACTATAATATTCGTCGGGAAAAACAGAAAACGAAATATGAAAAGATTTCGGTTCCGGATTCATATGTTTTCGACCCTGACTTAAAAATGGAATTCTCCAAAGTAGGTTCTGGACGAAAGTATGTAGGTACAAGGTGGCGCAAAAGTAATCCTCCTATCAGAAAATACTATAAATTTTGCGATTGGCCCCTAATGTCAGTTCTGTTTTGACGTTTGTGTAGTAAACACATGCGAAATACACGTTAATAAACAATGTTACGCTACACCAGAACGCGGAATATTGGTGACTATTTATTTGAGCAATAATCGGTCGGTGACTTTGGCACAACGTGAATTTCGTCGTAGATTTCCTAGCCGTCCAACGCCTACTGGTGAAATATGCGACGTTTAGCCGCTTGCCTGGAAGAGACTGGCACAACACGAGATGCTGCCAGGCGTGGCAGACCCCGGAGTTGCCGTTCTGCAGAGAATATTGCTACTGTAGCCGAAAATGTCATGGAAGCGCCGTCGACATCGACCAGGCGACGTGCCACGCAAATGGGTATCAGTCGACGGTCTTTACATCGAATTTTGGTACAATATTTGAAGATGTTTCCGTACAAAGTCCAGACGGTGCATCAGCTGTTAGCTGCTGAACTCCAATCGCGTCTAGCATACGCTTAAGCCATCCTTAATCACCACCAAGAGGAAGATGATTTTTCATCAAAAATAAAATGAGTGATGAGGCCCATTTCCATCTTAGCGGGTACGTAAATAAGCAAAATTTACGCTTCTGGGACACTGAAAATCCGCGTGTAACCCACGAAGAGCCATTACACCCGCTCAAAGTCACTGTATGGTGTGCTGTTTTCGCTGGATGAGTCATCGGACCTTTTGCCTTCGAAGACGTCGCGGGCCAAACGGTTACTGTGAATGGTGATCGCTACTGAGCAATGATCAACGAGTTCTTTTTGCCGCAACTTGATGAATTGGGATTGGAAAACATGTGGTTCCAACAGGACGGTACAACGGAACACACTGCACGTGCCACAACCAATATGCTGAAGGATGCATTTCCCGGGCGCCTAATCTCCCGTTTTGGCGATTTGCACTGGCCAGCAAGATCGCCTGATTTGACCGCTCCAGACTTCTTTTTGTGGGGCTTTTTGAAGTCGCGGGTTTATGTCAACAAGCCTCAGACTCTTGCAGCTCTTAAAGACAATATCCGTCAAGAATGTGAGGACCTATCACCGGAAGTTTTGGCCAAAGTGATGGAAAATGCCATAAAAAGGGCTCAAATGACAATCAACTGTGGCGGCGGCCATTTACATGACATCATATTCTCGACTTGATGTAAAAAAATTAAAAGACAAAATAAAAATAATCCACAAGAAGAATCAAAGTTTTTCATTTTTTTTTTTAATTACAGCCAAAAAACATCGGAAGGTTATTTTTGCGCCACCTTGTAGCAGCAAAAAGTGGATCGTGATAGTTCAAATTTTTAACCACCAAATATTTAATACGCTTACCTAACCATTCTATTTAAATTAGAATGGATATAGGTAAGTTATAAATATTTATTTAACTTGCCCTATATTCAAATACTAGCTGCCCGGCCCGGCTTCGCCCGGGTACTGTTTTGTTTTAGGGTCCGTAATAGTATTTTAGTGTTAGTAGTATTTATTTTCTCAAAGCTGACCTGAGAGATTTTCTCAATATTTTTTTCCGTAAGAACCTTGTACAGAGTATTAGAAAACTACAAAAAAAAAATCAGCCAAATCGGTCAAGCCGTTTTCATGTTATGTCGTGACAACGGAAAACGGGTTTCATTTTTATATATATAGATTTGACAGCAACGTGAGACGTAATAAACAATCGAAAAAAGAAACATTGTTAAGGGACCACTCGCGTTTATAAAACAAGCCGTGACATGAAACATTGCAGGAGTGACTGTTAGTATGCAATAATTTATATGTTAGAATATAGTCGCTTATTTGATTAAAAACTACAAACTGCCCTGGGAAAGGCATTGATATATACGATTGGATGCAAGGTATTATCTACAAATAAAAATAAGCACGTACACAATGCTGAAGTACAAGTCCATTCTAGATGAGCAGCTAATTTAAAGAAACTTTGTGTTATGCAACGTAATATAACTGAAACAGTAAGGTACCCATTTTATACTTGTTAACATCCATCTTCTTTTGATTTTTAACTTTGTCAACATCAGTCCAGTTTTAGCTAATATTGGAACACAAAACATGATGTAACTGAAATTTTCCTTGAGAAGCTGGTTATAGCAATTATTAAAAATTTCTGTCATAAAATCATTTATCAAGTGACAGATTGGAATAAACGAAGAAGTGAAAACACCATCATTGAAACGAATGTGTTTCATTTGGGTGGAATGACAAACGTTGCTTCAGAAATATATATGATGATCTTGGAAAAATAAAAAGTTATTTGCTGCAAAAGTTTAAATTGAATATTTAAATATTTTTAAATAAAGGGTCCGCTAAATAAATTTTGAAAATGCTATAAAAAAAACTGCTGAATACCTATTTTCTCAAATTTCTTTTTTTATTTGAAAGTACAATTCTTCCGGTTAACAAAAAAATACAAATTTTTGGCGCAACAGGCTCGTTAGTACCCAGGGCCTAGCTTTCTCACAACCATTCATGTGTGCGTGTGTACTTCTTGCACGATGGCGGGACCTCCTGTTTTATGCCGACTCCGAACGGCTAAGTTGAGATAAGCTATTCTTGACAATTGATACTACTCGGATGATTTGTCAGATCATCACGAGAGGAGGGCCAGTGAAAAATCATTTAGGTGTTGCAACGGCTGGGAATCGAACCCAGACCTCCTGCGCGGCAGTTCATCGCACTAACCATCGCGCCACTGAGAAAATAATTTCATTCAAATAGCTGCCTCGGCTGGCCATGCAGTAGCCTACACGATCGATCCAATTTTTAAGCACATTATCGATTGTGTGCAGCTGTATTTCACCAATGGCTTCATGAATATTGTCCTTTAAAGCGTTAATTCTCTCTGGCTTGTCGGCACAAATAATAGTCCAACGGTGTCAAATCGCAGCTCCGAGGTGGCCAAACGACATCAGCTTTGCGGCTGATAATGCGATCTTCAAAAACAGGGCGCAAAACATCGAGTGTAGCTTCGGCTGTGTGGCACGTAGCGCAGTCCTGTTGAAACCAAATGTTGCCAATATCCTCCTCTTCAATTTATGTGAACAAAAATTCCTTGAACATGGCCCGATAACGATCGCCATTGACTGTAACGGCCACTCCTTGCTCATTTTCGAAGAGAAATGGCCCAATTATGCCTCTGGACCAAAATCCGCACCAAACAGTGACTCGTTTTGGGTGTATCGGCTTTTCAATGTATGTGTGCGGGTTTTCTGTGCCCCAAATGCGACAATTTTGCTTGTTTACATACCCGCCTAGATCAAAATGAGCTTCATCTGAAAAGATGATTTTTTTTGGCAAAATCGGCATTTTCTCTAAGTCGATCGCAGGCCCACTTAGCGAAGCGAAAACGCATTGGATGGTTAGTTGGCTTCAACTCCTGAACCAATTGGACTTTGTATGGCGTCATACCAAGGTCTTTATGCAAAATTCGTCTCAAGGATGTCTCCGAAATGTTCAATTGTTGAGAACGACGGTGAATTGATGTTGATGGCGCTTCACGCACACTTTCTGCCACAGCAGCAATATTCTCGGGTGTACGCACTGTTTTTGGCTTTTCACGCTTTGGTTTAGGTATCGATGAGGATGCCAGTTTCTTTCACTTTTTTCACAAGATAACGAACATATGGAGCTGATGGTGCTTCTCTTCTTCCAAAATCCGTACGCAATTTTAGCAACACATTCTGCAACATTACCATGATTTTCAAAGTAATGTCGCAATATTTCCCAGCGTTGTTCAAGCGTATACACAACCATATTCGTTTAGCGGAATGATAAAACTTATTATCTGTCAAATCAGACTTGAAATAAGTGTTACCATTCACGAAATAAGCACTATTGAAAAAAAAAACGTTAGATGGCGGACCCGTTATTTCGTTTAAACTTAAACACCAACTCGCCAATGATTCAGTTTGTAAAATAGACGCAAAAACTAAAAGAAATAAGGATTTTCAAGAGAATCCCTGTCTAAAATACGAGTCCAAATAAAGTGAACAAATTCTCGCGGAATTTTTATTCATAATTGAGCTTTATTTCTTCGATCAAAGTGCACGATCTTTCTGTATGCCTTACAATTTTAAGAATATTAAATATTTTGTTAACGGAGTTTATTTTCTTATTAGCACAAAAAATATTTTGACATGCACCGTGATTTTTGATCACCACTGTGCATTAATCATAAAAATAAACCAAGTGCCAGCGGCGGAAAAAAAACGTGACTGACTACCGTGTATACGAGTATACATGTACATGTGCTGTGCGCCTGGCAGAAATAGAGCTCGTTGACTGTTTTATTTTATTGAAAATAAAAATCGGCTTAGGGCACGTGACCTAGTCTGGAACACCAAATGTGCTTGGGAATAAATGTCATGGGAGCAAGTGACATTAGAATCCCAAAAGCATGGAATGGGATATTTGAATCTAGAAAATGAATTTCGAATCCTTGAAGGAGACAGATAGGTATATGTTGTTGTACATGCAGTTGGATGTAAATGAATAACGCATTTCCACTATGTGCGCGGCTATGTTACGAGGAAGAGGATGAGAAAATGCCGTCTCAATGTTTTGTTTTGAATTCTGATTCGGAATTACGTGCCCCGTTTTGTTTGAAGGTCGCTTGCGTTTCTCGCTTTCGATATTCACAGTGAGATGCGATTCGACAGCGTTCACATCGGTATACGTATTCTCAGAGGTATTTCATTATTTAAGTTCGTTTGTTATTGTTTCGTAATATCCGCTGTATTTCCTATTTTTTTGTTTACGAATTACGGGAGTGTTGGAAAAATCAATATACATGCACATAACTGCATACGGCACGTTATATCGAATAGGAAAATGTTTTTTTATTAAGGAAATTCACGTGATATTTATAGTTTAAAGTGTTGTGCTTCTGTCTATTTTTATAGAGTCGTAGAGTGTAATGTACGCGGAATAGGTTCACATAATCGATTGCTGTACATACATTTGTTCGTTATCACTTATCAGTAGAAAATTAAAAACTCGGTCGATGGACTCATAAAAAAATTATGCTGATTGAATATTTTCGGTAATAAAAATTAACAAAACATTCATTTTTCAGTAAATTAAAGCTGCATAATGTGAATTTAAAAAAAATCTTAAACCGCTTATAGGGAGGGACTTTACCCAAAAAATTGGAATAACTTTTCTTGTGTACGTCAAGCAGCAACAATGTACGTTCGACCGCAAAAACTCTATTGTCCTTAAGAAGTTCAATGTCGGATGATTGAGTTGTCAATTTACGTCATGAGTCAGAGCTAGTTAGCTTCTTTATGTAAACAACTGTTTTACAGCCTAATGTGTACCAAAATCGCAGAAAATAAATGGTCATGCTACATGAGTGATGACCAAATCGTGGGCATCTTTAAAACCACCTTCACGTTATATGCACACATACAAATGTGAAAAATACGGTTCTGCGAATTTGAAGTAGAACGTACGCCTCGGGTGGCAAGCCCTTGGTGACCAGTTCGTTGGGCTACTAAACGCAGGATCCCTGGTGCTAATCTTGAAAGTGATAACACCAAGCCTCTTCACTGTTCAACCTCTAGCTAAAGTCTGACAAAGATTCATCAAGAGCAATGCTGTCATGAGAAGGTTCTTAATTTCGCCGTTCATATTCGGCGCTAAACCGGAGGTCCTCTTTTGGGTGGCAAAAATAATAACTTCGCACACACATGTGAAGGGAGAAGCTAGTTTTAGGTACAGGCCCTTAATACTTACGTACTTACTTACTTAAGTGGCGCTACAGTCCGGGATGAACCGGGGCCTCAACCAATATGCCTCTCCAATTAGCCCCCCTTACTTTACTGCCTTCAGTTGAGCACTCCAAGTTGGTTAAGGTCGGTTTCTTCTTGTGCGCGCCACTTAAGGCGAGGTCTTCCTCTACTGCGTCCGACGTCTGGGTGGAAATCGAAAACTCTGCGAGCCAGAGTATTGGTGTTCATTCGCTCTACATATCCTAGCCATCTTAAACGTCCAATGCGGAGTTTTTTGACTAGGGGTATGTCGCTGTACAGCTCGTATAGTTCGTGGTTGAATCTTCGTCTCCATAGCCCGTCAATGCAAACGGGACCGAAGAATTTTTCTCTCGAATCGACAAAGGCTTTCTTCATCCGCTTTTGATACGGTCCATGCTTCAGCGCCGTAGAGCAGGACTGGGATGATCAGGGTCTTATATAGGGTCTCCTTAGTAGTTCGAGTGAGGGCTTTACCACTGAATTGCCTTCTTAGCTCGAAGAAACAGCGATTGGCAAGAGTAATTCTTCGTTTGATTTCTGACGAGATGTTGTTGTCAGAGTTAATAGCGTAGCCGATGTAGACAAAGTCCCGTACTACCTCAAAGTTATATCTGTCAATGGTGACGTTCTGTCCAATTCGTCGATGTTGTGTGTCCTTTCGTGTTGACAGCTTATACTTATAGCGTTTTCGATTGGGATACAAAAAGCCATTCTTTTTATACTCTAGAGCACTTTTTTTTACTCTAGATCTATTTTTTCGTTTTCGATTGGGATACAAAAAGCACTCTTTTTTTACTCTAGAGTACTTTTGAAGAATCTGGATTCCAAGTCAGATTTACACCAACATGCACCAACACAAAAACATTTAACATCTGACTTAATATGTCAATTTGAAGTTTGCATTTCGCAGTTTGATGATTAAAAAGTGATTTTCGGGGAAAACTATAATTAAAAATTAAAATATTTTTGGATAATCATGTTCTAAAATTCATAAGCTTTGTTTTGACACCAACTCGCCAATGGTTGAGTTTATCAAAAAGCCGCAGTGAGTAAAAGAAAATTTCAAATGATGGTTTACATTGATAGCTAATAGCTATAATTGCGGCCTAAAGATAAGCAATAAGCTGTCAAATGGCACACTAACACACACAGAAAACCAGAGTAACCTCTTTAATGTTCGATTGGGACTGGTAAAATCTGAAATCTGAGAGTAAATCTAAAAATCCCAATCGAAAACGCTATTAGTCTTACCCTCATTTACTGCTAAACCCATTTTTGCCGCTAGAGAGTATAGAGAAACTAGCAAAGGTGGCTTTGACATCACGTTGAGTCCTACCAATGATGTCAATATCGTCTGCGCATGCTAGTAGTTGCACCGATTTTTGGAAAATTGTGCCTTCTTGTTGGCTCGGGAGATTTGCACAATCCTCTCAAGAATCAAATTGAAAAAGTCACATGACAGCGCATCGCCTTGCCTAAAGCCTTTTTTGGTATCGAATGTGTCGGTGAGGTCGTTTCCGAACCTGATGATGCAGCGAGAATTCTCCAACGTCATCCTACTCAAACGGACGAGTTTGGGCGATATACCAAAACTAGACATGGCTCTGTATAGTTCGTCTCTATAAATGCTGTCGTATGCGGCTTTGAAATCGATAAATAGGTGGTGGGTATCGATTTGGACTTCTTGGGTTTTTTCCAGGATCTGCCGAAGTGTTAAAATTTGATCGATTGTGGACTTTCCTGGCCTAAAACCAGACTGATAAGGGCCGTTCAGGTTGTTGGTAAACGGTTTCTGGCGTTCACATCTGACGGCAGATATGATCTTGCAGGCGATGTAGAGGAGACTTATGCCTCTGTAGTTGGCGCAGATCAGAGGGTCCCCTTTTTTGTGGATCGGGCATTCTTCAGGCATACTTTCATCCGACCAGATTTGTTGGATGTTACTTACCAAGTCATCTCCGCCAGCTTTATAAAGCTCAGCGGGAAGGCCGTCAGTTCCGACGGCCTTATTAAGCTTGAGTTTAGATATAGCTATCCTCACTTCACTTAGGTCGGGTGGTTGGCAGTTTTCGCTGTCGTTGCCAATATTGAATGGATCGTTCTGCCTGACAGCTGAATGTTGTTCGTCATCGCCGTTTAACAGTCTGCAGAAGTGGTTCTTCCATATCCTCAGCATCGACTGTTTCTCAACTACGATATTTCCTTGTTCATCTCGACAGGATTCTGTTCGAGCCTTGTATCCTTGGCTTTGACGTTTTACACTTTGGCAAAACTTGCGAACATCGTTCCTGGAGTGGCACCTCTCTATATCCTCGATCGCGCGCTTTTCTTGCTCTTTTTAACTTTCTCTTACAAAGAGAAAGATATTGTTTTCGTGAAAATTTTCGACCTCGAGATTTTGATTGATTCTAACATTACGATGATAGCGGAGCCTAAAAAAGTGGTTTTTGGAATTCCGTCCGTCGGTCCGTGACGGTCTCCCCAGCCTAAATTTTCTTCAAACCTCGTATCCATGCTTGTTTTGGTCATAATTCTAGGCCATTTTTTTTGTTTGCTTTTAGCCATGTTAAAACTGGTACCTGCCATATAAAAATTACACATAACCTCAATTTTCTCGAAAATGGCTCTAACGATTTTGATTAAACTTTATATATACTATAACCATATTAGTTCCAACAAAACTGCATACCCAGTTTTTTCGAGAAAATCCATATAACGGATTTTGTCATTTAGGCCATATAAAGAAAATTGTTAATATCTCGCAAACTATTGTGTCAAATTGAATGAAATTTAATACTACTATTACGGCTTGAAGCAATTCCTCATAATTAGTTTTAGCCCAGCTATTACTAAACGGAATTTTCAGTTTTGTCCAAAAACGGAAAATCATTATTTTTGACATTGACATCGATTACTTCAAATTTTGGAGTAAAAATTCGTATAAATACATTTCGACATTATTTATATCATTTTAGCATCAACAATCAAAATGCTTATGATTAGATCTAACGCCCAACTTGCTGTGAAAGAGAAAGTTGCGTACGACCCAGTCGTGCACCCACCACTCGTTTCTTTCTGAAAAGCCGATGTTCTTCCCTTCTTCTTTGCCTATAGTGCTCAATGGCAGCTCTCGTCTTCACCTGCAGCTTAACCTTGTAGGCCTCGTTATTGGCTGCGAGCATCTGTCGGCATTCCTCATCAAACCAAGGGTTTCTTGCTGGTGGCCGCGAGAAACCTAGCACATCAGTTGCGGCTGATCTAATGGCTTGTTGGCATCGTTGCCATTGTTCTTCGACATTAGATGCTGGTAGTGTGTTGTGAGTCGAGAGGTTAAGGGATACGCGTTGCGCGAAGGTCTTGGCGGTCTCTGGCGATTGCAGTCTTTCGACATGGTGTGGTGGATATCCGCATCCTTACCTTGGATATCCGCATCCTTACCTTGGCTACAAAAAGGTAGTGGTCCGAGTCGATGTTAGCCCCTCGGAATGTTCGGACATCCAAAATACTGGATGCGCGCCTCTTGTCTATCTATTTGCTCGGCTTATCCCATCGCACTAATGTCTACTTTGTAGCTGCTTAGGGCTTCCTCTAGTTGTCCGACCGCACCTCTTCTGTTTACCGGTGGAGATACGAATGCGTGATCCATTTTTTAGATTAGCAGGGTCATCGACAATCAAATCAGGCGTCCCGACCTCTTGGTTGTTTCGTAACAATATGTTTTCCATTAGTGGTTAGTTAACCAGCCACACTACCCTAGCGGAATAGTCACACTTAAAAAAAACCCAACTCCAGGTTTTCTTAGTCCACTATTACTCCATGCCAAAGTGATTATTAATACAAGAATTACTTATCTACTACCGGAATAAAACGCTATTCCGAGAACAACTTTTCGTTATTAATAGGGAGTTATGCGGGTTTTGACAGGTTAGTTAACTTTGACATTTTACAAAATAAACATTTTACCCAAATAAACAAAACAATACCCAACTACTACTACTTCACACTCTCGTCAAATAGTAAACAGAAAATAACTATAAAGTGGCTAGCTTTTGCTAGTATGCAATTGCTTCATACTTATACAATTTACCACGTCATCTGTCAGACTCGTCAACCACTCATAGAATTAACCCATTTAATAAATTTTATATCTAGTTTACATTTTGCAAAACCTATGTAGGGCCTAGTGAGGCGGCGTTAGCGAAATTCCACCATCTCCATTACTCAAACTTGAGTGTGACTACTTAAGATCATTCGTGACTGTCAATTTAAATGTCACTTTGTATGACAATTGAAATCCTTACAATTTACAATGGTGTTCTATTTTTAGTTCGCCAAGTGATCACCACTTAACCACTAATTAGATTCGAACTAACAGTCATACTATTGTGCTAACAACTAACTTTTAGGGCCCTAATCTGTTTTGAACATTATTTTTTTTTTGTTTTTGTTCGCTTAAAATAATAACGATAATTTAATTAACATTTTGCGTTCTCTTCTATTTTTTTCAATCTCTAGCCCCCCTGTGCATTCTCATATAAAGCTTTCACATCTTATCACTGAAATTGATGGATAATTTTATAAATGTCTAAGGTAAATACACCACGATCCTAAGTAGGAGAAAGAGAGATAGAGATTGCAAACAGAATTAATAAATAAACAGAACGAAAGGGAAAACGACAAGTCGACTACTACAAACAAACTGAAAAGACGTATCACCGTCGCGTTGTAGCTCGACTGTAGCTATTGTTATCGACCTAACCGCTCAGTTGTTGATCAGAGTCAAGAGTGGAACAATATCAACGGTGAAATTTTACGCTTTGCCATTATGGAACTAGCAGAACTTTCGAAAAAGTCCTACACCCTGAATACGACATTTGAATTGGGTGCTAAACGTCAGTCGGAAGGGAAAATTACCCCCGTTTTGGAAGACGAGAACAAAAACAACAATGAGTCGATACTTCAGCCAGGCTCCGATATCCAGCCAAAGGTTACAACGGAGGACGTACATCGTTTGGCCCAGAGATTGTATGGCATCACAATTGGAGAACTTAAAGAGCTAATATCGTATGATGATCGAAATTACTTCATCACCGAAGACAGGTAGGTGTCACTTTTTGTTTTGTTTTATATCGGACAAATATTTAGTAGTTGATTTATAATCTTGACTGTGGCATAACTTATTAGCTGTCAATTATATTGCTTTATTAACAATTGTACTAATATAACAATTAATATGCTCACATGATCTAAATTGTATTATCGTTGAAAGAAAGTTAAAAATAGATCCACCGGTTGCTTGTCTTATTATTTTTTTTTATTTTGAATGGCTGGGTACCTATATTGACTTAAGAAAAATATTTATTTTATCGTGATGTTTGTGGAGTTAGCTTTTGATTGGTATATATCGTGTGTCGTGATAGCCCGATTAAGTGTTTTGTTTGAGAAAACGAGTAAGAATACATGATTCAGATAGATTTAAAAATTCCGGGTTTTGACTTTGATAACCTTTTACATAGAACTGATTGCATCTTGCATATAGAAGATTGCTAAGTGATTTCAAAATGTAATGCGAATACGTTGTAATGCAAAGTAATTTTTTTTTCAAGAGTAATCAAATTAAAAACAAAACTGTGCCATTTTATTCTTAGTTAAGTACCTATTCACCACCTTACTCCGTATTAACTTATTAACATTATTATTATAAACTTTATTTGCCGTTTAGAAAAGTTTAAACATTATGAAAATGTTTGTTACAATGTTTTTTTTTTTTTTTTTAAATCAAATACATAAAATTATAATTATTTAATAAATATACAAAATTAGAGTATTGGGTTCTTAATCTACACTAGTCGGCATAAGTATTTTGACGAAATAAAAATCGTGCATTTTTGAGTTTAACTTCTAAATGGCTTGACAAGAATTCATGTTTATTTTTTCATTTTTATATATAACTAATACAAACTTAAAAATAGGCAAACAAATATTTTTTCATAGAAGTCAAAAAAGATATAAATTAATTTGTAATTTCGTGTGTTGGCATAAGTATTTTGACAAGTATTTAACTCTAAGAAAAAACATTTTAAACTTAACAAAAGTAAATAAATAAAGAAGAATTTAGTAAAATATATAACCTCCTTTGGCTTCAATAACTTTTTGAAGGCGTCTCGGTACTGAATCTACTAAATTTTGAAGAATCTCTGGAGATATCTCTTCCCAAAGGGAAGTGACCTCAGAAATCGTCTCCTCTCTGGTTTTATTTAAAGAAACTGTTCTTTTGCGTTTCAAAAGAGACCAGACGTTTTCTATTATATTTAAATCTGGACTTTGAGGTGGCCAGTCCAAAGTGGCAACACCAACATCCTTCAAAAATTTAGTTATCATCCGGGCTTTGTGGCATGGGGCATTGTCCTGTTGCAGGATAAATGATTCACCAATAAGCCTACCTCCGGAAGGAAAGGCATTATCATTTAGGGTTCTTAAATATTGACCTTGGTTCATCGAGCCGGTGATAGGAACCAATTCACTCAGGCCATTATACGCAACACATCCCCAGAACATGACAGAGCCTCCACCATGGCTCACTTTTTGACAAACGGGGCGTCTTTTTTGCCTTTCTATCTTTGGCAATCTAACGTAAAATTTGTTTTTTGATCAGTTATACTCAAAGGAGCTTTCATCTGTCCATAGAACGCTTCTCCAGTACTCCTTTAGTTTGTGCAGATGTTCCTTTGCGAAAGACAGTCTTTTAAGCTTGTTTACCTTTGATATGTACGGCACGTCCTTAGCTTTAAATGTTTTAAAATCTCCTTCCATTAAACGTCGTCGGACAGTGCGCTCACTGATTGGATTCGTTGCCGTCAAATTCCATTGATTTGCAGCAGTTTGAGGCTTCAGGAATATATTTCTTTTAAATTCCCGTAGAAGGGTTCGGTCTTCAGTGGGCGTTGTTTTGCGCTTGCACCTGATCTCATTAGGTTTGTGATGTCATTATGCTTTTTAAACTTATTGATTTGATAGTGCACAGTTTGACGCGACACATTAAACTCACTTGCTATGTCTTTTACTGCCGTTCCAGCGTTAAACTTCGCTACCATTGAAGATCTGACAATCAAACTCAACTCAGCCGTTTTACCCATGGTTTTTAATAAATTTTTATTTTGTTATCAACGTTTAATGTAAATTAAAGTTAACTACACAAGTTTTTTGGTTATCACGTGCTCAAAACTGTTAAAATATTTACACAAAGTTTCCGTCAAAATACTTATGCCACGTAAAAATTCTTTGTCTGCATGCGTTCTTATCAGCAGAAAGAGAATGCAAAAGGTAAACAATACAAAACTTGGCATGCATAGAGCTTAAAATAGATTCTTTGTTTCGCGCATCATTTTTGCACCGTTGTTTTAACGATACCAAGCAAAGTTAGTCTCAATAGTCACAAAAAGGTTTCGTCAAAATACTTATGCCGACTAGTGTATGTGTAATAGTAAGAAGTTAAGCAAAGTCTGAATAAATAATCAGTAAAAGAAAATGTGTCTACAGTTTATGATCTGGCGAAAGCCTCCCCCAATACTGCCCAAAGATCCCTGTCTTTTGCGTTGTTGTACCAGTTTCTTCTATGATTAAGTAAATCGTCAGTCCATCTTTTCTTTTGTCGCCCGACTGATCTTCGGCTCTCTGGTGGTTATAATTTGTATCCATCTTTGGTCCTGTATTCTAGATATATGTCCAGCCCAATTCCATTTATGTGTTTTTTGCTCGTTCAACCACGTCTATTATACCGGTTCGTCGCCTTATTTCTGTGTTCCTCATTCTCTGAACAATTCTCAGGTTCTTTCCAACTTGGTTTGGCATATCCGTAACTTTTCGAGTAAATTTGAGGTCAATGTGATAGTTTGTAGTCCATACGTCATTACAGGTAAAATAGTTGGGTCGAATACGTATTTTCGTGTGTCATCTCTTAAATTTGATTCGAATAGTTGTTTCATACTTATTTATTTATTTCATCTATAAGTACATTTTACTTTTTTAGACTAGAATGATATAGTAATATTATATATAAAATTAAGTAATACATATTATTTAATTGCTTCGAAAATCTTAATCTTAAAAGCATTTCTGCTCAAATTAAGGTCGATTGCATTTGCATATTGGTTAAAATAAAGACATGCGTTTGTGACAGTTTCATGTCTTGGTATGGCAAAATAACACTGCAGCCTAAAGAATTTAAAAAAAAAGTTTCTGAGCAGCATGTTTTGAGAATAGTAATATCTATATTTCGTCAATATAAAGTTTTTTGAAACGCCCACTTTTTGGGGGCGTTTTTTTAATAAAAAACGTTTTCCGGTCAAATTTTAAAATCTTCGAAAATAGTTTTGATGCACAATCATTGGTAGTATTAATATGAACATTTCGTCAATAGACCATTTTAACCCACGCCCATTTTTTAGGGGCGTTTTCTTACAAAAACCATTTGTATACCCTACCCCAAGGCATATGCAATAGAAAAACGTTGTTTTTTGTCGAACCACAAAAAGGTTTTGATAAACTGTCTGAACAATATGTTGGGACAATGTCATTTTCTGTATTTCATCGCCATAAAGCCTACATTTGGAGGATATTTATTTTAAGGATGTGATGGGATAGGGTATTCAACGATCCACACAGCGGATTGTAGCCTTCTCATATGTTTTCTTCTTACTTTATGAATGACTTAAGTTGACCTAAATAAATATAGTCTTCGACATATTCTGTATTTTGGGTATCTAATATTCGGCCCTATCGAGGTATCCGTCGGAGCGGAAAATTCTCCGATTTCTTACGATTCGGAGGATTTTTGCTTCGAGGTATTCCTCCGAAAAGCTGTTCGGAATATTTCTCCGACATTTTGAAACGCACCCCGGCGAATTGCGTTGAGGTGCATTTTTCATGCGATTTTTGACAGCTAAGTGCCATTCTTTCTCCGATTTCCTCCGACACAAATTCTTCGCGGAATTTATTTACGAATTGAAGTGAAGTGAACCCGTCGCATTTGGGAAGATTTTTTTTCCGATGACACATACCTCGAATGGAATTTTAACCTCCGACGAAGTATGCGTTGCGGAAAATTGTCCGCTCCGACGGATACCTCGATAGGGCTGGTCATCATATCATATGGTTGGTCATTATTTTCGTTTTGATTGGTTTATGTGAAGTCCAAATTTCTTGCATTCGTCTGTCAATTCTATGAGCATATCTTGTATTTGTCCGGAACTAGATGAAATTAGAACTATGGCGTCAGCGAATCTTAAATTGTTTAAACGTTTTCCCCAAAAATTCATTCCATATCGATCGTCCCAGTTCAGCTCTTTGAATATTTCTTCCAATACAGTCACAGTGGTGACATTGGATCTCCTTATCTTACTCCTCTTCTTATTTTTATTTCTCGTACTATTCTTTCAGTTTTTATTTTTGCCGTGCTGTCTGTATATATATTATTCAATGTCCTTATAAATATGGGATTGATTCTTTGATTCATCAGCGCTGTCCATATTTTGTCATGTTCTACTGAGTCAAGTGCTTTACTGAAGTCTATATACTATATAGACATCAAGCAAATAACTTTTTTTTTAAAATGCTATAAAAAAAAAACTACTGAATGTTTTCTCAAATTTCTTTTTTATTTGAAAGTACAATCCTTCCGGTTAATAATGGAAAATAATTTCATTCAAATGGCTGCCTCGGCTGGCCATGCACTAGCCTACACGATCGGTCCAATTTTTAAGCACATTATCGATTGTGTGCAGCTGTATTTCACCAATGGCTTCACGAATATTGTCCTTTAAAGCGTCAATTCTCTCTGGCTTGTCGGCGTAGCACTTATCTTTTACGGCACCCCACAAATAATAGTCCAACGGTGTCAAATCGCAGCTCCGAGGTGGCCAAACGACATCAGCTCTGCGGCTGATAATGCGATCTTCAAAACCAGGGCGCAAAACATCGAGTGTAGCTTCGGCTGTGTGGCACGTAGCGCCGTCCTGTTGAAACCAAATGTTGCCAATCCTCCTCTTCAATTTTTGTGAACAAAAATTCGTTCAACATGGCCCGATAACGGTCGCCATTGACTGTGACGACCACTCCTTGCTCATTTTCGAAGAAAAATGGCCCAACTATGCCTCTGGACCAAAATCCGCAGCAAACAGTGACTCGTTTTGGGTGTATCGGCTTTTCAATGTATGCGTGCGGGTTTTCTGTGCCCCAAATGCGACAATTTTGCTTGTTTACATACCCGCCAAGATCAAAATGAGCTTCATCTGAAAAGATGATTTTTTTTGGCAAAATCGGCATCTTCTCTAAGTCGATCGCAGGCCCACTTAGCGAAGCGAAAACGCATTGGATGGGATGGTCAGTTGGCTTCAACTCCTGACCCAATTGGACTTTGTATGGCATCATACCAAAATTCGTCTCAATGATGTCTACGAAATGTTCAATTGTTGAGAAAAACGGTGAATTGATGTTGATGGCGCTTCACGCACACTTTCTGCCACAGCAACAATATTCTCGGGTGTACGCACTGTTTTTGGTTTTTCACGCTTTGGTTTATCGATGAGGATGCCAGTTTCTTTCATTTTTTTCACAAGATAACGAACATACGGAGCTGATGGTGCTTCTCTTCTTCCAAAATCCGTACGCAATTTTCGCACACATTCTGCAACATTACCATGATTTTCAAAGTAATGTCGCAATATTTCCCAGCGTTGTTCAAGCGTATACACAACCATATTCGTTCAGCGGAAGGATAAAACTAATTATCTGTCAAATCAGACATGAGCTAAGTGTTACCGTTCACGAAATAAGCACTAGTTGAAAAAAAACGTTAGATGGCGGACCCGTTATTTGGGTCCACCATCTTTTCTGAGTTAAGTGTGATATTTAAATAATAACTTCCCCTTTCCTTTTTATTGTAGCCAGAGATTCATTGCTGTTAGTAAATAAGGGAAATTAAGTTGGCTAAAATGGTTGGTAACTACTTTTTTCATGACTTACTGATTGACAAAAGCAAATCATTTCTCTAGCTTAGTCTGCACGCTTTTGGCTAAGCGATCCCTTTTTTTACGACTACTACTAAATACTACTTGTTCGCATCGTTTATTGAACTTTGGCATATTATTAGGTGGAGCTTTAGAAGGCGAATAAATACATAACAATTCCTAGTTACCAATTCCTAGATCGCCAATATCTTGTCATTGGTGGAGTTGATGTTGTAAGTAAACTCCTCAACTACAAAAGTTGTTGGTATCAACAGTGACGTTTTGAAAAGATATCCTTGTCAGCGAAATTACTGTCTCTGCCTAAAAATTTGCATCTTTAAAAGAAAGATCTGCCCAACGAAACTATTTAAAGAAAAACTACGGATGGGAATTCTGAAAGTGGGGTATGCAGAAAAAAGAGATACCAGCTATAGACCGCTCTTTGATTTCCACCCCCTTTTCTGAAAGCCATGTGTAAAATGACCTTATATACCCTGAACAATAGCGCCATCTAACATCAGATCCATAAGATGCATTTAACATCAACTGAAACCAAATATTTATACTTCTAAACGTAAGTCAGTGTATACAGGGCTGTATAGCTTTATTTATTTTGATTCACAAGTAAAGCGACTTTTAGAATTTCGTATCTATAACCCGAGCCAGTGCACGTCTGTAAATCTCCTTATATTCATTTTATTTAATAAATTTTATGACAACATCCATTTATAATGAGAAATGATATACGACCAGTACAAAAATACTTCAGCAGAAAACAAGTAAACGAAATGTTACCGGCCTTATCTTATCAAGCTTTTGTTTATCCACAGGCGACGTACTAATCTCATTTCCATCTTTAAATGAAAATAAATTTAAAAAAAAAACAAATCCAAATGCACTCAGCAAAACAGAATTAATCACTTTGCTAATCCACGCGTGATCTATTACATTTATTTTCGTATTTCTTTTTAGGAACGTTAAGAACCCCCTTATAACCCGAACGTGGCCGCATGGATACGTTTTGAAAATTCTGAATGCACATGACTCGAAGAAGACGGATTTTGTTGACGCCCAGAATGAATTAATGATCTACCTGTGTAAGTAGACTAAATAAGTTTTGATTGATTAGCTTCGGAGCAGTCTAATTATATGAAGACTCTTGCAGCTCAAAGAGATATTCAATGTCCAAGGCCAATCGCCAACGTTTATGCGAAGTACTTTTCGGTGGAGACTATCAATGGGGTCGATTATGTGGTCCGACTTTTGGAGTTTATACCCGGAAAAATGTTCCACGAGGTGCCGAAAACGAAGTTTTTGTTCTTCCATACCGGGGAATATCTCGCCAAGGTTGATCGTGCTTTAAAGGTAAGGCAGCTATACAATTTCATAGATCACTTCAAAAAAAATCGATTTTTTTAGAACTTTACCCATGAAGCCTACAACAACCACCAGACGGTTTGGAATCTTCAATCCATCCCAAAACTGAGGGACTTCCTATACGTTCTCAAGGATCACAGCCGTAAGGCGATCGTGGAACAGATCATCGAATCATTTGAGACGAATGTTCTTCCACATGTTGGCGATATGGAGAAGCAGATCATCCACGGCGACTTTAACGAACAGAACATTTTAGTGGAACAGCAGAAAGGGTCAGATGAGTACAAAGTCAGTGGAATCATAGACTTTGGAGATACAAGCTTGTCGCCGATTATTTTTGAAATTGGTATCGCTATCACGTACATGATATTGCAAGCGAAGAACTTGACCGTTGGTGGTATTGTTCTTGCGGGATTTGATATGTCGCGACCACTTAAGGTCGATGAGAAAAAGTATCTGAAGTATTGTGTAGCTGCACGGTTGGCACAGAGTTTAACTATGGGTGCTTATACACATTCGTTGCATCCGAATAATGATTATGTTCTGGTGACACAGGAGGAGGGCTGGAAGATTATCGAAGAAATGTGGACCCAGAGTTTTGAGCAAATTGATGCAATTTGGGAAGCTGCAGCTGATAACTACCTAAAGCAGAGTTACAAGTGAACTGGTGGTCGAGGTTTACTTTGTTGGTTTAGTTTTTTGTAAGTTTTATTTTGTTAAACATAATTTGCTCGATTTATGTAACAAATGTCAATTATATCACAATATTTATCTAAGCATTTTAAAACGGGAGGTGTGTTTTATATGAATTTATGGTTAACTGGCGCCCAATGGGTAGATTTTTGTCTGCGTTTGGTATAAATAAGTTGATATAGGTACTACAGGTAAAGAGAGATGGAACAACACCTCTTTTTCAGAAAAAAGAAACAAAATAGCGCGCTTTGCCACTCCAGGGATGATGTTCGCAAGTTTAACCAAAGTGTAAAACCTCAAAGCCAGGCATGCAAGCCGCGAACAAGGAACTATCGTAGTTGAGACACAGTCGAAGTTGAGGATATGGATCTGCCGCCGTCTGTTTGAACGAACCATTCAAAGTTGGCTACGACGGAAATGATGGACTTCTCGCCGAGCATTATAGAGCCGGCGGATATGATTTGTTAAGAAGCATTCACCAACTCATAAGCAAAATTTGGTCGGATGAAAGTTTTCCTAAAGAATGGAACCTCAGCATTGTTTGTCTGATCCACAAAAAAGGAGACTCTCTGAACTGCGCCAGCCATAAGTCTCCTAAATATCGCCTACAAGATCCTATCTGCAGTATTATGTGGACGCTTGAAACCAGCCGCATTTTTGAAGAAGAATGGTCCGACAATGCATCCAAAATCCGTACCAAACAGTCACGCGTTGTGGATGCATTTGTTATTCAAGGTGAAAATGAGCTTCATCACTGAAGATGATCTTGTTCGAAAAATCAGCATCCACTTGTTGATTCTCTTCGCGCTGCACTGTCGGTGCTCTTCTTATCTTGAGCCAATTGATCAAGGTATGCATAAAGTTTTAAGTCATTCGTGAGAATTTCCTGTAGAAAACTTCTCGAAATGCCCAATTCTTGACTACAGTGACGAATTGATGTTCCTGTCGAACGACTTGTGACAGGACACCCAGAGTGTCTAAGATAACTAATTGATCCTTAATTACTAACTTAAGTGGCGCTACAGTCCGGAATGAACCTGGGCCTAAAATAACATGGCTCTCCAATTAGCCCGGTCCTTAGCTAACTGCCTTCAGTTGTACACTCCAAGTTGGTTGAGGTCGGTTTCTACTTGTGCGCGCCACTTAAGGCGAGGTCTTCCTCTACTGCGTCCGACGTCTGGCTGGGAATCGAAGACTCTGCGAGCCGGAGTATTGGTGTCCATTCGTTCTACATGTCCTAGCCATCTTAAAGTTTTGAAGTTTTTTGCCCAGGGGTATAACGCTGTACAGGTTGTATAGTTCTTGGTTAAATCTTTCCGAAGAATTTTTCTCTCGAATCGACAAAGGATTTCTTCATCCGCTTTTGATACGGTCCATGCTTCAGCACCGTAGAGCAAGACTGGGAAGATCAGGTTCTTATTTAGGATCTCCTTAGTAGTTCGAGTGAAGGCTTTACTACTAAATTGCTTTCTTAGCCCAAAGAAACAGCAGTTGGCAAGAGTAATTCTTCGTTTAATTTCTGATGAGATCTTGTCAGAGTTAATAGCGGAGCTGAGGTGGACAAAGTCCACTACTACCTTAAAGTTATATCTGTCAATGGTGACGTTCTGTCCATTTCGTCGATGTTGAGAGCATATACTTAGCCTTACCTTCATTGCCAGCTAAACCCATTTTTGCCGTTTCCTTCTATATACTAGCAAACGTGGTTATCACGTCACGGTGAGTCCGACCAATGATGTCAATATCGTCAGCGTTTTTTGGGAGATTGTGCCTCTGATGTTGGCTCGGGAGTTTTGCACAATCCTCTCAAGAATCAAATTAAAGAAGTCACATGACAGTGCGTCGCCTTGCCTTAATCCTTTTTTGGTATCGAATGTGTCGGTGAGGTCGTTTCCGACCCTGATGGTGCAGCGAGAATTCTCCATCGTCATCCTACACAACATCCTACAAACGGACGAGTTTGGGTGGTATACAAAAACTAGACATGGCTCAGTATAGCTCGTCTCTATAAAAGCTGTCGAATGCGGCTTTGAAATCGATAAATAGGTGGTGGGTATCGATTTGGACTTCTTGGTTTTTTTTTCCAGGATCTGCCGAATTGTGAAAATTTGATCGGTTGTGGACTTTCCTGGCCTAAAACTACACTGATAAGGGCCGATCAGGTTGTTGGTAAACGGTTTAAGGCGTTCAGATATGACGCAGATAGGATCTTGTAGGTGATGGTGAGGAGACTTATGACTCTGTAGATAGCGCAGTTCAGGATCTCCTTTTTTGTACACCGACCAAATTTTGCTTATGAGTTGGTGAGTTGGTCGCTAGCTTTATAAATCTCGGCGGAAAAGCTGTCATTTCCGGCAGGCCTTAGTTTAGATATTGCTAACCTCACTTCACTTTAGTCGGTTGGGTGGTAGTTTTCGTTGTCGTCCCCAATATTGAATGCTTCGATCTGCCTGACAGTGGGAGATTGTTCGTCATTGTCACTATCTGCAGAAGTGGTCCCTCCATAACCCATCAAAATCGACTACACCTCGACTACGATATTTCCTAGTTTATATCGACAGGATTCTGTTGAAGCCGTGTGCCTTGCTTTGACGTTTTAAGCTTTGTATAACTTGCGAACATCATTCCAGGAGTGGCATTTCTCTAGATCCTCTATAGTGCGCTTTGCTTGCTCTTTTTCTTCTTTCTGAAAAGCCAGTGTCCTTTGCCTATAGAGCTCAATGGCAGCTCTCTTCATCTAGCTTTATAGACCTCGATCTTTGCTGCGATCATCTGTCGGCATTTTTCATCAAACCAAGGTTTTTTTGCTGGTGGACGCGAGAAACCCTCTGATCTAATGGCTTGTGGAAATCGCTGCCATTTTTCTTCGATATTTGATGCTGGTGTTATGGTGGTAATCAAGAGGTTAAGAGATACGCGTTCTGTAAAGGCTTTGGCGGTCTCTTGCGATTGGATTCTTTCCTCATCAATTTTTTTCACAGTATTTCTGGTTTGTTGTGGACTGGTGGATATCCGCATTCTCACATTGGCTGCAACTGCTAAAGATGTCTCCTAGCACGATTTTAACATCGTACTTTGGTAGCCGCTCATAACATTTGTCAATGAGCAGTCTATATCATAATATAAGGCTTATGTTAGCGAATTTGGTCTTGATGCGGATTGTTACAATGCGTTCGCCAATGTTAAAACATAGGACTTCTTGCCTAAGTCTGGCACTTATAACAAGAAGAAACCTTGGGTCGAATGACCAATATATGTTCAAAAACATTCGCAGAAAAACAATACATTTGATATTTGTCAGCCATCAAATATGAATGTAGCAGAATTTTGCTAGTAAAATTGGTACAATTTTAAATGTTCATTCGATACCTGAATATTCGTAAGTGATCATCACAATGATGCTACTCGATCATACGATAACGTATGCATTTCACTCAGTCGATAACTGAAGTGGTAATTCGACCCCTTATTTATGTTAAAAATGTCATAGTGGGTGAGTATTCGGAGGTCTTGAGTTTATTCCAGGGTTGTAGTTCTTCTTTTCCTAAAAAAAAAAGTAATATGTCCACATAGCTCTAAAAACAGAGTTTTAAATAAAGCACACATTTACATTTTACATCTTGTCATTTTTCAATTATTATTTTTTTTAACAATGTGTACATTTAATTATATTTTATATTGTTTTAATTTATTAATTTGGTTTTTATAACATTCTCTGTGAGTGGTTTGTGTGTGACTTTATAGTTGGTTTATTTCTTTTTCTTTAAGTAACATTACTCGCAAAATAAATTCAAAAATCAAAACCTTTTTTCAAGCCTGAAGAATACATTTTATTTCGGATAGACAGCTAATTATGCACAACAATTATATTTTCTGTGGTAGATATTTGTTTCTTTTAATTTTTTCTTTATATTTATTTCTTTTTTGTTTATTAATTTTGTTTTTTTCTATATAGAGTAAACATTTAATCTCTTATTGTTAACTACTTTTACTATTGTTTTTATTGAGCATAGATAGATAAACGTTAGTTTTTGTTTGGAAACTATTTAATTCGGGTGATAAAAGGGGGTTAAGGGTTGGTTTAAAGTTTAATAAAAAATACTTTTTGTCTGTTAAATAAAATGGTGTATCTATGTTTTAAATTTTGTTTTTTCGTTTATTTTGTTTGCTTTTTATGGAGATTTTGTAATAGAAAGCATTTAAGAAAGCTTAAGACAATTTTTAGAACTAAATTTTATTTATATCAGAGGAAACAAAATTCGAAATTTGACGTTTTTCATTTGTTTTTGCAAAAGCGTACGTTTACTTTTTGTTGAAACGAGAGAATTCTCTCCTGATATAGGAGATTTGACACTTTGCTTTACAAAAAAAACCAGAGCGGGCCTAATGAGAAAAACCATCCAATCATTATCGCAGTTTACGAATTCATTATGTGAATTTATTATTCGGTGGCGGTTGCTCCACTCAACGTACTTTTTAACCAAGGGTTATCAGCTTTGGTTAAATCTGATTTTAGCATTGGTTAACGTTAGCCTGAGTGAACAAAATGGGTCTTAAAGAAATTTATATAAATCACGATCGATAATCGATCTTCACTTGGTGCTCAGGACAGTCTTACTATTGACGATTAAAGGATCGTTTCCTTTTTTGCGGCCAAACTGAGAAGCTTATTACCATTAATAATCCTTTGATAGCTGATAAAATGTTGAAATAAGAGAATTGAGTGACCAGCTGAGATTTTTTATTCATTGGAACAACATTCTCAACAACCTATGTTGACTTATTCTTATTCTGTCAAAAAACGGTTCCCATAGGCCCGGTTTTTCAATGCGAGATCATACTAGTTTCGGGATTAAACTGAAGTTAACTCGAGTTTATCCAGCAAGTTTAGTGAGTTAACACTGGGATTTGATGATCAGATGTTTTTGACAGATGATAAAATGCTAAACAAACAATTATTTTCAATTCCATTTTTCAGTTTCAGACCCCAGTGACTCGAATCTGTTTTAAATATTAAGTTTGAATGTTTTATAAAGATAAAGACTTTTTCGATCGCGACAAAAGCATTTTCATTTGTTTGGGGACAAGAAACCAAACAGCTGATAACTAAGGTGTTGCAGATTCTATACATTTTGATAACTTTTTGACAGCAGAATCGATAAATCATGAGTGCTACCAAATAAAATCACCACACACGGAGTCAAACTTAATCCTGCACTGAAAAAATGCTTCATGAGTTAACCCTGGATTAAATTTATTCTGGGGTTAGTTAACCCTGGGTTAACTCAGAGTTTATTCAGCACTGAAAATACGGGCCTTACTTCGCAGCTATAATAATGATGATTTCCCCACATAAAAAATACAAAATAAATAGCTGGACTCTTTAAGCTGAATGGGTAAGGAGACAAAACCAACAAAATTTAGTCTCAGCATATTGCAGAATGTTCGACTTACGAAGTTATCGGAGGGATTCATAAGTAGAACACGGATAATGTTTAACTTGGATCAAAAGTTCAGAATTATTTTTAATAAAGCAAAAAAGTGGGTTTTTGTCAGTGGTACAAGGTGGTACAGGGTTTTCTACGAGATGCATATTCTTTCGCCTTCCCGATCATTGTATGGTTTTCCAGGCGGAAATCATGGCAATTAAAGAAGCCTTTCCTGGGCTCTTCAGTGGCAGCGAAATCATCAAACGAATGCTGACTATGTCTCATAAAGATGTCAGCGCGCTTTACCGTTCATCTCTTCTGTGTATCGAGCCAGAGAGATATACTAGGGAACTGAAAGGTGGATAAGCTTTCCAAACTGGGCACTAACTTTGATATTTTACCGGCAGTACAAATGTTAGGTATGCCCCTCGCTACACGTAAATCATTAATCAAAAAGCGATCAAGGAGGCAAACCGCAGATAAATAAACGGCACAAGGTGTCTAATATCCAGGGAACTCAGGGCCTTCATTCCGTAAAGTGATTATCGTTTGACGATAACATTTCGTTGGTACATCTTGCATCACGTAAGATCAATAGTCGTTTTTGCTGTTGGCGATATCATTTTATTTGCTTCACTTCAAACAATAATCGTCAAATCACAGAGGATTATTGAGCGATTGCTCATGAGATCTCCACTTACGGCTGAGTGATAATCGTGTTCAAAGTTACGGAATGATCTACAAAAAAGGAAACCCTCTGAACTGCTGGAAAAACCACAAGAGGTCCAAATCGATACCCACCACCAATTTATCGATTTCAAAGCAGCTTACGACAGCATTTATAGAGACGAACTATACAGAGCCATGTCTAGTTTTGGTATACCGTCCAAACTCGTCCGTTTGTGTAGGATGACGATGGAGAATTCTCGCTGCACCATCAGGGTCGGAAACGACCTCACCGACACATTCGATACCAAAAAAGGATTTAGGCAAGGCGATGCTCTTACATGTGACTTCTTTATCATAATTCTTGAGAGGATTGTGCAAAACTCCCGAGCCAACATCAGAGGCACAATTTTCCAAAAATCGGTGCAACTACTTGCATACGCCGACGATATTGACATCATTGGTAGGACTCAACGTGATATCATAGCCACGTTTGCTAAAATAGAGAAGGAAGCGGCAAACATGGGATTAGCTGGCAATGAGGGTAAGACTAAGTATATGCTTTCAACACGAAAGGACACACAACATCGACGAATTCGACAGAACGTCACCATTGACAGATATAACTTTGAGGTAGTACGGGACTTTGTCTACCTCGGCTCCGATCTGACAAAAACATCTCGTCAGAAATCAAACGAAGAATTACTCTTGATAATCGCTGTTTCTTCGGGCTAAGAAGGCAATTTAGTAGTAAAGCCCTCACTCGAACTACTATAAGGAGATCCTATATAAGACCCTGATCATCCCAGTCCTTCTGAACGGCGCTGAAGCATGGACCGTATCAAAAGCGGATGAAGAATCCTTGGTCGATTCGAGAGAAAAATTCTTCGAAAAATCTTCGGTCCCGTTTGCGTTGACGGGCTATAGAGACGAAGATTCAACCACGAACTATACGAGCTATACAGCGACATACCACTAGTCAAAAAACTCCGCATTGGACGGTTAAGATGGCTAGGACATGTAGAAAGAATGGACACCAATACTTCGATTCCCAGCCAGACGTCGGACACAGTAGAGGAAGACCTCGCCTTAAGTGGCGCGCACAAGTAGAAACCGACCTCAACCAACTTGGAGTGCGCAACTGGAGGCAGTTAGCTAAGGACCGGGCTAATTGGGGAGGCATGTTGGTTGAGGCCCAGGTTCATCCCGGACTGTGGCGCCACTTAAGTAAGTAAGTAAGGAATGACCCCCTGGACAAATTATAACCAAAAACGCCTCTTTAGTAATAACTTTTGCAGAAGCTGCTTGAACGAGGTGGAGGAGGAGTGTATTTCTCACCTTCTCTACTCTCGTCCAGCTCTCTCCAACAAAAGAAAACTCCATCCAGGGGATTACTTCTTTAACAATCTATGTGAGCTGGCTAATATTAATGTCAGAAACATCCTCCGCTTTATAGTTAGCTCGGAATGGTTCACTTACTAATACAATTTTTTGGCGCAACAGACTCGTTAGTACCCAGGGCCTAGCATTCTCACAACCATTCATGTGTGCGTGTGTACTTCTTGCACGATGGCGGGACCTCCTGTTTTAAGCCGAATTCGAACGGCTAAGTTGAGATAAGCTTTTGTTGACTATTGATACTAAACGGATGATTTATCAGATCATCACGAGAGAAGGACCAGTGAATCATTTTAGTGTTGGGACGGCTGAGCCCGTCAACGGTTGGTTCACAATGCAATGGTTCACTTAGGCAAACGAATATTAGAAAAAGTCGACAGATTCACGTCGTACCACAGCAGTTTATTTTGGTCTAAGTATGCATGCGCGTCGCTTCTAGTCACTATAACCTAACCTCACCGAACTTAGTGGATCAGTTTAGAGATTACCACCAGGGAACGCAGACAAATTGTTTCCACCCGTCAATTGTTGGTGACTGTCTAAAGGTTTAAACAACTCCAGCTTGTAAAATAAGTGCAATTGAGGATTGGTGGCAAAAAGTTTGGCGTTACGGGTTGACATTTGAAAGATGAAAAACATCGGCCATGTTCCGGGTTTTAGTTTTAGTTAACTTTGCCGATACACTATTCAAATTGGTCAATCGAGCATTTTTAGTAACGTGACAAGGTCGATTGACAAATGAGAACAGTGCATCGGCAAAGTAAACTTGGGAGATCTAAAACCCGGAACACGGAAATCGCCTAATAGATTAGTTCACGATAACGTCAGTGCCAAATGAAGAGAAAAAATAGCGAACTTGTAGGAAAGTAAAAACAAAATTTGAAACGATTAATTCGTCGTTGGTCTTTCAAAATCGTTGTTTTTTGGTTAAATATTAATTTAAGATAAAATTGTTGAAAAAACATCGATTCCCTTATACAAATTTTGTCATTGTGGTCCTACAAGTTCGTCTGACATTTTAATTAAAAAAAGAACACGCCATAAAAATATCTCTGTTCGTTCTGTACCGCCAAATCTTTAGTAGTTGTATCATGCCATGAATTGCGTTTTTATTTTTTCTACGTCATCGACGCTCATGGAAAAAACCCAACACACGAAAAGCCATATTTGTAGTATTTGGTGACCAACCATCACACTAAATGAGCTTTCAATTTGAAGTTGACGTCACCTGATATATGCATAGATCGCCGATAGCAGGTTTTTGGTGAGTTTAGAACACTCGCCACGATAGCGCTAGGGTCGAGGTCTTACAACAATCTTATCAATCGTATTTGTAAGTACTTCAGACGTTTACTGCAAAAGTTAAAATGGTAAAGCTGGATGTTCATGCTTATTTTTGAATGCTATTCCAGACTTGGATGATGCTTGCTATCATCAATGTCGGTGGTAAGACCTTATGTACCCCAGAATGGTAAACAATTTTAAAATTCGTATTAATAAGTAATATTTGATTCCGATAAATGGCTTTCTCTGCTCAACATCACGTATGGCATTCATAATCAGTTCGTGGATGACCAGCATAAGGCAAGATATAACCAGCTACCTGGTAGCTTGAATGTGTACAAAATAAAGCTACAAGAGGAGAAATGTTGTAAAAAAAATAATTTCTGAACCAAAACAACACAAAATCAAACGACAATAAGTCTTCAAAGCAGTGTCTGGTCAACCAATTATAAAGAGGGCACCGGATCAGTTTGTAAGCGATCCATCGACCTCTATGTACCAGCTACCAATTATCAAACGCAACATAAACAAAAATAAAAAGAAACACAAAATTGAAATGGCTTCACCATCTTTGCTTGTTTTATTTTTTTTTTATCTGGTAGCAACAAGTTTTCATTTGATTTGCAAAATAAAATAAAAAAAAAATTATTTTTGGATAATTGAAACAAACATCGAAAACATTTACACGTCCTTAACTTGACAAATTGCTGTTTAGCAAGTCCAAACACAGTTATTACATATTACGCAGAGACATGGTAGTACAAGAACTGTTTTAGCAGTTTGCCTTGCACCTGATAACTAAAAATACGTGGATTCTTAAGAAAAAAAATTAAAATAAAACTTTTAGGTGAATTTGATTCTCATCGTCCGAAAGCTTAAGACATAAACATACAAAAATAATATACGAAACACCCTGTAAAAGTGAGTTTGAATTGATACCACAGAATAATTGGGGTAAATGGATAGAGAGTGTGCCTGCTGAGAGTAAGGAATCATTTTTTATACTGTAAACAGACCTGTGAGATCCTCAACTGATTTTTGTTTGCAGTTAAAACAAATAGCTGTTGTACTTAATTTCTTCCGCCGTCTGAGTGAGGGGGAGCAGCGGTTGGACGGGGATGTCCAGCGATTATTGTGCCACCACGCCGGCTGTTTACCACTGAGGAACTCTGCTGTCGTCGACGTTTCTTGAGGAAAACAAACGAGCTGTTTAGCAACGGCTGATGTTGTTGCTGCTGGTACGGGTGATCCCGATGAGATGTTGAAGCGTGCCCATAGATGGGATACCATGGCAGAGTGAACTCGGCCGCAGTTAGACGGGGAATACCCTCTCCAAAGGCCAACACGGGTAGCTCGTCTGTATAACAAATGGTTTGGATAGAGTCAGGCGATGGGAAAAAGCTGGTTGAACCGGCATCCTCTTCTCGCATTTCGTCCTTGCAATGGCGGCGCTTTAATCGTTCGATTCGGCGTTGCTCGCGGATCTGCTGGACGTCCCATTTCTTTCGTCGCTTCTCATCATGTTCGAACTTTGCGTGTCGCTTTAGGAAGGTTTCGTCAGAAAGATCTTCAGTGCCTTCAATGCTGTAGAGGGGATGTACTTCGTGCACCGTCCACTTGGGTATTTCGAGCATCGGTGCATCGGATTTGAGCGCCTTCGCCTCCTCCTTGATAAATTCGTCACAAAAGTCTTCGTCCTCCCACTCGCGGGTCGAGTACATCTGATTGGTGGTGAGAAGACCACAGCGACGCGACGATCTGCGTGGATGTTTCGCTCCGCGGGACATTTCCTAAAAATAAGCAACATAAGTATCGAGTATTCTGTTTGACTGGGAAAGTACTTACCTGATCCCGTTCCAATATTGAATCACAGCTAAAACTCTCGTCTGAGTCCAATTTGATCTCAGGTACTTTCAAGCTCGGCGCCGACATGGCCGACACCGGAGAAGACAGCGACAATTCCTTCCGCTGATCCTTCACCAGTTCCAAGGGGCTCATAATCTTCCGAAGGCTCTCATCGTCATCCGTCACAATGCTCTGTTGACTGTCCTCGACCATTCCTATCACAGCGACGGCATCATCAACCTCCGACACCTCTGAAGTAGTTGATGGACTCTTGCCAGGAAGATTTATTCTATGCAATATAATTTTGCTGATCAATTTGCCATTGCATTCGCCGATAACATTGGCGCCGTCATCGTCCTCTTCATTGACCGACTGAATCTTGTATTTGCCCACTTCCTCAATCAACTCCTCTTTGATTTCCTTCGTCAGACAGTTCTGCTCCGCTTTCATGGCTGCCGATGCAGCTGCAGCAGCATTCTCCTGCATCTGTTTCTCCAGCAGTTCATTCTTTGCTTTGAGCGAATGAATCTCCTCCTTCAGACCAACCAACAGCTTGTCCTTGGCCAGCAGCTGATCACTTTGCTCTTGAATCAAATCCAAGTGTAAAATCAGCATGGCCTTTAGTTTTTTATTCTCTTTGAGCAGAGACATCACATCGTTGGACGACGTGGTCGAGCCGGTGTGATTGGCGCGAATGTAATTATTACTCTCGTTCGTATGACAATAGACATGGTCCAGGTTGTACTTTGTCTTGCTGTCCATCATAGCGATGGCTATAGTTGCTAAATTGGTCTCAACTATAAAATATATTTATTTGCGTCCTCTTCTCTTTTTATTGGGAAAAGTAAATAAATAACAAAAACACGAAAGAAAGCTCTCGCGCACTTTAAACGTTTGACATTTCGGTGTCGGTTGTCAAGCGTGCCCGGCGATTGACAGTTCAAAACAAAATGCGTAGAACCGAGGTGAATTTCACTCTGCGGGAGATTGGTGGTGATGCAAAATTTCCTATGGCGAAATTCTGATATGGATAGTTTTTTTTTTTTTTTTTTTGTTTACAATAACGAGGGAATTAATTTCCACTTAGTTAGCGAGTTGGAATTATTGTTTTCTTATGGCGAAAAGTCGGAGTAATATGTTGGTATTAGTTTGGAATTACTTTTTGCGAGAAAAGGCGGATAATTTTGATTGATAAGCACTCGCTTTTGGGAGAACTTTTTTTGGACACACGGCTTTTTTCTTGTTTGGTTAATGCCAGCTAAATATTCACCATGAGTGAATGGTACTCGATGATGGGAGTGTTGGCTGCACTGAGTACAGGGTTGATATTTAGTAAGGCGGTTACTACATCTTCGTGGAATAGAACTCACAATTAAAAACTCACGTATTAATAAACGAGAAATCTTATTAATTAACAAAATTTGAAGTTAATTGGCGGTAATAAACATCAAAGATGCGAATTCACCTAAGTCGTTGTATTAACGAGGAATTTAATTGAAAGTTTCCGAAAAGTTGATTTCAATTGTTTCACTTTGTTGTTTTTTTTTTAAGAAGAGTAGGTAGGTAAGGAAGTAAAGAATGGCTTCGAGTCTTATTCGTGTTGGTGTCACACATTTTTTCTCAACAATTGAGACATTTTCGGCACAGTTCTCGCGATAAGTTCTATAAGAAGTTTTATTTATTTTCTATTTTTATTTTTGTAAACAATTTTGCATATACTTTGTCGGTTTGTGTCCAATTTTCAGTTCTTTTCCTTTTGTTATTTTCAGTTTCCATTTTGATTAAGGGTCCAGTTATAGCTATCATTGAACAACTTCATTGGAATACAAAAAAATTATGGAATTACAATTTTACATCCATGCTGATTATAGATATCAATGGGAAATTCCGTTTCATTTCGGTGGAACGACAAAGGTTACTTCAGAAAAATAAATCTTGGATAGTAATTAAATAAAAAGTGATTTCCTGCAAAAACTTTGATTACAAATAATCTTGTTTTAAAATTCATAAGCTTAGTTTTGACAGCAACTCGCTAATGATTGAATTTAGAAAAAAGCCGGAAGAAGTAAAAGAAAATTTCCAATTAGCGTTTTCAATGATGGCTATAACTGGATTCTATAAATACATACTCACAAAACCACTTCAATTTACTTGGACAACAGAATAAAAAAAATATATATCAACTGATGACAGCGGAATTTGTACTGGGCTTATCAATAAGAAATCTTAATTCATGAATTACCTTTTAATCAACAGATTAGATTATTTGTAAATAAGAGGATAATTAGTCATTTATTTTGTTAATAAGGCTGTTAGTATCATGTTTTAAAAATCAATTAGTTGAAAGCTTTTCGTGTTCTACATACAATTGTAGTACACACTGACATGAATGGTTATGGGAATGATCCCGCCTGATATCTACAACCTACACTCATTAGCGCCGAACAATTTCTAAGGAATTCGATTCTGTTTGGGCATTCATCACACCTAATATAGAATTATCTGTCAAAAAATACTACACACCACTTCGACTTAGTAGTTCCATGCAAAACTAATAGAATACTTACGGAACACGTTAAGATCGCCGGAAAATCCTTACATGGAACACGAATTGCCTTACTTCGCAGTGCAGAGATTTTCTGTAATATGGTGAAACTAAAATTTGTTAGATTCGTCTCCTTGCTCTTTCTACTAAAAGAGTACAACTGGTATGTATCATGAAGGGAATTCGTAATTTTTATAAGTTCCTAATTAAGCAAACTTTTATTTTGACAGCAAATTTCGCTCTCTGTCGAGAATCAAAATACCTCAGGTCAGGCAGAGAAGAATAATCTCTGAGAGATCTGTACGTTGAATATGAATAATGTGTTAACTCATCAGGTTTTTGTATAGCTCAGAGAAGACAAAAGTAATCACCAAAGTCAGAGTTCAAAAAACTTACTTAAGTAGCGTTCGGCTAAACCTGAGCATCAACCAACATGGCTCTCCAATTAGATCGGTGAAGTGAATAGCTAACTGCCTCTAGTTGAACACTTCAAATTAGTTGAGGTCGGTTTTTACTTGTGGCCACTTACGACGCGGTCTTTCTTTACTACGTCTGTCTACCTTATGGCTGGGAATCGAAGACCGGAAGTTTTGTGTCTGTTTGCCCTACATTTTCTAGGCATCTTAAGGCATGTCTCTATGGACTTGTTCAACTCGTAAAGTTATTCTTTAAGTCTCGTAAGTAGTTCGAATGAGATTTTATTAATAATTTGCCCTCTGATCCCGATGAAACAGCGGTTGACAAGAGAAATTCATCGTTTGAATTTGAAGAGATGTGGTTGTAAGAGTTGATAATGGAGCAGAATTATCAGGCAAAGTCTCATACCACCTTAAAGCTATAGCTGCCGATTGTGGTGTTCTGTCAAATTCGTCGAAGTTGATTGTTCTTTCTTGTAGACCATGATTATCTTGATCTTGACTTTATTTACTATTAAAAGAAATTTTGCAATTTTGGCACAATCCATCTCATGAATGATGTTAAAGAATTCACATGACCTTGTCATAATCCTCTTTTTCGGTTAGGTCGTTGACGACCTTGATAAGGAGCAGCGAGAATTCTTCATCGTCATCCTGTAAGGAGACTTATTCCTCTGTAGATTAAGCAGTTCAAGAGCTCATCTCTCAGTGGGTCGGCAAAACAATGCTGTAGTTTCAGTCTTCTTCCGTAAAGTGACTATAACATTTTGACGGTACATCATTCATCACATAAGATCAATAGTCGTTTTGCTGTGGGCGATATCACTTTATTTGCTTCACTTAAAACAATAATCGTCAAGTCGCAGACGATTATTTAGCTATTGCTCATTAAGTCTCGACTACCATCTGAATGATAATCGTTTTCAAAGTTACGGAATGACTCCCAGGCTAATTTCATCCGATTTTATATTTTTTTTTCTAATTTGGATTCATATTCTCAAAATGTCTAAGGTACCAGTAGTGGAACACGGCTATTTATTGAACTACCTGATTCTCTGTGGATTCCCCAAGTGGTACTCACCTTTTATACCATTCGCCAAGAAATATTTAATTCACCACGGTTCACATTATACAACCTCAGTACCATCTCTGTACAAAATAATTGGCGGTGTAAAATGACATTTCAAAATTAAATTTGCAATTCCAAACTAAATTTTGTTTACGGTTTTCGAACTTCTGGTAAATTTTGTATAAAAAAAACTTAAAAATGTCGCTATTCGGTGATGACAATGCTGATGATATCTTTAATGACAACGTCAATGAGAACGAGTTACCCAGCGATGATGATCAGGAAAAGGCCGCCGATGGAGAAGGTGGGGATAACCCAAGTGAACCCGTTAAAGTGGAACACAAAAAACAACGCTCTGTGCGAAATCCACGACCAAAACTAACTGTGGAAACCCTTCAAGGCTCTCGCGGTATTCATACCATAGAGGACTACTTCAAGGACATTAAATTCCATGGCAAAGGACACGAGCGAAGAGATTTGAATGAAGTAATGCGCCGCCTTCAGCATTGGGCCCATCGCATGTATCCCAGTTACAAGTTTGATGATGTAGTAGCGAATATCGAACGTTTGGGTAAAAAGAAACCATTACAAGTACATATGAGTCGGTATAGGTTGGGTATGTTACAGCCGGATCCACTCCAGGAAAAACAATTGGACAACGACGACGATGAAGCGGCTGAGCAGGACGAACCTTTTGATGAATTCGACGCATTGTTGGGTGAACAAATTGCCATTTCTAAGCTTGCGCCGAAAACTCCCGGTAACAGTAGGCCGCAAAGTTCAATGTCCGGCAGTTCCTTCTCTACTCCTGGTTTTGGTCGTGGAGCTGCAGTTATGTCGACGCCGTATTCAGGAGTGTTCAATTTGAATGATACAAATGACTATGCGCATCCATTGCCAACTAGTCAACCGGCAACGCCTGCGAGAGAAGAGTCACCAGAAAGAGTAGAGAGACCAGCACTGTCCACAGATCAGATGGCGAGAATTGCAGAAAATCGAAGGCTGGCAATGGAACGTTTAAAAGCAAAGAAGGCTCAGGAGTCTATTTAAGAAAATCTTCAATAAATTTGTTCAGTTAGCGGAAATTTTGTTTTTTCTTTTATTATTGCTGGTGGCATCTGTTAGGTCCTTGAAGTATCATGTTTGTGCATCCAAAATAAACACACAATGCATTCGTTTGTCCCACAACTTGGTTAATACATTTAATACACCCTTTATGTACATGGTATCTTCACAATTGGGTTTCAACGTTTTGTCATAAAAAAATACTTTAGGTGCACAATCCATCGGCTCTACCGTTCCTGAAAAAATGGAAATATCGTCTGCAGATCCTCCTTACTTTGGCATGCCTCAACTTGAGGCAGGAATTCCATTACGCTGATCAGGTAAATCTGCAGCTGTTGTCGTCGCTCCTCTACAAAAACGCGATTCATGTTGCCAAAACGTTTTTTCGGGGGAAACTCGATTGTCGATATGCCCGGATAAAGCGCCTTCAAGTACTTGTGCAGCACATAGAACTCTCTGTACCTACGCATAATCATCCAATGCTCCAGCTTGTTGCGCATCGTTAGATGCACCTCATAGGAGTAGTACCTGCGATGCCCGTTCCTGAGAAGTTTCACCTACCATAAGGAAAAAACAGATAAAACTGATTTTGGAGAAGAAAAATAAGTCTACCTACCTGTGGGATAGTGATCATGAAGTTGGCAGTTGTTTCGGCCACCGCGTTCTTGGTCAGTCGGCGTAACTGTCTATTCTCCAGGCTCAACTGAGCCACACGAGTCTCCAAAAGTGTACACCGTTCTGTCATTTCACGTAGCTTCTCCTCCAGTTCTAGCGTAGTCTGCTGACGATATGCATTTCCTGAAGATACAGCCGATGATGACTTACTATATTGCGAAGATGATTCACTTCTTGCATCCGGCTCAGTCTCTGTGTCGACATCGATTTCCTGTTCAACTTCTGTTGTCGATATTTCGTGATCAAATTTTTTGTTCAGCATCTCGTGCAAGATCTCTTTAAGACACTCAGGTTCGTATTCCACTGATTCCAACTCTATTGGTACCTCATCTTCCTGTGGAGCTGTAGCAATCTCTTCCGCTCCTATGTGAACCTCTTTGACGACTCCATTGGGCAGAAATTCTTTAACTACATCATCGTCGACAACCGTTTCAATGGGTCGTTCTATGGCAGTTGTCTTTTTGAATGATCCTACCGGCGAGGGTGCGTAAATAATTGGCTCTACCTTCCGCACAACCTCTCGAGTAAGGTTGACATTAATCTCTGGCGTGTCAACAGTCAATGCAAACAGAATTGTACTCAATCCACCTGCGATAGATGGCAAAAGATTCGCTGCCTCTGGATCAACCATAAAAGCCCAAGGTTCGTACAACTCACCGAGACACGGATCATCAAGCCACGACAATACATACCTCTTCAACGAGTTTTCATTCAGAGAAGCTCGAATAAATGCTTTCACCTTGCCGCACTTGGTCCAAACGTTTTTGAGATCATTGAACCGTTGCCGCTCGTGATTGGTCAAGTGTTTTTGGCAGAAATCCCAGAATGTCGAGTCATTCGACGTACTACTACCGGACACTATCTCTTGGACGTTTTGTAGAATTGCGATGGGAAGTGACGTCGTCTGTATTCGAAGTCCATAATTGAAGGCGTCTTCGAGGGCATCGAGCAGCCCCGTAATTACGTCATCTTTCTCTGTGGCCAGCTCTTTTCGTCCGCCGTACTGTGTTTGGCATTGTTTTGCACTTTTGATGAGATTACCTAGTATTTGCTCGCGTTTTGTCGCTTTGGTGGTCTGCATTTTATTTTAAAGTACGTTCGTAGTCATATTTTTTTTTTATTATTTTTGAGAACTGAAGTCAACTTGAGCGTAACAAGTTGTCTATTGCGTTAGGCCTGCTTTTTTCTTTGTCTGCTGATCAAGAGCGAACGTTGATAAGTAAATATTAAAAACACAAATTCAAGTGATGACCCAAAATTGATTGTTTATGTGTTTCTTGTGCTTATTTTGTTGTTTGTTGTGAAAAAATAAAAACAACATCGACGCTGTGCTAAAAAAATATATCTTGACAATTTGCATGATGACTTTTCATTCGTTAGGGTGGACGCAAGTTATTAAAATGATTAGGGTGGTAATACATGTGCATTTCAAGTAACGAATGAATGACTCAACAATGTTATTCGTTAAAACGAAAACAAAAGCCCACATATTATTAGGAAAGTGCCATTTGATGGATGATCTGTGGACTAACTGGGCTGTAATAAAATGTTTCTATGAATAAGATGCACCGGGTATAATCTGAAAGACGGGTATGCAAGTTGGAACCCTGCTCTAAATTCCCCAACAATATGATACTGATAGTATTTTTATGTATTTGTATTCCAACGGTACTTTCTACCTTTTGTTATGATTGGGGCATATTCATAAATGTTTCAAAAGTTCGTGCTATGTCGCTGCTAGAGTAAAAATGAGCTCATATTATTTTTAAACCCAGGTCTACATGAAAGACTCGAGTCCAACAATTAAAATAGCTGAATGTATGTTTAAGTTGTGACAAACGCCTGAAATAAGCGAAAAAAACACAATTTATGAATTACCTTGTGCGTTAATGATTAAAAAAATGTACGAGCAACAAAGATGACAAAGAGAAATCAGAGAAAATAAAAACAGAGTAACGCACACAATCTAAATGATTTTGTTTTATTTATTCATTTCCCTTTCGATTTCAGGAAGAAACCCCTCCCGCTATAAACAAAGAAGAACAAACATTTTATTCTCCAATGTACATCTGTCATCATAGGAAGTACAATTCTAGCAGAATAGAACATGTTTATGAATAGTAGTCAACTTTTCACCTTGAAAACCATACCGAACATACGGCGGTATGGTCTCCAGTTCAGCAACCGAACGCATCAAGTATTTTGGATTACCGAACATTCCGAAAGGCTATCATTGACTCGGAACCTTGTTGCCACAAAAATTGCGAAATACTGTGGAAAACTTTATGTCGAAAGACTGTAATCGCAGATACCTTCAAGTCCTTTGCCGAATGGGTATCCAGTAACCATACCAAAAGCACCTAACGAAGAAGACCAACGGCGACGATGTCAACAAGCCAAAAGTTCGGCCGCAACTAATGTGCTAGCTTTTTCGTACTCTCCACCAAAAAAAAAATTCCTGGGATGATGAAGAATGCCGATGGATGCTTGTAGAAAAAAGAGGCCTACAGGGTAAAGCTGCAGGTGAAAACGAGAGCTGTCACTGGGCTTTATATGGAAAGAAGGAAGAGTTCTGGAAATGACGGCATTCCTGTCGAGCTATAAAAGCCAGTATAGCAAAATTTGGTCGGACGAAAGTGTGAATGAAGAATGGAACCTCAGCATTTAATGCACGATTCCTAAAAATGGAGAACCTCTGAAATACGCCAACTACAGAGGTATAAGTCTACTCCACAACGCGTCTAAAAATTCCATCTGCCGTAATTAACATGTGACTTGATCGGAATCTCGCTGCCTCATCATGGTCGGAAACGACCTCACCGAAACATTCGATGCCTAAAAAGGATGTTTGCAAGGCGACACACTATCATGTGACTTCTTTCATCTCATTCTTGAGAGGGTTGTGCAAAACTCCCGAGCCAACATTCCGTAACTTTTAAAATGATTATCGTTGACGATTGTTTAGCAGACTTGCCAGGGAGTGTAATTTTCAAATTGTGTGTTCAAATTTTTATATAAATCATGCGGTAGGTACCCAAAAATCTTCTTCACTATCGTCAACGATTATGATTTTGAAAGATACGGAATGTTGGCTCGGGAGTTTTGCACAACCCTCTCAAGAAGGGCTAAGAAGGCAATTTAGTAGTAAAGCCCTCACTTAAACTACGAAAGCCTATCGTCCTCATTAAAATATTTTCTATTGTCCACTGACAAAAATAATCATGCCCCACTGTGCGGCTTCATAAAAAATGTGTCCCCACCTTAAACGAAAATATTTGTCACAACAAAAAACAATTCGTGCGTCAGCTGTTTGAAAGATAACAAGAGGAAGAGGGCTTAACTATTTGATTCCACAAGAAATATCTATTTTCCCTTTAAGACCTGTGCAAAGGGCTCCGCCCTTAAGTGTAAAATGAACAATAACAATCCAAATATTGTGTTTCATCCACTCATCAGTTCAATCCAGAAAGTTATCCTCTATGAGACCAAAACAGTGAGTATGGAACATTTCTGCAAAGTGTGTCAACCTGAAACTCGCATTCTTTCACAGAAACTCTATTTAGTGGGCAGTAACATACGAGAAACGCGATTTCGCCTTCTTGTGATAGACCGTACATCTCAAGATAAACTTAACATTTACGAGGATCCCAATGAGAAGAATGCCGCCGAGATTCGTCGCTTTGTCAGTGCTTTGGGCAATCCCAAGGTTGTCAGTGCTTACGGAGTCTTGGGCTTTGTGCGATTCCTCGAGGGTTACTACCTTATTTTGGTAACTAAACGAAAGGGTTGCGCATTCATAGGAATGCACTTGCTCTACACCATCAAAGACACTGTGATGGTGCGTGTGAATGAATCATCCCATCGTACACAACATCCCAACGAACAGCGCTACATCAAGATGTTCCAAAGCATCGACTTGCGAAGTAATTTTTACTTTAGCTACAGCTACGACTTGACCAGAACGCTGCAATACAACATGTCGGCACCGCGTTATGTAGGTCCTGGCGTCGACATTGAGAAAGATGATCCTCTTCCCGAATGGGACACGCTCACAAATAACGTAGAGAACGAGAACGAGCGAGTAGACTACGCCTTTCGTAGTAACCCACGAAATCGGTTTGTGTGGAATGCGTTTCTTCTCAAGCCAATGCAGCATATAATGCTTAAGGATTGGCTGCTGGAAGTCGTTCATGGCTATGTCAGTCAATCATGTATCAGTATTTTCGGCAGGCATGTGAATATCTGCCTAGTAGCAAGACGAAGCACACGATACGCTGGCACCAGGTTTTTGAAACGAGGTGCGAATTTTAAAGGCGATGTCGCCAATGAAGTGGAAACCGAGCAAATTATAACAGATGGCCATCGGATGTGCGGCTTTACTCAGATGCGAGGCTCGATACCGTCCCATTGGTCACAGGATATCACAAAGGTGGTGGCTCGTCCACCCATTTCTTTAGATATATCCGATCCCTTTGCGCAGACTCCTTCTCGACACTTTGATCGGCTGCTCTTTCATTACGGGGCTCCTTTGATTGTCCTCAATCTGGTGAAAAATCGAGAGCGCCGCAAACATGAGAGCATCCTCTGCCAGGAGTTGAAAGGTAGCATCAAGTATTTGAATCAGTTTTTGCCTCCTCCCGTGCGGATTCAGTATATCCACTTTGATATGGCACGCAAGAGTCGCGGCGGTGGCAATGTCATGGAGATGTTGGCCGACATATCAGAGAAAGTCGTCCTGCGAACGGGAATGTTCTTCAAAGACCGCAATGAGACGAGCTTCCAAACAGGCATAGTGAGAGTGAACTGCGTCGATTGCTTAGATCGCACGAATACCGCTCAGTTTGCAATTGGCAAGTGTGCACTAGCTCACCAGCTTTCTAAGTTGGGTTTCATTAAACCGGCAAAGTTGGAGTTTGATTCTGATTGTGTGACCATGTTGGAGAATTTGTACGAGGACCATGGAGATACACTCGCTTTACAGTACGGTGGATCCCAGCTGGTACACAGAATAAAGACGTACAGAAAGACTGCTGTTTGGGCATCCCAAGGCAACGACATCATGCAGACACTGAGTCGTTATTATAGCAACACATTCAGTGACACCGAGAAGCAACACAGCATCAATCTCTTCTTGGGCTACTACGTTCCCAGCCGAAGTCATTCAAAGCGTGAGACATACCCAACCCAATTTAGCTGAAAGGATTAATTTTGTTTATTTATTTTCAGAGAACCAACCAATTTGGGAACTCCAATCGGACTATTACATGCACAACACATACAAGCCACTTAGTCCACGCACCGATAGCACCCTTTTAACCGACTGGATTCGACCAAAAGTCCGTACATCACTGCCCTACTCCTGCTCGGATTCGAATAAAATCGTCAAAGAACTATTCCGTGTTCACTCGAAAGACCTAGAAATGATCGACTCCTACTCCAACTACCATATGTCGTTCAAACTAACCGACTTTGGCGAACACATCGCCTTCGAAATCAGCCAAATGTCGAACCGATATCTGCCTACATTCCGCACCAATTTCAGTCCATTTGTTCGACACACAGAGGAACGCGCGAGCCGCAAAAATCCTTCCCTAACTGGTCAAAGTTCATCGACCAGCAATGACTCGAGTTCATCGTCAGAGGGTGACGATTCGAGTACCGACGATGACTTCGATGGCGGTTGGGTAAGTATACCGAAACAAATCGAAGACAAAGAACAGCGACTACTGACCTTTGAATCATTGCTACCGCCTATGGAAACGGTGTACGGTTGTCGAATTGATAATCCCAGCAAAAGCAGCATGACTATGTACAAGAAGTACGTTCAAATTGGGAAGCTATCCTCGCCGCAACTCTATCCATCAGTGCCCAGTCGGGAGCAGGATGTCTTGAAAATGATGCGAGGTATTGATCTACAACCACTAGGCGATTATGGGACGGATTCTTATGAAAGTATCACTCCTCCGACGGTCGATGAAAAGAGCATGAAAATCTACGAGGAGTATGCCAAGAGTCCGAGGAATTTCAATGCAGTACCGAAGTTTGAAGAGTTCAGCGCACTGTATATGTACACACAAATGTTGTAATCGGTTTTACCGTTTTGTTTTTGTTATATTTAAATATAATCTCCACATTGTTGCGATTTCGTTTAAACACCCCCGTTTATTAAGAGAATCAAATGTAAGGACCTTGTGTTCGTTGGGCAATATTTGGCAGGAAACAAATAACGTAAAGTATGCTTAACGTGAACATCTAGCCTTTACAGCTTTTATTTCACGATGGGCCTACTCACAATATCAGAACCATAGAAAAGTGTTGGTTAACACCCCAATGCAGGACACATTGCGCTGGTGCAATTTTGAAAATCATGTGGAAGACACGAACTTTACCCTTGCTAAGGACCGAGGTCCATCTACCACCTCTTGTATTCCGAAGTCTATTACTCCATAGACCTCAAAATACCATTAGTTCACCCTAACTCTGGAAACAACAGCCACCACGAAACTCACACAAGAGGCCTACCTCTCAATCAGGCTAAGCCATGCAGTTCGAGGACTACAAGTCTTTGGGGCTCCTGATTCCCGTGGCACCAGAGTATAGCCTCTGGTCCAGTCCTGAACCCAGTCCTGAATCGCATAAGTTACGCAGCATCAATACTAACCGAGGTAAATGGTCAGCAGCAACACCAAGCAACTTTCTAACTTCATGAGTCCATACTTAGTTTTTTTTTTTTTGTAAATGACTACAATTGCTTATCGAACATTGTCTTGATTAACGGTATGCCCTAGGTGTACCCCTTCACAAGACGATTCTCATAGCAAATTCAGCAGTCATTTACCATATGGAGCCGGATTGGTTCGGTTCATAATGGGATTTCACAGATTACCTTCTATAACACCATTCGCCGCATATCGCCCTAATACTGGATGACAGCTTTCTGCGGCTTCCTCTATCCACCACCCGCGTTAAATAGGGGCCCAACCACCATCGTATTCGGCAGAAAATAGAAAGTTCGAAAGTGCGATGGAAATAACATTAATGAATCAATACAGAAAGGCCCAGTAGCGCGGTAATCAGGTGGGTCAAAACACGGGGATCTCTTTTAAACCATAGCAACACCAAGTCTTGTTTTTCATTGGCATGATCTGAACAATTGTAAGCCTTAACGTATTTCAATCCCTTGTCATCGATTCTCTAGGTCTTCCCGGGAGATGCGTTATAACATTTCTTCGTTCGCTTTCTGAATATGGCCAGCGGTTCTACCAATCACCATTTTACTAAATATGAACCAACCCGTGGCTTCGTGATGAAACTGCCAGTCCTGTGGGCAAACGAAATACCACACGTCAAGGGTTTGAAGATCTGAATATCAAGTTTTCGCTAATCTGTAGGAGCTGGATAAAGAATCTCTTAGTGGGCAGACCAAAAACCGCAGGGTTTGAACCCTTGAAAATCAAGACTTCACTGACTTGTAGGAGGTTGAGCTGCAGACATGATTTGACCAGAACGCTGCAGTACAACATATCAGCACCGCGGTACGTAATATCGCATGTCAATCGTTTGTACATCTGAATATCAACTTTTCGCTGAGCTGAAGGAGCTGGGTTTGGGTAAAGAATCTCTTAATGGGGAGTACAAAAGAAAAAAAAATGGCGCAACAGACTCGTTAGTACCCAGGGCCGAGTCTTCTCGCAACCATAGATGTGTACTTCTTGCACAATGGTGGGACCTCCTGTTTTATGCCGGCTCCGAACGGCTAATTTGAGATAAGCTTTCCTTGACAATTGATACTACTCGGATGATTTGTCAGGTCATCACGAGAGGAGGGCCAGTGAAAAATCATTTTGGTCTTGCTACGGCTGGGAATCGAACCCAGATCGCGCTACTGGGAGTCCAAAAACGGCACGTTAAGGATGAAGGGTTCATACAAATCAAATATACACGTCTAGGGTTTGCCAACCTGAAAATTAAGTCTTCTACGAGACTTTCTACCTTTCCGCGGTGTAGGAGCTTAGTAAGATCAAAAATACGCGGGTATACCCTCAGTTGAGATACGAAGCCAAGAGTAAGTCATCCTCTCCTACCCATCCACCTTCCTTACCCCCCCCCCCTCCCTCTTCCTACCCCTTCGAACCACCACTTGGTCGGATTAAGGTGTCACATGACTCCTGCCGATAATCAGCCTGACTGGGGACCCACTCAAAAAAGCTCAGCCGCGAACGGAGTATCCGAATATCTGGCGACCTTCGGATTTACTAGCCTTACCTGCGCACAGCGGATCTCTGTGCAGGTGGACCTCTTTTCTCCGCCACTCGTGGGACTCAACATGAACTCAAATAAAAACAAACAAAATAAACAAAAAATGAGACCAGTTCTCCTTCCAAACCGGCCAGCAGCAGGGGTCTAGAATCTGCTGTTGGGGTAGCTCCTGAAGAGCTGGAAGGGAAGTTGAACTGTAAATCTTCAAGCTCGCAGTCCCTCATCCCAACCAATAGCCGCGTGGAGCTAAGGGAATCTAAACCCCACCCACTGTCCCTTAAGGACTTCTCGGAGAAGTACCGTAAAGCCTCGAGCTCGCGGTCACTCTCTCCACTTAAGTCAGTAAGAGTCTTGGAAACTAAGGACTGCAAAGCTACACGCTCGCGGTCTAACCCCTCCAAGATTCTTTACAGAAAACGCCGCGCAGTTGCTAGACAAATGGAATTTATCCAAAGGATTCCGGAAGAAACCAGAACGGAGAAACAAAAAGCTAAATTAGCCTGGGCAATAAAAGTTTAGCCCGGTCCTTAGCTAATTACCTCCAGTAGCAAGTTGGTTAACCAAGTTGGTTAAGGTCGGTTTCTACTCGTGCGCCACTTAAGCGAAGTATTACTCTAGTGCGTCTGACGTCTAACTGGGAATCGATGTATTGGTGTATTGCTGTCCAATCGCTCTACATGTCTTAACCATCTCAAACGTCTAATTAGTCGCTCCACAGCTCTTAAAATTTACCGTCTCCGTAAACCGTCAAAGTGGGATCGAAGTTTTTCCGAAGAAATTTTAAAACGACCAACGGCAACGATTTCTTCATCCACCTTTGACACGGTCCATGCCTCAGCGCCGTAGAGCATGACTGGGTTGATCAGGGTCTTATATAGGATCTCCTTGGTAGTTCGAGTGATGGCTTTACTACTTAATTACCTTCTTAGCCAGAAAAACAGCGCTTGGCAAGAGTAATTCTTCGTTTAATTTCTGACGAGATGTTGTTTTCAGAGGTAATAGCGGAGCCGATGTAGACAAAGTCCTGTACTACCACAAAGTTATATCTCTCAAGGATGACGTTCTTTCCAATTCGTCGATGTTGTGTGTCCTTTCGCGTTTCGACAGCATATACCTACTTGGTCGTACCCTTATTCTAAATCCATTTTTACCGCTTCTTTCTCTAATTAGCAAATGTTGCTATGACATCACGTTGAGTACGACCAATGATGTCAATATCATCGGCGTATCCAAGTAGTTGCACCGATTTATGGAAGATTGTGCCTCTGGTGTTGGCTCGAGAGTTTTGCACAATATCAGATTAAAGTGGTCCCAATGGTCGAACGTGTCGATGAGATCGTTTACGTCCCTGATGGTGCAGCGAGAGTTCTCCATCGTCATTCTGCACAGACGGACGAGTTTTAGCGGTATACCAGAACGAGACATGGCTCTGTATAGTTCGTCTCTATAAATGCTGTCGTATGCGGCTTTGAAATCGATGAAAAGATGGTGGGTATCGATTTGGACTTCTTGGGTTTTTTCCAAGATCTAGCCGAAGTATGAAGATTTGATCAGTTGTGGACTTTTCTGGCCTAAAACCTAACTGATAAGGGCCGGTAAGGTTGTTGGTTCACATATTATCTTGTAGGCGACGTTGACGAAACTTATGCCTCTCTAGTTGGCACAGAGGGTCTAAATTTTTGTGGAACGGGCAAATTTGGCTTATGAGTTGGTGAAGTCATCTTACCAAGTCATCTCCCCCCGGCTTTATAAAACTCGGAGGGAAGGCCGTTATTTTCAGCAGCCTTGTTAACTTTATGTTTTGTTATTGCAATCCTCACTTCACTTAGGTCGGGGAGTTTGTAGTTTTCGCTGTCGTCGCCAATATTGAAAGGTTCGTTCTGCCTGACTGCGGGAGATTTGTCGTCATCGCCGTTTAACAGTCTGCAGACGTGATTCGTCCATACCCTCAGCATCGACTGTTTCTCAACTACGATATTTCCTAGTTCATCTCGACAGGATGCTGTTTGAGCCCTGTATCATTGGCTTTGTTGTTTCACACTTTGGTAGAACTTGCGAACATCGTTCCTGGAGTTGCACCTCTCTATATCATCGATCGGGCGCTTTGTTGCTCTTTTTTCTTCTTTCATAAAAGTCGGTGTTCTTCCCTTCGTCTCTGACTATAGAGCTCAATGGCAGCTCTCGTCTTCAACTGCTGCTAAGCCTTGTAGGCCTCGTTCTTGGAATTCCTCATCACACCAAGTGTTTCCTGTTGATGGGACCGGGAAACCCAGCACATAAATTGCGGCTGATCTAATGACTTGTTAGCATCGTTGCCATTGTTCTTGGAGGACTCTGTTCGAGCCTTGCATACTTGGCTTTGTTGTGTCACACTTTGGTATAACTTGCAAACATCATTCATGGAGTGGCACCTCTCTTTATCCTCGATCGGGCGCTTTTTTTGCTCTTTTATCTTCTTTCCGAAAAGCCGGTGTTCTTCCCTTCATCTTTCTCTATAGAGCTCAATGGAAGCTCTAGTCTTCACCTGCAGCCTAGCCTTGTAGACCTCGTTCTTGGCTGCGAGCATCTGCCGGCATTTCTCATCAAACCAAGGGTTTCTTGCTGGTGGGCTTCTCGGCATCGTTACCATTGTTCGTCGACATTAGATACTGGTGGTATGGTGCTAATGGCGTTTATCAAGAGGCTAAGGGATACGCGTTCAGCAAAGGACTTGGCGGTCTCTTGGGTTTGCATTCTTTCAACATTCAATTTTTTCACACTATTTCTGAATTTTTGTGGCGTGGTGAATATCCGCCTTCTTACCTTGGCTGCAACAAGGTAGTGGTCCGAGTCAATGAAAACCACTTGTAATGTTCAGACATCCAAATTACTGGAAGTGTGCCTCTTTTTTACCGCATTGGGATCAATTTGATTGGCCGTTCGTTGATCTGGAGACCGCCATATGTCCCCTTATGGATATCGATGTGAGGGACGCGTGTGCTGGCTAAACTGGCATTTCGTTCTGCAGCGAAGTCAATTAGCCTAAGCGCATTGCCAGAAGTGTTGTCGAGTAGGCTATATGTTCCGACAGTACTGCTAAAGATGTCTTCTCTTCCTACCTTTGCGTTAAAATCACGATTTCAACATCGTACTTTGGTAGTCGCTCATAGGTTTTGTCGATGAGCTCGTAGAAGCAATCCTTAGTTATATCATCTTTTTCCTCCGTCGGAGCATGAGCGCATATAAGGCTTATGTTGGCGAATTTGGCCTTGATGCGGATTGTTACAATGCGTTCGCTAATGTCTTGAAAACATAAGACTTCTTGCCTAAGTCTGGCGCTTATAACAAATCCGCATCCAAATAGTCGCTGTTTCTGCTCACTATAACACGGTCCATAGTAGATGTCACAGTTTTTCATCCTCTTTTTGCCCGGCCCATCCCATCGTATTTCCTGGATGGCAGTAATGTCTGCTTTGTAGCAGTTTAGGGCTTCCGCTAGTTGTTCGCCTGCATCTCTCCTGCTTAATGTTATCACATTCCAGGTGAAGATACGAACGTCGTTGTCCTTTTTTCGTTTAGCATGGTCGTCAACAATAATATCAGTCCTTTCTGAGGCTATTGGTTGCTTCGTAACAATAGTTTTTTCCGTGGATGGGTAGTTAACCCAAAGCACAACCCCCAACCTGGAGGGCCAGGCCTTTGTTTCGACCCTAGGACAGCGGGCCGGAGAAAATACCGATGTCAGTAGCCCATTTTTGGGGTATGAGCGCTGCCGTTGACCCATTGAGGGCTCCTCCGCCACCAACTCTTTTCCAATACCCTGGTTCAGTATTGGAAATCCCTATAGACCTGCAGCCTTATTCATAAACTCATTATAAGGAGTGTATAAAGTTATGTACTCCTTAAATGCCTCAAAACGCAAAAACCTAATTCATAAAACTTATACAACATTGAATACAGGCTGCACATCCTAAACGCGTCTGATGGTTGAATAGTGCCTGTAGAAGGGTATATAATATTTTTTTATTTCTGTATACATAGACGGCTGAGCATCAGGGTTACCAAAGGTTTAATTGTAAGTTGAAAAAATCATCCAGGGTATTTTTGTATTTTAGCAGTTGTGTTCACTGCTTAATTTGTTCAAATGGCAATTCTTCTTTACCTACAGACTCAACATTGTAAACGATGTTATTGAGTCATCATAAGTCATCAATATGTTATAAAAATGAAGAAAATAAAATTGTCACCATGAGTTTCGCAACCATAAAAATGATCCCTTGGTAACTCTGCCGAGCTTTTTGGTAATTTATTTGACACAAACCCTGTATAACTATTATGGATGGGGAAATATGTTATGAATGAGAAATTGTGCGACCCTGAATAGAGGCTGTATAAATACTTATGCACTGTATAACTATACAACTGTTGAGATGTGTTTTAGTAAAATCTAATGAATAAGGGGGCTGGTGTTCAAATATGTCGAAGCAGCTCATATAGGGATTTCACTACCAGTTCGATCAAACTGGAACCTATACACAACAATATTTATGACAGCTCAGCGAAATCTATAAAACTGCAAAATGTCAGTCGTAAGAAATACGAGTATCGTTAAACCTAAAACGATACTCGTTTTTCGTAATCGAATTTCAAAGATAATGAAGTGATTTCAACGACATTCGTTTTTTAAAACATGGCCCTGAAAAATCGAACTCAACTGCATTTTTTTTAAAAATTGTTCCTCAAAACAAAATGCAATTGTTTCCTGTTTTTATAAAAAATAATAGATTTCATTTTATTGAAGCAAATATGTATACATATGATTTTTTGTGTAAATGTGAAACAAAAATTGTAAAATTATTTTATTCTAATTTGGTGTTTCCACAATCCCAACGAAGAGACTGTTGAACAGAAAAAAAGCTAAAAAATGTTTTTTTAAAAAAAAAAAGAATCTCATTCAATCAACAAAATGTTATAGTATTCCATTGCTTATGTAGAAGTCGGGTGGCACTTCCAAAGAAATGCGTTTCCCTAGACGAGTGTTTTTTTTTGTTTTCTCCATTCAAATTCAAAAATACATTACAACACAATTTTGTCGTTTTAATTCCAAAAAAAATACATAATTTGTGGTTTTAATTTACCGTGATTTATTACTATATTTTCGTTTACGTTTGCAGAACCACCTTCAGTTTTTTTTTTAAATTAACAAGTAGAAAATAATTATAGAAAAAAAAACAAATTAAAACAAAAACAAAATTGTGTGTTATTCACGCTTTTGTTGTTGTTAAAGATTGCTCTGACATTTAACTACATTGATAATAAGTATATGTTTTCATCTTTCTAATTTATTTATGTTTTCATTTTGTTTGCCTTTGATTTAGGTTTTCTTTTTAAATCTAAAAATATTTTTTTTTTAATTAATTTTTTATGCGTAAATTTATTTCTATTTGAATATTTTTTTTTTTTGTATGTTTTATTGCCTGCCTGCGTTAGATTTAGAAATTTTGTTTCATTCCTGTTTTTTTCTCGTTATTTTTGTGTGATTTGTGCTATTTTTTGAAGAAAGAGAGTTGTAGTTGCAGTTGAGATATTCTGAGAGCGCTGTGAAAGTTGTGCTCTCACGGGAGAAATGATTTTGGTACTGCTAAGCGACGACATCTTTACTGGCTAAATATGATTTAACAGAACAACTTGTAAGGTTACTATTAAGATATATGGAAGGAAGGAAAAAATTGCCTAAACCGAGACTGGGGCAGTTGGGCAGGGCAGTTTCAAAAAGCAAAACTCTCTCACGTCCACCAAACTCACCGTAGAAACTTAGGACTGCTAAAGAAAGGGTGTAATCAAAATTAGAACGTTTCATAAATAATAAGATTAATAAAATAATAATTAATGCAATTGGTTTTAGATCTGTTGAGGCACCTCCTCGGCAGATGGTGCTGCCGATAGTATTGTGGCAGCGAGGATGTTTCTTCGCTTCTTGATTGGCGGGCCATCGTCGGGCGCTGTGGATATCTTTTCGAAGCTCGCTTCGCGCTTAACCGATGTGGGCGATGGGCTAGTACTGGTGTTTTGCGGTTTAATTGGTGTTTCTGGTGGCGGCAGATCATCGGCTGACGTCATTAGGGGGGAGAGTTGATCTTCGTCTTCAAAGTCATCGTCGACGGCATCGTCAGAGTCCTCTGAGTCGGAGCTCCACGTGACTTGCGCACCGGGGAATATGTAAGAGCATGATGATTCGTGGCAGAAAAATGTTCCATCAATTAGCCGTTCGGCGGCGGTTTGTCGCTTTGATCGTTTATTTCTGGTCCAACCGTTGTTCCTTCGATTGCTGGTCGATGGACTGCAATCTATTGAGGTTATTATGCCGTTTGGTTCTTTGGAAGCACCATTCAAACAACTGCCACCACCTCCGCCGACGTCTGGGCCAGGGACCATACCATTCGCAATCATTGTACCACACGACACAGAATTGGAAGAATCACAAATGCCACTGTCCTTTGAGGAATCTATCGACAAGTGTCGGTAGTTGCAGTTGTTCGGTTTCTTTTGAAGTCGCCCATCAAAGCTGAAACTCTCGCTTTCTTCGTCTTCGATCTCGGGCTCATAGCCCTCCTCATTTAGGTCGAGTATTCCGTGTTTGATTTTCTTTATAGCAGCAACGGCGGCGTCTTCCTCCTCCTTGAAGAGGGGAATATCGCTAAAGCTGGCGCGTGCCGTCATGCTGGACGATGATGGTATGTCGTCAGGCCTGCCCATTGGCTGTAGCATCGATGAGGTGGAACTTTCAAAGCCGGAATCGGAGTATGCTGTTGAGCGGACAGCTGTGTCTGTAGATGTGGAAGATTTTACTGATTGTGTGTCGGTGTCCTGGATGCCAATAGCGGCGATTTCATCCTCTGTCGCGTGTGGATTTAAATGTTTCGCCTCCGATAGGATAGTTTGGTCGAAGCAGATTTCAGTCCAGTCATCCCCAAGTTTGTGACAAATTTGATTGATAATGACATCGGAGTCGCCAAGCAATTCGACATCGAACTCTAAGTGGCGTAGCTGTTCGCGATTAATAAGAATTTGCGGAACAGTTTCTGGGATAGAGCTGGGTATAAGTGCCACTGGTCGTACTTTGAGCGAAGAGCCCATGACGATTAGCAGATCGCATTTATCCTTGTCGCTGGCCATGACGGTGTGAAACTCTTCGGGAAGACCTGCAAAAGAGGAGGGAAATGTTTGAATCGTAATGGTTATTGGGGACTAAAGCGAAGGGTTGGTGTTACAACGGGAAGATAATCACCCGTATCGAGGTATCCGTTGGAAGTGAATTATCTCCGATGTGTTCGAAATCGGAGAATTTTCTATCGAGGTATCTATTCCGATTAGCATTTCGGACAGATCTTCCGACAAAATTTAATGCACATGATCGCGAATCGGCGATATGCGTTAAGTCGACAATTTTTGACATCTATGCGTTCTATTCATCACGAACAATCGCTGCGGAATCTAACGAACGCGACTGAATGATTTCAAATTCGCAAATTCGAAAGCAAATTGAGTTCCGATTGGAACTGGCACCTCGATTGGGGTGAATAGCTCTAAACAGATTAAAGCCAAGACAGGGATTTTTGTATAGGACAGTCACCCATAAAAGGCGAAACTCAACTTCAATAGGAAACAACTGCATTCATCAACATTTGTGAACAGATTAACGTCCAGACAGGGATTTTTATTAAGAAGACACAAAACTATAGTTTATCACAAAAGGCGATCAACCTAAGAACCTACCCAGCCCAAACAAATAACAAACCCCAGACTCACCTTCTCCAAAGAAAACAATGTCCGGCTTCATGATACCATTCTCGACTATTCTCTTAAGATCAGCCTCGGCCACACTGTCCGACGCATCCGAACTGTGCATAACGTTCGGTTGGCACTTGGGGCAAACCGGAATCCTTTGTGCGAATATATCATCACGGATCGCATCCGCAGTCGTCTTGAATTTGCATTTAGTGCAACTTGCAGTCGAGAACGACCCATGACATTCAATCACGTTCCGTATCCCGGCCACACGTTCGAGTGTGTCAATGTTTTGCGTATAGTTGCGCAGTAGTTTCTGTTTTGTCTCGAGCAGCTTTATAAAGCGATGACACGGGGACGGTGTAAACTGTCCCGGATAGATCTCCCGAGCGAACTTGTAAAACGGTCGTGGATCTCGCGAAAAGTAATTTATATCAAACATAGCCTGTGGATCTGGTAAATCGGGAAAATCCTTTGCCAATCGACTGTAAATGCCATCGCTTGAGCGAAAGTCAGGTATACCGCATGACACAGATACTCCAGCGCCAGTTAAAACGATTATATTCTTTGACGCATTTACCAATTCGATAACATCATTAAATGTGTTTACAGTCCGAAGCTTTCGCCGCCTTGGTGGTTCTGACAACATACTAGCCAGAATACGCCACAATGTTGAGTCATTCAAACCGGGAGCAATCTGTGATGCTGCTGCGCCATTTGGTAGAATTTGCGATAACAATTCACGAGGATTAGCGCCCGAATGAATTTGCTTCTGCACCCAATTGATGGGTTTAGTTGCGGCAATTGGTTTCCATTCACGTCCCGATACCTCTGAAATTCCACTCAAATCGGAGAAATCCGAATCATCGGAAGAATTGTCATCACTATCATCGGTTTCATAGTTGGCATCATCCTCGTCGTCGTCATCGTCATCCTCGTTTGTTGCCACTTTATTGTTGTCAAGCTGTTCGGCAGCAACTACTGGCGATGCAAAAACATTTTCCAACAATTCTTGCTGTTGTTGTTCTGATTGTTGTGACGAGCGATTAGCTTCCTTTCCTAGCCCACCATTAACATCAACGACCGTAGTGGTGGTGGTAGTGGAAACATTTTCAGCGTCGTTCTTTTCAGCGGGAGAATTGTTTTGGTCTGTGAGTGTGCGATGAATTGTGGGCTCGATAATGGTTGCGCCATTGCACAATATTGGTGATGCAGTTGTGTGTATATTATTTTCCATTTTGATAATATTTTTTTTGATATTTGTTTTAATTTAATTGGTGAAATTTGGAATTTTTTTTTGCTTAATATTTTGACTTTTTCTGCATTACTTGACACACACTAAACTACAAATGACGTGATGGCTGACATTCACAAAAATGGCCGACGAATGCAAATGATAGCTGTCAAATGGTGACTAATCGCGTTGCCAAGTGTGGAGAAAATGCTTTCCACATATTTTTTTTTTGTTTTAAAAATATTTTATAAGTAATTTTTGTTAATTCGATGTTTTTGTATATTTAAGTAAATAAAATCGTTTTATTGCAAATAACAAATCGAAAACAGAAAACACACGTATGATAAGTTGTAATGTAATAATGAATGAATCTCAGGTGACCTTTATTATCAAAGACTTTCATATGAACGCCGTGGGGTGGCGGATATCAAAAGCAATCCTCTCATAACTTCGTGGCTCTAGTAAGAGTTTTCGGATTCTCAGTCGATGAACCTTCAATGCTAATTCCCATACAGAGAATTCCATTTAAAATTAATTTCGGTTCAATCTATCTATCATTTTCTTGTTGGCTCATATAAAGTAAGCCGGTATGCTTGGGCATGAATTTCATCCCATGAACGTGTAGCCCCATGCAATACGAACAATATTGATAAGGCAACAGACGTTTTCAGCAATCATGTCATGAGCGAATAACACCGCCCAACAAGTAGGCGAAATGAAAGAAGTCATTATAATGTCTGACATGAATATAGTTCCAATAGGAATTGCATCACAAATTACCTAACACGGTTTGATAAATGTATTAAACAAGAAGAGAAGAAAAGATCTTAGTAGGGGCACCACGATGTTATTATACCACAAACTGTTCAACATATCAGAAAATCCGTGACCTACTTAGCTATTGTTGCAAGTGATATTTCAGACCAAAACGCCATATTATATGAAACAAATGTCACAATAAAAGAAACGGTTTGGGACAACAATATTTCATATATTTGTCCGGTAGATGAATTTTTTTACACATAAGATTGAACATAGGGATGAACTTTATATGAAAGCAAATGTACCGTAACGCTATGTACCATAAATTTGTTACCAAACTTCATGAGATCTACGAAAAATTGTAATTACAGACAAGGTATTCAAGAAGTGCCTGGGAGAGGCAGTAGTAAGACGGGTGCTTAGTATTATTGAGAACAGAAAAATTGTTAATCCAAATTAACATGCAATGAAATATTTATATGGGCCTTTCCCATATAAGGACTCAAACCTAGCTTCTACCCATCGTTTGTATGTGAGATGGTGTTATTTCCGCCACAAAGAAGAGGACCTCCTGCATAATGCGACTAATCCCAACAGCAAATTTTAGGAGCTTATTCATGACAGTGGTACTCTTGGATGTTTGTCAGACTTTCGCAAGAGGCAGAGCAGTTGTTGCCACTTTTAGTATTTGAGCCAGTTATATTCCGCACTAGATATTCCGCCATAAGTAATTCAAAGCACTAAACATATCACTATAGTCCAATACATCCACAAACAATTTATAACATCTGATTACATCAACTTATTTTGTCAAGATCTAAGCAAAATCTAACATGGTATCGAAAGTTTCATAAAGCAAAGATTATGAATTCTATACAGATGACGAATTGAAAACAAAAAACAGAAACTTTTGCTCAGTAGCTTCATGGTACGGGCGGGCGGTGTGCATGAAAACACATGAAAAACAAGAACAAAAACATATGGCGGGCTGTGCCAGCACGACCATTATCCAGAAACCCAACCGCTAGAAATGAATCGAAGTATTAGATCTGCAAAGCAATTTGACTATTGGAACCATAAAAGGCAAAAAACGCTATGTCACCACTTAGGGCAACTCATGACAGCGATAAAGAAAAGCAGACGTTGTTGCACACATATTGAGGAAACATTTAAGAGCTTTGATTACATTGCGCAAAATGAAAACATTAATTTACACTACACTACAAAAGTGCCTGGCCACATTTTCATCCCAACGACTTTCATTTCCATGAACAAAAAAGCGTCGTTGGAATGAAGTCGGCTTTTACACGTGGAAGACAGGGAAATCTGAAACAACCCCTTCATGGCTTAAAATGAGTATTTTTGTCAAAATGAAAATGGTAGTGAAACTTTCATGCCCACACCGAGAATTCAGTTTGAAATGGATTCTGGGTCGATTTTCGGTGCAATGTTCCTTTATATTTTCGGCTCACATAAAATCTACCAGTCTCGTTGGAGATGACTTTTATTCCAATGAAAGTGTGGCCAGGCACATAGAAAATAGTAAGATATGCAAGTATATTGTCTGGTTTAAACAGGAATTACATAAACTAAAGACAAAAAAGGGTTATGTCCTTATTACGGAACAACTTCTTAAAATATTTTCACAGAAAGCATTAAAATGAATACTAAGAAAGTTCAAATTCGTGGAAGAGAATCCACGGTATGAAATTAAGTCTTATAGACCAATTTCAATTTTTTTCAAATAATTTTAAAAGTTTTTGAAAGAATATTACTCGTTTGCTCATACCTTTATAATCATCCAAAACTCCTTTTACCTGACCAACAATTTGGGTTTAGAAGTTAATCTACCTCAAGGTTGCGATCAAGTACATCGAATTACTGATGTAATTGAAAAAGCATTCGAAAATAAGAAAATCTGCTCAGCTGTATTTCTCGACGTATCGGAAGCTTTGGACAAAGTGTGGTATAAAGGTCTTAAATACAAATTAAGACAAGTTCTCCCTGTACAATAATATAAAATTTTCGTGTCGTATATTAAGAAAATACTTTTTCGGGTGTAACATGGAAACAAATGTTCGGAATTCAAAGAAATAATGGCTATAGGTGTACCTAAGGAAGTGTCCTACGACTTGCTACTTATACGTGGCATTATATGTATACAATAGTTATGCCACCTTTGCTGACGATGCTGATGTTCTAGCCGTTGCACAACAATAGAGAAAAGGAATACGAAATTGCAATGAACTCTTAACGAGATAAGTAAATGAAAAAAATCTTGGCGGATCGCAAGTAGATTTTTCATAAAAACGAGCGAAATATCTAGCAATGCCTCTTGATGCAACATTGGAATGCAAGTCGCATGTAAAAAATAAATACAGAGAACTGTGTTGCTTAATTTTTGCACGTGTGTACTTCTTTCACGATGGCGTTATGGCTGAGTTGAGATGAGCTTTTCTTGACAATTGGTACGACTTCAAGTAGTATATCAGATCTATAGTGTGTAAGATCATCGCGAGAAAATGGTCAGTGAAAAAGATTAAGGTGCTGTTACGTCTGGGAAGTGTACATTACTGTACACTGCCATATCATTTTGGTGACTTATGTTGACTCATTACATCGTTCTCAATGTTGGGCCTGTAGATAAAAATGATGTATTGCAGTTAAATAAATTAATCAGCGAAGCACAGCTGCAAAAGTACAAAACGATCCTCCTTTACTATTTTTTTTTTTTAAAACTATGAGCCATTAGTTATCCAGCTGAAGCTCAGCCCTATCAAAATACTTAAAACACCCTCATTCAACCATCGAATCTGTTTAGGTTATGCACCTCTCCTGTATTAACATTGTATAAGTTTTATGAATAATGCATAACTTTATATACACTGTTGGGAATAAATTTTAATATATTATATTTTTTTCACATGTGAAACTTTATTTTTCATTAGCATTGACATTCCTCAACTAAAGTATCATAGTCCCAAATCTCCCTTAATTTTTGTAGAAATTTAGAGTTTGACCTTATATGACGGTACCAAATAAGCATTTAACTGGCACATACGCGCTGGATTTGCTTTTAAACAAAAAAATATAAAATCCGGCCGTTACAAATAAAAGTTATGCTTTTTCCAGGTATCAAACTTGGAAGTTTGACAGCAAAAAACGCTATTCTTATGCACAAAGTACACGTGCAGTGGTTCTGGGTGCGGCACGCATTGCACCAAGAACGACACACGAGTATAATTTTTGTTTGACATTCTATATTTTCTGAAAGGAGAATTCTGCATGAATGTTTCAGGCTATACGTATACATGTCGGTCGTCACCTAAGTATTGGAGTGACACATATGCATTTTTGCCATTTTTGAGTTAGGAATGATTTCAAAGAGACAAAAAGGAGATCTTTCGATTGGTGTTATTAAATCTATCCTATCTCCATTACTGCCAAAGATATAAGTATTACAAATTATATAAACGCACTTATGGAAATAAATGGTCAGTATTGGTCTGCCACATAAGCCTTTTTATGTGAAGATCACATTTTCGTATGTACTTTTCTGAAATTTTTTAAATATTTTAAATTAGCTATTCATACAATTGAACTAAAAGTAAGATTGCAAACACCAATTCAGTGCTTAAATGATCTAAACTTACAATTCTTCTTCAAAAGTGCTTCATATGCATCATAATTTTTCAATGGTCAAATGACACATACAAACCAAACTCCAACTCCAGTGCAGGTATGTTTCTGCACAGATACAGTCGGCTTCATAAATGCCTTGTAGACTTTTATAATTGTTCAGTACTTTGTAGTTGGTAGTATTTGGTAGTATTTAAATGACAGATACATACAAGTGTTTGTTTTAATGCGTCTTACGGTTCTACAACAAATTAGCACACTATTATAATTTGCGCCAAAAGTCCTAACACAATTCATAATAATCATGAAGAAACAACAATACAATACAACGGTCCATCAAGCGAAGTAAGTACTACGATTATGAATAATGCTGGCAGTATAGGTAAAAAGTTATTTTGTCGATTTCTAAATTTTGTTCTTGGTTTTACGGTGCTAGTTTTATTGAAGGTCTTTCTCTCCTGCAGAAAATCTTTCTGAGGAGGTTTTATGTGTATGGAAAGATATATTTTTCCTTGCAACGAAAAATACGTCTTATATGGTAATTTGAGAATCATCAAATATGAATGAGCCAAGCACATAATTATGTATCGATATTTATTTATTATCATTATATAAAGATTCGTGTCGCGATCCCTAAGCCCAGTACGCAGCTCGCGCTAAATTTTATCTCCCATACAAAAATCTCTACAGAGATAAAATTTAGCGAACAAATTTATCAGTGCAGTACGCAGCTCGCGATATAAATTCTTAACTCCATATAGATGGGACACACAAAATGTAGGTAGGGTATAACAATATAATGTGTTATACGAAAAGTGTTATACTCGGCCGATGAAAGGTCTCCACTTATTTATCTCGCGAAATTAATGTGCGAGGCATTTATATCGGCGAAATTTTAATAAAAAATAAAAACAAAATAAAAGAAAATGAAGAAGAATATTTGATGGAAGAATTTCTAGAGGAAGACGACATCTTTATTAACAAAGGAAATATTAATATTACTGACATCTGCGAATGTATGACATTTCCCTGACTCATCTATACGCTGTGTACGAATTTAGCGAGCATTTATCTTTGGATTGGAGAAAACAAGTGGAGAGTAGTAAAGATAAAATTTAGCGCGAGCTGCGTACTAAGCTTTTAAGCGGAAATCAAAGTGATACGGACACAGAGGAGGGAAAAATTGACAAATTCGTACTTCAAATAAAAAAAAAAAGCATTGCATCTGTTGCAAGGATCTAGGATATGGAACTAATTACACCAATTAAACATTGTCCAGTCGAATCAGACGGTTTATGCAATATGAAAAGGTTGTATTATTTAACAATCGTCTACTACAAATTCCAGTTGTAGTACGGAGAGTGTTTTTGAAGATGTTGACACAGATGATTCTGTGATTTGCATTGTATTTGTACAAATGCAATTTCATTTTTTTCAACTCTTAAGGCCTGCTCAGAATGCATATCTGTAGCTGGTATCTGTAGCTGAGTGAAAGTTAAAAACAAGGCAACCCGTAAGCGCTTTCACAATGTGTATCACCCGTGAATCTGTAGCTTGAAGTTGAATGGGGTTCAACTTCACGCTTCAGATTCACGTTTGACGTTTCACTCAGCTACAGATACCAGCTACAGATATGCATTCTGAGCAGGCCTTTAAGCTTAGTACGCAGCTCGCGCTAAATTTTATCTTTGCTAATCTCCACTTGTTTTCTCCAATCCAAAGAGAAATGCTCGCTAAATTCGTACACAGCATATAGATGAGTCAGGGAAATGTCATACTTTCGCAGATGTCAGTAACATTATTATTTTCTTTGTAAATAAAGATGTCGTCTTCCTCGAGAAAATCTTCCATAAAATATTCGTCGTCATTTTCTTCCATTTTGTTTTTATTTTTCATTAAAATTTCGCCGATTTAAATGCCTCGCACATTAATTTCGCGAGATAAATCAGTGGAGACCTGTCTTCCGCCGAATATAACACTTTTCGTATAACACATAAAATTGTTATACCCTACCTACATTTTGTGTGTCCCATCTTTATGAAGTTAAGAATTTATCTCGCGAGCTGCGTACTGCACTGATAAATTTGCTCGCTAAATTTTATCTCTGTAGAGATTTTTGTATGGGAGATAAAATTTAGCGCGAGCTGCGTACTTAGCTTTATGTCAGAAGATTTTTCAATTTTTTCTCGTTTTCGTAAAGAATACGAGTTTCTTAATAAATTTTTGTACAAAAATTATATATATTCAGTGGAATCGAGAGTTAAAAACAACAGCAAAACGAAAAACTACGGAAATTCCTACTGGTATTGAATATGAACGAGTTCGCTCAGATAATGTTCAATCAGCTTGCGAACTGTTTGCCTCATATTTTCAAACAGTTTATTTAGGTGACGTTTTTACTTCTGTGGTAAACCAATACGATGATATTTCTCCTATCAGTATCACCGACTTGCGAATACTTTCCTTAAAAGAAAATGAAGTATTGACATATTGAAGTATTGAGGAATCTTTATCCACCAATCAACATGGATTTATGAAAGGAAGATCCACCGTTACTAATTTAACGGTATTTACTAATTTTGCCTTAACGGCAATAGAAGAAGGTTCACAGGTTGATGTAATCTATACAGATTTCGTTAAGGCTTTTGATCGGGTAGACCACAAATTGCTTACAAGAAAATTAGAAGCACTTGGTATCCATTCAATACTTAACAAGTGGATTGCATCCTACCTAAGTAACAGGAAGCAGTTAATTAGAATAGGAAATACTTATTCGAGGCAGTTTGAAGCAAAGTCTGGTGCTCCTCAGGGAAGTCACTTAGGACCTTTGTTGTTTGCATTATTTGTATAGATTCAAGGGTGTCTTCCTGTAAGTGTCTGAGGTTTGCAGATGACTGGAAGTTTTTTTTTGTAGAGTCAATTCTGTAGCCGATTGCCATAACCTAAAGATTGATATAGACGCAATTACCGATTGGTGTAATTGTAATAATTTGCAACTGAACTTAGGAAAATGTAAGCTTTCGTCATTTTTTCACATTAGGTGGCCTATATTCCATGGTTACTCCATAGGTGGATACGGAAAAAATAGGGTTGAGGAAATTAAAGACTTGGGCGTTACGTTTGGTCCGAAATTAAATTTCAATAAACACATAGACAGTACAATATCTAAAGCAAATTCCCTTCTTGGGTTTATTAAAAGGAACAGCAAGGATTTTTCAGACATACAAACTCTTAAAACCTTGCATTGTTCTTTAGTAAGATCTCTATTAAAGGGTCCGCCAAGTAATTTTTTTTTAAAAATGCTATAAAAAAAACTACTGAATATTTTCTCAAATTTCTTTTTTTATTTGAAAGTACAATCCTTCCGGTTAATAATGGAAAATAATTTCATTCAAATGGCTGGCCATGCAGTAGCCTACACGATCGGTCAAATTTTTAAGCACATTATCGATTGTGTGCAGCTGTATTTCACCAATGGCTTCACGAATATTGTCCTTTAAAGCGTCAATTGTCTCTGGCTTGTCGGCGTAACACTTATATTTTACGGCACCCCACAAATAATGGTCCAACGATTTCAAATCGCAGCTCCGAGGTGGCCAAACGACATCAACTCTGCGGCTGATAATGCGATCTTCAAAAACAGGGCGCAAAACATCGAGTGTAGCTTCGGCTGTGTGGCACGTAGCGCCATCCTGTTGAAACCAAATGTTGCCAATATCCTCCTCTTCAATTTTTGTGAACAAAAATTCATTCAACATGGCCCGATAACGACCGCCATTGACTGTAACGGCCACTCCTTCCTCATTTTCGAAGAAAAATTACCCAATTATGCCTCTGGACCAAAATCCGCACCAAACAGTGACTCGTTTTGGGTGTATCGGCTTTTCAATGTATGCGTGCGGGTTTTCTGTGCCGCAAATGCGACAATTTTGCTTGTTTACATACCCGCCAAGATCAAAATGAGCTTCATCTGAAAATATTTTTTTGGCAAAACCGGCATCTTCTCTAAGTCGATCGCAGGCCCACTTAGCGAAGCGAAAACGCATTGGATGGTCAGTTGGCTTCAACTCCTAAACCTATTGGACTTTGTATGGCGTCATACCAAGGTCAATATGCAAAATTCGTCTCAATGATGTCTCCGAAATGTTCAATTGTTGAGAACGACGGTGAATTGATGTTAATGGCGCTTCACGCACACTTTCTGTCACAGCAGCAATATTCTCGGGTGTACGCACTGTTTTTGGCTTTTCACGCTTTGGTTTATCGATGAGGATGCCAGTTTCTTTCACTTTTTTCACAAGATAACGAACATATGGAGCTCACGGTGCTTCTCTTCTTCCAACATCCGTACGCAATTTTCGCACACAATCTGCAACATTACCATGATTTTCAAAGTAATGTCGCAATATTTCCCAGCATTGTTCAAGCGTATACACAACCATATTCGTTCAGCGGAAGGATAAAACTAATTATCTGTCAAATCAAACATGAGCTAAGTGTTACCATTCACTAGTTGAAAAAAAAAACGTTAGATGGCGGACCCGTTAGAATACTGTTCTATTATTTGGTCACCACCTTATCAGGTGCATATAAATCGTATTGAACGTATACAAAAGTCTTTTTCAAGATATTGCCTTCGTCACTTTAATGGGTCAGTAGAAATGCCCAGTTATGAAGAAAGATGTCGGATAATAAAAATAAAGTCCTTAGAAATGAGAAGACATATTCAGGACATAACATTTATAAAAGACATCGCTTCAGGAAGAATAAACTCAACGTTTCTACTGTCCAATCTCTCTTTTTACGTTCCGGGTATACCGTTACGTGCGCATTGCTTATTTTATGAACCTTATCATTCAACAAGCTATGAAAGGAATGAGCCTTTAACAAGGTGCATTATGAGTTTTAATTCAATATGCAATACCGTTGATTCCAGTATAGATATTTCGATCAACAGAATTATCCCATCCCATCCTTATTAATAATTAATATCCTCAAAATATAGGCTTTATGGCGATGAAACACAGAAAATGACATTGTCACAATAATTGCTCAGACAGTTTATCAAAATCTTTTGTGGTTCGACAAAAAACAACGTATTTCTATTGCTAATGCCTTGGGATGAGCTTCACCTACGTCCACATTTTGGGGGCGTTTTCTATGATCTATGGAAAAAATGTTTATATTACCATTGCGGAAGTAAATATTTGCATCAATTTTTTTTTCGAAAGTGTTAAAATTTGGACAAAAAGCGTTTTTTACTAAAAATGCCCCCAAAAAGTGGGCGTGGTAAAAAAAACTTTGTATGAATGAAATATAGATATTGGGATTGTCTAAATATGCTGGTCAGAAACTTTTTTGAAATTCCTTATGGTGTGGCTTAAAACAACGTTTTTCTAAAAGTGGGCGGTCAGTGGGAGGATTTCAAAAATGTTTACACTTGTTCTGCTTCGTCGGCCAGAGAGTCTAAATACCAAATTTCAACACTCTAGCTCAAAATTTAAGGCCCAAAAATCGGTGACACACAGACGGACGGACGGACGGACGGACAGACAGACATGGCTTAATCGACTCAGCTAGCGATTCTGAATCGATCTATATACTTTGAGGTATATGTATCGAAATTATTTCTCTATGTTACAAACTTAATGTTAAAATTAATATACCCCTATGGGATAGGGTATAAAAAGACTAAAGAATTGTTATAATTGCTCATAGGATTTTTTTACTTTTGCTTAGAATAACTTACGAATGTAATTATTAAAAGCACAAGTTTTTCCCTTAGGGTAATTTTTTAAATTTTTTCTTCCACATTCGGTGGAAGTTTTTTTTCGAATAACATTTTATTATTTTTTAATTTTTTTTTAAATAAGAATTTTATTAAATTTTTTCTCTTCACTTGAAGAGTTTTTTTTCTTAACAATATATTAAGATTTTTTTCAGGATTTTTAATTTATTATTTTACTATAAATTTTGTAAAAATATTTTTTTTCTCTTACTTGAAGAGTGTTTTATATAGATAGTCTGTAAGTTGTAATAATAATTATAGACTTAAATAAATAAACAAATAAACAAATAAACAAAACTTTAGATTACAAAAAATTGCCCAAATGAAACAAGAATGATAGCTATAACTGGGCCTATCGCTATCATTGAAAAGCATAATTGGAAATTTTCTTTTGCTTCTTGCGGCTTTTTTTATAAATTGTCAGCCGTATTTATAAAAGCATTTTAGAGATTGCCTAACTTTAGGCAACCTTTAAGTACTGCCTTAGTGCAAAATCGGTATTTATAATCGATTTTCACATTTAGGCAACGTTGCCTAAAGGCCGCCTAACTTAAGCGCGAGCGAACACTGCCTAGAGGCTGCCTAGGGAATTTTCATTTCATTTTCATTTTGACGTTTACGAGAATTTCAATCTGGAAATTTATTTTGAGATTTTGTGTGGTGGTTTGCAATAAAGTGAAAATATTTCAATAAGAATGGACTCAAGCTACATTTCATTTATGAATGATTTAAGTGTAGTGAATATTATAAATTCATACATGCCAACTAGTAGGAGACCAAAAATATACAAAACGCTTACTCGGTGATGGGGGCTATGCCTGCTCCAACATTCTTTTCCTCCACTGTTAAGTCCTCAAACTAATTCCGAACAGCAATATAACATTGCCCATATAGCTCCATGTTATTCCTTTAAGATATTTGTTTACAAATAACATATGCTGTCAAACTCAAAAAAAAAAATCTGATGTAAACAAAGTACAAGAATCTTAATTTTTTATACTAGATTTGTAAATTCTACTACTTCTTTTGACATAAACTTCGCCTAGTTAGGCAGCAATCGAAAATCGATTATAGATAAGAATTTAAGCAACGTTGCCTCTAGGCAATATTTAGGCATGCCTAACTAGGCAACCTCTGAGACCCCGCCTAAGGAAATATAATAAATACGGCTGTGTATCTATTGGGGAAACATTTTAATTCCATCATGTTTTGTGTTCCAAGGGCCCAGTTATAGCTATCATTGAACAACATCATTGGAAATTTTCTTTTACTTCTTGCGTGTTTTTTATAAATTCAATCATTGGCGAGTTGGTGTCAAAACAAAGCTTATGCATTTTAGAACATGATTATCCAAACATATTTTAATTTTTAATTGTAGTTATCGCAGAAAATTACTTTTTATTTTTCACTGATCATGATTTATTTCTGTGAAGTAATGTTTGTCGTTCCACCGAAATGAAACGGAATTTTTCTCCGATTCCTATAAGCGGCTATGGAGGTAAAATTTCAATTCCATCATATATTGTGATCCAATAAAGTTGTTCAATGATAGCTATAACTGAGCCCTAAAGTGTAAGTAGAACTCAATAGCCACTAAATTGATAAATTTGTTTCATAGTTGTTTTCCTGACGGTTTTTTTATTAGTATTCCAACTTTAAACGTCGTTTTCTCGAAACTAGGTTTTTGTCGTTTAGATCACTCCAATACTGAGGTGACGACGTCCTTATATATCCTTCGAATACATTCCACAAAAAAAGTCCCCACCTCCGAACACTGCACATCAAAACACATCCGCAGCTGTCTACTTTGACAGTTGCGCTAAAGCAACCAACAATTTGTCTCTTCTCCAGTTTTCCAAGCAAACATTTGTCAGACATTTCGTTTAATAAATCCCGACTTTGTGTCCGAAACAAAGTCTTCTCATCAAAGAAATATTGCCCCAAATTAGTTAAATATTTAATATACACAAAGCAGAGAGTTGTGATGGACGATAGCAATAGTTCGCTCTACGATTTGCTTGATGTTACCAAGGATGCAACAGATGCTGAAATAAAAAAGGCAAGTAAATAGGGATTAACTGATTCTCTGGAATACCATAATTCGCGATTTATTTACGTAACAAATGTGAACATTAAACAAGAAAAATTATTTTGTTAGCTTGAAGGTAAATGATGAAAATCGACCTGAAAAATGGCGTACGCAAAATAGGTTCCACTCGACAGTGGGCACAAATGTTTTCGCGTGTCGCAAACAAAACAAATTAAAAAAAAAACAACATTGGATTTTGTTTATCTTGCAGAATTATAGAAAACTTGCCAAAGAATTTCATCCGGATAAGAATCCTGAAGCAGGGGATAAGTTCAAGGAGATTTCCTTTGCCTATGAAGTGCTATCGGATCCAGAAAAGCGACAAATTTACGATCGATATGGCATCAAGGGATTACAGGATGGACACAGAGAAAGCAGTATGGACACGGAGAGCCTATTCGCAAGGTTCTTTTCGTTCGGAAGCAATAACGACTTGCAGATAGCGCTGCCGGTGACACTAGAAGATCTTTACAATGGTAATCCGTCGAAAACATTGGAATATACCCGCACAGAGATATGTACAGATTGTGACGGTGCGGGTGGGGATGCATCCAAAGAAGAGTCGTGTTCCGAATGCGAAGGATTGGGGTATTTCACCACAATGGGATTTTTTGTATCGAAGGTGAGTTCTTTTGGCACATCGTTCATGTAATCCCAACTTTATGGAGCGTTCCTCTAATTTTAGCGTTGCGATGCTTGTAACGGATTAGGTAAAGTCATCCAGAAAGAATTTCAATGTTCTACCTGCAATTACAAAGGTCTCTGTGAAAAGAAAAAAACCGTTAACGTTACCATCGAAAAGGGTATGCATCACATGGAGAAAATCCCCTTCCGCTCGGAGGGTCATCAGAATAGAAAAGGTGATCGGGGCCATCTGATTGTCGTCCTCCAACAGGAGCCACACCATCTATTCCAGCGAAAGTTCAATGATTTACTCTTGCCTAATGTTAAGATTTCCCTAGTCCAGGCGTTGTGCGGCTTAGAGTATGTCTTTACACATTTGGACGGGCGAAGTCTAGTAGTACGTAACAAGCCCGGACAAGTAATTAAATCTAGCGCCATGAGAATGATTAAAGGTGAAGGTATGCCCCAACAGAACAACCCATTTGAACGGGGTGATCTTATGATATCATTTCTGGTGGAGATGCCACCGAATAATTTCGCTAGTCCTGAGGTAATGCAGAAATTGGAAGAAATTCTACCACCTCGGAAACCCTTTCAAATGCCAACTGGTGAGGATGTCCAAGATGTGTTCCTTACAGATGTGCAGCCGAACGATGACTTCGAAGCATCTGAGGAGGAAGGGGGAGCGGCGCAGTGCGCCTTCGCATAGAAATCTAACGTATCTGTGGTATTAAGTTAAAAAAAAATAATTCTTGTCGTTTATATGTACTGCATAGTTGTACACACATACACACACACATTACACAACTACTTACAGGCATTCGTAGAGATATAATTTAGAGATTTTGTTTTCGTGTTTCTCAATTAACAAGTTTCACAGAAACTATATCAATGAGATGTACGTCTCTATATCTAGTAGGACATGCTGTACATAATTTATGTATATTGACGCGGTGTGGAGGATGCAGACAATGTCAACGTGACTGTAGGACAGTTCCGAAACATTGCTCTGCAGTCCTTGCGTAGAGAGTTAAGGTCCCTTATAGAAATTGAATTTAACTTTTTTGTTAACACCGGCAACTAATCTGTTTTGTTTTATACTTCCTCATGAAGATCTATCTGTCAATATATCTAACAAGAGAAAAACTATTTAAACTTAAAAATAAATCAGAACTCACTAATAAGGAAGGGGTGTATGATTTGACTGTACTGGGAGTGTATCAACAGTAGAGTGACATCGATAGAGTCAGATTTTACAGGACACAGGGAAGGATGACCTATGCCGATGGAATACATCGAATCCGCAGTGCTGTTTTAGCAGACTTTTGGTCTGAATTGAATGTTAAGAATAGGTCTCTGGTCGACTTTCAATAGAGAATTAAGCTGCAAAATTGGGTTCAACAGTAAATGAGTGTAAGACCAAGTAAATGCTGTCAACAAGAAAAGACACACATTGAGGAATAAGGCAGCGCCTCACTATCGACAACTACAACTCGGAGGTAGTAAGGAACTTTGTCTAACTCGGCTTCGCTATTGAGTCTAACAACGATATCTGGACAGAAATCAAACAAGAAATTACTTATCCCGCCGTTGGTTCTTCTAAATATGATAATTCAGGCCTTCCTCATTCTACATCGCAGAAGCGTGGGCCGTATCAAAAGCGGATGAAGAAATCCTTGGTCGATTTGAGAGCAAAATTCTTCGAAAAATCTTCGGTCGCGTTTGCTTTGACGGGCTATGGAGTCGAAGATTCAACCAAGAACTATACGAGCTGTACAGCGACATACCCCTGGTCAAAAATGTCCGCATTGGACGTTTAAGTTGGCTAGGACATGTAGAACGAATAGACACCGATACTCCGAGTCTTCGATTACCAGCCAGAGGTCGGACGCAGTAGAGGAAGACCTCGCCTTAAGTAGCGCGCACAAGTAGAAACCGACCTCAACCAACTAGGAGTGCGGTGAAGACGAGAGCTGTCATTGAGCTCCATAGGCAAAGAAGAAGGGAAGAACACCGGCTTTTCAGAAAGAAGAAAAAAGAGCAAAGAAAAGCGCTCGATCGGGGATATAGAGAGGTGCCACTCTAGGAACGATGTTCGCAAGTTTTACCAAAGTGTAAAACATAAAAGCCAAGGATACAAGGCTCGAACAGAATCCTGACGAGATGAACAAGGAAATATCGTAGTTGAGACTCAGTCGATGCTGGGGATATGGAAGAACCACTTCTGCAGACTTTTAAACGGCGATGACGAACAACATTCCGCTGTCAGGCAGAACGAACCATTCAATATTGGCAACGACAGCGAAAACTGCCAACCACACGACCTAAGTGAAGTGAGGATAGCAATATCTAAACTCAAGCTTAATAGGGCCGCCGGAAATGACGGCCTTCTCGCTGAGCTTTATAAAGCTTGCGAAGATGACTTGGTAAGTAACATCCACCAACTCATAAGCCAAATCTGGTCGGATGAAAGTATGCCTGAAGAATGGAACCTCAGCATCGTTTGCCTGATCCACAAAAAAAGGAGACCCCATGAACTGCGCCAACTACAGAGGCATAAGTCTCCTCAACATCGCCTACAAGATCCTATCTGCCATAATATGTGAACGCCTGAAACTGTTTACCAACAACCCTTATCAGTGTAGTTTTAGGCCAGGAAAGTCCACAATCGATCAAATTTTCACATTTCGGCAGATCCTGGAAAAAACCCAAGAAGTCCAAATCGATACCCACCACCTATTTATCGATTTCAAAGCCGCATACGACAGCATTAATAGAGACGAGCTATACAGAGCCATGTCTAGTTTTGGTATACCGTCCAAACTCGTCCGTTTGTCTAGGATGACGATGGAGAATTCTCGCTGCACCATCAGGGTCGGAAACGACCTCACCGACACATTCGATACCAAAAAAGGATTTAGGCAAGGCGATGCGCTGTCATGTGACTTTTTTAATTTGATTCTTGAGAGGATTGTGCAAAACTCCCGAGCCAACACCAGAGGCACAATTTTCCAATAATCGGTGCAACTACTTGCATACGCCGACGATATTGGCATCATTGGTAGGACTCAACGTGATGTCATAGCCACGTTTGCTAGTATAGAGAAGGAAGCGGTACAAATGGGTTTAGCAGTAAATGAGGGTAAGACTAAATATATGCTCTGAAACGAAAGGACACAACATCGACGAATTGGACAGAACATCACCATTGACAGATATAACTTTGAGGTAGTACGGGATTTTGTCTACATCGGCTCCGCTATTAACTACATCTCGTCAGAAATCAAACGAAGAATTACTCTTGCCAATCGCTGTTTCTTCGGGCTAAGAAGGCAATTTAGTAGTAAAGCCCTCACTCGGACTACTAACTCGGACTAAGATCCTATACAAGACCCTGATTATCCCAGTCCTGCTATACGGCGATGAAGCATGCGCCATATCAAAAGCGGATGAAGAAATCCTTGGTCTATTTGAGAGCAAAATTCTACGAAAAATCTTCGGTCTCGACACACCCCTGGTCAAAAAACTCCGCATTGGACGTTTAAGATGGCTAGGACATGTAGAAAGAAGGGACACCAATACTCCGCCTCGCAGAGTCTTCGATTCCCAGCCAGATGTCGGACGCAGTAGAGGAAGACCTCGCATTAAGTGGCGCGCACAAGTACTCAACCAACTTGGAGTGCGCAACTGGAGGCAGTTAGCTAAGGACAGGGCTAATTGGAGAGGCATGTTCGTTGAGGCCCAAGTTCATCCCGGACTGTAGCGCCACTTAAGTAAGAAAGTAAGTAACTCGACTTTAAATGAGTTTGATGAGCTGTCTGACTCCATCTCAAGAATTGTATCCCTGTATCCTCACACTGAAATTGTCATTGCATCGTAAATGAGCTAACGCTAATTCCGGACATTCACAGTCAAGCCGCTAACATTCTGGACTTGTTTCTGACCTCTCATCCTAATAAATAACCTATCAATCTGTTATCGCCTCTAGGCTCGTCAGACCACTACATCGTATCGGCGACTTTCTCGTACTCCAACCACGTAGTTAATGAACAAATTCCTAAAAGAACCGTATGGCAATACGAGAAAGCCAACTGGGAAGCTCTTAACGGTTTCTTTAAGAATTTTAACTGCTTCCTCGATAATGACGTGGATGCTACTGCCGATGCGATAACGAACACCATTCTCCTGGGTATGAAATCTTTTATCCCTCACCGGGTAAAGAGTATCAAACCTAAGGCAAACAGGTGGTATGACTCGAGCTGCAAAGAGGCTGCTAGGTTGAAAGAGTTATGTTTTCGGTTATATAAGACAAATCCTACTGAGGTAAACCGACTTAAGTTCAAACGAGCCAGAAACGACTGTAATGCCCGCATCAAGCTTGTCAAATTCTCCCACGACCAAAAGCTGATGCAAAAAATTCGACTTTGTCCCAAAGGTAGTCAAAACTTGTACTCCTGTACTTGAGAACGTAGAAAATTCTATGGGACCAATCCACTTCCGTACTCCTACAGTCGCAAGAGTATTATTAGATCGTAACATTCACAAATCGTCTGGTTCAGATGGTATCTCCCCCATAATACTGAAGAGGTCTTCTTCCTTGCCGGCAAAACCACTGCTAAGCCTTTCTATCTATCCTATTCATCAGGACTCTTCCCGAGTAGATAGAAAACAGCATTTGTCCACCCCGTCCCTTAAAAAGGCGAATCTTCTTCTCTCTCCAACTACCGACCAATTGCACTTACGTCCCTTCTTTCTAAGGTAATGGAAACGCTGATAAACCGTCAGCTTATGAAATATCTTGAATCACCAAAACTCCTAAATGACCGACAATGCGGTTTTCGTTTCAACAGGTCCATTGGTGATTTCATGACATATCTCACCGAAAAGTGGAACCAATCTATTTACCTTGGTGGTGAAAACAAGATCGTTGCACTTGATATTTCAAAAGCATTTGACAGGGTTTGGCATCAATTCCTTTTGTCGAAAATTCGTGCTTTTGGAATCGATGAAACTCTTCTTCTATGGATTGGAAACTATCTCTCAAAACGTTTAATTCAAGTTGTTTTTGGACGGTTTCAAGTCTGCTACTAACGAAATAAATGCTGGTGTTCCCCAAGGCTCCGTTCTGTCTCCGACACTCTTTCTCATTTTTATTAATGACCTCTTGTCTGCAACTTCTAATCCAATTCATTCCTTTGCTGATGACAGCACTCTCAGCTTTTCATATTCGTTCTCTAATCCACGCCCTTCATCTTCGGACGTGGAACAGAAACGGCAAAATATGTTAAGCTCATTAACTTCCGATCTTGACAGCATATATACGCCCCAAACTTGAGTTCAACTCCCACATCTGGTGCAGCAAAAACATCATTGCACCTATACTGGAATGGATACAAAAGCGAGCAATAAAATTGATAGGAGATCCAACCGTAGCGAATCGTAGCGTTGCCAATGTTATTTGTCATCGCCGCTTAACAGTCTGCATTATTCTGTTCGAGCCCTGTATCCTTGGCTTTGACGTTTTGCAGTTTTGTAAAACTTGCGAACATCGTTCCTGGAGTGGCACCTCTCTGATACGGGATACGCGTTGCGGGAAGGCCTTGGCGGTCTCTTGCGATTGCAGTCTTTCGACATTACATTTTTTCACAGTATTTCAGGTTTGCTGTGGCATGGTGGATATCCGCATTCTTACCTTGGCTGCAACAAGTTACTTACCCGACTCATGAGGAGTCTCTGCCTGAGACACTGCAGCCTACCATCCTCTACGATCCCTGGCTCGCTGCTTCCAGTTGTCTAGACCAAGCGCTCTGGCATCCGCGATGGCTTGGTCTTTTAAACGGTCTTCCTTGCTTTCTCGAACCTGGGGCTGTGATTCGAAGATCCTCTTAGCTGGATCATTATTGTCCATTCGATCGATGTGGCCGAGCCAATGTAATCAACGTGTTTTGGCTTTTTGGACTACATCCACATCTTGGTAAAGCTCATAGAGTTCGCGGTTGTATCTTCTTCTCCATTCGCCATCCTCGTGCATAGGACCAAAAATCCGCCGAAGTATTTTTCTTTCGAAGGAGCCCAGTATCAGCTCTCCCTTCTTGCTTATCGTCCAGCACTCGGCACCATAAAACAGAACTGGCAGGATAAGGGTTTTGTAGAGCACACATTTCTTTTGAGTTAGGAGTTTTGAACCCAGTTGTTTCGCCAAACCGAAGTAGCAACGGTTTCCTAGGGTAAGTCTTCGACGGATCTCCACTAGGGTGTCGTTCGTGGAGTTTATGTTAAATCCGAGGTAGGTGAACTCCTTAACTACCTCGAAATTGCTGCTGTCAATAGGGACGTTTTGTCCTAAGCCGACAGATGCTTGTTTGTTTGTTGATAGCATGTACTTAGTCTTGTCTCATTTACTTCAAGGCCAACGGATTTCGCCTGTTCTTCAATCTCCGTGAACGCTTTTATCACGGCATGTTGGGAGCGACCGATGATGTCAATATCGTCCGAATAGCCCAGCAGCTGGACGGACCTGTTGAAAATTGTGCCCCCCGTGTTGACACCTGCCCCGAGGGCTATCTGTTACAACACGAATTGAAGAAGTCACATGATAGCGCGTCTCCTTGCCGAAATCCGGTGCATGTTTGGGATAGATCGGAGAAGCTACTTCCAAACTGCACGTTGCAGCACGTTTTTCAGCGTCACGCGACACAGCCGAATTGCAGTTTTGGCGGGATTCCGAATTCACCCATCGCCATATAGAGCTTCTGACGATGTATGCTATCATACGCTGCTTTGAAGTCGATGAATAGGTGGTGAGTTTCGACTTGAAATTCGTTGGTCTTTTCCAGGATTTGCCTCAGTGTGAAAATTTGGTCTATAGTCGATCTGCCGGGCCGGAAGCCACACTGGTACGTGCCGATAAGTGTGTTGTATAACGGTTTTAGACGTTCGCATCCAACGTACTGTGTCGTTGGATGCGAAATTAAGCAGGGATATGCCTCGATAGTTCTTGCAAGACATAGGATCGCCTTTTTTTTGTAGATGGGGCATGTGGAGCTGATAGTCCAATCATCGGGCATGTTTTCTTCCACCCATACTTGGTTGATGATTCGGTACATGCTCCCTCCCAAAACATCACCAACGTATTTGAAAAGCTCCGTTGGTAAGACATCAGAACCAGCGGCCTTGTTGTTCTTAAGCTACAAGTTAGTGGCCCAAATCTATGTTAGCCCCTCGGAATGTGCCAACATCCAAAATACTGGACGTGTAGCTCTTATCGCAATGGGATCGATTTGATTGATCATTCGTTGATCTGGAGACCACCATGTCCAAAAATGAAAAAAGCCTTTTTGTCTAAGTCTGGCACTTATAACAAACCCGCATCCGAAAAGTCGCTGTTTCTGCTTACTATGAGACGGTCCGTAGTCTACTACGGACCGTGTCACAGTTTTTCATCCTCTTTTTGCCCGGCCCATCCCATCGTATTTCCTGGATGGCAGTAATGTCTACTTTGTAGCAGTTTAGGGCTTCCGCTAGTTGTTCGCCTGCACCTCTCCTGGTGCAGATACCAACGTCGTGGTCCTTTTTTTAGTTTAGCAGGATCGTCAACAATAAGATCAGTCCTTTACGAGGCTATAATAGATTCTTCCATGGGTATTCAGTCAACCAAAATCTTAACCCCCAACCTGGAGCGCCAGTTCCAATTAGATTGGTGGCCCCTAGGACACGGGACCATTAGTATCCACTACGCAATTGAGCGCTGCAGTTGGCCTTTTTTTTGTTTCAAACGTCATGTTCTAGATTGAGTGCTGCCAAATCTGACCGTATAATCGAGGATAGTCGATTGAACCAAAATATCTGCTGCCAATCGCCGATTGTTTCGATAAAACTCGATTGTATCAAGTTACGTGAGGGCACCCCAGTATCCGATGGTTACCACTTGAAGGTAAAAATAAGCAACATTGATGCGTTAGTCAGAGTTTCAACCACTGCCATTGCCAATCAGAGTCTACCCTCGTTCTACAACAACCAACCATCATGAACGAAACTAACACCTCAAATAAAGATGTCCCTCAACATTGATATTTTTATGTCAGGAAGCTCTTATTCGATCACCCTTCATTAATGTCAGAAAGCTCCTTCGAGGTTACCTTGGAATAGTTCACTTAGGCAAACGAATGTGATACCAAAACGCGTATCGCGTGCAGCCACTATAACCAAATCTCACCTAAGATAGGAAGGAGGAATGGACACCAATACTCCGGCCTTCACAGTCTTCGATTTTCATAAAAATTGCAAACGCAATAGTGGAAGACTTCGCCATAAGTGGCGCCCACTAACATTCACCAACCTGAAGTGCGCAACTGAATAAAATGAGCTAACTACCAAGTTAATGAAAGAGGCATGTTGATTGCGGCCCAGGCTGATCCCGACCTGAAATAAGATAGACCTCTGCTGTATGTTTGCCAAATGATTCACGCTATACCAACCCTTCTATTCCTTTTTCATTTTCTCACCAAGAACCTCATGCAAACCGATAAGTGCATCATTTTACATTCACCTACTTTTGAAACTTCAGAACTCTTTTATTACATTTCACTCCAAGACGAAGAACTGATTAGAATTCCATAGCCTAGTTCCAATGCGCCATGAGTCTACGTTATTTGAACTGCAACTGATAACGAATATGTGCATATTATCGACCTATTTTATGGGTCAACCAACACCACCAATACCATCATCCGTATATTTATGTACTCGTATGTACGAATTGCAGGCGTATTCTCCGTCTGCTTCCAATAACTATGTAATGGTTGTGTTGTTGTTGTTTTTTTTTGATTAGAAACTGCAATTGGAAGCCTTAATTCATTTGCAAAAAATGTGCCGCGCGCTGCCGATTCTATAGGCAATAACCTCGCACTTTGTTAAAAAAAAAAAATTCTAACCAAAGTTGGGCGGCCGATCTCGATCTCTATATTGCGATCTATTGATCGGACTGCGATCTTGAAAAATCCAAAGTAAGCTCTCATCCAAGTGTGCTCGTCGTATAATTAGTGGAGCACAATGAAATTTCTTTGTGTCTTTCGAATGAGCGATCGATGCAGTTTTATTGATTAAATAAAAAAACTTACAATCAATCCGATATGGACGATCAATGGCAGGAGATAGTCACCGGACAGAGTTTTCTTACGTAGATATGCGTACTTTGACATGTTTTTGTACTTTGATTGGCCTGGATGGTGTTTGAAAAGTTTCCGGGTTGATGTTTTTTAATCCGATTTATACTGGATGGAGCTGTCCTAGGAGTATATATCTGTCCTCCATCAATTCATTTTAAATAATTGGGACTCCAAGGGAATATTCAGAATTGAGAAATTGTGACATGATGATCGGGTATGGCGTTCGAGTGATCGAAGGAGAATCTGATTTGATTGATGCGAAGTCGTTTTGAAACTATGAAAACGGATTTTAATGGTTATCGATCTGCCTCTATGTTTGAGGTCACAATATGACAATAGTGATTGAATGATGACATTTATTATTTTTAAAAAACGATCACGCATACGCCCCCAATTTATCCTCTCTCATAAGTTCTCTCTTTTACTAAATTTTGCGTACCGGAACGAACGAAGCAACTAAGAGCGTCGGGAAGGACTAATTTTATTTTTGACGAACATGCTAAGCGAAAAAAGGACAAAGACGCGACGTTTGTATTTGCAGTGAGAACATTAAACAGTAGAGATGTGAGCAAATAACTAGCGGGAGCCCTAAGCTGCTACAAAGCAGACAATACTGGGATGAGATGTGCCGGACAAAAAGTGGATGAAAAACTGTGACTCAGAATGGCTTTAACTTGGAAATGTCCAGTGGTTCTAATTCTGACTACACATCAACTGTGATTATTTTTGATTCCAAGTGATTCGCAGGCGAACCAAGATGAGCTGCTTCGACATATTCGGACAACAAGTTATCTAGTAATCTCATGGATAAGTCAGGCCCCTTGACCAGAGATGGAGGCGGAAGAACCGAAAGGCGCTCAATCCCTTAGTGGATCCTGATGGCCCGTGTGCGATGGGTATCTAATAAATTGGAAATGGCCCTCCAGGTTGGGGGTTGTGCTTTGGGTTAACTACCCACCCACAGAAAAAAATATGGTTACGAAGCAACCAATAGCCTCGGAAAGGACTGATTTTATTGTTGACGACCCTGCTAAACGAAAAAAGGACAACAACGTTCGTATCTGCACCTGGAATGTGAGAACATTAAACAGGAGAGGTGCAGGCGAACAACTAGCGGAAGCCCTAAACTGCTACAAAGCAGACATTACTGCCATCCAGGAAATACGATGGGATGGGCCAGGCAAAAAGAGGATGAAAAACTGTGACATCTACTATGGACCGTGTTATAGTGAGCAGAAACAGCGAATATTTGGATGCGGATTTGTTATAAGTGCCAGACTTTGGCAAGAAGTCTTATGTTTCCAAGACATTAGCGAACGCATTATAACAATCGCATCAAGGCCAAATTCGCCAACATAAGCCTTATATGCGCTCATGCTCCGACGGATGAAAATGATGATATAACTAAGGATTGATTCCTCGACAAAACCTATGAGCGACTACCAAAGTATGATGTTAAAATCATGCTGGGAGATTGTAACGCAAAGGTAGGAAGAGAAGACATCTTTAGCAGTACTGTCGGAAAATATAGCCTACACGACAACACATCTGGTAACGGACTTAGGCTAATTGACTTCGCTACGGAACGAAATGCCACTATAGTCAGCACACGGTTTCCTCACCTCGATATCCACAAGGGGACATGGTGGTCTCCAGATCAACGAACGGTCAATCAAATTGATCACATTGAGATAGGCAAGAGGCACGCATCCAGTAATTTGGATGCCCGAACATTCCGAGAGGCTAATATCGACTCGGACCACTACCTTGTTGCAGCCAAGGTAAGAATGTGGATATCCACCACGCCACAACAAATGTGAATGGAGCAAGAGACCGCCAAGTCCTTTACAGAAAGCTTACCCCTAACCTCTCTATTAGCACCATACCACCAGCATCTAATATCGAAGAATAATGGCAAGCCATGAGCTACAACTATTGAGCTAGGTTTCTCGCACCACCAGCAAGAAACCCTTGGTTTGATGAATAATGCCGACAGTGTCTGTCTTCCAAGAACAAGGCTAATCTGCAGGTGAAGAATAGAGCTGCTATTGAACTCTATAGGCAAAGAAGAAGGGAAGAACACCGGCTTTTTAGAAAGAAGAAAAAAGAGCAAGAAAAGCGCGCGGTCAAGAATATAGACAAGTGCCACTCCAGGAATGTTGTTCGCAAGTTCTACCAAAGTGTAAAACGTCAAACTAGCGATACCGAATCCTGTCGAAATGATCAAGGAAATGTAAGCAAGGATGCTGAGAATATGGAAGAACCACTTCTGCAGAGTGTTCAACGGCGATGACGAATAATCCTCTGCTGTCAGACAGAACGAACCATTCAATATTGGCGAAATTAGCAAAAACTACCAACCACCCGACCTAAGCGAAGTGCAATATCTAAACGTAAGCTACAAGGTTTCCGGAAATGACGGCCGTCCTGCGGAGCTGTTTTAAGCCGGCGGAGTTGATTTGGTTGGATGAAAGTATGCGCGAAGAATAGAACTTCAGAAAGGAGACTCTCTGAACTGCACCAACTACTAGTCTCCTCAACATCGCCAACAAGATCCTATCTGCTGTAATATGTGAACGCTTGAAACTGTTTACCAACAACATGATCGGCCCTTATCAGTATGGTTTTAGGCCAGGAAAGTCCACAACTTATCAAACCTTCACACTTCGACAGATCCTGGAAAAATCTCGAAAAGTCGAAATCGAGACCCACCACCACCCAGACCCATCGATTTTAAAGCCGCATACGACAGCATTTATAGAGACGAACTTTACAGAGCCATGTCTGGTTTTGGAATACCTCCCGAATTCGTCCGAGGATGACGATGGTTAAGTCTCGCTCTATTAATGTCGGAAACGACCTCATATTTGATACCAAAATAGGATTTAAGCAAGGCACTGTCATGGCAAGGTGACTTATTAAATCTTATTCTTGAGAGGATTGTGCGAAATCCCCAAAGGGCACACTCTTGAATGAATAAGTCATCATTGATCGGACTCAACGTGATGTCATAAAAACGTTTGCTAGTATAGAAAAGGAAGCGGCAAAAGTGGTTTAAGCTGTAAATGAGGTAAGACTGGCAACACGAAAGCACACACAACATCGACGAATTATACAGAACGTCACCATTGACAGATATAACTTTAAGGTAGTACGGGACTTTGTCTACCTCGGCTCCGCTATTAACTCTGACAACAAAATCTCGTCAGAAATTAAACGAAGAATTTCTCTTGCCAACCGCTGTTTCTACGAGCTAAGAAGGCAATTTAGTAGTAAAGCCTTCACTCGAACTACTAAGGAGATCTTAAATAACACCCTGCTCATCCCAGTCCTTCTCTACGGCGCTTAAGCATGGAGCGTATAAAAAGTGGATGAAGAAATCCTTGGTCGATTCAAGAGGAAAATTCTTCGAAAAATCGTCGGTCCCGTTTGCGTTGACGGGCTATGGAGACGAAGACTCAACCCAGAACTATATCAGCTGTACAGCGACATGCCCCTAGTCAAAAAACTCCGCATTGGGAGTTTAAGATGGCTAGGACATGTAGAGCGAATGGACAACAATACTGCAGCTCGAAGAGTCTTCGATTCCCAACCAGTCGCCAGAAGTAGAAGAGGAAGACCTCGTCTCAAGTGGCGCGCACTAGTAGAAACCGATCTCAACCAACTTGAAAAGTTGGCAACTGGAAGCAGTTACCTAAGGACCGGTCTTATTGGAGACGCATGTTGGTTGACCCCGAATTCCGCCATCACTTTGTAAAGCTCTAGGGGTGGGTTGGCATCATACGCGGCCTTTTAATTTGTTGGTGTTTTCCAGGATTTGGTATGGTGTGAAAATCTGGCCTATGGTCGATCTGCCGGGCCGGAGATACTGGGTGGACATTGGTGGAGGATTAGGGCACAGCAGGGAGTCTTTCACTCAGATTTTGTTCATTAAGCTTATTAAGGTATCCAGCGTGAAGTCTCTTTTTTGCATCATTCGCAGCTTCTTCTCAGTCGGACAGTCGGGCTCTGAATTTGGCTGCGAGAAGAAAATTCCCAAAGTCGACATTTGCCACTCTGAATGTGTGTCCAGGATGTTGGATGTCTGTCTTGCATCTATGAGTAAATTTGTGACAATTTTTTGATGCCAGGTTACTTTGCGCATTTAAAGTCGTGGGAACCTAATGCTGCTGATAACAGGCTCACATGCTGCCGCGAAGTCTGTTAGCCGGAAGCCATTTTCTGTTGGCTTTTCGTGGAGGCTGTGATTTCCAAATAACCCGCCGAATATATTTGTCTTACCGATTGTTTCATGAAGTCCCTAAGTACGATTTTCAGGTCGTATTTCGAACAGGTTCCGTAGGTTGATCAGATCCACATCAGAGCAACGATTTGCAACATCAGCGCTTATAAATATCTGCATACGCCCCTACCGATGAGACTGAAGACCCTATCAAGAAGAAATTATGACCTCCTGGACGCAGCCTACGGAGATCTGTCTTAAATTCGATCTTTATGTGTACTGTGCAGCCTTATGTGGCAGCAGTAATTAATGCCGCATGCTTTTCGTTTGCGTTTTCCTGATCCAGTGCAATGTATTTCCTGGATCGCAGTAATGTCCTTCCACTGCCGCCTGGAATGGAATATGCGCATTAGTGTGAGTACACGTATTCCCCCCGCTCTCATCTGCTTAATGCGATCAGTTAATGTTTCTAAAAGATGGAAAAAAATGTCCTCGCTCAAATCTATTTACGTTTATCGCTAAATATATCACATCGCGCCACTAACTGGCTTCTCAGAAGCCAGCAGTCGCATTTAGATACTACAAATGCAGTGGTCAACTCATCATAGGCTGTGCAGTGCATTATCGTCGACATACATCGCAGTAACGTATCGATAATTAGAAGCACTATAATAGATAGTTTCACCCTCCACTCCTCACGCAGAGCAAACTAACCTCCACCATCGACTGCGAGGTGACCAGCAATTAATTCAACGACAACGATCAGTAATCAGTATGGTGTTCGTTCAAGGATGAAACTCCGTACATGTTGTCAATCGCTCGAAGAATATTCGTCGCGCAAATATCGAAATAAAAAAAAAACTTGGAGTGGATCATGTGAGAAAAGCTTTCAAGATGAAAATAGCCAGCTTTGTGATAGTCAGCTGCATGTGGTGGTATTTTAAAGTGTGGGGTCTATGTAATTGCTGTTTGCTTGACTCTTCCTGGTTGGCGGCGATTGATGTTACACGCTACATATTCGTCCACCTTTACATTCTGAAGAACCTTGAACTAATTTTGAGACTTTATACGAAAAGGGTTCTCCTTGAGTCACATGAGCCTAGTTGACGTCAATATTAATTGATGAATAGGGGGAAAAACGACTTCCTCTTCCTATTACATCACAGCACCACATACATGTCTTCCCTCTAACAAGACATAATCTAATCAAAATCAAAGCACCACTCTATCTGAACCTAGGGGTACACCCCCCTCCATGGCACTCCCCTATTACAAGAAGCAGGGAAGAAAAATTACATCCAATCGAAAATGGCACAGCACAAATCTTCCATCAGAGTAGATAATGGATTCCTCAATATGATCTAATTCCACGCAGTAAATTTACACATTCTGCTGTGTACTTGTAGTAGGTGTACCCTCCAGCCAGCTCCTCGTCGATCTTCGCAATCAGTAACGTCAACATTGCATCTCATAGCGAGTGCTGCGTTCTTCAAAACACATTTCTAATATAGATCCGAAATATGTACTCTCAATCACTCCTCCGCCCCCAAAGAGCAGCTCCACCCAGACTGATGATCGTGCAGCAAAACGATCATGCGTGCTCTACAAATAGGCAACCAGAACCGCCGCCGCCGCCGCAGCGAAATTGAAAATTGCTATATAGTGGCTTTCAAGAATCTAGTAACCTAGTTTCATAGTTTGTGTTCCATGTGTGGATCTGTAAACATGGTCACAGCAGCTCCACGTTCTTCCAACACAAAAAGCAGTGCGAGAGGAAGGCGGTCCTCTTGAGATTGTAAATTAAGAGGAAAAAAAAAAGAGCAGACGATGCTGATGTTGCCACGGTCCTACGCTTCGGATGAGGTAGTTCAAACCTAGTGGTGCACAGTGCTACTCAAAATGCAAATGTATATAGATACCGGTTCGGGTGCTTCGACGTCGCAGAGAGTAATCTACAAAACAGAGACCAGAGTTGCACAGCTTCTGGGTCATATACACGTTTGGTTCTTATCTTCAGCGCAATTTGTCTCAATTGACTGGCAAGTCGATCGGTGCTGGTCATGGTGGTGGTGGTGGAAGACGCAAACTGGTGCGATATGGATGTTTGGACGTTTTATGGTTTTCCGTTGAATAATGTAGAATTCCTTGTGGTGAATATTTCTCCTCTCGACTATTTGCAATATTGCTTTTCAAATGCATCTGCGGCAAAACACAAAAAAAGCAACTTTACACAAAGTTGGGTGGGGTGGGGGTCTTAGTTTAAGCTTTGCCAACAAAGTTATTTTTACATAATGAACTTGATAGGGTGTGTGAGTATTTTCCTTGATGATTAATACTTTTGTCGATGTCAACTGTACAGCTGGGGATCGTTTCACGGTTGACCTTATGATGCTTGACACCTTTTCACACTTTTACTGAGTGATAGGTTCAGATTAACATAATTGACACTTTGACAACGTATGGTGCTACACCCAATTGTTCTAATTGGGTTTTTAGGAACAGCTAGACATTATGTAGAAGCGAGATTTTCCCATCGTCATCCAGCCAGGACTAGACTGGACTAGCTTTGTATAGTTCGTCTATATAAATGCTGTCATATGCGGCTTTGAAATCAATGAATAAGTGGTGGGTTTCGATTTAAGCTTTTACGGTTTTTTTCCGTTGGAAGTCCAAGAGGATAAAACTGTCAAAAGACTTAATTGCTTTCTTAAGTGGTCAAGAATGAACCTGCGCCGCAACCAACAAGGCTCTCGAATTAGCTTGGTCCTTAGCTAACTGCCTGCGCACTTCAAGTTGGGTGAGGTCGGTTTCTACTTGTGCGAGCCACTTAAGGAGAGGTCTTCCTCTACTGCGTCCGACGTCGGGTTGGGAATCGAAGTCTCTGCGAGCCGGAGTACTGGTGTCCATTTGCTTTATCTGTCCTAGCCATCTTAAACGTCCAATGCGGAGTATTTTACGGGTAAATGCATTTTTGCCGCTTTCTTCTCAATACTAGCAAACGAGGCTATGACATCACGTTGAGTCCAACCAATGATGTCAATATCGCCGGCGAATGGTAGAAGTTGCATCGATTTATGGAAGATTGTTCCTTTGGTGTTGGCTGGGGAGTTTTGCACAATCTTTGCAAGAATGAGATCAAAGAAGTCACATGACAGTACAGCGGCTTGCATGAATACTTTTTTGTTATCGAATGTGTCGTTGAGATCGCAGCGAGAATTCTTCATCGTCATCTTGCACGAACGGATAAGTTTGGGTGGTATACCAAAACTCGACAAGGCTCTGTATAATTCGTCTCTATAAATGCTGTATTATGTGGCTTTGAAATCGTTGAATAGGTGGTAGGTACCGATTTGGACTTCTTAAGTTTTTCAAGGATCGGCCGAAATGTGAAGGTTTGATCAGTTGTGGACTTTTCTGGCATAAAACCACACTCCACCGGCTTTATAAAGCTCGGTTGAAAGGCCGCCATTTTCGTGAGCCTTCTTAAGTTTGAGTTTAGATATTGCTATCCTAACTTGACTTAGGTATGGTGGTTGGTAGTTTTCGCTATCGTCGCCAATATTGATAGGTTCGCTCTCATTGACAGCGGGAGGTTGTTTGTCATCGCCATTTAACAGTGTTCAGAAGTGGTTCATTCATATTCTCAGCATCGACTGCGTTTCAACTAAAGTATTTCCTTGTTCAACTCGACAGTATTCCGCTCAGGACTTGTATCCCCGGCTTTGACATTTCGCACTTTGGTAAAACTTCCGAATACTATTCCTGGAGTAGGTCCTCTCCGTATATACGTTCGTGCGTTTTTTGTTTCTCCATCAATAACGCGGCGAATGTTGTTCTCCAAGCGATCAATCGTTTCGGGCTCATCGGCGTAGACTACCGACTTCACGTCATATCCCCACAGAAAATAGTCAAGCGGCGTTAAATCGCACGATCTTGGAGGCCAATTCACAGGACCAAAATGCGAAATTATGCGCTCACCGAATGTTTCCTTCAACAAATCAATTGCGGCACGAACTGTGTGACATGTTGCGCCGTCTTGTTGAAACCACAGCTCCTGCACATCATAGTTGTTTAATTGATGAACGAAAAAGTCAGTAATCATGGCTCTATAGCGGTCACCATTGACTGTAACGTCCTGGCCAGCATCGTTTTTAAAGAAGTACGGACCAATTATTCCACCAACCCATAAAGCACACCAAACAGTCAGTTTTTGTGGATGTAACGGTGTCTCAACATACACTTGAGGATTATCATGACTCCAAATGCGGCAGTTTTGTTTATTGACGTATCCATTCAACCAAAAGTGAGCTTCATTGTTAAACGAAATTCGCTTATGAAAATTGGGATCAACGGCAATCTTGTTTTGGACCTTGCTAGGTTATCCTGTGGCTTCGATTCTTGCACAAGTTGGATTTAGTAAGCACGTAAACCAAGATCTTTTAGCAAAATCTTCCATAAAGTGGATGGACACATATCCAATTCCTGTGCACGATGATGAATAAACTGATTCTTCCTCTACGCTATGCTCTACGCACCAGCAATGACTTCTTCTGTACGCTGTAGATCGAAATAATTGCTCTGATGGACGATTATGTTGACCGTAAAATGGGCGTAGTGCGCGATACGTATTTCGAACAGAACCATGATTTTTAAAATAAATTTGCACAATTTGGAAGCGTTATGTTCAGACGTCAGTCTATATATGTTGAAATGCCCAACCAAACTCAAAATAAAACACTTGACAGCTGACAAAATGGCCGCCAGTTAAAATAGTGTTGCCAACTTAAGTTCTATGCCTAAAAAAACACCCTTACAAGGTTGGCAAAAGTTATGTCATGGTGTAAGGTGAATTAGTTTCCATTGGTTTGGTTTGGACTTTGTTTCCACAAACATTATATTATTAAAACTGGTGCAAATAATTAGACATTTCTTCTTATTTGACGCCATTTTGAAATGTGGCTTGGAATAAAATTAAGCTCCGAATTGGTGATTTCTTCTTCAAGGTTGGCTTTCAAGACATGCAATGCTTATTGCTTTTTCTAAATTTGTGTTAACAACATAAATATTCTTATGCTTGAATATTTATGTTGTAGAAGACACATACGTATTTCTAGACTATGATTTCTTGGTTGCCTGTGGAGTCTAATAACGGGTGATTTTTTAGCTGGTTTGGTTTTGGCAACTCTGGTTTTGACAGCTGACGTGTGTTTAGTACCTTGTGTCACTGTCAAACAGCTTCAGTTTGGTTTGCAATTTAACCATGGATCGTCTTACAAATGAACAACGCTTGCAAATTATTGAATTTTACTATCAAAATTCGTGCTCGGTTCGAAATGTTCATCGCGCGCTGCTTCCATTTTATGATCGGCATTCTCGACCTTCTGAGCAGTCTATTCGGAAGATTGTGACCAAATTTCGCACCAAATTTACTTTGTTGGACATTAAACCACCAACACGTTTACGTACTGTGCGTAGTGAAGAAAATATTGCGGCCGTATCAGCTAGTGTGACAGAAGACCGCGAAATGTCGATTCGGCGCCGTTCCCAGCAGTTAGGCCTTTGTTACAGCACTACGTGGAAAATTTTGCGGAAGGATTTGGGCGTAAAGCCTTTTAAGATACAGCTGGTGCAAGAACTAAAGCCAGCCGACCTACCACAACGCCGAATTTTTGGTGAATGGGCTCTTGGAAAGCTGGCCGAGGATCCTCTTTTTTATCGAAAAATTGTATTCAGCGATGAGGCTCATTTTTGGTTGAATGGGTACGTAAATAAGCAAAATTGCCGCATTTGGAGTGAAGATCAGCCAGAAGCATTGCAACAGCTACCAATGCATCCCGAAAAAGCCACTGTTTGGTGCGGTTTATGGGCCGGCGGCATTATTGGGCCATATTTCTTCAAAGATGATGCGAATCGCAGCGTTACTGTCAATGGTGAACGCTACCGAGCGATGATAACAAACTTTTTCTTGCCCGAAATGGAAGTTCTTGACTTGCATGATATGTGGTTTCAACAAGACGGTGCCACATGCCACACAGCACGCGAAACAATGGCGCAATTGCGAGGCGAGTTTGGTGAACAGTTAATTTCACGTTTCGGGCCGGTCAATTGGCCGCCTAGATCGTGCGATTTGACACCATTAGATTATTTTTTGTGGGGGTATGTCAAGGCTTAGGTCTATAGGGACAAGCCCTCTTCGATTGACGCACTGGAAGCCAACATCCATGCATTCATTCGTGAGATACCGGCCGATATGTGTGAAAGAGTATGCCAAAATTGGACTCAGCGGATGGGCTACCTGAGACGCAGCCGCGGTCAACATTTGCATGAAATTATCTTTAAACATTAAATTGCAAGGTTCAAAATATCGATTCAAATAAATATTTTATTCATTTTTTTCGAATTTTTTGTGTTTTTTTTTTTAAAAAGTCTTAAACCTCTTAAAAAATCACCCGTTAAGAACAGCAAGTTTAGCTAATTAATCCTGGAATTAAATAATAAGATATTTTTGACAGATGATAAAATACCAAACAAATAATTAAGGGTATTCATGCAACGTCGTAATTTTATTACGTGCGAAAGACTATAATTTTACGAAGACGTTTCATGAACGACCACCACTAAATAATGCGGGAACCCACTGAGGAGGAGTTTACGGATATGTCACTTAAACGCACAAAGTTTGTATCGTAATATCGATGAGTTTAGGGATGTGTTCGAGGAATCTAATATTGATGTAATCTGTGTAACTGAAACCTGGTTCTCTAACAAAAATAGTGACCCACTGTATCGTTTGGGTGGTTATCGGATTTTTCGGGCTGATAGACATGGTAGGATAGGTGGTGGAGCGGCAATATATGTTCGTGAAGGTATCGCTTGTACAATAAATTGCAAGTCGGACGTGGACAGCGAGATGGATTATTTGTTTTTAAATATCTTCAATGATGATGGTTATCTTCTAATAAGGACTGTTTATAGACCCAATAATGATATTGATGTTAATCCATTGCTTAACCTCCTAGAAACCATAACCCTGGGTCCTTCTAAAATCATTATATGCGGTGATTTGAACAGTAACCTTTTGGATCAAACCTTTCTCATTGAGGGTATGAGAACATTTAACTTATCTCCAGTAAACACGACTTACGCAACACATTTTTCCAGGGATTCGCAAACACTTTTAGATTTATTTTTTGTTAGTGATATTAGTGATGTTCAAATGTATGACCAGTTGTTTGCAGCAGAATTCTCTAAACATGACCTGATCTTCCTATCTTATAAATTCAATGTCAAAGGTCTTTCAGCTTCGTATGAATACAGAGATTTTAGGCAAGTTGATTATGTGCGTTTAGAGCACGAAACTCGTGGCATTCAATGGGAACAAATCTATTCTTTTCCATCTCCCGATGATCAAATCGAATTTCTTAACAACAATATTGTCGGTTTGTTCTATAGTAATGTTCCTCTACCAACAAGAACAATAAAGCAGGGCGAACGTCGGTGGTTTTCGAATGAAATTCGTAGTCTTATTTTGCAACGAGAGCTGGCCTACAAAAAATGGAAACGCTACAGACTGGACATTGACCACCAAAGGTATTTTACGTTGCGTAACCAAGTGGTCGGCAAAATAAGAACCAAAAATATTCAAATTTTTCGCAGCAAGTAAAGTCCTTCCTTGAATAAGCGACAAAAATACAAATTTTTGGCGCAACAGGCTCGTTAGTACCCAGGGCCTAGCTTTCTCACAACCATTCATGTGTGCGTGTGTACTTCTTGCACGATGGCGGGACCTCCTGTTTTATGCCGACTCCGAACGGCTAAGTTGAGATAAGCTATTCTTGACAATTGATACTACTCGGATGATTTGTCAGATCATCACGAGAGGAGGGCCAGTGAAAAATCATTTAGGTGTTGCAACGGCTGGGAATCGAACCCAGACCTCCTGCGCGGCAGTTCATCGCACTAACCATCGCGCCACTGAGCCCCGCTGAATAAGCGACAACTATGGAAAAACTTGAAAGAGTTAGGTATAGGGAAACAAAACCAAATTAATAATCAAATTATCAATGCCGATTTATTGAATAAAAGTTTTGTATCCTTACCCTTTCCAACCCTTTCAGACAGTACCACCGATATAGCTGAAACTTCTTATGGGTTCTCGCCAGATGAGATGTTCGTGTTCACACGTGTTGAAAGCACTGACATTGTTGAATGTATTTTATCTGTTAAGTCCAATGCTGTTGGAATTGACTCGATACATCCTGTTTTCATTAAGTCCATCTTACCTATTATCCTGCCTTACATCACACACGCCTTCAACACGATATTAATGACAGGTTTATTTCCTACCCTATGGAAACTAGCAAAAGTTTTACCCATCCCAAAAAATTCAAGTGGAAATGAATTCAGACCAATTTCAGTGCCCCCTTATCTGTCTAAAGTATTCGAGAGGTTTGTGCAAAAACAGCTTAATGTCCATCTTAGAGCACATAATATCCTTTCCCCCAAGCAGTCAGGGTTTCGCCAAAAGCACAGTTGCACCACCGCCATTTTAAACATTGTCGAAGATATCAGGCTTGTCTTGGATGATGACCATGTCACGTTCTTAGTACTTCATGACTTTTCCAAATCATTCGACACGGTGGACCATGCTAATTTATGCCGCAAACTCGCTGTATCTTTCGGTTTCTCATCTTCGGCAGCCTGTACAATAGAATACAAGTTGGTTCCACTAACAGATCCCTACAATTAATTCACCCGCGTTATTCCTGTCTTACATCGGAGAGACAGTTTTTCGTCAACGCTTTTCGACTGTGGAACTCCCTACCAAGGCACCTAAGGAGAGGGATAATGAAGCACAGTTTCGTAGAGAGCTACGAATCTATTTTCAAACATAATTTATGATTCTAATTTTTTTTTATTTTAATATAGAGATGTATTGTACTTTTATTATTCTTGTTATATATTTATTTTTTGTTTGCTTAAGGTGTATTTAATATATAAATAATATTTATTTCCTTTTTTTAAAGAAAATTGTTTTTTTTTTAATTGAATTATTTAATAACGAAACAAATGTTAAGTAGCCTTTTTTTCTTTTTTAAACACATTATCAGCTTAACACTAATTTTATAAGAAGTAAATTCTTACTGTGTAAGCATACATTCAATGAAATAAAATACTAAAATACTAAATACAACGTTTACGACGACTTTCCGACGTTGCATGAATACCCCTATTGTTTTAAATTCCACTTGAGTGGACATTTTATTAAATTTTTAGAAACTAATATTAATACGTGTATGATTTATTCAGATTCACATCTCAGCGACTCGAAATTGTTTTAAATATTGAAATTGACTGTTTCAAAAAGAAAACAAATTGTAAGATCGCGACAAAGGCCATTTAATTTGTTTGTGGAACAAGAAACCAAACAGCTGATAACTAGCTGTTACAGATCCTATACATTTCGATAAGTTTTTGACAGGAAAATCGGTAAAAAAATGAATGCTACCAACTCAAATCACCACACCCAGAGTCAAATTTAATCCTGCACTGAAAAACTGATTCGTGAGTTAACTCTGGATTAAGTTTATTCCGGTTTACTCAGCACTGAAAAACCGGTCCTAGTGAGGTCCACTAGCATGAATGCTTGAAATTAAATAACCAGCGGTAAGCAGGTTGAAATCCAGTAGAATAGAATAGAATGACATGAAGAGATGAGATGAGTTAAGAGTTATTGAGATGTTGTTTATATTTTCTGCACATTTCGTTCTATCAGGGAAAATATACCACTTTCGCCTTTTAGTAAATTTTCGACTTAAACTCAACACAGAAAGAGGAATTCCACACGAACTGACACTATTTATACATAAATAATCTTTTATTAGCGAACGCACCCTTAACCGAAAGAGTGCTTCGGGACAACGTCAGAGTCAAATGAAATTTGTATGAAAAAATAGGTCTGTTCCCGTACAAAATAAAATTTACTGATTCTTACTGATTTGTACTTATTGCCGTTCCCGTAAGAAAAAATAAGTAAAAGAGACAGCTCACGAGAGAGCAAAAAACTACCCCTCCATAAAAATCTGTAAAAAAATTTACTGCAGAAATTTCTGTTGGTAAAAATCAGTAAACTGTCAGTTGGTATCTAAAAGTGACAACTCGCTTGTTTTGACAGGAAATTTATGTCCTTTGTTTTTTAAAAGGCATACAAAATATATAATTTTACTGTTTTTTACTTAAACGCGTTCCTGTACTTTTTGGTAATTTTGTCTCTTTCTGAGATAATTTACTCCCACTCCGAGAAATTTGAGAATTTACTAATTTTTACTGAAAAAGTACGGGAACACACCTAATATTCCAAAAATCTGTAGGTACTCCCGCCATATTTATCTCATTCTTTTCCTACATATCGTAGGAAAGAGACAATGAATTTGTGAGGGAGATAGTTCCCGAAGTACTCTATTCCCGAACTGTCAATGTCAAAATATTCAGTACGGAACAACGTTTACAAATAATTAATATTTACTACCGAAATTCCGATGGTCGCAACTTTGGGAGCGTTAACGACAAAATTTCGGCCGTAATTCTCGTCCCAGTAGACAAGTCTAGTAAAAAAATTTGAGTCAGAATATTTGTTGCTTGATATTGTCTCACTGGCACAACGTTTTGCCCGAAGTGTGGAGAATATTACTGTCGTAGAGGCGTCCGTCGCAAACTTTCTCAAAAATTGGGCCTCTCCCAGACCACATTATGGCTAATTTTGGTAACGATCATGATCTACACCCTAACAAGATCAAGCTGAATCATGAACTATGACTCATGAAATAAAGTCACTTGACCATACGAAGCGACGTACGTTCTCGAATAGGGTTCTGGACATGTTGTTAGAAAATGAAGAATTTCATCGCAAACTCATCTTCAGCGATAAAGCGCATTTTTGATTAAACGGATTTGTCAATTGCTCAGTTAGTCAATTAGTCTCAGAAATTTTCTGTCTACACCGTGCATGACCAAATGCAGAACTAACGACATCTATACTTCATAAGCCATCTTCTGCATTGCCGTGAACGGTTTTTTTCCTAAATCAGCCCCGATGCGATGGCTACGTTTTCACCGTGGGCAATAACCGAAACAAGGGGCAAAATAGAAAAATTCTATACGTCAGTTAAATTTATAGTGACATCTATGCGCAAGATAGAATAAACAGTTAAATTTGTTTTATAGTCCAGGTCACCTAAATACAGGGTGGCGCACGAATCGTAAAAAATAAAACGTAATAACTTTTTTTCTGTGTGAGTAATCGGCTTATTTTTTTTTTATTTTGTAGGTTACTATTTAGATTTATAAAAATGGATGCTTGGGATACGGAGAAAAGAATTTGGATAGTGCAACGGTACCATGCTTGCTTTGCAGTCCGTCATTTCCGTCCAAAGGGAATTTAGGCGGGAGTTTGGCGGTAATCCCCCGAGTAGATGGACCATTATGAGGTTTGTAAACATGTTTGCCGAATCTGGAAGCATCGCACGAAGGCCGTACCATCGAGATGCCAATGTTCGGGTTCAGGATACAATCGCAGCAGTAGCATCTGCAATACAGGCCAATCCGAGCGTTTCGACCCGAAACTTATCGGGGCAAATTGGAGTTAGTAGACGGTCATTACAACGGATACTTCATGACGATTTAAACTTGTTTCCGTACAAAGTCCAAATTACTAGCAAGTTAAACCCTCAGGATTTGCCTGTTCGCCTGGAATTTTGCCAAAAAATGATATCAATGGCCGATGAAGACAACACATTGATCAATTGTTTGTTCATGTCTGATGAGGCCCATTTTGATATTAACGGCAATGTAAACAAGCAAAATTGCCGTATATGGAAAGAGTCTAATCCAGAAATGCTCCATGAGACGGAACTGCACCCAGAACGAGTCACTGTGTGGTGCGCAGTTTCATCAAGGTGTATTGTCGGGCCGTACTTCTTTGAAGAAAACGGTGTAACCGTTACTGTCAATGGGTACCGTTATTTAAAGATGTTGAAGGAGTTTTTTTTACCCAGAACTGCGACGAAGACGTATACCATTCAACAGCGTTTGGTTTCAGCAAGATGAAGCAACTGCACATATAGCCAGACCAGTTATGGCGGAGCTAAACAAAAAATTCGCAAACAAATTAATTTCTAGGAACTCCACTCTTCGTTGGCCCCCAAGGTCACCTGACCTGACTGCACCAGACTTCTTTTTATGGGGTTAGGTCAAGCAAGAGGTGTATAAAACGAAGCCCAGGAATTTAACTGAATTAAAGCAGTCCATAACGACAATTATTGAGGCGATCCCAACTTCAACTCTTCAGGCCGCAATGAATAATTTGTTGATCAGGTGCCGCATATGCGTGGGAGAGCGTGGAGGTCATTTGCGATCTATAATCTTTAAAAACAACTAACTATTTAAAATAAAATTTAATTTTCTAACCAATAAAAAAAATAATGAAATACATCGATTAAAAAAAAAGTTATTTGAATTTCTTATTGTAGCACAATTGGTGCGCCACCCTGTATATGGACTGACCTAAGCAATTTAGTCCTTGTTCGATGTGTTTACACCCATGAGACTTTCACCAAATGTAGACTTAGTTCCATTTATTGTCCACGGTGTTAACGTAGCCAATAAGCTAAATATGCGTTACGGGACAGGTGAGAACCCTCATGAGCTTCATGAAACAGCACTTGATCTGCAAAATGTCACTGTTTGGTGCGGTTTTCATGCAGGTGGCGTCATTGGGCCGTTTTTTTCGTCGATGAAAATGACCGTCGCGTTACCGTGAATGGTATTTGATACAGAGGCATGTCGGAGCGTTATTTCTTTGAGCAATTGCATGAATTGGACATCAGTGATATGTGGCTCCAACAAGACGGTTTCACAAGCCACACAGCGGGTGCAACAATCGAGTTATCGACTTCAGTCTCAGTTCGGTGAACGTGTTATCTAGAGAAACGGACCCGTCAATTGTCAAAATCGTATGATTTACCGCCTCTAGACTTTTTTTTATGGGGCTACATTTAAGCATTGGTCTATGGGAACAAGCCGACGACGTTAGAGGAGCTCAAAGCCAATATTTAACGAGAACTAGCGGCCGTATCGGTCGAAATGTATGGCGGAGACCTCGAAACTTGGGTTCAACGTACCGACTGCAGCATATACGTTCCCGTGATGGACATAATATGAACGAAGTCGAATTCCATTCATAAATGTGTTGATCGTAATTCAAGCCAATGCCATTTTTTTAGATATCTCAAGTATAGTTTACATTTTAATTAAAGAAAAAGTTGTCAAGTCCTTAATAAAAGACCCTTTACATGGATAGCTGCAAATAGCATAAAATTCAATAAGAAGGTCGTGCGAAACATTGACACTTTGGCAGTGCAACATTTGCTATAGGCGTCCCTAGGAGTCAAATAAAGTATCTATATGCCCCGCATTACGTATCTAACACGATAACTTGGATGCATTCGAATTGATAACATTTTCCACATAAATCCAATCATTTGTATCTCCTCAGTCCTCATACACGTGCCTTGCAAACAAAGTATAATCATCACTAAAACTCTTTTAGCTGGTTAGGGCACACTCTTGAATAAAAAGAAAAAAAAAAAACAACCCAAGAAATCTTAATAAATATTTACGACTTGTTTTACGTCGCAAAAAATCTCATTAACCCTAGAAATGGCCTGCAAGTGATCAGCGTCTTCATCGCATCAACAACCCAAGTGATCGAAGTTGTTACACAATCATTAGGTCTGACTGCCTCAAGCGCTGACTACACCCTCGAAGTTTTCACAGCCAACCCTCTCCATCGCGCAATCTTATTTCTGCGGTGCGGTGCAACGAGATGCTTTTCTTTTTAAAACAAAATTATTGCAAAAAAAAGTATATAGTTCCCGCGAAGTTTACAGATACAACGGCTGGGCTTCGTTCTCTCATCCATACGTGCCCCGGTGCATTCTTGTTGTTGTATCACCAGCTAGTGAGTCTAGGCCAGGCCATGCCTATTGCTGGTTGTGATGATGCTTCTGCTGCTGCTGCTGCCCGATCTCTGCTAGAGATATTACGAAATCTGACGTATACCAGTGCGAAGTCTTACATATAACATACATAACGTTCTACAGCCCTAGTTTGTGCTAGATTCCATGAATGCATCTCATTCTTTGACCAGAACAGCATGTGCAGCTATCTATATACCTGCGATGGCATATGGAGGAATACGAAGAAGCGCACATCTGATGCAATTACTCAATTTAGTGCAGAACGCAGTGGAGGAGATGGCTAAAAACGAGCGAAACAAGAATTGGCACCGTAACCGGGACACATTCTTACAGCGAGGAGGATGCACTTTTCCTCTCTTCGGTCGCGGTACATAAAGCACCGAGGAGATCGTCAAGAACCAGGTTATGTCGGGCAAAGATGTGGATGAAGACAACACGACGATCGTTTCGTTTTCAATGACTTCCTACTTCGTGGAGTGAAAATGCTTTTCATCATGGAAATTGAAAATTGCTAAGAATGAAGCAGAGAAGTGGTCGGGCCTGAGAAGACGACGGCTCTTTGTCTTCAATTAGTATTATCGGTGTCCATGCGGGGCACATAATGGGCTATGGCCATTGGAATTAGATGACTTTGTATGAGTATCCACGTTGACGTTTGTTATGTGTGTGTATGCGATTGCATTTGCCGAATGGAAATGATGGTGTGGGCAGGAATGGAGAAGAAAACGTCTGTCTATGGCGTCAGCTCTTTTATTTTGCTTGTGTGATGTCAATTGGCATGGACATGCATACTGCATACTGTGCATAGTCATAGATGAATAACAGAAATTGGAAATTCTTGCCGTGGATGCAATTGATGGGAGGCTTACATCATGGAAGCTATTTGGAAGCAATTAAACGTGTGGCCCATTTGGATAGCTTCCAAGGAACTGGAAACAAAACTCTAAAATTTAAATTATAGGTGTGTGCTGCCTATCACGCCTTGTTTGGGCGACAAGGTCAAATTAAAAAAATCTTAAAATGAAATAGATGGAATAAAAATTATTTAAAAAAACAACGGCAACACTTACAATACAGCACTATGCCTATTTTGAAAGCCTGAAACCTGTTATTTTATATTGTTTTACAAATTTGTTATTTCTGGTTCCTTATAGTTGTACGAAAAAATGCTTTTACCTGCACCTTTTGCAAGGTGGCAACGGAAGAATTTTTTAGATGGAGTCAACGGTATCGTCTACAGTCCTAGTTAGGATGGGCAATGTTGGAAGGAACCACATAATCTTCTCCGACCAATTGAACACCAGCTCAGCTTGCAATTTTTAAGGTTAGTTAGTTCCCTTATCCTCAACCAACTTGGAGTGCGCAACTGGAGGCAGTTAGGATAGGACCGGGCTTGAGGCCCAGGTTCATCCCGGACTGTAGCGCCACTTAAGAAAGAAGAAGAGTTAGTTCCCTTAAACAGGGATGGTGACGTATGAGCCACAAGGTCAATAGCAATGCTCAATCCCGTAATGTATACTGATTGCCTCATGTTCTAGGGGTATCCAATTAATTTCGAACTGCCGACCAGATAAGGGGTTGTGTTTAGAGTTAACTGTTCTGCTTAAAGTCACCGAAAAACATAACTATTACGAAATAACCAAAAGCCTCGGAAAAAAATGAGCTAACAACCATGCTAGACGAAAAATGAAGAACGTAGTTCGTAAAAAGGAGCAAGCGGAAAACTAACGCTGAAATTCTACAAAACAGACATTACTGCCACTCAGGGAATATGGTGAGCTTGGTCGCGCAAAGGGGGAGCATTAAAAAATATGGCACCTGCAGACTTGGCAAGAAATCGTATGATTTGAAAACCTTAGTAATTCTCGCATCCATTAGCAAGTTTGATGAAGAAGCCAGCAGATGCTCGCAGCCAAAATCGAGCCCTACTAGGCAAAGCTGCATTTTGTGTTTTAAAGATAATACTTGCCTTGTTAAAAAAAAGAAAAATGAGCAACAAACGCGATTGAAGACATAGAGAGGTGCGGCTCCAGGGAAGATGTTCGTAAGTCTTACCATAGTTTCAAACGACAAAGCCAGTCATACAAGGCCAGAACAAATGTAGTTGAGACACAGCAGATGCTGAAAATATGGAGGAACCACTTCTGCAGACTGTTAAACGGCGATGATGAACAATCTTCCACTGTCGTGCAGAACGAACATTTCAACATTGAGGACAACAGAAAACACTACCAGCCACTCTCAGCCACAAAAAGCCACATAAGTGCTACATGAACCTGAACCGCCACCTCGACCTACCTACCTACCATCCACCCAACCTTAATAAATGAAGTGAGGATAGCAATATCTAAACTTCAGTTCAGCTGGTCTGCCAGAAATGATGGCCTTCCTACCGAGCTAAAGCCGGTGGAGTTGGTTTGGTAAGCAACATACACCAACTTGTTACGAAATTTGGTCGGAAGAAAGTGTGCTTGAAGGATGGAACCTCAGCATCGTTTGCCCTATTCACAAAAAGGGAGGACCCCTGCAAGATGCCTTATTATGTGAACGTCTGCAGTTCCTGATATAACCCCAAAGAAGTCCAAATCGTTACCAACCACCTATTCATTGATTTCAAAGCTGCATTCGACAGCATTTATAGAGACGAACTATACAGAGCCATGTCTAGTTTTGGTGTACCGCCCAAATTTGTTCGTCTGTGCAGGATGACGATAATGAATTATCGCTAATCAATCAGGGTCGGAAACAACCTCACCAATGAATGCCGGTGTTTAAGGGCAGTGTTGACTACATGAGAACATAAGCATGGATAGGATCAGGTATAATGAAGAAGCAAAATTGCGACATTTATTACCGCTGCAACAAAAGATTGCATGTATTAGGATGCGGATTCGTCGTGGGAAATCGGTTTAGGACAAAAGTCGACAAGTGATCGCCTTTTTCTGATCCGCATCAATGCTACGTTCCAAATCATCAGGTAGGAAAAGAAGAGCATGCGTAGAAAGAAGAGGGCTTACGCAGCTTCCCAACTCAAGGAGATCAAAGAACCGCTCGATCGTAATAAATCGGAGGTTTCTTCAAAAAAAAAATAGAAGATGCGTTTAAGCAGCATTTCCAACAGCTGCTAAATGGGCGTCATGTAGAGAGCGTGATAGGGCAAGAAGAGAACCCACGTCCAGTCAATGAAGAACTAGTTCCATCACCTAGTATAGAAGAAGTTGGCCTAGCTAAAAAAAAACTTTTTTTTTTTAAAAAGCTTAAGAACAATAAGCCCGCAAGTTCTGATGGCTTACCAGCGGAGCTTTTTAAATACTGTGATGATGTTTTGATAGGGAGCATGCACCGAATCATCAACCAAGTATGGGTGGCATATCCCTGCTTAATTTCGTATACAAGATCCTATCCAATGTACTTTGTGTTCTGCAACACACTAATCGGCACGTACCTGTGTGGCTTCCAGCTGCTGGGCTATGTGGACGATATTGATATCATCGGGCGCTCCCAACATGCCTTGATAAAATCGTTCACGGAGATTGAAGAAGAGGCGAAATCCGTTGGCCTTGAAGTAAATGAGGACAAGACTAAGTACATGCTATCAACAAACAAACAGGCATCCGTCCACCGTCTAGGACAAAACGTCACTATTGATAGCAGCAATTTCGAGGTAGTTAAGGAGTTCACCTACCTCGGAGTTAACATAAACTCAACGAATGACACGCTAGTGGAGATCCGTCGAAGAATTACCCAAGGAAACCGTTGCTACTTCGGTTTGGCGAAACAACTGGGTTCAAAACTCCTAACTCGAAGGACGAAATTTGTGCCGAGTGCTGGAGGATAAGCAAGAGAGCTGATACTGGGCTCCTTCGAAAGAAAAATACTTCGGCAGATTTTTGGTCCTGTGCACGAGGAGGGCGAATGGAGGAAAATATACAACCGCGAACTCTATGAGCTGTACCAAGATGTGTATGTAGACACATAACATCGACGAATTGGACAGAACGTCACCATTGATAGATATAACTTTGAGGTAGTACATGACTTGGTCTACTTCGGCTCCGCTATTACCTCTAAAACCAACATCTCGTCAGAAAAAAAAACGAAGAATTACTCTTGGGAACCGAAATTTCTTCATATAAAATCTCTAAAACCAGTCCAATTCCAGTCATGTAGGTGTGCGTGTTTAAGATATGCAACAGCGATTCGGAGCTCCAATTGCCGAAATTTCCTCGCCATAAGCTCAACCTCCAGCATTCAACGCCATATTCAGCATTTTATGACGTAGCTACATCAAAAGATACGTCCCACAATAATTTTTTTTTCTTTTCAATTACTAAAACCGATCCGACTATTTACAAATTGCGACACAAAGTTCAACTGCAAAACTTCTTTACATCACGCAACCCATCAGCCAAACAGTAAGCGTGTCTAACAACCCAGCAAAGAAGACAAGACGAAGAACACAAAAGAAAAAGACGCAACCTTGACGCTCGATAGAATTAGCACCTCTCCGCCGCTACATAGCTAGCGTAATACTCGAAATAACAAGTCAAATCATCGCACTCAAACGAAAGCGATAATATTTGTCTTAAAAATCAGTCAGCTCAGCACCCAACGGCAGCAGCAAATTTACTTGTTCAAGGCCGGCTAAGAATTCCAATTCCAAGTCAAGAGCCCGCATCAGTGCTGGATGTGGTTTTTTTGAAGGTGAACTCCTCCTTCTGCCTCCTGTGCGCCAATCGCCACCAAAGCGCCGCACTTACTTTGCGGATAATGTGCGCCGACGCGACGCGGCGGACTGTTTCTAATTCCTTCGTGTCGCTCGAATCGATTTGGTGACTCGAGTTTAAGGTCAAGAGTTCACCGCAAGGCGATCGCAGATACATTCTCGTTTGTTGTTCGTATCTTTTAGGTGTTGATATTCTCTTACTTTCGGTCAGGCACAGACAATGACAAGTCTTTCGTTCGTCTGGGATTAATATCGAGATACAAAAGTATCTGATGGTAATTTATTTTAATCCAACATTGGCATCAAAAAAAATCCAAAAAGCAAAACAAAAACCGATTGCAATTGCGGTCTGGTTATGTTTTTGGGTAACAACTGCACTGGTGTTGGTGGTGTGCCATCTTAATGGATGAGACACAATGCAGACTTATATTAGCTTGAATTTTTGGCATTTCGAGTTTCAAAATGAAGTTGTTTGGCGGGCCGGGTGGTTTAGTTCTTGATTCATGCATGGACGGTGTGTGTAGGTAGATTGGGTAGGTATGTCAAGAGTTTTCGTTATTTTGTTACTTTTTGAAGGTGATTCCAATAATCATCGCCATTGTGGTGCTAATGAATCAATGGAAGCATTCACTGTGTTCGGTTGAATCCGGTGTGTAGCATACTCAAAGCCAATTGTGTTCTAAATATAAGCTTTGGGAAAAATGATGATTTGAGCTTGTTACAGAAAAATGGCATTAAGTTAACAAGATACAAATTTTATTCAGATGTGAGCTGGTTATAGCGCATGAATTGGTTTGTAAGGGTCTTTGAATGAAACAGGCAACAGGCCTTTACGAAGTTCTGTGCTGCTGAGAAATTCTCATAGCTTTGTAAGCATGCTAGCGTTTTGTAGACGGGGTATACCTATAATCAAACATTCCTGAGTGTACGTTGAAGGTAGCTGCCCTCGTTTGTGCTATCATTTAAAATCTCTGAAATGGATTGTGGTGGTCAAAACAAGCTATTTTAACTGATTCTATCAAATCCAACTATCGGCCTCCATGGTACATTGTCCGTAGATTGGGTTTAAACCCCTTTCTACATGCAGCCAGCGGCGACCCTAAGCTTGTATAAATTGGATGTAAAGTCTTCCAATAGGTGTTTCCGAACTTTGACAGCTGATAGCAGCCGTATTGTCTGCCAAATTAGCTGTCATTTATTCAGTCTGTTTTGCCAAATCATCATGGATGGACATAGCGTTCAAAAACACGTGCAAATGATAAAATTGTTTCATCAAAATTGTTGCTCTGTTCGGGCAACGTTCCGCGCGCTGCGATCATATTCCTACCCAGAGAACTATTCGCAGTGTGGTGGATAAAATTGTGTCCACTGGCTCAGTAAACTATCGGGTTTTTCAATAAGAGCGCTACAAACGTTTTTTTAAATAAAACAAAAACGGTTTTGGATATCAATGAAATTCTTTATTCCTGTGAAAGTACGTTCGATGCCATTATGTATGGAACTCGATTTCTTTTGCATGGCCACCACGAGCACGCTTGCAGAAGTGCAGACGCTGAACCCAATTTTCGACGGTTTTCAAGCATAAATCGGCCGATACTGCTGCAATTTCACGTTCGATATTCTTAAGAAGTTCATCAACCGTCCATGGCTTGTTAGCATAGACCATAGACTTGACGTAGCCCCACAGGAAATAGTCTAACGGCGTCAATCGCACGACCGAGGCGGACAATCGACTGGACCATTTCGTGAGATAACACGTTCTCCAAACTTGGTTTCCAATAAATTGATTGTGACATTCGCTGTGTGGCTTATGGCGCCGTCCTGTTGGAACCACATGTCCTCCAAGTCTATATCATCCAATTGGGGCCAAAAGTGTTCGGTTATCATTGAACGGTAGCGATTCCCATTCACAGGAACGTGCCGGTCTTGATCATCACGGAAAAAGTACGGCCCAATGACGCCGCCGGCCCATAAACCACACCAAACCGATGCAATGATGACTCATGGAGTACGTGTGGATTGCTGCCTGACCAATACCGCATATTTTGTTTATTGAGCCAGAAATGAGCCTCATCGCTGAAGATGATTTTTCGATGAAAATCCGAATCATTTTCAAGTTGTTGCTCAGCCCAATTCACGAACATACGACGCTTCTGGTGGTCAAGCGGCTTCAGTTCTTGCGTCAATTTAATCTTGTAAGGATGTAGGCCAAGATCTTTCCAACGCTTGAGAACGACGTGTGAGAGACACATTTGGGCCTTCTTCAACTGAAGCTTCAGCGGCAGTAATATTCTCGACACTACGGGCAGTGGGCACTTCTTTATCTCACTGGCACGGGAACATTTTGTACTGTGCCTGTGGATTCAAATTTTTCCACTAGGCGCTCAATTGTTGATCTGCTAGGACGATTATGACGACCATTAATTTGACGTAGCGCTCTTAACGTTGAGGCCACTGACTCCGAATTTCGGCAGTAAATTTTAATAATTCGACTCGTTTTTGGCTCGTATATCCATCATGAAATGGCAAACCTTACTGAAGAGAAATGTCAAAAGAGCGGCAAGAAATATGGCATCGTTTGCTGTCCCTGTCGCTCTACTTTTGTAGCGTCCCTGTTGAAAAACCCTTTATAAACCAACCCTGTACGATAAACAAACACCCGTCAACGAAATGCAAGATCTGCCGAAAATAGCGCCACTGTCTGTGAAAATGCGCAGGAGATTCCAAGGCAGTCGATTTCGCGTCGCTTACAAGAGCTCGGCCTTTCGCAGACCACAACTTGGAGAATTTTGCGACGTGACTTGAGACTGCACCCGTACAAAATTCAACTGACCCAAGAGCTGAGGGTAAACGACCATAGACAACGACGTTTGTTGGAAACTGACCTTTATTTTCATCGAAAAATCATCTTCTGCGATGAATGGGTACGTCCACAAAAAAAAATCGTCGAATTTGGGACCAATCCACATGATATGAAAGAGCGTCCAATGCACCCCGAAGAAGTTACTGTTTGGTGTGGATTTTGGGCTGGCATCCTCATTGGACCATATTTCTTCGAGAATGACTTTTGCCAGGCCATCACCATTAAAGTATGGATCGACTCAGAATATCTTCCTGTCCATTCGTTCTACATGTCCTAGCCATCTTAAACGTCCAATGCGGAGTTTTTTGACCAGGGGCATGTCGCTGTACAGCTCGTATAGTTCTTGGTTGAATCTTCGTCTCCATAGCCCGTCAACGCAAACGGGACCGAAGATTTTTCGAAGAATTTTCCTCTCGAATCTACCAAGGATTTCTTCATCCGCTTTTGATACGGTCCATGCTTCAGCGCCGTAGAGCAGAACTGGGATGATCAGGGTCTTATATAGGATCTCCTTAGTAGTTCGAGTGAGGGCTTTACTAATAAATTGCCTTCTTAGCCCGAAGAAACAGTGGCTGGCAAGAGTAATTCTTCGTTTGATTTCTGACGAGATGTTGTTGTCAGAGTTAATAGCGGAGCCGAGGTAGACAAAGTCCCGTACTACCTTAAAGTTATATCTGTCAATGGTGACGTTCTGTCCAGTTCGTCGATGTTGTGCGTCCTTTCGTGATGACAGCATATACTTCGTCTTACCCTCATTAACTGCTAAGCCCGTTATTGCCGCTTCCTTCTCTATACTAGCAAACGTGGCTATGACATCACGTTGAGTCCTACCAATGATGTCAATATCGTCAGCGTATGCTAGTCGTTGCACCGACTTTTGGAAAATTGTGCCTCTGGTGTTGGCTTTGGAGTTTTGCACAATTCTCTCAAGAATCAGATTAAAGAAGTCACATGACAGCGCATCGCCTTGCCTAAATCCTTTTTTGGTATCGAATGTGTCGGTGAGGTTGTTTCCGACCCAGATGGAGAAGCGAGAATTCTCCATCGTCATCCTACACAAACGGACGGTATACCAAAACTAGACATGGCTCTGTATAGTTGGTCTCTATAAATGCTGTCGTATGCGGCTTTGAAATCGATGAATAGGTGGTGGGTATCGATTTGGACTTCTTGGGTTTTTTCCAGGATCTGCCGAAGTGTGAAGATTTAATCGATTGTGGACTTTTCTGGCCTTAAACCGCACTGATAAGGGCCGGTCAGGTTGTTGGTAAACGGTTTCAGGCGTTCACATATTACGGCAGATAGGATCTTGTAGGCGATGTTAGGGAGACTTATGCCTCTGTATTTGGCGCAGTTCAGTGGGTCTACTTTTTTGTGGATCGGGCAAACGATGCTGAGGTTCCATTCTTCAGGCATACTTTCATCCGACCAGATATAGCTATCCTCACTTCACTTAGGTCGGGTGGTTGGCAGTTTTCGCTGTCGTTGCCAATATTAAATGGTTCGTTCTGCCTGACAGAAGAATGTTGTTCGTCATCGCCGTTTAACAGTCTGCAGAAGTGGTTCTCCCATATCCTCAGCATCGACTGTGTCTCAACTACGATATTTCCTTGTTCATCTCGACAGGATTCTGTTCGAGCCTTGTATCCTTGGCTTTGATGTTTTACACTTTGGTAAAACTTGCGAACATCGTTCCTGGAGTGGCACCTCTCTATATCCTCGATCGCGCGCTTTTCTTGCTCCTTTTTCTTCTTTCTGCGAAGCCGATGTTCTTCCTTCTTCTTTGCCTATAGAGCTCAATGGCAGCTCTCGTCTTCACCTGCAGCTTAGGCTTGTAGGCCTCGTTCTTGGCTGCGAGCATCTGTCGGCATTCCTCATCAAACCAGGGGTTTCTTGCTGGTGGCTGCGAGAAACATAGCACATCAGTTGCGGCTGATCTAATGGCTTGTTGGCATCGTTGTTCTTCGACATTAGATGCTGGTAGTGTGTTGTGAGTCGTGAGGTTAAGGGATACGCGTTGCGCGAAGGTCTTGGCGGTCTCTGGCGATTGCAGTCTTTCGACATTAAACTTTTTCACAGTATTTCTGTTTTTTTTGTGGCGTGGTGGATATCCGCATCCTTACCTTGGCTACAACAAGGTAGTGGTCCGAGTCGATGCTAGCCCCTCGGAATGTTCGGACATCCAAAATACTGGGTGCGTGCCTCATGTCTATCGCAATGTTATCAATTTGGTTGACTCTTCGTTGATCTGGAGACCGCCATGTCCCCTTATGGATATCGAGGTGAGGAAACCGTGTGCTGTCTATAGTGGCATTTCGTTCCTTAGCGAAGTCAATTAGCCTAAGTCCGTTACCAGACGTGTTGTCGTGTAGGCTATATTTTCCGACAGTACTGCTAAAGATGTCTTCTCTTCCTACCTTTGCGTTAAAATCTCCCAGTACGATTTTAACATCGTACTTTGGTAGTCGCTCATAGGTTTTGACAAGGAGCTCGTAGAAGCAATCCTTAGTTGTATCATCTTTTTCTTCCTTCGGAGCATGAGCGCATATAAGGCTTATGTTGGCGAATTTGGCCTTGATGCGGATTGTTACAATGCGTTCGCTAATGTCTTTTAAACATAAGACTTCTTGCCAAAGTCTGGCAGTTATGACAAATCCGCATTCGAAAGTCGCTGTTTCTGCTTTTTCATCCTCTTTTTGCCCGGCCCATCCCATCGTATTTCCTGGATGGCAGTAATGCCTGCTTTATAGCAGTTTAGGGCTTCCGTTGACGCATTGAGGGCTCCTCCGCCACCAACTCTTTTCCAATACCCTGGCTCAGTATTGGAAATCCCTATAGACCTGGTGTTCAAATAAGTCGAAGCAGCTCATATAGGGATTGCACTGCCAGTTCGATCAAACTGGGGCTGTAGGCGCCACCGTTGACTCCATCTAGGGAATTCCTCCGCTGCCGCCTGAGAATGAGTGCCTTAGTGAGAGGACACTCCTCCCCCTTTTCTCGTTTGCTGCCACCAACGACCTTCCACAGGGGTTTAATACCCCATCTCCAGTCGAGGTACTAGGCACCCACCAGTCACCAGCGTGCAGGTGAGAGTAGGAGTTGATAGTGAGAGGCTAGATTGAGAACCCTTGTGTCCTCATATAATCGCATCACTATCCTAAAGCACCATTTGATGATACTGTCAAGGTCGAAATTCAATGAGCTGAACATATTTTGTCGTTTAGGTGGACTCTTCGAGAAATATTCTGAAAACGACTATGAGAAGCTGAGAGTATCTACTGTCATCAGCGAAGGAATGAATTGGATTATAAGTTGCAGACATGAGATTATTTATAAAAATGAGAAAGAGTGTCGGAGACAAAACTGAGCCTTGAGGGACACCAGCATTTATTTGGTGAGTTGCAGACTTGAAACCGCCCTAAACAACTCGAATTTAACTTTTCGAAAGATAATTTCTAATCCATTGAAGAAGTTTTTCATTTATTCCAAATGCACGCATTTTCGACAAAAGGGCTTGGTGCCAAACCCTGTCAAATGCCTTTAAAATATTAAGCTGGGATGTTGACGCCACTGTTGACTCCATCTTGGCAGTTCTTCCGCTGCCGCCTGAAAACAGAATAAATTGATTAGTGTGAGTAAATGTCTTCCCAGAGGGGTTGAGACTTCATCTACGGTCAAGGTACCTACTAGGCACTCAGCTGTCGCCACGTGAAAGCTAAGACTGTCCGTGTGTATTTTTTGCACGGTTGCAGGACCTTATGTTTTCTGTCGAATACGAACAGGAGGATTCGGATAAAGTTTTCCTCGACAGCAGATATTACTCTGATGATTTGTCATATCATCGCGCGAGATATTCCATACATAATGCCAGTGGCTCAGTGGTTAGCCTGTTACATAACCAGTTCAATTTAAATTCAAAAATTGAGAGTCCCTATTGAAAGACCTTTTATCATCTGAAACTTATTGAAATTATTATTTAAAAATATAATAAAACATGGCTCCTAAAAACAAAACCCACCGTGAAAAAATTTCGATTATTCGGTAAATTAGCATAAAACCCTAAAAATTAAATAAAAATTCAAAAAAAAAAGTAAACTTCAAACGAACTTTAAAGAATTACGATCTTACGAACCTGGATTACTGGTTCTTTCGACTGCAAAAAAGCATTCATTTGTGTGGGGAAATGCCAACGAAATCGTTGGTTGACTGCTCTTAGACGAGGGTACAAGGTCTGAAAAAAATGTCTTCGACACCGTATTGGAAATTAATTGATTTATTCATTTTGGATGACTAAAAACGAGACTTATTGGTTAGATCCATTAGTTATCGCCATTCGGCCCCCAATGGGGCATTTAAAAATGTTTGCTGATCGAACTCGGACTGGTATCGATAAAATTTTTTTTTTACTAAGAGAAGAGTGGTAATAGTCGTTGTCCTGGGAATGTGGTGATGTAATTGGCGCTTACCTTATGGTCGAGTTGGGCTCTTAAAAGCCAAAAACTGTCACCAAATTGTATGTCTTGTTATGGTCAACGGATGTCCCCAAATCTGGTGTCATTCAAAAGCAGGTACGAGAACATTATCTTGTTTGGTAAGTTGGAAGATGTTGACCTCATGCCAAGGAATTTGGTTGGAAAAAAGAGAGACAACTCAATGGAATGTGTTAGGATGCCTTAAGTGACTTCATGGTGGTACTGTGGATTGAAATATATTGTAATGGGTACTCTAGAGCGAATGTATAATAAAGAAAGGATGATGGGGAATTTTGAATTGTAGGGATGTGAGCGTCTTTCTTGTGGATGTGATATATGGAGCTGATATTTGAGTCATTGAGCATGCTTTCATCCATGCAGACTTGGCTGAAGATTTGGTTCATATGAGATTCGCTGGTAATCCATCAAAACTTGCAGATTTGTTTTCTTACCGCATTTTGATGGCTGCTCTTGTCAAAATAGCACGGAATTAATACCCGGCCTCCAGCTGTCCCAGGCGAACCTAGATGAGCTGCTTCGACATATTCGGGCAACAGGTTATCTAGGAATTTCAAGGGTAAGTCAGGCCCCTTGAACAGAGATGATGGCGGATCAACCGAAAGGTCAACGGCAGCGGTCAATTCCTTAGTGGATGCTGATGGCCCGTGTCAAGGGGTATCTAATAAATTGGAACTGGCCCTCCAGGTTGGGGTTTGTGCTTAGGGTTCGCTACCCACCGATGGAAAAAAAACTATATGTTACGAAAAAACCAATAGCCTCGGAAAGGACTGATCTTATTGTTGACGACCCTGCTAAACGAAAAAAAGGACAACGACGTTGGAATCTGCACCTGGAATGTGAGAACATTAAAAAAGGGAGGTGCAGGCGAACAACTAGCGGAATCCCTAAACTGTTACAAAGCAGATGTTACTGCCATCCAGGAAATACTATGGGATGGGCAGTTTACCTACAAGCTGATCGGCCCTTATCAGTGTGGTTTTAGGCCAGTAAAGTCCACAACCGATCAAATTTTCACACTTCGGCAGGTCCTGGAAAAAAAGCCCAAGAAGTACAAATCGATACCAACCACATATTTATAGATTTGAAAGCCGCATACGACAGCATTTATAGCCTAGTTTTGGTATATCGCCCAAGCTCGTCCGTTGGTGTAGGATGACGATGGAGAACTCTCGCTGCTCCAACAGGGTCGAAAACGACCTCACCGACACTTTCGATACCAAAAAAGAATTTGGGCAAGGTTATGCGCTGTCGTGTGACTTCTTTAGCAGTGTTCTTGAGAGGATTGTGCAAAACTACAACAGATTCACAATTTTCGAAAAATCGGTGCAACTACTAGCATACGCCGACGGTATTGCAATCATTAGTAGGACTCAACGTGAGGCTATGACATGTTAGCATAGAGAAGGAGGAGGCAAAATGGGTTCAGCAGTAAATGATGGAAAGACTAAGTATATGTTCCAAACACGAAGGGACACACAACATCGACGAATTGGACAGCACGTCACCATTGATAGATATAACTTTGAGGTAGTACGGGACTTTGTCTACCTCGGCTCCGCTACTTACTCTGACAACACCATCTCATCAGAAATCAAACGAAGAATTACTCTTGCCAATCGTTGTTTCTTCGGGCTAAGAAGGCAATTTAGTAGTAAAGCCCTCACTCGAACTACTAAGGAGATCCTGAAATAAGACCCCGATCATCCCAGTCCTGCTCTACTGCGCTGAAGCATGGACCGTATCAAGAGCGGGTGAAGAACTCCTAGGTCGATTCGAGAGGAAAATTCTTCAAAAAATCTTCGGTGCCGTTTGCGTTGACGGGCTATGGAGACTAAGACCCAACCACGAACTATACGAGCTGTAGAGCGACATACCCCTAGTCAAAAAAACTCCGCATTGGACGTTTAAGATGGCTAGGACATGTAGAATGAATGAACACCAATACTCCGAATCGCAAAGTCTTCGATCCCCAGCCAGACGTCGGACGCAGTAGCGGAAGACCTCGTCTTAAGTTTGGCGCACAAGTATAGAAACCGACCTCAACCAACTTGGAGTGCGCAACTGGAGGCAGTTAGCTAAGGGCCGAGCTAATTGGAGAGGAATGTTGGTTGAGGTCCAGGTTGATTCCGAACTGTAGCGCTACTTAAGTAAGTAAGTTCTGATGGCTGCTCTTCTTTTAAATCGAGAAGGAGGTGTACCTCTTCGTTGACTGTGGAGGTGTGCTTACTTCATCTCCAATTACTTTCGACATTATGCCCACTTAGCAGATGCTGAATATGCTGCCTGATGGCATCGACGATTGCTTGAACGTCTGTGACTAGGTTACCCATTTTATGAGCACGTCGATTTTCGAGCACCTGAAGATCGTCATGTTGCTCTATAGATTCGAAGTCAGGGAAAGGAAAGATCTCGAAAGATTTCTTCTTGATCGGTAAATTTGTGTACACATATATACATGTTCTTGCAAATCATCGATCTAATGCGGATCACAGCCATGCGATCACTATTCACCCCAAAGCCAATAACTCTTGATCGGTCTGTTTCTTTTTTATATTCCTGATCCTATCCGTCGTGTTTCCTGAATCATGGTAATATTTGTCCTGCACCACAAAAACAAATTCGAGGTTGCACCCTGAATGAACTATATGCGAACTTTTCAAGTGTATGTTAGGTTAAGTCATAAGGAAGGCTGATAAACTCGCCAGACATGGGACTACATTACCAGTTGTACCCGACACGGCTGCACTAAGTATTCCTATCGCTTCATATAAAAGCTTACTAGCGCAACATGCTAACAGAAAATCAAATCTCAAATGGAGTCTTGGCACGACGCGACGTGTCAAAAAATCAAGCAAATTTGGCCAAAGCTGGACATGAGAAGATCCAAGGGACTGATTTCGCTTGATAGATCCTACATTGGCGCAACTATAGGTATCATCACTGGACACTGTTTAATAGGCAGACACGCAAAAAGGCTAGGCCTCCACTCAAATGACTTCTGTAGGATCTGCATGGACGAAGAGGAAGAAGAAACAATACTTCATCTCCTTTGTAACTGCCGACCCTATCAAACAAAAGGAAGCACCATCTTGGAGCTAACTACTTTCAAAATCTTAGCGATTTGACAAAAACGGAATCGAAAAGTCTCCTCCGTTTCATTAAAAGCTCAGAATGTTTTACTCACAGACAGTAAGGAGAATGGACAGCGTAGCGTTCGCCATGCACGCTAATGATGGCACAGATTTAAACACAAATGGGCTGATGACATTTAAACCGGACCAAACAGTGATTTTTTCGGGATGTAATAGAGTCTCAAGAGCGTTATGAGGATTGCGTTCACTCCAATAACGACAATTGGCTCCGTCAAGCCAGAAATGAGCCCCATCGCTGAAAATGATTTGACGATTCAAATCTGGTTCAACTTCTAGTGGATTCTCAGCTCATTCACTGCACATACGACCCAATCGATGGTCCACTGGCTTTAATCCTGGCACATGTTGGATCTTATATGGATGTAGGCCAAGATCTTTCCTCAAAGTTTTCGAAGTAGATCGATAAATTCGGGTCCTCAGTCATACTCACGTCTACAGCGGCGATGGCTTCGGGTGTTTTCGAAATGTCATCTGCATCAAATTGCTTTTGCAGTATTTTCAAAAACGCAAGTTGCCAAAGTCATGTGTTCGGAAATGTCATCATAACAAAACTGCACTATCATGTGTTCGGTAATGCAGTTCTGCAAAGATCAGATGTTCGTAAACGTCACTTGCGTGTCATCTGCCGTGCAGCAAAGCAGATAACAAACGGACGTGCATTTGCTTGTACACTAGTCGGCATAAGTATTTTGACGAAACCTTTTTGTGACTATTGAGACTAACTTTGCTTGGTATCGTTAAAACAACGGTGCAAAAATGATGCGCGAAACAAAGAATCTATTTTTAGCTCTATGCATGCCAAGTTTTGTATTGTTTACCTTTTGCATTCTCTTTCTGCTGATAAGAACGCATGCAGACAAAGAATTTTTACGTGGCATAAGTATTTTGACGGAAACTTTGTGTAAATATTTTAACAGTTTTGAGCACGTGATAACCAAAAAACTTGTGTAGTTAACTTTAATTTACATTAAACGTTGATAACAAAATAAAAATTTATTAAAATTTATTAAAAACCATGGGTAAAACGGCTGAGTTGAGTTTGGTTGTCAGATCTTCAATGGTAGCGAAGTTTAACGCTGGAACGGCAGTAAAAGACATAGCAAGTGAGTTTAATGTGTCGCGTCAAACTGTGCACTATCAAATCAATAAGTTTAAAAAGCATAATGACATCACAAACCTAATGACATCAGATGCTAAGCGCAAAACAACGCCCACTGAAGACCGAACCCTTCTACGGGAATTTAAAAGAAATATATTCCTGAAGCCTCAAACTGCTGCAAATCAATGGAATTTGACGGCAACGAATCCAATCAGTGAGCGCACTGTCCAACGACGTTTAATGGAAGGAGATTTTAAAACATTTAAAGCTAAGGACGTGCCGTACATATCAAAGGTAAACAAGCTTAAAAGACTGTCTTTCGCAAAGGAACATCTGCACAAGCTAAAGGAGTACTGGAGAAGCGTTCTATGGACAGATGAAAGCTCCTTTGTGTATAACAACAAATTTTACGTTAGATTGCCAAAGGTAGAAAGGCAAAAAAGACGCCCCGTTTGTCAAAAAGTGAGCCATGGTGGAGGCTCTGTCATGTTCTGGGGATGTGTTGCGTATAATGGCCTGGGTGAATTGGTTCCTATCACCGGCTCGATGAACCAAGGTCAATATTTAAGAACCCTAAATGATAATGCCTTTCCTTCCGGAGGTAGGCTTATTGGTGAATCATTTATCCTGCAACAGAACAATGCCCCATGCCACAAAGCCCGGATGATAACTAAATTTTTGAAGGATGTTGGTGTTGCCACTTTGGACTGGCCACCTCAAAGTCCAGATTTAAATATAATAGAAAACGTCTGGTCTCTTTTGAAACGCAAAAGAACAGTTTCTTTAAATAAAACCAGAGAGGAGACGATTTCTGAGGTCACTTCCCTTTGGGAAGAGGTATCTCCAGAGATTCTTCAAAATTTAGTAGATTCAGTACCGAGACGCCTTCAAAAAGTTATTGAAGCCAAAGGAGGTTATATATTTTACTAAATTCTTCTTTATTTATTTACTTTTGTTAAGTTTAAAATGTTTTTTCTTAGAGTTATATACTTGTCAAAATACTTATGCCAACACACGAAATTACAAATTAATTTATATCTTTTTTGACTTCTATGAAAAAATATTTGTTTGCCTATTTTCAAGTTTGTATTAGTTATATATAAAAATGAAAAAATAAACATGAATTCTTGTCAAGCCGTTTAGAAGTTAAACTCAAAAATGCACGATTTTTATTTTGTCAAAATACTTATGCCGACTAGTGTAAGTACAAAAAAAATAAATAAAAATAAATAAAGTGCGTGATATCTGGGGATGGATATGAATTCATCATACTCATCATGCTCAGAGGAGTTTTCTCGGTCCTGGTCTCGGTCTAGATCTAGGTCACTTGTTCGTTTTGATTAGAAATGATAATTTAATGAAATTATTTTAGATCCCCAAATCAAGCTCAAGAGGAGATTGCTGAACGTTGGACCAGGAACAGAATTAAGTTGCTTCTTTCTGTTAGACTGGAACTCGAAAACTTGTTCCAAAATGGAAAAAAAGTCAAAAATATCTGTGTGGAGTAGTGTACTTCGCGAAATTTTATTGCATGACAGCAACTTTCCTTTTAGTTGTGACGAGATAATAAAAAAATTCACCAATTTGTTCACTTCATATAAACGTATAAAAAAGCGAAACAACAAGACCGGAAGAGGGGCATAAAATTGGGAATATTTTCATGAATTCGATGCAGTTTACGGAACAAGGCATTTCGTTAATGCACCCCCTTCAAATCTGGGAGATTCCATGTTAATCGGTGATATATTCGAAAACAATACTGAAAATGTCGCTGCTTCTACGATGGATAAACCTTCGAGCACAGGACGCAAAGAGAAGAAGAAGAATGAAGTATTGGAATACTTGAAGAAACAGGAAAAAATTGAAGCAAAACGCCACGAAGAATACGTGTCTCTCGAACAGGATAAGCTTAAAATAGAAAAAGAAAAAATCGCAGTTTTACGGGAGCTCCAATAACTTTTACAAAGTGATAGGGATAATTAGAACTTCAAATAGTATCTACCTACTTCTGAAGTACCTACAATCCACTCTTACCTTTTTTTGTTTTTTTTTATTGAGATTCTTTTATTTTATTGTTATTTTGTATAAAGAAGTGTTAGTTAACAGATGTTTTTAGTTTATCGAAAAAATGTTTATGCATACAGCAAGCTTGCAAGAAGATCTCTTTTAGAACGTCCTGCTGATAAACTGGTAGTGCCGGGCAAGTTTTCCATGGCGTATGATGCAGATTAAGTTCTGTCCTGTAAACTTCCTCAAAATGGTTCTCCTTTGAAAAAAATGAAGTTGTGTAACACTACACATGCCTAGACAATGTGTCTTATGTTTTCAATCTTTTTGAAGTTTAAACTTTCAAGAATTCTAAATTTCGCTTTTAAAGTACCAAATGCTTGTTCAATTAACGGGTGATTTTTTAGCTGGTTTGGTTTTGGCAACACTGGTTTTGACAGCTGACGTGTGTTTAGTACCTTGTGTCACTGTCAAACAGCTTCAGTTTGGTTTGTAATTTAACCATGGATCGTCTTACAAATGAACAACGCTTGACAATTATTGAATTTTACTATCAAAAATCGTGCTCGGTTCGAAATGTTCATCGCGCGCTGCTTCCATTTTATGATCGGCATTCTCGACCTTCTGAGCAGTCTATTCGGAAGATTGTGACCAAATTTCGCACCAAATTTACTTTGTTGGACATTAAACCACCAACACGTTTACGTACTGTGCGTAGTGAAGAAAATATTGCGGCCGTATCAGCTAGTGTGACAGAAGACCGCGAAATGTCGATTTGGCGCCGTTCCCAGCAGTTAGGCCTTTGTTACAGCACTACGTGGAAAATTTTGCGGAAGGATTTGGGCGTAAAGCCTTTTAAGATAAAGCTGGTGCAAGAACTAAAGCCAGCCGACCTACCACAACGCCGAATTTTTGGTGAATGGGCTCTTGGAAAGCTGGCCGAGGATCCGCTTTTTTATCGAAAAATTGTGTTCAGCGATGAGGCTCATTTTTGGTTGAATGGGTACGTAAATAAGCAAAATCGCCGCATTTGGAGTGAAGATCAGCCAGAAGCATTGCAACAGCTACCAATGCATCCCGAAAAAGCCACTGTTTGGTGCGGTTTATGGGCCGGCGGCATAATTGGGCCATATTTCTTCAAAGATGATGCGAATCGCAGCGTTACTGTCAATGGTGAACGCTACCGAGCGATGATAACAAACTTTTTTTCGCCCGAAATGGAAGTTCTTGACTTGCATGATATGTGGTTTCAACAAGACGGTGCCACATGCCACACAGCACGCGAAACAATGGCGCAATTGCGAGGCGAGTTTGGTGAACAGTTAATTTCACGTTTCGGGCCGGTCAATTGGCCGCCTAGATCGTGCGATTTGACACCATTAGATTATTTTTTGTGGGGGTATGTAAAGGCTAATGTCTATAGGGACAAGCCCGCTTCGATTGACGCACTGGAAGCCAACATCCATGCATTCATTCGTGAGATACCGGCCGATATGTGTGAAAGAGTATGCCAAAATTGGACTCAGCGGATGGGCTACCTGAGACGCAGCCGCGGTCAACATTTGCATGAAATTATCTTTAAACGTTAAATTGCAAGGTTCAAACTATCGATTCAAATAAATATTTCATTCATTTTTTCGAATTTTTTGTGTTTTTTTTTTAAAAAGTTCTAAGCCTCTTAAAAAATCACCCGTTATAACCCTTGAAGAGCTTAGACGATAGTTGAATTATTTTTGCATTTCACTTAAACTGCCGTTGTCTTTGTAGGGTACCAACAGGTAGGTAGATAATGGATATGCCGATTAAATGAATATCAGGAGGTAGTTTCAAAGTTCCATTAATTAGTTTTTTTCCGAGTTCACTTTCTTTAAAAACGTAACCATCGTGGCATCTACCTGGCCATCCAAAAAAAATGTTTGTGAAAGCTCTATCACTATCACTATCGCATGTCGCCTGAAACATACATATACATTTGCTTTGTAAGAAATGATGCTTGGAGTTAAAGATAACTAACCTGAAGTACCATGGAAGCAAAGCCTTTCCGATTGTAGTGGCTGGAGCTGTCATCCGACGGGCTCGGAATTTTTATGTGCGTGGAATCAATGGCGCCTACAACATTTGGAAAACTATTAGGCCCACGTAAATAATTGAATTTGCTGACTATTGAGTCTATCGCTTCATTTGATGAAGGCCATTTAACAAATTTTGACAAAAGTTCGACAATTTTCTTGCAGGTTTTAATAAGGATATCAAATACAGTGCTGATGGACTTATTGAATCGGTCACCAATTTCCCTGTAGCAGTTTTTATTTCCTAAAGCCCATAGAGTTATGTATAAACCTTCTTCTAAAGGAATTCCAGGACGTCCTCTCTTTGCATTTGTCCATAAAGGATTCAATTCTTCTTTTAATTTCTGCAATACATTTTTTTTTTAAAATTATTATTATAGCCTGAAAATAGGTATACCTAACTTACATTAAAAACACTTTTAGACATTCTGAAGTGCCTGTGAAAAGTTTCGTCAGTGAAATCAAGGATTGTTATCAAATAGTTTTCGATTTCTGGAATTTTCGGGATATAAACACTTTGCATACTTAAAATAATTTTCTTTCTTTTCTGTGATAATTTTTAACTTTCTCTTACAAAGAGAAAGATATTGTTTTCGTGAAAATTTTCGACCTCGAGATTTTGATTGATTCTAACATTACGATGATAGCGGAGCCTAAAAAAGTGGTTTTTGGAATTCCGTCCGTCGGTCCGTCGGTCCGTCGGTCTGTCGGTCCGTCGGTCCGTCTGTCCGTGACGGTCTCCCCAGCCTAAACGGCTTGACGGATTTTCTTCAAACTTCGTATCCGAGCTTATTTTGGTCATAATTCTAGGCCATTTTTTTTGTTTGCTTTTAGCCATGTTAAAACTGGTACCTGCCATATAAAAATTACGCATAACCTCAATTTTCTCGAAAACGGCTCTAACGATTTTGATTTAACTTTATATATACTATAACCATATTAGTTCCAACAAAACTGCATACCCAGTTTTTTCGAGAAAATCCATATAACGGATTTTGTCATTTAGGCCATATAAGGAAAATTGACAATTTCTCGCAAACTATTACGTCAAATTGAATGAAATTTAATATATATACTACTAATACTACTTGAAGCAATTTCACATAATTAGTTTTAGCCCAACTATCACTAAACGGAATTTTCAGTTTTGGCCAATAACGAAAAATCATTATTATTCCCATAGACACCGATTCCTTCAAATTTCGTAGTAAACGTTCGTATAATCATATTTCGACATTATTCATATAATTTTAAGCATTAATAATCAAAATGCGTTCTATTTGATCTAACACCCAACTCGCTATGAAAGAGAAAGTTGCGTACGACCCAGTCGTGCACCCACCACTCGTTTTAGACGTAAATACTGTTTATCATTGTTTCCATTCAAATTTTGCATCAAGTTGTCCAACAAATTTTTTTTTATATAAGGGTTGAATTTGTTCATGGTAGTGTTCGGAAACATCAGGCTGCACTTGCAAAAAAATAAACGTTCATCCGACAGAAGTCAGCTGCACAAATGACATTTGCAAGCAGATGACCGATTGATTTCTGTCATGCGTTGACTGTCATTTGCAATTGCAAATGACTTTTTTTTACATTTCCGAAAACACCCTTCTTCAGTCCGTACCGTGCGTACGGGCTCGATTTGGATGAATATTATCAAAAACTAAAGGCCTACTCAGAATGAATATCTGTAGCTTGTACCTTGCATCGCTGTCAAAAGAGATTTACATTTTTTTTTAACTTTTAAATTAATTTTTTATTGACTGAAAATATTAATTTAGCACTAAACAAAATTGCTTAAATCTAACTTATAAACAACATGATTTCTTGACCTAACTTATCGGCCCTAAGTGGGCGCTCTAAGCTTATATCTAACAGTTTTATTGTGTTTTTCGGCTTAAGTTTGTCGTGTTTTTATCTTAATATGTATTTGTAGCTATTTTATATAATTTTTCAAAGAAAAAATTAAAAAAAATTTGAGGAGTGACATTTTGTTTTAATATAAAAAGCTTAATCTAGATTAAAACTAACTTAAGACTACTTAACTACTTAATACTACTCAAATACTTAAAACTACTTAACTACTTACACCTAACTTAATTATAATTGGGGTGGCATATGCCCCGAGGGGTCGCCATCCTGATCGAGTCTTTCTGTCCCAAGGCTGCATGCATTCCATCATATTGTACGCCGATATGGTGTACATGTCCGCCCCAGACCATTTTTCAAAATTTGTTTTTCTTAAAAATTAAGGAGTGGACTAATAGTCCGCAAAGTCCTAATGAAGTGCAGAATCACCTCCTCATGTAGCCACCAGAATTCCTATCGCTGCCTTTCAGCATCGGTCCTATCGCGATCCGATACCGAAGTGCTAAAGCGGAGGAGCTCCGGAGCATTGTCGACATACCCGTCGCGGATAACACGCGCGTCACGGTAGCGGTGGTATAAAACCGGGATACCGTTCCTCTCCTGTACTAAACCTAACGAGTCTATAAAAATAAATGCTTCTGGTGGACACGAGTGTACTCCCCATGTATGTTTCATTGTGGTAATAAGCCCCGAAGATCAGGCTGTTGTCGCTAGCCATCGCCCTTGCAGCGTTCCTTCGATTCACCTTAATTAGGAAACTATCGATTCTATTCAGCTGAGCCCCATTGTAAAGAACCTCGTTGCGATAATATTTCATGTACTCGGAGTCCGGCGTTCGGTACAATCCTAAGCAGGATCGGAGACAACGCCTCTCAAACAGCCGTATCCTTTCCATGTAGGATGGTGATATATTGAACCACACGCGATGATCGGTCTTATAAGGGCCATGTAGCAAGTTACTTTCACCCTTGAATCAAGTTGACAATCTTCTTGTCAGAGCGTAAGCCCCCTAGCTCTGGCCAGACAAACATCCACATTTTTATTAAAATACAGAAACTTGTCAAGCCAGATGCCAAGGTACAGGGTGGCGCACCAATTGTGCTACAATAAGAAATTCAAATAACTTTTTTTTTAATCGATGTATTTCATTATTTTTTTTATTGGTTAGAAAATTAAATTTTATTTTAAATAGTTAGTTGTTTTTAAAGATTATAGATCGCAAATGACCTCCACGCTCTCCCACGCATATGCGGCACCTGATCAAAAAATTATTCATTGCGGCCTGAAGAGTTGAAGTTGGGATCGCCTCAATTATTGTCGTTATGGACTGCTTTAATTCAGTTAAATTCCTGGGCTTCGTTTTATACACCTCTTGCTTGACATAACCCCATAAAAAGAAGTCTGGTGCAGTCAGGTCAGGTGACCTTGGGGGCCAGCGAAGAGTGGAGTTCCTAGAAATTAATTTGTTTGCGAATTTTTTGTTTAGCTCCGCCATAACTGGTCTGGCTATATGTGCAGTTGCTCCATCTTGCTGAAACCAAACGCTGTTGAATGGTATACGTCTTCGGCGCAGTTCTGGGTAAAAAAAACTCCTTCAACATCTTTAAAAACGGTCCCCATTGACAGTAACGGTTACACCGTTTTCTTCAAAGAAGTACGGCCCGACAATACACCTTGATGAAACTGCGCACCACACAGTGACTCGTTCTGGGTGCAGTTCCGTCTCATGGAGCATTTCTGGATTAGACTCTTTCCATATACGGCAATTTTGCTTGTTTACATTGCCGTTAATATCAAAATGGGCCTCATCAGACAAGAACAAACAATTGATCAATGTGTTGTCTTCTTCGGCCATTGATATCATTTTTTGGCAAAATTCCGGGCGAACAGGCAAATCCTGAGGGTTTAACTTGCTAGTTATTTAGACTTTGTACGGAAACAAGTTTAAATCGTCATGAAGTATCCGTTGTAATGACCGTCTACTAACTCCATTTGCCCCGATAAGTTTCGGGTCGAAACGCTCGGATTGGCCTGTATTGCAGATGCTACTGCTGCGATTGTATCCTGAACCCGAACATTGGCATCGCGATGGTACGGCCTTCGTGCGATGCTTCCAGATTCGGCAAACATGTTTACAAAACTCATAATGGTCCATCTACTCGGGGGATTACCGCCAAACTCCCGCCTAAATTCCCTTTGGACGGAAATGACGGACTGCAAAGCATGGTACCGTTGCACTATCCAAATTCTTTTCTCCGTATCCCAAGCATCCATTTTTATAAATCTAAATAGTAACCTACAAAATAAAAAAAAAATAAGCCGATTACTCACACAGAAAAAAAAGTTATTACGTTTTATTTTTGTAGCACGATTCGTGCGCCACCCTGTATTTGACTTCACTTCTCACCGCCAACGGCCGCCCATGCTGTCCAATGATATACAATTTTTTTCCAGTTTTTTCTGGTATCGTAAGAAGCCCTCTACAATGGGGTCCTGAATAGAATTGTTACGGTTTTCCCTCAATTTCCCTTAATCGATGACCTCGAATTTCGGACCTGATCTGTACGCCACTAGATCATCTGCGTACGCTATAGCGTGTCTGATAGAACGTACAAGGTCACTTGTATAAATGTTAAACAATATCGGGAGTTCACCGCCCCCTGTTGTAAACCGTTTTTAATTTCAAAGACTTTACTCGAAGTTACGTTGCCCCATTTGACAACGAACTTCTTTCCCATTAGCATTTCATAAATCATATATAGCATGGGTTTACGCATGCCCAGTCTGGTCAGCTTGAAGAAAAGCCCCTCTAACCATACGGTGTCGAAGGCCTTCTCAAAGTCAACCAGACAGGCCCTGTGCACTGTTTTTTGGACTTATTCCATTGAATATCGGACACTAGTTTCGACGCGGCATGAATGGTGTCATAATGTGCATTGTTAAACAGGGTGGTGAATATATCAACTGCTTCTACTGGCAGGTGTCTTAATACGACGTTTGGGACACCGTCCTCTCCCGCCGACTTTTATTTTATTTTGTCCAGGAGTTCATCTTTTTGCACGAACAGCATCAGGCTATTGGAAGAGATTTACATTTCTTGAATGAAGTTGCCCTCTATTCAACTTCAAGCTACCGATTCACTAAGATACACATTGTGTGAGCGCTTACAAGTTGCCTTGTTTTTAACTATTTACTCAGCTACAAGCATGAGCTACAGATACGCATTCTGGGCGGCCCTTAAATGTGATCATGAATCGATCCAAAGTATTGCGTATTAGTTGCTCAGATGGACGTTTATGCGCACCGTAAACTTGAGGAAGTGCTCTATAAGTTTGGCTTACGGAACGCGATTTTTAGAAATAAAATTCTTGGTGATATGCCAAAGTATATTGAAAACAAAGTGAAAGACACTTCATTAGTAGATCTGTTCCCGTACTTTTTCAGTAAAAATTAGTAAATTCTCAAATTTCTTGGAGTGGGGGTAAATAATTTCAGAAAGAGACAAAATTACCAAAAAGTACGGGAACGCGTTTAAGTAAAAACCAGTAAAATTATATATTTTGTATGCCTTTTAAAGAACAAATGACATAAATCACCTATCAAAACAAGCGAGTTGTCACTTTTAGATACCAACTGACAGTTTACTGATTTTTACCAACAGAAATTCCTGCAGTAAATTTTTTTTACAGATTTTTATGGAGGGGTAGTTTTTTGCTCTCTCGTGAGCTGTCTCTTTTACTTATTTAAAAATAAGTAAAAATCATTAAAAATCAGTAAGAATCAGTAAATATTATTTTGTACGGGAACAGACAGCTAGTTTGACAGCTGTATAGCTCTGAAAAAACTCCTTTATTATAAAAGTTAAAAACATGACGACTACATTGGCTCAGCCACATCGTGGGTATAAATAGTAATGCTCCATCCAAGAGAATCTTCCAATTCCAGCCTTCAGATTCGGGATGGCAAGGAAGACCGAAACTCTAATTTACGGATTAATCGATCGCGGATGCCAGGTTACTTTGTCTGAAGTACTGAAAGCAAAGTGCTCAGACTCGAAGAGGATGGATGGATCTTTTCTATGGCAGAGATACTCAACGAGTCGGAAGGCCGTTAAGTAAAGAAAGACTCCCAAATATTTCAGGTGTATACTAGTAAGCCGTTGTCCCTTATACGTCGCCTATCGAGAACTGCTTGTTTTTAAAGAAAAGCCTTTATCCGAGGCTGTCATCTCTGTCATAACTCCATGTGTTTTATGTGGTAAGCGAGTTACTGAACTGCAAAACCTAGAATCACTCACATAAGACGGTCATGTCAGTATCCACTGCAGAATTGAGCGCTGCCTTTGTACTTTCAGCTTGTCCACTACTATCTCCGTTCAAGGGGACTGACTAAACCTTCTGATTCCTATATGACCTGATGTTTCGATATATCGTTCACTTTGTAGACGCCACCGTTAGCTCCATTTGGGGAATTCTTCTGTTGCCGTCTTTTAATGAAAGAGATGCCTTAGTGTCTACTGCCGCCAAAACAAAACGAAGGGTTTCAAACCCAATTTATGGTCAAGGTACTATTCCGACCATCCCTTTGAGCAATTCACCTTCATAACTTTGGGGACAAACTATAAATAGGTCACATAAAAAGGTGTCAAGTTCTCGACTTGCCAGCTGTCAGTTTTTCCTCGTTTATTATATAACATTTCAAAAAAATCCGGAAACTGCCCAAACAATCCCAATTACCTCCGATAAAAAGCCAAAAAACTAATAAAAACCTAGAATACTTCACTGATCGCAATGCAAAAGTATAATCAAACTAATTGGCAGCTTCGCTGTCTAGTCAAATTAATAACCAACCCAACCATCATCATCATCAACTTCCTAAATATTAAGCACTACCAACCATTACTTCGTGGTGTCATTTTAATTTCCATGCATGCATGACTAACGTCCAGCTACTGCGACTACCATTTGGAAGCCATTGCGCTGGACAAACAATAATCCAAAAAAAAAAAAAAAAAAAGTCATCTATACCACCGACCTTGAACCACCAACCCAGACCTCCAGAGCACTTGGCAAAGCGAATTAACAAAACAAAAAAAAATGGCTCCTCTCAGATCATTAGAGTGCATTTGGCAATAAACCTTTTTGCACCTCATCACCAGTGTTAGCTTCTCGTATTCAAGATTCAAGATTCAAGTATTCTAGATCAAATAAAAAACCTGCATCTCTGCTCCCGGAGCGGATGTTAAGTAAACAGTAAAATATTTGGTAAGTAAATATAAAAAAAATGGCCCCCAAAATTCTCCAGTGCAGGGTGCATTACCGAAAATACAATTTTCCCCCAAATCAAACAGTTCATGGTGTTCTGTTTGCCGATGACTGCCTCTGACTTAAAAGGCTTGCTGTAGACGTCAAAGTAAGCAACATTATGCGCCCCGCGCAGACGCATTAGTGCTGGCATCAGCCATATCTAAAAAAAAGCCGCGCACTGTACAAAGCAATCATTGAAACTCGTCGCAAGAGACGAAGGGTAACGAGTAAAGGTGATCACACGAATGGGCAAAAAACATTCAATGAGTCGCGAATTTTTATATCTTTGAAGTTGTTTTCTTTTTTTTTTTTAGAAAATAAAATGCAAAAAGAACAAAAAACGAGATATAAACGTTTTGTTTACGATCTCTCACGTCAATTATGATGCATGAGTGAAATCATTGTTGGTGGTAGACTGTCATCGAGATGGCTTGACTTATAAATCATTTCGACTCGAATAGGGGTTTTGACAAATGGTTTCGATTTCTGGTTGGATGGTACAATGCGAACAAATTTTCCTCGAACTGCATGATCGATTTATCGATGACTAATACGAAAAGATTTGCAATTTGCTTAGTGATCAGAATCTTTGACCATGCAACCATCAATTTGGGTGGCAGACATCAGCTGGTTTCATGTTAAGCAAGGTTTCTCCAATAAAGTTTATATTAAGTGGAATAAGTGTCGATACGAAGCAACCAAGAGCCTCGGAAAAGACTGACTTTACTGTTGACGACCTTGCTAACCAAAAAACGGACAACGACTTTCGTAAATGTTTGAAAAAAACCTAAAATGTGAGAAAATTAAGCAGAAGAAGTGCAGCCGAATAACTAGCGGAAGCCTCTAGCTGCTTAAAAGCGGACATTACTGCCATCCAGGAAATTCTATGGAATGGGCCGGGCAAAAAGAGGATGAAAAACTGTGACATCTACTACGGACCGTGTTATAGTGAGCAGAAACAGCGACTATTTGGGTATAGATTTCTTATAAGTGCCAGGCTTAGGCAAGAAGTCTAACACTCTCCGAAGGAGAAAAAAGATGAAAGACTACTTCTACAAGCTCCTTGACAAAACTTCTGAGCGACTATAGAAGAACGATGTTGAAATCGTGCTGGGAGATTTTATCGCAAAGGTAGGAAGAGAAGACATCTTTAGGAGTATTTTCGGAAAACACAGCCTTCACGACAACACCTCTGGCAACGGACGTTCGCTACGGAACGAAATGCCACTATTGGCAGCACACGGTTTCCTCACCTCGATATCCATAAGGGGACATGGCGGTCTCCAGATCAACGAACAATCAACCAAATTGGTCATATTTCGATAGACAAGGGGCACGCATCCAGTATTTTGGATGTCGGAATATTCAGAGGGGCTTACATCGAATCGAACCACTGTTGCAGCCGAGGTAAGAAAGCGCATATCCACTCGGCCACAACAAATCAGAAATATTGTGAAAAAAATTTATTTCGAAAGACTGCAATCAAAAGAGAGCGGCAAGACCTTCGAGGAACCCGTATCCCTTAGTCTCTCGGTTAACACCATAACACTAGCATCTAATGTCGAAGAACAATGGCAACGATGTGATAGGTTTTTACAGCAAGAAAGCCTTGGTTTGATGAAAATGCGGACAGATGCTGGCAGCCAAAAACGAGACCTACAAGGTTAAGCTGCAGGCGAAGAGGGGAGCTGCCATTGAGCTCTATAGGGAAAGAAGAAGGGAAGAACAACGGCTTTTTGGAAGGAAGAAAGAGACCTGGACTGGCACTTGTCCAAGAATGATTTTCGCAAGTTTTACCAAAGTGTAAAACCCTAAAGCCAAGGATACAAGGCTTGCATAGAATCCTGTCGAGATGAACAAGGAAATATCGTATGTGAGACACAGTCGATCCTGAGGATGTGGAGGAACCACTTCTGCAGACTGTTAAACGGCGATGACGAACAACATTCCGCTGTCAGGCAGAACGAAGCATTTAATATGGGCGACGTCAGCGAAAACTACCAACCACTCGACCTTATTGAAGTGAGGATTGCAATATCTAAACAGAAGCACAACAAGGCTGTTGGAAATGACTGCCATCCTGCCGAGTTTTATAAAGCCGGCGGAGATGACTTGGTAAGTAACAGCCACCAACTCAAAAGCCAAATCTGGTCGGATTCCACTCTTCAGGCATACTTTCGCCTGAAGATTGGAATATCAGCATCGATTTCCAGATCCATAAAAAAGGAGACCCTTTGAAGTGCGCCAACTACAGAGGCATAAGTCTCCTCAACATAGCCTTCAAGATCCTATCTGCCGTAATATGTGAACGCCTGCAACCGTTTACCAACAACCTGATCGGCCCTTATCAGCGTGGTTTTAGGGCAGGAAAGTCCACAACCGATCAAATGTTCACACTTCGACAGATCCTGGAAAAAAACCAAGATGTCCAAATCGATACCCACCACCTATTTATCGATTTCAAAGCCGCATACGACAGCATTTATAGAGACGAACTATACAGAGCCATGTCAAGTTTTGGTATACCGCACAAGCTCGTCCGTTGGTGTAGGATGACGATAGTGAATTATCGCTGCTCCATCAGGGTCGGAAACTACCTCACCGACACATTCGACATCAAAAAAGGATTTAGGCAAGGCGATGCACTGTCATGTGACTTTTACAATTTGATTCTTGAGAGGATTGTGCAAAACTCCCGAGCCAACACCAGAGGCACAATTTTCCAAAAATCGGTGCAACTGCTAGCATAGCCAACGATATTGACATCATTGGTAGGACTCAACGTGATGTCATAGCCACGTTTACTAGTATAGAGAATGAAGCGGCAAAAATGGATTTAGCAGTAAATGAGGGTAAGACTAAGTATATGCTGTCAACACGAAATGACACACAACATCGACGAATTGGACAGAAAGTCACCATTGATAGATATAACTTTGAGGTAGTACGGGACTTTGTCTACCTCGGCTCCGCTATTAACTCTGACAACAACATCTCGTCTGAAATCAAACGAAGAATTACTCGTGCCAATCGCTGTTTCTTCGGGCTAAGAAGGCAATTTAGTAGTAAAGCCCTCACTCGAACTACTAAGGAGATCCTATATAAGACCCTGATCATCCCAGTTCTACTTTACGGCGCTGAAGCATGGACCGTATCAAAAGCGGATGAAGAAATCCTTGGTCGATTCGAGAGAAAAATTCTTCGAAAAATCTTAGGTCCCGTTTGCGTTGACTGGCTATGGAGACGAAGATTCAACCACGAACTATACGAGCTGTACAGCGACATACCCCTAGTCAAAAAACTCCGCATTGGACGTTTAAGATGGCTAGGACATGTAGAAAGAATGGACACCAATACTCCGGCTCGCAGAGTCTTCGATTCCCAGCCAGACGTCGGACGCAGTAGAGGAAGACCTCGCCTTAAGTGGCGCGCACAAGTAGAAACCGACCTCAACTAGAGGCAGTTAGCTAAGGACCGGGCTAATTGGAGAGGCATGTTGGTTGAGGCCCAGGTTCATCCCGGACTGTAGCGCCACTTAAGTAAGGGCTTTTATAGCTGCTTGACTATGTCCGTGAATATATGGATGTTGGTGCCTTTAATACCTGAATTCTATATAAGGTTTGCGCATTCTTGATGGCATGGAGCTCTGCTTGAAATACACTGGGTTTCTTTTCGCATAGGTATTGAGATATTCCGATTTGGTCCATGGATACCAGCTCCTACCCCTGAGTCCATTTTAGAACCATCCGTGTACCACTTTAGGCCGTTTTGGCAGTTTGGTGGGTTATTGCTAACCCATGCTTCTCTGGTTGTGATCTCCGTTGAGAATCGTTTGTTCAAGCAAAGTGTCTTTGGTAAGCGGTCTGTAACCGCACAGATAATGTCAAGTTCTGGAAGTTCGGATAGTAGTACAATTAGTTCTGGGTGCTCGCTTATGTTTAATACTTCCGCTTGTGTCAAACTTGCTGAGCTGCGAATTGCCACTTTTTTATATAAATGTGGAGGGGCGTTAGTCCTATTAAGGCATCTATAGCTACAGTGGGACAGGTACGCATGGCTCCGGTAGTGCCCAGATAGAGTACCTTGTTTAATATCTTTGTGGTTGTTTTTTGGGTGACTTTGTTCCACCATACTGTTAAAGCGTAGGTGAAAATGGGCCTCACCATGATCGTGTAGATCTAGTGTGTGTTCTTTGGAGAGATTTCCCAGGTTTTACCATACATGCTTCGGCAAGCCCACAAAGCTTTGGTTGCTTTTCGAATTTTGCTGTTTATGTGGGAGTTCCAGCTTAGTTTTTTTGTAGAGGATCACTCCAAGATATTTTACTTCGTTGGATTGAAATTTGGTTAAGGCTTACATTTCTCCTTTTCGTAAAAGGGATGATGACAGCATTGCTGGGGTTTATAGAAAGACTTTCTTTTCTACACAAGTCTATGACCATCTTAAGGGCGTTTTGCAAACGTGTCGTAACCTCGTTTTATTCTTTGCCCCTAATAATGATGACTAGGTCATCGGCGTATCCAATTATATTGAAGCCTGCATTACTTAGGTCTTGAAGTAGGTTATCGATAACCAGCGACATTAGTAGGGGTGAGAGTACTCCTCCCTGAGGGCAGCCTTTAACGGCTGTTACTGTTACTGAGGTCAGTGCTGACAAAGCGGTTGTTTTCCGTCTTTCAAGCATCGCTTTGATCCATTTGATGGAAGGATGATCTATTCCTCTATGAGTCAAAGCATTTGATTTGGAGTCATATCCAGTGTTGTCAAAAGCACCCTCAATGTCAAGGAAGGCACATAGTGCAACTGTTTTGTTTTGGTATGCACTTTTAATTTCGAGGTAGTAAGGAGTTCACCTACCTCAGAGTAAACCTTAAGTCCACGAATGACACCCTAGTTTAGATCCGACGACGAATTACCCTAGAAAACCGTTGCTACTTCGGTTTGGCAAACAACTGGGTTCAAAACTCCTAACTCGAAGGACGAAATGTGTGCTCTACAAAACACTTACCCTTCTGCTTTATGGCGCCCAGTGCAGGATGATACGCAAGAAGAGAGAGCTGATACTGCGCTCCTTCGAAAGAAAAATACTTTGGCGGATTTTTGGATTTTTGGTCCTGTGCACGAAGAGTGCGAATGGAAGAGAAGATTGAAAGAAGAGAAGAGAAGATCCAAAAAGCCAAAACACGTCTACTACATTTTCTCGGCCACACCGAGCGAATGGACAATAATGCTCCACCTATGAGGATCTTCGAATCCCAGCCCCGAGGTTCGAGAAGACAAGGAAGACCGAACCTCCGTTTCAAAGACCAAGCCATCGCGGATGCCAGAGCGCTTGGTCTAGACAACTGGAAGCAGAGTGTCCGGGATCGTAGAGGATGAAAGGATGCAGTGTCTCAAGCGGGTCGGGAGCCCGATAAGGAAGCAAGTACGTCACCGGCTAGGTTCAACAGAATGTTTAATCGTATAATTTTGATTTTTCCCCATGTCGGACTTTGAAAATGTATTTCAAAATTATATAACCACCTACAGCCAGTCCTTCAAAGAAATATTTATCTTGCTTAGAAGAGCTTAGTTATACAGAACAAACGAATTATCCCCCCTGGATATCTTACTCAAATCAGTCACACGTATGCGATGCCACCTACCTATAACGCTCTCATGATGTGCTGACCCAAATTCACAGTCGCGTTCCTAAATCCAACACCACAATGCCAATGCGATATAAAACCGCTCAATAACAATCGGACCAATCCTCCTGTTTCGAAATTGTGTACCTTCAACCTTCGGTCGAATCTGAAACCTACCCAAAATCCATCGATATCGTTGGCAATAAAAATCGACTGACTCACACCTTACAAGGGTTTCCATTCAACGAGCTGTAGATACCAGTACGGTGCTGTCATAGGGTAGGGTCTATCTTTATGTCCGCTGGCTTCGTTGTCGTATAAGTTTAACGTCGCTCATTGCAATTACAGCACGTACAGCAAGGTAATGAAGTGTTTGCTGGAGCGTTTTTATTTTTCGTTTGTGGAGAAAAAAAAAATCACAAAAGCATGCATTAATCAGGCGGACCGCGGACCATGTGATGATAACGTGAGAAGGTCCACTTAACTCTTTTTTTGTTGTTGTTTGGCTCATTTATTCACCAGCAGCTCGTTTTCAGTTTCGTCTTTGTAGCTATTGCTGCTTCTATTTCATTTGCAGCTTCGCTTTTTGTTTTTTTTTTTTTTTTTTTGGCGTACATTTGTCGTGTATATTGCGCTTTTCAAGAAGCAGCACAGTGACAAACAAAAACAACAACAAAAAGTCCAGAGAAAAACTACCGCCGACTTGGTCATAAAATTCAGGCTAAACCGAGACTGAGAGCTTCTGCGATTGCGATTTGTTAGATGTGGCTGGCGACACTCGCGGTGGAGTGCTCGAGTGATTTGTGTTTACAATTGCTCGCCGCCGCCAATAGATAGATAGATAGATAGATAGATAGATAGAGATAGATCTCACGGTGTGTGTGTGCATAGAACGTGAAGAGCTTCGCTGGTTGATGGTGGTGCCCGCGAGTCGAATGGGCAAGACTTGATGGATTGACGTCATCTAAGTATCTGCCGCTGTAAAAACTAAAAAGCAAAACTGCTGCTGCATGTCCAAGAGACGTGCCTTTCAAGTGATTTGTAATTTTGTGTGAGTATTTCATTTTTTTTTTGAAGCATTGTATCGTTTAACAACAATTTGAAGGTTGATTTGGTTAAAGGTCTTAATTATCAAGCTAGAGATGGAGTTTTTTTTCAGCATGTAGGCTTCGATGCACCTACACAAATTAACCACATAAGAATGGTTGGGGTTTTGTTTTCATTTGAAAGATCGAAATGGTATGCGAATGTTCTGAACCTCTATACCTACTCTGCCATTTAATCTTGGAAAGACTTACAAACGAGCAACGATTGCAAATTATGGAAATTTATTATCAAAATTCGTGCTCTGTGAACAATGTGAAAATCCGCTGTTTTATCGAAAAATTGTATTCAGTGATGAGGCTCATTTCTGGCTCAACGGATACGTAAATAACCAAAACTGTCGCATCTGGAGTGATGAGCAGCGACATGCCATACAAGAATTACCGATTCATCCCGAAAAACGACAGTTTGGTGTGGTTTATGGGCTAGTGGCTTCATCGGTTCATTTTTCCTCAAAGAAGACTGTGGAAACGTTACCGTCAATGGCCTCATATTGAATGAGGACTTTTACAATGTCGTGAACCCAGTTAACGATTTTAAGAGCGCACACTTTTTTGAAAAAATGTTCGGTACGTTTTTCGTTGACAAAATTCGGTGGCTTACATTCAATGACAAACCTTACAACGCCAATTATTAAGAGCTCAACCTTTTCTGAAAAATGTTCGGTACGTTTTTCGTTGACAAAATTTGGAGGCTCAGATTGAATGAGGACCTTTACAACGCCATGGGCCTAGGTAAATCAATCATAACGACAGCAATTTTTTTTTTAAAATGTTCGATACGTTTTTCGTTGACAAAATTTAGAGGCTCAGTTTCAATGACAAACTTTACAACGCCATGGACCCAGTTAAATCAATCATTAAGCGTGAGTGATGATTAGGACATGCAAATCAAATGGATATTAATGGTCCTGACTTCAGAGCCTTCAGTGTACCGGTAAAGAAGAGCAAAGGTATGCGAAACCAAAAGATTCATCAGTAGTAGAGCGTCTTTGTTTTGCTTGTACACGCAATGGTGTTAAAAAATAAGGGTTTCAGAACGACTTCTTCGTTGAACACCCAGGAATCTCGAGCATATCTAGTGGAAACCCATTTCCCAGGATGTGATTCATACTCCGGTGAGTCTAGACACAATAGTCTACAATGGCAACCCTGTAATAGCGACAACTGAGGACATGGTCAGTGTAGAATGAATCAATTAGGCAACTCTCCCCTTCTAATTCACTCAGAATCTATTCTTACGTGCTGGCGGAAAGCAAAGGTATTCTTTGTCACTAAAGCCGGCAAATCTATAGTCATATACGACTGCGAGGGACTTTAGGCCCATAAGTCTTACATCCGTCGCTTTAAAGACCTTTGAAAATCGAATAGAAATCTGCATTCGTGACAAGCTTAATCCCCAAGATATATCTTCTGCACAGCATGCCTACACGAAAGGAAAGGCAGTCGAAACCGCCCTACACGATATCGTTAGAACTATGGAAAAATCTCATCACGAGAAAGTATATACAGCTGCTGCATTCCTACACATTGAAGGAGCCTCCAAAAATGTGTAAACAATTGCGCAGTCAAAAGAAACTTTGGAAAAAGTAACGTGGACCATGCTCTAACACATATTGAAAGTATGCCCAGACACAGGAATAAAAATGCAAAGCTGGCAGAAACCACTCTCAAAGTAATCGCATCAAGTGGCACACCACAAGGAGGCGTTATCACACCTCTGATGTGGGTGGTAATCCACAAATAAAGTTACCCATCTGAAAAACATGACAAAAGTACAAGGGAAAGCATGTGTGGGCACAACTAGTGCAATGAGAATCACACCAAAAGCGGGGCTGGAAACCATTCTCAACCTGCTACCACTAGACATTTACTTGCAAGAATTTGCAGCTAAAAGTGTACTAGGAATCAACCAGCTCAAGTGCTGGGAAATTAACTTAGAAGGACACACTGAAATTCTGAACAGATACCTGGGCTCAGCTGTATCATCTGACGACATGCTGCTTGATATTGGCTTTCAAAGACCTACATCTTTCCAATTAGAAAGGAGCGGGAGAGGCACCGAGGCTATATCAAAAATGGACGTAGGCATAAGAGCGGGAATGTTTTTTCAAAACAGTACAGCTAAACAGCCCTTATCACCTCCCTGAGCACAGCAGAGTCTTCCAGGCGGAAATATTGGTAGCACTAGAAGCACACAAAGCGTCCTCAATGCTGGCGATACCACCAGATGATATCAACATCATTGATAGTCAAGCTGTAATTGAAGCATTATCTGCTGTCGAAATAAAGTCCAAGCTTGTGAAACGCTGTCGTGAAGAGCTGAAGGTTCTTGAAGTTTAACATAATGTTAAGGATCCCCGGAAACTGAGACATACAGGCAATGAAATTGCTGATGAACTTTCGAGACGATGGTAGAATTTGCCATCAGCACTGATGAAGCAAATCAGTCTGTCAAACTGCCACTGAAATCACGGTTAGGACAGAAAACACTGGATATCGCCAAAAACAGGTGGAACTCCCTCCCCATCTGTGAAACATCCAAGAGGATGTGGCCCCGAGTAGGGTTCGAGACAAATCCAGAACCCATAAACTTTTTCGAAAAAACAGGATATCTGTCTCGACACTGGTGGGGTTACTTATGGACACAATTTACTCGAAAGCCTTACTTACTTACTAAAGTGGCGCTTCAGTCCGGGATGAACCTGGGCCTCTCCAATTAGCCCGGTCCTTAGTTAACTGCCTCCAGTTGCGCACTCCAAGTTGGTTGAGGTCGGTTTCTACTTGTGCGCGCCACTTAAGGCGAGGTCTTCCTCTACTGCGTCCGACGTCTGGCTGGAAATCGAAGACTCTGCTAGCCGGAGTATTGGTGTCCGTTCTACATGTCCTAGCCATCTTAAACGTCCAATGCGGAGTTTTTTGACTAGGGGTATGTCGCTGTACAGCTCGTATAGTTCGTGGTTGAATCTTCGTCTCCATAGCCCGTCAACGCAAACGCGGGACCGAAGATTGTCCGAAGAATTTTTCTCTCGAATCGACCAAGGATTTCTTCATCCGCTTTTGATACGGTCCATGCTTTAGCGCCGTAGAGCAGGACTGGGATGATCAGGGTCTTATATAGGATCTCCTTGGTAGTTCGAGTGAGGGCTTTACTACTAAATTGCCTTCTTAGCCCGAAGAAACAGCGATTGGCAAGAGTAATTCATCGTTTGATTTCTGACGAGATGTTGTTGTCAGAGTTAATAGCGGAGCCGAGGTAGACAAAGTCCCGTACTACCATCTGTCAATGGTGACGTTCTCTCCAATTCGTCGATGTTGTGTATCCTTTCCTTCCTTCTCTATACCAGCAAACGTGGCTATTACATCACGTTGAGTCCTACCAATGATGTCAATATCGTCGGCGTATGCTAGTAGTTGTTGGCTCGGGAGTTTTGCACAATCCTCTCAAGAATCAAATCGTAAAAGTCACATGACAGCGCATCGCCTTGCCTAAATCCTTTTTTGGTATCGAATGTGTCGGTGAGGTCGTTTCCGACCCTGATGGTGCAGCGATAATTCTCCATCGTCATCCCACACAAACGGACGAGTTTGGGCGGTATACCAAAACTAGACATGGCTCTGTATAGTTCGTCTCTATAAATGCTGTCGTATGCGGCTTTGAAATCGATAAATTGGTGGTGGGTATCGATTTGGACTTCTTGGGTTTTTTTTTCCAGGATCTGCCGTTTGGGTTGGGTTTTTGGGTTTTTGATCGATTGTGGACTTTCCTGGCCTAAAACCACACTGATAAGGGCCGATCAGGTTGTCGGTAAACGGTTTCAGGCGTTCACATATTACGGCAGATAGGATCTTGTAGGCGTTGTTGAGCAGATTATGCCTCTGTAGTTGGCGCAGTTCAGAGGGTTTCCTTTTTTGTGGATCAGGAAAACGATGCTGAGGTTCCATTCTTCAGGCATACTTTCATCCGACCAGATTTGGCTTATGAGTTGGTGGATGTTACTTAACAAGTCATCTCCGCCAGCTCTATAAAGCTCAGCTGGAAGGCCGTTATTTCCGGCGGCCTTATTAAGCTTGAGTTTAGATATAGCTATCCTCGGGTGGATGGCAGTTTTCGCTGTCGTCTCCAATATTGAATGCTTCGTTCTGCCTGACAGCGGAATGTTGTTCGTCATCGCCGTTTAACAGTCTGCAGAAATGGTTCTTCCATATTCTCAGCATGAACTATGTCCCAATACGATATTTCCTTGTTCAAATCGACAGGATTCTGTTCGAGCCTTGTATCCTTGGCTTTGACGTTTTAGACTTTGGTAAAACTTGCGAACATCGTTCCTGGAGTGGCACCCCTCTATATCATCGATCGCGCGCTTTTCTTCCTCTTTTTTCTTTTTTCGGAAAAGCCGATGTTCTTCCCTTCTTTTTTGCCTATAGAGTTCAATGGCAGCTCTCGTCTTAACCTGCAGCTTAGCCTTGTAGGCCTAGAAGCAGTCCTTAGTTGTATCATCTTTTTCCTCCGTCGGAGCATGAGAGCATATAAGGCTTATGTTGGCGAATTTGGCCTTGATGCGGATTGTTACAATGCGTCCGCTAATGTCTTGGAAACATTCGACTTCTTGCCTAAGTCTGGCACTTATAGCAAATCCGCATCCGAATAGTCGCTGTTTCTGCTCACTATAACACGGTCCATAGTAGATGTCACAGTTTTTCATCCTCTTTTTGCCCGGCCCATCCCATCGTATTTCCTGGATGGCAGTAATGTCTGCTTTGTAGCAGTTTAGGGCTTCCGCTAGTTGTTCGGCACGCTTGGAGCGACCGACGATGTCAATATCGTCCAAATATCCCTGCAGCTGAACGGACCTGTTGAAGATAGTGCCTTCCGTGTTGACACCTGCGCCGAGCACTGTCTGTTCCAATACGAGATTGAAGAAGTCACATGATAGCGCGTCTCCTTGCCGAAATCCGGTGCATGTTTGGAATAGATCGGAGAAGCTACTTCCAAACTGCACGTTGCAGCACGTTTTTCTGCGTCACGCGATACAGCTGAATCGCAGTTTTGCCGGGATTCTGAATTCGGCCATCGCAGTATAGAGCTCCTGAATGAATGTTATCATACGCAGCTTTGAAGTCGATGAATAGGTGGTGAGTTTCGACTTGAAATTCACCGGTCTTTTCCAGGATTTGCCTCAGTATGAAAATTTGGCTTGAAGTCAATGACGTTTGTCGATTTCCCACGACGAATCCGCATCCTATTACATGAAATCTTTTGTTGCAGCTGTAATAAATGTCGCAGTTTTGCTTCTTCATTATCCTATCCATCGTATCTCCTGGATTGCGATTATATCTGCCTTGTACCGTGGGAGGACAGATTTAAGTTTTTGCACCCGGGGTGTAGAGTGTTCGTACATTCCAGGTGCATACTCTCATATCATAGGTAGGACGATTATGGTGACCGTAAAACGGGCGAATCTAGCGGAACTCTGGCCGCTGTCAGTCCATGGTGATTTGTCTAAAAAGGGTGAGTAAATGACAGCCAATAAATGACAGATGTAGCTTCAACAATATGGCCGCTATCAACTGTCAAATTTCAGAAGTCGCTATTGGAAGAGCCTTTAGTTAACGAGTGCAAGACAAACTATATGCTATCAACAAACAAAGTACTACTGACGCACATCTTGGACGAAATGTCACTGTCCGGAGTCAACATCAACCTTACTAATGACACCTTAGTGGAAATTCTACGTAGACTGATCCTAGTAAACCGTTCATAGCATCAAAGCTCTTAACCTAAAGGTCCAAATGTTTGCTCTATCGGACCCAAATCCTGCTTTAAGTTGACGAGTGCTGGACAATATGCAGGAAAGCAAAGCCCTTATAGGAAACACCATATTAGAACCAATTTCCTTGCTCCATTAGACTTCAGAAGAGACCAAAGGAGTCCCCATAAGCAAGTTCAACTAATCATCTTATTTTCATATTTCCAAATCACACGGGATCTTGTTTCTTCATCTGCAGGCTCATTTAGGAAACTCTACGCGCCTGTATAAGTGCTTTGAACTTCGTTCACATCCATTGTCTAACCGTTTGTCAACTAGCTTATTCCGACGCAAAAATCTCCTTCACTTCCAGGAAAGCCGTTGAACTTCCTCCATGAAGTTCTTTCCTAAGCCCAGCATTCACATTTCGCATTCAAATGTTTCCCGGAAACCATAAACCTTTCGACTTTTATCACCAGTCACCACATCAACCCTACCTCATTCAGCTGCAACGACCATTCAACACCGATATCGTGTTGCACCTCCAAAAATAGGTCACTCCAGTCTGAGTCTACGTGTGCGAGTACCTGCCACGAAATAGTACACCATGTCAAATCAATACTCCCAAGCACAAAGACTCCAACAAAGACGCTTTGTTTTTCCTGCCACTTTACGCCTGCCTGGCTGGCCTGCTCGCTACTTGCTGCTCCATTGCCAGAGGGTCTACTTGAATTACCTCTGATTGCCTCCTCGCGTTCACTCTCACTTCATGCTCAGCTAACAATTTTGGTCAAGCCAGGCATACCCGCTTCACCACACAATCACACACAGATCGTAGACGAAAACGGCAACTAAATCCGTCAACAATGTTGTTTTGTCGATCACTTGATCACTTGATCACTTCAAATATGGACTCGTTGATCATCATCGGGAGGCCCTCACACTCCAGTGTCGTCTCTCTATGGGCTTTGTGTTTTGTAAATGACACTCAAGTGGTCTTGGAATCCGTTGTCGATTGGCAGCTCGGCGGCTGGTAGTTGGCCCTCGGTTTCAGTTTGCACGTTATATGGGTTTCAGGGTATACATCGGGCTTAAATGGAATTCTACCTGAACATACCCCTTACCAGTTGAAGAAGGTCTCGAAGCGCACACAAAAGCGAAGAAAAATGTTCAAAGATGGTGTTTGGGATTTGTTTTGTCAGGGATTTTGTGTTTGTGGTATTTAATTGGTTGCACGAGAGACTCCTGATATAAATAATGACAGAATGATGATTCAATGACATGGCGGTGGCGCAGGGTGGAGTGCGGGCGCCTTGAGTACTTACAGGCGATAAAAAATAAAGCAAGAGGTGGGAAAAATAATTGCCTGCTGAAATGAGAGAACGTGTGCCTGTTGCCATTAGAATTTTGTGTTCATTGTGTTCTTATGGCACTTTGTTGTGTTTATTGTCTTTGTAGTCGTTAGGGTTTTTTTTTTTATAGATTTTGTTTTATTAATCCGAGCTTAAATGGGTTTTTTCGTTTGTGGTGGATGACAGGCGTCAATAAATGACAGACATGCAAACATCTTGAAATAATTACAACTGACAGTGGCTGCGGAGTGATGAGAGTTGAAGGTGTGCTTGATCCTGGGGATTTTTAAAGATGTTACTTATGCTGAAAGGTATCTTTGTTTTTGAAATTTTTGGGTGTTGTAACGAAGTTGATTGGTAAATCAACGGATGTTGGTAACAATGATTGAATTTCACAGCACTCATTCAAAACGCAGCTAATTTGTACTTGGGTCAGGCTTTTTTTTAACTCCGAATAAAGCCACGGTTTACTAGCTCCGGATTGCAATTTATCTAGAACTAACTTATGAAGGAATTTTTCATTCACGGATTGATTTCACCTCCATGAGGGATGATTTAATGTGGCAACATTGGATTTATCGTTTTTTTTATCGAAAAACTATGAAAATCTATCGATTCTCATCTGACAGCTCACTTGTCAGCTATTTTGTGTTAAGAACTCAAAGTAAGTAAATGAAGCATCGAAATTTTACCAGAAAATTCTGAATCCCCTTATTAATATCTAAACGCTGATTAGCTAATCAGTGACTAACTCTTGACATTTGCGCGAGTATTTCTTATGAGGAAAACTGTCAAGTTAGCCATTGATTAGCTAATCAGCGTTTAATCAGTTCAACAGTATTTAAAGCATAATTGAGTGCAGAGAAATCGACCCCACATACTCTGCCTAGACTGACATTGCGCGAAAAATGAATACAGGGTAGGCCATCCAGTGGTTTCTTTTTAAATCAGAGGTTATTTTGACACTGACAGCTTTTTGCCACTCGAAATCTTGAAGAAAGTCAGTATCATACCTCCGCGTAACGAAATAACACGGTTCAATAACGTTGGTAAATATTGAAAATTTATTTCAATAGTGGCGCGATGGTTAGTGCGATGAACTGCGCGCAGAAGGTCTGAGTTCGATTCCCAGCCGTAGCAACACCGAAATGATTTTTTACTGGCCCTCCTCTCGTGATGATCTGACAAGATTTTCTCCCTTCTCTATACTAGCAAACGTGGCTATGACATCACGTTGAGTCCGACCAATGAGGTCAATATCGTCGGCGTTTGCTAGTAGTTGCACCGATTTTTGGATGATTGTGACTCTGCTGTTGGCTTGGGAGTTTTGCACAATCCTCTCAAGAATGACATTAAAGAAGTCACATGACAGCACATCGCCTTGCCTAAATCCTTTTTTGGTATCGAATGTGTCGGTGAGATCATTTCCGACCCTGATGGAGCAGCGAGAATTCTCTATCGTCATCCTACACAAACGGACGAGTTTGGGCGGTATACCAAAACTAGACATGGCTCTGTACAGTTCGTCTCTATAAATGCTGTCATATGCGGCTTTGAAATCGATGAATAGGTGGTGGGTATCGATTTGGACTTCTTGAGTTTTTTCCAGGATCTGCCGAAGTGTGAAAATTTGATCGGTTGAGGACTTTCCTGGCCTATAACAACACTGATAAGGGCCGATCAGGTTGTTGGTAAACGGTTTCAGGCGTTCACATATTACGGCACAAAGGGTCTTGTAGGCGACGTTGAGTAGACTTATGCCTATGTAGTTGGCGCAGTTCAGAGGGTCGGTCTTTCAACCGACCAGATTAGGCTTATGAGTTGGTGGATGTTGCTTACCAAATCATCTCCGCCACCTTTATTAAGCTCAGCGGGAAGGCCGTCATTTCCGGCGGCCTTATTAAGCTTGAGTTAAGATATTGCTATCCTCACATCACTTAGGTCGAGTGGTTGGCAGTTTTCGCTGCCGTTGCCAATATTAAATGGTTCGTTCTGCCTGACAGCGGAATGTTGTTCGTCATCGCCGTTTAAGAGTCTGCAGTAGTGGTTCTTCCATATCCTCAGCATCGACTGTGTCTCGACTACGATATTTCCTTGTTCATCTCGACAGGATTCTGTTCGAGCCTTGTATCCTTGGCTTTGACGTTTTACACTTTGGTAAAACTTGCGAACATCGTTCCTGGAGTGGCACCTCTCTATATCCCTCGATTGCGCGCTTTTCTTGCTCTTTTTTCTTCATTCTGAAAGGCCGATGTTCTTCCCTTCTTCTTTGCCTATAGAGCTCAATTACAGCTCTCGTCTTCACCTGCAGCTTAGCCTTGTAGGCCTCGTTCTTGGCTGCGAACATCTGTCGGCATTCTTCATCAAACCAGGGGTTTCTTGCTGATCGCCGCGAAAAACCTAGCACATCAGTTGCGGCTGATCTAATGGCTTGTTGGCATCCGCATCCGAATAATCGCTTTTGCTGCTCACTATAAAACGGTCCATAGTAGATGTCACAATTTTCAATCCTCTTATATTTCCTGGATGGCAGTAATGTCTGCTTTTAGCAGTTTAGGGCTTCCGCCTGTTGTTCGGCTCCACCTCTTCTGTTTAATGTTCTCACATTCCAGGTCGTTGTCCTTTTTTCATTTAGCAGGGTCGTCAACAATAACATTAGTCCTTTCCGAGGCTATTGGTTACATAGTAACATATTGTTTCTTCCATGGGTGGTTAGTGAACCCAAAGCACTACCCCCACCCTGGAGGGTCAGTTCCAATTTATAATATACCCCTAGGACACGGGGCCATCAGTATCCACTACGGGATTGAGCGCTGCCAGTGGTCTTTTGTTTCATCCGCCACCATCTCTTTTCAATTTCAATTAATGGTACATACATTGAGTATTCCAACGACGTAAAATATCTTGGAGTGATCCTCAATAAAAAAAACTAAGCTGGAACTCCCACATTAACAACAAAATTCAAAAAGTAACCAAAGCTTTCTGGGCTTGCCGAAGCATGTATGGTAAAACCTGGGGAATTTCTCCAAAGACCACACACTGGATCTACACGATCATGGTCAGGCCCATTATAGCATACGCTTCAATAGTATGGTGGAACAAAGTCACCCATAAAACAACTATAAATAAATTAAACAAGGTACAACGGCTTGCCTGTCTGGGCATTACCGGAGCTATGCGTACCTGTCCCACAGCGGCTATAGATGCCTTAATAGGACTAACACCCCTCCACATTTATATAAAAAAAGTGGCAATTCGCAGCTCAGCAAGTTTGACACAAGCGGAAGAATTAAACATTAGTGAACATCTAAAACGAGGGCTCAGTGGCGCGATGGTTAGTGCGATGCACTGCCGCGCAGGAGGTCTGGGTTCGATTCCCAGCCGTAGCAACACCTAAATGATTTTTCACTGGCCCTCCTCTCGTGATGATCTGACAAATCATCCGAGTAGTATCAATTGTCAAGAATAGCTTATCTCAACTTAGCCGTTCGGAGTCGGCATAAAACAGGAGGTCCCGCCATCGTGCCTTGTACACACGCACACATGAATGGTTGTGAGAAAGCTAGGCCCTGGGTACTAACGAGCCTGTTGCGCCAAAAATTTGTATTTGTATTTTGAACATCTAAAACTAATTGAACTTCTATCCGAACTTCCAGAACTTGACATGATCTGTGCGGTTACAGACCGCTTACCAAAGACACTATGCTTCGACAAAAGATTCTCAACGGAGATCACAACCAGAGAAGCATGGTGTAGCAACAACCCTCCAAACTGCCTAAACGGCCTAAAGTGGTATACGGATGGTTCTAAAATGGATTCAGGGGTAGGAGCTGGCATACACGCACCAAATAAAAACATCTCAATACCTATGGGAAGAATGCGCAAACCTAATACACAACTCAGGTATTAAAGGCGCAAACATCCATATATTCACGGACAGTCAAGCAGCTATAAAAGCCCTTAGCTCACACATTATTGACTCCAAATCAGTACTGCACTGCTTCAACTCCCTCCAAACACTCAGTTTCAGGAACAAAACCAAACTATGGTGTGTCCCCGGACATAAGGGAGTTGAAGGTAACGAAAAAGCTGATGAACTAGCCAGAAAGGGTTCGGAAACCCCCTTCATTGGACCTGAACCTTTCTGTGCAATCCCCAAATCAGCCATAAATCTAGTCATAAAAAACTGGGAACAAAACAGATGTGTTTCATACTGGGGAAACATCCCAGGCCTAAGACAGGCCAAAAGAGCTATTCAGCCCTTCAAATCAGATGCCAACAAGATACTAAATCTTCGCAGGCACGATATCAAAAACTTAGTAGGCTACCTAACTGGTCATCACGGTCTGCGATATCACCCAAACAAAATGCGTCTAGTCGACTCGGAGTGCAGACTATGTCTAGAAGAAGACGAAACAGCCGAGCATATCAAAATGCCCGGCTCTTTACGGTATGAGAAGAGAATCTTTCTTCAGGGAATTCTTAAGTCCCGAAGAATTGAGGAAATCTTCGGCTGAAAGTATTATCAGCTACATTAGGAAAGTAGAAGCGCTACTAACCTAAAAAGCATCTGACGGCAAGCACAATAGATCTTTTAGGTCGATGTGTATATTACTGCTTATGCAGGTCAGAATTTAAAAAAAAAATCTCTTTTCAAGGGGCCTGACTTATCCTTGAAATTCCTTAATAACCTGTTGCCCGAATATGTCGAAGCCGCTCATCTAGGCTAGTCTGGGCAGTGTTGCTTTTTTTCGACATGTTATCTACACTCGCACTTATCGTTTAGCAAGTCAAATCCGGTTGGATAAGACCACTAACCGATGGTTACCACTTGGAAGTAACAAATAAACACATTTGATGTCGGCTTACCACGACATTTAACCTGGTGACAGTTCTAATTAATGTCCTGACTTTCTCTTTTCTTATCCTTGCACCTATCCATGATAATGGACCACGGTAATGGCTGTCTTGAACCGCACAAGGTCTTCAAGTTCCTTATAGGATAGTATATCTTTGGTCCATTGTACGATCCTGAGGGCCAGTTCCATTTTGTTACTCGTTAGACTGGGGACTGTCTATTCCATTATCTCAAGAAGCTTTGCTCTGCAATCTTTAAGGTTATCTTACGGATCAACTGTCGAAATATGTCAGAACACCTTACTCTAAAGGTATTCACTCTGACTTGACTCCATCTAGAGAATTCGATCGATATTGGTACTTATGAAACGTTTCTTGTTGTAAGCTCAACTAATATACAATCTTTGAACTTACCTGTGGCTCAGAACTTGACCCTGGACTTTGTGTTAAATTTAATGACCTCAAAGTCGATGAACCCTCTAAAAAGATCAATTCCTCGTTATCACATAAGTATGCCGTTTAAAATAAAAAAAAACTGCATTCCATAACAACCTACCATCGCGTCTTGACAGACTCTCAGTATGTAATGCGCAGTGAAGACTTTGCAGTACTGAAACCTAAGTGCAGTGCATGTGATCGCATAAAATCACTTTGATAGCCTCGCTTGCTAATTAATCACATAAAAGAGCATTTAAGTCCGAAATATGCGCATTAAACAAAAGTGAATTCTTTATTTCGTGTGGTTGTGTCCCCCTGATCTGTGACAGTTCAACAGGGCAACTGAAGTAATTAGGATACAAAATCCGAAAATGAGCTACTTTGACGTTTAATAAAGCAAAAAAAAAATGCACGCCATCTAAAATGCCCTCGACTGAATAATGGGCTGGCTAATCATGGCATGTCAACCGAGGTCAAAAAACACATTTCGGATATTATTTTCATGCGCGGGTTATTTGCTGGTGCAGTGCTAAAAATTTTGGAAACCCACTAGACCGGAGAGATGACATGACACATGGCATGTGAATAGTTTGCTGCACTCTGTTCGAGTAGTCGATGTTGAAATTCGGATGAGGTTTTAAATACCTTTTGACACGTTCTCCATTTTCAATTTAACTTTACCAAACGTCATTATCAACTGATCAGTCAAATTTTTGGAACCCCATCAGTACAATGAATGCGCTGCGTGCAAATGACGGTAATTACGAAAGTAAATCCCATGAAGCAGATACACAGCTATCTGAACTTTGACACATTTTATAAATGTGTCAACCTTGAGTTTTATAGGCAAAGTGAAAAAAAAAATCGAAAAGTGTTTTCCTACTTTTGATCTTTTACTTGAAGATAATTATTGCCACTTGGCCAAACCACACGTTCCGTAATTCGAACACATCACGCCGTGACACGATACAAACGTTGGCATGATGCGATAGTTAAATCGCCAATTAGATTAGATACAATTGAAAGGTCTAATTAGGTTGGGTCTTGGTAAGCGTTGCAATCAGTGGAACCTTGAAGCCCTAGCTGTCGGTTGTGTCATTCTGAATACCATGAGGTAGAGTGGTGTATCGAAAAGGTAAGACCCCTTTCTGTGTAATAAAAGACAATGAAATATTTGAGTACAGTCTTAGTTTGAAATGTCTCTTTTAAAAAAAACGGTTAATTTCTCTACCTTTAGCAAAGCGATCATATTTGTTGTCAAACATCGAATCCCATTGTTTTATTCGCGCACTTTTCACTCGCTTGTCAAATAAATTCATAAAGTCGAAACTATTGAAATTAACTTATTTATACAACTGCAACAACTTAGTTAGACCGAGATAGAATGCCCTTCACCGTAAACCGTTTTATACATGACTATTCATATAATCCCGTTGACAGATAGCACTAAAATGAGACAGAATATGCTCCACCATTTCAGCTGTTATTCGAGGATTCGCTCACACAAATGAATGCGATGACACATGCGTGTTTCCCTTATTAATCCAGAGGGCTCAAGTAGTACGGATGAACTGTGAACAGTCTCCAAATTGGCCTTAGGACGATGCTTAAAACGTATCCTAAGGGAGGTGCTAACACTGCAATCGAATTTCACCAAAGGGGGTTTCTCGATGGTTGAGTATTGTAGAACGAGGGTAGACTCTGATTGGCTTTAACTTGGCAATGCCCAATGGTTGCAACTCTGACTACTACCATCGGGTGCTGGTCTACTCCAACTGGATTTGACTTGCTAAACGATAAGTGCAAGTGTTGATAACAAGACGAAAAACAGCAACACAATGATCACCCTAGTCAGAATGGCGCGGAATGAATACCCGGTCTACCGTCCCAGGCGAACCCAGATAAACTGCTTCGACATATTCGGACAACAGGTGAAGTAGGAATCGCAAGGGTAGGTCAGGCTCCTTGAACAGAGATGGTGGCGGATGAACCGAAATGTCAACGGCAGCGCTAAATCCCGTAGTGGATACTGAAGGCCCCGTGTCCAAGTGTATCTAATAAATTGGAACTGGCCTTCCTGGTTGGGGGTTGTGCTTTTAACTACCCACCCATCGAAAAAGAAACCATATGTTACGAAGCAGCCAATAGCCTCGGAAAGGACTGATATTATTGTTGACGACCCTGTTAAACGAAAAAAGGACAACGACGTTCGTATCTGCACCTGGAATGTGAGAACATTAAACAGGAGAGGTGCAGGCGAACAACTAGCGGAAGCCCTAAACTGCTACAAAGCAGCCATCACTGTCATCCAGGAAATACGATGGGATGGGCCGGGCAAAAAGATGATGAAAAACTGTGACATATACTACGGACCGTGTTATAGTGAGCAGAAACAGCGACTATTCGGATGCGGATTTGTTATAAGTGCCAGACATAGGCAACAAGTCTTATGATTCCAAGACATTAGCGAACGCATTGTAACAATCCGCATCAAGGCCAAATTCATAAGCTTTATATCCGCTCACACTCCGACGGAGGAAAAATATGTAAGACGAGCTCCTTGACAAAACCTATGAGCGACTACCGAAGTACGATGTTAAAATCGTGCTGGGAGATTTTAACGCAAAGGTAGGAAGAGAAGACATCTTAAGCAGTATTGTTGGAAAATATAGCCTACACGACAACATGTCTGGTAACGGACTTAGGCTAATTGACTTCGCTACGGAACGAAATGCCACTATAGACAGCACACGGTTTCCTCACCTCGATATCCATAAGGGGACATGGCGGTCTCCAGATCAACGAACAGTCAACCAAATTGATCACATTGCCATACCCAAGAGGCACGCATCCAGTATTTTGGATGTCCGAACATTCCGAGGGCCTAACATCGACTTGGACCACTAACTTGTTGCAGCCAAGGTAAGGATGCTGACCACAACAAACCAGAAATACTGTGAAAAAATTTAATGTCGAAAGACTGCAATCGCCAGAGACCGGCAAGACCTTCGCGCAACGCGTATCCCTTAACCTCTCGACGTATAACACACCACCAGCATCTAATGTCGAAGAACAATGGCAACGATGCCAACAAGGTATTAGATCAGCCGCAACTGATGTGCTAGTTTTCTCGCGGCCACCAGCAAGAAACCCCTGGTTTAATGAGGAATGCCAACAGATGCTCGCAGCCAAGAACGAGGCCTACAAGGCTAAGCTGCAGGTGAAGACGAGAGCTGCCATTGAGCTCTATAGGCGGAGAAGAAGGGAAGAACATCGGCTTTTCAGAAAGAAGAAAAAAGAGCAAGAAAAGCGCGCGATCGAGGATATAGAGAGGTGCCACTCCAGGAACGATGTTCGCAAGTTTTACAAAGTGCAAAACGTCAATGCCAAGGCTACAAGGCTCGAACAGAATCCTGTCCAGATGAACAAGGAAATATCGTAGTTGAGACACAGTCGATGCTGAGGATATGGAAGAACCACTTCTGCAGACTGTTAAACGGCGATGACGAACAACATTCCGCTGTCAGGCAGAACGAACCATTTAATATTGACAACGACAGCGAAAACTGCCAACCACCCGACCTGATTGAAGTGAGGATAGCAATATCTAAACTCGAGCTTAATAAGGCCGCCGTAAATGACGGCCTTCCCGCTGAGCTTTATAAAGCCAGCGGAGATGACTTGGTAAGTAACATCCACCAACTCAAAAGCCAAATTTGGTTGGATGAAAGTTTGCCTAAAGAATGGAACCTCAACATCGTTTGTCCGATACACAAAAAAGGAGACCCTCTGAACTGCGCATAAGTCTACTACAAGATCCTATCTGCCGTAATATGTGAACGCCTGAAACCGTTTATCAACATCCTGATCGGCCCTTATCAGCGTGGTTTTAGGCCAGGAAAGTCCACAACCGATCAAATTTTCACATGTCGGCAGGTCCTGGAAAAAAAAAGCCCAAGAAGTCCAAATCGATACCAACCACCTATTTATCGATTTCAAAGCCGTATACGACAGCATTTATAGAGACGAACTATACAGAGCCATGTCTAGTTTTGGTATACCGCCCAAGCTCGTCCGTTGGTGTAGGATGACGATGGAGAATTATCGCTGTTCCATCAGGGTCGGAAACTACCTCACCGACACATTCGACACCAAAAAAGGATTTAGGCAAGGTGATGTGCTGTCTTTGACCTGATTCTTGAGAGGATTGTCAAAAACTCCCGAGCCAACACCAGAGCCACAATTTTCCAAAAATCGGTGCAACTACTAGCATAGCCGACGATATTGACATCATTGGTCGGACTCAACGTGATGTCATAGCCAAGTTTGCTAGTATAGCGAAGGGAGCTGTAGAAATGGGTTTTAGCAGTAAATGAGGGTAAGACTAAGTATATGCTGTCAACACGAAAGGACACACAACATTGACGAATTGGACAGAACATCACCATTGATAGATATAACTCTGAGGTAGTACGGGAATTTGTCTACCTCGGCTCCGCTATTAACTTTGACAACTATTTGACAACTAATAAATTAAACGAAGAATTACTCTTGTCAATCGCTGTTTCTTCTGGCTAAGAAGGCTACTACTAAGGAGATCCTACATAAGACCCTGATCATCCCAGTCCTGCTCTACGGCGCTGAAGCATGGACCGTATCAAAAGCGGATGAAGAAATCCTTGGACGATTCGAAGATTCCAAAAATCTTCGGTCCCGTTTGCGTTGACTGGCTATGGAGACGAAGATTCAACCACGAGCTATACGAGCTGCACAGCGACATGCCCCGGGTCAAAAAACTTCACATTTGACGTTTAAGATGGCCAGGACATGTATAGAGCGAATCGACACCAATACTGCGGCTGGCAGTCTTCGATTCCCAGCCCGACGTAGGACGTAATAGAAACCGTCCAAAACCAACTTGAAGTATGGAGGCAGTTAGCCAGAGACCGGACTAATAAGTGGGGCATGTTGATTGGTTGAGGCAGGTTTATTGTTATTTCGGACTGTTGTTCCACTTAAAAAAGTAAGTAAGAACCTCTAGGTATTGTCTTGTCTGCTCTTCTGGTGGTGAAACTAGCAGTAAATGAGCGTTTGCACATTCGATGCAGAGTGATGAGGTTGCTGGTGAGTGAAGAGGTTGGATCGCAGTCTGAATATCCTTAGAGAACTCCGAAAAACGGATTACAAAACATTCCAAAAGGAAAAGTAGGTGTAAGTTGAGATTAAGCCAGCTATTTTTTGGGCGGGTCCAATTCTGCGCATAGTGTCGTTTCCATCAAAGTGGTTGCCCATATACAAGATGGTCTACCAAGTTGATTATTTTTTTTTCGAGAACGCCGCGGGTAACACTATTACTGTGACTGTTGAGCGATACAGAACAATGACCAAGATGACTATGATCAATGATCATCTAACCCCAGGAATTGATGAATTGGGACTGAAGAACATGGACATTTTAAATACCCTCTCGGGTATTGCACGATTTGATCGCTCAAAGCCAAGACTTAGTTCTTTTGGGTATTTTGGAGTCACTGATCCATTAGAACTTGACTCTGAAAGCTCTCAAACAGAATGTCCGCAAGACACCTAAATTTTCCACTAAAACGATTGCAAATTCGGTAAAAAGGCCCCAAATGGTCATCAGGAATAATGAAAGGAATCACCAGAACTTGACTGAAAGCCCTTAAACAGAATGTCCGCAAGACGCCTGAAATTTCCACTAAAACGATTGAAAATTCGGTAAAAAGGGCCCAAATGGTCATCAGGAATAGTGGAAGGAATCACCAGAACTTGACTAAAAGCTCTCAAACAGAATGTGCGCAAGACGCCTGAAGTTTCCACTAAAACGTTTGAAAATTCGGTAAAAAGGGCCCAAATGGTCATCAGGAATAGTGGAAGGAATCACCAGAACTTGACTGAAAGCTCTCAAACAGAATGTCCACAAGACGCCTGAAGTTTCCACTAAAACGATTGAAAATTCGGTAAAAAGGGCTCAAATGGTCATCAGGAATAGTGGAAGGAATCACCAGAACTTGACTGAAAGCTCTCAAACAGAATGTCCGCAAGACGCCTGAAGTTTCCACTAAAACGATTGAAAATTCGGTAAAAGGGCCCAAATGGTCATCAGGAATAGTGGAAGGAATCACCAGAACTTGACTGAAAGCTCTCAAACAGAATGTCCGCAAGACGCCTGAAGTTTCCACTAAAACGATTGAAAATTCGGTAAAAGGGCCCAAATGGTCATCAGGAATAGTGGAAGGAATCACCAGAACTTGACTGAAAGCTCTCAAACAGAATGTCCGCAAGACGCCTGAAGTTTCCACTTAAACGATTGAAAATTCGGTAAAAGGGCCCAAATGGTCATCAGGAATAGTGGAAGGAATCACCAGAACTTGACTCTGAAAGGTCTCAAACAGAATGTCCGCAAGACGCCTGAAGTTTCCACTAAAACGATTGAAAATTCGGTAAAAAGGGCCCAAATGGTCATCAGGAATAATAAAAGGAATCACCAGAACTTGACTGAAAGCCCTCAAACAGAATGTCCGCAAGACGCCTGAAGTTTCCACTAAAACGTTTGAAAATTCGGTAAAAAGGGCCCAAATGGTCATCAGGAATAGTGGAAGGAATCACCAGAACTTGACTAAAAGCTCTCAAACAGAATGTGCGCAAGACGCCTGAAGTTTCCACTAAAACGTTTGAAAATTCGGTAAAAAGGGCCCAAATGGTCATCAGGAATAGTGGAAGGAATCACCAGAACTTGACTGAAAGCTCTCAAACAGAATGTCCACAAGACGCCTGAAGTTTCCACTAAAACGATTGAAAATTCGGTAAAAAGGGCTCAAATGGTCATCAGGAATAGTGGAAGGAATCACCAGAACTTGACTGAAAGCTCTCAAACAGAATGTCCGCAAGACGCCTGAAGTTTCCACTAAAACGATTGAAAATTCGGTAAAAGGGCCCAAATGGTCATCAGGAATAGTGGAAGGAATCACCAGAACTTGACTGAAAGCTCTCAAACAGAATGTCCGCAAGACGCCTGAAGTTTCCACTAAAACGATTGAAAATTCGGTAAAAGGGCCCAAATGGTCATCAGGAATAGTGGAAGGAATCACCAGAACTTGACTGAAAGCTCTCAAACAGAATGTCCGCAAGACGCCTGAAGTTTCCACTTAAACGATTGAAAATTCGGTAAAAGGGCCCAAATGGTCATCAGGAATAGTGGAAGGAATCACCAGAACTTGACTCTGAAAGGTCTCAAACAGAATGTCCGCAAGACGCCTGAAGTTTCCACTAAAACGATTGAAAATTCGGTAAAAAGGGCCCAAATGGTCATCAGGAATAATAAAAGGAATCACCAGAACTTGACTGAAAGCCCTCAAACAGAATGTCCGCAAGACGCCTGAAGTTTCCACTAAAACGTTTGAAAATTCGGTAAAAAGGGCCCAAATGGTCATCAGGAATAGTGGAAGGAATCACCAGAACTTGACTAAAAGCTCTCAAACAGAATGTGCGCAAGACGCCTGAAGTTTCCACTAAAACGTTTGAAAATTCGGTAAAAAGGGCCCAAATGGTCATCAGGAATAGTGGAAGGAATCACCAGAACTTGACTGAAAGCTCTCAAACAGAATGTCCGCAAGACGCCTGAAGTTTCCACTAAAACGATTGAAAATTCGGTAAAAAGGGCCCAAATGGTCATCAGGAATAATGCAAGGAATCACCAGAACTTGACTGAAAGCTCTCAAACAGAATGTCCGCAAGACGCCTGAAGTTTCCACTTAAACGATTGAAAATTCGGTAAAAGGGCCCAAATGGTCATCAGGAATAGTGGAAGGAATCACCAGAACTTGACTCTGAAAGGTCTCAAACAGAATGTGCGCAAGACGCCTGAAGTTTCCACTAAAACGATTGAAAATTCGGTAAAAAGGGCCCAAATGGTCATCAGGAATAATAAAAGGAATCACCAGAACTTGACTCTGAAAGCTCTCAAACAGAATGTCCGCAAGACGTCTGAAGTTTCCACTAAAACGATTGAAAATTCGGTAAAAAGGGCCCAAATGGTCATCAACTCATCAGGAATATTGAAAGGAATCACCAACCTGTACAAATCATTTTATGGACGGAACCCATACATAGCTGTTAATATCTTAGCTAGCTATAAACGTGTCAAACTATTCAAGACACGCAATTGGTAATGCAATGCCGTCAACGAATGCACTGTCGCAAGTGCAGCACCCCCGTCCTTCAGAAGGTTTCCGAATTAACTTTGTAAATACGTAATTGACGTAAAAAGTGTGCATTACCAAAGCACCACCAAAGTGGAGTACACTTCCACTTAGAATGCGATAAATTGGATTCCAATTTACCAAAACAATTCGACTCGCCATTCGTCATACAATTTGCGATTTGCATCGCGAATCCATTATCACCTCGTCATAGACACACTCACCAAACATGAGGCGTTGGAAATAAATGTCTAGTTCGGCTTTCGTCACCAAGCCGCACACGCCATCAGCATAATGATCTGCCTTCGTCAATGTGGGGTAAATGAGAGGTTCTGCTTAGACAGACCAATTGTGCTTGCATTCAAATTTCAGAGACCAAAAGAAAAAACCACCGATACATCCCGGGGCTTCAAACAGCAAATCACCCCACAAATACGAGGAAGTCTTGAGCTTTATTTTTTTCCTGGTAATCATAACCACCCGACCATCCAATCTTTCGCGTTGTGCATTACAATTTTTTTTTTGCATTTTTTTTGTTTTAATAGCATTTCCGAGAGTAGCGCACTATGGGTAAGGTAATGGCAGCCATTGCTGTGCTGTGTCGCTTTAACTTGGTCTTGACTCTTGAGAATCTCAACTTGCCAATGGGAACTCCAACTACATGGAGAGCTCTGACTGCGGAGACCTTGAATTTTCTGAATCTAAATACAAGCAATTCGCTTCGTTACGTTCGTTTATAGGTGGCATGGTACGGTGCTTCGCAGCACCCCTTCCCCCCTCCGGACGACATGAATTCAGTTGAATTCTTGTGTGCAGAATTCTCGGATTTGTGGAAGCTTTTAGTTTTTCAATTCATAAGGCAGGAGGAGGGAAATAAAAAATAAAAACACGAAAAGAGTTGAATTTATATTCATCTTGGAACAGATTCCCCCTGAAGTGGTTGCTAATGCAGAACCGTGAGCAGTGGGTTTCTTTGGCCCATCATCGGGTCTCTTCGTTTTGAGTTAATGATTGTGTTTTGTTGCTTCTTGCGGTATGGTGGAGCATTATGATTTTGTTAAGCTGTTGGAATTCACAAGATTCATCGCCAAACCGGCGACACTATCAAGATGCGATAAAGTCAATGGCGATGACGACAACAACAACAACTCATTGTCGCCGAGAACATGAATCTCCATCATTAGTGTTGAAAGGAGAGATGCTTCACAACTTGGCTTACCTAATTTTTTGGATTTTTTGTTTTATTTTTGAACATTTTACTTTGATAACTCAAAAAAAAAACATAATGGCGTTGGAGTGACATTTGTAGGAAGGTAGTTTATGTTGATCGTTTTAGGGTGACCAGGCGCAGTCGTTTAAGTTAGCGATGATGGCATTTTTGTAGCCAGTTATAGAAAAATTCCGGATGCTTTGAAGTTTAATATCCTTAGCAAAGTCTGTTTACACCATTTTCAGAATTTAGCAAACTAATACGAATTTTAACCTATTCCACCCCTAAAGCCGCTTTTGGGAAAGTTAATACGTAATCGATCAAGTGAAACTTCTTTTGGGACGATGTGAATTGGATCTTTGAAACGAAAAAGCGTCACGAAAAAGAGAAAAAAAAATCCGCAGCTGGTTCTAGATTGATTGGGCCTGTTTGATCCTGTGTATTGAATGGGTGTACTTGTATCTCAGGCGACACGTACGTTGGAGTGCAGAAAATGGGATCTATTGTCGGAATTACGCTGCTGATTTGTGATTTAACCTTAGTGTGCGGTGACGTCTTGTCGTGTTGGCATGTTAGTTGGAGAACAAGAAGAACGGGAGACGCAGTGTTTATTATGTATCATAAAGGACGTTGCTGCACCGCCAACCCAAGGAAGTGTGGTGGTGGGTAGTAGATACCTACAATGTCTGTCAATAAGTAAATTTTGGTACCTGGCATTGTGTGTGAGCAATATAAAAATACAAATTTTTGGCGCAACAGACTCGTTAGTACCCAGAGCCTAGCTTTCTCACAACCATTCATGTGTGCGTGTGTACTTCTTGCACGATGGCGGGACCTCCTGTTTTATGCCGACTCCGAACGGCTAAGTTGAGATAAGCTATTCTTGACAATTGATACTACTCGGATGATTTGTCAGATCATCACGATGGAGGGCCAGTGAAAAATCATTTAGGTGTTGCAACGGCTGGGAATCGAACCCAGACCTCCTGCGCGGCAGTTCATCGCACTAACCATCGCGCCACTGAGCCCCTCAGAGTGAGCAATATTTAATTATGAAACTCATCGGAAGACCAATATTCTTCATTGTAAGGAATCAAATGAATGCAGCTAGATAGAGACATTCTAGCATTCTAGCTGTGACATTTGGAAAACATGTTCTGCAAAAGATTCTGTTTTCGGGAAAGTTTGAGGGTAGGTGGTTAAATTGGTTATTTCCCTCTGAATGTTGAAATGACAGTTGATCGATGGTATGTTGCTTTTCTTTGGTCTGTCATAAATGTGTTTGACGATCATGCTAAACGCAAAAAGGACAAAGACCTGGAATATGAAAACATTAAACAGGAGAGGTGAAGGCGAACAACTACCAGAAGTCTTAAGCTGCTACAAATCAGATATTACTGGCATCCAGGAAATACGATGGGATGGGCCGGGCAAGAAGAGGTTGAAAAACTGTGACATCTTCTACGGACCGTTTTATGGTGAACAGATACACCGACTATTCGGTTAAGTGCCAAACGTATTGAAACAATTCGCATCAAGGCCAAATTCGACTACCGGAGTACGATGTTGAAATAGTGCTGGAAGATTTTAAAGCAAAGGTAGGAAGAGAAGACATCTCAATGGGTCAACGGCAGCGCTTATATCCCAAAATGGGCTACTGACATCGGTATTTTTCCGGCCCACTGTCCTAGGGTCAAAACAAGGGCCTGGCACTCCAGGTTGGGGGTTGTGCTTTGGGTTAACTACCCATCCACGGAAAAAAGCTTATGTTGCGAAGCAACCAATAGCCTCGGGACAGAAATGTGAGAACATTGAACATGAGAGGTGCAGGCGAACAACTAGCGGAAGCCCTTAACTGCTACAAAGCAGACATTACTGCCATTAAGGAAATACGATGGGAGGGTCGGGCAAAAAGAGGATGAAAAACTGTGAAATCTACTATTCGGATGCAGATTTGTTATAAGTGCCAGACTTAGGCAAGAAGTCTTATGCTTTCAAGACATTAGCGAACGCATTGTAACAATCCGCATCAAGGCCAAATTCGCCAACATAAGCCTTATATGCGCTCATGCTCCGACGGGAGCCTTAACCTCTCGACTCACAACACACCACCAGCATCTAATGTCGAAGAATAATGGCAACGATGCCAACAAGCCATTAGATCAGCCGCAACTGATGTGCTAGGTTTCTCGCGGCCACCAGCAAGAAACCCCTGGTTTGATGAGGAATGCCGATAGATGCTCGCAGTCAAGAACGAGGCCTACAAGGCTAAGCTGTAGGTGAAGACGAGAGCTGCCATTAAGCTCTATAGGCAAAGAAGAAGGGAAGAACATCGGCTTTCCAGAAAGAAGGAAAAAGAGCAAGAAAAGCTCGCGATCGAGGATATAGAGAGGTGCCAAACATCAAAGCCAAGGATACAAGGCTCGAACAGAATCCTGTCGAGATCAACAAGGAAATATCGTAGTCAGTCGATGCTGGGGATATGGAAGAACCACTTCTGCAGACTGTTAAACGGCGATGAAGAACAAAATTCCTCTGTCAGGCAGAACAAATCATTTAATATTGGCAACGACAGCGAAAACTGCCAACCACCCGACCAAAGTGAAGTGAGGATAGCAATATCTAAACTCAAGCTAAATAAGGCCGCCGGAAATGACGGCCTTCCCGCTGAGCTTTATAAAGCTGGCGGAGATGACTTGGTAAGTAACATCCACCAACTCATAAGCCAAATCTGGTCGGATGAAAGCATGCCTGAAGAATGGAACCTCAGCAACTACAGATGCTTAAGTCTGCTCAACATCGCCTACAAGATCCTATCTGCCGCAATATGTGAACGCCTGAAACCGTTTACCAACAACCTGATCGGCCCTTATCAGAGTGATTTTAGGCCCGAAAGTCCACAACCGATCAAATGTTCACACTTCGACAGATCTTGGAAAAAACCCAAGAAGTCCAAATCGATACCCACCACCTATTTATCGATTTCAAAGCCGCATACGACAGCATTTATAGGGACGAACTATACAGAGCCGTGCCTAGTTTGGTATACCGCCCAAACTCGTCCGTTTGTGTAGGATGACGATGGAGAATTATCGCTGCTCCATCAGGGTCGGAAACGACCTCACCGACACATTCGATACTAAAAAAGGATTAAGGCAAGGCGATGCGCTATCATGTGCCTTTTTCAATTTGATTCTTGAGAGGATTGTGCAAAACTCCCGAGCCAACACCAGAGGCACAATTTTCCAAAAATCGGTGCAACTACTAGCATACGTCGACGATATTGTCATCATTAGTCGGACTCAACGTGATGTCATAGCCACGTTTGCTAGTATAGAGAAGGAAGTGGCAAAAATGGGTTTAGCAGTATATGAGGGTAAGACTAAGTATATGCTGTCAACACGAAAGGACACACAACATTGACGAATTGGACAGAACGTCACCATTGACAGATATAACTTTGAGGTAGTACGGGACTTTGTCTACCTCGGCTCCGCTATGAACTCTGAAAACAACATCGCGTCTGAAATCAAACGAAGAATTACTCTTGCCAATCGCTGTTTCTTCGGGCTAAGAAGGCAATTTAGTAGTAAAGCCCTCACTCAAACTACTAAGGAGATCCCATACAAGACCCTGATTATCCCAGTTCTGCTCTACAGGCGCTGAAGCATTGGCCATATCAAAAGCGGATGAAGAAATCCTTGGTCGATTTGAGAGAACAATTCTTCGAAAAATCTTTGGCCCGTTTGCGATGACGGACAATGGAGACGGAGATTCAACCAAGCTGTACATCGACATGCCCCTAGTAAAAAAAAAACCTCCGCATTGGACGTTTAAGAAGTCTGGGGCATGTAGAACGAATGGACACCAATACTTCCGCTCGCAGCACTTTCGATTTCTGGCCAGACGTCGGACGAAGAAGAGGAAGACCTCGCCTTAAGTGGCTCGCACAATTAGAAACCGACCTTAAACATTTGGAGAGGTAGTTGGTTGAGTTTCAGGTTCATTGCGGACTGAAGCGCCACATCAAATAGAATAAGAAGCTACAAATTTCGGGTTGGATAAGCACCTGCAAGCATTATCTCAGGGTGCCTCTCGAGTGTTATAGGTTGTAAGGATCACCTGAGACGAGTTCATAAAACAAAATAAAAAGAAAGGTTTTGCAATAAGTGCCGCGCACAAAAAGTGTTCCTTTAGTGTTCTGGTCAAGTGTTCTTCTTTGGGGAATGATTTATTCCAGAACTTTCCCTATTCCCATCATGCACCACCAATGGTTACGTTGGTGATCTGTTGCCTTTTGGTGATAGTACCAGCCTCTGTCTTTCCATCATCATGGGAATTTCCCTTCTACTAAGCATGTTGCATACCGGGACTGCAAATACCTTTTGACATGATTTGAAGGCTTCCATCTCTACAAAGTTTGATATGCCATCCATCCCTACAGCCTGGTAGTTTTTAATTGCGGATGGCTCTATCCAACCTATCAGCAGTTGTCGGTGTTGGCATCACTGCGTGTCCTCTGTTGATACTTCACTTGTTGCCGAAAAGAACCCATTAACCCAGCAACGACAGTGGTCCTCCAGATTTCCAAGTACTTTGCCTGGTGATGTAACAAATTTGTATCTAGGATTTCAAACGTTGGTTGTATACCAATAGGTACGACCTATTATGCAAATAAATTCAAGGAGAGCTTACCTTATTCAATAAATCTTCTTCACATGCACCTCCATATGATTATGCACCTCGATCACGACTTTTAACTTTGACACTGCTCAAGCCTTAATAAATTGAATCTTTTCAGCAAACCTGCATGCATTCTTATGATTATACAAATTGACAATTCCCACCGCAACAACTCCAATGCTACAAGAAATGCTAAATGACTGTCATGTCATCGGAACAATTAAGAGAATCATCTGTCAAATTTGTCACCTGTCACCAGGTACGTACGCAACAAAGTGCACATTCTATACAGATTGTGACATTTATCGCACCCGTCAAATGCCGCTGGCTGGTTGGCATCATCATCATCATCAGCTCAGCCGACATCAACGATTTGAACAACAAGCTCAAACTCCAGCTCAATCAATGAGTCTCTGGTTTCCCATTGTGGCTTACTTCATCTAATTACTTCCTCTGCGCTGGCTGTGTGGCAAAAACAACTTTGACACTGACAGTGCATATAGTTGGGGCACGAGCACCTAAGTATCTTCGCATTCCATTGTCTGGTAAATCGGTTCACAGTGGTGTAAGAGTTTTTTTTTTCTAGTTTTTGCATCACCAATCCAAGGGTTGTGGTGGTTGGTGTTCTTCCCCGGGTGCCACCACCATTCATCTCCATTCTCGTGGAATAGGTTGGAGGTGGTGATGGAAAATGATTTGCTTCGATGATTCGATGATAATTAAAACCGCACGATATGCTAAGCATTCGCAGTCGAAGCCTGAAGCTGAAAGCTGAAAACCGTGCGAATGCAGAAGGGGGTTGCAGCGCAGGGTTGGCGCTGCTGTAATGACGGTAATTATAGATTCATGTCTAAATTACCATGCTCTCTCTGTCTCCCTGGATTGCATTCAAGGTCAGCACTGTGCGGCTGTGGATGACGACGAATATCAATCTCTCGGATGCATGAGATTGCATGCAAATTGATTTTGTCGCAACGATAAGACACACTGGACCATGGGAGTCATTACCGAGAAATTAAGGGTGACTCAGAATGGCCTCCCATGTGAGAGTAGTTCTAGGAGTTGGATAGGTAACAAACAGTGATTTCTGAGTCATGGAAGAAATTGTTTTCGAAATCCAGAAACGCATATGCACAAGCACAAGCACACTCCCAAACGTTGGCCTTGACGAATGTCATAGTCATGCACGCTAATCGTATGCAACCCTGAATTTCAAAACAATATCCATGCTAAGTGGTGTAAGTGAGGTGGGGAGGCATCCGAGGGTAGCAGCAGTTGGTAATGATGGTGGTGTTGGTTGTGTTCCCAACACTCGAAACAATTAACTATTACACAGTCAATCGGGATCGAGATGATTTATGGTGTGAAGAGCCATGTTAATGACAAACAAATTTCGTCGAGAAATGCAATTCCATGAGCGAGCAAAGTGATGCGGGCGGGTGTGGTGCTTACCTAGACAATGGTTGTGACATAAGGGATGCAACCGCATATCGGAGATGCAGGTTGGTGTAGTCCTGGAAGGCTTTTGTGCAGGGATTGATTGTATAACCACCCTGCTTCTGAATGTTAAATCTGATGGCGTCATGTTGTTATGTGACGTTGTAGATGGAATTCGAAGTGGGTGTGAGATCAAGAATTGTGGTTATGAAAAATTATTCACCCTAGAGAAGTGATTGATTTTTGAAGAATTGAAGATCTGTATCTTCAACGAATGTCAATCATAAAGAGAAGGTGAAGGTGAAGTGTCGTCATCGATATTAGTGGATCATTTTGAGTCATCAAAAATCAAAAACAAGCGAAAGGTACGAGTCTCGATTTGTCCAATTCCCATTCCCAACTCATTATTAAATGTGCCCCCAAAAAGTAAGCATCACTTACTTGAGGCAGAATTTAGAAGACTCAGCTGTCGAAATATCTATGCTGTTCAAACATTTAGTCGCTTTTTTCGAGCTCTTGCCAAAAATGGTTCTTTTTCGATATCCTATCCCATAGGGATATACAGCATGAGCCATCTATCGGATTCTTTTTGAATCAGAGGGTATTTTGACACTGACAGCTGTTTCCCCCTCGAAATCTTGACAGAAATTCAGTACCATACCTCTGCGGAACGAAATGAGACGCTCAATGATTGAACAACGTTGGGAAATATTGAAAACTCATTGAAAAGAAGTTTTGGCCGAAATGAAGCACCCACAGCGCCTGCTGTAAGCAATTTTGTGCAAAAATTTCATGAGACTGGTATGCTAGTGGACAACAGTCATCGTCCCCGACAATGCAATGTGACTGCTGTAGCCGAGAGTGTGACGTGTGAGACTCAATTCACGAACATCAACTCGCCATCGATCTCAACAGCTCAACATTTCACGCACTAGCCTGAGGAGAATTCTGGCATAGATCTCGGATTTTTCGCTTAAAAGGTCCAATTGACTCAGCAATTGAAGGCGCACGACCATCCGCTTAGTTATCGCTTCGCAGTTTGGGCCATAGAGCAGCTTGAATAGGACAACGATTTTGGGCGAAAAATAATCTTTTCTGACGTGGCGCAATTTCATTTCGGCGGCTTCGTTAACAAATAAAATTGCCGCATCTGCGGCTCGGAAAACCCACACGTTATTGACGAGAATCCGATGAATCCACAGACAGTGACAGTTTGGTGGAATTATGGAGTGGTGGCATCATTTGACCATTTTCTTCGAAAATAAGACTGGGAACAACGTTTCTGTCAATGGTGGGCGTTACAGAGCCGCCATTCGCAATCGCTAGAGTAGACCATTTCCGAAGGGGATTCGAGGTTATTCTTCTTAAGTGGCGAACCTGGGCCTCAACCGACATGCCTCTCCAATTAGCCCAGTCCTTAGCGAACTGCCTCCAGTTGCGCACTCCAAGTTGGTTGAAATCGGTTTCTACTTGTGGGCGCCACTTAAGGCGAGGTCTTCCTCTACTGCATCCGTTGTCTAGCTGGGAATTGAAGACTCTGCGAGCCGCAGTATTGGTGTCCATTCGTTCTACATGTCCTATTCATCTTGAATGTCCAATGAGTTTTTTGACTAGGGGTATGTCGCTGTACATAGCTCGTATAGTTCGTGGTTGAATCTTCGTCTCCATAGCCCGCCAACGCAAACGGGACCGAAGATTTTTCGATCAATTTTTCTCTGGAATCGACCAAGGATTTCTTCTTCCGCTTTTGATATGGTATATGCTTCAGTGCCGTAGAGCAGGACTGGGATGATCAGGGTCTTATGTAGGATCTCCTTAGTAGTTCGAGTGAGGGCTTTACTACTAAATTGCCTTCTTAGCCAGAAGAAACAGCTGATGGTAGGAGTAATTCTTCGTTTAATTTCTGACGAGATGTTGTTGCCAGAGTTAATAGCGGAGCCGAGGTAGATAAAGTCTCGTACTATCTCAAAAGTGGTGGGTCCCCGGACATAAGGGGATTGAAGGTAACGAAAAAGCTGATGAACTAGCCAGAAAAGGTTCGGAAACCCCCTTCATTGGACCTGAACCCTTCTGTGCAATCCCCAAAACAGCCATAAATCTGGTTCTAAAAAACTGGGAATAAAACAAATGTTTTTCATACTGGGAAAACATCCCAGGCCTAAGACAGGCCAAAAGAGCTATTCAGCCCTTTAAAGCAGATGCCAATAAGATACTAAATCTTCGCAGGCACGATATAAAAAACTTAGTAGGCTACCTTACTGGTCATCACGGTCTGCGATATCACCTAAATAAAATGCGTCTAGTCGACTCACCGCCCACCGGAGTGCAGACTATTTCTAGAAGAAGACGAAACAGCCGAGCATATCATATGTGAATTGTGAATGCCCGGCCCTTTACGGTATGAGAAGGGAATCTTTCTTCAGGGAATTTTTAAGTCCCGATGAACTGAGAAAATCTTCGGCTGAAAGTATTATCAGCTACATTAGGAAAGTAAAGGGTGATCCATTTCGAGGTTCCCTACTTTTTTAAAGAAAAAAACACAGAAAATTCAAATTTAATGGAGAATGTTTATTATCAGTTGAAAGAACATTCTTTGGCATTTATTTTTCGAAGATTATGTCTATCAAATGTTGGCCGTTGCTACGTCGCAGATGGTCCATCCGTTGAGTCCAATTTTCGATCACTCGTTCGAGCATTTCGACTGGTAACTGGCGAATGACACGCGTGATGTTTTCCTCCAAGGCCTGAATCGAAGCGGGTTTGTCGGCATAACCTTTTGACTTTACATATCCCCACAGGAAAAAGTCTAACGGTGTGATATCACACGATCTTGGTGGCCAATCCACCGGCACAAAACGTGAAATTATGTTCTCTCAATAAGTCCATTGATTGATGCGATGTGTGGGAAGTGGCGCCGTCTTGCTGAAACCAAATGTCGCCGAGATCACGAGCTTCAATTTCAGGCATCAAATAGTCGGTTATCATGGTCCGAGTTGCTGCGAACCGCGCCGAATCGACTCTCGTGTACACTCTCAGCTACGGCCGCTATATTTTCTAAACAGCATGCTGGACGTGGTCTATTCGGTCGAATATTATCCAATAATGAATGCTGGGTCTCAAAATGGGTGATGGTGTTGCGAATAGTACGCCGATTATGTTGACCATAAGTTGAGCGAAGTGCACGAAACACATTCCTCACAGAACGTGAATTTTCATAATAAAGTTGAACAATTTGTAAACGTTGTTCACGCGTAAGTCTTTCTATTATGAAATGCCAAACAATACTAAACAAAAATAACATGACAGCATGACACGACTCACACGTGATCTGTCAAAAAAGGCTATTGAAAAAAGTGTCTCTACTTGGATCATCCGTTAGAAGCGCTACTAACCTAAAAAAAACATCTGGCGACAAGCACAATAGATCTTTTAGGTCGATGTGCATCTTACTGCTTAGGCAAGTCAGAATTTAAAAAAAAAAATCTCAAAAGTTACATCTGTCAATGGTGACGTTCTGTCCAATTCGTCGATTGTTTGTCCTTTCGAGTTGACAGCATATACTTGGTGTTACCCTCTAAAAACACTCGCTAAACCATTTTTACAGCTCCCTTATCCGTACTAGCAAACGTGGTTACGACATCACGTTGACTCCTACCAATGATGTCAATATCGTCGGCGTATGCTAGTAGTTGCACCGATTTTTGGAGAATTGTGTCTCTGGTGTTGGCTCGGGGGTTTTGCACAATCCTCTCAAGAATCAAATTTAAGAAGTCACATGACAGCGCATCACCTTGCCTAAATTCTTTTTTGGTATCGAATGTGTCGGTGAGGTAGTTTCCGACCGTGATGGAGCAGCGAGAATCGTCATCCTACACAACCGGACGAGTTTGGGCGGTATACCAAAACTAGACATGGCTCTGTATAGTTCGTCTCTATAAATGCTGTCGTATGCGGCTTTGAAATCGATAAATAGGTGGTGGGTATCGATGTGGACTTCTTGGGTTTTTTTCCAGAATCTGCCGAAGTGTGAAAATTTGATCGATTGTGGACTTTCCTGACCTAAAACCACACTGATAAGGGCCGATCAGGTTGTTGGTAAACGGTTTCAGGCGTTCACATATTACGGCAGATAGGATCTTGTAGGCGATGTTGAGCAGACTTATGCCTCTGTAGTTGGCGCAGCTCAGAGGGTCTCCTTTTTTGTGGATCGGCAAAAGCTGAGGTTCCATTCTTCAGGCATACTTTCATCCGACCAGATTTGGCTTTTGAGTTGGTGGCTGTTACTTACCAAGTCATCTCTGGTTTTTTAAAACTCTGATGGAAGGCCGTCATTTCCGGTGGATATTGCTATCCTCAGTTTACTTAGGTCAGGTGGTTGGTAGTTTTCGCTGTCTTCGCCAATATGGAATGCCTCGTTCTGCCTGACAGCGGAATGTTGTTCGTCATCGCCGTTTACAGGTCTGGTGAAGTGGTTCTTTCATATCCTCAGCATCGACTGTGTCTCCACTACGATATTCCCTTGTTTATCTCGACAAGATTCTGTTCGAGCCTTGTATCCTTGGCTTTGACGTTTTACACTTTGGTAAATACTTACAAACATCGTTCCTGTAGTGACACCTCTTATATCCTCGATCGTGCGTTTTTCTTGCTCTTTTTCTTCTTCCTTTCTTTCCTTTTGTTTTTGTCTATAGAGCTCAATTGCAGCTCTCGTCTTCACCTCCAGCTTAGCCTTGTAGGCCTCGTTCGTGGCTGCGAGCATCTGTTGTTCCATAGCGATGTTAATTAGCCTAAGTCCGTTGCCAGACGTGTTGTCGTGTAGGCTGTAGATGTCTTCTCTTCCTACCGTTGCGTTAAAATCTCCCAGCACGATTTAAAAATCGTACTTCAGTTGTCTTTCATAGGTTTTGTCAAAGAACTCGTAGATGCAGTCTTTCATCTTTTTGCTCCGTCGGGGAGTGAGCGCATACAAGGCTTATTTTGGCGAATTCGGCCTTCATGCGGATTTATACAATGCGTTCGCTAGTGTCTTGAACACATAAGACTTCTTGCCTAAGTTTGGCATTTATAACAAATCCGCATCGGAATAGTCGCTGCTTCTGCTCACTATAACATGGTCCTTAGTAGATGTCACAGTATTTCTTCCTCTTTTTTCCGGCGCATTCCATCGTATTTCCTGGATGGCAGTAATGTCTGCTTTATAGCAGCTTAGTGCTTCCACTAGTTGTTCGTTTGCACCTCTCCTGGGTAATGTTCTCTCATTTCAAGTACAGATACGACCTTTTTTCGTTTAGCAGGGCCGTCAACAATAAAATCAGTCCTTTCCGAGGCTTTTGGTTGCTTGGTAGCAATACCTTTTTCCTTGGGTAGTTAACCCAAAGCACAACTCCCAACCTGGACTGCCTGTTCCAATTTATTGGATACCCCTAGGATACGGAGCCATCAGTATCCACTAGCGGTTGATCGCTGCCGCTAGCCTTTCGGTTCATCCACCACCATCTCTGTTCAATGGGCCTCACTCTACCCAGAGTTACAGAGTAGGCTCTGATTTGCTTTAACTTGGAAATGCACATTGAAAGCCAGTCAGAGTCTACCCTCGTTCTACAACATCCAACCATCTCCAGAATAAGTATTTCCACCAAAATTCAATCTATTACAATTCGACAGCAGAGTTAAGGACTCAAAGGGCGCTCTTTGAGCTCTGAGAAAGGACTACAAAAAAAAATGGCTACCGTTGACTCCATCTTGGGAATTTTTCCGATGCCATCTGGGAAAAGGAAAAGGTCACTCAGTGGGAAGACACACTGCCACCGCCAAGACTCTACAAAGGGGTCAATCTACGGCCACGTGAAGGCTGATACTTGAAGTCGGCAGGTATAAGGTAGGTGAAAACGTAGTGCAACAACCAGCGTTTTACTGGATGGACAATTCGACACCTTGAAGTTACTTTATCGATAACGTTTTAAATTAGAATTGGGTGTCAATCTATTGGGTGTCAATCTATTCTCGTAGAACGTTGGAAAAATGAAATGCATTGACAAACCGCAAATATTTTTGTTTTGTTGTTGAACCTGGTGTGGTACCTTATTGTTATCTTCTCGAAAGTATTCTAATAAGATAATCTTGAAGATATTAAGGTACCTACTCCGTTTCCATCACCATTTTCCGCACCAAAGTATCTACAAACTACATCCGCCTATTAGGTAGGAACAAACAACAAAAAGAACAAAAAAAAAAATAACCCATGTCTATAAATAGAACTACCATCTGAATGTCACTACGATTTATCAATATCTAGGCAAAAATTTAGTGAAACCTCATCAAGTCATCAGCGATAATATGTTCTTTTGAACACCATACTCCATAGGGGATGATTAACACGGATAAACCCTCTTGCTATCCCTCACCCACACAACTGTAGACGTTAAATTCCATTCTACTCGTATCTCGACTCTCTAGGCGAGGCTCGCCGATTCTTCTCTACACACCGACACCATCGGTTGAGATATTATTTTTCATAAAAATAAACTAAAACCGCCACCGAAACTCAACAGTGCGACCTGCTCTGTTGCATCCGCACGTTGTACATGTGTGCGTCAGTGGTGAATAACAAAGTTCTCATCATCCGAAAACAACTTGCACTTCCACCACTAAACAACAAAAATGTCATAGCAAAATAGAAAAACAAGCGAAAAAGTCATTCCCTAGCCGAATGACGAACACAAATGCAAAAGAAGAACCGACAAAGTGAACGATGCGATTACTACGAGAATGACGTTTCTCTCTGACAGCTACGTTATTGTTTTGTTTTGCGTTCTCTCATCTCTGTGTGGCTAATATTTGCTCGATACATCTTGCTGAAGAGTGTGGTGACTCGGAATGGTGTAATTTTGCTACTCACCCCCAACGATAACGATAGCTTGACTTGACAGTGCTGTGGTATGGTGAATCCCCATGTTTGTCCCTCTTTTGCTCTGCTTCACTATTTTTTTTTTCTTTCGCTTCACCATTCATCCATCGTGTGCTTTGCTGCTGCGATTGCATATAAATTCCCATTCCACTGTTGATGGTATTGGTGTTTGCTGTGGTGGATTTCTTTATTTCTTCACCACCCTGCGATATTCCAAAGTGTGACCGTGTGTGCCACTGCTGCTCTACTCCACTGCTGCGGCGGCTATACTTTGTCTGTAGTTGGTGTGGATGGATTCAATTGGTTGCTGGCGCAATTGGAATTGGAATATTCCTCTGGCCATCGCGGTGTTGCTAGGTTCAGTCGTTTGAGAGTCGCCAATGAGTGTGGTATAATACAGAGAGTAACTGCAATTTTCGAAAGCTTTTTCCAGTTTTTCGGCTAAAATGTCAGAACAATAACAAAATAGACCACGCGATAGAGACCAAGAGACTTTTTTTTTCGTCGGTGTTTATTATTTCCCATGCAGTGTTGTTATTTTGCTTCGAAATAGACCATCGAGAACACACGCGAGAGAGTGAAAGAAAAGAGTGCGTTCGCAAATTATCCCCCCAAAAAGTAAGAGCATTTTCCCTACTCAAAGTAAAGTGTTTTCGTTTTCATCTGCTACCCGTTCCTGTTGATTGGGAAATGAGAAAATCGTGTAAAAATAATCAACAAAAAAAAATTAATTAATTCAAAATTTAATTGAACAGTGAGAGGAATGAGAGCAAAACGTGAGCGAATTGATATGAAATGAATTTTACTGTGTCAAATATTTAGTGGAGCTTTTTTTTTGTTTTTCTTTTGTCGCCCCCCTTTTTTTTGGATTATCAGTGTGTAAGAGAAGTGGTGATTGACAGTGCATTACACTCGAATGCACTTGAAAAAAGTGTCTTCTAATCGAATTTGAATTATATTCGAAATCTCAAAGTTTTGTTCGAATTGTCGTCTAACCCGGTTTTGCGGACCGATAATCTTCGAAAAAATCAAAAAAAAAAACTTCTTGGATTTTTATTAATTTTTTTGGTGTGTGTGTGTTATTTGGGCTGTTGCTTACAATTTTGTTTTTTTTTTTTTTTTTTGGTTTCCATTGGCTGTTCTTGAAAGGCGAAACCCACCAGAGAGATAAGACCGTATACGCGACGGACGTCAAGTTTTCGAAGAAGTCAAATAGCTATAGTACACCAACAATAAAAACAGTGTTTACGTTTACAACGTATAGAGAGAGATAAGACGACGACAGACGACAGAAAGGAGAGATGGTTCTTTTTTTTCGAGTTGTTAAATAAGTGAAATAATTTTAATTTTTTATTAATGACGTGTTTTACTCCTCTGAAAAGAGTGATTTGAGATCCTGTTCCGGGTGAATTCACGTACAATCAGAAGTTTTTTTTTTTGTATGTTTTCGATGTTTTTGAAAGCTTGTTGATCAGCACAGTGTGTTCAGTGTAGTGGTGAATTTCGAAATTTGAATTTTGTTTGTGTAATTTTGATTTGTTTGCACGACTTTTTAAATTGTGTGTTTTTTTTAAAAAGGATTCGATTAAGCCACGCATTGGATTATTTTTTTTTTATTGGTTTGTTGGTGAGTACTCGTTTTTAATTTATTTTTACCTTACATACGAAACTGTTATCCTATTTGCTGATACTTTTCCTAAACACTTAATTGAAATTAAACCTCTAAGTAAGTCTATTATTGCTGACCAAAAATGTGTCAATCAGCGGCTTAAGTATAACCTAAGCGTTTAGGGAGAATATCAGCAAATGGCCCTTAAAGTTCGAAGGCATTATATTAGGTGAATGACAGATAACATCTGACAGAAACAAGTTATATGATAGGCCGCGTTTCGAAAACAAGATTATAGATTTATAGATCTGTTACGGTACCTACAATATTATTTTTGCTTTATTCTTAGCCCCAGTTTTTCAATGCTTAACTCTTAGTTAACCCGGAGTCAACTAACCCTGGATTGAATATAATCTATAGTTAAACTATGAAGCAGTTTTTCAGTGAAGGATTCAATTTGGCCCTATCCCCTGTAATAATAAACGCTGATTAGCTAAACAATGACTTACATAACAGCTACTTCCCATAATACTCGCGCAAACGTCAAAAGTTAGTCACTGATTAGCTACTCAGCGTTTATTAATACGGGAATATGAGATTATTTTTATAAATTTTGAATGCAGAAATTTATTTTCATACCTACGGGGACGGATTTAAGTATAAAATAGTAAAAATAAGTAAAAGATATGTGTACGGGAATGGACCAAGAATTGTTTTCTACTTTGATAATAATATCGCTATGTGGCTGCCATCATTTTTGATTGTACCTATTGCGTTCCATTGCTTATTAATGGAAAGTCTGAAATGTTTACTTCACAAAAATGTCATATTGACATTGACCCTATTTCTAAAATCTATCACACTTTCCGAAAGGTTTATTTCTTATATTCCACCATCCAAAGGGTCCCCAAATAACTTTTTTTTTGAAAATGCTATAAAAAACTATATTTTCTCAAATTTCTTTTTTTATTTGAAAGTACAATCCTTCCGGTTAATAAACGAAAATAATTTCATTCAAATGGCTGCCTCGGTTGGCCATGCAGTAGCCTACACGATCGGTCCCATTTTTAAGCACATTATCGATTGTGTGGAGCTGTATTTTACCAATGGCTTCACGAATATTGTCCTTTAAAGCGTCAATTGTCTCTGGCTCGTCGGCGTAACACTTATCTTTTACGGCACCCCACAAAAAATAGTCCAACGGTGTCAAATCGCAGCTCCGAGGTGGCCAAACGACATCAGCTCTGCGGCTGATAATGCGATCTTCAAAAACAGGGCGCAAAATATCGAGTGTAGCTTCGGCTGTGTGGCACGTAGCGTCGTCCTGTTGAAACCAAATGTTGCCAATATCCTCCTCTTCAATCTTTGTGAACAAAAATTCGTTCAACATGGCCCGATAACGATCGCCATTGACTGTAACGGCCACTACTTGCTCATTTTCGAAGAAAAAATGGCCCAATTATGCCTCTGGACCAAAATCCGCACCAAACAGTGACTCGTTTTGGGTGTATCGGCTTTTCAATGTATGCGTGCGGGTTTTCTGTGCCCCAAATGCGACAATTTTGCTTGTTTACCGACCCGCCAAGATCAAAATGAGCTTCATCTGAAAAGATGATTTTTATTTGGCAAAATCGGCATCTTCTCTAAGTCGATCGCAGGCCCACTTAGCGAAGCGAAAACGCATTGGATGGTCAGTTGGCTTCAACTCCTGAACCAATTGGACTTTGTATGGCGTCATACCAAGGTCTTTATGCAAAATTCGTCTCAATGATGTCTCCGAAATGTTCAATTGTTGAGAACGATGGTGAATTGATGTTGATGGTGCTTCACGCACACTTTCTGCCACAGCAGCAATATTCTCGGGTGTACGCACTGTTTTTGGCTTTTCACGTTTTGGTTTATCGATGAGGATGTCAGTTTCTTTCATTTTTTCACAAGATAACGAACATACGGAGCTGACGGTGCTTCTCTTCTTCCAAAATCCGTACGCAATTTTCGCACACATTCTGCAACATTACCATGATTTTCAAAGTAATGTCGCAATATTTGCCAGCGTTGCTCAAGCGTATTCACAACCATATTCGTTCAGCGGAAGGATAAAACTAAATATCTGTCAAATCAGTGTTACCATTCACGAAATAAGCACTAGTTGAAAAAAAAAACGTTAGATGGCGGACCCGTTAGAACAAATTATGAATGATTCGTTTTTTTTTTAAAACGTCAAACGAAAGCTGGTCAGTTTTTGTTGTAAAGTTATGAAAAAAAATGATTTTAGTTCTCAGTAAAAAGCGTACCTATTTCTTTTTAAAAAATCTTGTAAAATACTTTACATAAACAATTTTGCATAGAGTCTGATCAACAACATTGACAGCAAAATTAGTAAGGTCAGTATTTTTTGTATCATGAATGACACATTAAAAACGTCGACATCGTCGGGAGGTGAATTGAGGTAGACGAGGTAATCTGCCCATCGTGAATTTTGGCCAGTGCTTAATTTTTGACTTTAGCGTGTTGAATGTAGACTTCAAATTTGTAACCTGTTCGCTTACATTGGCCTCTCCACGAGCCATATTTGATAGCTTACTATCTGTCACTTTTCATAGAAAGACATATTAGGTCTGTTCCCGTACAAAATAATATTTATTGATTCTTACTGATTTTTACTTATTGCCGTTCCCGTACACAAAAATAAGTAAACGAGACAGCTCACGAGAAAGCAAAAAACTATCCCTCCATAAAAATGTGTAAAAAATATTACTGCAGAAATTTCTGTTGGTAAAAATCAGTAAACTTGCAGTTGGTATCTAAAAGTGACAACTCGCTTGTTTTGACAGGTGATTTATGTCATTTGTTCTTTAAAAGTCATACAAAATATATAATTTTACTGATTTTAACTTAAACGCGTTCCCGTACTTTTTGGTAATTTTTTCTCTTTCTGAGATAATTTACCCCCACTCCAAGAAATTTTAGAATTTACTATTTTTTACTGAAAAAGTACGGGAACAGACCTATTGATAGAATGCTATAAAATGTAGGGTGGGCATTTCCATTGCTTACTATCTCATTCAAAAACACAAATGTCATACAAAACGACAGCCCATAGAATACTATCCATAGAAAGCAATGGACTGAGCACTGCATAGAAAGAAATTTTTTATAGAATACTATTTGAACTCTGCACAAGCAATTTTCATAGAACGCCACAATTGTATTTTATGAAATATTTCTCGTGGAGACCCCGGGTCATTCCGGATTTCAGATTTGGCAAGATATCTTAGATCAAGCTCTGTTATCATTGGTCAATCGACCATTTTGAGCAATGAGAACAGAGGTTCATCTATCATCTTGCTAAACCTGAAATCCGGAACAGGGTCATTTCTGCAGTGTCTAATTTTTGACATTTGGTATTCCTACTATGTATTGATCGAGATGGAAAGGACACTCGTGGATTATTCCTCATTACCAGTGTTCACATGTGGCGGGAAAACATCACATCGTTCAGATTATTAAACCAGACCCAGTGAAAATGTTTTTTTTTTTATCAGAAAATTGTTTTGAAAAAGAATTTTTACGAAAATGTTATGATTAAATTTGTTTCTCTAAGAGATTTGTTTAACTTGAACAATTTGTTATGGATATCTTCACGGTTGAGCTTGGTTTATATGTTTGTCAGATGAAATTCCGACAGCCATACAAGAGAAGGTAAAAATCGTTTCCCCTTTGAACACCGCCATTTGTGCTAATTCGGCAATCATATGTCAGATACAGCAAAACCAATTAAGCAGACAGCTTAACAAATCCCATAGGTACCTACTACATGAGTCCAAAAATGGTAGCCTGTTGAAAACGCTGGTGGATGTGCTTATCATACATTCCAAGAAAGCCCTGTGCTTTGAAACTGCATGTCAAATAAAAATAGATACGAGTATCTGAAAATCCTTCGAAATAGCAAACCACATGAGTAAAAGGGAGTTCTCTTTTTTTTTAAACTGAATTCCACCCTTCGGAAAGGTATATTTTTACTCCGAACCCTATTTTCGCCTTTTATGGTTTTCTTCATGGTATTCAGCCCTATTGACGTATCCGTCGGAGCGGACAATTTTCAGCAACGCATACTTCGTCGGAGGTTCAAATTTTATTCGAGGTATTTGTCATCGGAAAAAAATAATACACAGACGGGACGGCTTCACATCACTACAATTCGTAAATAGACTCCGCGAAGAATTTGTGTCGGAGGAAATCGGAAAAAGAATGGCACTTAGCTGTCAAGTCAAAAATTGCACGAAAATGCACCTGAATGCACTTCAACGCAATTCGCCGGGATGCGTTACAAAATGTCGGAGAAATATTCCGAACAGCTTTTCGGAAGAATACCTCGAAGCAATAATCCTTCGAATCGTACAAAATCGGATAATTTTCCACTCCGACGGATGCCTTGATAGGACCGATTGTCTTATAGCCTCCTTTACACAAGTTAGCCTGGTTCTTAGCTAACTGTCTTTAGTTGCGCCCTTCAAGTCGATTTCTGCTAGTTCACGCCAAATCAAGTCATACCGCATTATCCGTCTAACTGGGCAGAGTATTGGTATAGTCCGTACCAATTCAGTTGGCCATTCTACTGCGCAGGTCTCTTAAAATTTACTTTAAAATATCTTAAATTTCTCTTAAATCCTCTCTCTGCGCAATCGACCGTTGGCCAACTGATTTGGTATGGACTATACTCATTGGCTCTACATGTCCTAGTTGTCTTTCATCCTCCTTTTGCAAGGCCCATCTTATCGTATTTCTTCGATGGCAGTAATGTCTGCTTTTGTAACAATTTAGCGTCTTTGCTCGATTTTCGGTTGCACCTTTTTCGTTATGGGTTCTAATACCCCAGCGAATACAAACGTAATTGTTAATTATTCGTTTAGTGTAGTTGTCAAAAAATGATTCCTTTCCGAGACTCGAGATGATCAGAGAAATCGAGTAGTAGCGATTGTCAAGAAAAGCCTTTCAGATTATCCATAAAAAGGAGGTCTCGCCATCGTGAAAGAAGTACGCAGGCACACATGAATGGTTTTAAGAAAAAGCAAGGCTCTGAGTACTAACGAGCCTGTTGCGCTTTACGCTTAAGTTCCGCCCAGAAAGCGTATCTGTAGGTGATGCTTGTAGTTGAGATAAGAGTTAAAAACAGGGCAACCCGAAAGCGCTTACACAATGTGTATCTTCGCGTATCTGTAGCTTGATGTTAAATAGAGGGCAGCTTCATGCAAGAAATATATCTCTCTTTTGACAGCGATGCAAGATAAAAACTACAGATATGCATTCTGAGCAGGCCTTAATGCCCTTTCGAGACTATTGGTATCTTCATGAGAAGTTTTGTTTACGTGACTAAAAATTGACTAAAAGACAAGTATGGGACATCTCCATGTTTTCTGACCCTAGCACAGGTTTGGTTCTTGGTTTAATTATTGTACTAGAATTTCTTACAGTTGTTACATTACATTCTTAGCAGAATTCTTTAGAAAACACTTTCTTTGTTAAAAAACATCTGAATGGTTGTTTAGTTATACAGTGCACAAGTGTTTTAGCAGCCTTTATTCAGGGTCGCACAAAATCTTATTCATAAAACATTTCCCCATCCATAATAGTTAGACAGGGTTTCTGTCAAATGCAGAGTTACCAACGGATAATTTTTATGGTTGCGAAGCCCATGGCGACCACTTTATTTTCTTCACTTTTGGTGAGTTATGTTAACTCAATAACATCGTTTACAGTGTGGAGTCTGTAGATAAGGAAGAATTAGCATTTAAATAATTTAAACTGATAAAATACAAAAAAAGACCCTCTTTTACCTCTGAATGATTTTTTCTTAACTTTTAGATTTCATGAAGCTCTGTCATCATTTGTCAAAATGGTCGATTAAACAATGAGAACAAAGCTTCATCTAAGGCCGCGTTTCCATTTGCAAGAGAACTTCTGCAAAAAATGTCTGACAGAAGGCATCTTAAAATCCAATTGCAAACCCAAGTTGATCATTTTTTTTTAAATAAAATTGTTATTGCAGCTGCTAAACGCTAACGTCTTCTCGCCATGATTTCACAATTTTAAGTAAATAAACAAATTTCTTCCGACATTAACGGCTCTCCTGTGTAAATATCTCAAGCCAGCTTCTTGCAAGATATTTATTGCAGAAGACATTTCAAGAATGCATAGATATGACAATGTAAACGTTTCTGTAAGAAACTTCTGCAAGACTTGCAAATGGAAACGTGTCCTGAGACATCTTACCAAATCTCAAATCCGGAACACGTCTATTGGTAACCCTAACGCTCAGGCGTTTGAACAAACAGAGACAACATACAAGGTGGCCCAAAAGTTGTCACCCGTCACAAAAGCTGTCATCCGATGTTTTATGGTTGCAAATATTTGAATTCTTCCGCAAAAAAAGTAGAAAAATTTATTCCACGATTCATGTCCTATGCGCCACCTATAATAATTGTTTCGATTTTTTTGCAAAACACTTAAAAAAATGACGGCCAAGAATCATCGGGTGACAACTTTTGCGACGGGTGACAACTTTTGCGCCACCATGTACATTAAACACCCTTACACAGGCGCTCACTATTCGATCATCAGACGCTTTTAGGTTATGCAGCCTCTATTCAAAGTTGTATAAGATTTGTGAATAAGGTTTTGGCGTTTAGAAGCTATTTAAGAAGTTCATAACTTTATACACTCCTTACAATGAGTTTATGAATAAGGCTGGCTGTGGTCACTAATCCTGGATTATAAGTTAAGGAAATCGGATTCAGATGGAAATCCAATGGTCAGGACTATCTGATCAAAGTAACAACATTGCCAAGCTAAGGCCGATCAGTATCTACCCTCGTCCTACAACAAAGGATGTTTAAATTTGAATATAAATTCTCAATGAAAAATCAAAAACAAGATCATTAATCCAATCCTTGTAGCAAGGGCTGTCGAACAGATATTCGGCCCTATCGAGGTATCCGTCGGAACGGAAAATTCTCCGATTTTGTACTATTCGGAGAATTTTTGCTTCGAGATATTCTTCCGAAAAGCTGTTCGGAATATTTCTCCGACATGTTGTAACGCATCCCGGCGAACTGCGTTGATGTGCGTTCAGGTGCGATTTTCGTTCAATTTTTGACAGCTAAGTGCCATTCTTTTTGCGATTTCCTCCGACACAAATTCTTCGCGGAATTTATTTACGAATTGTAGGTTGTGAAGTGAAGTCGTCGCGTCTGTGTAGTATTTTTTTCGATGACATACCTCGAATGGAATTTTAACTTCCGACGAAGTATGCGTTGCTGAATATTGTCCGCTCCGACGGATACCTCGATAGGGTTGATTGTATCTTTTATGTCACTAAGCTGGCAACGCCTGTACACGTGATGACTACCAATATCCCTGTGATCTGTTTGATGGTATATTTTTTATTATATAGAAATCCGCATCTATATTGCGTGGTCATTATCTTTCAATCCACATTGAGTGATGAATCAGAAACGTCTTATCAAGTTATTGTGTAAACATGGGTCATTGTGATTCTTTCCATTTCCAATATAGGTGATCTCTGATGCAATGTATCAATAAACGTTACTCCAACAGGTATTTACCCATAATTCTGAGCAACTTTATAAATCCAAGAAATAGCAAGTTTAAGGTGAGTGTCTAGTCTTTGTAAATGCTCTAATGGTGTAAGATAAGGTTTACCTTTAGCATGTAGTATCTGTGTTTCATTTTATAAATCTTGCAACTTGAAACGAGCAAAACCGGAACAATCACAAAGACTATGAGGTCTACTATGTCTTAGTATGGTTGTGCTTAAGCCTTTTGGTAACCCTTTTTGTAAAAGTGGATTCCCCATCACAGTTAAGGGGCGCCCATATATATCCGGCAGCTTTTTTCTTCTCATTAATTGGAAGCAAGCCGCTGATTTCCTAAAGTTATATGCGAAATATTTTTGTGATTCTGTATCTTGGAGATTTATATCACCGAATGCTTTGTTGGCGACTCAGAAATAAAAAAAGGAAACATGGAGGCCCCGTTCCTTGTTAGTTTTCTAATAAATCTAAAATAGAGCCCTTAAGCCCTTGAGTGCAGAGTGTTTTGGAAACCATATAAAACTTATTGAGTAAAGTCTTTCCAACTGGGAAGGTTAGAATTCTGAATTGAGACCTAAGTCCCTTAACCTGTGACTACAAAGGAAAACATAATTTAATCTGAACTACCACCCATTTCGCATTTTAAAGAAATGTACCAACATTAGTCAACAAGTGTAATTGGCAGGATTACATAAAAACCCCGAATAGTTTTATGGTATTGAAAAAGGAAACCTTCGAAACGATAATCGTTGACGATAGTGGAGGAGACTTTCTGTGTACGTAACGTACCGAGTATTTTGTATATACATGTTCACACACTCAATATAAAAAAATCTCCTTCACTATCGTCAATGATTATCGTGATATCGAAAATAAAACCAAACATCAGGGTACTCATTTTGTAGCTTTTAAAACGATAATCGTTGACGATAGTGAAGTAGACTTTCTTGGTACGTACCGTGTACCTAATTTGTATACATGTTCACACACTCAATATTAAAAATAAACGCTACGTACCAAGAAGATATTCTTCATTATCGTCAGCAATTATCGTTTTGAGAGTTACGGAATGAATGCCTTGACAAAAAAAAAGGCTAATAGGTCTCGTTCAAAGGAGAAGACTTGTTATTTTTAAAAGAGATGTTCTGACACCCTATCCTAAGGGAATATTTAAGCATATATTGTATCCTCTTCATATGTTGTCTATGATCAAAAACATGACAATGACGATAGACCTTGATATGACAGATACACAGACTTGTACTTCCATTCAGAAATGCATAAATGACGTCTTTTATTTTTCTGACTTAATCAAAGTGTGAAGTTACTTACGTCATTGGGATTTGTTGTTGATTCAATCTAAGACCATTTATGTGGGTGCAGTCATTTTTCTTTTCTTATGGTACCAACTCCGCCATATTTTGTCGCTTAAAAAACAAACTGACATAAGTCAAAATTGAGCGATTTTGAGTTATAAGGTATACATATCGATTTGCAAAAAAATACAAATTTTCTATCAAATCATCATTTCTATAGCTCTCAAACTGACAGGAGAGCGTAAGTGTCGTTTGACATTTAAGGTAACATCCCTTGTATTGAAAAACTTCAAATAGCTTTTCTGAAAATTCATGAATTTTGACAGATAACAGTTTGCTTTTCAATCGACGATTTGTTTAACAATTTATGTGGGCTTTTTTCAGGATCGCACAAATTCGTATTCATAAAACATTTTCCGATCTATAATAGTTATACAGGGTTCGTGTCAAAAAAAGTACAAAAAATTAGAAAATCTATAACAATTAGCAGTTCCGCAGCTTGTCAGAGTTACCAACGAATCACTTTTATGGTTGCGAAACATTGGTAAGTCAGCCAACTTTCTTAACAACATTTTGACTTTATCGTGACAACCAATCAAAAATACAAACAACAATATTGTGGATTTGTTGTTGAAATCCTTGGCTTACATCATTGGAAAGAATTAATTTTTCACCAGCCAAAGGTATTCTTTTTAAAAAAAATGATAAAACAAACACAAAAAATAAACATTGTTATTGTGTTAAAATTAGTTTAAAATAACGTTTGGTTAAAATTGTGGCAAAAATATAAGTTTGAATACACGCTGTGTTTAAGCATATATTGTAGGATCTTCATATATTGGCCATGAGGATAAACCATCATCTGACAGATAAACAGACTTCCATTGAAAAGTAATTGACGTCTTTTATTTTTCTGACTTAATCAATGTGTGGAGTTACTTACGTCATTGGGATTTGTTGTTGATTCACTCTAAGATCTACCATTTGAGTGGGTACAGTCATCGTTCTCTTCTTATGGTTCCAACTCCGCCATATTTATTAACCAATTTATAAAGGCTGCCAATGAATAAAGGCTGCATTCAGAGTCGCACAAATTCTTATTCAAAAAACATTTCAGCATCAATAATTGTTATACAGGGTTTGTGTAAAAAAAGGACCAGCAAGAGGGAAATCTATTACAATTAGCAGATCAAGAGCTGCGCAAAGTTACCAACAGATAATGTTTGTAGTTGCGTAACATTGCTAAGTCACCAATCTTTCGAGTTTATCGTGAGAAGCAATCGAAAATACAAACAACAACATTGTGGATTTGCTGTTGAAAACCTAGGCTTATTTCATTGAAAGACTTAATTTTTCAACAGCCAAAGAAATTCTTTTAAAAAAATTACAAAACAAGTCACACAAATAAACATTGTCCGTTCCCGAACGCCTTTGCAGAATTTTGTGTCAAAATTAGTTAAAATTTACGTTTGGCTAAAATTGTGGCAAAAATATAACTTTTGATACACATAGGCGCTGTATGAACCGTAAATGTAAGACATATCATTTGATTTCATTTTGGCGTTTGGCTATTAGTACCGGAACACACCTAAAATTTAACAGTCAGAATTTTAATGTGAGTAAGTTCGAATGTCAGAAAAAAACGTTGTTACCAAGGAAATGATAATATTTGGGTAAAATAAGTGGTATAGCCATCTGTCCATCTCAATCTAAAAATTGTTGCAAGTCAAGATGGATTATAAAAAAACCATCTCTGATCATCATACAAGGTGGCGCAAAAATAACCTTCCGATGTTTTTTGGCTGTAATTTAAAAAAAAAATGAAAAACTTAAATAGTCACCAATATTCCGCGTTCTGGAGCAGTGTAGCGTAACATTGTTTATTAACGTGTATTTCGCATGTGTTTACTACACAAATGTCAAAACAGAACTGACATTAGGGGCCAATCGCTTTTACGCTTTTACTTTTGCGCCACCTTGTATTTATATCTTATGTCAGTCATCCAAACATGAAGTTAAATCTTTCAATTAACCTGGGATTAGGAAGACTCCGCGCTCCATTGAATTTAAAAACAGTGCGGTCGAAATCGGTTAAGTGTACTCGCCTCTGATCAAGTTGGGAATGTTATTTGGTTAAAATATCTATGTCTAGAAACCTTGACGAAAATGAAAGCTTGTGACCTTTCACTGATGTTTTTTTCAAATTCCGGGTGATAAGTCTGATGCACGAATTATGCTTCCAAATATACAACTTGATTTCGTGCCGCATAACGGCAGTAGGCATGCTGTAATGTATGATTGTATGATATTTAAAAAAAAAAAAGTTAGTTGCAACTAAGCCCAGACTTCTTCGCTAACCAGGACCTATCTCATCTGATCAGATGTCGCTTTGATCAAATCATCCGAATCTCAGCCATTCAGATTTGGTATAAAACTCAAAGTCTTGCCATCGTCCAAGAAGTAGATTCATACATCAGAGTGGTTGTGAGAAAAAGCTAGGCACTCGGTCCTAACGAGCCTGCCGCGCTAAAAATTCCTATTCTTTATTTTTTTCTAACAAGGCTTTTATTGTTTGTTTGGACAAAGAAAATCGATCGTTAATTCCTTATGATGTTCCATTCTGTATGACCACTTGTTAAACCCGGTATAGTGGTTTTCAATCACTTCCATTGTTAAATCGTCATGCCAAGCTCAGTTGGTGCTCTGTCAACATGAATTCATAAAACTACTGATATGTCAAACGATCGCTATACGATCTTAAGGGTAAATTTGGGCAAACGATCTTTAAATGCGATTAACTTTTCGAAATACATGGTGATTTAAGATGTTTTTGGAAATGACAGTATCGATGACACTTACTTAAGTGGCGCTACAGTCCGGAATGAACCTGGGCCTTAACCAAGATGCCTCTTCCAGTTTTGCACTTCAAGTTGGTTAAGGTCGGCACAAACTTTCGGTGACGTGAGGTTTCTGACACTGATGGACCAGTTTGGGCGGTGTACTAAAACTGGACATGGCTCTGTTCAGTTCGTCTCTATAAATGCTGTCGTATGTGCCTTTACAATCGATGAATAGGTGGTGGGCGTCGATTGAGATTTCTTGGGGTTTTTTTGAGGGATCTGCCAGAGTGTGAACATTTGATTAGTTGTTGACTTTTCTAAGCTAAAACCACACTGGCAAAGACCGATCAGGTTTTTGGTAGACGGTTTCATGCGTTACATAGTAGGCCTGATAAGATCTTGTAGGCGATATTGAGGTGACTCATGCCTTGTAGTTGGTTCAGAGGGTCTCATTTTTTTGGATCGGGTAAACGATGTTTAGGTTCTATTCTTCAGGCATACTTTCATCAGACGAAATATTGCTGATGAGGTGGTGAATGTTACTTACCAAATCATTTCCGCTGGCTTTATAAAATTCGGCGGGAAGGCCGTCATTTCTGACAGGCTTGATAAGCTGAACTTTGGATAGTTCTATCCTCGCCTCACTTTAATCGGGTGTTAGGTAGTTTTCGTTATCGCCGCCAATATTAGAACGTTCGTCCTGCCTGACAGCGGAAGGTTCTTCGTCATCGCCGTTTGACAGGCTGCAGAAGTGGTTCTTCCATATTCCCAGCATAGATTGTGTCTCAATCACGACATTTTCTTGTTAATCTCGATAGGACTCCCTTTGGGCCTAGTGTCCCTGGCTTTGACGTTTTACACTTTCTCAAAGCTTGATAACATCATTCCTGTAGTGGCGCCACTCTATATCCTCGATCGCGCGCTTTTCGTCCTCTTTTTCCTTCTTTCTGGAAAGCCGGTGTTCTTTCCTTCTTCTTTGCCTATAGAGCTCAATGACAGCCCTCGTCTTCACCTGCAGCTTAGCCTTATACGGCTCATTCTTGGCTGCGAGTATCTGTCGGCATTTTTCATCGAATTAATTGTTTCTTTCTGGTGGTCGCGAGGACCCTAGTACATCAGTTTCAGCATAAGAATGGCTTATTGGCATCGTTGTCATTGTTCTTCGACATTAGCTGGTGGTGGTATGGGATTTATCGAGAGGATAAGGGATCCGCCTTCTGCGAAGGCCTTGGCGATCTCTTGCGATTACAGTCTTTCGACATTCAATTTTTTCACAGTATTTCTGTTTTTTGTGGCGTGGTGGATATCCGTGGTAGAATTAGTAGTCCGAGTCGATCTTAACCCCTTCGGAATGTTCGGACATCTGAAATACTGGATTCGTGCCTCTTGTCTACCGTAATGTGATCAATTTTATTGACCGTTTGTTGATCTGGAGACCGCCATGTCTTCTTATGAATATGGAGGTGCTGTCTAAAGTGGCATTTCGTTCAGCAGCGAAGTCAATTACCCTAAGTCCGTTGCCAGACGTGTTGTCGCCTCGGCTATATTTTCCAACAATACTGCTAAATATGTCTTCTCATCCCATCTTTGCGTTGAAATCTTCCAGCACGATTTTAACATCGTATTTTAGTAGGAGCTCATAAGTCTTGTTAAGGAGCTCGTAGAAGCAGTCTTTCATCTTATTCCATATAAGGCTTATGTTGGCGAATTTGGCCTTGATGCGTATTGTTACAATGCGTTGGCTAATGCCTTGAAAACATAAGACTTCATGCCTAAATCTGGCACTTATCTACACACAAATAGTCGCCGTTTCTGCTCTCTATAACACAGTCCGTAGTATATGTCACCGTTTTTCATCCTCTTTATGCCCGGTATATCCCATCGTATTTCCTGGATGGCAGTTATGTCTGCTTTTGAGCAGCTTAGGGCTTCACATGAATGGCATTGAGAAAATGCTAGGCTCTGGGTACTTAAAAAGATCAAAAATTTGTAATCATTGATATATTCCGTTTCGAACCACTATGCGAAGGGATTAATGTACAAAGCGGGAGACAGAGAGGGTGAGTATCTATAGACTTAATGGCTGGAACTGACATTTACTGAACAGATGGACATTTTCCATTTCCCATCATCAGCATACTGATTTATATTCGATCAAATCTACATTCACTATGACGTTCTACAGCCTGTACATCTTTTTTTAACATATTGCCAGGATAGTATCCAATTTACAATGAAATTGTTTTTGACAGTTCACTGAAAAATAATAAATCGACATATCTCACAATGAGATCCTTCAACCTGTTTTCACACCAACCAGCTCTCTTCTAAAAAAATATCTTTTTCACAATATCCCCCAATCACATTCGAGAAAACAACAAATGTGGGTGGGCATTGTGTGCGCGTATCACTTGAAAAGAGTACTCTTCCGCACCTTTTCGCATTTTGTGATCTGAAACATACAATTATCGCCGACAAATTAACAAACTAATTAACGACTCTTGTGGAACTCAAAGCTCGTAAAATGTCATTCCAATCAATGAAATGTTGCGGTGCATTTATCTCCTCAGCCAATTTGAAACTATCAAGCATAACTAAGCTAATTCATGATTTAGTACCTAATTACTCGTTAGAAATGTAAACAATGCGGCAACCTATCACCCAACTGCTAGTGTAGGATGTGTCAGAAACTGGATTTTCTTCTCCGATGACGTAGGGATATTTATGCGAACAGTGCAGATACATTCTTTTCGTCATACACCTCATAAAATGGATGGTTTTGCCTACATTATCGACATTTGGGTTTATTTTATCCGCTACCACAATCAGTTAAGATTTTACACCGACCAGTGATTGCGATCTCGCCTGACCATGAATGGAGTATCTATTTTGTTTAGAACGTAGTTGTTGAAATGCATCTTCCTACACAGCAGCATTAGATTGACTTTGCCACGAATACCATTAACTAGACACCATGTGTGCTCTAATTTACTATTTGATTTTGACCACGCATAGTTTCGAGTACACACAGATACGCGTTCTCAGTCTGTGAGCATGTATCCTCTTCCTATCATGCGCACTATATGCGCTCATTGTCACCGTGGATGGTGGGTTGGGGATGGACTATGTTCGGTGACCTACAATAGAATAGTGGAACGTTTCGTGTAATAGCTTCATAGTGCCATAGTATCATCGTCTTGATTGTCATCATAGGCCATAGCGCACTTGTTGACATGAACATAAAAAAAAAATGTATCTGTCTCTCAGTATCTCAGATGGAGAGCCAAATGTATTGTTTAATCAGATGTGTTGTGTACACCGAGTACATAGCCATAGGAAGGAAATTTTTCATGCTCCCGTTTATATTTTTTGTCCCGTTGTGTTTGTATTTCGGTGGTATTCCCATGCTGTCTCGAAAACACGCATATATTCGATTGAATTTTTAAAGATCATTGTCCGAATTTTCAACGGTGGCGATGTTGTTTTGACAGACAGATAGAGATACGCGAGGGTTGGTTACAGAATACAGATACCGTGTTCGTTACGGATGCCGAGGAACAAATAAAATCACCAAAATACACAAAATGTGTCGAATGTGATAAGACGCTGTTCTCGCTGTGGTGTTGTGGCAGACGCACACGCGAGTTCTTGGCTTGGCTCTGGGATTCTTGAGAAATTGATAATTCGGAGGCGCGATGAAAACGCCGGATTTCATCATCATCATCATCATCGTCGCACACTGTGTTATTATTGCTGCATGGGAACACAAATATGTTCACGAGTGTGTTGGTCGGTAAATATATACTCGTCTCGGTACCTACTCTTGTACTCGATTGTAGTCGCCTAGATAAGATGTCACCAAAGTGTGGTGTCTTTGGCACAAGTGCCTACCAACAGCGTGATTAAAGCGAATGGATCGCTCTTATCGGCGCGCTGTTGTTGCTGCGCCCTTGTATCCGTGTATTTGTATCTTTTGTACGTTTCGATGTGGAATCGAGGTGGTATTTTGGTTCTTTAAAAGTTGGTTGACTTCTAGAACTGCTGTGTATTGAGTTCTTCTGGGTTTTGTATCGCATGGTGGGTGTCTTTATCTTTTGGGCCCGGCACTTGACTGCCAAGTTGGAGTGGCTTGGCTGTTGGCCGATGAGGAATTAACTTTTTTTTGTTGTTGGTGGTGCTCTGCTTATCGGGACAGACTTGATATGCGGGCAAAGACTTAACTTGGGCAAGTAATGCAAGATAGCGATATGAGCTGTGGAAACGATTTTGTTTTTATCTAATCCAGAAATTGTAAGGTGTGTGTGAAGGCGAGCATTTCGGATTGGAGACAAAGAGGCATATGTTGCCGAGAAGTTCATTGGACGCAACGATTTATTGGGAAAGAATCGTGAGTTGTTGAGTATCGGAAAGTGGAATTGATTGGTAGATTGGCGAAATGTGTCGCAAGATATGGGGCTGATTGTTTGTTTTATATCCAGACCTTGAGTAGCATGAATAAATAGAATGCAGTCGATCGGTGTGGGTCAACGATTTGACTGCACTGAATGTTGTCTAACAATGGACTGTCATGTACTTCTACCTTCACTTTGTTGATTAAGAACCAAATGGTTTGTCAAAGCTCATATATTTGACGTGTGTCACTTACGGATAAATCCCTCAGAGATTTTCCTCTCCTGCATTAACTGAGATTTTTAATTCAATGGAACAACATTCCGAGCAAGCAGGATTTACTTACTAACTGGCGCTACAGACCGAAATGAACATGGCCCTCAACCAACAAGGCTCTCCAATTAGCCCGGTCTTTGTAAACTGCCTCGAGTTGCGCACTTTCGGTTGGTTTATGTCGGTATCTCTTTAGGTGGGCCACTTCAGGCGATGTCTTCCTCTACTGCGTCCGACGTCTACGTCTGGCTGGGAATCGAAGACTCTGCGAGCTTTAGTATTGGTGTCCATTCGTTCTACATGTCCTAGCCATCATAAACGTCCAATGTGGGATTTTTTGATTAGCGGTATGTCGCTGTAGCTCATATCAAATCAAATCTTCGTATCAATAGCCCGTCAACGCAAACCTACCGAAGGTTTTTTGAAGAATTTTTCTCTGACATCGACCAGGGATTTCTTCATCCGCTTTTGATACGGTCCACGCTACAGTGCCGTAGAGCAGGTCTGGGATGATCAGGGTCTTAAGTAGGATCACCGTAGTAGTTCGAGTGAGGTCTTTACTACTGAATTGCCATCTAAGACCTAAGAAACAGCGGTGGGTAAGAGTAATTCTGCGGTTAATTTCTGACGGGATGTTGTTAGTAGTGGAGCTGAGGTAGACAAGGTCCTGTACTACCTCAAAGTTATATCTGTCAATGGTGACGTTCTGTCCAATTCGTCAATGTTGTGTGTCCTTTCGAGTTGACAGCATATACTTGGTCTTACCCTCTAAAAATCCTCGCTAAACCATTTTTGCCGCTTCCTTCTCTATACAGGCAAACGTGGCTATGACACCACATTGAGTCCGACCAATGATGTCAATATCGTCGGCGTTTGCAAGTAGTTGCACCGATTTTTGAAAGATTGTGCCTCTGGTGTTGACTCGGGAGTTTTGCACAATCCTCACAGGAATCAGATTAAAGAAGTCACATGACAGCGCATAGCCTTCCTTTTTTGGGTATCAAATGTGTCGGTGAGGTCGTTCCCGACCCTGATGGAGCAGCGAGTATTCGAGTTTTGGGCGGTATACCAAAACTAGACATGGCTCTGTATAGTTCGGCTCTATAAATGCTGTCGTATGCGGCTTTGAAATCGATGATTAGGTGTTTGGTACCGATTTGAACTTCTTGAGTTTTTTCCATGATCTGCCGAAGTGTGAAGATTGGGACAGTTGTGGAATTTCCTGGTCTATAAGTACACTTATAAGGAAGGACCGGTCAGATTTGTTGGTAGACAATTTCAGGCGTTCACTTATTACGGAAGAGTGGATCTTGGTGTTGAAAAGACGTATGCCTCTGTAGTTGGAGCAGTTCAGAAGGTCTATTTTTTATGGATCGGGCAAACGATGCTGAGTTTCTATTTTCAGGCATTTTTTCATCCGACCAGATTTGGCTTATGCCGGATGTTACTTACCAAGTCATCTTCGCCGCCTTTATGAAGCTCGGTGGGAAGGGCGTCATTTCCGATAGCCTTATTAAGCGTGAGCTTAGATATTGGTATCCTCACTTCACTTAGGTCGGGTGGTTGGTAGTTTTCGCTGCCATCGCCAATGTTGAATGGTCCATTCTGCCTGATAGCGGGAAATTGTTCGTCATCGCCGAAGTCTGCAGAAGTTTCCTTATTCATCTCGACAGTAGTCTGTTTCAGCCTTGTATCCATGGCTTCGACGTTTTCCATCTTAGTAAAGGTTAGGTGAGGTTGTAGTAGCTGCACGAAATGCGCGTGCACACTTAGACCATAGAGGTCCGTTGTGGTACCACGTGCGTCCATCGACTTCACTACATTCGTTCGCCTAATTGAACCATTTAGAGCTAACTATGTAGCGTAGGAGGTTTCTGACACTGATACTAGCCAGCTCACCTAGATTATCGAAGAAGTGAGAGAGCTGGACAAGAGCAAAGAAGGTGAGTAATACTTTCCTCCTCTTTCTCGTCCAAGCAGAAATCATTGCTAGTAGGCATATAAGACAGTGTCCTGTAAGGACAGCGATTATGGTGCTGATGTTTGACCTGTTCAGCATTGTTAAGCAGATGGAGCGTTTCTGGTTAAAGCTAGGCCAGAGTTGCTTGGATATTTGGCACGTTGTGCCGTTTATCCATCAGCAGTTTGCTTTTTTGATCGCATCCTGTTTGATCAGTAATTTACATGTAGCAAGGGGCATCCCTAGCATATCTACTGGCGGTAGAATGTAGTGGGTAGTGGCCTGTCTGGCAAGCTCATTTGCCTTGCAATTCCCTGGTATGTCTCTGTATACTGGCAACCAAAAGAGGTGAATGGTAAAATGATCCGCCATCTCGTTAAGAGACAGTCGGCTTTCGTGGGCTAATTTCTAGGTTAACGAGATTGCTTCAAGGGATTTGATTGCAGCTTGGCTGCCGTTTAAGGCGCTTATATGCTTCGTGGTGTGGTCGGTGTTTTCTGTAATGTTAAGGTGATTCAGAATCATAGTGTGTTCACCTTGATTAGGTGTTCATTGTGACGAGGCTCTCAGTCTTACAGTTACACAAGCTGCGGTCGGTTTGCTGTAGATATCTAGGGGCACTAAATGTAGGAGCATCAAGGACTTCGGAGGGGGTTGTTCTTAGAGCTCCGCTAATGCATATGCAAGCTGATATTTGAGGTAGGTTGCGGTTGGAGGCTATTTCTAAAGCCGTCTACCAGACTAAGACACCGTGCAGAAGTAAAGTGGGTCTAATGATAGATACGTAAAGCCAGAAAGAGATATGTGGTTGCATACGGTGGCTTTCTTAACGCGTTCTTGGATTTTGGCTTTCCAGTTAAGTTTGCTATCCAAAATTTGCATGATTCTGCGAACTTGAGACAGACGCCGTTAAGCTTGGGAGGGTCAATGTGCTGGACTTTGTATTTTATGCTGACAAGGACCAATTCGGTTCTTTGACGGTTCACGCTTAGTCCACATCTGGCGGTCCAATTATAGAGTACAGAGAGGCCGTTTTGTAATAGATCTCTGAGGGTATTATCACTTTGCATTCCTCTCACTCTTAGTAAAACTTCCGAACATCTTTCCTGTAGTGGGACCTCTCAATATCCTCTGTCACTCGCTTTTCTTGTTCATTTTTGTTCTGAAAACCCGGTGTTCTTCCCTTCTTCTTTACTTATAAAGCTCGTCTTCACCTGCAGCTAAACCTTGTAAGCCTTGTTCTTGGCTGCGAGCGTCTGTCGGCACTCTTCATCAAACCAAGGGTTTCTTGCTGGTGGGCGCAAGAAAGCTAGCACATCAGTTAAGGGATACGCGTTGCGCGGAAGTCTTGGCAATCTCTTGCGATTGCAGTCTTTCGACATTAAATTTTTTTTTTGCAGTATTGCAGGTTTGTTGTGGTGTGAGGGATATCCGCATTCTTACCTTGGATGCAAAATACTGGATGCGTGCCTGTTGTCTATCGTAATGTGATCAATTTGGTTGACTGTTCGTTGATTTGGAGATCGCCATGTCCCCTTATGGATATCGAGGGGAGGAAACCATGTGAAACAGAAGTCCGTTGCCAGACGTGTTGTCGGGTAGGCTATGTTTTCCGACAATACGGCTAAAGATGTCTTCCCCTAACTACATCGGTAAACGCTCATAAGCTTTGTCGAGGAGCTTGTAGAAGCAGCCTTTCGCTTTATCATCTTTTTTCTCCGACGGAGCGTGGTCACATATAGTGCTAATTTTGGCGAATTTGGCCTTGTTGGGGATTGTTACAGTGCATTCACTAATGTTTTGGAAACATTAGACTTCTTGCCTAAGTCTGACACTTATAACAAATCCGCATCCGAATAGTCGCCGCTTCTGCTCACTATAACACGGTCAGTAGCAGGTGTCACAGTTTTTCATTCTACTTTTGTACGGCCCATTCCATCGTATTTCCTGGATGGCAGAAATGTCTGCTTTCTAGCAGTTTAGGGCTTCCGCTGGTTGTTCGCCTGCACTTTTTCGTTTAGCACGATCATCAACAATAAAATCAGTCCTTTCCGAGGCTATTGGTTGTTTCGTAGTCTACTCTCGTTCTACAACATCCAACCAAACGTACGTCAAAACCTGCATTTTTGACAAATTTAAGTTTTTGAGTGTTTTTCCCAAAAACTCATTTTCTGACTGACAATTACATAGTAAGACACAAAAGCGGTTTTTGTTTAGGCCCATTAGGGTAAATAAAACTTATTACCCAAGTCGGATTCATCTGCTAAATGCTGGCTTTGATTGTGACACTATTTGCATATTAAATGCCATTTCTGCAGAATTCTGTGTACAGATTGTCTGAAATTCAAGACTGAAATGCGTATTAACATTTCATTAGAATTCCAAGTTGAAAAAAAAAGATCGAAATTCAATAACGAACACGTAATTAATACACATCCAATCAGAGAAGATAAACACACAAAAGCAAGACGTTCCAACAGCAGACATACTTCAAATCACGACCACTTAACTCGTGGTTTATAATCGCCTTAGGTTTTTGTTGTTCCTTTGATTAATTTGACAATAAATTGCATTTGCTGACTTGGTACCAAACACCGCCGGCCGCCGCCATACCCCCAGACTCATGGACATATTATCTGTCAGCTTCCTTCTAATTGAATAATCGCATCCGTAAAATTGAAATGTAAATAATTAAGAAGTAAACATGCATAGTATAACATCACCATAAGCAAATTCCCCTACACACACACACACACACACACGCATACATCTTTAAATCCTCAGCAACAGGTTAGATTTAGATACACAATCCCTTTTCCCATGGAGTTCGCCCGAGCGCTGATGATTATGCAGAAAAATTCTTTTCCATGTTTTCAGATTGAATTACTCAACACACAAAGAAAATAAAAAAAAAACTGCGACTGCATATCTGCTCGACACAAAATAAACACGGATACGAGCAGCTACTGTTCCAAAACACCCGTACCCTTGAATTTAAAGTGAAAATTAAATTTTTTCCACAAAATGTTAGATATAGATACGTGTGTAGCTTTTGGTGTATGGATAGGGATACGCCTAAGGCGCAGCAACAACATGTTTCCTGTGGCATGATGTAATATCTGTAGGTACATCTATATGGATACACACTTAACCTTTGGAAAGATTTTAATTAAATAGTCCTCGGTTAAGGCCAAGAACAGAAAGATACTTCATCTACGAATCTTTCCAAACAATGGAGGATCCCATAAAAATAGCAACACACGCTTTCTGTAAACAGGAAAAGGACCGCACTAATGCGACGCTGAATGACACTTTCTCAAAATGCATTCGAACAGATGTAGGAATATCCATAGTGGTGGATGGATGTAGTGTTGCGCCTATGTGCACTACAAACAAAAAGGAAGTAAAGGAACAACTAGGCGAGGCGAACAAATAATTATTATTGTCGCGCGTTACAATTCCCAAGTTGTCGAGGTGAAAGTTTAACAACCCCTAATGAACTTTTGTCAAATGGTTGTGTACACACCAGATACGAGAGGTGCTTACAGATTGATAGATTCCGCATAGGTTGTGTATCTGTTGGTTAAAAGAGAGATTTTCTGGGGCATGGATACATTTGAGGACGATTCGATTAGGAGGGGGTTCGTGCCAGACTTGATTGGAATCCGATTTGGGGGTAAACGTGCCGTGAAGATACGTACAAATTATAGAATTCAATAGGCGTAGGTACTGCTTCATTAAACAGTGGAAGATGTGCTTTTTGGAAACTCCTAGATCCCATAAAATTAATAGTTGAAAATTCATAAAAGCACCCCATATGTAAGGGATTAGATGCATCAAAAGCTCTTAAATAATGACACAGTCTGAGATATTTTTGGTCGACTCTTTATGCACGTTTGCTGATATTTTCCTTAAACACTTAGGTTGAACTTAAACCCTTCAGCGATACTTATTCCGAACCTAAATGGTGTCACTAAGCTTTTTATGATGAACTCAAACGTTAGGGAGAGTATCAGGAAACGGGCCTTAATCAATTTCAATGTTTGGGCTTAGATAAGCCGATCATATTGTGGTACTTTGATACTGAGATTTGCAAGAATAAAATCTATAGACTCCAGAACCCTAGGTTCTGAATACTATACAGGACCTTGGTTTCTGGAATCTAGTGTCGGTATACATGGGCCATCTAGTGGTATCATTTAAAATCATAGGTTATTTTGACACTGACAGCTGTTTGACAGTTCGTGACACTGGTATGTTAGTGGACATTGGATAACACTCATGGTCCCCGTTATCGTACGGTGCGCATAGACAAGAATGTGGCTGCTGTAGCAGAGAGTGTGAGACTCAATTCACGAACAACAACTCGCCATCGATCTCAACAGCTCAATATTTCATGCACTAGTCTGAGGAATTCGGAATATTAGCTTACGAGGTCCTATTGAATCAGCAATTGAAGGCAAACGACCTTCCGTTTCGTTATCGTTTTGCAGTTTGTGCCTTAGAGCAGCTTGAATTGTACAACGATTTTGGGCGAAAAATCATCTTTTCTGATGACAAACAAAATTTCCGCATCTGAGGCTCGGGAAACCCGCACAGAGAGTGTAAGTGTGGTGCGAATTGTGGAGTGATGGCATCATTGTATCATTTTTCTTAGATAATGAGGCTGGGCTGGGCTGAGCCATGTTAACCGACTTTTTTTTTTTTTACTGAAATTGAAGACATGAATTTGACATCCTCTGGTTCATGCAGGATGGCGCGTATGCCACACAGCCCATGCCACAATTGATTTTTTGTGCATAACATTCCTAAATCGTGTTTTCAGCCGTCATAGCCATGTCAATTGCCCGCTTTGCGCTGCGAGCTGCGATTTGAACCCTTTTGACTCTTTTTTTATGGGGAACTGTGAAGGACCGATGTTATGCCAACAATTCGAAAACGATTCAAGAACTAAAGGCCAATATCATCCAAGCAATATGTGAGCTACAGCCCGAAATCCTCAACAAGGTCTTGGAAAATTGGAGTCACAGAATGCGTTATTGCGAAGCCAGCCGAGGCACCCACTTGAACTACGTTATATTCCATAATTAATGGAAAAAAATTAATAATTCTGTTAATTTTATTGTATTTTTAAAAAGAAATTCGTGTTTGCCCACCCGTTAAAAATCTGCTTATAAAAAATTGCTACTGTGGGATATGAACCTAAAAATGGACCCCTGGCATATGAGCCTAGAAACGCCCAACTCGCACAGGGATATAAGGTGAGAAATCACGACTTTTTAATATCCAGATAGCGACACATTTAACATCTCAAAACTGACTGCAAATGTAAAAGCAGGTTCGTAGTTTGACTGTACTACACAGATTTGGTCTCGTAAATGGAAGTTTAAGCAAAACAGTGGAACGTGTAAGCCCGTGTGGAAAAAAACGAAAAAAGGAAACTAGCTTCACTTGTGTGCCTTCAAGGTCCATGGCATTTCCCCACAAACGTATTGAGTTATCTCAACTGACCCCTTAGGAGACCCTTATGTGGTTATCGAAATCTCATTTCTAAATGTCAGCCCTTTAGAGCCAAAAGGTTTGTTAGTAAGTCAACCAGCTGTTTTATATGTACACAGTTCACGACAAACCCAATAGTTCGACAAGAAGCGTTGCGGCAATTTGGAAGGGTTATGATTATTTGGTCCAGATTATAACATCTTAAGGGTCTTTCATTAAGGGCTTCCTATCTTTAAATTTAAATAAAACAAAGTGTGCGTGAGATATCATCGACATATTTTATTCATTTGAAAGGCCTATTGATGCCATTATGTATGGAATCTTACATCGTTCAAATGTCCGCTGCAGCTTTTTGGGGTGGCGGGCATCCGAAATGTCCAATTTATTATGACTGGCGCAAAAATCAGGCTGAATTTGACCGATGGCATGGCTTATTCGCATAGACCTGCGAAAGCTAGCCAAAAGGGCTCAAAACGAACGATCTCGTTGCTCAGTTCACATCACCTTCACGTGAGATGACCACGCCCTCGAATTGCTCGCAGAATATCTTATGTGGCGTGAGCTGTCACGTCGCGCCGTCCGACCTGCTGAAACCAAATGTCGTTTGTGTCCATACCATCTAGTTCAGGCGAAAAGTAGTTGAAAATCATCGACGAATAGCGATCGCCATTGACGGTGATGGCCTGGCCAATGTCTTTCTCCTAGAAATATAGTCCGATGACGTCGCCAGCCTGAAATCCCCACCAAACAGTGATTTTTTCCAGATTCATTGGACGCTTTTGGATCTCATGTGGATTGGTATCGTTCTAAATTCGACAATTTTGTTTGTTAGGTAAATAGGTATCTAGGAATGAGACTCTTCGCTAAAGATGATTTTTGAATCAAAATTATTGTCAGTTTCCAACAGCTCAAGAGCCCATTCTGCGAACCCATGGAGTTGTCTATGGTCGTTGACCTTCAGGTCCTGGGTCAACAAAATTTAGTTCGGGTGCTGGCTCAAGTCACGACTCAAAATTCGCCAAGTTGTATTCAGCGAAAGGCCGAGTTCTTGTGAGTTACGCGAAATCGACTGCCTCGGATTTCGGCAGATCTTGAGTTTCGTCGACGTAGGGCTGTTGCTTTGTCGTTTACTGATCCAGTGGATCAGAGGGACGATTATACAACGATTATGGCATTTAACATCTCTTTATGGAGGGACGATTATGGCGACCGATAAATGGGTGAAGCGCGCTAAACGTTGCCCGAAGGGAACACCCATTTTGATAAAACAAAAATGTTATCTTTTCCATGTTCTGTTGAACGCTATGTCCGTCCATGGTGATTTCGCAAAACAGACTGAATGAATGAAAGCCAGTTTGACAGATGTAGCTTCAACAATATGGCCGCTATCAAGTTTCAAAGTTCAGAAGTCCCTATTGGATGATCCTTTCAAAAAAAGAGAAGAAGGTGTAACTAGACACGCTCGTTTAGATTTAGATGAACTAAAGGGCCACTTAGTCAATATGTGCAATATAGACCTCAAACTTAGCCAGAGCCAGGCTTAAGAATTATTTGTTCCTGTTTTATGTTCAACGCTATTCTATAGCATTTGAACGTCGATGAGTTGCAAAACCCGATGAACGAGACTAGAAGTAAGTATTAAAAGTTTTCTTCCTAAACAAGATTTCTAGGTTCATGTCCAATGAATCTAGGAAAGTTTAATATAAGAAACATACACCTAAATATTTTCTAGATATGATAAAATGGCTTGATAAAGAAACGTTTTAATAACTTATTCGGCATAGAACCTCAAATAGAGATCTAAGTTCCTGGGTTCGGGTCCTGGCAATGCGCGATGCAAAAGATGGGACAGGAACCTAGGAATTGAAATTATTGATGATGAATAATAAAACCTCTACGTAAGATCCGTTTCAAAATATACAACTCCATCGAGGAAGATAATTTTCTCAGAGCAGCACTTCAGCACTTCGAACAGTTCCTCCGACTTAATTTATCGCACATGATCTCGCAACGGTATAATGCGCTAAGTCAACAGTTTTTGCCAGCTACGCGTTGAAATTCTTCAAAAGGTGTCCTACAAATTCCGAAAGGATATCTCAATAGGGCTGATTATCTTGATTCAGTGATGCGATATGGGCGATATGGGTATGAATCGACCATATCGCATCGCAAATGGATATCTCAGTACGGCTGATTATCTTGATTCAGTGATGAGATATGAGCGATTGATGCTCATATCGCCCAAAAACTTATAGAGTTGACTGTCAAAGAAGGACATTGATCATTCAGCGATAGATTTCCTTCTCTAGACCCTTCGTGACTCAAAACCCTTTTCAGTTTTTATTATTTTTATTACTTATCCACTTCTATAAGCTGTCATTTTATATATGTTTCAGTCAGCAAAGATTGCTAGAACAATTAACAAAGCTGGGCCCTTTCAATACATCATTTGTTCAAATATTGATAATTGATAAATTATTTTCCAAAATGTCCTAAAAGGTAATTTTCTTTTGGTTTTTAAAAATCAATGCCAAAAATGCAATTGATTTGCAACACAAAATACAGCAGTCCAGTCCAGGAAATTCAAAAGACGCGTTTTACTAGGAGCTGATCATGACTTAACCAGAAATGGATTTGTAGCCATTGTGGTCAGCGTTGTGTTATTTTATCATTTCAGTAACTGGATATCCCATGTAACTATTTTCTGCAACAAAATAGACTCTTTTTGGTCTTGTCCACTAAATATTTTTCTGGGACTATTGTTGGGCGCCATTTCTGCAAATTTCCATTGGTTGGACGGATTTCATTTCCTCGAGTGCTGAGGCAATTGAAATTTAACGAGTAATCCGTTCGGAAGGTATCCGTTCGGAAGAAAATTTTCTTCGATTAGCTCGAAATCGGAGAATTTTCTACAAATTAAGCCAATTGAGTTCCGATCGGAATTGACTTTTGTTTCGGAAATTGTTTCGAATGGATACCTCTATATGGGTGAATATGTTATCAGTTACTGTGAAAACCAAACCAAGAGTAGAGAGACGTCTTGGTCGGTATTGGATGTCATTTAGAAAGGTATTCGCAGATACAACAAACGATGATTCGATGATGACTTTGTGGTGTTAGTCCCTTACTTACAAGATCGTCACTTGATGTTGTCGAAATTTCCGTGACGATCTTGCAATACACCCTTACAAGATCAATTTAACTCAAGAATTAAGGCCTATCGATTATATGAAGCGTTGAAACTTCTCTGATTAGGTTCTGGAAAAGGTTGAAGTAAATCCTGAATTTTATCCAAAAGCCATCTTTAGCGATGAAGCAAATTTTTGGCTTATTTTGCGTGAAGATCTTGACCTACACCCATACAAGATCAAATTAACCCAAGAATTTAAGCCTAGCGATTATTTGAAGCGTGGAAACATCTCTGATTAGACTCTTGCAAAGGTTGAAGTAGATTCTGAATTTCATCCAAAAGCCATATTAAGCGACGAAGGTCATTTTTGGATTAAAGGCTTTGTCTATGGAAAAATATGATTTATTTGCCAGCTACAAACCCACATGTGGTATCGAAGGTATAATTGGACCTTATTTTTTCTTCTATAATGATCGCCATGTTACGATCAGTTGAGGGTCGTGCCATTTTGGAAGAATTTTTTTTGTTGGCCAGAATTGTGGGGACTTGACATTATGCGAATGAACACCATTGGATTTATTTTGGTTCATGCCAGCAATAACGTTAAAGAAGCTCATGAACATTATCCAACGGGAAGTTGTCAACGATCCGGTCGATATGTGTGGAATTGGCTGATAATAATCGATCACTGCAAACGTGCTCGCGGTGTTCATATGAACGAGATCGTTTATCATACCAAGATCTAACATGTGAAGTGTACTACATCTGCAAACTATCGGGCTTAATTGCTTGCAAGTGTTTCAATTATTCTTTGTTTTATATAAATCCAAAATGGCTATGTCTATATTTAAAAAAAAATAAACCTTCTATCGTTATTTGATTTCAGGTTACAAAATAGCTTCCTACCAAGTTGCTATCATAAAATGTTTTTGATAGCCTGGAAAACCCTTTAAATTTGTTGTTGCCCACACTCTTTGCCACCTGGATTCCAATCAACTCGGATACCTTTGCCAAAAGAAAAACGAACGCTTACAGAGTTGGTAAGCATGTTGAGTTTTTTGGTCAAAGATATGCGAGTTTGTTGAATTCCGGTAGGAGTCACCTGTAATTCATCAAGAAAAGCACAAGCTTTATAAATTCTATCTTTAAAAACTGGCGCCCAACTGAAGGCCCTTTGGAAATATTTTTAAACGTTGAATATAGCTGGGAAACATTTATATACATTTATGCTAAACAATTGCCAGCCATATATAAAGTTTAAAAATATTTTCAAAGGGCCTTCAGTTGGGCGCCAGTTTTTAAAATAAAATCGATTTTGCAATTATTTAACAAAACGGATCTGAAACAAAGTTAATTACTCCATTTGCCACCCAAACAAGTTGTACACCTTTTATTAGGTCCATAAATCACTGTCCGCTCCTACTATATAACTAGTAATGAGCTATTAACTCTCTGACTCATTGCATTAGTCAACTCTTAAATATCCATTTAAAATCCATTAAATCAAGTTTAGCACCAATTCAACATCTCGTCATCCACACCATCATCACCATAAACGGTGTTATCATCGAGAGACTACATTTCTCAAAACGAAAACTATCACAAAACCAAACAAAATCCAAAAAAAATTTGACAGATAAAATGAAAATAAAAGCATAGAATCATAACATACCATCTAACCGCAAACAGAAAGAATCCAAAAGCCTTCACCCGTGGTCCGTGCTTACCAAATTTCCATACTTTTACTTTCATTCTTCGGCATCGCGTTCTGCGCTTCCTCTTTCTTTTCCGCGCCACAATAATCCATTCGCATGGCATAATAATAAATTCCACACACAAACTAAACCAAAACCACATTTGGCAAAAAAAAAATAGTGCTAGGCCCACTTTGTTTTTCCTTTCGTTCTTGTCTAGGTATTTTTATTTCAATCCGCATACACGCACTCTCCACACAGATACGCAGATACTTTTGATTTCGTTTATCAGCTCATATCTGCGGCATCGTTGTGTCTTCTTTTCTTTTGTACCACATGTACAATGTACATCCTGTAAATGGTGTTTTCATCATCATTGGCATAGACTAGGCTAGGCATAGTTAAACCACCTCGTGTCAGCTTTGTCTCGTATCTTCTACTTGTAGATGAAGATGAAGACGTATCTTTAATAAAGAATACGAACGAAAAAAAAAACACAAAGCATGGAATCGTGCGTTGGGTATGATGGTGGTAGTGGTTTCTTGTTCTTTTTGTTGTTGGGATATTATACGGGGCTTTATTGTCGACCCACATTCCATTTATGACTGGCATTTTATTAGTTTTTTCCTCGTCTCTGTCTCTTTTCTTCTCGGCGTTGACGTTAATTCCACACTCTTTGGGAGGCTATGACATCTACTATTGTTGGATGGCTTAATCTAAGCGATATACCGGTATCTACTAACGACGCCGGTTGGGTAGATACTTTTGCTTTTATTTTTTTATATTGAAAGGGAAAACTTGAACTTTAGTTAAACGTCACACGGGTCGATGGTTCTTTTTTTTTGGTTAGGTTTGGCCAAATGCATTTGTGACGGTGTAGATACTTTTGTTGCGTTGAGATAATGGGGGAAAAAAGGCCTTCAAAATGGGCTAGAGGTTAACGGAAGGTTTATGAGACGTAAAAGATACTTTTATTTGAGGGGATACACTCGATTCATTAAAATGCAATTTGTTTGGTAGCTTGTATCTTTCGCGGGACCATGAGACGAAGATTTCTGATCAAACCGTTAATTTCATATATAGATGTTTTTTTACGATATATCAGCCGTAAAAATACGTTTCTATTATTGGTGAAGGAACTTGCAGGCTCGCATATTACGAGAGAGGTGGGCCCCTGTTGGGCGCCAATTTTGTTGCAAGTTTATTTATTTTATGGTACCATAAAGCTAGACTTTTAAAATCACACCTTTTGATTGTTTATACCAGTTATCATGATTGTTTTTACCAGCTATAATGGCAATGAAAAATGAAAATAAGTTTTTACTGGTTGTATGCTTGTATCACAAAATGTATGGGTAGGGATGGCATCCTATAGCATATAGCACTAGGCCTACTTACCTTTGTTTTCAATTTTATTGGCGAATATATAGATGTCAAACAGCACGGTGTTTGCTGAATTATATGAGGCACTGTCTCAAAACTGAGGGACAATTATTTTTTTTTTTTTTTTTCATTTTCATTTTTTATGCATCAAATGGGACAGTAAGCCTAGAACTTAGATAAGGTTTGGTTCATGGATCGGTAAAGTAAATGTCTCCAACTGTATTACTATTGTGATACAGTTCAGTTGAAGTTTTACCTTTTTGCCCTGGTTTCCACATTTTATACTTGTTTCCGAATTTCATCCTCAACCATAAATATTAAAAACAGTATGCCGGAGGTTAAAAGAAGCTGATAAGCTCAGAAACTGTGGAATCCATTTTGTTAAAGATTTGGAGGCCATAAATACGTAATAAGAGATGATCGATTATTTTCTCATATTACGCATTCACGGCTTCTAAATCGTCAACGAAATGGATTACACGGTTATTGAGCTTCAGTTTGCACAATGTAGGAATATTTAATGCCAAAGCACGCCATTGATGAAGAATGTTATTGTGTTCATGACTAAAACCCAATTGGTTTGTCTAAGCAGTATCTCTTCTTAAAAATTCTTCTCACCCAGAAAGCATTTTATGACATATCCTTTCCTGTCTCTAGCTAATAATGCTTTCCTAATTGTGGTTGACACACTTTCCACTGGCAAAATACCCGTTTCTGACACTACCTTCATGGATGACAGTACGAGATCATCATAATGACGACTGTGTTCCTTTAAACATTAAATATTTTCGAGGTGGCTCTCCCTCTCTTTCTATCTCTGCAAAGCTTTTTTTAAAAAAAACGTGTGCGCCATTGTTGGGCGCCAGTTAAACCAAAAAATGTTTTTCATATGATATCATTGGCGGATTTTAGCAGCGACTCTGTTAACTGCCATAATTGATTAAGTGCACCATGTTAAGTCACGTTGAAACCCATTAGCGTATAAGAAAGGCATTGTTGTGACGTCGTTTTGAGCATTTCTGGCTTCAGTTAACTCCTGTTACAATCAATTAATCGCAATTGTCTAGACATCGTTTTATATCAATTTTTTGTTATAACATTAGTATAATTGTTCAACACCCCAAATGAACTATATTACCATCGGGCTATGTGCCATATGCATCCACTGAAAAAACACTGGGTGAGAATAATCGTCTTACAATAAGAACGATGGACTGTCTCATTTCAACGAACAATATCTGTTAACGACATTGCAAATCATCAAAGGTGAAGAGAACATTCTGTCTTGGTCCTGCAGATAGGTACTCATAAATTAAACGTGGTTAAGCTGATTTGAATCGACATCAACGTATTTCAAATTTAGGTCCAACGAAAAAAAAAATACTCTTACGTTTATTTTGTCGAGAAAATAGGATACTCTTGTCTGAGCTATTGTTGGGAGCCAGTTAATAGTTTCATTTCGCTTTTTAAATTTTTTATTCATAACACCATGAAAGTTCGTGTGATGTACCTCTATCAAAAAAAAACTTGTTTGGGCTAATGAGTTCATTCTAGAGAAGTCACAACTCATTGTATTGTAAAAGTCCTCGTGTTGGGCGCCAATTTGCTTCAAATCATATTTCAATATCAAAATTATCAATTTGTTTGTTCAATTTACTAGTTCAAAGGTAGACACGTGCAATAATATTTCACTAGCTCTAATGGAGGCATTTCGGTTTAGACCCAGGTTCATTCTGGACTATAGCGCCACTTTATAAAGCTCAGGTGCTTAATGTGTGTGATGCTAAAAAAAAAAGGTTTTTTACATAACAAATAAAAATTTAAAATCATGCAATGTGTCAAAGCAACCCGCAAGGTAGCAGCTTGATTCGGGCATTTATTCCCTAATTTCGATAAGTTAATTGGCTCAAATAATTATGTCAGTAAGTTTGAAAAAACCAAGCAGAACCCTTGAGAACGTCAAGAAAATCTATCTTTTTGGGGTTTTATGAATGCAGAGGCTAATAAAAGGTGTAAAATATTTTAATTGTCAGAAAGTGGCCTGAAAAACTTTGGTTCAATGTCAATATTTGCTTGATAAACTATTAGTTTTGATGAACTATTAGTAGCTAATAGTATTCAAGGAGCTTACAATAGTTTTATCAGTTCGCAGGGTTGTGATTTGACTTATCTATCAAAACTGGATGATAAATTCATGTTTTCCTGTATATTATTCAAAAAGTTATTTTATAGCCTTTTCCTCGAAATGGTGGTTCTTTATAAAGAAACTCTTCTTTTTAAATCGATTTTTGTGCATGCAAAAATAATCTGACCGTTTATTCCTTTTCGTTCCACTCCATCTATTAAAATTGTCGCGGGAGCAAGGCGTTCAAATGTGGCCTCCATGAATGTTGTTCCTCTGTCATCGACTCAAAAACAAGTGCGGATTTTCCAAGACGAGATTTGCGCAATTCAAAGATTTGGTTTAGCCAAAATGTTTGGATTTGGCCTACCTAAATTTATCAGATATCCATGGCACTTCTCTGAGAACGATCTAGGAAAATGGCTACTACGTGGTCAAACCATCTTCCCATTGCCACGTTGCCATGCCAGCATCAAGCAACAGCATAGCCGATGCATACGAACGACGAAAGTTCCCTTCGCATTTACCGCCCGCTTCTGAAACGGCTACAACATTTTTTAGCTGGTACGCGTACTCTATGTAGTTCTACACCTCTTTGATATAACATAGAAAAATTATGGGAGTTGTATAATGCGCATTGGCCTTGATTCAGCGCCATCTAGTGCAGTAGGTTTATCTTCATCTAAATTTGACTTGATTTGCTTACTATTAAGAAGGTTAGAGTTCTGTTTATACATCTTACAACGCTATTGTAAAAGGTATTTTCTATTTTACTGGCTACAGCGCCATCTATTGTTTCTTTATGGTGATATACACTTAAATTGTATTTAATGTAAAAGTTATTAAAAAAAAACCATCGGCCTGGAACATAAAATGCAGCCTATACATACATGCGAGGTGAATGAGGATAATTGTGAGTGCTATGAGACTTGTTACAGCGCCATCTGGCTTAGATATCCGTTTTTTTTTCTTTTAAAGCAGAGGATTTGAAGTCATAGAAGGATTTGATTATCAGTCATAGAAGGTAAAAGTTCTGTTTGCACATTCATGCAAGAGTCAAATTTACATAATAATTCATGAGACTGACCACAGCGCCACCTAGTGTACACGTTTTTCTTGAAGCTGGCTGAAAAATGTAGATGATAAAGCATTACATGAGATTGTTTACAGCGACATCTAGCGTTGAAGTTTTTTTTTTACTTTTGGTTTGATTTTCAGTCATAGAAAGTTTGATTACTTACTTACTTACGTGGCACTACAGTCCAGGATGAACCTGGGCCTCAACCAACATGCCTCTCCAATTAGCCCGGTCCTTAGCTAACTGCCTCCAGTTGCGCACTCCAAGTTGGTTGGGGTCGGTTTCTACTTGTGCGCGCCACTTAAGGCGAGGTCTTCCTCTACTGCGTCCGACATCTGGCTGGGCATCGAAGACTCTGCGAGCCGGGGTATTGCTGTCCATTCTTTTTACATGTCCTAGCCATCTTAAACGTCCAATGCGGAGTTTTTTGACTAGGGGTATGTCACTTTACAGCTCGTATAGTTCGTGGTTGAATCTTCGTCTCCATAGCCCGTCAACACAAACGGGACCGAAGATTTTCCGAAGAATCTTTCTCTCGAATCGACCAAGGATTTCTTCATCCGCTTTTGATACGGTCCATGCTTCAGCGCCGTAAAGCAGGACTGGGATGATCAGGGTCATATATAGGATCTCCTTAGTAGTTCGAGTGAGGGCTTTACTACTAAATTGCCTTCTTAGCGCGAAGAAACAGCGATTGGAAAGAGTAATTCTTTGTTTGATTTCTGACGAGATGTTGTTGTCAGAGTTAATAGCGGAGCAGAGGTAGACAAAGTCCCGTACTACCTCAAAGTTAAATCTGTCAATGCTGACGTTCTGTCCAATTCACAATGTTGTGTGTCCTTTCGAGTTGACAGCATATACTTGGTCTTACCCTCTAAAAATCCTCGCTAAACCAATTTTGCCGCTTCCTTCTCTATACAGGCAAATGTTGCTATGACATCACGTTGAGTCCGACCAATGATGTCAATATCGTCGGCGTATGCTAGTAGTTGCACCGATTTTTGGAAAATTTTGCCTCTGGTGTTGGCTCGGGAGGTTTGCACAATCCTCTCAAGAATTATGCTAAAGAAGCCACATGACAGCGCATCGCCTTGCCTAAATCCTTTTTTGGTATCGAATGTGTCGGTGAGGTCGTTTCCTACCCTGATGGTGCATCGAGAATTCTCCATCGTCATCCTACACAAACGGACGAGTTTGGGCGGTATACCAAAACTAGACATGGCTCTGTATAGTTCGTCTCTATAAATGCTGTCATATGCGGCTTTGAAATTGATAAATAGGTGGTGGGTATCGATTTGGACTTCTTGGGTTTTTTTCCAGGATCTGCCGAAGTGTGAAAATTTGAAAGCCACACTGATAAGGTTGTTGGTAAACGGTTCCAGGCGTTCACATATTACGGCAGATAGGATTTTGTAGGCGTTGTTGAGTAGACTTATGCCTCTGTAGTTGGCGCAGTTCAGAGGGTCTCCTTTTTTGTGGATCGGGCAAACGATGCTGAGGCTCCATTCTTCAGGCATGCTTTCAACCGACCAGATTTGACTTATGAGTTGGTGGATGTTGCTTACCAAGCTTAATAAGGCCGTCATTTCCGGCGGCCCTATTAAGCTTGAGTTTAGATATTGCTATCCTCACTTCACTTAGGTCGGGTGGTTGACAGTTTTCGCTGTCGTTGCCAATATTAAATGGTTCCTTCTGCCTGACAGCGGAATGTTGTTCGTCATCACCGTTTGACAGTCTGCTGAAGTGATTCTTCCATATCCTCAGCATCGACTGTGTCTCAACTACGATATTTCCTTGTTCATCTTGACAGGATTCTGTTCGAGCCTTGTATCCTTGGCTTTGACGTTTTACACTTTGGTAAAACTTGCGAACATCGTTCCTGGAGTGGCACCTCTCTATATCCTCGATCGCGCGCTTTTCTTGCTCTGTTTTCTTCTTTCTGAAAAGCCGGACTTCTTTCCTTCTTCTTTGTCTATAGAGCTCAATGGCAGCTCTCGTCTTCACCTGCAGCTTAGCCTTGTAGGCCTCGTTCTTTGCTGCGAGCATCTGTCGGCATTCCTCATCAAACCAGGGGTTTCTTGCTGGTGGCCGCGAGAAACCTAGCACATCAGTTGCGGCTGATCTAATGGTTTGTTGGCATCGTTGCCATTGTTCTTCGACATTAGATGCTGGTTGTGTGTTGTGAATCGAGAGGTTAAGGGATACGCGCTGCACGAAGGTCTTGGCGGTCTCTGGCGACTGCAGTCTTTCGACATTAAATTTTTTCACAGTATTTCTGTTTTTTTGTGGCGTGGTGGATATCCGCATCCTTACCTTGGCTACAACAAGGTAGTGGTCCGAGTCGATGTTAGCCCCTCGGAATGTTCGGACATCCAAAATACTGGATGCGTGCCTCTTGTCTATCGCAATGTGATAAATTTGGTTGACTGTTCGTTGATCTGGAGACCGCCATGTCCCCTTATGGATATCGAGGTGAGTAAACCGTGTGCTGGCTATAGTGGCATTTCGTTCCGTAGCGAAGTCAATTAGCCTAAGTCCGTTACCAGACGTGTTGTCGTGTAGGCCATATTTTCCGACAATACTTCTAAAGATGTCTTCTCTTCCTACCTTTGCGTTTAAATCTCCCAGCACGATTTTAACTTCGTTCTTTGGTAGTCGCTCATAGGTTTTGTCAAGGAGCTCGTAGAAGCAATCCTTAGTTATATCATCTTTTTCCTCCGTCGGAGCATGAGCGCAGAACATAGACTTGCTGTAGGTTTTTCTTGCTCAGCCAAATTTTTGTATGTTAAGATACTTTAGCTAATCTCTTCCCCCGCTTATTTTTTGTTACCAAAACCGACCTCACACAGACATTCCTCACAGCATCCTATATTTCGTAAGTGAAACTTCAACGCCAATAACCTCTTTCATATTTTTTTTCTAATTCCAGACAACAACCATTGCCAACACCAACCATCAGAAGAAGGTAAGTGAACCGGCGCATACCTAAGCCACCCAAAAAAAAACCGTCATAAATCAAAATTTTACCTAAAACCATTCATAAAAGATTTTCAAAGAAGCTCCACTGACATAGCAATGAAAAAAAAAAATGCCCATCTCATTAGATACTCTATCTTATTGCGTAGCCGCTTTTTTTTTTCACCACACATGAAGAGAAAGTCTATAGACATTGAGGAAGTCTATAATATCCAAACTCAAGGATAGCCATAACTTGTGTGAAAGGTAAAAGTTAAACGCGCAGAACTTGGTGCCATTTTGAACTGCAAGTATGTATCTATTTACCTACGGCACCGCACACCGCGTCAATTCATCGCTACTGGTGAATAATTTTTTCTTCTCGCAAATCAGGCGCGCACACAAGAAAGTTAATTGTTTTCCAATAAAAAAAAAATGTCAGCATGTTTATGTTTACGTTTAGTGAGAATGAAAAACCCATGAGATTGTAATTGAAAATTGTTTTTGCGCCGCTGCTAAGGTTGTGTTAGAATATTTTCTTCGAATAATGGCAATAAATTGCACGGGCGATGCCTGAGGTTGGTTTTGCAATAATAACTTCTTGTTGAGCTTAGCTTGACGTTTGGGAATTTTCTGTTCGCAAATATACCTACAGACACCGACCGGTGGATAAGACTTTGTTATTTTGCTTTTTGGATGCTGCTTGTTGCGATAGATACACGACCTGGGGTAAAGATTGATGTAAAAAGCGATTCTATGGAAAGTGCTGGAAGTATCTATTGGTCATGGGAGGATGGAAATACGATTTTTAATTATTAAAATCGTGTTTTTGATGGATAAATTCTTTCCCAACCACTTAAAGATACGTTGGAAAACATAAACCAAGTGGCATTGAATCATTTTCTTTTTTCAAACTAGACGATATCGTAGGTTGCAGATTGAAAAGGCGTATCAAGGTTGATGTTGCGTTGGGTATTACAAATGTTAGAATGTTTTGGAAATGTATAAATTGAAGAAAAACCGTGAGATTCTGTCAACCGCATCATTTGACGGAAGGTGAAAACATGTTACGTACTAATGCTTGTTTGTGTATCTAGATAGATGTTGATTGGAAATATCGATGCAGAATTTATTGCGTTAGAGTTTGGGTTTAGAACTGAATAGATTGTTAAATTATCTGTTTGATGCTGCCATCTGAATGTCACTACGAAACAGTTTACCAAACTTCCTATCATAAAGAAGGACATTGAGACCTTTTTTTTTTTTTAAATCTAGTGCGCCTTTATAAGCTGTAGAGCGACATTGACCTGGTAACGACGACATATTCAACATAAGTTGCAAAATTTCTAGATTTCCTAAATCGAAATGTATCACTCTTTCTGATCTGGGCACAATCTATAGAGCGGTTATACGCCCTGTCGGGTGCAACAAAAACATCCTTGTTAGGATTCCAATGCGTGCGAAAAAAAACTGATAGGAGACATAGGTGAAACGAATTCATTAGTTTCACTCGAACATCGTTGAAATATACTCAACTGGTGAAAAAATTATGTGTGTGCCCTTTCTTGGTATTCATTCTGTTTTTGCTTCTAAATTGTGTCCGATAATTCAGGAAAATGATATTTTGATAGAAAATATAGATTTTGAATGAGAATGCTTGCATTTTTTTTGATTAATGGAGTATACAGATTGGAACTTTGTATGGAGAGGTACATCGGATAAATGGCCGCCACAGCTTTGCTGGCAAGTACGCACTATTTTATTGAAATTTTCTATGACCGTTTCGTATAAATGTGGGTGAATTTCATTAATACGTTGGTGGTCGATTGCATAGACCTTTCTCTTTAACAAGAACCCCCAAAAAAAAGTTCAATGGCGTTAAATCGCAAGATTTAGATTCTGATCGCAAAAATGACAGATTAAACGATTACGAAATGACTCAATTCCGTTGGCAACACAGTACTACAATGTTGCGCAAAATTTTTCTTCCAATTTCGTTTTTGAATTACTTTTTTACTACAAAAAAAAAAAAAGATTTTGAGAGATGGAAATCTTTAGTTGGACCTTTACATTGGCTGCCGCCAGTGTTGACACACATTTCTGACCATTTTGTAGTATTTTCCATGCCTGTCCGCAAGATTTTCGGTGATAACCGTTCACATTTTTGTCGAATATTCCCTTTAAGTGCTGCGATTGTCTGAGGCATGTTGGCATAAACCCGCGATTTCAAGTAGCCCTAAAGAATGAAGCCTGGGATGGTTAAATCGGGCGATCTTGCTGGCCATGCCAAATCGCCAAACGATTATCACCTAAACGCTAGTCGTCGGCGATATCGTCATCAATTTGCCTCACGTAACTCGACACCTTTGGTATCGTCAATCGTTTATTTGAGAAACTCTCAAACTGTAATAAATAGTTCTCAAACTATTTATTGGATGTCATATAAATTGTCATTAATGACATTTGAAATTTTTTAATGTGTTTGGTGCGGCACAATTTTATTAAAAAGATGGCCCAGGTTCATCATTCCGTAACTTTCAAAACGATTATCATTTTGACGATAGTGCAGGAGAATTTCTGTGTACGCACCGTGTAATTTGTATACATCCGTCCACACATACAATATAAAAATTACAAGCTACGTATCTATCAAATCTCCTACACTATCGTCAACGATAGTCGTTTTAAAAGTTACAGAATGAGTACCCAGGAAACGATTCCTTCACAATGTCCATTGTGGCACGTCCTGTGTGTGCAGTTGCAGCGTCTTGTTGAAACCACATGTTCACCAACCAATTCCGGCAGTAAGAAATCGTTTATCATGTTGCGATGTTGCGTTGGCCAGTCACAGTGACCGTATTGCCGATGGCGTCCTAAAAAAAATACGGCCCAATCACTCCTACCGCGTGAGCGCCACATTACACAGTGGCTTTGAGGGGATATAATGGCTCGTCCTGCATCACACGCGGATTTTCAGTGCCCCAGAAACGAAGTTTTAGCTTATTGACGTGACCGCTTAAGTGGAAATGAGCCTCATCGCTCATGATGATTTTCGACACAAGCTCTTTGTTAAGATTGAGGAAGGCTTGACAGTCATTCACACGCGACTGACGGTCAGCTGGCATGAACTGATGCACTTTTTGCACTTTGTACGGGGACAAGTGTAAGTCTTTCACTAAAATTCGCAGTAGGGTCCGTCTGGAGATGCCCATGATGATTTTCGACAAAAATCTTTATTGAGTTCTTTGTTGAGATTTAGGAGGCTTGACAGTAATTCACACGCGGCTGACGGTCAGCAGCCATTAACTGATGCACTGTTTGCACGGAAACATGTGTAAGTCATTCACTTAAATTCGCAGTAGAGTCCATCTGGTGATGCCCAATTGCGTAGCCCGTCATCGTCAGGTTGATGTTTCTTCGTTCTCAGCGACATTAGAAGCCATATCCGCGATTTTCTCGGCTGAAAGACCAGTCCAGTGGTGGCGGCCACGTCCTGCATGGTCTTCTACGAGTAGCTAAATCCCGTAATGTTTGCCCATTGGATTAGTAAATCGACGTCAAAATTCACGCTCCGCTAACACCGCCTACCGATTATTGATCAAAAAAGTCGACACAATTATGCCACGCTCTTGCGGGGTATGACGCTCCATGGTTTGTCTATTTGTACATTGCACCCACCTTCACAAATGTCAAATATAATTGACGTACGACGCAATTTGCAAAAATTACCACATCTTCCGATAAAGTGAGATTTTTCTTGAATTGTGGGACACCCGTTAGATACTTTTGCGAAACCACAAAAAACAGAATTAAAATATTGCTCAACAGTGAAAACGCGTTGTTCTTTCGTATAGCGCTCCATTTTTACTAACCCCGAACTGTCAGCTGTCATATTGTTATTTTTTCTTCCGTTGGCATCACAGTTCAATAAATGGCGCAAAATTCAAATTTTTCGTGAATTATGAGACACCAGTTAGATAATGATCTTACAAATCGTCCGAGTAGTATCAATTGTCAAGAATAGCTTATCTCAACTTAGCCGTTCGGAGTCGGCATAAAACAGGAGGTCCCGCCATCGTGCAAGAAGTACACACATGAATGGTTGTGAGAAAGCTAGGCCCAACAATGAAAATGCGTTGTTCTTTCGTAAAGCGCTCCATTTTTACAAACTGTCAGCTGTTTTTTAACGTTGGCAACACAGTACTATTTAATGGCGCCAAATACAAATTTTCCTTCAATTATGAGACGCCAGTTAGATACTTTTGCGAAACCACAAAAACACAAATAAAATGTTGCTTAACAATGAAAATGCGTTGTTCTTTCGTATAGCGATCCAATTTTAATAACGCCGAACTGTCAGCTGTCACATTGTTTTCTTTCCTTTCGTTGGCAAAATAGTTCTATAAATGTCACAAATTCAAATTTTTCGTGAATTATGAGACACCAGTTAGATACTTTTGCGAAACCACCAAAAACAGCAATAAAATATTGCTCAACAATGAAAATGCGTTGTTGTTTAGTAATATCCCCGAACTGTCAACATTCACATTGTTATCCTTTTTTTTCTGTTGGCAATACAGTCCTATAAGTGGTGCAAATTTTTTTGTGAATTATGAGACACCCTAAAGAAGCAAAAACAGAATACCTAGCAAGGGGCACACACCTATTTTTTTGAGTATATTTCGACAATGTTCGAGTGAAACTAATGAGTTCGCTACACCTATGTCTCCTATCACTTTTTTTTCGCACCTATTTGAATCCTGCCAAGGAGGTGCAGGGCGTGTTAACGCTTTATAGATTGTATCCAAATCAGAAAGGGTGATATATTTCTTACATCGATTTAGGAAATCTAGAAATTTCGCAGGTTTTTCTGCAACTTATGTGGATTGTGTGGTCGTTATCAGGTCAATGTCGCTCTACAGCTTATAAAGACTTAAGACACCCGCTATAAATAAAAGAGTTCTAATTTTTTCATAGGAAAAAGAGACTTTTGGCAACAATACCGAGTTGCCAGATCAAAAAAATAATCTTTCCAAATGACAAAATTTGTTTTTGACTTCCAAACCCCAAAGCTTATGTACCTTGAACGCTATTTAACTTCATCTGAAATCACAAGCCCACTATCTGCTCTTGATAATCACCAGTACATAGAACTTCAACTATGTATTTACTAAAATACATGAATATGTTGAAGTTTTTTTTATTACCAACATCTTGCTATATATGCGCGTGCCTTATCTCGTCTGGATGTTATTTTCTGTATTTCTTCGCAATAAAACTATATTCGTGGTATTTTCCTTCGCTGGTTGGTATGAGAGTTTTATTTGAATTTCGAATTTCAGTGTTATAAACTAATTTGCAATCGCATTCTCGGTGCAATATTTTTTTTTTGCATTACAACACTCATGCATGTGCCCGCATCTAACAAGACCAATATCAATGCAGCACCAGATAGAGAATTTCAAGGTTTCGGTTGGCTGTTTGCGGCGTTGTATTTCCTTCCCCCAACCGCCATGTACTGGTGGAGATACTCCACTGTACTAACTATTATGTGATTTGCTGTAATCGACTGTAATCAGAATTTCCAGTGTCAGTATTGACAACACTAAAATAACGACAATCCAGTGGATGCCTTAAAAATATACCCGACGAATGCGTGTGATGGATACTGATGTTGTTAGGCTGTCACTAAGTGTGCATCGCTGCAATGTCAAAAACACGGATGTCATTCGAACTATTATACGTGCGAATAGCAATTGTGTGCTATAGATTAAGATTAAAGCAATTACTTTGGAGTTTTTTTTTTCTACAAAATGCACTTAGATAGGAGGGTTTGCATATGTGACATCTTATGTCAGATCATGCAATATTGTGGAAGATATCTGCTAGAAATGGGTAAGTTTTTTGGGAAGTACATGTATCTCGTCAAGGGCTACTATCCACTTAAAAGTACATACATCAGATACTTAATCCAGAGTAGGTATATCTCAATTTGCATTCGTATTAAATTACCTATTTACATGTAAATTGCATATATGATGGATTGGTAACATTTTTATTATCCGTATATTATTGGTCACGATTTATACATTAAACTTTATTATCGCTTAATTATGAGTAGAGCAAGAATTAAATGGGTAATAAGAATAATTGGTTGTAGAGAGTAGCCTTTCCACTTTGATGAGATAAGGTAGTTGATTCTAAAAGTGATCTCTATCTGTCGGCATGGCAAAAAGGAGCCAAAATAAAATCAAGGTGAAAAAAAGTGTTTTCTTAAATTGAGGTAAAATGCGTTATACTCCAACAAAAATATTGTCGATAGGTTGTCTGTCTCTTCGTCTGATTGTAATAGCAAGCTGAGTCGATCTTGCCATGTAGGTATGTCCGTCATATTTGTTAGCGATTTTTAGGCCTCACATTATTAGCTACGATAATGGTATACAAGCTTCAGTGCAAGTGTAAAACTTTATAAATTCGTCCACTTTGATTTTAAAACAATACTGTTGCCTATATTTTACTATAAAGTTGTTACCCTGGTTTTCGGGATTTTGGATTTTTGGGATTTTGGGTTTACGGGATTTTGGTTTTCGGGATTGTGTCCGACTCCCCTTTTACGAACATGCAGTTCAACTACATCGTTATTTTTATTGTAAACTCTACTCATGCGACTAATAGCCTCATGCATACCATAGTTATTTTCTGGGCTAGGTATATGTAATATATTGAATCTACGCAGGTTGTAGGAACCTCCCCGAGTATTAAAGCCAATAGCACTTAAAGATCAGGAGCATCAATAATTGATAATAATTGGTGTAAGAAAACCATGTCATTGTTAAGTCTACGTTGGGACAAGGGCAACAGTTGAAGCAGTTTAATTCTGCACCTATACGGAGGCAAAGCAAATCTTATGAATTTACGTTGGACTGATTCAATTCTATTCGAATGAACTACATAGAAGGGGGTCCAAACTTGTGAGGCATACTCCAAGTAAGGGCGAACTAGACAATTATAGAGTGAAAGAGTGACATATGGGTCATTAAACTCTTTTGACCACCTTTTTATAAATCCTAACATAGAGTTGGATTTATTAACAATAACGTTAATGTGTATATTAAACTCCATTTTGGGATCAAAATATAGATCTTTAAAACTGTCAACACGACAGAAAGTGTGCCATGGAGCGCGTTTTCGTGAAAATGACATATGCTGGCACTTTGTAGGGTTCAGATTCAAACCGTTTTTAAGACACCATATGGTCAAACTTTTTAAATCGCTTTGTAGTGAAAGCGAATCGTTTAGATCTCCTACACTTTTGAAAATGTTCATATCATCAGCATATATCAACATTTTGCTATCTCGAATACAAGCTTTTACATCGTTAATTGCAAGTATAAATAAAATTGGTCCTAAATGACTTCCTTGAGGTACTCCAGATTGAGCAACAAAAGGGTTGGACTTGGACCCTCTAAATTTTACTTGGTATGTTCTCAATGAGAGATATGATTTAACCCAATTTATGAAACTTGGAGGGAATCCATACGCCTTAGGTTTAAAAATTGTGGTGTTATGTGATAACAGGTCGAATGCTTTGGAGAAGTCAGTGTATACTGGAATATTGGAACAATGATGCATAAAAGTCAATAGATTTGTTACAGTGGATCGATGTTTAACAAAGCCATGCTGTTCTTGACAGATAATGTTTCGACACAGGAATACCAATTTATCACAAATAATATGTTCAAATGACTTAGGAATGCAAGATAGTTTTGAGATAGGTCTATTTTTTTTTTTTTTAAATTCTGACCTGCCTAAGCAGTAATATACACATCGACCTAAAAGATCTATTGTGCTTGCCGGTAGATGCTTTTTAGGTTAGTAGCGCTTCTACTTTCCTAATGTAGCTGATAATACTTTCAGCCGAAGATTTCCTCAGTTTTTCGGGACTTAAAAATTCCCTGAAGAAAGATTCCCTTCTCATACCGTAAAGGGCCGGGCCTTCACATATGATATGCTCGGCTGTTTCGTCTTCTTCTAGACATAGTCTGCACTCCGGTGAGTCGACTAGACGCATTTTGTTTGGGTGATATCGCAGACCGTGATGACCAGTTAGGTAGCCTACTAAGTTTTTGATATCGTGCCTGCGAAGATTTAGTATCTTGTTGGCATCTGATTTGAAGGGCTGAATAGCTCTTTTGGCCTGTCTTAGGCCTGGGATGTTTCCCCAGTATGAAACACATCTGTTTTGTTCCCAGTTTTTTATGACTAGATTTATGGCTGATTTGGGGATTGCACAGAAAGCTTCAGGTCCAATGAAGGGGGTTTCCGAACCTTTTCTGGCTAGTTCATCAGCTTTTTCGTTACCTTCAACTCCCTTATGTCCAGGGACCCACCATAGTTTGGTTTTGTTCCTGGAACTGAGTGTTTGGAGGGAGTTGAAGCAGTGTCGTACTGATTTGGAGTCAATGATGTGTGAGCTAAGGGCTTTTATAGCTGCTTTACTGTCCGTGAATATATGGATGTTTGCGCCTTTAATACCTGAGTTGTGTATTAGGTTTGCGCATGCTTTTATGGCATGGAGCTCAGCTTGGAATACACTAGGGTTTTTTCCCATAGGTATTGAGATGTTTTTATTTGGTCCATGTATGCCAGCTCCTACCCCTGAGTCCATTTTAGAACCATCCGTATACCACTTTAGGCCGTTTAGGCAGTTTGGTGGGTTGTTGCTACACCATGCTTTTCTGGTTGTGATCTCCGTTGAGAATCTTTTGTCGAAGCATAGTGTCTTTGGTAAGCGGTCTGTAACCGCACAGATTATGTCAAGTTCTGGAAGTTCGGATAGAAGTTCAATTAGTTTAAGGTGTTCCCTAATGTTTAACTCTTCCGCTTGTGTCAAACTTGCTGAGCTGCGAATTGCCACTTTTTTATATAAATGTGGAGGGGTGTTAGTCCTATTAAGGCTTCTATAGCCGCTGTGGGACAGGTACGCATAGCTCCGGTAATGCCCAGACAGGCAAGCCGTTGTACCTTGTTTAATTTATTTATAGTTGTTTTTTGGGTGACTTTGTTCCACCATACTATTGAAGCGTATGTTATAATGGGCCTGACCATGATCGTGTAGATCCAGTGTGTGGTCTTTGGAGAGATTCCCCAGGTTTTACCATACATGCTTCGGCAAATCCAGAAAGTTTTGGTTGCTTTTTGAATTTTGTTGTTAATGTGGGAGTTCCAGCTTAGTTTTTTATCGAGGATCACTCCAAGATATTTTACGTCGTTGGAGTACTCAATGTCTGTATCATTGATTGAAATTTAGTTAAGACTTACATTTCTCCTTTTCGTAAAAGGTACGATGAAAGCCTTGCTGGGGTTTATAGAAAGACTTTATTTTTTACACCAGTCTATGACTATCTTAACGGCGTTTTGCAAACGAGTTTGGTTCTTCGTCCTTTATTATGATAACTAGGTCATCGGCGTATCCAATTATATTGAAACCTGCCTTACTAAGGTCTTGAAGTAGGTTATCGATAACCAGAGACCATAGTAGGGGTGAGATAGGTCTATAATAAGAGATATCTCCTCGCTCGCCTTTTTTTTTTTTTTAAAAAACAGGTGTTATAAATGCACTTTTTGGGAATACTCCTGTGCAAGGGAGCTTTAAAACATGTGCTTAAGGTATGGCAAAAGAGCATCTTTGCATAGCTTTACGACTACTGGTGGGATTCCATCGGGCCCCGCAGAATAGTCATTATTTAATAAAGAGATATATTTATGTATATATCGTCAAATATAACGTTGCTGAAACTAACTTGAGGACAGTCATTGAGATAACTGAAATAATGTTCGTCTAAGACAAGAGGGGTGTCAATAAATGATTTACTGAAATTCTCTGCGAATAAGTTAGATAAAATTAGAGAGTTCGATGTTTTTGAATTATTATAAGAGAAGTTGGCTGGATATCCATCCGTTTTTCTCTTCGAATTGACAAAGCCCCAAAAGCGTTTAGGGTCATTTTTAAGAGCGTTCTCCATATTGGCTATATAGCCATTATATAAACTACTTGACATCGTAGAGAATTCATTAAAATATTTCAGGTACTTATCATAGTCGTAATGATTCTGGCTTTTTACAAAATTATCCCAGGTCCGGTTACGTCTATTTCGAAGAGATTTAAGCTCTTTCCTGTACCAAGGATGCTGGGTTTGAGCATTTTTTGAATATTTGACTGGGATTGTTCTATCCATGCAATATTTTATAAAAAAATAAAATTTTTTAACAGCTTCTTCTAAATTGGAGAAGCTGTCAATATTCACATTCGAAAGAATAATTTCTTCGGATAGCCTTTGAAAATTTGCTTTCCGAAAGTCAAAAGAGTACGAACGATCGTACGAATCAACGTTTTCGTACAGATGTCCGCCTATGTCAATGAAAATATCGAATGGAGGATGATTTTTTTCTATGTTAGTAATGCTGGTACTAGATTTTAATACTGCAGTACTAACAGAGTCAGAAGAAATTTAAAGATCCATTCTTGACATTCCGTTTTTAAAGATAATCCCTTTCAAATGTTGGCCGCAACTATGGCGTATCTCTTCCATGTGGACGTTCCAATTTTCGATGACGCTTTCGAGAATATTCGTCGGCATTTCGCGAAAAATACGGGTATTGTTGGCCTCCAATGCTTCATTTGTAGCTGGCTTATGAACACCTTTACGAAACCTTACAGGAAAAAGTCGAACGTTGTGATATCGCATGATTTTGCTGGCCAATTCAAAATTAAATGTTCACCGAAGCGGTATCTCAATATGTCCATTGTTGTAACCAAATGTTGGCCAGATTTCGGGCTTTAATTTCAGGCAGAAAGTAGTCCGTTATCATGGCGCGATAACGAAAATTTGCAGTAACGTTGGTGCCACCTTCATTTTTGAAGAAATACGGATCGTTGATTGCACCGGCCCATAGTGCGGTATTTTGGTCTAAAACCTGGACAAAGATATTTGGGCACATTTTTCTCATCAAAAAGGTACCAAATGTTATTTGGGAGGATAACTTTTTGGTCACATCCTGCATAGTTTTTGCTATATCAACGGACACACTCTTTCCAAGTTCCACTGTTTTTCGAGGCTTTGTTGGGTTATTCCGCGAATCCTTTCCTCGGGCTGCCTTTAGCCCTCCCGTATGCCAAAAGGTAGTGTTATTTCTTCGCTAAGCCATACTATTGCAGTGTTGCCATCGGCGTTTATTTTATATATAGGTTTGATCGCCCTGATAATGTTGTGAAGTTCATCTTCTTTCTCTGGGGGACACTTTGTTATATCCACACATTTTTTCGCCAAAACTTCAAGTTTTCCGTCATGAAGTCTTTGTGAGCTTCCTTTTACCAACTCATAGAGCAGTTTTTTGGTCAGGTACAACGCGAAATCAGACTCATCTGGAATAATATAAAAATGTATTAGTTAGGGTCGCCTTAAAGGAGGTATTTTCGAAGGCTTTGTTTTTTCTTAATTGAAAACTTCTGAATGGTTTTGAAAACTTAGATTTATTTATATACCCAGGAGTTAAATTAGTGCTCATATATTTAAAAATCCTAATTTGGCCACGTTTTAGGTGAAACTACCACACTGTGCGGTCCATAAACTAAACCACAAGGTTGTTTTGATTGGATGTAGCCCCAGCTCTAGAACCTCTTCCGGTCGTTCTTCAGCCCATGTACGGCAATTTTCTTATTGATGTATCCATTGACCCATACGTGAGGTTAGGTTAGAGTGGTTGCCAGCGTTAGACCATTTTGGTTCATTGTGATACCACCTGGATCTTGTCCAATCTCCTTACTATCCGTGGGTAAACCATACTGAGCTTTTGATGAAGCGGAGGAGGCTTTTCACTTCCGCTTTTGCCAAATCAATAAGATTTTGAAAACAGTAAGCACCAAGATGTAGCTTCCTTTTGTTTGATAGGGCCGGGCAGTTACAAAGGAGATGAAGTATTGTTTCCTCCTCCTCCTCGTCCATGCAACTCCTACAGAAGTCCTATTAAGCAGTGTCCCGTGATGGCACCTATGGTATCGCAAATATGCTGTCTATCAAGCGAAATCAGTCCCTTTGATCTTCTCAAATCTAGCTTTGGCCAAATTTGTTTGGTTGTTTGACACGTCGTGCCAAGACTCCATCTAGGATTTGATTTGCTGTTAGCATGTTGCGCTAAAAATCGTTTGCATGTAGCGATAGGAATACCTAGTGCACCCGTGTCGGGTACAACTGGTAATTTGGTTCCATTTCTGGCGAGTTCACCAGCCTTACAGTTTCCTGGAATGTCACTATGCCCAGGCACCCATCATAGGTGCATTTTAAAATGCGTTGACATCTCCTGCAGAGATGATCGGCAATCTAGGGCCGTCGTTGAATTTGTTGATACCGATTCCAGGGATTTGATGGCCTTGGCTGTCCGAGAAAATGCTAATATCCCCAATAACAATGACCAGGAAGACGGGAATATAGGCCGAGATTCAGCCTGTCGGAGAAGACACCAGCACCCATTCCGTCATTTGTTTTGGAGCCATCGGTATAAAAGTGATCAATGGTGATGTCCAATTGTCGATGTTTTGTGTCCTTTCAAGTTGACAGCATATACTTGGCCTTACCCTCTAAAAACCCTTGCTAAATCATTTTTGCCGCTGCTTTCTCTATACTAGCAAACGTGGCTATGACATCACGTTGAGTCTGACCAATCAATATCGTCGGCGTGTACTAGTAGTTGCACCGATTTATTGAGGATTGTGCCTCTGTTGTTGGCCCGGGAGTTTTACTCAATCCACTCAAGAATGAGATCAAAGAAGTCACATGACAGGGCATCGCCTTGTCTAAATTCTTTTTGGGTATCGAATGTGTCAGTGAGGTCGTTTCCGACCCTGATGGACCAGCGAGATTTCTCGATTGTTATCCTGCACAGACGGACGAGCTTGGGCGGTATACCAAAACTAGACATGACTCTGTATAGTTCGTCTCTATAAAATCTGTCGTATGCGGCTTTGAAATCGATAAATAGGTGGTGGATATCGATTTGGACTTCTTGGGTTTTTTCCAGGATCTGCCAAAGTGTGAAGATTTGATCAGATGTGGACTTTCCTGGCCTAAAACCACACAGATAAGGGCCGATCAGGTTGTTGGTAAACGGGTTTAGGTGTTCCCATATTACGGCAGATATGATCTTGTAGGCGATATTGAGGAGAATTATGCTTCTGTTGTTGGAGCAGTTCAGAATGTCTCCTTTCTTGTGGATCAGGCAAACGATGCTGAGGTTCCATTCTACAGGCATACTTTCATCCGACCAAATTTGACTTATGAGTTGGTGAATGTTACATACCAAGTCATCTCCGCCGGATTTATAAAGCTCGGCGAGAAGGCCGTCATTTCCGGCAGCCTTGTTAAGCTTAAGTTTGAATGTTGCTATCCTCACTTAGGTTGGCTGGTTGGTAGTTTTCGCTGTCATCGCCGATATTAAATGGTTCGTTCTGCCTGACTGTGGGAGATTGTTCGTTATCGCCGTTTAACAGTCTGCAGATGTGATTCTAAAACGATCATTTCTTGTTCATCTCGACAGGATTCCGTTCGCGCCTTGTATCCCTGGCTTTGACATTTTGCACATTGGTAAATCTTGGGGACATCATTTTTTAGAGTGGCACCTTTCTATATCCTCGGTCACGCGCTTTTCTTGCTCTTTTTTCTTCTTTCTGAAAACCCGGTGTTGTTCCCTTATTCTTTGCAGATAGAGCTCAATGGCAGCTCTCGTCTTCTCCTGCAGCTTAGCCTTGTAGGCCTTGTTCTTGGCTGCGAGCATCTGTCGGCATTCTTTTTCAAACCAAGGGTTTCTAGTGGGCGCGAGAATGCGTGCGAGGATTCGTGCCTCTTGTCTATCTCAATGTGATCCATTTGGTTGAATTTTCTTTGATCTGGAGACCGCCATGTCCCCTTATGCATATCGAGGTGAAGAACCCTGTGCTGGATATAGTGGCATTTCGTTCCTTAGCGAAGTCAATTAGCCTAAGTCCGTTACCAGGCATATTGTCGTGTAGGCTGCGTTTTCCGACAATACCACTAAAGATGTATTCTCTTCCTAACTTTGAGTTAAAATCTCCCAGGTAGTCTATCATAAGTTTTGTGAAGGAGCTCATAGAAGCAGTCTTTCGTCTTTTTCCTCCGTCGGAGCGTCAGCGCATATAAGGCTTATGTTGGGCAATTTGGCCTTGTTGTGGATGGTACAACGCGTTCGCTAATGTCTTGAAGTCATAAGATTTCTTGTCTAAGTCTGGCACTTATAACAAATCCTCATCCAAAAAGTCGCTATTTCTGCTCACTATAACACGGTACGTGGTAGATGTGACCGTTTTTGACCCTCGTTTTGTCTGGTATCTCCCATCGTATTTCCGAGTTGGCAGTAATGTCTGCTTTAAAGAAGCTTATTACTTCCGCTAGTTGTTTGTCTACACCTCTCCTGTTTAATGTTCTCAAATTCCAGGTGCAGATACGAACGTCGTTTCGTATTTTTCGTTGTCAACAACAATATCAGTCCTTTCCGAGGCTTTTCGTTGCTTCGTAAGAATATTTATTTTTCGTGAGTGGTCCTGGATGGTCATTTCCAATTTATTCGATTCCCCTGAGACACCTGGCCATCTGTATCCACTTTGCCCTTGGTCAGCTTGGGGTCGACTTATTAATTTGAATTTTTAAACTACCATTCCACAGAAAAATAAATCGAAATCTGTCAAATTCATGTGTGTACCCACATCCTCGCAAATTTCAATCGGAAATGACACCACACAAATACCAAATCCAATTACCCTCCCCAAGCGAATGTATCTCAACTCTGTATGGACTTGTCGAGATAATAAATATATTCCAACTTCTAATTGCAAAAACCTGACCATAAAACATCGCTCCGCGCACTAGCCCAAGTACCCAACCCATATATCTTTTGGTTCTGGGAAATCGCAATTATTCGAATAGCATCCCATCTAAGCTGCCATGATTCACACATCCGGAGTGCTTCTGTGAAATTGTTTCTTGTTCGCATATCTTTTGTGAATATTTCCGTGCAAGTGCAGTGCGATTTCACTGGAAAGACATGGATTTATACGGCCTAATCATTTTCATGTTCCTTCCTGTTTTTGTGCACACCCTCTGATTAAAAAAAAATTTATTCAAAACACCCTCACATCCATTCTATCTATTGCCAGTGCTACCATCAACACATGTCGTGTTAGCCTGCAGATAAACCTGAGGACACCACATCACATCATCAATTAAAAAGTAATTAAACGATCGTTTTAAACTTCATTACCTAAAATCTTTTAATTCACCCATTCATATGGGATATGGGTATCTATAGATACATGCACCTTGTATCTCTTCATTGGAATGAGCAAAACAAGAAGAAGACAAACAACAAAGCAAACAAAACTAATTGCACTATACAATCGTGTGTATCTTCTTATGTATACTTGCATGTATATCTCTCATTTGTTATTACATTCGCTTGCATTTATTATTGAAACGAGTATATTTTCTTACTTTGACCTTGAACTTGATATTAGACAGGTAAATAAGCTCTCCAGCACACCGTCGCGAGTCGAGAAGTTACCTACATTCGCCTTCATATGAAAACAGAAAAAAAAGATACATCTCGCTGTGCACAGATATAGTCTCGTAACACAACTTCGTCATCAAGACTGTGTGGTAGAGGTACCACCAGCCACCGACCGTCAAATACAAAACCCCGACTGTTCTGTGCCAGCTTGTTGGGTTGGCGGGGCTAAAAAGGGGCGTGGGCACAGTGCAGAGGGGACGTCGTTGTCACTGCACTCACTTGATAGATGCAAGCGCAGGTGAATAATGATCTTCGACAGTACCACAGAAAGATGGTAATTTCCATAAAAAAAAGTATCTATGTCTCGAACTTGGACTCCAGATGAAATATACTATACACGCGCGCTTTAAGATACTTGTTGTTGTTGTTGGTTACCTTCCTAGATTCACGTTGTATAATTATTTTACTCAACCGATGCATGTTTGCAGACCAAAGGTACGAAAATTCAGCAGAAAAATTATACAGATCACCAGAGTGGTGTTGGAAATTTGACGTCATATCTGTCGGTAGATGTAGATTGTAGATACACGACTCTTGAGGATTTCTATATGCATTTTTTCACATGAGATGCTGCGAATTGTGTTCATTTAATTAATGTGAAGTGAAAAATTAAACTTTTTTCATCGTCATCATCATTATCATCGCAACGGTAGCAAAGCGTCAGAGTGAATATTATCCCATTGGCCTTGGTTTATGAATTTTTTTTTCGTTCGTTTTTTCATTGAACTTCAGTCAATGGTAGATATAATTTAATTATGATGATCGTCGTTGTTGTGGTTGTCATCGCCGTCAACAGCATCAGCATAGAGTTTTTGCGGTTAAGTTTAGCATGGTTGCGGCAGCGGGGGCGGTATGGATGGTGGCTATTTTCTAATTTACCTAACGTGTATTTTGTGAATTTAATGGGCGGGACGATACTAAATTTGTATCTAAAAAAAAATGCTGCGATGCACTTGAAACCAAAACACAAATAGCAACAACAAATATCTCTGAAATTCTACACAATGTTATGGGCAATTTGCAACGCTGATTAATTGGGAAAACTTTAGATTATTAAATTCATTTATTTGTTTATGAAGTTTTTGTTGTTGTTACCATAAAACAATTGTTGAAGATTCTTACGAAGGGTGCTGTGGGAGATATCTTGTCACACAAGCTCTGTGTTGCCTTTTTGAAAGTAGTCGCGAAAATTTATATGCAACCAACAAATTTAGAGGGTGTAGATATTTTTTATTTCCTAGTGAAAAACTTCATTTTTTCGAAGTTTATGTAATACTGAAGAAATTTTAACTATCTGAATCAATGTTCTGACTAAATTTTGCAAGCTAAGGTAACAGTCACTCTGCACAAGTATCTGTGCTACATTACTTCTTATGAGTGATACTAATGTGAACCAATCCACAGATTTTCACGAATTCAAAGGGGCTATAGATGTTTTTACTACCCACATCTGCCAGATTGTCAAAGTATTAGGCCCTTTATTGCCCTTCATTGCTGACAATGACTTACTGTTGAACCTGTCTGGGCAAGTAGGAGAAGCTGAGCATACCCCGACTTTATCTGTTAAACTTTGATACAAGATCACTTGCTAGATCGACACAAATCCATTGAAACCACAACAAGAAAGCTTCAACTTGGTACATCATCACCGGTATGATCGGTAGTAATTGCAAGAAATTTTTGGAACAAGATCAGACACCAGATTGATACCGAATTCATTCCGGACCATAAGGAAATTTCGATTCAAGATCAATAGAAATCCATTGATATCATTGCAAAATCGGTTTATCCCTCAGAACTTTAAGGCGATGCATGATCAGCGCGAAGATCAGAAGTAATTGCCACAAATTCGGATGGTCTTCAAAACTTGACACCAAATCGATACTTAATTAGCAAATAGTGATAGACAATCGTCGACAAGATCGGCAGCAATCGATAGAATACCAAAAACCTTTTAAAAATAATAATCAACATGAAGTTAGAGATCAGATGCCAGACCGATCACAACTGAACCCTAGAAGACATAAAAATTGATTCAAGATCCTACCAAATGATATGAAATTCTCTGGTCCCAATAGTTCAAATCCACTGAAATCATTACAGCAAACTTCAATTTGGTGTATGATCACCAGTAAGATCGGCAGTAACTGCAAACAAATTCCATGTTATAGAAGATCGGATACCAAATTGTTCCCAAATTCACATGAAATTTTATGACAATCATTGGCACACTAGTATTATAGAGAAAAGATACATTTCAGGACTACGACGAAATTCTGAAACAAGATATCAGTAGTCATCCAACAAAAAAATCATTTATCTGTCCAAATTTCAAGGTGATGCATTATCATTGGAAATATCATAAATAAATCCTGGAAATTCGCTTGATCTACAAAACTTAAAACTGAACGAGTAGTGATATATGATCGGCGGTATGATCGGCAGCATTCGAGAGAACACCGATAGGCTTTCAAAAAGAATAATCAAAATGAAGGTAGAGGTCAGATACCGGATTGATTACAACTGAAGCCTTGATACAAATCCACTGAAATCATTACAGAGAACAATTCAGAGCTTGATCAATGGTAAGATCGGCAGTAATTGCAAACAATTTCATATAAGAAGATCCCAAATTCACTTTAAATTTTATGACAATCATGGCACACTAATTTTAAACGAGAAGAGAGAAAATTCCGGACCATAAGGAAATTCTGAATCAAGATCGGTAGACATCTATAAAAAAAAACGTTTATCTGTCAAAACTTCAACGTGATGCATGATCAGTGGAAAAATAATAAGTAATTGCTAGAAAATCGCTTGATCTACCAAACTTAAAACTAAACAAGTAGTGATACATGATCGGCGGTAAGATCGGCAAGACTCGAGAGAACTCCTATGGCGACGAAAATAAAAAAAAATTAAGACATAAAGTCAGATGTCTGGTCGATCACAACTGCAGCCTAGACAATGTAAATATTAATTCACTTTCCTTTGCTTGATTTACAGAGCCCCACTTAAGATCTGTAAGATCGGCAGTTCCTCAACGAAATTTGCATTCGACAGGAATAAACAAAAAAAAATGTAAAACTTCAGATTTCAGATCGATTCCAAGATCACTAAAAAAGTTATGAGTATTTATGAACCAAAAATCCGATAGATCTTTTGAGTTCTAAGCCCCAAAACGATCGAATACCAAAATATAAAAATACCCTTTGATTATAAAAATTAAATGAAGACCAGAAAATGGACAGGTATGGTTGAAGATCAGTTTCAATGAGGTATGGTAAACCTTGGTAAATGAATGCTACAAAACGATCATAAGCAATGTAGATAAAAGAAATGCATTCACAGCTGTTGCATATGCTTGATCTTGATAATTTTTAAGTTACTTAAAATTATTAAATAGAAGAAACCCTACAAATTGGGCCACAAGATTGTTTGCTAATCGCTTGTAAATGTAGTTAAGATCGGGTACAAGATCTGTTGAAAAATACGTAAAAAGATTTGACATCTTTATAACACTGTTAAAAATTGATGATCCCATTTAAGATGTCATCGTCTTTTACACCAAAAAAATCAATTTTAGTGATATATTCTGCAAGATCGATCTCGAAGATACAAATTCTTCGGTCGCAGTAAGACCAGTAAATCATGATTACCATTCTGTTATAATCAGATGATCCAAATAGCTACAAAAATGCAAAAGATGAAATGAAGTTGAGTCAAAATTCTATATATGAATTGGGCCACAAGATCGCTTGCAAATGGGGTTAACATCGGGTACAAGATCGGTTGAAAAATAAGTACAAAAACTTGCCATAGCTATCAAACTGTTCAAAATTAATGATCCCATTTAAGATGTCCGCTTGTTTTATACCAAAAATTGTAATTATATATCACTATATACTGCAAGATCGATCTCGTATATTGCCAGGAATTTATAAGGTCGTCGGTTGCTGTAAGATCAATAAAACATGATTACCATTCTATTATAATCAGATGATCCAAACAGCTACAACGATGCCATAAAATGCTGATCCCAAAATTCAATGTAAATCATGTGTATAGATCGTTTTGTCAAACATCGCGATCAGTCAATGCGTAACTATGCCGAAGCAAATTAATATTGATCGATCGTTAATACAAGCTGATCCTTCAGGATTATCGGTTGAATATTGTATCATAATGGTCTAAATACAAACGACAAAAAGATCATCGATCTTGTCATATTCATCCACTTATTTTTATTTGTATGATAGTACAGCTTTCATGCATATAGCAGTTGGCTTTAACTTAACGCGATATGATCATTGTTTTCTACTAGATATATGTTGATTTTATATAAAACATCCGTTGATATTCTCAGCAGCACTATGTGTACCTGAAAAATATCTGTAAGTCAAGGGATTGTCAAAAATCTTCGAAAATCTTGGGACCAGAATGTCATGTCATAGAGTAGAGATCATGTCTCAGATCACACGTGTATCGGAAAAAATCCCGAAGATCACTGGTATGGCAAAAATCTTTGAACATCATGGGAACGGAATGTCATATCATAGAGTAGCTATCATGTTTCAGATCACACTTGTATCTGATAAATATACGTAGATCACTGGTTCGGCATAAATCTTGGAATATCTTGGGACTGGAATGTTATGTCATAGGGTAGCAATCATGTTTCAGATCACACATGTGATCACTGGTTTGTCAAAAATCTTCGAACATCTTGGTACCAGAATGTCATTCATAGAGTAGCGATCTTGTTTCAGATCATATGTTGTGAATATCAGTTCGGTTTGTGTATCCAGAACATTCAATGAAACAACAAAGTTCCACAAAAGTATCTACATCACCAAACTATCATAAAATATAAAAAAAATCTTTACCATGATCACTTAACAGTGGAACCCCACAAGAGACCAAAATCGCACCGCAACTATTCTCAATCACAAATACGGTTAATTTAGATCTAAAAAAAACCTCCTAACACTCAAATCGATCACACCCAAAACAGTCATTTGCACACACGTTGCTTTTCAACTTTTCAACCTCCACCTTGTTTGCAATTAATCGATCCACATCTTGACGGCATGATCAATCCGAGTATCTTATTGATCTCACCTTAGAAAAACACATATCTATACGATGCGCATCGATTACGGATTGCATCTGTTTTGTGCTTATTTTTGTAATTTTCCTCGGAAAAGCATCTTTTCAGTTCTGTTCGCCAAGCTGCTAATTAAAACAACAACCACTTGCCACTCAAGTGTCACTCTGGATTGGTTTCAATTAAACGCAGAGCAAGCGAGATGCAACCATCTGGTATGGTTTGTATAAAATGTGAGTGCATCTTTAGTGTGTGACTAGGTCAAACTATTGGATACCGCATACATGAGTCGTTGCGGCGTGCTAATCGCTTTTCAACATTAATAACCCACTCCAGTCAGTTGTCCGACGTCCAGTCAATGGCGGTAATTTAGTTACTTGGCTCTTGTCATTATCCAACTTTAACAAGTATCTGCGACTGAGAAGATGCTGTTTAGGGTGAGGTAAAGTCCACAATGACTAGGAGTGGACTTTCAACTTGCAATAAAACAATATTTTATGCAAATCTGCGGAGCTATGCAATTCTTCAAGATCATCGCAGCGATAGCATCTGAAAACAAGCCCCAGCTCAACCAAGCCGAGGCTTGTGCGAGTCAGTTGATGTTTAATTAAATTATTAATTAAAGCGCGAATACTGTGGTTAATTTATTGAAAAACAATCTACAGGTACGAGAATGCCAGTGCCACGATAAGCAGATACCCCCACCGGTGTATAGAGTGCGCTGTTGAGATTCCTCAAAAGTATGCGAGGGATAGTTTGGATGACGCACTGTAAAGGTATCCCTCGGCGAGCAAGTGAGAATTAAATTGAAATTAGAGTCACAAACCCAGTGAAGACCAGGGAGCTGATTTATTTTTCCATATCAAGTGGATTGCTTGTTTTTTATTCACAGAGCTATATGGACGATGCTGGAGCTCGAGCTTGTCCATGCGGGAGGAAGTGATGGTGTAGAGCTTGTGGTTATGATGTCGCATTGTTGTATAATTTCTATTGAATTTGCATTATTATTCAATGCTATGCTATACGCATTAGGGTGGTGAGGCCTTAAGAACTCTACCAGCTCAAGCTCCAGACGGTGGATGCATTATTAGTCGTCGCCATTTACGTCGTCTTCTTTGGTTGTGTCAAAGTGAACGTTTCATGCGAATTGTTACTTAGCTTGGTCTATGGTTAATGGGAGGATGGAATATACGAGACTGCAGGAATTATGAATTAATCAGTAAATATTGCCAATAAATAATTAATCAATCGGAAAATGAAGCTTAAGTGGCCGTATATCTAGGCGGTATCGGGGCTGTCGATTCAAGGAAGAGGAATGTGAACATAGTCTAGACTGACGAATCGATTGGTAGATTTGATTGTTCATAGCGGCATCTCAGTAGTATTTGCATATAAATGTTGCAACTTTAACCCTGACTGGATCACGATATGGTAACCATTGTGTAGAAGATTTTCTATGCAAAATGAGGAGTCTGTACAGTATCTACATCCATTGCAGAATCTGCGATCTATAGCAAAGAAAGAACCTGAATCGAAGAATGGTGATTGATCTTACATTGATCATGAAACAGTTTTTAAGTTAATTCAACATCGAAAAAATATACCAGATACTCCAAGATCAGTTGTTTATGCAGTGAATTTTCGTCATTTTTTAATCTTCATTGATCAAGATCACATCATAATCAGTTCATCTGAAACCACTGTCAAGTCATAAAATGGGTCTTGAAAGATGTCCCTAAAGCCGCCTGCAATATGAAAGTCTCCTCGATTAGCGGAATGTCTCAGTTCGAGCATATGATCGTACCTGAACCAAAAAAATCATCAAAATGACGTCAACCGATCGTTTTTTCTTACTCGATTAGAATTCAAGACATCGGTAGAATAACAGATTGTTGACAACAATAAACGATCAATTAGCCTGAACAGGCATCCACGTTTTGAAGATCCGCGTGAATTACAATTTTTCAAAAAGATTAGTGTTGTCGGGACCATTAATAAACTGATTTGGCGAACAGCTTCGAAAAAAAGTCTGCAAATTAATTTTGTATCTGTTGATCGTCGCTAAGATATTGGGGCCAAAATGTCCTATCAGAGTTGGAACTTTTAAAGATTCACGTGGATCAATTTGTTAAATAAACGTAATGATCAACTGATCCTCTTTAGACATGTCGGGACCATCTAAACTGGTTGTTCGCCACAACTTTGAAAAAAAAGTCGAAGCAAATTTATTTTGTATCTGCTTGTCGTCGCTAAGATTTTAGGACCAGACTGTCATATCAAAGTTTGGATCATGTTTTGAACATCATTATCTGGATGAAAGGTTTTGAAGATCAGCGTGGATTAAATATTTTTCAAAAATGAAGTGATCAACTGATCCTCTTTGTCGGGACCATCTATAAACTGGTTTGGCGAACAGCTTCGTAAAATAGTCTGCAAAATCTATTTTGTATCTGCTGATTGCTGCTAAGATATTGGGACCAAAATGTCATATCAGAGTTGGAACTTTTGAAGATCAACTGATCCTCTTTAGACATGTCGGGACCATCTAAACTGGTTTGACGAACAACTTCGAAAAAAAGTCGAAGCTAAGACATTGGAAATCATTGTCTGGATGCAATGTTTTGAAGATTTGCGTGGATTGAAATTTTTCAAAAATGAAGTGATCAACTGCTCCTCTTTGTCGAGACCATATATAAACTGGTTTGGGGAACAGCTTCGAAAAATAGTCTGCGAAATCTATTTTGTATCTGCTGATCGTCGCTAAGATTTTGGGACCATACTGTCATATCAAAGTTTCGATCATGATTTGAACATCATTATCTGGATGAAAGGTTTCGAAGATCAGCGTGGATTAAATATTTTTCACAAATGATCAACTGATCCTCTTTATATATGTCAGATCCATCTATGACGAAGGACTTCAAAAAATATTTTAAGCATATTCAATGTTCAATTGCTGATCGTCATATGTTGGAAGATCCTTATCCATTTGCAATTTTGTTTATTTGATATTTTATCTACTGAGAAGGACTTTCCATTGAATCAACTGAAAGTTGTAATGCAAACCAACCTTCTGAACTAAATATCAGTTGATCTAAAAGTGATCCAGGATTGTATCTATGATTGTTCAAGAGAACATTAATAGCAAAGATATGAATGACTAGAGTAAAACTGTTTATTTCCGAATGTACACGGTGATAATACTTCTCGTAAGAAATTGACATCCCCGACTTTGTATCCTGAGTTTGAATCTTCACAATTTAAGAGACTCTCCGTAGTACACTTGTCAAGTCAGTTGGTTGGATATCTACAAGTTCATTCGAGTTTCTTGGTCCTTAAGAAGATGCTTACTTACGATCAGTCGATCGAAAACTTTCCAAAATTTTAATATTGTTCGACTGTAAGTGGGTAAGGCATATATAGTCCAGAATTGATAAATTCTTTTTAAATCTTCCCGTCGCTCTATCAACTAATTTATGTGCTACAGTTCAACCTAACAATGTGATTATGGATTTAAAGTGATCTACAAATAGATCAAGACGAAGAAGCTATTTCAGATATTTCTATCTTCAGGTAGAGTTGTAGGCTTATGTTCATCGGTTCATTCAGATAATATTTTTAGAGATATTAGCTGATCTCTGAAAGGAGAAATGGAACTATTTTAGCTGGTCTCCGAACGGATCAATGGAACTATTTTATCTGATCTCCAAAATGATCAATAGAACTATTTTATCTGATCTCGAAAATGATCAATAGAACTATTTTAGCTGATCTTCGAAAGGATCAATGAAACTATTTTAGACGATCTCCTAAATGATCAATAGAACTATTTTAAACCTCTAGAACGCCAGAAAGATATAGTCTCAACAATTAATCTATATTCTGTTCTGGACACGTATTCTAACTTCTTTTTTTAGACCTGTTGGTGATCATAAAATAGTTTGACATATACTGATCTCTAGGATTTGTCCAAAAGTGATCTACAATTTAAAAGATCATCTATGTCAGCGAAATTAAAGAAAAAAACTGAACGTGATCGATTTTATTTTGAATTTCGAGAGTGATCGATAGAATTAATCCTAGTCCATTTAAATATTTACATCATCAAAAAAGGGAGTCCAATCGGGTAATATTAAAATCGATCATCATTGCGACAGATATAAGTCATTTGTTGTATATACGACTGTGAGAAACAGCGTAGGAATATGAAGTTTAAGTTGAAAAACCGAAACGATGCGATTGCGATTTAATGATCGTCCCTAGTGTTTCATGAACTAACAATTTTCAAAATGACGTTGATCAACCTTTTTTAAGCGATTTTTCACACGATTTTGGAGCGGTCGAACAACAGACTTTTGGAAAACATTAAACTTGATCTATATTTCTAAAAGCGGAAGGATAAGATCACTATGCAGATCAATAGTTGTGAGTATCCTAATTTTTCAAAAACTTTCCTTTGATTATTATAGATCCTCTTAACATATATTAGAAACATACTAGATACCGATCAATCCGTTTGTCCTTATGCGAGTAGGTAGTACATCGGTATAGAACAGAAAGGCTTATGGTAACATGACAGATTAATCAGTCAATTTTGTGGATAAAAATACTGCAAGATCATTTTTTAGTTGAACGTTTTGAAGATCAGTGTGGATATTTACTTTATGGATATGTTAGGTTGATCAACAGATCCCATTTGGATATATCGGAACTAAGTAGATCAGAAATTTGTGCAAAAAACTTGGAACCATATTGCAGATGAGTTTATTATGTATCTGTTGATCGTCATTTGGATATTACAACCAGCATGCCGTTTCATAGAGTAGGGCTAGGGATCATGTTTCAGATCACAACGTTTGAAGATCCTTATCGATCAGTAGCTTAAACATGAACGTGTTTAGCAATATTTTAATTGAAATGTCTTGAGATCATGTTGTAGATGACACATTTTGAATATCTGTCTCGATTAACAAGGTGAAACAGGTTGATCATATTTCTATACCGGTCATCTACAGTATTATTCGGCTATAAGTTCCATGCTCTTCACTGTAGATCAATTTGCATATCTGCACCGATTAATTAATTGAAAGGATTGATATTAATCTAAGCATTCGCTTCAACAATATTGATCCGATTGATATGGTTATAAATCTGTAAAGGTGTTTTAAGATCACTATCGATCGGCAGATTCAAAAAGTGTGTAATAGATCACTGATATGTTTTGATGTAAATATTTTGCTCGCAGTTTGAATATCTGTATCGATCGAGATGCTTAGAAACGTATATCATATATCTACCGATCATGCGCAGCAATTTTTTCCTTAATGTAGATCATTTTGTAAATCCAGATCATACTTTGTTGCAAAACCTGAAATTTAATCTACTTACTCTCTCTAGCAATACTGGACCGAAAGATCTTATATCAACAAATTGTTTGCAGCAACTGTTTTTTTTTCAGCAATAGCGATCATAGAATGTCATGTTATCTAGTAGTGATAATGATGTAGATCACGATTTTTTTTTTAAATTTCATCGATGATGATCACGTTCTATTAAGATATATATAACGAGATGAATTTTATCACCAGATATGCATATACCTATCAACTTTTGTTTAAGCAAAGTTGGTCAGTTTTATGCTTTCTATTTCTTTGTAAAAAAAAATTCGTCAGCAATATTGAGTCCAGGCTAGTAAAGTGAAGCCTGGTAGATTTGCAGTTTGTAAACCTTGATACCGATCCTCTTCATATATATTAGACCAAGGGTTTCATGTTATTGCCTAGTTACAATTTTGCAGATCACAAAATTAGCAGATCCACACCGATCAACTGTAAGGAAAGTTGATCTTGCCATTATTGATCATTTAAAAGATCCTCTAGTGATCAATATTTTACAAGAAATAGCTGAAGTATACCTAAAAAGGTCAACAGATCAAAAAATAAGGAATTTGTGCAGTGGATTTTTATTGATCTTCAGCAGTTCGTAGTATTGCCAAAAAGTGAAGTGTACGATGCAGTTCACTAGATGTCATTTAATAACCACAACTACTTTCAAGATTGATTGCAATAGAGATTGAAAATCCTGGAGAAATATTAAGAAAATGCAAATATTTCAGCATTTCTCCTGAAACAAATAATCTAATAGGATCAATGTGACATACGATCGAAATATGTATGATCAATAAATTTATTCAACAAATCCATTAGTTGATCGGATCAAGTTGCAAATAAATTGTATCCTAGTCATCGTTTTTGGGACTAGTGTGGTGATCTATTGTATTCTCCAATGAATGATGATTTTAAAGGCATAAGTAGTAGAATCAACGTTTACTGATCACACTTACTCCAGGAATATCCATATTACATTCCGTTTATAAGAGTAAACTGTGATCGTTTACTGATCCTCAACACTTACTCCGGGGATATCCAGACTACATTTCGTTTATAAGAGTAAACTGTGATCTTTTACTGATTGTCATACTTACTCCAGGGATATGCAGATAACATTCCGTTTAAAATAGTAAACTGTTATCGTTTACTGATTGTCACACTTATTCCAGGGATATCCAGACTAAATTCCGTTTATAAGAGTAAACTGTGATCGTTTACTGATCCTCAACACTTACTCCAGGGATATGCAGACTACCTTCCGTTTAAAAGAGTAAACAGTGATCGTTTACTGATTGTCACACTTACTCCAGGGATATCCAGACTACATTTCGTTTATAAGAGTAAACTGTGATCGTTTACTGATTGTCATTCTTACTCCAGGGATATTCAGACTACATTTCGTTTATAAGAGTAAACTGTGATCATTTACTCATCCTCACACTTACTCCAGGTATATCCAGACTACATTTCGTTTGTAAGAGTAAACTGTGATCATTTACTGATCCTCACACTTACTCCAGGTATATCCAGTTTACATTCCGTTTATAAGAGTAAACTGTGATCGTTTACTGATCCTCACACTTACTCCAGGGATATCCATACTATATTCCGTTTAAAAGAAAACATCTTAAGAGCAATGCTCCTGATCACTCTTCACAATATGATCGTTGATAGCGATTTTATCATGCATTAAAATTGATCATCTGAAATTCATCGAATTTGTAATTTCAAATGGAAGAAATGGAGAAAAACTCTTAAACCCTTGTCGACAACTTGGTACAATATAACCGGTGATCCAAACGATATGCATGATCAATAAATTGATTAAAAAGTCCATGAGTTGATCGGATCACGTTGCAGATGGATGATTTATTATACTTTATTAGGTGACCGATCGTAATAAATGTGATGATCTTGAAGTCAATAATTTTAAATTGGATACTATTCTGATCCTCATACATACTTCATAGAAATCCAGACTACATTCAATTTAAATGAGTAAACTATGACGACAAAGAATTAACCACATGATCGTCATTTGGCGGACCATTTGTCGAAAGCATTAGAAAAGGAAAACTCTAAACCATAGTAGATCATTATCCCTCGATCACTGTTTGCAATATGATCGTGAATCTTGATTTGCTCATGGATTACTATTTATCAGGAAATTATCTGTCTATCTCCCAAGATAAGGATCAATTGGGACTTCTGTTGAAACGTTCACATTCAAAATAGACGGTGATCGTGTCACATCTAGAACGAAACCTTACTATTTTGTCAAAGTATCATATCATTAGAAATCCAATTTTTAGCCCAACTCAATCTGATCACTTCGAAACCATCATCATTTCCAAACCAAACATCAACCAGTCCAAACAGATGGTCATTGAAATTTCCCAAGTCCAAACCATTTTCTCCGTCCAAATTTGGTAGTTGCAGCCAAAATCGTAAGCAAATATCAATAACGAAATCGATTGACGGGCCAACGTATGGAGCGCATCCATTAAACCGATCCGCCCAATAAGTCCAATCGGATGGGGCCATCTCTTTCCGTTTTCCACTTGTGTTTCAAAGTCAACAGATTGCGCAACCATGCACCAAGTGATTATGTGATTTTTTTTCGCAAAAGGGCTGTTGAAGCTCAGTATCTGTGTGTTGTATCTGCGACATCTTTTGGTGGCCGAGATAAACTGCTGTTCCACCTGCAGATGCGCAATAAGTGTAACAACACTTTGGAGAGTCATGTGAATGAGTGTGAGCTAGCATTCCAAGTACAACCGCGATGATGATGATCATGATCATGATGCTGTGGCTGGTTGGCTGGCTGGCATCGATGAGAGGATTTTTCTTTATTTAGTATGAAATTTTTAATTTTATTTGTTTGTCGCTCTCCATGAGATACTCGTGTTTGGATAGCTTTATACAATTTTTCTTAGGTTTTTGTTTTTCTGTTGCGCGCTTCTCAGCTTGCCGCCGATGTTGCTGGTGCTGCTTTTTGAATTATGTAACGTTCGGCTTGGTCGGTCGTTTGGACGGACGGACTGACGGTTGGTTGGTGGTTTTCATGGTCACAGCCAATGGAAGCAATTATACTTTATCGTCGAACAACGTCGTAGTCGTGGTGGTCGCTTGTAATATGTATCTCGGAGCGCGAGCAGATAAACTCAGATAAACAGATCTTTTTAGCGCATTTTTTCCCAATGATGTTGTGGTTTTTCTTATTGCGTTTTGTGGCTCATTTTCTCAATGTGACAGCTGAACAAATTACATGCACTTGAGTTGATCTGTTTTTTTTTTGTCATTTTGGTTATCGGCGGTTTTTGTTTGTGTAACACTGTCACGGCGAGAGAGATCGATGTGTCATTGACAGAGGCATGTGATTTATTTAAGTTGCAAGTGCAAAGCAGGTGATCTACATTAATATTATAGAAGGGTGGACAATCACTTAGATATTTTATGGAACTTACTTGTTCTTGACGAGCGATCATGTGGTGAGGATCGTCAAATAATTCATCCCCTAGAGTCAGATCAAGGAGGCAATCACTGATACTGCTAGTGACAAGAGTGCAAGGAGTGTTTCTGATATCAATTTGGATTCTTAAAGGTAGCCTTCAACGGTATTTACAGAGAACAAATTTCAAAATACCTAATATATCGATCGTTCTGATCTATTTTATACCATGAAATGGCAAATCTATGAATCTATGAGATACCATTTGAGTGTGAATTGTTTGACACAGAGATCATACTGTAGATCACAACTTTTGAAGATCCGAAAAGATTGAAATTTTACAATTCTCTATGAATATTCTTATTTAGGAATATTCTTGTATCTACTGATCCTCTAGCAATGTAAGACAGAGAGTGTTCCGTCGATGATCACTTATGGACGACTACTTAATCGATCGCTATTTAACAAAAGTGGGGTAATGCTCGCAACTAATGATTCTTTTTAGCGATAGATCACTTTATAGATCAACTAATGCTTAACAGTGAATTTATATTCATCACTGAATATGGTCTAAATACCTCATGAATTACACATCCAACGATCTTATCCCCGATCCTCTGACTTCGGGTCCGACCTAAGTTTTATTTTTTATCAGCAAATTGTCATGCTGTCCCAAATTAATAGGATTAATGTGACTTCTGTTTGAATCAAGTAATGTTAGACATAGTGTCCTGGTGATGATCGCTTAATTTGGACGACTACCTTTATCGATCGTTATTTAACAGAAATACGCGTAACTAATGATCCTCTTTCAGCGATGTAAACGTCGTTGATTAGTTGTGCTGCTCGGAGACCTTAAACTTTACACTTCCAAAGATCTTTTCTCTGATCCACTGACTTTTTCGAACCCCTATGAAATAGCTAAGGATCGGTCAATATCAGAAGTGCCTTAGTTTTATTACTTACCAGCAAATTGTCACACTGTGGCCAACCAGTGCAATTCTGATTAAATTGATCATAAGAACCATTAGACAACAGTTTATCGATCATGAAATCATGAAATTCTAAATAGACTCATATTTTAAAATCGCCATGATAATTTTACATTTACAATGAGGGTTCACTAGATGTGACAGTTACCATGTCATCAGAAAGCCTATTTCGACCCGAACTGTGGGAGTCAAGAAAAGATCGATAGGTGACATCAAAGTAGCAGATGGTGGCGTATAAAAGATCGGTAGATGATCATTTTTTCTCGATCAGATTGGAAAATGATTCTAATATTCCGCATCGATTAATCAAATCGACCCGAAAATATTTGTAACTTTAAATTTTGTCAGATAATATCATCAAGATACGAACGTTTTGGAGGTCCATATAAAACTACATTTTAGAAATGCCGACTGATTCTTTTCAAGATCAATAGGTTGATCGATTACACAAAATGTTTGTAGATCATTGAGAAATTTTACATTTGCCAGACTTGGTTGATCGAATAGTAGTTACTTTGTAGATTGCAGAGTTTGGTGAACCATTTTGTGTCTACTGATCTTCATTAGTTAAGTTGAAACTTAGCTCAAGATCAAGACTTGAACATAAATAAAAAACAAGTTAATGATTCATTATTTGGTTGGCTGCGAAAAACCTAAAAATGTGATCCCATTGCTGATCGTGTTCGGTTATTTTAGACCTACAGATATCAATACGATTGTGTGATCATGCAAATATTGAATAAATTGACCTTATAAGTGGCCCTCCTCAGTCCTATGGAATGGAGAGTAATCATTTTTTCGAGTGATCAGATGCAGTTTTTGTTTATCTTTGTATGCTCAAGATATTTGCGGACTGATCAATGCTGATCTACACTGACAACAAACGGCGATATTCTTCATTTTGATGGTTTCAAAAATATAAACAAATAGATGCAACCAAAGAACATTCTCAAGACCGCCATAAATTAATAGAGCATCCTACACGGATTGCCTCTTTACTTTGAGATCCTTTTATCTCAAAGATTTTTTCCGATGGGGGATGAGAATAGACAGTTGACATCGATATGATGCAACATTTTCTAACGTCATCGCATCCATAAATTCTTCAATATTCCGAAATATGTCTATGTTTTGCGATACATAGTCATGCAGTCCATCTAACAACGACCCAACCAATTCAATCTAAAACAATAAATGGATGAAACGAACTTTCAGGAGACATTTATCCAAAAACTTCAATGATCATCTCGGAAAGCTTTCTCAGCGTAAGAGGTTCGCCTCACCAGTACCCACATATTGTGCAAACCGAACAGTATATCGGATATCGGAGGGCTGATGGGGCCATTTGGGTATAGAAAAATCCATCCAGACAAACCGAAAGTCAAAGGCGAACTTAAGGCTTAAGGTACATTGAGAGGTAATAAGCGTCCCCAAGCAGTAATAGAATCGCTGACTGTCATATTAGGTTCAGCAATGGCTAGGACCTTTAAAGACACCGAAATTAAGAAACATCGCTTGCAAGTCCCGTATTCTAAAGGAACTAACTGCAACGGAGAAAAACTGCTCAAGGCATTATGAAACCCAAGAGTCATTCCCATTTCATTTCATTCTGGCCTGATATTGGATTTCCAGATTCCGTAAAAGGGATAGGCAAGTCCGTATCTTGAAGGACCAAACCTCAGGGGACGGAAATCCCCCACTAAAGCTAAAGAGTGGAGGTGATCGTCATTCCCTCCAAATCCAGCAAAAGATTTCATAGAACCCTCGACTAACTTCAAAGGACTTACTTACCGATGACATGGTTGGGAAAAGCGGACAAGTCAGCCTCAATACTTTCACCAATTTGTGAGGCTTTGACGCCTTGGCTTGAAGATTCGAATAAAGAGGGCTGTTGTATAGTCATTACCCGCCACACCGATTTGATGGATCTTGTAGAATCCAGCTGCAAACTACGTTGCACCAAAGTTAATAAAGTAGTAGAGGTGATGGCCAGAGATTGGTCTCCCAAAGCCCGTAAAAGATGTTGTAGAGGATTCGTCGATTTCAAAACTCGTTAAGACATTGAAAAACATTCAAAGGAAAACCCATCATTTAAAATATTGGCTAACTGAGGAGTTAAATTGATCGTTAGACATCCAGACCCAGCAAAAAAAGTCATAGAAGACTCGCAAACGTTGAACGTTGAAAGTTGAACCGAAATCATACCGATGATATGGTTAAGTGAGCCATATCAATTGATAACCATAACTGAGCCTATCACGAGCCTAACTGAGCCTCTCACGCTACGGCTTGGGGAGCTGCAGTATGCTCATAGCCACACCATTTTGATAAATCTTGAAAAATCCGGCTACAGCTGTACCTATCATTCTCAAAATCAGTGAAAAACTCTTGATGTTCGAAGTGAAAGGGCTAACGCACAGTTGCTACTTAGACCCGATTAAGCTCTCCAGATTATTTACTTTCAAGTTAACTCGTCAAATGTAATCCATTACCTCTGAGTTAACTCGAATTTCTCGAGATTACTCGAGGTTACTCGAAGTTAATACAGAAACAAGGGCTTCAAAGGATGCAAAGATAACGCCGCGCCAGCAGTAGTTTCATAAGAAAAAAAAATTGATCTATGAACACTCAGTTTCCTCAATAATTCGACAGCTGAAATGCTGAATTCGACAGTTCTGCGCATGATGTCATCGGTGAACCCCAACCTGCGAAAGGCGTAATTTTCATAATCGTTCATTCATGGATGCTTAAGGTATCGTGAATCAAACCTTTTTTTGTTACAAGGAATCACAAAGTGTGCCTTACTCAATTGTTACAGCCGTTTCCAAATCGCCTTTTAGAGTTCAATATCCTTGCTTAGTGGCTAAGCTCGAGATCTTTCCGATCAGCAAATATATATATTTTGTCCATATCAGAAGAATGTTGAACCAAAAGACCTCCGCAATGAAGCATCTAAAACACAGCTCCAGCATCCATCATTTGACCCTCACTTCGTCTGTGAGGCCAGCGGAGTGAATTTGTATGAACTGCTAGGATTGTGCCACTTAATGCCGGTGTACACGTTGCATATCCACAGTCCCTATATAATGTCGACGACTCAGTTCGAAACCAATCACCACAAGAGAGTTTCCATCCGAAATACATCATCACAGAAAAAAAACCAAAAAGTGCGTTGAACTACTTCGTCCCTGATTCCAGTTTGGGTGGGCAAACTCCAGTTTTTTTTCACCGAAATATGTACCTACCTCTTGCAAAAGTTGGTCATGAAAAGTTTTTCAAATTCGCCATTCAGAATCGGCTTTAAACTGCAGGTCCCATTATTTGTGACAAAAATGTAATTTCGCATTCAGAAAATGGAAAAACTAGGTTCGAGCCCCTATATTGACCGTCAATATAGGGGCTCGTTCATATCAAAATCTCCCCCATTGGAGCCATTTCCCAAGATATGAATTAATTTAACCAAAACTGCTAGAAAATGCATGTTGCAGACAACCAAACGTCGCCACTGCCTCCCTAAAAGCTGTCTACAGTAAATTCCCCTCATCACATCTTTGCCATGCCCATCAAATTTCCAACAACAAGAGAACAAACCAATTCCATATTTCACAAAGGATCAATCGACGACATAAACCTGAAATAAAAAATCCCCGATATTGCCAATCACTTGTACTCGTACCTCTGAAATTCTTAATGCGAACCATAATTTCAAACAGTATCTACACGTATCGCAATCAAAATTCAACCGATTCCTATTAAATATTCATCACTTATGAAAAGAAATAATTTATTTGCACGAAAAAAAAAAAAAAAAACAATTGCGGTCCCAAATGGTTACATCGTGGCACCCCATGCCAATACGTCGTCTCATTTGTTTTACCCGTCGATAAATTAATTATGTGCATGCCATCGACATTGTCAGCGCCGATAATTGATGATACCGATACCATCTCCTTTGACGGTTATCGAAATTTGCCGATTTTGACAGAAAAAAAAAATATTCATCCCAACTGCGATGACGTGCGCCGAAATGACTAACATCGAACGGCCAAACTGATTCTCATTAAAATATTAGTCACAGCCATACTCGGATTGCATGGTGTTTGGATTGGAATTGGAAATTCGATATGCGTACCGTCGTCGTCCACCGTGCAACACCGCACTTTTCGGGGTAGACCTCAACCTAGCAACTCCATCGCCACTCCACCGATCGAAACCGCCACTAGCTCCATCTATAGCAATGAATCAGAGAGAATCGCATTGAAATTTTTTCTTTATCAAGGCTGCCATGTCAATTGTGATTAGTAATTGGCATGGTACGACTATATTGCATGACATGCACACAGGTTACGTGGATGTAATACCAGAAACCACGGGTATGGAGTAAACTTTATACCCCGACTGTGGTGCACGGGTCTGGCTTTACTATGCCACTGTCAGTGCCACCATACATTTGCATGTGGTCTGCGTGCGCGCGCGGCCTATACTTAGTTGCACGCGCATGCGCTGCTGCCGTTGTTACCGCTGCGCTCTACTGATCCACTAGTCGGTGTACTAGGTATCTCGATACTTATATAATCACTCAGCTTGCTGCTGCTTCTTTTTTCGGATGTGTTGTGTGTGTGTGTTTGGATTTTTTTTTTCGATTTCAGTTTCAAGTTCAAATTCGATTTTTTTTGTTTGCGTGATGGAAACATTTAATTCGCTACCATCCAGCAAGTGTGTATCTTGGACATTTTTACATTTTTATGTGTGTGCACACAATCTGACAGTTGATGTAATTTTTAAATGCGGCGCGCTATTTGTATTCGCCGAGTGTAGAAAGAGGTAATTACGCTTTTCCACGGCACTTTTCAATGTCAGATTGTTAACTTTTTTTTTCGAATTATTTACTCGATCGTTGCAAGGAAAACAAACATGTTGATGATGGGAAAATACAGAGAGAGGGAAAAAAAAAAGAAATTACCTACAAACGAATAAAACTTCAAATGAAAGATACATGACAGACAGAAACTTTTTTGTTTGCTATAGATACATCGTATCACACTTTAATTCTATACAATTTGAGAAAATTGCAATTACAGATTGATGGAGAAAACATACACACACATGGAGGTACTTGTATAGTGCGAAATTCTGTCGGTAGTAATTTGGTGTATCTATGTATCTTTGCCTTGAATGAGATGGAGTAGTTGTCCTCCAATCATTCAGATATACATTGCTGGCAACTGTGCGTGTTCATGAATGTTGAAGAAGTAGGTAGCTTATGGAGAGAGAGAGAGAAAAATATTGAATCTGGATCCAAATGGAGAAAATGTATCTTTTACAAGTTTGTGTAGTCTATTATTTATATTATGAATGAACTGATTGAAATTTGTGAGGAGCATTTTTTTTCTATATTAATACCACCACTCAATTTTTGTTGTTGTTGAAAATAATGAGGTTAACGTGAAAGAGTTTAACATAACAACAACTTCTGACACTGTTGATAGCTAAGGTCATAGTACAAGTCGACAGCAGATCATAAATAACTGGCAGACATGTCACAAGTCAAATGATCAACTGTCAAAGTCGTCATTTTTTCTTTTTAACTAGCGACTTGCAGCAGATGTTGATGACAGTTGAGGTCAGCGACGGGCAAATAGCAAATGGAATTGATATTCTAGGAGTAGGTCTCAACAGAACTCATCTAAAAAGTCATAATTTGTATGAGTATTCGTTGGCAGTTTTTGTATTGGACACACGGCTGCGAGTGGGGTATACTATGGGATTTGTTAACTCAACTAACAATCGACTTGAATGATACCCAACAATTTGTCTAAGGCCGTGTTCTTAAAGCGAATGGTATATCATTATATTGTCAGCATCACAAAGTCCAGCCGAAGCTATAGGTCGAACCAAAGGACTTGGTCAATGTGGATTGTACAAACACTGGAAGGTATCTAGTAAGCACCCCTTTTCCGACAGCAGATACTTACATCCAATGCGGTGAAGATGATCACATTCCGAGTAAAACGATTTTTCGAAATCAGCGATTGGTATCTAGCGAGCACTCCTTTTCCGACAGCAGATACCTACATCCAATGCGGTCTAGATGATCACATCCCGAGCAAACCGATTTTTCGAAATCAGCGATTGGTATCTAGCGAGCACTCCTTTTCTGACAGCAGATACCTACATCCAATGCGGTCTAGATGATCACATCCCGAGCAAACCGATTTTTCGGAATCAACGATTGGTATCTAGCGAGCACTCCTTTTCCGACAGCAGATACCTAAATCCAATGCGGTCTAGATGATCACATCCCGAGCAAACCGATTTTTCGAAATCATCGATTGGCTGAGAGAAACTTTGAAAAGACTAGGATCCGATGCCTAACCTAGCCCTCCTAGAACCACCCAAAAGCTTGATAAGCTGGTTGATAAGCTAACATCCACTTTCAACGAATCCCTGCCATCCTCTTGTCCATTAAGGAAACCTAGATGGAAACAAAAACCTCCATGGTGGTCTGAAAATCTAGGAATGCTTAGACAGAAGTGCAGAAAAATCACCAATTAAGCTAAACGCTTAAACGAAGCCACTGACTGGATCTCCTACAAGGAGAACTTATCAACATAACAAAAGAAACTGAGGAAGTCCAAAGGCATATCCTGGAGACTCTCCTGGGGATCTTATAGAAGAGCCTTCCGAGGAGTCTAGACTCTGAAAAATCCTATCCACTAATCCAATTGTTCCCGCATTTATCTTAAAAATACAGATGCTACTTGGACTTCAAGCCTTGTTCCAGCCGAGCTGCAACACACTTTGGATCTCACCCTACCATGGGGGGAAGCTATCCTTAAGGGCTGTATCGAGCTGATTTAGATTCCCAAGGTTTGGAGGGAAGTGAAATTAGAATTCACACCCAAATCTGGTAAAAGTTCTGACACCAATCTCAAAGACCTCAGGCAGATCAGCTTATCATCATTCCTTCTGAAAACCTTTGAAAGAATGGTTGATATTCTTCTCCGCAGTAGCATTGATGTAAATCAGCTGTCCGCATCCCAATTTGTGTATGGCAAAGGCAAATCTAGAAAATCAGGGGCTCAGTGTCGCGATGGTAAGTGCGATGAACTGCCGCGCAGAAGATCTGGGTTCGTTTCCCGTCCGTAGCAACACCAAAATGATTTTTCACTGGCCCTCCTCTCGTGATGATCTGACAAATCATCCGAGTAGTATCAATTGTCAAGAATAGCTTATCTCAACTTAGCCGTTCAGATTCGGCATAAAACAGGAGGTCCCGCCATGGTGCAAGAAGTACACACGCACACATAAATGGTTGTAAGAAAGCTAGGCCTCATTAGTACCCAGGCCTGTAGCGCCAAAAATTTGTATTTGTAAAGGTAAATCTATAGATACAGCCCTACACACATAAGTACGTAGGTATCATCGAAAAGTCGTAGTGCTGCAGTCGTTTGCATTCCTAGACATTGAATTTTAACCAAGTAAATTCCGGAGCGATTTTTAAGGCGATAACATGTTTGAAAGTCGGTTAACATTAACACAGCGCTGGGTGGTGCTTTGGCCAGAAGACATGTCAGTAAAGGGACCCCACAAGGTGGAGTCCTATCCCCTCTTCTCTGGAACGAACTTTTTCTCATCCTGGATCTAGTGGGATCCCATACAGAAACGTTTGACTGTTCCATGGTTTGACCTTTACGTGGGAAATGTAAACCATGTTTGGTTATAGCTTTCTGTTTGACTTCATTTATCAAGGCCACAAGGAAAATGTGTGCTGTATCGTTTTATGCTCCTTGAAAAGATTCATTCGATCGCGTAAGAAAACTATGATCGGACCTTGGCGTTTTGAAGATTTGTTGCTTTTAGTAACACTTAGTAAGATCAGTAAGTATCATCCCGATTGTCAAGACGACATCGCTTCGGCGATTCAACTTAAGCATCATGAAATTTCACTGACCCATCGCAGTTGGAGATCAACCCATTGACGACCCTACTTTATATTATCTTCCCCAAGAAGATCGTTTTTATAAATACCCGATCGAAGCCCGCCAAATGGTTTTGAGACAACGCTCTCAAATTGACGATCAGTGCAATACCAGACGTCTTTGTGAGACCTTTCTAAAAGTGTCTCGGACTATTGTAATTTCGGGGGACTTAAGCCGAATCGAAAAGAAAGCACACTACTTCAGGTGCCAACATTTTAGGCCCAGTCGGTAAGTGGTGTCCTTCTCTCTTTCGAAATGAATCAGGAGATACCTTACCGTCAATGGCCTTAGATGTAGATCGATGTCAACCGACTTCCTGTGGTCAGAGGTCAACAACATCCATATATTCGAGTTGTGATTCCAACAAAACGAAGTTATGAAATGGAAATTTGGCGGCCTGGACGTCTCACGTCGAGTGTTCATCAATAAGCTGATCATGCGATCATGCGACTTGACACCACTGGATTATTTTCTACGCTAACAAACCAACCACGAGCTCGAGAACAATATTCGAGACGCTACTGCCGGAAACCCGACGTACATATTGGACCAAGCAATGAAAAATTGGACTGATCGCTTGAAGCGGCCCTTTGAATGATGTGCAATTCCACCCAGAATGGCATGATTGTAGCTTCTAAATAAAGCCAGAATCGATTTTATATCTCACACCGTTGTTGTTTTGTTCTTATCTGACGTCTAAGTTTTGCATATCAAGTGAATTTATTTTTGCAATTATCACGATCTTTGCGTTGATAATGCATGACGTAAAAGATCTGACAATTATTACAATGGGTTTTCTGTTGATCTCGCAAAAGGTCTTGAATTAACCTTTAGGTTTACTAGTCTTTTGTTGTGATCGATCCAGCACCTGATCTTGCTAATTGTTGTCAAAAAAGCCCAATGACATTTCATTCGATTGGTGGCGATCATTCCGCCACGTCGATCATGAACCACTACTTGTGCATTTTGAAGTATTATCGTCAAAGTTTTGCAATTGCTGATGATCTTAGCGTTGATCATGGATCGTGCAAAAGTTCAGAGTGACAAGTCTGCATTGGGTTTCTACCGATCTTTCAAATGATCTATAATCAATGTTTAGGTTTTATAGACTTCAATTGCGATCGATCTAGAACCTGATCTTCGTATTTTTTTAACAAACCAACCACGAGCTCGAGAACAATATTCGAGACGCTACTGCCGGAAACCCGACGTACATATTGGACCAAGCAATGAAAAATTGGACTGATCGCTTGAAGCGGCCCTTTGAATGATGTGCAATTCCACCCAGAATGGCATGATTGTAGCTTCTAAATAAAGCCAGAATCGATTTTATATCTCACACCGTTGTTGTTTTGTTCTTATCTGACGTCTAAGTTTTGCATATCAAGTGAATTTATTTTTGCAATTATCACGATCTTTGCGTTGATAATGCATGACGTAAAAGATCTGACAATTATTACAATGGGTTTTCTGTTGATCTCGCAAAAGGTCTTGAATTAACCTTTAGGTTTACTAGTCTTTTGTTGTAATCGATCCAGCACCTGATCTTGCTAATTGTTGTCAAAAAAGCCCAATGACATTTCATTCGATTGGTGGCGATCATTCCGCCACGTCGATCATGAACCACTACTTGTGCATTTTGAAGTATTATCGTCAAAGTTTTGCAATTGCTGATGATCTTAGCGTTGATCATGGATCGTGCAAAAGTTCAGAGTGACAAGTCTGCATTGGGTTTCTACCGATCTTTCAAATGATCTATAATCAATGTTTAGGTTTTATAGACTTCAATTGCGATCGATCTAGAACCTGATCTTCGTATTTTTTTAACAAACCAACCACGAGCTCGAGAACAATATTCGAGACGCTACTGCCGGAAACCCGACGTACATATTGGACCAAGCAATGAAAAATTGGACTGATCGCTTGAAGCGGCCCTTTGAATGATGTGCAATTCCACCCAGAATGGCATGATTGTAGCTTCTAAATAAAGCCAGAATCGATTTTATATCTCACACCGTTGTTGTTTTGTTCTTATCTGACGTCTAAGTTTTGCATATCAAGTGAATTTATTTTTGCAATTATCACGATCTTTGCGTTGATAATGCATGACGTAAAAGATCTGACAATTATTACAATGGGTTTTCTGTTGATCTCGCAAAAGGTCTTGAATTAACCTTTAGGTTTACTAGTCTTTTGTTGTGATCGATCCAGCACCTGATCTTGCTAATTGTTGTCAAAAAAGCCCAATGACATTTCATTCGATTGGTGGCGATCATTCCGCCACGTCGATCATGAACCACTACTTGTGCATTTTGAAGTATTATCGTCAAAGTTTTGCAATTGCTGATGATCTTAGCGTTGATCATGGATCGTGCAAAAGTTCAGAGTGACAAGTCTGCATTGGGTTTCTACCGATCTTTCAAATGATCTATAATCAATGTTTAGGTTTTATAGACTTCAATTGCGATCGATCTAGAACCTGATCTTCGTATTTTTTTCTCAAAAAGTACATGAACAATTCTTTTGATTGGTGCCGTGCATTTTGAAGTGTTGTCGTCAAAGGGTCTTAGCGGTGATCATGCATCGCGTAACAGTTCTGAGTGACAAGCGATTTTTTTTTTGGAATGTTTTTAATGGGTTTTTACTGATCTCGCAGATGATCTTGACTCAATGTTTAGGTTTTTCTGGGTTTCAATTGCGATCGATCTAGCATCTAATCTTCTTATTTCTTTAAAAAAAAGGCATGAGAATTTCTTTCAATTGCTGCCAATCTTTTTCCCACACCGATCATATGGCGTTACTCGTTCATTTTGAAGAGTTGTTGTCAAAGCGTTCTAGCGGTGATCAGCGAATTTTTCGAAAGGTTTGTAATGGATTTCTATCGATCTTGCAAATGATCTTGAATCAATGAATTTGGGCCTACTTATGCTTCAGTTGTGATCGATCTTGCATCTAATCTTGATAATTCTTATCTAAAGCATTTCTTTTAATTGATCTTGTCGCAACGTCGATCATGAACTACCACTTGTGCATTTTAAAGTATTGTTGTCAAAGTTTTGCAGATCAAGGTAAGTCTTGCTGATCTTGCGTATTTTTGGCAATGCTTACAATGGGGTTATACCAATCCAGCAAATGATCTAAAATGATTTGCAAATGATCTGAAATGCAGAAATGCAATAGATCTCGACTTTATTGTGATATCGATATTGTTTAGCCGCCATAAGCATGCAATTAAAATTTTACCCCGTCCTGAAATTAAAGCCTTTCCCAAGGTTCAGCTTCATAATTAAATTTTAAAATGAACTTCATTAGCAATGATTGTGATTACATTTTTAATGATCTTGTAATCGATCAGGCCTCTGATCTTAAGCAAAAATTTTGAATTTATCACAAAGTGAATAAGGCAATTTCTTGTATCACAATTCAACAAACTGTCCTTAATCTAAAATGGAGATTGTCCGCATGAAAATCCATTTACACCTTCACCTTGCTATGACAAAAGTCTTGAGAAAAAGGGAACATTTTAAAGCTTTATCCATATCAGCTCTAAGAATACCAGGTTGACTGGTAATTTATAAACTCCAAACTCTAGAAGCTCACTTATACTTGTTTACTTACCTAGGAGGTGCTACAGATCAGTGTAAACATGGATCCAAGTAACATCCCTCCCAAGTTAGCGCGTTCCTAATCTAAATGCATAGGTTAGGTAAGGTTAGAGTGGTTGAAAGCGAGTACGCCAGCACACTTCGACCATTTTTTGGTCCATTGTGATGCCACGTGGATCTTGTCCAATCTCCTTGCTATTCTTGAAAAAATCATTCTGTGCTTTTAATGAAACGGGGGAGCCTTTCGCTTCCGTTTTTGTGAAATCGCTGAGATTTTGAAAGTAGTAAGCTCTAAGATGAAGCTTCCTTTCGGGCAGTTACAAAGGAGATGAAGTATTATTTCTTCTTCCTCTTCTTCCTCTTCTTCCATGCAGCCCCTACAGAAGTCGTTTGAGTGGAGACCTAGCTTTTCTGCGTGCCTAATAAACAGTATCCAGTGATGACACCTATAGTGGCGCTAATGTACGATCTATCAAGCGAAATCAGTCCCTTGGATCTTCTTAAATCCAGATTTGGCGAAATTTCTTTGGTTATTCGACACGTCGTTGTGCCAAGACTACATCTGAGGTGAGATTTGCTGTTGGCATGTTGCGTTAGTAAGCTTCTACATTTAGCGATAGGAATACCTAATGCATCCGTGTGGGGTACAATTGGTAATTTGGTTCCATTTCTGGCGAGTTCATCAGCCTCACAGTTCCCTGAAATGTCACTATGCCTAGGCACCCAGCATGGGTGAAATGTTAAAATGCTTGGACATCTCTTGTCTGAGAAATTGCCAATATGCTTGGCAGACATAACATCCTCTTTAAGCCAGGATAAGGCTTCTGTGATCGTTATGACTTCCGCTTAGAACTCGCTGCAATGATCAGGAAGACGGAAAGATAGGCTGAGATTTAGCTTGTCGGAGAAGACACCAGCGCCCACTCCGTCATTTGTTTTGAAGCCATCGGAATAAAAATGGATCGAGTCATTTTGCACAGGTTCGTTACTCTTCCATGACGATCTGTCTGGGATTGTGACCTGGAAACTCATATCAAAGTTTAACCTGCTAAGGGTGTAGTCGGTGTTTTCAGGTGTATGTTCGTTTAGAATTTTTAAGTGGCACTGTTGGATGGCTTTAAGACGGATGGCTGAGTTTGCTGCCATTTGCTCACCAAAGAGGAGGGACAGGACTCCACCTTCTCTAATCGAAGCACCACCCAGTTCTGTATTGATAACCCGGCTATTTAATAGCAAATAAATCAGCATTCCAAGGGAGTGACCTTCAAAAATGTTAGCATCTCCCTTATTACCGTTGTTAAAGGCACCTTCAATGTAAAGCAATGCAGCTGAATGCATCCACTTCTGTAAAAGTAGAATTAGGTAGATTCAGGGATGTTACATTGAACTTTAAGTCCTCTTAGAAAACACCTATAAAGACGATAAGCAAATCCTTACTAGGGCAATCTTAAATGTCGAATAATTGTCAACGAAAGCTCTCCAAGATACACCCCTTATTTTTCGAGTTAATTCTCAAAAAAATTCAGTCCTTGAAAGGCATCCCGCTGTATATTAAGCTCTGCCACCCAATGCACTCTCTATTTCAGAAATACACATCCCCCTCCCCAATTTGTTCTTCAGACGCCACACAGATGGTCATTTGCAGATCACTCCTCATCCTTCTTCTTTTCAGTACATAAAATGCATCCCCCTCAGCAATAACACAACAAGACCAACCGAAAAAAAAACCCTCAAAGCTATCCAAGAGAAAAACAACCTGAATAAGTAAAACCATCATCATCACCAAGACTCAGCGACCGATGAAGGTAATCGACTCTGCTCTAGCTACAGTGTTGTCCCGCACACTTTTTCGACGCTACTGGAATACTGGATGCTGGATGATTGTCATCTTGCTCTGCTGGTTTGGTCCGTGGTCCGTCATTCGGTGGTGGTTTGATATCTGATTTTAATATCACGAGTATCTTGAAACATGCGAGTGCTCCTGCTCATATATAACGACCATGGTGGCTCTCATATACAATTTATCCAACCCACACCAGGGTATGTGGGTATAAGCACGATGGCGTGCCATATGCTTGTATGGATTCGATGAGTCTGATATTCCGCCACAATGGCTTCCAATTCTTTTAGATGAGTACAAGAACTTTTATGCGTACCCATTTATTTAAAAAGAAAGTAGGGTATGTGAGGTTTGTATCGTTCGAGTTGTAGGAGTAGTTGATAGGGGTCAAAGATTTCTATAAAACATTATTGACACCCTCTGTCATACTTGTGGTTGTCAAATGATTAAATGAAAATCACACGCACGTTGAGCTGTTTCTTGTGCGTGTGCTTCATATATGATAGCCGGAGCAAGTGTATTACAAAAATCTATTACTTCATCGAGTATCTATTACTCGTTAGGATTCATGGTTTTATGTGTTTTTCTTTCACGGGACCTACAATTTTTGCCCAATCCGATCAGCTGAAAATAATAATGAATCGGACTTAGACCGCATGCAAAACCGTACCCTACTGAGCTCCAGGTATCTACCCTAGTATACACCATAATCAAGGACTATACGTCTTTATTTTTGAGTGCTCCAAAAGAAGGGCTGCTATAGCTCTTACAATTGAGTCCGCTGTGCCCTGTTGAATAGAGGAGAATTGAAGACCTATCAGATAGATATTACTTTGGAATGGATTCTCTTGATATTGAGTCAATCCCACATCAAGATTTAGCATTAATTTCGAACATTATGCGGAGGTTAAGAACCTTTAGACGTAACAGGGTTGTCTTTACCAGATTACCAGGTTCTATAAATCGCAGTAGTTTGTAGACCATTTGTTCTCAGATTAGTCTTTCCGTTTTCTTTTTTACTAAAACATGCATTTTCAATGGCTTGGCAATCACTAACCACGTGGCGAATGGATTCTATTTCCTCTTTGCATCCTTTGACTAGCATGTGCCGATTTTTTAATCCATGGGCACGTTTTTGATTTTTCTTGTTGTGGTGCTGGTTGAAGTTCACCGATGGACACATCTAAAGGTTCCGTCAAACAGAGCGCGTTTTAACGTCACGTTTTACCGCCGCGTTGTATTATAACAACTAAGGCACATAGCACCTGTCACACAGAGAGCGTTTTCAACGTTGCGTTACAAGTTTTTGTAACTTACAACGCGAAGTTAAAAACGCTCTCTGTTGGACGGAATCTTAAGGATGTAACTGTGTGTGTATTCATTTCGTAAGAGCCTTTCCCTGCAAGATTGTCCGCTCTTTCTAGTTATTTCCTGAAGTCCGGAATAAACCTGGGCCTCAACGAAAATGCCTCTCCAATTAGCTCTGTATTTAACGAGCTGCCTTCAGTTGCCCACTTAAAGTTGGTTAAGGTCGGTTTTTACTTGTGGGCGCCACTTAAGACGTCTGGCTAGGAATCGAAGACTGAGAGCCGGAGTGATGGTGTCCATTCGCTTTACATGTCCTAGCCATCTTAAACATCCAATGCGGAGTCTTTTGAATAGGGGCATGTTGCTGTGCAGCTCTTGGTTAAATCTTCGTCTCCATAGCCCGTCAACGCAAACGGACGATTTTTGGAAGAATTTTTTTTTCAAAACGACTTCAACCACGTTTGATATGGTTCATTCCGTAGTGCAGGACTGGATCTCCTTAGTAGTTCGAGTGAGGGCTTTACTACTGAATTGCCATCGTAGCCCGTAGATACAGCGGTTGGAAAGAGTAATTCTTCGTTTAACTTCTGACGAGATGTTGTTTTCAGCGTTAGTAGTGGAGCCGAGGTAGACAAGGTCCTGTACTACCTCAAAGTTATATCTGTGACGTTTTGTTTGACGTTTTGGTGACGTTTTGTCCAATCGTCCATGTTGCTTGTCCTTTCGAGTTGACAACATATACATGGTCTTACCCTCTAAAAAATTCTAGCTAAACCCATTTTTGTCGCTTCCTTCTCAACACTAGCAAACGTGGCTATGACATCACGTTGAGTGATACCAATGATGTCAATATCGTCGGCGTATGCTAGAAGTTGCACCGATTTTTTGTGTTGGCTCTGGAGTTTTGCACAATCCTCTCAAGAATCAAATTGAAAAAGTCACATCACAGCGCATCGCCTTGCCTCAATCCTTTTTTTTGGTATCGAATGTGTCGGTGAGGTCGTTTCCGACCCTGATTGTGCAGCGAGAATTCTACATCGTCATCCTACACAAACGGACGAGGTGGTGGGTATCCACTTATATTTCTTGGGTTTTTTTCCAGGATCTGCCGAAGTGTGAAGATTTGATCAGTTGTGGACTTTCCTGACCTAAAATCACACTGATAAGGGCCGATTAGTAGTTGGCGCAGTTCAGAGGGTCTCCCTTTTTTTCGTGGAGCGGGCAAACGATACTGAGGTTCCGACCAGATTTGACTTATGTATCTCTCTCATAACTAGTAGTTTTGTCCATGGTCTGGAAGTTACCCCGACGGCACAACCCACAACCTTGAGGGCCAGGCAATTGTTTTGACCCCAGGACAGCGGGCCGGAAATAGAAATGTCAGTAGCCCATTTTGGGATATGAGCGCTGCCGTTGGCCCATTGAGGGCTCCTCCGCCACCAACTCTTTTCCAACACCCTGGCTCAGTATTGGAAATGCCTATAAACTCCCTTTTTTTCTTTCGATTTAACTGGAGCTGTAGGCGCCACCGTTAATTCCAGCTAGGGAATTCCTCCGCTGCCGCCTGAGAGTGAGTACCTTAGTGAGAGGACATCCCCCCCCCTCTGTCGTTCGCTGCCACCAACGACCTTCCACAGGCTAGAGTAAGAACGCTTGTGTTCTCATGTAATCGCATCACTACCCTTAAACAGCAAGTGGAGATCTGTCGAAGAATTACCCTAGGAAACCGATGCTATTTCGATTTGGCGAAAGAACTGGGCTCAAAACTCCTAACTCGAAGGACGAAATGCGTGCTATACAAAACCCTTATCCTGCCAGTTCTGCTTTTTGGTACCGAGTGGTGGACGGGCGAATGGAGGAGAAGAAGATACACCCGCGAACTCTATGAGCTGTACCAAGATGTGGATCTAGTCCAAAAAGCCCAAACACGTCGACTACATTGGCTCGGCCACATCGAGCGAATGGACAATAATGCTCCAACTAAGAGGATCTTCGAATCCCAGCCCCCCAGTTTCGAGAAGGCAAGGAAGACCGAACCTCCATTTCAAAGACTAAGCCATCGCGGATGCCAGAGCGCTTGGTCTAGACAACTGGAAGCAGCGAGCCAGGGATCGTAGAGGATGGAAAGCTGCATTGTCTCAGGCAGAGACTCTTCACGGGTCGGGAGCTTGAGTTTAGATATTGCTATCCCCACTTCACTTTGGTCGGGTGGTTGGTAGTTTTCGCTGTCGTCGCCAGTATTGAATGGTTCGTTCTGCCTGACAGCAGGAGATTGTTCGCCATCACCGTTTAACAGTCTGCAGTGGTTCTTCCATATTCTCAGCAACGACTGTGTCTCAACGAGGTGGATATCCGCATTCTTACCATGGATGCAACAAAGTCCGACTCGATGTTAGCCCCTCAGAATTTTCGGGTATCCGAATACTGGATGCGTGCCTCTCTTCTATCGCAAAGTGATCAATTTGATTGACCGTTCGTTTATCTGTTTATCTGGAGGCCATGTCGCCTATGGATATCGAGGTTTGGAAATCGTGTGCTAGCTATAGTGGCATTTCGTTCCTTAGTTAAGGCAATTAGCTTAAGTCCGTTGCTGGCAACTTGGTGTCGTGTAGGCTGTAATTTCTCACAGTACTGCTAAAAACGACTTCTGTTCCTTCCCTTGTGATAAAATCTTCCAGCACGACTTTAACATAGTACCTAGGTAGTCGCTCATGAGTTTTGTCAAGGAGCTCAAAGAAGCAGTCTTTCATCTTTTTCCACATTTGAAGCGTGAGTGCAAGTTGGCGAATTTGGCCATTGTGCGGATTGTTACAATGCGTTCGCTAATGTCTTGAAAATATCAGACTACTTGCCTAAGTCTGGATTTTCTAACAAATCCACATTCAAAAGTCGCTGTTTCTGCTCACTGTAACGCGGACTGTAGTAAATGTCATAGTTTTTCTCCACTTTACACGGTCTATCTCATTGTATTTCCTGGATGTCAGTAATATCTGCTTTGTAGCAACCTAGGGCTTCCGCTCGTTGTTCGGCAGCACCCTTCCTGTTAAATGTTCTCACAGTCCAGGTGCAGATACGAACTTTGCGTCGTTGTCCTTTTTAGATTAGCATGGTCGTCAACAACAAACGCAGTCCTTTTCGTGGATCTTGGTGGATTTTTGGATTTCATGAGTGGGTAGTAAACCCAAAACACAATCCCCATCCTGGAGGGCCAGCTGCAATTTATTATATCCCTAGGACTAGGGGATACCAGTATCCATTAAGGGATTGAAAGGTGCCGTTTGCCTCTCGGCACTTCCGCCACCATCTACCCAAGGGGTATGAATAACTCTGAGATTCCTAAGTGATCTGTTGTCCGAATATGCCCAATCAGCTCGTTAAAATTATTCACTTTGTCCATTCCAACTGGGACTGTATAAGCCACCGTTGATGCCATCTTTGGTATTCTTCCGCTGTGTAATTGGAAAAGGACTTTATGACTGAGGACACATAGTTGTGTGAGCACACATTTTCCACCCGCTTTTATCTATATCAGGATGTCATGAGCTCACTATAAATTAGTAAGATCGGTTTCTACTTATACGGTTAGGTTTCTACTCTACTTCGTGTACCATCTGACTGGAAATCATAGACCTTCAACGTCTAATGCGAAATTTGTTGACTAAGGTCGAGATGTCGTGGCTGTAGTGGAATAGGTTTGAATGCGTTTTTCCATGGTTCAAATCCCGAAAGTAACAACGAGGCGGGTTAATAACGCCCAACGCCTGCAAAAACTTGAATATCCGTTGAATACCCTATCCCATCCTAAGAAAACGCCCTAAAAAAATGGGCGTGGCAAAAATATTTATAGGTATCAGGTGTAGGTAATCACATTGTCTAAATGCCTTACACAGACACTTTTTCGAAATTCTTTACTGTTTGATCAAATGCGTTTTTAAGTGGGCGTGGCAGTTTTAAAAGTGAGAGTGACAGTGGGCAGATTTTGAATATTGTTACACTTGCTATGTAGGCATTAAAGGCGCAAACATCCATATATTCACGGAGAGTCATGCAGCTATAAAAGCCCTTAGCTCACAAATTATTGACTCAAAATCAACTCCCTCCAAACACTCAGTTCCAGGAACAAAACCAGACTATGGTGGGTCCCCGGACATAAGGAAATTGAAGGTAACGAAAAAGTGGATGAACTAGCCAGAAAAGGTTCGGAAACCCCATTCATTGGAGCTGAACCCTTCTGTGCAATCCCCAAATCAGCCATAAATCTCGTTATAAAAAACTGGGAACAAAACAAATGTTTTTCATACTGGGAAAACATCCCAGGCCTAAGACAGGCCAAATGAGCTATTCAGCCCTTCATATCAGATGCCAATAAGATACTAATTCGTCGCAGGCCCGATATCAAAAACTTAGTAGGCTACCTATCTGGTCATCACGGTCCAGATATCACCCAAATAAAATTCGTCTAGTCGACTCACCGGAGTGCAGACTATGTCTAGAAGAAGACGAAACAGCCGAGCATATCATATGTGAATGCCCGGCCCTTTACGGGAATCTTTCTTCAGGGAATTTTTAAGTCCCGAAGAACTGAGAAAATCTTCGGCCAGCTACATTAGGAAAGTAGAAGCCTAAAATACATAATATGATGGCAAGCACAATAGATCTTTTAGGTCGTTGTGTATATTACTGCTTAGGCAAGTCAGAATTAAAGGCGAGGAGCTTATAAACAAAAATTCATTATCCATCAATGTGAAGCGTCATCTCAGTCCGCTCCTTAAGCGTCACCTACATTTTAAATCCTTATTCAGGATCTCGTTATTAGTTCGAGCAAAAGCATTACTACGCAATTGACGTCTTAGCACTAAGAAATGTCAGTTTGCAACAGGTGTCAGTGTCAGAATTAAAAAAATGTAGCTGTGGATGGTGACGTTCTGCACAATTTGTCGATGTCCTTTACTGCATATACTGTTATAGCTCTGTATTGAATATTAAATGGCTCATTCTGCCTGACAGCTGACGATTGTTCGCCATCTCCAGTCTGCAGAGATGGTTCTCTCATATTCTCATCTGAGACTGTGACTCAACTAAAACATTTTTTAAGGGTCCTTGACACTTAGTCGACTTCGACTAGGTATGTCCCCGATTGAATCTTCGCAGATATCACAACCGGACACTAAAGCTTGCATCTAACAAATATAGGGTGACTCCGCCATCTCCAACATCTTGCATTCTCTCTGTATGTGTTTGGCACTGCCATCTGGCATGAGCCATGGGAACACGGTAAACTAACTTAGCAATGGCAGCGAAGTGTTCAGAAGAAATGTGGTTCTTCAACCTCCATAATCTTAACAGCGTCTGCACGCCAATATACCGGGCGTGCAACACATGCAGAAGAAAATCCCGAACCAAACAAGAAACGACATCGCCACCATACAAGGTGGTGTTGGAATGGTGATGGAGGAGAACGCGGTGGTCGGTGTGACACCAAAGAGGCAGAGAATAAATATTTTCAAAACGAAAACGAAACTGAAAGTGAAATGAATTCCATTCTGTGTTCCCTCATTCTGCAAGAGCAGCATACCACCCATACACACGTGAAAAGACCGAACGATATACCTACCATCCATGAGGGCATGGTTTGTGGTGTGGTGTGGTGAGTACGAGTACGACTACGATGATGGCCTCGGCACAAGAAACCTAATGGCATTCCGTTTCAGTGCCTCTTTCTACACGTCGTCTCCGTCAATGCTTTACTTTTATGGCGTGCCTACGGCCTATGGGTTGTGTCTATAGCTGGGGGTTTTGCATTCTATTTAGGTTCTTACGGTTTTGTGTGTGCACAGAGATGATAATGTGGTATTCCCGCCTAAGTGCTTATAACGGAGTCATGTGTGGAAGGTTCTTGTTTAGTTGTTCTTCCACTTTTTCTTTTTTTTTTCATTTTCCACTTTTTTTTCCGTTTTTTTGTTATCTTTTGTGTGTTTTGCTTTGGTTTTCCTTTTCATTTTGTGACCACTTTTCCTTGTTCGAGTTGTATAGTTAGGTACTGTCAAGTCCGTTGGGCTTAGGTTAGGTGTAACTAGGTGGAAGGTGTTTGGGAATAGACGTTCCCTATTCAGATGTGATGATTGAGGGGAATTGTCTCTGTAATTTCACAGCCTTTTGGATTATTTAATTCGATAGAATTACGAGGTCCAACGAAATGTCCTATAGCTGGCTGTGACAAAGTTTATGTGTGCAGTGGAAAGAAGGTTTCCTTAGAGGGCGGCCATATTGTCGAATAGCTAATTATGATTGATGATGATGATACACACTCGGATGATGGGGGAAATTTGCTGACGACGAAGACGTGGTGGGTGATTCCGAGTACAGTGGAAGAAGGCCACAAGGAAAAACATGTCTTTGAGCTTCGGAAAGAATGTGGGGAAACTTTTGAAGGTCTTGCAGCAGCTTTTTTTTTTCCTTGGAAAATGCATAGAATAGACCTTTTATTGGACTTTTATTAGCCTTGAGTTGAGTAGGTACTTTGCTTTAAGATGTGGATTCGTGTTTAAACGGTTTTATGACGGCGATAGACAGCGATATATAATGCGCGTAGAATTTTAGGAGTTCTGTTGCAATATGGCAGGACTCAGGCGGATCAATATTTGGAATTGCATTCATTTTTAAGAATCCGAACGGACCTGATGTCTAAAAGTCTGTTCTTACTTACTTACTTAAGTGGCGCTACAGTCCGGGATGAACCTGGGCCTCAACCAACATGCCTCTCCAAAAAAAGTCGGTTCGGGTTCTTAAAAATTAATGAAATCTTTAACATAAGTCTTCCATCGTTGCTTATGAGGAGCAGACGAAAGCGATCATTAAAAGTGAACTGTAAGACAATAAGGGGTGAGTGCAATCCATTTGGTCTTGAGAAGCAAGTACCTATTAAGTGTCCCGTTTCACCTGCATTGTAACGAAATTCATCAATCGCTTTGCGATGTCGCCCAACCATGTCCGTTTCCGCAATTTACCAATCCGTGCTTCATTGACGACCTTTTATAATCTAACACTGTCCAACCATCGCTATATTAAGCCCACCAGCTGCGACATCCTACAAAAAAGACTGGGAAATCAAAAAAACTAACCTAGATACGTGACTATCGCAATACTTTTCTTGATGGTCAAGTGCAAACGATAGTGACACTTGGAATCAACATACATCACCTCCCAAATTCTTTGACAGCCAAAAGATAACAAACCCGTTAAAGTTGTCACGATTCATTGACAGCACACAACTGATACTCTTCTGGACATGTCTTCAGCGTCTCTTGCGCAATTCCGATTCCGATTACCAACTCAATTCCACAATAAACAACAGAAAACGTGGTTTGCACAACACGTTCGCTCGACAGTGCTGCCCAATTCGTTTTCTTTATCACTTTGCACCTCTCTGCTGATTGAGATCGAAATGCCAAGTGCAAGTGAATCCGATGGCAAAATAGGCCGTCGCTTGTAACTGAATGGTTACAAATGGTGGTCACGGTGACCTCTAAGCTATTGTCATTCCAGCGTGTAGTTGTACATGTCCAATGGTTCTTGAAACCGCCATAGTGCACACAGTGGTCAGTGTAATACCTGTGGCGCTAGTCTGCGCGCGGTATACTTGTTTGTCATTTGTGTTAGCGGTGGCGGCGCTCCAAACCAAATAACATTTTTATGTCTGACAGATAATTGCTACGATGTTGGGCTTCACTGAAGTTAGAAACTTGTTTTAACGAGATCTTGAGATTTTCAGTGCATGACTTTGATTTCGTGATTGGTAATGATGAACACTTTGACAGTTGTGTCCATGTGGTAGACGTTCTCTTCTCAATGTTCGAAAAGAATTTCGAATTAACCCGGTCCGATGGGACAATCATTGATACGCTAACCATGCTCTAATTTGTTTCATGGTCAAGTTTAGTTGGACATGACATTTCGTAAGTGTAGTGGTAGCATCGACCTTCGCAATGTAATGTGAATTGATTTTGTAAAAAATAAGGTAAATCGGGTTTATTGGGATGGAAATGAACGAGAAACTCTTATGCTGGTGTCCAATTTGAATAAAAAAATTAGGGGGCTGATTGCAACTGCGACGTATGGCAAAGAAAGGGCATTTAAGCCGGTTGTATTTTGTATTTCCAGTCCTATAGGGGTGTATAAGTGCATTCGTACGTCACCAGATTTGGGCCTTACATTTTGAGATAGAATGATGAAATTTGGTACACGAACACTTCGTTGCTATCAGCTATACAAGTGTAGAGGCTTTCAAAATCCGCCCACTTTTCAGACAGACTTCGTCGATAAACGTAAGGAAACCGTAAGGAATTTGAACAACCCGCCCACTTTTTAGGTAAACGTCATTTTTTATTAAACCGTAAGGAATTTTGGAAAAATTGTCGCAACAAGATGTTAGGACAATCTCTTTAGCCAAAGGGACACTTTTTGGGGCGTTTTTAGTAAAAATGTTTTTTACTTTTTTTTTAATAAAAACTGTTTTGGGTTAAATTTTGATGAGATTCGAAAAATCTGTCGATGGAAATACTTCAATAGTATTGCTATGAATATTTCGTCTTCATCTTTTTAAGTCACGCCCGTTTCTGGAGGTGTTTTTCTATCAAAACCGATTTTAAACGCATATGTCCTAGCTTATGACTTTAGACATAGGGGTGCGGCCGAAAATTTTGAGCTAAGTTTATAACAATTTTAGCCACACCCAGTTTAAGGGGTGGTATCGTTATTTTAACGATAGGATAGGATATTAAATGATTCCCACAGCGGATTGTAGCTTTCTCATTTGTTTTTTGATAAATGTGACAGTTGTTGTTGTTAGTTGTCTGCTTCACACTTCCATATTGCAGAGTCCAAAGATAGAGTCAACGGTGCCATCTGCAGTCTGAATTTGAGGTGCTCCAACACACCTCGGACAATAGGTCATCAAGGAATCGGAAGAATTCCCAAAATAAAGTCAACGTTGGCGTCTTAAGTCTTATATAGGAAGGACAAAGTGAACAACCTAGAGTCAACCTAGAATTCCAAAGATAGAGTCAACGGTGCCATCTGCAGTCTGAATTTGAGCTGCTCCAACACACCTCGGACAATAGGTCATCTAGGAATCGGAAGAATTCCCAAAATAAAGTCAACGTTGGCGTCTTAAGTCTTATATAGGAAGGACAAAGTGAACAACCTACATGCGTTGTTCCAACACTCTCGGACAACAGGTCATCTAGGAATCTCAAGGGTTAGTCAAGCCCTTTGACCAAAAATTGTTGGCGGATTTTCCAAACGGCTAACAGCAGCGTTCAATACCATGGTGAATAATGATGGCCCGTGTCTAGGGGTACCTAAAACTAAAACTGGCCCTCCACGTTAGATGTTGTGCTTTGAGTTAACTTCGCAATCGTGGGAAACCTTATTTTTACCAAGCAACGAAAAGCCTCGGAAAAGCCTAGGTACCCATTCCTAAACTTTTAAAACGATAATCGTTGACGATAGTGAAGGAGACTTTCTGAGTACGTGCATTGAAACGTATATACATGAACCCACACACACTATAAAGTTTACACGCCTCTTACCAAGCAAGTCTCCTACACTTTCGTCAAGGATTATCGTTTTAAAAGTTTAGGAATGAGAACCCTGATTATACTGTTGAAGCACATGCCCAACGCGAACAAGCAAAAGGACGTTAGTATCTGCACCTGGAATGTCAATATGCTTCACAGAAAGGACACTGGTGAAGAACTAGCGGAAGCCCTAATCTGCTACAAATCAGACATTACTGTCATCCAGGAAATACAACACGATTCGCAGGGCAAAAGACGGAAGAAAACTGACATATTTTACGGGCCGTGTTATAGTGAGCGGAAATAGCGAAAGCGGATTTGTCAGAAGCATCAGACTAAGGCAAGAAGTCTTTGGCTTCAAAGGCATCAGCGAAGGTATTCTTAACATCCACAAAAAAGATGACTTTCGAGAAAGGGCGGTTTCTACAAGCTCCTTGACAAAACTTATGCTGGACTACCAAAATACGATGTTAATATGAACCCACCCTTAGCAGTAGGTATTGTCGGAAGACATATCCTACATGACACTATTTCTGGCAACGGACTTCACTTCGCTGTGTAACGGTTTTCTCACTTTGACATCCATAGGGAGACATGACGGTCTCCATATCAAAAAACGGTCAGTCAAATTGACCATATTTCGATAGACAAGAGGCTCGAATTGAATATTTTTTTGATGTCCGAACACTCAGAGTGGCTAATATAGCATCGGACTACTTCCTTCTTGCAGCCGCAGGAAATGTGAAAAACGGTGCAACAATTTAAAGTCGAAAGGCTCCACCTGAAAAAGTTTATAAAAAAAGTCGCAAAAAATGGCTCAGAACTATACCGAACTCGTATCCCTTAATCTCTCGATTAATACCGTACCTCCACCATCTTATGTTGAAGACGTTATCAAAAAGCCATAAGATCATCCGAAGCACACTCTCGCTAGCAAGAAACCTCAGGTTTGACGACGAATTTGACAGATGTTCGCAACCAAAAACGAAGCATCCAAAGAAAAGCTGAATGTGAAACCAACATCTGCCAATAAGCTTTATAGGCAAAGGTTGTGTGACGGCTATAGGCTTTTTAGAAAGACGAAAAAAGAGCAAGAAAATCGCGAGATCCAAGATACAGAGAGGTGCCACTCCAGGAATTGAGCTCGCAAGTTTATCTAAAGTGTTAGGGATACAAGGCGTGGACAATATAACTACGAGATGAATGGGAAAAACCACTTTTGCAGACAGTTGATGGGGAAGGAAGAACAATCTTCCGTTGTCAAGCAGCATGGGTCCAATATTGGCGACGACAGCGAAAATTACCAATCACCCGACTTAAGTGAAGTGGGGATATCAAAATCTAAACTCAAGCTCAACAAGGCTGCTTATAGTGACGGTCTTCTCCCGAGCTATGTAAAGCAGGTGGAGATGATATGGTAAGTTTACATTCAGAACCTCATAAGCAATATTTGGTCGGTTCAAGTAGGCTTTAAGAGTGGGACCTCATCATCCTTTGCCCGATCCATAAAAATAGAGATCCTCTGAGCTGTGTAAGCTATAGAGGCACAAGTCTCCTCAACATCGTTTACAAGATCCTATCTGCCGTAATATGTGAACACCTGAAACCGTCTACCAACACCTGATCGACCATTATCAGTGTGGTTTTCGGCCAGGAAAGTCCACAACTGATCAAATCTTTACACTTCGGCAGATCCTGGAAAAAAACCCAAGAAGTCCAAATCGATACCCACCACATATTCATCGATTTCAAAGCCGCATACGACAAAATTTATAGAGACGAACTGTACAGAGCCATGTCTAGTTTTGGTATACCGCCTTGTCCGTCTGTGTAGGATGACGATGAAGAACTCCCGCTGCTCCATCAGGGTCTGAAACGACCTCACCGACACATTCGATACCAAACATGGATTTAGGCAAGGCAATGTACTGTCATGTGAGTTCCTTAATTTCATGCTCGAGAGGATTCTGCAAAACTCCCAAGCCAACACCAGAGGGAAAATCTTCCATAAATCCGACGATTTACGTCGACGTTATTGACATCATTGGTCGAAGTCAACATGATGTCATAGTCAGGTTTGCCAACCGGGCTGAGAAGGCAATTCAGTAGTAAATCCCTCACTGGAACTACAAAGGAGGTCCTATACATGACCCTGATCATCCCAGTCTTGCTCTACGAAATGAACCGTATCTGATGTGGATAAAGAAATCCTAGGTCGATTTGACAGAAAAATTCTTTTGTCCCGTTTGCGTTGACAGGCTATGAAGACAATGATTCAACCACTAACTATAAAAGCTGTACACTGTACAGTGGCATAGACCTGGTAAAAACACCGCATTGCATGTTTAAGTAGCTGGGATATGTAAAGCGAATGGACACCAATACTCCGGCTCGCAGAGACTTGGATTCCCAGCTAGCAGAGGAAGACCTCGCCTTAAATGGCACGTACAAGTACAAACCGACCTCAAACAACTTGGAGTCCGGGCTAATTGAAGAGGCATGTCGGTTGAGGCCCAAGTTCATTTCTGACTGTAGCGCGACTTAAATTAGTAACTCACCTTAGGATAATGCGATTTCTTCGATGAGGAATTAGCCGAGGTTGAGAGTTCACCAGATTGCACTAGGAAGACAATGTCGAAGAAACCAGCAAAAGTCAATCTACCTAGTATATCTCAAAACTAAAAGTCCACAAAGGGCTGAGGGACTGCAGAAACACGTCCCTTGTTGTTAGTCACTATGAGTCACCAAAATTCAGTGTGCTGCTGTCGATATGCTAAAAAGCGGAGGAGCTTCAGAACATTGTCGTCGTACCCGTCGCAGATCAGCCGCTTATCCTACGCACCATGGTGGCGGTATAATTCTTTTCTTTTCTTAAACCTAGGGATTCTATATAACGACATAAGAATGCTATGTCCAGGTAATTGTCATTGGGGTAGCAAGCCCCAAAGATCAGGCTGTTATCGCTAGCCATTGCACTTGAAACGGGCCTTCGAATGGCCTTAATAAGGAAATTCTGCATTCTATTCAGCTGAGCCCCGTATAGGACCTTGTCCAGATAATATTTTATGTACTCGGATTCTGGCATTCGGCACAATCCGAGATATGATTGCAGAAATACGTTTTCGATGCAGGCAGGGGCTACATTGACGTCCGTAGGCGATGATTTTCCTTATAAGGGCCATGTAACACATGACATTCACTGTTGAATCATGTTGACTGCTTTGAAACGGTCTTCCTTTCAGAACATAAGCCCCCTTATCCCTATTTGGACAAAGGTCTACACATTTGTTAAAAATTTTGAAACTGGTCAAGCCAGATGCCAAGATATTTGGCTTCATTTAACGCCAGTAGTTGTCCATGCTGTCCAATTTGTGTCTAACAAATGCGCTCGTCTTCCCTCATGGTTTGGTCCAATCTTGTTGTCAAATAAAATTTCAGTTCCACCCTGTTTTGTCTTTCAGTGATAGCTGTGACCAGTGCCTTATAAGTTCACCCTCAATCAACTCTCTGCCCCCAAAAGATACAACAATTTGGAAACAGAAACCCAAGACGTTAACAAGCTCCCGCACAGTAATTTCGATGAATCTACAAAAATAGAACCAGTAACCGATAAATGACACCCTTCACCAGAAAGTATTCCAAAGCAATTCCACTTCCACTTGCACCTTCAGCGATTGCTGTGAAACAAAGCTTCACCTAACGAGATACCTCTATCAATCCCAACTGAGAGCCCATTAAATGCAACACTTAATCCGGTCATCAAACATCCAATCAAAATTCAACCGACAACCAACAACCGGCCAGCGGACAGTCGTCGATTCCTGCCACAGTGCACCGGAAATCCCGACTTCCACTCTCGCGGGCAATCTGGGCATAATCCTCCGAGGGTATTCAATTCCGCATCGCAATCATTAAAACTGCATGCAGTGCCTGCCAGTTCGGTCAGTCTTTGTCATCATTGTCCACCGTTAAGAAATGTCCCCCTTGGCCACCCCGCCTGGAACACTGCCGTGGTCAATTGTTCCGAAATATTTCATCCCGAACTATTGTCGTCGTCGCTGTCGTTGTCGTCGTCATCGTTCAGCAATGCAATGTTGTTGTTGCTGGTGGTGGTGGTGGTGGTGGTGCTGCTGCTTCTGGTGGTGGTTCTCCATCATCACTGTCGTGGACTTAACTATGGTTTCCCTCTCAAGATTTCCAGACAACAAACTGCATTTACAAAAATGGCTTCTGGTTCTTTTTTGTGGATTCCGTAACTGATGCCACCACTCGCATCGCATAGACCAGAGAGATGAGAAGACGATCCAATTCGTGAGTACGCGAGCGGTATGATGAGCTCGACATCTCCAGACGACATCAAAGCAGTTAGCTGCTGCAAATTCACTCGGCAGTGGCCTAGAAGGGTGGTGCCGCTTGGCGGGAAGAACAAAAAACCCACTCTGCAGTGCTTTGTGATCCGCTTCCATCTATTCAGAGAGGGTAATGTCTTACTTCTCTCGAACTCGAATTCCTCTGCGCTGCACTAATCCACAAAAGATACAGATTTACCCGAGCTATGCACTCTCGGTCTCATTTTCGTCCGAAAGTCCATCCATTCCATCGCGTTCTTTGGGGGTTCGTTCTTCTTTTCTTGTGGTAATATACTGCAGCGGAACAGTGTACAGTTATATGGGGAGGCTAATGCCCTTTTAGTGTGTTGCACTAGTAGTGCGCCCGTGCTATCATTTGATGAGCGGTCCTATGTGTGTCGTGGTAGTTTTTTATTTGTCTCGGTAGTCGGTGGTGTAAGGCAGGGGCTGGTATGGTGGCTTCAAATGCGCAAACGCTGATTTTGTTTTTTGTTGTTAAGAACACACGGTCTTTGGTTGGTTTTTTGTTTGTTTTTTTCGCTGCTGTTCTTCTTTTTTTTCTGTTTCCTCTGTTATTTCTTCTTTATCGAAGAATTTTCGTTGTTGTTGGTGTTCCTAGTGGATGGTGGTATAGTCATGCGAGTATGCTGATGGTGCTGATGTTTTTTTTTTGATTTTTTGCAGCTTGCTTCCTTTTGCTTAAGTCAACTCTTTTAGTTTTCCAATTGAGAATGCAGGAAAGATAAAATTTGCTTGTGTACCGTTAAGCTGGCTGGACTTTGGCGCGTACTTGAAGTTATTTTCTGCAGCCTAACAGCAATGAAATCACCAAAAATGTCTGAGAGCTCAACTTGAAGGCGATTTATGGGTTGAAAGAGGGATATTTTCTTGATTTGGACCGGTAAGTGGATGATCTTTAACAGTGGTAGGGATATCATTGTCACTTAAAAGTAAAAAGTGGGATAAGTGGCCGTTTAACGGATTTAAGATTTAGTAAGGTAGATGATGCTCTGTTCTCATTGGTCAAAATGGTCGACTGACAAATGAGTACAGAGCATCATCTAAAGGGTCCGCCAAATAACTTTTTTTTTTATGAAAATGCTATAAAAAAAAACTACTGAATACTTTCTCGAATTTCTTATTTTATTTAAAACTACAATCCTTCCGGTTAATAATGGAAAATAATTTCATTCAAATGGCTGCCTCGGCTGGCCATGCAGTAGCCTACACGATCGGTCCAATTTTTAAGCACATCATCGATTGTGTGCAGCAGTATTACACCAATGGCTTCACGAATATTGTCCTTTAAAGCGTCAATTGTCTCGGGCTTGTCGGCGTAACACTTATCTTTTACGGCACCCCACAAATAATAGTCCAGCGGTGTCAAATCGCAGCTCCGAGGTGGCCAAACGACATCAGCTCTGCGGCTGATAATGCGATCTTCAAAAACAGGGCGCAAAACATCGAGTGTAGTTTCGGCTGTGTGGCACGTAGCGCCGTCCTGTTGAAACCAAATGTTGCCAATATCCTCCTCTTTAATTTTTGTGAACAAAACCATGAACCATTGACTGTAACGGCCACTCTTTGCTCATTTTCGAAGAAAAATGGCCCAATTATGCCTCTGGACCAAAATCCGCACCAAACAGTGACTCGTTTTGGGTGTATCGGCTTTTCAATGTATGCGTGCGGGTTTTCTGTGCCCCAAATATGACAATTTTGCTTTTTTACATACCCGCCAAGATCAAAATAGGCTTCATCTGAAAAGATGATTTTTTTTGGCAAAATCGGCATCTTCTCTAAGTCGATCGCAGGCCCACATAGCGAAGCGAAAACGCATTGGATGGTCAGTTGGCTTCAACTCCTGAACCAATTGGACTTTGTATGGCGTCATACCAAGGTCTTTATTTCCCCCGGCCCTTTTTGAGACAATTTTTAGTTAACAACCGTTTTTGTTAAAATATTAAGGGCCATGCATACGGTGAACAATCCTGCTCACCCTAATCGCGATATTGAGGAAATCGTCATTCTGAAACACTTCAGCAACGTACTGACCTCTAAGCTTTGCGATTTCAGAACCATGGGTTAACCTTATTAAATGACGAAAACCATTCAAATGGAATAGGTCGCCAATAGTTTGGTGCTGTTCGTTCAAAAAGATGAACTATTGGACATCCTTGGAAAATTTAGAGTCGGCGGGAGAGGACGGTATTGTAAACCTCGTATTTTTTTTCCTGTTGGTGGGTGGAGAAATGCTTTACGCACCATAAGGAGGCCTCTTTGCGTTGATCATCCCCTTGTGTCCGGCTCTCTCCGCATGCTTTCGGGGCATACGGACTAAAACCCTTTGGTTTCTGACACACCCCCCTGGGATCGCACTTCGCATTATTTCAAGGGGGCTATATTCATACACCCTTTCGGGGGCTCAGTGGCGCGATGGTTAGTGCGATGAACTGCCGCGCAGGAGGTCTGGGTTCGATTCCCAGCCGTAGCAACACCTAAATGAGTTTTCACTGGCCCTCCTCTCGTGATGATCTGACAAATCATCCGAGTAGTAACAATTGTCAAGAATAGCTTATCTCAACTTAGCCGTTCGGAGTCGGCATAAAACAGGAGGTCCCGCCATCGTGCAAGGAGTACACACGCACACATGAATGGTTTTGAGAAAGCTAGGCCCTGGGTACTAACGAGCCTGTTGCGCCAAAAATTTGTATTTTTTTATTTTTTCGGGAGCACGTGCTTTTGTTCTTCATCTCTTTTCTTTCTTCTGAGAATATCTTCCACAAACTGGCAATGAATTTTTTCCGAAGAATTTTAAAATTGTTGCCGCAGAGAATTGCATTTTTTTTTAATGTCGCTCCAATGAACTTTTAAAGTTGCATCCGTTAAGAAGAATGAAAGCATTGATGATGGCCAATCCTTATGGTTGAGCATTCGACGTCTTTCTTCCTTTTTGGTTGTAAAGTCATAACCTCCCACATAATCGGCCCTATCGAGGTTTCCGTCGTGGCGGACAATTTTCCGCAATGCATACTTCGTCGGAGGTTCAAATTCCATTCGAGGTATGTGTTATCGACAAAAAATATTACACAGACGCGACGGCTTCACTTCACTACAATTCGTAAATAAATTCCGCGAAGAATTTGTGTCGGAGAAAATCGGGAAAAGAGTAAGCTGTCAAAAATTGCACTAAAAATGCACCTGAACGCACTTTAACGCATTTCGCCGGGATGCGTTACAAAATGTCGGAGAAATAGTGCGAACAGCTTTTCGGAAGAATACCTCGAAGCAAAAATCCTCCGAATCGTACAAAATCGGAGAATTTTCCGCTCCAACAGATACCTCGATAATGCTGAATAAATCATATGGAGTTCGTTTATTAATTTATGTGGTTAACTCAACATTATTCGACTTAATTAACCGGGGATCCCAATTATAGAAATCCCACTTTATTGCGTTAGCGAATCAGTAAGATACCAAAAGTCCACTTTATTGTTATTGATGCGGTATGCATTTTTTCTATAAAACACAAAATAATGTATGGGAACACTTTAATAAAAGTGATTCCAAATCTCTCAAAAAAATGATCCCATTTTGAATTTTAATGCAAACACAATAAATTGCCAAATATAACATATGAACACTTTATTTGTAAAGTACACGTAGACGGTGGTTATGCATTCATTAATTTTTATAGAAGGTGGAAAAATAACCCGAGAAACAATACAGAAGAGTACAAACTTTTTAGAAACACAGTAAACAAAAACATTCAAAGAATAAAATCACAATTCTACCAAGTGCAGTTTTGAAATGCCAAAAATGATCCTCGGAAAACATGGGAGATACTACACGAATTACTTGGAAAGAAAAAGAAATCAATAGATGACGTCATAACTATGAATTTTCCTGCGAACGTTAACCCGAAAATGCTTTCGGATAAATTCGCTTAACAGTTTGCCTGTCAAGCTACCAAAAAAAGCAATCTTTCACCAAAACAAGCATGTCGCACAATCCATCGAAGTAGAGGAAGCAAGTGAAATTGAAGTTCGAAACATGCTGATTAAACTGAACGCGAGCACAAGCCCAGGAGCTGATAATGTGAGAGCTATCGACCTAAAGCTAAATCCAATATCGCTAGCGCCAATCATTCGGGAAATTATCAACCACAGCCTCAAACAGCATCGTATCCAAAGTCTCCTTAAAACATCTATCGTACGTACAATCTATAAAGGTGGCAATAAAAACGTGAATGCGAAAATTACCGGCCAATTGGTATTTTGCCAGTCATTGAAAAATGCTTGGAAGAAATCGTAGTGCGTCGGTTAAACAGTTTTATTGGAAAGCATTAGACACTGCATATCTACTAACCAATACGGATTTCAAAAAGGCAAAAGTACGGGCAAATTAATGGGAGAACTTTCGAACGTGGTGACAATGAGTCTCAACAAAAACCATCATGTGCTTGTAATGTTCACTGACTTTAGTAAGGCTTTCGACACACTAAGTCGCCAAAAACTCCTTCAAGCATTATATAGAATTGATTTAAGAGGAACTCTTGGAAAATGGCTGGGATGTTTCTTGTTGGAAAGAAAAAAACGAGTTTAAAATCTTAACACAATAAGAGAAGAAGAAAGCTGCATCTACGGGGTTCCAGAAGGCTCAAAACTGGGACCGCTGCTTTTCATCTTATTTACAAATGAGCTTATAGTTACGTTTCTTCGAATAAGATACAATTTTCGCATACGCGGATCACATGGCCATAGTCGTCAAACATAAATGTTTGGCAACCGCAACGGACAGAATGTAGCAAGAATTTGACAAACTTACGACTTGGTGCCACGACAATGGATTGGTTGTTAACATCGCCAAGACAAAAATGATGCTCACATTCGCACTCCATCACAACCAAAATCGGCAATCAATATGTACTTCCGCAATGACGCTTGTCCTACAACAACGAAAAGCGATTCCATCCAAGTTGTGGAATCAATTAAATATCTAGGGTTAACAATAGACAAATATTTCTTATGGCCAAATCACATAAACAAACAAAAAGCGCCATGTTTGCTATGGTACACCTCAAGCGATACACATCCAAAGATGTTCAAAAGAAAGTCTATTATGCACCTGTCGAATCTCGTTTGAGATACGGGATACTTACTTACTTAGCGCTCCAGTCCGGGATGAACCTGGGCCTCAACCAACATGCCTCTCCAATTAGCCCGGTCCTTAGCTAACCGCCTCCAGTTGCGCACTCCAAGTTGGTTGAGGTCGGTTTCTACTTGTGCGCGCCACTTAAGACGAGGTCGTCCTCTACTGCGTACGACGTCTGGCTGGGAATCGAAGACTCTGCGAGCCGGAGTATTGGTGTCCATTGTTTCTACATGTCCTAGCCATCTTAAACGTCCAATGCGGAGTTTTTTGACTAGGGGTATGTCGCTGTACAGCTTGTATAGTTCGTGGTTGAATCTTCGTCTCCATAGCCCGTCAACGCAAACGGGACCGAAGATTTTCCGAAGAATTTTTCTCTCGAATCGACCAAGGATTTCTTCATCCGCTTTTGATACGGTCCATGCTTCAGCGCCGTAGAGCAGGACTGGGATGATCAGGGTCTTATATAGGGTCTCCTTAGTAGTTCGAGTGAGGGCTTTACTACTAAATTGCCTTCTCAGCCCGAAGAAACAGCGGTTGGCAAGAGTAATTCTTCGTTTGATTTCTGACGAGATGTTGTTGTCAGAGTTAATAGCGGAGCCGAGGTAGACAAAGTCCCGTACTACCTCAAAGTTATATCTGTCAATGGTGACGTTCTGTCCAATTCGTCGATGTTGTGTGTCCTTTCGTGTTGACAGCATATACTTAGTCTTACACTCATTTACTGCTAAACCCATTTCTACCGCTTCCTTCTCTATACTAGCAAAGGTGGCTATGACATCACGTTGACTCCTACCAATGATGTCAATATCGTCGGCGTATGCTAGTGGTTGCACCGATTTTTGGAAAATTGTGCCTCTGGTGTTGGCTCGGGAGTTTTCCATAATCCCTTTTAAGAATCAAATTGAAGAAATCACATGACAGCGCATCGCCTTGCCTAAATCCTTTTTTGGTGTCGAATGTGTCGGTGAGGTAGTTTCCGACCCTGATGGTGCAGCGAGAATCATCCTACACCAACGGACGAGTTTGGACGATATACCAAAACTAGACATACCTCTGTATAGTTCTTCTCTATAAATGCTGTCGTATGCGGCTTTAAAATCGATAAATAGGTGGTGGGTGTCGATTTGGACTTCTTGAGTTTTTCCCAGGATCTGCCTAAGTGTGAACATTCGATCGGTTGTGGACTTTCCTGGCCTATACTACACTGATAAGGGCTGACCAGGTTGTTGGTAAACGGTTTCAGGCGTTCACATATTACGGCAGATAGGATCTTGTAGGCGATGTTGAGTAGACTTATGCCTCTGTAATTGGTGCAGTTCAGAGTGTCTCCCTTTTTTGTGGATCAGGCAAGCGATGCTGAGGTTCCATTCTTCAGGCATGCTTTCAACCGACCAGATAAGGCTTATGAGTTGGTGGATGTTACTTACCAAGTCATATCCGCCAGCTTTATAAAGCTCAGCGGGAAGGCCGTCATTTCCGGGGGCCTTATTAAGCTTGAGTTTAGATATTGCTATCCTCACTTCACTCAGGTCGGGTGGTTGGCAGTTTTCGCTGTCATCGCCAATATTGAATGGTTCGTTCTGCCTGACAGCGGAATGTTGTTCGTCATCGCCGTTTGACAGTCTGCAGAAGTGGTTCTTCCATATCCTCAGCATCGACTGTGTCTCAACTACGATATTTCCTTGTTCATCTCGACAGGATTCTGTTCGAGCCTTGTATCCTTGGCATTGACGTTTTACACGTTGGTAAAACTTGCAAACATCGTTCCTAGAGTGGCATCTCTCTATACCCTCGATCGCGCGCTTTTCTTGCTCTTTTTTCTTCTTTCTGAAAAGCCGATGTTCTTCCCTTCTTCTTTGCATATAGAGCTCAATGGCAGCTCTCGTCTTCACCTGCAGCTTAGCCTTGTAGGTCTCGTTCTTGGCTGCGAGCATCTGTCGGCATTCCTCATCAAACCAGGGGTTTCTTGCTGGTGGCCGCGAGAAACCTAGCACATCAGTTGCGGCTGATCTATTGGCTTGTTGGCATCGTAAGGAATAAATAAAGAAAAGAAAAATAAGGATAAATATGCTCAGAGAAGTCAAGGCAATTACCTGTGAACATATTTTTTGTAAAATTTCTAGTATGCATGTTTTGGAATAAAATTTATCATGCTCCTACCCCTACAATTGTTTTTCTTGGTATTTGTTTTACGGAACTGATGATTTTCAGACGCTCCTTTCATTGATCTGACTTTTACGAAACCAGTGATGTCAGATGTGTCAAACAACAGATTTGCATTCACACTTAAGCGACAGTCCGTAGGGTCTCTTGCGAATATAAAAAAAACCTATTCCCTTAGTCGCTTTTTCTGACAAGTTGCTAGTTGTCACTGCATTATTAACCTCCCGCCAAACCTGCATTCTTAAAAGTTCGAAAAAAACATTTCAAATCATAAAAAATCCTACAATGTCACAACTTCAACCAATTCACCATACAAAACAAATGTCATAGGTAGGTTCAACGTCAAACTGAAGACTTAAACGAAATAAGGTTGATCACAATCTAAAACGAAATGTCGTGGTCTTACCATTTTTAACCAACAACTTTGCATTCAAATCGTAAAATTAAAAAAAAAAACAAATAAAACAAATTGATTGAGGAAGTAATCGCAGTTAAAGATCTTCATCTTTGCAAGCCAAACTTGCTGTATAGATAGATTCACAGATCCATAGACATACGACAAATATGAAATGGTGGAAAAAAAAAGAGGTGAATCCGAAGGTTAGGCCGCACGCACACTCAAATGCAAAATGATCAACTTGAATGGATCCGAAGAGAGGTATCTCTTTCGACATCCACCAGGCCAAAAAGCTCATTTCTTTCTTTCAAAAGGTGGGTGTGTACCGTGTAGGTTAAAACAAAAAAAAATTAAATAAAAAATGTGTCTCTATGCGATATAACGATTACGGTCAAATCGAGAAACGGGTACCCCTATTTATTTATTTCTTTTCATTCGATGAATGGTGATAATGGCCATTTTGGGGTCAAAATTCCACTTTGAAATTTTTTTTTTCTTGTCTGTGATATTTTTGGCATATGGCGTCTATGGCTAATTGAAAGACGGTACGGAACGGAACACACCTTAAATCTTTAAATGGTCAATAATGTTGGTAATTATTTTTTTATTATTCTTTTTATTTTCTTGTTTAAACAAAGAAAGAGTGGTGTAGCGCGATGATGGTGGAGGTGTACATTGATGGGGAGGAGGGATTTAAATGTCACAAAGCAAATTGACAAACGATTTTGGGGGGACATGATGTGAGTTGGGGTTATTGCACCATTTGACAGTTAAGTTAGGAAACCAAATACCTTAAGGATTGAGTTATAGTTACACGAAAAACGGAAACTTGACATTTGAAATGCGTATTTGATGTGAATTTACGCGGAAGGAATCAAATAAATAAATTCATTTTGTTATTAGCTACAAAATAAATTATTTACTTGATTCCGTGTCTTTTAAGGAGTCCACTTGCTAATTTTTGTTTAAAAAAAAATGGTTTCAAAAATCATAAACTACATATTCAGACTAATATTGGGTTAGAGTTGCAGTTTAAATGCATTTTTCGTTATTATCCGAACGTATTTTTCCAAACTCAGAATACATAAAATCCCACAAATCAGGTATGGATGTCAAGCTACATATTCCAAAATTTTGATAAAACAATGCCTTATCAAATAGAGCTGCCAAATCTCCGATAATCTTGCAACGTTCTTGTAACTTCCATCGCAAACAATATTGATCAACAAAAATCTCTCAAAATACAATCCACACGTATTTTTCCAAACTCAGGATACATAAAATCCCATAAATAAGGTATGAATGTCAAGCTTACTATTCCAAAATGTTAATAAAATACCGCCTTCTCAAATTAAACCGCTAAAACATGTCAAAGATATTCTTGATTGTCAACCTTACCTTTTCCGACAAAACTCTCAACAATGTTACATCAGCTCAATTCCCTGTTGTCGGTGCATCACCATTAGATAACCTTCCTCACCCAGCCATGATCTTCGGCCATCAGAACACAAACGAAGAGATCAACTTAACCACCACCTAAATAGATTATTTTTCTAAATCCGTATAAAACTTGGTAGGGAAGAAGATATGATGAAGAAGATAAAAAGTGCTGTGGTAAGTGCGTTGGACTGCGAAAGTTTGGCAAACATCCAAGAGTAACATTCCCAAGAGAAGCTTCTCAAATTTGCAGTTCCGATTTGGGGTGAAACACGAGGTCCACTCCTTGGTGGCAAAAATAGGGAAAAGCTATGGTTGATGCCTTAATGCCAGGTATGTCATTTTGAAAAAAAAATTAAGATGCGCTAAGATAGCAAGTAGCAACACCTAAATGATTTTTCACTGGCCCTCCTCTCGTGATGATCTGACAAATCATCCGAGTAGTATCAATTGTCAAGAATAGCTTATCTCAACTTAGCCGTTCGGAGTCAGCACAAAACAGGAGGTCCCGCCATCGTGCAAGAAGTACACACGCACACATGAATGGTTGTGAGAAAGCTAGGCCCTGGGTACTAACGAGCCTGTTGCGCCAAAAATTTGTAATTTGTATTTTATTTGACTAACAATTAACTGCATTTTGTTTTGTAAACTAGACCTGGAACCCCAGCTAGTAATTTATATCGTAGTTGAGTTCAGTTGACATTCCTTGCCATTCCCATTCCAAAACTTGGAGCTCTAGTCCAAGAATCGCTCCAGAGATAACATTGAGTCATGATTGCTATCATCAGTGAATGAATAAATACATAAGAGTCAGAGAGATTTGGCCTTTAAAAATCATTTAAAACAAAATCAGTGTGATGACTGAGCCTTGAGGTTCTCCACTTTTTGTTATAAAGGGTTTGCATTTGACCCATTCAATATAAACATTATTGGACCATAGCTAATGTGTGGATTGGAAACACGATGTGAAAGAAGCAGAAAGGAGCTACACCATTCTTAATTGTAGATCCTTCATCCTCATCCTTCCATTTCGATGTATTTCTGATCTGTATTGCTGGATCATAACGCAAATTTAATTTTTTTTTGTGGATCGTTAACTTACCTCGGTAAAGTATTTTAGTCCATGCTTTATAAGATTTGATTAGAAATGTGAATGCAGTCCATTAGGGCATCATGTACTTGTCACTGCCGAACGTAAAAAGTTTGATCAATTTGGAAGTTTAAGGATCAGATAAAGATTAAGATCAGGCACCATCCAATAACGAAAGCGATACAGAATCATTGATCATACAAATGAAATAGCATCAGTATTACCTACAAAGTGATCCGAAATCGATAGTTTTTGAAGTTGAACGGGGGAACATCATAGCGTGAGTGAGAGACTCCGCTGCGCCTTTACCATTCCTAGGTCGGAGGCCATCTCCGAATTGATTCCAGTGGTATGAAGATGTTTGCAAGTGTTGAAAAGTAATGACAGAAGAGGCGTTTATTGAAGGCGCTGCTACGAAGGACCCATACGTCAACAGAGTATAATTCAGCAAGAAAATGGGAAGCCAAGTCAACCATACGTATGCAAAATGTGTAACACCCAGCACCGCAGCTTAGTGATCTTGGGATGTCTCGGGACATGAAATCCGTCAATTAAAAAAAAAAACGTAATCTAATACGAGCAGGGTATACAGATGTATTAGGCAGAAGCTACTAAATGGGCTTCTCCCAACTATAGTTCCATTTTAGAAGAAGTAAGTGTAGTCTTCAAAAGGCTAAAGAACAAAATGGCAGCCAGTTCTAATGAAATAGTTACAAGGAAACTTCTAAAATGCTGAAGTGATGGCCTAGGAATTATGCATTCAACTAACCATCACCAAAGTGTGGAATGTATGGCCGATGAATATCAGCTCCATGTCTCCCATATCCCTGCAAAATATCTTAAAATTCCGAAGCATTTCTGCCACATACCTGCTAGTGTGGCTTCGGGCTTTGCGGTCAACGTCAAACTAACGAATATAAGCGATCTTACAAAGATGAACCCTTGGAAACCGATTCTAAATTTTTTTCGATCAAAATACTGACTCGAAAGTACAAAAGCTTGTCTTTTTGCACCCTAATGCTATGAGTCCTACCTTAAACCGCTGAAACGTAGACAATAAGCAGGAAAGCGGAGCAAATATTAGGCACTCTCGAGCGAAAAATTCGAAATACATCAAATATTTATCAAATATGCAACTAAAGTCCTAAATAGCTGTGTGTCTAGGGTCGCAAAAGATGGAAGGCTTTCTTGTCTTAGGTACATACAATCAATAGGTTGGGAGCTCGTTAAGGGTGTACATAAGTACTGTAAAGATCAAACGTATAACAAGCAGCCTTAAGTTCATTTGAATTGCTTTTTTGGCTGTGGAATGAATGTGGATCACTTGTATTCTTCGATTTTAAGTTACATGGTATGCGCATTAGAACACAAGAACCTAGAGGCAGTCAGGTAAAGATTGGATTGGCATCATCTGTCGTAAGCGGCTTTGAATTCGATAAATAGGTGGTGTTATCGATTTGGATTTCTTGGGTTTTTTTCTGCCGAAGTTTGACGCTTTGATCAGCTGTGAACTTTCCTAATCTAAAACTAAGGGACGATCAGGTTATTGTTGAACACTTCCTTACTTAATTACTAACTTACTTAACAGGCGCTTTAGTCCGGACCTTGGGCTCAACCAACCAACCTAATACAATGACAAATTTTTGGCGCAACAGCCTCGTTAGTACCCAGGGCCTAGCTTTCTCACAACAATTCATGTGTGCGTGTCTACTTCTTGCACGATGGCGGGACCTCCTGTTTTATGCCGACTCCGAACGGCTAACTTGAGATAAGCTATTCTTGACAATTGATACTACTCGGATGATTTGTCAGTTCATCACGAGAGGAGGGCCAGTGAAAAATCATTTAGGTGTTGCTACGGCTGGGAATCGAACCCAGACCAGACCTTCTGTGCGGCAGTTCATCGCACTAACCATCGCGCCACTGAGCCCTCTAACCAACCAACCAACCAATTAGCCCGATCATTAGCTAACAGCCCCAAGTTGCGCACTTGAAATTGGTTGAGGTCGGGTTTTACTTGTGCTCGCCACTCTTCCTTTACTGAATCCGTCATCTGTCTGTGAATCGAAGACTTCATTCGCTGTACACGTTTTTTTTTTGGCGAAGTCTACTCGTCGTATTGTTCCTGTGTAAGTCTTCTTCTCCTTCTTCTCTTCTCCATAGAAGAATTCGAATAATTTTTCTCTGAAAACAACCAAGTATTGCTTCATCCGCTTTTGAGACGGTCCATGCTTCATAATACAGCGTATACCTTGGACATATCGAAGATTTAGATATTAATAAAGGTGAATTTTCAAGCTCAGATAACCTTGCAAACTTCTTGTGACTTTTCTCTAACAAAAAATATTGATCTACAAAAAATCTCTCAAAATACAATCCACGTATTTTTACAAACTCAGGATACATAAAATCCCACAAATCAGGTATGGATGTCAAGCTAACTATTCCGAAATGTTAACAAAATTACGCCTTTTTAAATAGAGCTGCAAAGGCTCCGATAATATTGCCACCTTCTTCTCTCACAAACATATTGATCAACAAAAATCTCTCAAAATACAATCCACACGTATTTTTCCAAACCCAGGATACATAAAATCCCACAATTCAGGTATGGATGTCAAGCTTAATATTCCAAAATGTTGATAAAACAATGTCTTCTCAAATAGAGCTGCAAAATCTCCGATGATCTTGAAACATTCTTGTAACTTCCCTCGCAAACAATATTGATCAACAAAAATCTCTCAAAATACAATCCACACGTATTTTTCCAAACTCAGGATACATATAAATCCATAAATTAGGTATGGCTAACAAAATTACTATTCCGCTATATTAATAAAATACCGCCTTCTCAAATTAAACCGCTAAAACATGTCAAAGATATTCTTGATTGTCAACCTTACCTTTTCCGACAAAACTCTCAACAATGTTACATCAGCTCAATTTCCTGTTGTCGGTGCATCACCATTAACCTTCCTCACCCAGCCACGATCTTCGGCCATCAGAACACGAAAACGAAAAGATCAACTTAACCACCACCTAAACCCCGTTTAGCAAGAAACTGAAAGTTCTACAAGTGAAAGTCCGTAAATGGCTCGCCGAAGTCATACGAAACGTGTTTTTGTGTCAAAATTCAACATAATCTTCATCTTTATCATCATTACCATCTTCGTCTTCATAGCGTCTTCAAATACAGGCAAAACACAAGGCAGTTGGCGGTTTGACCTTCAAGCCAATTTCCAGAAATACAACTTGGTCGACAAGTCAACCACGCCAACGTACGATGGTAATATGGTCCAATGGACAAGCGCGATCGAGCAGTGCTTGGAAGCCAACGATGCTTCTTTAATTGGTCTGATGCTGCGACTCTGCTGTAGATTATTTGACATTTCAAAGCGCTACAAGTTGGATTTGTTGTTGTTGTAGATTCTTGTTATTTTGCATTATTTTCTTCTTCTTCTCTGAAGTTTTCTATTTGAACGCAAAGTGAGGCCAGTAGTTGACCTCTAAATATGAAAAAAAAAAAATAAAAATCATATCTCCGACTGGACAAACGAGTGCGAGTGAGCTTCATCTTCACATTCAACTATCGCTTGGACCTGGTCCTCTTTATAAATCTCTTCGAATGTCATCTGAAGCGGAATGATGATTATCCCCCCGAAATGAATGATGGGTTCCTCCTCAGTCCTTGTTTTCATAGAGCGAATTGGTCTCGAAGAAGAAATAATGCGTGTTGTATGCTTTTGGGGGGCGACCTAGATACTGTATCTATTTTGGGAAGATAAGAAGAAACGAGGAGGTGGAGAGCACGCCTGGGTATATGTCACTTTGATAGAGTTTTACTCATTTAAAATCGAATTTGAAAAAAAAAAAAAAAACTATGTGTGTGTGGGGGGAGGGGGGAGGGCATTTTTATATGACGGTTTTGAGATTTTCATGACGACAACAGCGTCAAAGACGACGTTGATGATGGGTGCGTGAATTGGTCGTATCGCTACCGATGGCGATGCTGTCGATGATTGGGAAACGTTGACACTTTGAATGTGTGGTCGCCTGAGATTTTTTTTGGGGGGATTTAATTTTTTTTATCAAAGGGTGTGTATTGATGTTGGCATCTATATTGAGATGTTGTCTAAATTGCTTTTTGAGTGATCGTTTGGAAAGAGGTTACTTAATAGATTCTTTCTTTCTGATTTTTTTTTTTTAAAGTTGACACATTCTAATGAATTTATTTTCTTGTCTTTTCAGATTTTTTTCTTCTGACGTGCTGAACAAAGTAAGCTTATAAATTTGAAATTAACTGTAAGAAATCTAGTTTTTCATTTATGGACAAATGGCTTGTCTTCTTAGCCTTGACATTTTGGGAGATGAAAAGAACTCCAACTTTGTTTTATTTTATTATTTTGACAATTTGTGTTCCTATTATTGAGAGTGTTGCACTTAAGGTTTTATGGGTTATTGGGGATTGAATGAGGCTTACATATAGGCTTGCGTGGGGCCTTAGTGAATATTTTACCTAAGTAACTTAGACTAGAAAAAAAATGGAATTCGGTTTTGAAATAACGTTGTAATAGGAATCACAAACGTGTCCAATAGGGACTTCCGAAATTTGATAGCGGCCATATTGTTGAAGCTACATCATAGCTATCCTCGAGAAACACAATCATACAGAAGGAAACATACTTAGCTAAAAGTACCATTACACAACTGAATACATTATAAAATCTGACTAAGTCATTCCGTCCGAAACAATCAGACCACATACAAATTTACATCTTCATCTTGCAGCCTATCTCATCCAATCTGTCCCTTTCAAAGTACCATCATTTGTATTTACAACCACAAACTTCAGAGGCATTTTCGATAGCATCTCGTTTTGAAAATTTCGTCATATGTAAAGCACCGTCATTCCTTGAGGCAGCACTCCAATTCCGAAAATATATCTTCTTATCTTTAACCACATACACATCGAAAACTCAATCAAATCAAACTTTTTGGATTCAAGATTAAATTACAGACTTTAGACATCAGATATACACCTTCTCATAAAACACCCGATGCCAAAAACATTTTAGGCAGACCCATTTAAAGCCGGTACCATAGATCAGCTGTTATTTCAAAAATTCAGAGGAAAATAACCATTTTAGCAATCTACCCTCAAACTTCTCCGAGAATAGAATCTTTTTCGAAACGTGTTACCGAATCTTGCATCCATATATCTAGCAACTTTCGTTTGATTCCTTACCACGAAAAATATTGGTCATCCTGGACCTGATAAATTTCATTATTTGATCTTGCTCACACACAATGCCACCTACCCAAATTTATTTATTGACGAACACTGTACCTACAACACACCGGTACACTTTCTTGGGGTGCCGGTGCATCAATCTCCTTTATGCTATATACCAAACTTGACGTCTACAATCTTCCTCGTTCTCCAACCAACATATTAACATGAAACCGTCAACGAGACAAGACGACACCTCATGCTTAGGTTCAATGACATACCAGCTGCGTACTTCGTATAAAAGATCACCTTTTTCGCACACCAACGTGCTGACAAGTAAACCCTTTCAATAAACAAGATCAAGCAGCCACAACACTCCAGAACCAGCTGATTAATGTTTTTCTCCTTTTCGTGACGCTTTTTCGTTTCATAAAATCAAATTTACACCGTTTACCAAAAAGTTTAACTCCGAAGTTGTATATTTGCGATACAGGCCCTCAAGCCTAGCTTCTTTCTTCATTTGTGTGTAAGAAGTTATTATTTATGACACAAAGAAGAGAGCCTCCTGTTGAACGCCTAATGCAAACTGCAAATTTTAGAAGCTTCCCATGACATTGTCACTCGTGAATGTTTGAAAGCATTGAAAAAAGGTTAGGTGTTGTCTCTGTCGAGATTTGAACCACGGACCCCGCGCTTAATTTTTTTATTTTTAAAATGGGCGTTCTGTTAGGGCAACGTCGCCTTAATCGTCATACCTAGAGTTGTCGTTGACGAATTGCAAGGTCCGTCAGGTCAGTCGATTTCGCATCGCTCTTAAGAACTCGTTCTTTCGCAGACGACAACTTGGCGAGTTTTGCATTGTGACATGAGCCTGCTTACTTATTTTTTTTTTACTTAACTGACTCCCGACCCGTTGCGGGTATCTGCCTGAGAAAAGCTGGCCTTACATCCTGGTCACGTTGCTGCCAGTTATTCAGTGCAAGCGCTCTAGCATCTGCGACTGCTACCATGGCTACTAACCATCATGACCAGCTGTCTACGGTAAGTACATATTCCCCAAGACATGGACAGAAGTAAAGGTTGAATTCATCCCCAAAGCAGGAAAGAGTTCTCACATAAACTCGAAGGATCTCCGTCCGATCAGTCTATCTCCTTTTCTGCTTAAAACCATGGAAAGATTAATTGATCTACACATCCGTACTAGTATTGAACCGACTGCACTCTCCAACTCCCAACATGCATACTGCAAGGGTAAGCCGGTTGAAACAGCGCTTCACTTACTGGTACGCTTCATTGAAAACTCACTGAGAGTAAAGGAATATGCTACGGTTGCCTTTCTTGATATAGAAGAAGCTTTTAACAATGTCAAAGCAAAAGCAATCACTAATGCACTCTCGGATTTAAAAGTGGACGACTCGCTGGGAGTGTTAATAAATCAGCTACTCATAGGCAGAATTATTTACACAAATCTTGGCATCTCATCCGCACGCAGATTCGTTAGCTGTGGCACCCCACAAGGGGGCGTCCTGTCTCCTCTGCTCTGGAATCTAGTGGTCAGCAAGCTACTAGAAAATCTAGAAAGAGAGGAATGGAGGTGATGCAAACCGAATTGGTCCTTTTTAGCAGGAAATATAAAATTCCGCACATTGAGCCTCTCAAACTAAATGGTGTCAGTCTCACGATCGCAAAATCAGCAAATACCTGGGTCTGGTTTTGAATAAAAAACTAAACTGGAAAGCCAACATCCAAGAACGCGTTAAGAAAGCCACCGTAGCCTTATACGCTTGTAAAAAGGCAATCGGAAAGAAATGGGGCATGCAACCACATATCTCTTTCTGGCTCTACGTGTTTATCATTAGACCCACTTTACTTCTGTATGGTGTCTTAGTCTGGTGGACGGCTTTAGAAACAGCCTCCAACCGCAACCTACTAGGTAAAGTTCAAAGATCAGCTTGCATATGCATTAGCGGAGCTCTATGAACAACCACCTCCGCAGCCCTTGATGATATCCAAACAGACCGCATCATGTGCAACGGTAAGACTGAGAGCATCGTTCTGAATCACATTAACACTAAAGAAGACACCGACCACATTACTTCCCAACTTAGTTTTGAGCATAACTTCAGGACAACCATTCCCAGTCGCCTTGGATGGGAGTCGGATTCGATCGAAACCAATAACTCGATTCACATCTTCACGGATGGGCCTTAAACAGAATCTGGAGTGGGTGCAGGTTTTTCACCGAGATGCTTAACATTAGCATATCCTTTCGCCTTCCCGATCATTGTAGCGTTTTCCAGGCGGGAATCATGGGAATCAAAGAAGCCTTGTCCTGGCTGAAATGGAATGTAATATCCACGAAGAATATTAGCATCTTCAGCGACAGTCAAGCGGCAATCAAACCCTTGGAAGCAATCTCGTTCAATCCAAAATCAGCCCACGAATGTCGACTGTCTCTTAACGAGATGGCGGAGCAATTTACCATTCACCTCTTTTTGGGGGCCACCGAGACATACCAGGGAATTGCCAGACAGGGTACTACCCTTGACATTCTAGCACCAGTGGACATGTTAGGTATGCCCCTTGCTACATGTAAATTATTGATCAAGCAAGATGCGATCAAGAAAGCAAACCGCAGATGGATAAATAGCACAACGTGCCAAATATCCAAGCAACTCTGACCTAGCTTCAACCAGAAGCGCTCCATCCCGGGCACAATAATCAGTGTCCTCACAGGACACTGTCCTATAGGCCTACATGCAAAAAGACTAGGCCTTTTCAGCAATGACTTCTGTAGAAGCTGTCTGGACGAGAAAGAGGAGGAGAGTATTACTCACCTTCTTTGCTCCTGTGCGGTTCTCTCAGTAAAAAGGAAACTTCATCTGGAAGACTACTTCTCTGATAATCTAGGTGATCTGGCTAATATCAGTGTCAGGAACTTCCTACGCTACATAGTTAGCTCTGAATGGTTCAATTAGGCGTACGGACATAACGGACCCTTTTGGTCTAAGTGTGCACGCGCCACTTCAACCTAACCTAACATAGGGCAACGTCGCCATAATCTTCCTACCGAGAGGATTATTCGCAGTGTGGTAGTTGTAAACCGTTCGTTGACGAATTGCCTGAGACAAGCTGGCCTTACATCCTGGGCACGTTGCTGCTGTGCTTGTTCCTTAAACCGGACGTTCGGTATTCCTTGTCGCCTGAAGAATCTTTTGGCTGGAGCATTATTGTGTTCGTTTGATGTGGCCGGGACAATGTGTTCTTACCTATTATGCGACATCCACAGCTCATAAAGTTCGCGGTTGTATCTTTTCTTCGATTCAGCTTCCTCCCATACAGGACCAAAAATTCGAGGAAGAATTTTTCTTTCGGGAGTGACTTAGGTTAGGTTAGGTTTACTGGTTGGTGGAGTAGAGGATTCTCTATTCCACCACACTTAGGTCCATGTGGACCCATTGTGATACACTTGGTGGGATTTCGTCCTTCCTTATCGTTACTACGGGTTACTGCACTCTATCCAGCCATCCTGATGTTCGTAGGAACCTGTAAAGATAGGGTAATGGAATATCGGAAAGCTCTTGGATGTCTTAGAAGTAGTAGCTTCCAAGTGTTCTGTTCCTCAGGTGACAGAGACTCGGGCAGTGACAGAGAAAATTAGGTGTATCCTCGTGTGTTTCTTCATTACCCCAGCCTCTACAGATAATGTCATGGCTTAGCTCTCCTGCTTATTGTCCAGCAATCGGTCCCGTAAAGTAGGACTAGTGGGATTGTCCGGTAGAATAAACATTTGGACCTTCGGGTTAAGAGTTTTGATTCCATTTGTTCTGCTAAACCGAAATAGCTTCGGTTTCCAAGGAATGGTCTTCGTCGTATCTCCACAAAGGTATCATTGCTGATGTTGACTTCGAGGTAGATGAACTCTTTAGCTACCTCAAAACTGTTGCTATCAACAGTGACATTTTGTCCAAGGTTTTGCGTCGACAGTACTTTGTTGATTGATAGCATATACCTTGTCTTGGCCTCGTTAACCGCAGGACTAACCCGTTTCGCCTCTTATTCAATGGCCATGAATGCCTCTACATCGGCACGGTGCGAGCAACCAATCATGTCGATCTCGTCTGCGTAACCCAGTAGATGGACGGATTTGTTGAACTCCTGCTTTAACTCCTGCCCTGCGCACTATCTTCTCCAGCACGAGAATGCCTCTACATCGGCACGGTGCAAGCAACCAATCATGTCGATGTCGTCTGCGTAACCCAGTAGATGGACGGATTTGTTGAACTCCTGCCCTGCGCACTATCTTCTCCAGCACGAGATTGAAGAAATCGCATGGTAGCACATCTCCTTGTCGGAATCCGGTATAATTTTGGAAAAGTTCAGATGAGCTGTTTCCAAACGTGTCCTCTAATGTTAGGCGAAAGAGTTGCATTAGTTTTGGAAGCTTTGGCGGACATCGCTCTATAACACTTTATTTGATGGATGCCATCATAAGCGGCCTTGAAGTCGATGAAAAGATGGTGTGTTTCGACTTCAAATTCGTTGGTCTTTTCCAGGATTTGCCTTAATGGGGAAATTTGGTCGATCTGCCGGGCTGGTACGTACCGATAATTGTGTTGCAGAAAGGCTTAAGACGTTCGAAAGGCTCTTATATGTGACATTAATCAGGAATAAGCCTCGGTAGTTGCTGCAGGACATGGGATCGCATATTTTGTAGATAACACATCTGGAGCTGATATTTCAGTCAACGGGCATCCTCTCATCCATCCAGACTTTGTTGATGGCTTGGTGCATGAACACTTTTAAAGCAACGCCTTCGAATTTAAAGAGAGTTCTGCTGGTAAACCATCAGAGCCGGCTGCCTTGCTTTTCTTCGGTTTTTTTTTATGGCTGCTCCAACTTCTGCATTACTGGGAGGGGGTTTTACCTCTTCGTTGACTGGAGGTGGGCTGGTTTCTTGCCTATCCCTCTCTTGACATTATGTGCATTAAGCCGGTATAGGAAATGCTGCCTGAATATACCTACAATTCCCTGCGCGTCAGTGATTAGGTTGCCATTTCGTAGATCCTTCATTCCTACTTTGAAGCTAGCTGCCCGTTGTTAAGCTTTTTTGTGGAATTGACGGATGTTTTTCATGTCGCGAGACTCTTCTATTTCCCTGAGCTGGGAGGCTGCGTGCTTTCTTTTCCTACCTACATATGATTTTCTTCTCTTCCCTTCTCCTGGTGGTATCTACTCTTCCCGTGCGGCGCGTCTTTTAAGTTGTAGGGCCTTGATATGTGCATCTTCTGTCATCTCGTTTTGGTCTTGCAAAACTCATCAAAACCACGGAAATCTTTTCAGGCGCTGGTAGTCAACTTCTTTATTGATATTGCGATACTGGATCCATGGGGTGTTGACCTTGGTCGATGATGAAGATGAGGCCACATCGGGAAGTCTCCCACTCAGTTTTTGTTCGTAGGGTATGATAATCTCCGCCTTACTAAAGCGTCCAACGTGAAGTCTCTTTTTTTATACCATCCGCACCTTCTTCTCGTTGGACAGTCGGGCTATGAACTTGTCTGCGACGAAAACATGGTCAGAGTCGACGTTTTCCCCCCTGAATGTGAGTTGGATGCGTGTCTCGCATCGATAAGCACAGGGTCTATTTGGTTGGCGGTTCGACCATCTAGAGATCGCCAGGTTGATTTGTTGATTCAAAGTCATGGGAACCTAGTGTTGCTGATAACCCTATTACATTAGTCGGAAGAGGCTGAGCTTTCCAACTAAAATGGAAGATGTTTTCCTTACCGATTTTCGCATTGAAGTCCCCTGGTTCGATTTTCACATCATACCGGTCAGCCTCGGTAGCCTCTGCCCAGGAGTTCGTAAAATTCATCCTCGATAGGGTCTTCAGTATCATCGATTTGAGCCTGCACCCGAACCCAGTAGCTGAAGGCAAACGGCCATACACAACTACGTGTGTTCTCTGAAGGGGCTTTGGAGTAGTTGGACACTGACCCTAATTTTCATCGAAAAATCATCTTCAGCGATGTGGCCCATTTCTGGATGAGATCCACATGAAATCCAAGAGCGTCAAATGCATCCCGAAAAAGTCAAAGTCATCGGTCCATATTTCTTTGAGAACGAAGGGGCAAGACCATCACTGGCAACTTCTATTGGCCTGGATTGGGTGATAAGGACACTAACGACATGTGGTTTCAACAGGACGTTACTACGTTCTACACAGCTCACGCCACATTGGAAATTCTGCACGATCGATTCGAGGGCATGGTCATCTCACATGCAGGTGATGTCAACTAGATACCGAGATCGAGCGCTTTGACCAAGTTAGACTTCTTCTTGTGGGGTTTTCTGAATTCGATGGTCTATGCGAATAAGCCACAAACCCCAGCGGCCCTCAAAGCCAACATAATTCATGCTATCGGTCAAATTCAGCCTGAATTATTCGCCAGAGTCATGGAAAATTGGATAATTCGGATCCGCGCTACACAAAGAAGCTGCGGCGGATATTTAGCACCGATAGGCCTTTCAAACGAATAAAAAATGTCGTTGATATCTCACACAAATTTTGTTTTATTTGAATTTAAAGACAGGAAGCGCGTAATGAAAGACCCTTGGTGATGTTTTTGGGTAACTGACGTAACCAAACAACAATCCCATTGTCGAATATCAGTCACATCACATTGACTTTCCTAAAATGGCGCCGCAATTGCAACCACTTAACGACTAACAACCCTGGTATGTGCTCAAAAAAAAAAAAAAACGAAAAAGAGATCCATCACCGATGACTAAAAATATCATACGCATAGTAATTCCCTCACAACACCATAAGTAAAGTACACAACCAATTACAAATTCGACAGTCTCGTTAGCCCATCTGTCACTTTCTCCACTTAGCACGTGCCCTTTTGACCAACAATGCGCAGTGCATAATATCCAAGAAAAAAAAAAACAAAAACCGTAACCCCAAAACCCCATCATAACAATCATCATCGCCAACTGCCACCAGCACAAAAGTTTCATAAAAAAAAATTTAAACCGAAATAATCCACCGAAACATCAAGTGTCATAATTTATTTTTTTTTTCATTACCAATGCGAGTCATACACTTGCGGTAAGTGTTGCCAGTACTATTAGCAATATTAATTGCACAATTAACCACCCATCAAAAGATCCCAGGACACTGTGTACAGACACTCAGACCGTATAGATACGTAGATACTTTTTTTTATTAACTATTTTGATGAGACAAAATAATTTGCAGCAATTATTCGCGTTCTATGTTTACCAATTGTTTGGCATAGCAAAATCGACACCAAAAGGGAGACGAAGAAGCATAATTTCTGTTTTTTTTTTTACGAAAAATTCTAGTCAAGTCAACGCGTTTAACCTTCACCTACAACCAGCCATGCCTGTCCATCATCCATACATAATGAGCCAGAGGCTCTGATTAGTAAAACAAACAGCGAAACGGACAACACAATAAAAGACGACGACAACCATAGTGTGATGTCAAAATGAATGACAATAACAAAAAAAAAAAAAAAGTAATAGTGGTCAGACTAACCACCGAAATCGAAAGTGCGGGGCTCTTAGCATGAGCTGCCCTATATCGTAAACGGGCACAATGGACAGACGGCAGACATTACGCACTATTTCCAAAAATACGCGCGGCTATACACAATCCAAATCCCAAATGAAAATGGAAGCACAAACAAAATGCGAACAAAAACATGCAAAGAATGAACAACCATCAGTAAATAGGCAAAAGTGGGCGAGGCAGTGTAGGGCGGGGATGAAAACGTAACAAAAACAATCGAAATAGAAAAAAAAAACAACAACAACCAGCCAAAGTGTTGGTTCGCTGAATTGGAAAATTAACAAAATTTAGATAAATTCGTGGACGGAAATTGGACCAAAGCAACAAAGTGAATTAGAAAGGGAATGGGTAGGGAAAAAAGAGTGGAATCCGCCGCCGACGACGACGCGACGTTAAAAGGCGTGCGCGTTCATCAAACGCTCTAAACCTCATTACTGAAGCAGTCTTTTGTGTAGATGCGATGCCCATGCCACTATGTACAGGTACACCGGCGGATACTGGAAAACTAGTGAGATTAATTGTATCTGCGATAATTGGCGGTGTTAGCGAACAAGCGCGATGTTAGATTAAATGGATTGCGGGGGCAGTACACAGGGATAGGATGTATGTGTGTTATGATGGCGTTTTTGTGGTTTATTTAGCACACCAAGTCAATTGTTCAGTTTTGGGAATTTTAATTGAATATTTTTGTTTGAACAATTGCGAATATTATGCCTGGTGGTTGATGGCAAGTTGCAGCTATTTTAGGAATTTATAGGTAGTCCCTCTTTGAATTTTGTTAGAAAGGCTAAATTTTTTACTTTTATGTCCGTTATGAGACAGCCGGAGGACAGGTAATGTCATGCGAAACAGAACTTATTATGGATCTGCATCAATTCGACGTATCTTTCGGTATACCAGTGGATTCGATTGCGACTAATTTTATACCGTCTATGAAGCCGTAATTTTCTGTTATAAAAATAAATGTTTTTGATTTTTTGGACCTTTTGTGAATGTGTTGGATACGACAGCATTTATGAAGAATCTTTCATTGAGCGCTTCCTATCTTTAAATTTAAATGAAATAAAGTGTGTGTGAGATATCATCGAAATTTTTTTATTTGTTTGAAAGGCCTATCGATGCCATTATTTAAAGTATATAACATCGTCCAAATGTCTGCCGCGGCTTCTCTGGGATGCGCGCATACGAAATGTCTAATTTTCCATGACACTGACGCATAAATCAGGCTGAATTTCACCGATGGCATGAGTTGTGTTGGTCTTAAGGGCCGCTGGGGTTTGTGGCTTATTCGCATAGACCATCGAATTTAGAAAACCCAACAAGAAGAAGTCAAACGGGGTCAAATCGCACGATCTCGGTAGCCAGTTCACATCAACTCCACATGAGATGACCATGCTCTCGAATCGCTAGTGCAGAATTTGCAATCTGGCGTGAGCTGTATAACACGTAGCACCTTCCTGTGAAACCACATGTCGTTAGTGTCCTTATCACACAATTCAGGCCAAAAGAAGTTGGTAATCATTGACCTATGGGCCTCGCCCTTGACGGTGATGACCTGGCACACGTCGTTCTCAAAGAAAAATGGACCCATGACGCCGCCAGCCCAAATTCAACACCAAATATTGACTTTTTCGGGATGCATTGACACTCTCGGATCTCATGTGGATTAGTGTCGTCCCAAAGTCCACAACTTTGTTGATCAACGTTCCCATTCATCCAGAACTGGGCCTCATCACTGAAGATAATTTTTTGATGGAAATTAGGAGGGGTGTCTTTTGGGCCGTCCGCCCCACGCCCTTGCTGCTCCTCCGCTGCTCCCTCGTTGGGTGAAATAAGAGAACGACTACTCCATGCCATCGTACTTTTTTGCGTCGTTTTGGGGTTGACGAGTGATCGTCCTCCCTCACTCATCGTACTTTTCGGACCACTCCTGTCCGATGCTGCCCGTTGCGAGTCTCCCACGTCCTTTGGGCTTCGACGACGGCGTTTTACAGTGGACTCCTGTCGTACGTTTTGTATGGTGTTGCTCTGTCGTGAGTGTCCCTAATCTCCCTAGGGCTGCACCGAACAGAGTTGGAAATCTTCCGAGTGGACTCGTCTATCGCACTCGGTATACCTTCTCTTGGTTGAATTACTGGATCTGAAGGTCGTGGGCCATTGGCTGATGGAACCCTGGCTGCCACTTCCTCCTAATTCCGGTTTTGCGACCACAAAGAAAAGAGGGAACGAAAGGATTTTATGGGATAAGAGATGAGTGCGGTAAATTTTACCGTGACAAGATATTTGGCTTAGATTTTCTAACCGATCGTTATTAATCATCACACAAAGTGGCGTATCTGTATCTCTCAAAACGATTTAGTTTTATCAAAAATTTTATTTTTGACGTCAATGATTTTATTATGTTTAACGCAAAATACGAACAAAGACAAAATACGATATATACGCCAGTTAAGATTTTGCACATAGATACGCCACTTCGTATTTGGAATGACGATGTGTAGGTATAGTTGTTAAAGAGATCTGTTGAATGCATCTTTTTTGATACAGTGAATGTGATATAATATTCTGAATATATACTTAAAATCCAAATGGTAACGTACAAACAGAGTGTTTTTCAACATCTCTCCACGTCAGCGCCATCTTATGGGCTGAAAATCAATAAGTCTTACATCCTTCATACTAAAAACCTATGAAAAACGAATGGATATCTACATTCGTGACAAACTCGACCCCCAATACATATCAACGGCACAGCATGCCTACGCGAAAGGTAAGGGAGTCGAAACTGCCCTACATGATATCGTTAGTACAATAGAAAAACGTGGACCAACCTCTAATACATATTATTGGAAGTATGCTCAACCACAGAAATATAAATGCGAATCTGGGAGACACCCATCTCAAAGTAATAGCATCAAGAGGCACACCACAAGGAGGCGTTATCTCACCTCCGTTGTGGAACATAGTCATCAATGAGATACTCATCAAGCTACAGCGAAATGGGGTAAAAGTCACAGCCTACGCAGACGATGTAGCGATACTAGTTAAAGGGAAATTCCTACCCACTATTAGTGAACTACTCGAGCGGGCATTGAAAACTCTCAACGAGTGGACAAAACAATGTGGGCTTGGCATCAACCCCCAGAAAACGGAACTCGTTCTCTTTACGAACAAGAGGAAGATACCAATATTCGACCTACCGGCTATCGATGGGACTACCCTCAAACTAGCCGATAGTGCAAAGTATCTGGGTGTCATTCTTGATAGAAAACTCAACTGGAACCTAAATGTGCGCGAGCGCATTAAAAAGGCCACAATCGCTTTCTATACGTGTAACCGAATATTCGGAAAAAACTGGGGTCCGAACCCCAAGATCATCCTATGGATGTACACGGCCATTGTGAGACCTATATTAACATATGGGAGGCTTGTCTGGTGGCAATCCACAAATAAAGTCACCCATCTGAAAAATATGACAAAGGTACAAAGGATAGCATGTATGGGCGCTACTGGCGCAATGAGAACCACACCAACAGCGGGACTGGAAACCACCCTTAACCTGCTACCGCTAGACCTTTACATGCAAGAATCTGCAGCCAAAAGTGCTCTAAGAATCAGCCAGCTCAATTGCTGGAAATCGAACTCAGGAGGACATACCCAAATTCTACACAGATATCTGGGCTCAGCTGTATCCTGTGACTACATGCTGCCTCACCATGACTTTCAAAGACCATTTTCCTGCATCCTCCTAAGCAGAGAGGAGTGGGAGAGGAACGAATTGGGCCCCGAAACCATATCCATCTACACTTATGGTTCAAAAATGGATGTAGGCGTTGGAGCTGGAGTGTTTTCAGAAACACTTAAGCTAAACAGCACCTTTCGTCTCCCTGAGCACATCAGTGTCTTCCAAGCCGAAATATTGGCAGTAGCAGAGGCAGCCAAAGCGACCTCAATGCTGGCGATACCACCAGATGATATCACCATCTTTATTGACAGTCAGGCTGCAATAAAAGCTATCTCAGCTGTCGAAATAAAATCTCGGCTTGTGAAACGTTGTCGTGAAGAGTTAAAGGTTATTGGCGTCCAACATAATGTTAAGCTCTGCTGGGTCCCCAGACACAGACAGGCATACAGGGCAATGAAATTGCTGACGAACTGTCAAGAAAAGGATCTGCCTCCAGCATTGACCAAGCAGACCAGTCTGTCAAACCACCACTATGTGACCTCAAATCTCGGGTGGGACAGAAAACACTGATCACTGCCAAAAACAGGTGGAACTCCCTTCCCACCTGTGAAACTTCCAAAAGGAAGCAGACCAGTCTGTCAAACCACCACTATGTGTCCTCAAATCTCGGGTGGGACAGAAAACACTGATCACTGCCAAAAACAGGTGGAACTCCCTTCCCACCTGTGAAACTTCCAAAAGGATGTGGCCTGAGTGTGACAAAGCCAGAACCCATAAACTACTTCGTAGAAACAGGAAATCTGTCTCTACTTTAGTTGGGATTCTTACTGGGCACAACTTACTAAAAAGCCACAAACTGAAAATGCATCTCATAGATGATGACCTCTGTAGAGGCTGCGGTGATAAAGAAATACACGAGGACACCCTCCACTTTCTGTGCCACTGCCCAGGCCTCAGCCAATTAAGAATGAGAACCTTGGGAAAATACTTTTTTCCATTACCTCACGGATCTATCCGAAATCCCCCTCCCTAATCTATTCAGGTTTGCATCAACATCTGGATGGCTGGAAAGAGGCTAACAACAATGGACAGTAACGGGACAATGAATGAACCAATCACACAAGTGGACCCCCAACGGGCATCACAATGGGTCTATATTGACCTGAGTGCGATGAGGGAAGACACACACCGTCTGCCTCATCAACCCACCAACCTAACCTAACCTATGGGCTGAAATTTCGAGTTGTTTGTGTCCTCGATAACTCAAACCTCCAAATGCACACGCAAAAACACCAATTACTTAAAAATTAAAATTGATTTGAATAAAAATATCTATTCAGTGACAGTTGACACATTGAACCCTCTCCTAACCAATCACAGCTTCAGCATGAAAGTCACTTTACATGTCAAATATATGTCACCTTCACTCATTATACTCCAAGTCATGTTCAAATATGTATTTGAGGAGAAAAAAAAAAACATAAAACATCTAACAAAAAACCACCATGTCTAACAACAGCCCAAATTGTCCATGTCGAAAACTCACTTTCCATTTTAAATGTGTCCAGTCGGCGCAACGCCGCCAACTATCCGAACAAAGCCCCTCGCAATTATGATCTTTTCGCTTTAATGTCACGTCCTTATGCAGTCAGTCATCAGCCTCCCAGCGAGCGTGCGAGCTTGCATACATCATTTGACCAATAAAACCCACACATGCTGTGCACCAGCGACCAGCGACAAAGTCTTGAAAACTCTCAAGTCTGCATAAATTAGTCAAACCTCGAGTGCCTCTCGGTGTGTTTGGCGTGCGATCCGAATAGAGAGAGGATATTATATGCATCCCAGTCTGATGGCGATGCACACACATTACAGATGCACAATGCCATTTCTGACACATGCCACCAAAACCAAAACTGCGACACCAAAACCACCTGTGAAATCTTAAGTAGCCAGCCGAACCCATAATCCGAGTTCCTACCTCTGTTCCTCGTCTAAACAAAGAACGCGATTAGGAGATACAAACGGATTGTGTGTGCTTTTTAATTGATTCGCCACCATCCCCAAATGCATCGAGACGAACATACAAACACTCGATCATGATCCGAGTCAGTCGAAGGTGAATTGGTACGAAGAGCAGAGTCTCCCTCCCTCTCGGCTGAGCCCGATCCATTAGTATTCCAGTCGAAGCCTCGTCTCAATTTGCACTTTTGCACTAACTTAGATGGCTGTGCGGCCGGACACGCTGCGCCGCGTTCTTTGGTTGTGCGCATTTGAATGTCGTCGTCGTCGTCGTCGAGCACATTCCTCCTCATCCAAAATGGTATATCGGAGCTGATTCTTAAATTGCTTCGCCTCTCGTCTCGTCGTCCGATTAATGGAGGTGGTCGGGTGGTGGTCAGATTAGTGGTGGTAGTGCGCATCAAGAATTCCAAATGCATTCTTTGAACGGAAAATATTTGCTGGCCAGGTCTTATGAGCACGCGCCCACAATCACCTACTACATCAGCAGCGCCGAGCCACCAATCGCTCCAAAAGAACACACATAACCCAACAAGACGAACAGGCAGAACAACAACAACAAAAAAACACACTTTGGCTTGTGACTAATTAGGATTCCAGGTCTCGATTTGTCATCTTCGACATTGATGGCTGATTGTTCTCTCCTTGAAGTGCTGACGGACACGGAACAAACTGTCCGACGCACGGCTACGCGACGCGACGATACAAAACGTTTTCAACCTCCGTGTTCATTGCGAGGTGTGCAGTGGTTTTTATGATTTTTAATTAAGAAAAAAAAATTAATAAAAAATATAATTCGTTGACAGGGTGATGGTGGGTAGGGGATGTCGGTTCAGAGGAGTTATTGCGCTTCCATTTGGGTGGAGGCGATTAGTCGCAGTTAATGGCTCTCTATCATCCGTGTTGGGAATGTCGAGAAGATTCTGCGGAATTTCTTCAGAATTCTAAGAGACTTGGAATAACGAAGGAAACTCAAAAGACCTACTTTTCATCTTATTCAACTCTAAGCTGGACAGGGCTTTTCAAAGGTTCAAAGGTCCATTAAGGTTGTTCATATGTTCCACTGACATGACGCAAATGGTGTATTCATGTGTTAAGAAAGGCTCATTAGGGCATCGGGATACCACTCTCCCAACATGTTTCTTCTATTCTACAGGACAGGAAGGTAAGTCAGGAAAGCAATTTGGCTTCCAGACCTAAAGCTTGTTCCCTAACTGATCATCATATTTGATGCTAAAAAAAATCGACATTTATGATGTTGGGCTATTCAGGAAGGTAGGCTAAGTATTATTCAGGGTTTCATACTTCCTCACTTACTTACTTCAGTAGCGCTACAGTCCCGAATGAAGCTGGGCCTCAACCAACATGCCTCTCCAATCAGCCCTGTTCTTAGATAACTTTCTCCAGTTGCACACTTTTTAAGTTGGTTGAGATCCGCTACTAAAGGCGAGGTCTTCCTCTACATCGTCGCGCGTATGGCTGGGAATAGAAGACTCTGCGAGCCGGAATTTGGTGTCCATTCGTTCTACATGTCCTAGCCATCTTAAACGTCCAATGCGGAGTTTTTTGACCAGGGGTATGCTGCTGTACAGCTCGTATAGCTTGTAGTTTAATCTTCGTCTCCATTGCCCGTCAATCCAAACGGGACCGAAGATTTTTTTAAGAATTTTCCTCTCGAAGGACTTCTTTATCCGCTTTTGATACGGTCCATGCTTCAGCGCTGTAGAACAGGACTGGGATGATCAGGGTGTTGTATAGGATCTCCCTTAGAAGTTAGAGTGAGGGCTTTACTTCTGAATTGCTTTCTTAGCCCGAAGAAACAGTGGTTGGGAAGGGCAATTCTTCGTTTAATTTCTGACGAGATGTTTTGTCAGAGTAAGAAGTGGAGCCGAGGTAGACAAAGTCCCTTACTACCTCAAAGTTGCATCTGTCAATAGTGACAGTCCGAACAATGATGTCAATATCGTCGGCGTATGCTAATAGTTGCACCGATTTGTAGAAGATTGTGCCTCCGCCGGCTTGGAAGTTTTGCACAATCCTCTCAAGAATAATGTTAATTTAGTCAGATGACAGAGCGTTGCCTTGCCTAAATCCTTATTAGGTGTCGAATGTGTCGGTAAGGTCGTTTCCGACCCTGATGGAGCAACGAGAATTCTCCAACGATATCCGAGAACGAGAATTCTCCAACGTTATCATGTGTCGGTGAGGTCGTTTCCGACGCTGATGGAGCAACGTTATCCTGCACAGAGTTTGGCCGGTATACCAAACCTAGACATGGCTCTGTATTGTTGCTGTCGTATGCGGCTTTGAATAGGTGGTGGGTATGGAGTTGGAATTCTTGAGTTTTTTCCAGGATCTTCCGAGTGTGAATATTTGATCAGTTGTGGACATTCCTGGACTAAAACTACACTGATATGGAACGATCTGGTTGTAGGTAAACGGTTCCAGGCGTTCACATATTACGGCAGGTATGGTCTTGTTGGTGAAGTTAAGGAGACTTGTCCCTCTGTAATTGGCGCAGATCAGAGGATCTCCTTTTTTTGGATCAGGCAATCGATGTTAAGGTTAGATTCTTCAGGCATACTTTCATCCGACCAAATGTTGGTTATACATTGCTGAATGTTACTTACAAAATCCTCTCCGCCGGTTTTATAAAGCTCGACAGGAAGGCCGTCATATCCAACAGCCTTGTCGATCATAAGTTTCGAGTTTGCTATCATCACTTCCCTTAGGTCGGGTGGTAAGTAGTTTTCGGTGTCGCCGCCAATATTGAATGGTTCGGTCTGCATCGCCGTTTACCAGTCTGCAGAAGTGGTTCTTCCATTTTCTCAGCATCGGCTGTGTTTCAACTACGATATTTCCTTGTTCATCTCGACAGGATTCTGTTCGAGCCTTGTAGCCTTGGCTTTGTCGTTTTACACTTTGTAAAACTTGCAAACATCGTTCCTGGAGTGGCACTTCTCTATATCCTCGATCACCCGCCTTTCTTGCTCTTTTTTCTTCTTTCTGAAAAGCCGGTCTTTTTCCCTATTTCTCTGCCTATTGAGCTCAATGGCAGCTCTCGTCTTCACCTGCAGCTTAGCCTTGTAGGCCTTGTTCTTGGCTGCGAGCATCTGTCGGCATTCCTCATCAAACCAGGGGTTTCTTGCAGGCGGGCGTGAGAAACCTAGCACTTCAGTTGCGGCAGATCTATTGGGTTGTTGACATCGTTGCCATTTTTCTGCGACTTAAAATGCATTCTGCAAATGCTTTGGCTGTCCCTTGCGATTGCAGTCTTTCCACATTAAATCTTTTCACAGTATTTCTGGTTTGTTGTGGCGTGGTGGATATCTGCATTCTTACTCTGGCTTCAACCATGTAGTGGCCGAGTCGATATTAGCCCCTTGGAATGTTCGGACATCCAAAATACTGTATGTGTGCCTGTTGTCTATCGAAATGTGATCAATTTGGTTGACCGTTCGTTGATCTGGAGACCGCCAAGTCCCCTTATGAATGTCGAGGTGAGAAAACCGTATGCTGGCTATAGTGGCATTTCGTTCCGTAGCGAAGTGAATTAGCCTAAGTCCGTTGCCAGACGTGTTGTCGTGTAGGCTGTGTTTCCGACAATACTGCTAAAGATGTCTTCTCTTCCTACCTTTGCGTTTAAATCTTCCAGGACGATTTTAACATCGTATATCTGTAGTTGCTCTTAAGTTTTGTTAATTACCTCGTAGAAGCAGTCTTTCATCAGTTTCCTCCATCGGAGCGTGAGCGCATATAAGGCTTATGTTGGCGAATTTGGCCTTGATGCGGATTATTACAATGCATTCGCTAATGTCTTGAAAACATAGGACTTCTGGCCTTAGTCTGACACTTATAACAAATCCTCATCAAATAGTCCCTGTTTCTGCCCACTATAACACGGTCCGTGGTAGATGTCACATTTTTTCATCCTCTTTTTGCCCAGCCTATCCTATCGTATTTCCCTAATGGCAGTAATGTCTGCTTTGTATCAGTTTACGGCTTCCGCTGGTTGTTCGCCTGCACCTCTCCTGTTTAATGTTCTCACAATCCAACTGCAGATACGACCGTCGTTGTCCTTCTTTACTTTAGCATCTTTGTCAACAATAAAATCAGTCCTTTCCGAGCCTCTTGGTTGCTTCGTAACAACGTTTTTTTCGGTGGGCACCCAAAGCACAACACCCAACCTGCAGGGCCAGTTCCAATTTATTCGATACCCCTAGGACACGGAGCCATTAGTATCTACTACAGGATTGAGCACCGCCGTTTGCCTTTCTGCCTGATTTACCCTTTACCCAGATGACCTGTTGTCCGAATATGTCGAAGGTTTAGGTTATTCACTTTGTCTATCCTAATTGGGACTAATGACGCCGCCGTTGACTCCATTTTAGGAGTTATACAGCTGTCGCTTGGAAGTAGAATATGGGCATTAGCGTGAGTACATGTATCCTTCATTGGCATATACAAAATTCATTGAAATCGTCAAAATATATCCTGACCCACTCATAACATACGATAGGCGTTGTCCACTGAGGGATTCCTAAGAGATTCTTGCCCGCTGCATCAGCTGAAAGTGTTTCATTCAGTGAAACAAAATTTTCTTCTGAAGGGAACTAAACAAAAGTTTTCTTACTTCGAAGCTTATAATAATGATGCATTCCCTTAGCGATTCTTAAAAAAAATCAGCTGTAGTCTATTAGCAGAAATCGTGATGAGACGAATCCAACTTTTTCTCAGCATATTGTAGAATTACGCCGTTTTGCCAAAATGAGGAATCATGCTCTACTTGATGAGATTTCACAGGGATCCGTAGATCACGCTTATTGTGACCCCAAAACTCATGCATGACACAAAATCATCCAACATGGACACTGTTCGTTCAGTCGATAGGCACTAAGGAATAGGTACCCATGATGCCCCACGTTGAAAAAATGGCCGACAGAAGTTTCAATTGATCTAGGTTTAATCAAAGGGTATAGAACTACGTAGAGTGCGCATCTCATACAACGAAAATTCACTATGTGGGGTACTGATATTGATATCCCAGTGTGGACATTGCCATGCCAACATCAAGCAACAGGATAGCAGGTGCATACGAACGACGAAAATTCCCCTTCGCACTTACTGCCCGCGTCTGAAACAGGTTCAACATTTTTAGCTGTCATGCGTACTCTATAGCTATATACACCTCATTGGTATAATGCAGCTCTAAACCCATGTCATATCTAAATTAAATTCGAGGTCACATATTCCGATCACAGGTGTTTCTATGCGGAACATTCCCACAACTTCACCTCAATTTGCAATCATTAGAAAGTCCATTAAGGGTAATCACTTCAAGAGATCTCAGATATATGGAATATTGACCCCTGTCACAATTTCGACAGTTCGTCAACACTCTCCAACCTCTAAACTTGCATTCCTCATTCTTATCTCTCACCGAGCGATTACAATTCTCCATCTCTGTCAATGTCACTTGGCAAGGCTTCACTTGAATCGTTGATAAGGCAATTTGTTCAGCGAAATCCCCGCTTTGGTAAACATTTCTAAATTCGTTCCAAACTAGATTTTTATTTTTTTTTATCCCCCACCCCCCGCCAACAATCACTCAAGTTTCTCAATTTTCCATGAACACCAGCGAGAAACACAAAATTGAAGTTCTTCCCAGCATGCACTCTGAATTTCATTCCTCACTTATCACCCCGACTCGCTAAAACTTGCGAAAACAATTTTTTTTTGTTTGTTTCTTCCCTTTCCGACAATTCATCTAACACCCAAAGCGGCAACCAACCAGCCAGCCAAACAGCCCCACCGACCAACCCCCTTAGTGGCGTCGGCATGTCGCCTCTATTATACACCACCAACCACACACATTGCACAGAAGCAGTGCAGCAGCTAGCTAGCTCTCCAAAAACCAACAAATTGCACCAAAGGAGAAAAAAATGTGTGCTGGCTATTACACAAATGCACAATTTCACTGTGCATCTAAACATCATCAGCAGGCTGCGCTGATATCGCCTCAAGGTCAGCCGAATCCGCCCTTCCGCCGTCGAGCAGTGATGCCTCCACCCCACCCCACTCAAGCAAGCAGTTGTTTGCTTTTCTTCTACAACAATAGCTTAGGCGCTTCCAAAGCCCACCAAACTAGGGAACGACACATTTTTTTGTCGAGGGGTTGCAAAAACCCAGGCCAGCACTAGCACTAGCACAGAAGACGAAGCAGAAGAGCAAGAAGAAGAAAAACTCGCATATTACTTCTCCTCCTTTGTTTGCCTATGCAAAGTGTATGTATGTGTCTGTGTTTGTATGTATCTACGTACATTTTCTTTAAAAAAAAAAATATCTACCACGATCGTCCAAGCAGCAGCAAAGCAAGCAGTTCTCGACCGATGGGCCAGCAGCGCGATCGCAGACTTCCTTTTTAGTTGGATCGCTGCCACACTCACAAGTGCAACACGGAATATTACCCGCGCGAGTAGCCCCCAAAAGATAGTTAGGAACTATAAAGTGATCGTCGCGTGTGTCTTTTTTTTTTCTGTGTTCTTCTTTATTTTTTTTATTCGTGTCGTGTCGTGCTTGTCAAGTTTTTCCAAGTGCAGTCATCGCAAAAGCTTCTTCAAGCGATCTTCGCGGGTCTGATACCTGATTGTAGGCGCTTGCTCGCCTCTCTTTCGGTTTGCTCTCGCCTCTCTTTCTGTGTAAGTAATTATTATTTATTTTCTTTTGGTTATTCTTCGCCTACAATGCTTTGCATTTGGGGCTGCTGGTGGGGGTATGAAAAGCTTCTCTAAATCGCACGAATAAATAATAACCAACGTGACCTCGAAATTATGGCGGGTAGCACACAAAGCTATGTGTGTGCCGTGCTCTCCAAAAGGGGTGTAAAAATGCAACCCAAAGAAGAAGGCAACAAAAAAATAAAAAAAAAGCGAATTATCGTTTGTTGTCCCTCTTCGTCTCCGACATACCATCACGTACACGGAAAATTAGAATTTCCACAGTCGTTTGCTTGTCGTTCGTCTTCTCAGCCCCTATATCATCATCATCGTGGTCGTCGTCGTCATCACCTACTTTTGGGCTTATTTATCTCGAATACGAGTGCTCATTGCAATCTAATGCAATGGAATATACTCGTACACATCTTGAGGAATGCTTTACCCCCACAAAGATACGAATAAACCGAGTATTACGAACAAAAGATACATTTTTATCTGCAGCAGTTATTTGTTGTATCTGCATATGTTTTTCGTGCAGTAATCTAGTAAATTTGCTTCCTATAGTCTGTGGGATGAATCTGTGAAATGAGGTCGAGGCTGTTGAGGGTGGTTTGTGGTTTCAGGAGGGGGGTAATAACACACAAACATACACAGAGACGATGGAAATTGCTCATTTTTACTCGATTGTGTAGAGTTCATTATTTTTTTTTTGTTGGTATTTTTCACCTGTTCCATGCTAGCATGTCAATCATATTTAATAATTAAGTCGCAACCAACCAGTGAGCCACCCAACAGCAGAGAGTAGTAAACAACAAAACGATCGTGACTTTTTGTTTAAAAAATTTAAAAAAAAAAAATCAATCCGACCGAAAGGTGGTGGCTTTGTCGCACTTGTTTGTTGAATTTTTCAATAAATTAATTAATAACTTTGCATACGGACATGTGTATCGAAACGAATACATCAGGCATGTCGCGAGACCTTATCGCGCTTGTCTACTTCCTCATTACTGGGTGCAATCAAGTGTGCAATTGGCAAAACGCACCTTATTTGCGACCACATCTACTCGGGGTTTGAAGAGTATCTATTCCTCTTTTGCGCTACATCGAGGATCAGTGCTTTTTGGCAAGACATGCAAAAGTTTTCTCTGATTAATGTGCAGGCACGCCAAAGATGCACATCTCTGCATTGTAATGGCAGATTTTTCATCTCGAACTGGACATTGATGGGGGGAAAAAGAGAAAATTTGCATCTCCAACAATATGACGAAATTTTGTGGCGATTTTTAACTGCGCGTACATTGCTTTGCATTAATTTCTGGTGCGAATTTATTTTCTGATGCCTTACTGTGGTGGTGGGTTTTCCAGAGGCAATATCTTGGGAATTTTCTAGCCAGTATTGCATAACGACAGACGACAGTCCTATACACGATGACGATGCAAAAACAAAGTTGAGTTGCAATAAAATGTAGGGTTACATTCGGTCAGTATTTGGAGACCTTAAAGGTGATTGAACAGCTGTTGGGAGAGATAAGATGCATTTTAAGTGATTGAAATTGATTTCACAGAAGCGTTATCAGTTTGGGAACATTTGGTCTTTGAACTTATTTTTAGACGATCACTGGTGGAGGTACTTTGACGTGCATGTCTTGAACTATTTATAGTGAGCTTTCAAGTTTTTGCCAGGTTGCATTTTTCTTTGGAATTCTGACGGGTTAGAAGAGGCATTTGGGTCGTTCGTAGAAATTAGGTTGCGCAGTTTTTTTAAACATTGATAATTCATATAGAGAGTCGAGTCCCAAATGGGTTATCCATATCTATCGTATCATGACTTAAATTATTATGAAATCACCGTGAACATGATTTTCGGCTACTACGGTAATTGGGCTGGAATTCGTTAGAATACTTACTTAAGTGGCGCTACAATCCGGGATGAACCTGGGCCTCAACCAACATGCCTCTCCAATTAGCCCGGTCCTTAGCTAACTGCCTCCAGTTGCGCACTCCAAGTTGGTTGAGGTCGGTTTCCACTTGTGCGCGCCACTTAAGGCGAGGTCTTCCTCTACTGCGTCCGACGTCTGGCTGGGAATCGAAGACTCTGCGAGCCGGAGTATTGGTGTCCATTCGTTCTACATGTCCTAGCCATCTTAAACGTCCAATGCGGAGTTTTTTGACCAGCGGCATGTCGCTGTACAGCTCGTATAGTTCTTGGTTGAATCTTCGTCTCCATAGCCCGTCAACACAAACGGGACCGAAGATTTTTCGAAGAATTTTTCTCTCGAATCTACCAAGGATTTCTTCATCCGCTTTTGATACGGTCCATGCTTCAGCGCCGTAGAGCAGGACTGGGATGATCAGGGTCTTATATAGGATCTCCTTAGTAGTTCGAGTGAGGGCTTTACTACTAAATTGCCTTCTTAGCCCGAAGAAACAGCGGTTGGCAAGAGTAATTCTTCGTTTGATTTCTGACGAGATGTTGTTGTCAGAGTCAATAGCGGAGCCGAGGTAGACAAAGTCCTGTACTACCTCAAAGTTATATCTGCCAATGGCGACGTTCTGTCCAATTCGTCGATGTTGTGTGTCCTTTCGTGTTGACAGCATATACTTAGTCTTGCCCTCATTTACTGCTAAACCCATTTTTGCCGCTTCCTTCTCTATACTAGCAAACGTGGCTATGACATCACGTTGAGTCCTACCAATGATGCCAATACAGTCGGCATATACTAGTAGTTGCACCGATTTTTTGAAAATTGTGCCTCTGGTGTTGGCTCGGGAGTTTTGCACAATCCTCTCAAGAATCAAATTGAAGAAGTCACATGACAGCGCATCGCCTTGCCTAAATCCTTTTTAGGTATCGAATGTGTCGGTGAGGTCGTTTCCTACCCTGATGGTGCAGCGAGAATTCTCCATCGTCATCCTACACAGACCGACGACTTTGGGCGGCATACCAAAACTAGACATGGCTCTGTATAGTTCGTCTCTATAAATGCTGTCGTATGCGGCTTTGAAATCGATAAATAGGTGGTGGGTATCGATTTGGACTTATTGGGTTTTTTTCCAGGATCTGACGAAGTGTGAAAATTTGATCGATTGTGGACTTTCCTGGCCTAAAACCACATTGATAACAGGTTGTTGGTAAACGGTTCCAGTCGTTCACATATTACGGCAGATAGGATCTTGTAGGCGATGTTGAGGAGACTTATGCCTCTTTAGTTGGCGCAGTTAAGAGGGTCTCCTTTTTTGTGGATCGGGCAAACGATGCTGAGGTTCTATTCTTCAGGCATATTTTCATCCGACCAGAGTTGGCTTATGAGTTGTTGGATGTTGCTTACCAAGTCATCTCCGCCAGCTTTATAAAGCTCAGCGGGAAGGTCTTCATTTCCGGCGGCCTTGTTGAGCTTGAGTTTAGATATAGCTATCCTCACTTCACTTAGGTCGGGTGGCTGGCAGTTTTCGCTGTCGTTGCCAATGTTTAATGGTTCGGTCTGCCTGACAGCGGAATGTTGTTCGTCATCGCCGTTTAACAGTCTGCAGAAGTGGTTCTTCCATATCCTCTGCATCGACTGTGTCTCAACTACGATATTCCCTTGTTCATCTCGACAGGATTCTGTTCGAGCCTTGTATCCTTGGCTTTGACGTTTTACACTTTGGTAAAACTTGCGAACATCGTTCCTGGAGTGGCACCTCTCTATATCCTCGATCGCGCGCTTTTCTTGCTCTTTTTTCTTCTTTCTGAAAAGCCGATGTTCTTCCCTTCTTCTTTGCCTATAGAGCTCAATGGCAGCTCTCGTCTTCACCTGCAGCTTAGCCTTGTAGGCCTCGTTCTTGGCTGCGAGCATCTGCCGGCATTCCTCATCAAACCAGGGGTCTCTTGCTGGTGGCTGCGAGAAACCTAGCACATCAGTTGCGGCTGATCTAATGGCTTGTTGGCATCGTTGTTCTTCGACATTAGAGTCTGGTAGTGTGTTGTGAGTCGAGAGGTTAAGGGATACGCGTTGCGCGAAGGTCTTGGCGGTCTCTGGCGATTGCAGTCTTTCGACATTAAATTTTTTCACAGTATTTCTGTTTTTTTTGTGGCGTGGTGGATATCCGCATCCTTACCTTGGCTACAACAAGGTAGTGGTCCGAGTTGATGTTGGCCCCTCGGAATGTTTGGACATCCAAAATACTGGATGCGTGCCTCTTATCTATCGCAATGTGATCAATTTGGTTGACTTTTCGTTGATCTGGAGACCGCCATGTCCCCTTATGGATATCGAGGTGAGGAAACCGTGTACTGGCTATAGTGGCATTTCGTTCCGTAGCGAAGTCAATTAGCCTAAGTCCGTTACCAGACGTGTTGTCGTGTAGGCTATGTTTTCCGGCAGTACTGCTAAAGATGTCTTCTCTTCCTTCCTTTGCGTTAAAATCTCCCAGCACGATTTTAACATCGTACTTTGGTAGTCGCTCATAGGTTTTGTCGAGGAGCTCGTAGAAGGAATCCTTAGTTATATCATCTTTTTCCTCCGTCCGAGCATGAGCGCATATAAGGCTTATGTTGGCGATTTTGGCCTTGATGCGGATTGTTACAATGAGTTCGCTTATGACTTGAAAACATAAGACTTCTTGCCTAAGTCTGGCACTTATAACAAATCCGCATCCAAATAGTCGCTGTTTCTGCTCACTATGACAAGGTCCGTAGTAGATGTCACAGTTTTTCATCCTCTTTTTGCCCGACCCATCCCATCGTATTTCCTGAATGCCAGTAATGTCTACTTTGTAGCAGTTTAGTGCTTCCTCTAGTTGTTCGCCTGCACCTCTCCTGTTTAATGTTCTCACATTCCAGGTGCAGATACGAACGTCGTTGTCCTTTTTTCGTTTAGCATGGTCGTCAACAATAAAATCAGTCCTTTCCGAGGCTATTGATTGCTTCGTAACATAATCTCTTTTCTGTGGATGGGTAGTTAACCCAAAGCACAACCCCCAACCTGGAGGGCCAGGCCCTTGTTTTAACCCTAGGACAGCGGGCCGGAAAAAATACCGATGTCAGTAGCCCATTTTTGGATATGAGCGCTGCCGTTGACCGTTGCAATGAAGGCTCCTCCGCCACCAACTCTTTTCCAACACCCTGGCACAGTATTGGAAATCCCTATAGACCTGGTGTTCAAATATGTCGAAGCAGCTCATATAGGGATTTCACTACCAGTTCGATCAAACTGGGGCTGTAGGCGCCACCGTTGACTCCATCTAGGGAATTCCTCCGCTGCCGCCTGAAGAGTAAGTGCCTTAGTGAGAGAATACTCCTCCCCCCTCTCTCGTTTGCTGCCACCAACGATCTTCCACAGGGGTTTAATACCCCATCTCCAGTCGAGGTACTAGGCATCCACCAGTCACCAGCGTGGAGGTGAGAGTAGGAGTTGATAGTGAGAGGCTAGAGTGAGAACGCTTGTGTCCTCATATAATCGCATCATTATCCTTAAGCACCGGTTTAGCGCGTGCTTATTATAAAAAAAAACATGATAGTGTTATGATTCTTGAGAAATGCACACATGTAAACTTATCGAATACTTTCACCTGCACTTCCCCTAACTATGCATATCCACATCCTCTTGCTGACATCATTACCTAAAACATGGCACTTACAATTTTTATAAAAAACTCCCTTTGCAACCTATATGTCGTAAGGCAGCCATTAACAGCTCATAAATGTTTCCCGCTTATTGTCACTAAAAGTCGTTCTTGTCACACTATGTAGATAGCTAACCCTTGCCAGTGTTGTGCCTTTCGATCTGTAAATCATTTTTACGAGGCATTAATGTGGACATTTTTATTGGACACTTTCGGAATGACAATTATTTCTCCCAATGGATTTTCCTTCTTTATTTTTGACATCCTTTATGTGGTGTCAATCGGGAGATTCCTTTTTTATGTTTTTATAGTTTTTTTTTACAATTGGACTTGTAGAGATACTTTTGGTATTTTGGTATTTGGTGTCTAAATAGATACACATTTTGACATCAATCCAGAATTCCATGGGCGTGAGTTAGCATCGAATCCTGACAAGATACCAAACCGAATTTCTTCCTGGGTTACCGTGGAACTTTCGACACTATTTTTACTAATTGCTTTAGAATTTCGTTTGATTATCAACTTTGGAAACTTTGTTTTTGATCATCGAAATTTACTGGAACAACGCGAAGATAGGAAGTCCCTACCTAATTTGACACAAAAGCCAACCCTTCCACAAATTTGGACCCCCGAAAAGCCGCCATTTCGAACATTTCCATTATTGTTGGTCATAAACTGAGTAAGCACCTGATCTAACAAAACAAAAGAACATTCAGCTACCCCATGTGTCATATGTCACTCTGTGCCAATATTCAGATACAATTGCTTTTCTTAATTACTCAAGAACGTGACAAATGCGTGGCAAATTGTTTTTTTTTTTTACAAAAATGGTGTAAACTTTATAAAAATCTATAACAAACACAATCAACAGGTAAAACCGCAAAAGTGTCATAAGCACGTTCGAGAATTTTTTATCACAAAACATGTGGCGGAACAATTCATCGAAAACGAATTCTATTCAAGGGAACAACACACACATACACAAACACAATTTAGTCTTCTCTGGCTGGCTTATCGAATTGCGTTTTGTATTTCATTCCATGAAGTCGAAGTTTTAAATGAGAAAAAGATATTAGTCCGCACGGTTCGATTTGTGATGAGTCATTCGATGGACCTTTAACGCTTTTTTGGGTGCACTCCTACGTGTAGGCTTGGGAGGTGAGATCATAAGGTCTGGACTGCGACTAATTATGAATTCCAGACGATTTTAATGGTGAATCATAAAAGTCTCAAGACCGCAATGGTCAGTGAAAACATTTTTTTTTCTTTTAAAAAAAAAGTGAAACACCTTTTGGAATTGATGAAGTTAGGTATTACATTGACATGTTTGACGGCGTAATATTTATGTTAGGGGACCACCAATTTAGGAAGAAGTCTAGGTACTCTTCAGGATAGGACTAAGGCAGTAATCCATATCAGGGAAAATTGAACTGCTTTGGAACGACATATAATAGATACTCTTTGAACACCCAAGTGCGTCGGAAGTATTTTAGGATTTCGGATAATGATCTCTGTATCTGTTAAAGATCAACGTAAGGTAATTGAATAACTGACGATTTTAAAAACCTCCAACATAGCTGGACATCAATTCTGATTAGGCCAACCTATATGCAGACTTAAAATTTCCAAAAGGTGGCATTCTGCCTCCATTTCAAGCTTCAAATGAAACTGCTAGTGTTGGGATAATAAAGGCTTGGCCGCTTACTACCACTACGTCCATCAGTACGCTTATGCTTTGGAACTTTCGTACAACGCTTGAGGTATTATCCTAAGAACACAGAAGTAGGAGATGTTAAATAAAGGTGCCTTCCAAACAAAATCACTTTTCCTCTCTTTTTTCTCTTAAAAAAGCTTTTAACTTTTAAGGTGAGTTGTTTTTAATGACTTTACAGTCTTGAAACACTTTTAGTTTTGTAATATGATTCGAAAGGTCCACTGTTTGGCAGAAAAAAAGGAGCTTGGTTTTACGACTTAGGAATGAAGGTAAAACAAATCATCTATAGCAAAGGCCATAGGAAGATCTTGAAATTTGTTACAAATGCTCTAAAGGCTTAAAACAACATCAGCTATAACTGACCGCCGCATCCTCCTCTTAGCAAAATCAAGCCCTCTTGCTTCGTTAAGGACTTAAGACGCACAAATTAAGAATAAAGTCAGTGCACTCACAATTTGCAGAAGGCATCCGAACTTTATCCTCCCAGAAAGTAGCATTTACCAAGAGTTATAAGATTCCGACGAGAATATATAAGATCCCGAGAGAATTTGCTCTAAGCAATGGACCTGAAGGATCAAAAAAGGAGGAATATCTTGTGGAGTGATGAAACAAAAACAAAAGTGTTCTCATTGGATTCTGGGTGTAATGTCAGTCGACCAATAGGAGAATACTATCACCCTCGCTATTTTCAGAAAACACGATAGAGAGAGAAATATTCAGCCCTACCGAGGTGTCGACCTACTTACTGGTTTACTTAAATGGCGCTACAGATCGGAATGAACCTGGGCCTCAACCAACATGCCTCTCCAATTAGCTCGGTCCTTAGCTAACTGCCTCCAGTTCCGCACTTCAAGGTGGTTGAGGTCGGTTTCTCCTTGTGCGCGTCACTTTGCAAGGTCTTCCACTCCTGTGTCCGGGGAATCGAAGACTCTGCGATTCGGAGTATTGGTGTCCATTCGCTCTTTATCACTTAGCCATCTTAAACGTCCAATGCGAAGTGTTTTGACTAGGGGTATGTCGGTGTACAGCTCGAATAGCTTGTGGTTGAATCTTCGCCTCCATAGCCCGTCAACGCGAAAGCGACCGAGAATTTTTCGAAGAATTTTTCTCTCAAGACTACCAAGGATTTCTTTATCCGCTTTTGATAAGATCCATGCTACAGTGCCGTAGATCAGAACTGGGATGATCAGGGTCTTGTATAGGATCTTCTTAGTACTTCGAGTTAGGGCTTTACAACTGAATTGCCTTCATAGTCCGAAGAAACAGCGGTTGGCAAGAGTAATTCTTCGTTTAATTTCTGACGAAGGGTTGATAGCCGATCTGAGGTATACAGAGTCACTTACTACCCCAAAGTTACATCTTTCAATGGTGACTTTCTGTCCAATTCGTCAATGTTCAATGTCAATGTCCTTTCGAGTTGACAGCATATACTTGGTCTTACCCTCTTAAACTCCTTGCTAAACCCATTTTTGCCGCTTCCTTCTCTATACTAGCAAAAGTGGCTATGACATCCAGTTTAGTCCGACCAATGATGTCAATATCATCGGCGTATGCTAGTAGTTGCACCGGTTTATTGAAGATTGCGCCTCTGGAGTTTTGCACAATCCTCTCAACAATAAGATTAAAGAAGTCACATGAAAGTGCGTCCCCTAAATATATTTTTGGTATCTAATGCATCGGTGAGGTGGTTTCCGACCCTGATGGAACAGCGATAATTCTCTATCATCATGCACAGACGGACAAGTTTGGGCGGTACACAAAAACTGGACATGGCCCTGTATATTTCGTCTCATAAGTGCTGTTGTATGCGGCTTTGAAATTGATAAATAGGTGGTGGGTATCCATTTGGACTTCTTGGGTTTTTTCCAGGATCAGCCGAAGTGTAAAGATTTGATCAGTTGCGGACTTTCCTGGCCTAAAACCGCACTGATATGGACCGATCTGGTTGTAGGTAAACGGTTTCAGGCGTTCACATATTACGGCAGACTTGTCCCTCTGTAGTTGGCGCAGATCAGATGATCTCCGTTTTTTTTTTTTTTGGATCAGGCAATCGATGCTAAGGTTAGATTCTTCAGGCATACTTTCATCCGACCAAATGTTGGCTATGCATTGCTGAATGTAACTTACAAAATCCTCTCCGCCGGCTTTTATAAAGCTCGACAGGAAGGCCGTCATATCCAACAGCCTTGTCGATCTTAAGTTTCGAAATGGCTATCCTCACTTCCCTTAGGTCATATCCAACAGCCATATCGATCTTAAGTTTCGAAATGGCTATCCTCACTTCCCTTAGGTCATATCCAACAGCCATATCGATCTTAAGTTTCGAAATTGCTTTCCTCACTTCCCTTAGGTCGGGTGGTTAGTAGTTTTCGGTGTCGTCGCCAATATTGGTAGGCGGGCCTGACAGCAGAATGTTGTTCCTAATCGCCGTTTAACAGTCTGCAGAAGTGGTTTCTCCATATCCTCAGCATCGACTGTGTCTCAACTACGATATTTCCTTGTTTATCTTGACAGGATTCTGTTTGAGCCTTGTATGCCTGGCTTTGACATTCTACACTTCGTTGAAACTTGCGTACCCCTATCCTGGAGTGGCACCTCTCTATATCCTCGATCGAGCGCTTTTCTTGCTTTTTTTTTCTTCTTTTTGAAAAGCCGGTGTTCTTCTCTCCTTCTTTGCCTATAGAGCTCAATGGCAGCTTCTCGTCTTCACCTGCAGCTTAGCCTTGTAGGTCTCTTTCTTAAATTCGAGCATCTATCTTCATTTCTCATCAACTCAGGGGTTTCTTGCGCCCACCAGCGAGAACCGTTGCACATCAGTTTCGGCAGACCTAATGGGTTGTTGACATCGTTGCCATTTTTCTGCGACATAAGATGCTGGTGGTATGGTGTTAATCGAGAGGTTAATGGATCCGCATTCTGCAAATGCTTTGGCTGTCTCTTGCGATTGCAGTCTGTTCCCAGAATTTCTTGTTTGTTGTGGTGTGGTGGATATCTGCATTCTTACCTTGGCTGCAACCGTGTAGTGGTCCGAGTCGATGTTAGACCCTTGGATTGTTCGGACATCAAAAATACTGGATGTGTGCCTGTTGTCTATCGAAATGTGATCAATTTGGTTGACCGTTCGTTGATCTGGAGACCGACAAGTCCCCTTATGAATGTCGAGGTGAGGAAATCGTCTGCTGGCTATAGTGGCATTTCGTTTCTCAGCGAAGTCAATTAGCCTAAGTCCGTTGCCAGACGTGTTGTCTTGTAGGCTATGTTTTTCGACAATACTGCTAAAGATGTCTTCTCTCCCTATCTCTGCTTTTAAATCTCGCAGAACGATTTTAACATCGTACTTGGGTAGTCGCTCATAGGCTTTGTCAATGAGCTCGTAGAAGCAGACTTTCATATATTCCCTACTTCGGAGCGTAAGCGCATATAAGTCATATATTGGCGATTTTGGCCTTGATGCGGATTGTTACAATGCTTTCACTTATGTCTTGAAAATAAAAGACTTCTTGCCTTAGTCTGGCACTTATAACAAATCCACATCCGATTACTTATTAGTCGCTGTTTCTGCCTATAACGTGATCTATAGAAGATGTCACATTTTTCGTCCTCTTTTTTCCTGGCCTATCCCATTGTATTTCCAGGATGTCAGTAATCTCTGCGTTGTACCAGCTTAGGGCTTCCGCTTTCCTGTTTAATGTTCTCACATTCCAGCTGCAGATATGAACGTCGTTGTCCATTTTTCGTTTAGCATGGTCATCGATAATAAATCATAAATCAGTCCTTTTGGAGGCTCTTTCTACTAAAAGTCATTGAATTCTTGGTTTATATCCCTTTCATCCACTCTTTCACTTTCACCTTTCCTATCGCAAATGTTTGGGCAAAGGTATCCAAGTCAGATGATCAAGTTTAGATATCGTCTTCCTTCTAGCCGAAATTCTTTCTGCGATGAATGGGGCTATGCAGGTCATCTTCTTGACGTTGATTGATTACTTTCCCAGCGATATCCCTAAATACACGCCATCTAGTTAACAATATTGGTATCATCTACCATATTCATACGCAATGCTATTTCAATGTCCACCTATCTTGCACTTGTGAAACCCATGTTAATGGTGCCCCATCCTCTCCGAAAGCACTCATACATATTTAACATTCCTTTCTGTCTATTCACACACTCGCCTGACTAAAAAAAAAGAACCGCGAAATGATTTATTCACACCACAAGCGATGTCCATCACGAGTTGCGGGTGTTTTTCTCGCTTATTAATAAAAATGTTATAATTTATTTGACCATGAAAAGTGCATACGTATAGTATAGTACCCCGACAAGCCTTAAACGCAATGAACAAGCCAACTACCACTACAAAGTGTCACCCATCTCTAGTCAAATAGCGCACGTGCTCTTTCCACCCCGCACCCTTCCTCCTCATCCATGTGGTTGTGTTTGTGTTGCAAAAAAACAAGCGAATTACAATAATATCTCCTCTCATGATGTTAATTAAAATATGCGCCAACAGCAGCCATGCATATGATATGATAATAACAATAATTGTATCTACGAGTACAATGCCATTAACAGGAGACTCACCCACTGTCCACCACGCCCCCCGCCCACCACCTCCGCTAGTCAGCTAAACAATTTTTCGTGTCTCACTGCCGGCCCTCGATATGCAGCGGCAACAGTTTGCTGTGTGCAAACAGACGCGCGCGTGTAATTGATATTCACACAGCGAATTTGTATGTATGGTTCAGGCCTGCTCCGTTTGAAGTATCCAAGCTCTTGAAGTCCGCATACGAGGAGCAGCAGAATTTTTGTTTTTTGCTGTATCGTAACGTTTCGTAACATCAACCTAAATTTTTCGCCCGTATTTTTGTCTGCTGATTGTTGAGGAGATGGTTGTTGCTTAAGTACTTCGTAAAGGTATCTACGCCTTTTGAAGATGCGGCTTCCTGTTCTCATTTCTTAGTTTGTTTTTGAAGAAAATTTTCGGTTTTCTTTTGTTTTGTCAGAAATTGGATGTAGTGTGTGTGTGTGTTTTGGGTGTCAAATTGTGGTGACACGCAGTGTTTGTCAAATGTATTGTCTTGTCTCTGTCGGATGTTTACTTTCGGAGGAACCTCCGGAAAAGCCTATGAATCATTTGCAGTAAGTTTGTTGGAACAAGTGCTTTGACAACCGAAAATTTGTCACAATTAAGATGAATAAGACGATGGTATCAGACGAGGGCTTTCAGTGTACTTAGTTGAGGGTGACACATTGTGGAACCATTCCATCCGTTTACTGAAGGCTTATAATGCTCCGTGACTCTTATTTTTTATTGTTAAATATTAAGTCTACTATCAGACTGCGAATTCTTGAGGAAATGTCAAAAATATTCCAAATTTCGAACAGAAGATATTTTTTGTTCAATGAGATTAAAATTTCGTCCTTCGGCGACGCCTTGATTTTTAAATGCACAAAAATGCAAAAGAAAACTTATAATGCTCCGTGACTCTTATTTTTTATTGTCGAACATTAATTGTACTATCAGACAGCGAATTCTTGAGGAAATTTCAAAAATATTCCAAATTTCGAACAGAAGATATTTTTTGAGATTAAAATTTCGTCCTTCGGCGAGGCCTTGATTTTTAAATGTACAAAAATGCAAACAAAAAGCCTTATAATGCTCCGTGACCTTTATTTTTATTGTTGAACTATAATTCTGCTGTCAGCTAGTGATTTTTTGAGGAAACTTCGAATATACAAGTTGGGCCAAAAGAAGTCACCCGATGTGGTTTGGCCCTTCAGAATATCGGTTGCGGCTCGCGCAGTGTGTGCCACATGTCATCCAGTCCTAATTCGTCCAATTGCGGCAGAAAAAAATCGGTTAACATGGCCCTATAGCGCGCACCGTCCACTGTTTTCGTTTGACCAGCGGCGTTCTCGAAAGAAAAATGGCCCGATGACTCCTCCAGCGTGAGCAGCGCACCATGACTTTGAGCGGGTGTAATGGCTCCCCGTGCATTACTCGTGGATTTTCGGTGCCCCATAAACGAAAGTTTTGCTTGTTCACGTACCCGCTGAGGTGGAAATGAGCCTCATCGCTCATTATGATTTTGGTCGAAAAATCGTCCACTTTGTCCTCGAGATTGAGGATGGCGGTCGAAAGGCAGCAGCTGATGTACGGACTGGACTTTGTACGGGAACATGCGCAAGTCGTTGACCAAAATTCGCCTTAGGGACGACCGGTTGATGGCTACTTGCGAGGCACGGCGCCTGGTCGATGTTTCCGGCGACAGCTCGACATCCTCGGCAACAGGGGCGATATTCTCGGCACAACGGGCGCTCCGGACTGCCCACTCTTGGCAACGTCTAGTGTGGTCCCACTCTCTTCAAAGTTGGTGGCTAAACGGCGCAGTGTTTACGCAGTCTGTGTCGGACGACCGGGGAATCGGCGACGGAATTCGCGCTGCGCCAACACTACAGACGAATTGTTACGCAAAACACGATTATTTCGCGTTCTTGGGGAGTGTATCGCTCCATGGCTTGTTCACTTGTATTCTACATCTGTCTAGTCCACAAATGTCAAAACAGATTTGAAATTGGCGGCCATTTGCAAAAATAAGAGCATCTTCCAATAGGGTTATCTCTTTTGGTCCACCTTGTATTTGAAACTTCGAACAGATGATAGTTTTGTTGAATGAGATGGAAATGCCTATTTAAATGCACAAAAGTGCAGCTGGAATTTAAATTTTTTTTGTTATAAAAGTTTAACACAAACTATAAAACAAATTAACTTGTCAACAAAAAGTAATAAGCATTCATGAAATTAAGTTTTTTCCTAAACTGTCCTTGAACCGCTCTCAATTTTTCATAAAAATTAAAACGAAAGAAGCCAAGTTGTATGGAATTGTATGCTCATTATTTTTGTACAACAAAAATCTCTTTAAAGTGGTGTCAGAGTCATTATATTTCAAATTCGAACATTTTGGATCAAGATTTCGAACAGTTTCTTAAAATTTTTGCTGTCCATGTTTATTGTCGATTATGATTATACAGGACCATTATTTTCTCCTTTGTACTCGAATAAACTTTTCTTAGTATTACCAAAGTAGAGATATGTAACATTAAAAAATTTTGGATCGAAATTTTGAACACTTTCGAAAAAGCTTAAAATAATTACTGTCTATCTCTATGATCGTTGTTTTTGTATGATAGCATACATCTCCTGAGTCGTGATATTTAGAACATTTTAGGCTATAGTTGCAAACATTTTTTAGTTTTGGCAGAGTCATCATATTTTAAAATCAAAGATCTTGCATTGAATTTCGAATACTTTTCAAGTTGTTTAAAATATTAACTGTCATGTTAAATTTCGATATTTTTATACCACAAAATTATTCTTGAAAGATTGTCAATCCAGAGTCGTAATATACAAAATTCGAATTTTTTGCTCGATTTCGAAACAATTTAAAATGTTTGTTGGTCGTGGGTGAGTTAGGAGCAACAACGATTCTTACTCTAAGGGGGACAAAACCTGACAATTTCTGTTAGGAAATTTTCGCCAATTGAATGATTGAAATTACAACAAAAACTTGTATACAACAACACTTTTTGATTAGAATTATAGATATTCCGGACATTACCAAGTGTCCTCATCAGATTCCTTCTAATAGTTTCGCTAATTATTGAACATTCAGTTCTCTGTATATTTATTAAAACAACCTTGTCCCTAACCAGGGATTGTACTTGTTATCCATTACCTAGTGAAGTAGTGAGCCAGGTGCCTACCACTTGCTCTACGGAGGTCTTGCTTTGAGGAGTGTCGAATTGTTCAATTGAATAAACTGGGAGGCTGACAACTAGCATTTTTCGTGTTTACACATATTTTGTTGTTGTTCTTTTCTGTCCTTTGTTTAATGTTGTCTAACGTTTTCGTTAATTTTGACAACTTTCCCTTTTCCTTTGTACTGCAACATTTTTCTCTATCTTGTACCAAATTCATGATACCTAAATTTTCAACCATTTATGTATCTACAAATTTCGAACACTTTTGAAAGTGTTTAAGATGTTGAATGTGGATCGCTGTGATCGTTGAGTTTATTTGATAACTTCGTCATGAGCCCTGAGTCGTGATAATTACTTCATTTTGGCTTAAAATTGAAAATATTTTTTTAGTCCTGACAGAATCATAAAAATTTCCGATCACTTTCGAAAGTGCACAATTTTTCTAACTGCGTATGATCGTAGCGTTTATACGACAACAATTTCTTATCCATTTTCTAATCATTGTCCTCTAAGTGGTTTGAGGTTTTTAACATTTTCGGTCAAAAAAATCCAACACTTTCAAAAGTGTGCGAAATTTTTAATGTCTATGCCGATTATTATTATTTTTATACGACAATATTCTCTTCTTCTTTTATACTGCAACATACTCCTCTAAGTGTTAACAGGGTAGTGATATATAAAATTTTGTACATTTTTGATAAACATTTTCGAAAGTCAAATACTCTTTGACTTTGCTTATGATTGTTTTTTTTTATTAAAATATGTACAGCTCTACTAAAGTCGTATATTTTAGGCTTACAGTCTATGCCTTTGCTTCGTTTTTAAGAGCTTGATGTCCTCTTAAGTCGATTTGTTGCTGGTTTTGCTTTTGTTTCCATTCACATGCGTAAATTTGGCCAGGATATTTGAAATAAAATTTTTTTGATCAAAGCTTCAACGATTTTATGTGACATTGATTCGAAGTCAAAAATTCGAGTTTTATATTGAAATTTTATAGAATTTTAGTCATTAATACGAAGTGTTGAAACTTGTGCGTTCCTTTTTTTCACCTTCTAACATTTTTAATCAATTTTCAACAAATTTTTTGTTTGGTTTACAATTTCGTAATTCATTTTTTTCACCGCTATAGGGTTCAAATATAGGTTACGAAGGTGCAGACAAAATTGTCACCCGAACATACGATAAATAGTTGCAGATGATTTTAAAAATATTTGCTGGACATTTTAAAGACGTCTTTTGAGCACTGTAGAGGAAAGGCTGGCAATCACATGTCTGCTAATCGCTGCATATTTTATTGTATTCCCAGGCCACTTTAATGACACAAGAGAGCCATCTGACTTACTTTTCAATGGAAAACTTGATATAATTCATCTTGACATAATTCATCTACCGTGAGATTATTTACAGCACTATTTAAACCAATTGGCCTGATATCCCGAAGGCCCAGTTCAGGTATAAGCAGATCCGAAAAGAATTCACTTCGTATACGTATGTAGTTTTTTTCATCAGGAAAATTCGATCATCATTCAAGGTGACCTCTATAATATAAAAGGGGTTCCCATAATTCACGCAAAATGTAAATGAATCATGCAGTAATTCAATTGTTTTTCTGGTTATTTGGCATGTTGCACCGTCTTGTTGAAACCACATGTTGGTCACATCCATGTTTTGTAATTGAGGCACTAACAACTGGGTTATCATGTCACGATAACGAACACCAGTCGCATTTTCGAAGAAGAATGGTCAATTATTTTTAAAATACTGCTCTACACTGAAAATGCGTTCCATTTTTACAAACCCCGAACTGTCAGCTGTCAAATTGTTATCTTTTTAATCGTTAGCTACACAATACTATTAAATGGCGCAAAAGTTAAATTTTGAGTGAAGTATGGAACACCATTTATTAAAAAGTCCTTGAAGAGAGGGGATTGTCTTTCATAATACCATATATGACTTCCACACTGAACCAAAAACTAAGTTTTCGAAATTTGACTCGAAAAATTTAAGTTTTTCTACACATTTTTAGTTTTCGAAAACTTTTAGAATACGACGTAATCGCCTCGAAAACGTTTCGCAATTTTCATTTTGTTGAAGGTTGTTAGAGCGGACATGCCTTTTGTTGAAATCTACACTTCCCACGGAACCTTTAGTTTACCTTTAAGTTTTCAACAGACAATTCGTGAATATTGACTTAACTAATTAAAAAAATTATATCGGTGCATATATATGTAGGAACGAGGTGAACAATTTTTCGAAACCTTAACGAAAGTTTTCGTTAAGTCGTAAAATTATTATTCGAACGAACGAAACCTGTCGAAAAATCAGTTTTCGTCCGAATGATTACGGAACGTTAGTTTGTGATTAACTCCTCGAAAAACTCCTTATCGAGTTTACAGCCTGCTTACAAGCATTTCTCGGCTCCATCTACCAATTTCAAGAAACTGAGTATCCGCGTGATATCGTTCACTATAGGCACTTGATGGGTTCTTCCACTATGGTTGTTTTAAACGGTTATAAAGCTCTTTTCTCACCAATAACCGACACACCGAGACTCTTTACTTCCTTAATGTTTGTAAAGGGTCCGCCAAATAACTTTTTTTTTGAAAATGCTATAAAAAAAAAACTACTGAATATTTTCTGAAATTTATTTTTTTATTTGAAAGTACAATCCTTCCGGTTAATAATGGAAAATAATTTCATTCAAATGGCTGCCTACTGGCCATGCAGTAGCCTACACGATCGGTTCAATTTTTAAGCACATTATTGATTGTGTGCAGCTGTATTTCACCAATGGCCTCACGAATATTGTCCCTTAAAGCATCAATTGTCTCTGGCTTGTCGGCGTAACACTTATCTTTTACGGCACCCCACAAATAATAGTCCAACGGTGTCAACTCGCAGCTCCGAGGTGGCCAACGACATCAGCTCTGCGGCTGATAATGCGATCTTCAAAAACAGGGCGCAAAACATCGAGTGTAGCTTCGGCTGTGTGGCACGTAGCGCCGTTCTGTTGAAACCAAATGTTGCCAGTATCCTCCTCTTCAATTTTTGTGAACAAAAATTCGTTCAACATGGCCCGATAACGATCGCCATTGACTGTAACGGCCACTCCTTGCTCATTTTCGAAGAAAAATGGCCCAATTATGCCTCTGGATTAAAATCCGCACCAAACAGTGACTTGTTTTGGGTGTATCGGCTTTTCAATGTATGCGTGCGGGTTTTCTGTGTCCCAAATGCGACAATTTTGCCAAACCCGCCAAGATCAAAATGAGCTCCATCTGAAAAGATGATTTTTTTTTTGGCAAAATCGGCATCTTCTCTAAGTCGATCGCAGGCCCACTTAGCGAAGCGAAAACGCATTGGATGGTCAGTTGGCTTCAACTCCTGAACCAATTGGACTTTGTATGGCGTCATACCAAGGTCTTTATGCAAAATTCGTCTCAATGATGTCTCCGAAATGTTCAATTGTTGAGAACGACGGTGAACGCCATCAACATCAGTTGATGGCGCTTCACGCACACTTTCTGCCACAGCAGCAATATTCTCGGGTGTACGCACTGTTTTTGGCTTTTCACGCTTTGGTTTATCGATGAGGATGCCAGTTTCTTTCACTTTTTTTCACAAGATAACGAACATACGGAGCTGACGGTGCTTCTCTTCTTCCAAAATCCGTTCGCAATTTTCGCACACATTCTGCAACATTACCATGATTTTCAAAGTAATGTCGCAATATTTCCCAGCGTTGTTCAAGCGTATACATCACCATATTCGTTCAGCGGAAGGATACAACTAATTATCTGTCAAATCAGACATGAGCTAAGTGTTACCATTCACCAAATAAGTTGAAAAAAAAAGTTAGATGGCGGACCCGTTAGAATCTAACGTATGATGGACGTACTCTTGAAAAAAAAGTTCTTAATATCCCTTTTTTATTATCGTTCATGATATTTCAATTCGAATATTATAGATCGGATTCAAAGTCGAGTTTTGGCACTCTTTAAAATAACATGTTCATTGTATCCATCATTTTTGCTCATCTAAATGCTTCTAAAGTCTTTAAATTTATGTTAGAATATTAAAGTTCGAAATGTCGAACATTAATCAAAATTGTTTAAATGTATCTGAAAATTAAATAGACTGCCCAAAATATGTATGAAATTAAATTTTACGATTTTGAAAAGAATGACTTTAATTATTTTTTAAATGTTCTGTCTAATTGTGCTGTAACTTGCTAACCGCTCAATGTACAAAAAAAATATAAAGATGGAAATTGTCTGAAATTATGTTTTTATTGTATTTGCAAGCAATTTTTTCTTCTGAAATGTATCAGAGTAGAGATATTTCAAATTCGAACATCTATGACTTTAACTTCGAAAAAAATATTAAATTAATTCCATGAAATGTGAATTTTTCCCGAATGAAAAACAATCGAAAATCCCTAAAATCGTTTGTTTTCAGGCATAAACATCAGCTATAAGCCACATATTTCCACTGCCAAAAGAAATATGATCGCCCCCAACTGTTAATCACATCCCTGTGCATTCCCATCAAATACCCCTTACAAAAAAAGTTGAACTAGAAAAAAAAGAACAAAAATTGAGTTAAACATTCCTGAACGTTTGAGAGAAAGTAAAAGTACCATCAAACAGTCGTTTAGCTTTCTATCTGTGTACATCCACAGATACGCACCATCTGAATTTAACCCGCGACATACAAAATTAAGCCTCATATAGGTTCGGTGTACACGTCCGTCATAATCATCATCTGTCGTCGCAGGATTTCATCGGGCACGATGGATTTTTGGGTGCTGTATCTGTAGATGGTTATGGTGATTTTCTGCCCTCATTCATCTCGTACCAAAAACGAAAAAGAAAACGCTTAAAGACGAACGAAAATCATAATAATTCAATTACACTGTCACGACTTTTGTCATCATCATTGTCGTCATCATTCCGAAAACCAACGACCACCATCATTGTGACAGAGAGCTCCACTGTGTCGAACCACTCCCAGTTGGGTCGGATAAAATGGAATTATGTTAAGCTACCATTGATGGTGACCCCAAAAACGTAGGAACGCACGCGTCTCCTCGCACACGGTTGTTGCAGTAACGTTGGGGTTTTTTTTTTAATTCGGATGAATTCTCCACCTTGGATTTTTGGATTTTTAAGTGCCAAGTGGTTTGGTGTTTTTTTGTTCCCTTATTATCTTTTTGCATCGTTATGGATAGTCTTCGCGCACATGTAGGTAGGTTGTCATTTTTTTTTGAGATTTTGAAAGCCCACACCATGGTGAAGAACCACCTCGGCGTGTATCCTTTTCAAAACAACCCGTGCAGAGGGATAGTCCCAACTTTTACGACATTCGTTGGTAATATAAACAAAACGATTTTTTTCACATTTCTCCTTACGACTTGCCATCATGAAAAGAGTCCCAAAAAGGAACATAAAGACGACAATTATATGAAATGTCAATGGTGTGTGCAAAAGGTCTTGAAGAATTTTCACTTTAGGCTTCCGATGGTTGTTTTTTTTTTGTCTGCTCACTGCAATGCACTTGTACACTCGTATGCAAAGGTATTGTCAACAAGCGAGAGTCAAGAGTCAAAAGTGAAAATTTTGTCAGTTAACAATAAAAAAATGTTTTATTGTCATTGCCATTATCACCTTTAAAGACAGACGTACAGATACATTTCATTTAATTTTCACCAACAAGAGATGAGACAACAAAAAAAGCGGAAAATAACAGAAAATACGTGTGTGTACGACAAGGCTCTCCTTCTTTTCCGAAAAGACCATGAAATGAAAATAAAAGTTTTTTTTTTTTTTAACAAAAAAATGTTTTATTGGGTAAACCAACTTCGAATGTGATGACACAGGTGATCCTAATTGGGCCAATAATATTTATACACTCTGCTTGTGTATATGATGTTTGTACGGTGATGGTGCTGATGCTGATGATCGTGCCATGAGCCTAAATGGTGGTGAGCTGAATACAACATGAGACAATGATGACAATTGGAGCGTAAAGATGTTCAAATAAAAAAAAAAGGTTTAAAAGAAAGCCAGGAGGTTTAAGTAAACACTGCTTTGTTGATCTTTCGATCATAAAGAGTGGAAGTCAGGTCTTTGATGTTCTTCACTGTGAAACCTTAACTGGGTCTGGCTTGTTTCGCCAGATGTTATGCACTTGAAGATTGTTTAAGGTTTACATCGTTCCCATATTGTATGTAGGTCGAGACTTGCGCTGTACGCATGCGAGATGAGATCTGAGGAGGGAGTGAATGTGAGTGAATATGGAACATGGAACTTATAGGTTGAAAAAATATTTCTTCCCCAGACTCTTATCGTGCTTTTGTCATCTCAGTTGGATATAAAGCCAGAAAAGCCTTTTACAGCAGCATGTCAACAAAAAAATGTTTTTTGAGCAACAGGCAAGGACCTAGAATTAATTTTCTTACAACCATTCATATCCACAATTTTATATCGAGGTAGAATGACTTTGCTATGCTATGTTTTAGATGACAATTGATGCTACTCGAATGATTTGTCAAATCATTGCAAGATGAGGGCCAACTAACCACTTTAGCTTGAGTTGCTAAGGTTGAAAATCGAACCCAATCCTTACGTGGAGCGCATCAACCACTGCGCCAGTGTCAAAGAGCTTAAAAGTATCAAATCTTACAAAGCATATTCCAACCAGACAATATTACGAATAGACGTAACAGAGCCCCTAACATTTATTCTGACTGATCAAGATTTCATTTTCTATGTCGGTTTTTACATTTATGGACTCGCAAGGGTATTATTTTGAAAAACGCCGATATAACCCTAAAATTTGGTGAATTGATTCGCTCTTTCTCTTTCTTTTGTTCTTTCATACATAAATTTGACATTTCACTTCATCATCTACTTACTTACTTACTTAAGTGGCGCTACAGTCCGGAATGAACCTGGGCCTCAACCAACATGCCTCTCCAATTAGCCCGGTCCTTAGCTAACTGCCTCCAGTTGCGCACTCCAATTTGGTTGAGGTCGGTTTCCACTTATGCGCGCCACTTAAGGCGAGGTCTTCCTCTACTGCGTCCGACGTCTGGCTGGGAATCGAAGACTCTGCGAGCCGGAGTATTGGTGTCCATTCGTTCTACATGCGGAGTTTTTTGACCAGCGGCATGTCGCTGTACAGCTCGTATAGTTCTTGGTTGAATCTTCGTCTCCATAGCCCGTCAACGCAAACGGGACCGAAGATTTTTCGAAGAATTTTTCTCTCGAATCGACCCAAGATTTCTTCATCCGCTTTTGATACGGTCCATGCTTCAGCGCCGTAGAGCAGGACTGGGATGATCAGGGTCTTATATAGGATCTCCTTAGTAGTTCGAGTGAGGGCTTTACTACTAAATTGCCTTCTTAGCTCGAAGAAACAGCAATTGGCAAGAGTAATTCTTCGTTTAATTTCTGACGAGATGTTGTTGTCAGAGCTAATAGCGGAGCCGAGGTAGACAAAGTCCCGTACTACCTCAAAGTTATATCTGTCAATGGTGACGTTCTGTCCAATTCGTCGATGTTGTGAGTCCTTTCGTGATGACAGCATATACTTAGTCTTACCCTCATTTACTGCTAAACCCATTTTCGCCGCTTCCTTCTCTATACTAGCAAACGTGGCTATGACATCACGTTGAGTCCTACCAATGATGTCAATATCGTCAGCGTATGCTAGTAGTTGCACCGACTTTTGGAAAAATGTGCCTCTGGTGTTGGCTTTGGAGTTTTGCACAATTCTCTCAAGAATCAGATTAAAGAAGTCACATGACAGCGCATCGCCTTGCCTCAATCCTTTTTTGGTATCGAATGTGTCGGTGAGGTCGTTTCCGACCCTGATGGAGCAGCGAGAATTCTCTATCGTCATCCTACACAAACGGACGAGTTTTGCGGTATACCAAAACTAGACATGGCTCTGTACAGTTCGTCTCTATAAATGCTGTCGTATGCGGCTTTGAAATCGATGAATAGGTGGTGGGTATCTATTTGGACTTCTTGAGTTCTTTCCAGGATCTGCCGAAGTGTGAAAATTTGATCGGTTGTGGACTTTCCTGGCCTGAAACCACACTGATAAGGGCCAATCAGGTTGTTGGTAAACGGTTTCAGGCGTTCACATATTACGGCAGATAGGATCTTGTAGGCGATGTTGAGGAGACTTATGTCTCTGTAGTCTCTGGCGCAGTTCAGAGGGTCTCCTTTTTTGTGGATCGGGCAAACGATGCTGAGGTTCCATTCTTCAGGCATATTTTCATCCGACCAGATTTGGCTTATGAGTTGGTGGATGTTACTTACCAAGTCATCTCCGCCAGCTTTATAAAGCTCAGCGGGAAGGCCGTCATTTCCGGCGGCCTTATTATGCCTGAGTTTAGATATTGCTATCCCCACTTCACTCAGGTCGGGTGGCTGGCAGTTTTCGCTGTCGTTGCCACTGTTTAATGGTTCGGTCTGCCTGACAGCGGAATGTTGTTCGTCATCGCCGTTTAACAGTCTGCAGAAGTGGTTCTTCCATATCCTCAGCATCGACTGTGTCTCAACTACGATATTTCCTTGTTCATCTCGACAGGATTCTATTCGTGCCTTGTATCCTTGGCTTTGACGTTTTACACTTTGGTAAAACTTGCAAACATCGTTCCTGGAGTGGCACCTCTCTATATCCTCGATTGCGCGCTTTTCTTGCTCTCTTTTCTTCTTTCTGAAAAGCCGATGTTCTTCCCTTCTTCTTTGCCTATAGAGCTCAACGGCAGCTCTCGTCTTCACCTGCAGCTTAGCCTTGTAGGCCTCGTTCTTGGCTGCGAGCATCTGTCGAGCATTCCTCATCAAACCAGGGGTTTCTTGCTGGTGGCCGCGAGAAACCTAGCACATCAGTTGCGGCTGATCTAATGGCCTGTTGGCATCGTTGCCATTGCTCTTCGACATTCGATGCTGGTGGTATGGTGTTAATCTATGTACATTTGAATTTGTAAGTTCATAAGCAACGTACTTTTGTTCTTATTGTTTGCAATCGCTTCCATTCACAAAAGTCTATTAAGGGCAACTTGAGTAATTGAAAGTACTGAAGAAAGCTTAACGTAGAATTTTGACATTTGCTTTCGATTGCTTCCGACTATTATAGTTTAGCCTTAAGTTACTCAGTTTATGATTTTTTAATCAACATGACCATGTTTGTATCTAACTGACTTATCTTCATATTATTTTTACTTTTCGGTATCTGCTCTCTTTAAAAAGGCAAATTCAATATTTTCTAAAGTAATTTGCATTATTGGAACTTCTCTACAGCCAACCTTATTATCAGATTTTCACTAAAGCTGTCAATTTTTAAATAACCAACATGCATTCAATTATTGTCATCCAATTTTTAGTTAATATCTTAAAAAATAGCCCCCCTCGGTAAGGGTATCCCAAAATACGGTAACATAATTGTAGATTATATTATCTTCGTATATACACTCAATTTAAAATTCACAAATAACACAGTCCATAAGTTAAGCTGTTTTCAAATGCTTTTTAGTGAAACTCCAATTTCAGTTGGCTCAATTATTGCAGTTTTTGGCTCAATTATTTCCGGGAGTCATTTTGAAGTTCACAATTGATACACCGTTTCTTTGTCTTTGCTTTACTAATATTTCAGACTTCCAACTGATTTTCTTTTTAAAAAAAACACGGCAATATACTTTCACATCCCACAAAACATCACATCAAAAATGTTACCTCAAATCACTTAAATGTTCATAAAGATCGCTTTTACTGCCTTTTAAAATGACGATTCCCAAAAGCTGTTTTATGTAAATGATTACCAAACTACATCCAAACCCATTCGTTAAGTAAAAATTACCAAAATTGTTACGCAATAGGCATATTTTAGTTTTTTATCTTTTTTGCTGCATACTTTCCGGCGCATGGTATTTTTAGAAAAAGTGATTTTGAACTACTTTTCGATCATTTTTGTCTATCAAACGATATACCAAAATGATTTTGAAATATAAATTGAATATTTTCCTTTTATAAATTTTAAGTAGGAAATATAAGTGGAGTGGAAATTCACATTATTTTGTCAATTGATTTTTGATCTCCACTTTTACCAGCTCATTTATTTTACAGGGCAGGTAATTTTAAATTTCTTTAAGCAGAAAATGTTTGAATAATTGGGTAAGGGTCATATTCATTGTTTTTTATTGGGTTAATTTACCTTTTATATAATTTTCGACCACTTAAGGTGTTATGAATGCCCTTTAAGTTTTTTTTAGTTTAGGGCTTGCATTAAAGAATAGAAATGCAACTCAAAACTGCACATTATATCATTAAGCTCAGCGACGTTCCTTTCAAAATTATGTCCTGTCTAATTTTTCTCATTTTAAAAGACTGTACGCCTACTTGAAATTTATTTTCATAAAATGACAGGTCTAGGAAAGTCTTTTTGAATGACTTACACAATATTTAAGTGAACGCTTTCTGAATCCATTTAGTTCGGTTTAGATTACAATATATGTGCATGCTCAATTAAATAAGGAAACAAACACATTTTTAAGAACGCAGTCGTACATTCCTTGCAATTCCTTAAAAAAAAAAATTAGCCCTTGACTTTATCCTATCGAAGTGTATTTAGTTACTTAAAAGAATTCCTTCCTAAAACAAAAAGGCCTTTCATCCACTTCGAATCTGGAAACGTTGCTTCCAGTTATTCAGTCCAAGCGATATCGATCTGTGTCTCCTCCAATCTGGTTATCGATTACCGACTAAAACAGAAATCATATAGAGATACATTTCCCTTAGTTCAGTTGCAAATGGTTTCTGTCGGTGGTTACTGAATCGATGTCACTCGTATGGCTCTTATGGCTATCAGCTACCAAACTATCATCAAAGACAAATTTTCAATCATCTCCGTAAAGCCTAGAGTTACAAAAATCGAAGTAAATAGCCCGACATCATTCAAAAATAAAGAAACTAACAACGGTCTCAAATAGCTTCCCTGTGGAACACCAGATCAGATGTTAATAGAGGTTGTTAAGAGAGGTTTCCTATCACCAGTAGTTGTTTTCTTTTTCTTGAATGTTATGACGATATCCACATATTAAGGGTAGATCATACCAAGTGCAGTAAATTTTCTATAAAAGCGATTTATGCTCGATCGTTCAAATGCCTTAACAATCTATGTATCAACCTTATAACCCCCTTCTGGAGTTTTAAGGGAGAAACTAGCGCAAACTTTATGAATTTTAAAAAATCTTCTTCATGCGGGGTTAGGGTTCATTTTTAAAAACATATAGCTCTCTTGCATTTCGAATAATTTCGAGATTATCGACAGTTTCGAAATTGGTCGATAGTTTGGACTTGTATTTCCGGACTTGCATTTTGGTGTTAAATAAGAAGATTTTCAACTATTTAGGAGGATTCTTGTTTATAGAGATTAATTCTCAGATTTCCTTGATTTCTGATAGCAGATACATTCCATTCGAAATCTTTTATTAACATTTTCTGCGATGCTTTTACCTATTCTAAATTTAATTAATGTATCTGCTACAGTTTTCGATACACGACATTGATTCGAAAACATTTATTTCGAAGGTAAAACCAATAAAAATTCAAGTAAGTCACCTAGAACTACTCTATTTGATCTCCAATAGAATTATTCCTCATCAATAACATTCTTCCTAATCATTGCATTAATCATCCAACTTCGACATAGTCGCCCACCCTGATTGTAGTGTCTTTGCATTACTAAGTTGCAAGACCGATTCAATGGAATTCCAAAGGCCAATAAATCGAAGCACCTTCTCGACATCGAATCCGATCGATCATCAGTATTTGTATCAACTTGCACTGAGATACATCATGCATATGCATATTGCCGCATGGACCATTTGCCACCTCGATTAGTCATACTATTCCCCTGGAATATCAACCATTGCATCATAATTCATTTTCACCACATCGATGTAAAACTATCCACAAATTACAACTAAAACTCTTAACCACAATAGCCGCCGCCGCCGACGCCACTACCACCTGCAGCATGCATTATTGTCAAATGTCATTAAAATGAAAATAACACACCCCAACAACACTGCATGTGTTGACGTCAAAGTGTCAACCACAATACACGAACCACCAAAGTGCACATAAAATTTAAAAAAAAAAAATAATTTCAAAACCCTAAAAAACCGTAAAAACCACAAAAAAGTTGAGCGGTGCCATTATCAAAAAAAAAACTCTTGAAGCTCCCTTGAAGCACATAGAATGACAAACAGACTAATATGACAGTCTGACACTAGTTATCTGTCAGTAAGATTGCTGTTGGCTTGGTGCTGTATGTACGGCAAGTTCAAGTGCCAATTTCTCAAGGTATATGGAAAATCGTCTTGAGAATAATTATCAACTAATATTGCATTCGATTGAGCTGTGGAATATGTTGTAGCGTCGTAGTTTTGTCACAAGTCTATGTGCTCTATGCAAACAGGGAAAATTATAATTGGCAACCTTGCACATACAGTTGACACTTTGTACAACAACAAAGATGGAGATTATACCGAAGGCAGGGGTGCCAACGTAAGGTTTGTGGAATGTAACGCATAATCACCGCTAGTTCTGACATCAAACAAACCACAAGACGTACCCATGCTACTTGACGCGCAGCTCAATTTGCGAAAAGTAAAATGCAATCGTTTTGTGAGTTTTTCTTCCTCCGCCAGGCGGTGTTGTTGATTCGAAGTCAGACTTGAACTGAAAACAGATTGTGATTCATGAGTTGAAAGCCTATGGAATCAGGTGCCATACTACGCAGATGCTTGTTGGGGGAATTACGTCTTTTGAAAGTCATGGAATGTATATTGGTCGAGAATAATTGGAAATATGAGCGTTCTACTGTGCATAATGAGAAATGGAGTATGAGTATCTGCATACCACAGTGAATCATATTTGACATTCATAGAGGAAGGAGTGAAACAAATACTCAAAGCCTTCTTTTTTCGAACATGATTAAAGCAGAAAAGATAACAAAAATAATTGAAAATACTTTTCCTTTCATTTTTTAATTCTATTTTTGAATTTATTTTAAAAATGAACGAGAGTGACCCCATTAAAAGGGTTAAGGATGTTAGAGAAACCCTCTTAAACCTCTAAACAGAAAAATTCGAAGTAAAGTACAAACTTATTGATCAATTTCGAAAAAAGACATGTGTCGTAAACTTCAATGTTTTTTATGGCTCTATGCTTTATCCCATTTGAAACAGCATGCAAGTGGTTCAATCGATAAGTTATTTCGTAAACCATAGAGACCCCCAAAAATTGGCTAAACAGGTGTATTTGACCTACAGAAAGCCCTAAACTCCTCAGTAAATCAATTTCGAAACAAAAAATAAAGTAATTGATCAATTTCGAAATTGAAATCTACGTGACTTTCTACCTTACCGCGTTGTAGAAGCTCAGTAAGGTAAAAGATACTCGGTAACTTCTGGCCTCCTGGCCCCTTCCATATCCTTCCCACTTCCTCCAGCTCCAAGCTCCATTAGGTCGGATTAAGATATCATACGACCCGTGCCGAGAATCGACCAAGCTGAGGACCCAAACAAAAACCTCTATCGCAAACGGAGTATCCCAATACCTGGCGACCTTCGGATTAACTACCTGTGTAATACGGATCTCTGCACAGGTGGACCTCCTTTCTCCGCCACTCGTGGGACCATGAATAGCATTGAAAAAAAACAAAGAGGCCGGCAGCAGGATCTCAGAACTTTCTGTTGCAATAGCTTCTGAAGAGCTGGAAGGGAAGTTGAACTGCAATGCTTCAAACTCGCAATCCCTCATCCCAACCAATAGCCGCGTGGAGCAAAAGGGTTAGAAACCCCGCCCATCGTCCCTTTATGACTACTCGGAGGATCACAGCAAAGCCTCGAGCTCACAGTCAATTCCTCCCTCTAAGTCTAAGAGAACCCTGGAAGCAAAGGACTGCAAAGCTATAAGCACGTGGCTCACCCCTTCTAGGCATCAATACAGACAACGCCACAAAGCGGCGAGGCACTTGAAAATCATACGAAAGATTCCGGAAGAGTGCAGGACAAAAAAGCAACAACTGGAGCTAGCCTGGGCAACCAAAGTTACCACCGCAGTGCCAACTGAAGAGACAAGAAACCCCCTTCGGTCTCCAAACGGGCCAAAGTGATTAATACCAGTGACCGCCAACACAACATCAAGGTCCTTCAGTGAGGTACTAAAAGGCAACCTCGTGCTGGTGGTGATTGACCGCTGCTATATTTACGGAACAATTCCACCAAAACGGTGGAAAAAGGTTCCTCCCAAGACTATGGCTACTGACTTCTTCAGTATAATAGGGAAAACCCGGGGCCGCCACCCTGTTGCCGCGATGCCGGCTGGCACAGGGTCATATTAAGCTAATTCCGTGTGCGGATCAAAGATCGTTTGATCTCTACCGCATTGTAATAGCCAGAATTGGTGAGATGTGGCCTGGCTCGAAGCTAGAGGTGGTTGCGGAGGAGGACATACCAAGCTGTCCACGATCGGGCACCTGGATCCCAGCTAGGATACCCGACACAGGTATTCCTATCGCTACATATAAAAGCTTACTAGCGCAACATGCTAACAGAAATCAAACCTCAGATGGACTCTTGGCACGACGTGTCCAATAACCAAGCCAAAGCTGGATTTCAGAAGATCCAAGGGACTGATTTCGCTCAATAGATCGGACAATGTTTAATAGGCAGACCAGCAAACGACTTCTGTATGAGCCGCATTAAAGAAGAGAAAAGAAACAATACTTCATCTCCTTTGTAACTGCCCGGCCATATCAAACAAAGGGAAGCTCCATATTGGAGCTCACCACTTTCAAAAACTCAGCAATTTGACCAAAAAGGGAGGCAAAAAGTCTCCCCCGTTTCATTAAAAGCTCAGAATGCTTTTCTCACGAATAGTAAGGAGAATGGACAAGATCCACATTGGGCCAAAAATTGTCTAAGTGGTGAACTCGCATGTCAGCCACTCCAACCTGACCTAACCTGTGCCTACACGGCTTTTTAAAGAATGGTTTGCATGTGTTTCCATATAAAGTGCAAGTGTCTCAAAGAATATTGCGCACAGAACGTCCATGTTGCTTGGAATACTGCCATATAGTCGATCGTATTAACAAATCAAAAATCTCAAGATCTCCGGATTCGACCCATTCGGACTTATTTTCTTGAGGTTATTTCAAAAGCAAAGCCTACTTACTTACTTTAGTGGCGCTACAGTCCGGGATAAATCAGGGCCTTAGCCATAATGCCTCTCCAATTAGCCCAGTTCTTCCTTAGCTAACTGCCTCCATTTGCGGACTCCAAGTTTGTTGAAGTCCTTATCTACTTTTACGCGCCACTTAAGGCGAGGTCTTCCTCTACTGCGTCCGACGTCTGGCTGGGAATCGAAGACTCTGCGAGCCGGAGTATTGGTGTCCATTCTTTCTACATGTCCTAGCCATCTTAAACCAGGGGTATGTCGCTGTACAGCTCGTATAGTTCTTGGTTGAATCTTCGTCTCCATAGCCCGTCAACGCAAACGGGACCGAAGATTTTTCGAAGAATTTTTCTCTCGAATCGACCAAGGATTTCTTTATCCGCTTTTGATACGGTCCATGCCTCAGCGCCGTAGAGCAGGACTGGGATGATCAGGGCCTTATATAGGATCTCCTAAGTAGTTCGAGTGAGGGCTTTACTACTAAATTGCCTTCTTAGCCCGAAGAAACAGCGGTTCTTCGTTTGATTTCTGACGAGATGTTCTTGTCAGAGTTAATAGTGGAGCCGAGGTAGACAAAGTCCCGTACTACCTCAAAGTTATATTTGTCAATCGTGACGTTCTGTCCAATTCGTCGATGTTGTGTGTCCTTTCGTGTTGGCAGCATATACTTAGTCTTACCCTCATTTACTGCTAAACCCATTTTTGCCGTTTCCTTCTCTATACTAGGAAACGTGGCTATGACATCACGTTGAGTCCTACCAATGATGTCAATATCGTCGGCGTATGCTAGTAGTTGCACCGATTTTGGAGAATTGTGCCTCTGAACTTGGCTCGGGAGTTTTGCACAATCCTCTCAAGAATCAAATTGAAGAAGTCACATGACAGCGCATCGCCTTGCCTAAATCCTTTTTTGGTATCGAATGTGTCGGTGAGGTCGTTTCTGACCCTAATGGAGCAGCGAGAATTTTCCATCGTCATCCTACACAGACCGACGACTTTGGGCGGCATACAAAACTAGACATGGCTCTATATAGTTCGTCTCTATAAATGCTGTCGTATGCGGGTTTGAAATCGATAAATAGGTGGTGGGTATCGATTTGGACTTCTTAGGTTTTTTCCAGGATCTGCCAAAGTGTGAAAATTTGATCGATAGTGGACTTTCCTGGCCTAAAACCACATTGATAAGGACCGACCAGGTTGTTGGTAAACGGTTTTAGGCGTTCACATATTATGGCAGATAGGATCTTGTAGGCGATGTTGAGCAGATTTATGCCTCTGTAGTTGGCGCAGTTCAGAGGGTCTCCTTTTTTGTGGTTCCATTATTCAGGCATGCTTTCATCCGACCAGATTTGGCTTATGAGTTGGTGGATGTTACTTACCAAATCATCTCCGCCAGCTTTATGAAGCTCAGCGGGAAGGCCGTCATTTCCGGCGGCCTTATTAAGCTTGAGTTTAGATATAGCTATCCTCACTTCACTTAGGTCGGGTGGTTGGCAGTTGTCGCTGTCGTTGCCAATATTAAATGGTTCGTTCTGCCTGACAGCGGAATGTTTTTCGTCATCGCCGTTTAATAGTCTGCAGAAGTGGTTCTTCCATATCCTCAGCAGAGTATTTCGTTCCGTAGCGAAGTCAATTAGCCTAAGTCCGTTTCCAGACGTGTTTCGTGTAGGCTATATTTTCCGACAGTACTGCTAAAGATGTCTTCTCTTCCTACCTTTGCGTTAAAATCTCTCAGCACGATTTTAGCATCTTACTTCTGTAGTCGCTCAAAGGTTTTGTCAAGAAGCTCGTAGAAGCAAACTTACACTGATGTCATGCATATAAGGCATATTTTGGCAAATTTGGCCTTGCTGCAAAATCTTATAATGCGTTCGCTAATATCTTGTAAACTTAAGTCTTCTTGCCTGGGTCTGGCACTTATAACAAATCCGCATCCAAATAGTCGCTGTTTCTGCTCACTATAACACGGTCCATAGTAGATGTCACAGTTTTTCTTCCTCTTTTTGCCCGGCCCATCCCATCGTATTTCCTAGATGGCAGTAATGTCTGCTTTGTAGCAGTTTAGGGCTTCCGCTAGTTGTTCGCCTGCACCTCTCCTGTTTAATGTTCTCTCATTCCAGGTGCAGATACGAACGTCGTTGTCCTTTTTTCGTTTAGCATGGTCGTCAACAATAATATCAGTCCTTTCCGAGGCTATTGGTTGCTTCGTAACATAACCTTTTTTCCGTGGATGGGTAGTTAACCCAAAGCACAACCCCCAACCTGGAGGGCCAGGCCCTTGTTTTACCCTAGGACAGCGTTCTGGAAAAAATACCGATGTCAGTAGCCCATTTTGGGATATGAGCGCTGCCGTTGACCCAATGAGGACTCCTCCGCCACCAACTCTTTTCCAACACCCTGGCTGAGTATTGGAAATCCCTATAGACCTGGTGTTCAAATATGTCGAAGCAGCTCATATAGGGATTTCACTACCAGTTCGATCAAACTGTGGCAGTAGGCGCCACCGTTGACTCCATCTAGTTAATTCCTCCGCTGCCGCCTGAGAGTGAGTGCCTTAGTGAGAGGACACTTCTCCCCCCTCTCTCAGGGTCTTTTATGGGATATCCTTAAAAAGCAAAGACTCAGACCATTGAAATCATCGCTTAACCGCCCGAAATGCTCGGAAAAGTAGTGGAAAACGCAGCAAAAAAGGCACATTTTACTTTGCTCAATAAAGCCAGTCAATTGATTGATGCTTTATTCAAAAACTAGTCCAAATAAATTGTAAAGGACCAAATGAACTAAAAATATCTCATATGTGGAAATTGGATGTTCTTTTGAATTGTTATTCAACATTTACATACCGACGTAAAATATGGCGCATCCTATACCTAGACTTACTGCATTTCAACGACCTACGAATAAAGTAGTTGGAGCTCATAAGCATACATTCCATCTAACAACGTCATGAACAACGAATAGAAAAATTATTTTTTGACAAGTAAACAATGAAAGGAGCTTCAAGGAGACGTATTTCCACTAAACCTTTAGCAATTCAAGAGCAACTCCAATAAGTGTCTGCATGCATTATCTTGGAGAGCTCTTTAAGCTTCGTGTGTATACTTCGACGAGTCTGTAGCTTCTTGCCTTAAGTTGTCCAAAAGCTTAGCTATGTTTCAACTTCTTTGCATCAATGAGGCCCGATATAAAGCTCACTTTGTGTAAGGCTTGGGAATTTTTTTTTTCAAAAATTGCCCAAATCTAAGTATCCTTCCCCATCCTTCCCCACTGCAAATAATTTCTCTATCGGCCCCATATTGCCACGTTGATTAAACTAAACCCGCCATAAACCATAAACCTCGCACCAATAGAACAAAATCTCCGAAGCCAATAAATTTTGATTACAACTTGAACAACTTAAGTAAACGGACCATACCTAACCTTGAAGAAGAAAAATCCCTCTTCGTCAAATTCTATGAGGGGAAAAAAAAACTAAATCCATCATTTATCTGGCGCTAAAGACAAATCTGTTTCTCCGGAACCTAGACGGAACAACCACAACAAAAGGAAACTTAACTAAAGTATAGCACAGCCAAAAAGAGAAAAGAATTCCATCAAAGAGATTATTGAAAGGACTACATACTTCCTTCCTGTAGACAATAGAATGGAAAAGTCCAAGGACACATCTGCCCATCCGTTCGCCCACCACCACGGCATTATCCTCGTCAGCATCATCCCTCAAGTAGCCAATATCATCAAATTGTTTAAGCAACCACTTTCTCTGAGATGGATGGTGTACGGCCTTGCTTTTGGCTTTTGCATGGTGAAACTCTTGGCAAAGCATCCTTAAAAATTCTTCTTCTGTATCTGAAGTGATTTACTATATCAAACAGCACACCAGCACCTACTACAACTAACCTTGGTTGCAGTTTATATGCCCCTCCCTATATTCCACCTATACAGACAACAACATACAAACCGAAAAAAAATGTATCTAAAGCCTTTCGAAAGTGAAAGATACTCAAAAGCCGCAAGTTATGCAAACAACCAGGACGGCGTCAATTCGTAGATGACCTCTATATCTATGCTGGGACACCATCTCACTCTGTAGATACAACTATCTATGACCTAGTCGCGACAAATTTGACCATAACCAAACACACCACATTTTAAGTGCGTTTTTAACGGTTTTTGTTTTTTTCTCGCTGGCAAAGAAAAAAGGCATTTTGAATATTTTATGGTGGCTTCCGATACAGATACGTATCACTCTAACGAATTCCTTTTGGCAAAAGAAGGAGAACAAGCGCTCTATGATGATGTGTCGCAGTGTAAACGTTTTGTTTAGACTCTTGAGTGTGTTTGGGGTTGCTGTTGCGCCTCAAACGACGCATTCATGGTTTAAACATTCACATCAAGGTGGCATAGCGACGCGCGACGACGGGGTGTCCAATTGTGCATATATGAGGCTTGTCCTGAAGAAGAAAGGAATGTTAAAGAGGCGAACGAATTAAACATAAAAAAAATGAAAAAAAAAATGTTAAGTGAGGGAGCCAAAGAAGCGACGGAACACTCGGCTGTCACACCAAAGGGCAATTTGAATATTTAAATGTCACCCCGGGGAGACTGGTTTGTGGTAAAATTATTTTTTTTTTTGGAATTTTTTTTCGGACTGTCCTCTCTTTGTCATGTTTCGGTGGTTTGTTTATTTTCGGGTAGCCTACTGCTAAATGAGACCAAGAACCGATTGTTGATTCAATGAGTGATGTGCATAGTTTGCTTGTAGTTGACCTAATGACCTCGGAATTTATTTTTTTTTTTTATCATTTTTTTGTTGTTGTATGAACGAATGTAAATCTATGTGTAAATTTAAACATTTCGTTTGGAGGGTTCGAAGAGTTAGTAGGTCTCTTGAATGATAACGAATGAAAGACGCACGTGTTTTTAGGTTAAGAGTTGAATTTTGAGCTTGGTTTACAGGAAGGAAGGGACTTTATAGACTTAGTGTGATTCATATGAGTATCACGAAGGCATACTTTATCAGGGGAATTTTTTTTTTATAAAACCTTGTTGTCAAAGTCCCTGTAAAGACTGTTTAAGAGGGAAAGAACTTACGATAGGGTTATCTGTTGAAGCCGTTGTCAGACTAGGCGCTTATCATTGGCCATTATGTTGACCATACTTTGGAAAATTATTATGGAATTATTATGGAAATACTTACACCCAAACAACGTTTAGAAATTGTGAGCATTTGTAAACCTATCACGGTGATTACCGATCATCATTGCTTGTTGTGGTTGGACTTAGGCTAATTCGCTACTGAACGAAATGCCACTATAGCCAGCTCACGGTTTCCTCACCTCGATATCCATAAGGGGACATGGCGGTCCCCAGATTGTGTGACAGTCAACCAAATTGATCACATTGCGATAGACAAGAGACACGCATCCAGTATTATGGATGTCCGAACATTCCGAGGGGCTAACATCGACTCGGACCACTACCTTGTTGCAGCCAAGGTAAGGATACGGATATCCACCACCCCACAACACACCAGAAATACTGTGAAATAAATTAATGTCGAATGACTGCAGTCGCAAGAGACCGCCAAGGCCTTAGCGCAACGCGTATCCCTTAACCTCTCGATTCACACCATACCACCAGCATCGACTGCAATTGCAAGAGACCGCCAAGGCTTTCGCACAACGTGTATCCCTTAACCTCTCGATTAACACCAAACCAGCAGCATCGAATGTCGAAGAACAATGGCAACGATGCCAAGAAACCATTAGATCAGCCCCAACTGATGTGCTAGGTTAATCGCGGCCACCAGCAAGAAACACCTGGTTTGATGAGGAATGCCGACAGATGCTCGCAGCCAAGAACGAGGCCTACAAGGCTAAGCTTCAGGTGAAGACGAGAGCTGCCATTGAGCTCTATAGGCAAAGAAGAAGGGGAGAACATCGGCTTTTCAGAAAGAAGAAAAAAGGGCAAGAAAAGCGCGCGATCGGGGATATAGAGAGGTGCCACTCCAGGAACGATGTTTGCAAGTTTTACCAAAGTGTAAAACGTCAAAGCCAAGGATACAAGGCTCGAACAGCATCCTGTCGATGCTGAGGATATGGAAGAACCACTTCTGCAGACTGTTTAACGGCGATGACGAACAACATTCCGCTGTCAGGCAGAACGAACCATTTAATATTGACAACGACAGCGAAAACTGCCAACCACTCGACGTGAAGTGAGGATAGCAATATCTAAACTCAAGCCGCTGGAAATGACGGCCTTCCCGCTGAGCTTTATGAAGCTGGCGGAGATGACTCGGTAAGTAACATCCACCAACTGATAAGCCAAATCTGGTGGGATGAAAGCATGCCTGGAGAATGTAACCTCAGCATCGTTTGCTTGATCCACAAAAAAGGAGACCCTCTGAACTGCGCCAACTACAGAGGCATAAGTCTACTCAACATCGCCTACAAGATCCCATCTGCCGTAATATGTGAACGCCTGAAACCGTTTACCAACAACCTGATCGGCCCTTATCAGCGTAGTATAGGCCAGGAAAGTCCACAATCGATCAAATCTTCACACTTCGGCAGATCCTGGAAAAAACCCAAGAAGTCCAAATCGATAGCCACCACCTATTTATCGATTTCAAAGCCGCATACGACAGCATTAGCATTTATAGAGACGAGCTATACAGAGCCATGTCTAGTTTTGGTATACCGTCCAAACTCGTCCGTTTGTGTAGGATGACGATGGAGAATTCTCGCTGCACCATCAGGGTCGGAAACGACCTCACCGACACATTCGATACCATAAGAGGATTTAGGTAAGGGGATGCGCTGTCTTGTGACTTTTGCAATTTGATTCTTGAGAGGATTATGCAAAATTCCAAGCCGGAGGCACAATCTTCTACAAATCGGTGCAACTACTAGCATATACCGACGATATTGACATCATTGGTAGAACTCAACATGATGTCATAGCCACGTTTGCTAGTATAGAGAAGGAAGCGGTACAAATGGGTTTAGCAGTAAATGAGGGTTAGACTAAGTATATGCTGTCAACACGAAAGGAAACACAACATCGACGAATTGGACAGAACTTCACCATTGACAGGTATAACTTTGAGGTAGTACGGGACTTTGTCTACCTCGGCTCCACTATTAACTCTGACAAGAACATCTCGTCAGAAATCAAACGAAGAACCGCTGTTTCTTCGGGCTAAGAAGGCAATTTAGTAGTAAAGCCCTCACTCGAACTACTTAGGAGATCCTATATAAGACCCTGATCATCCCAGTCCTGTTCTACGGCGCTGAAGCATGGACCGTATCAAAAGCGGATGAAGAAATCCTTGGTCGTTTCGAGAGAAAAATTCTTCGAAAAATCTTCGGTCCCGTTTGCGTTGACGGGCTATGGAGACGAAGATTCAACCACGAACTATACGAGCTGTACAGCGACATACCCCTAGTCAAAAAACTCCGCATTGGACGTTTAAGATGGCTATGACATGTAGAAAGAATGGACACCAATACTACGGCTCGCAGAGTCTTCAATTCCCAGCCAGACGTCGGACGCAGTAGAGGAACCCTCGCCTTAAGTGGCGCGCACAAGTAGAAACCGACCTCAACCAACTTGGAGTGCGCAACTGAAGGCATTTAGCTAAGGACTGGGCTAATTGGAGAGGATGAGGATGGTGATACATTGAACCACATGGGACAACCGTTAGCGATGATCGGCCTTATGAGTGCCATGTAGCAAATGACTTTCACCCTTGAATCAAGTTGACTGCTATGAAACAATCTTCTTGTCAGAGCATAAGCCCTCCTAGCCCTGGTCAGACAAGAATCCACAATTTTTATTAAAATACAAAAACTTGTCAAGTCAGATGCCAAGGTATGGAGTCAGGATGGAGCAATCACCTCTTTGAGGCTGAAGGAGCAACACAGCCCAGCACCACATAATTATCACTATCGAACTTAACCAGGTATCCTCTTTCTCTATTTTATGGGCCCACGTAGGCCTATGCGAGCTTGACGACTCACTCGAGCGTCAACAGCCCATCTAACCTAACCTAACCTACACAAGGCCGCTTGTTTTTTCGTTTAAAATGTCGTCCGAACGATGAAAACACAAAACCTGATGTGCCTCACATATTTACCGTAGCGTGTGAATGCATTATGGCGATCCGGTAGGATCAGGCCGTATACCTGCCTGAACAGTCATGCCGGACAGTTTTGCCTGCGTGTGTGTAGGCTCCTCAATTCATTTCAATTGAACAAAACAACATTTTTGATTGCTATTTTCCACTTTTTTTTGTTTCATTCGTATCCTTTCAATCAAAAACGCGAGTGACACTAAAAATTTTTTATATTTTTTTCTTCCAGAACCTATTATTTTGGCTTTCTACACGCACATGGGCCTTAAATGTCTCCAGCATACACTTTAAGCAACAAATGCCAAACAAATATCCAATCATTGAAATGGTAAGTACCCACATCCAATTTTACCAAAAATATTCTTAAATTTTACAAACATTGTATCTACTACATGAATTCCTTCAAAAAAAAGCTTCAACAGATATTGACATATTGACATTTCATAAAATGAATAGATAGATCCACAATGGCGTCTTATTTTCCCACCAATAACTACCCCCAATTTCGCAAGATAAAATATCTAAATTCAGTCATCCCAAACTCATGTATCTACCACTCCTCAGTCATAAACCGTTTTCTAGTTTGATCCTATCTTGCTCCCATAATGACCGTCGCGTCGGCCATGTTATACGAAAACTGTGCCACCGCGCGCCGCCATTATCAAAGCGAGTATCTTAATCTTTTGTGTTGCCGCTCGATCGCCCAAAGTCAATAGGTCGTATACGTAACACATTTGTCATGGCTACTAGCCCGATAGTGAGATATCGATCTGCTTGAACAGCGTCGCTACGTTGTCGCAGCTGTTTTTGTGCTTCTCAAATGCAACTCCAATTACCTACTCCAGAAATGTCTGAAACGTCCAAAAGAAGGGAAGGAAGCCATACATAGCAGTTTATTTTATTACACGTGCATCCTCTGCGTTCTAATGCCAACTTGGACGATGATCAGAGTATGGTCGTACAACGCAGGGTATGTGTCTGTCTGTGTGTGTGTGTTTGCATCTGGAATTAGTTAGTTACAATTATTTACAAATGGAAGTATTGCCACGCCCGGAAATCGCAGATCGTGAGTAAAGTATGCAATTCAATTCAAAACACTCATCATCATCGCCACCAGAATAATCATCAGCAAAACACTTAAGCACAAGGGGATGATGGAGTGGGGTGGGGTGTTTTTTTTTTTTTTTGTTAAGTAAAGCAGTTCCCCAACCAACAAGCATTCGTGAAGATAATTAAAAAGGAGATACGAACAAAATTTACATTGAAACTTGCATGCGGCGAGAATGCGCATGGTAATAGTTAAACAAATATAAGTATCTCAATGTCACACTCTTGTGAATGATAGATAGGTTCACCATTAGACAGATACGGATGGTTGTGTTACAAAACAGACTCTTTATTTGCGGTCGATTTCTTTAGATCGTCTTACGTTTAATTGTATAATTGCTGCGGTTGGAGATACTGCGCTTATAAGGGGGATCGCAGAGTCATTTGTGGATTGGATGGCGCACAACTTGAGGAAATTTAATGTTGACACGGAATATCTCCATCAATATGCGTTAGCATTGGGTTGTCAAAAAATGGATATTTTTCTTTATCTTGAGATATGAAATGAGGATCGTTTAACTTTAAACGGAGTGCTCACATAAGGGTCATTAGCGGGCTTCATATTAAGTCGTTTTACAAAGCGCTTAGGCAAATGAGTTTGTGAACGAATTAGTTGCTATGAGGTGTACGGATTGAAAGGTAGTTGCTTTGGAACATGCTTAGCTTTCGATTTCTTTAAGAATTTTGCTGCTGCTGATGTGATCACGAACACCATTCTTATTCCAAACCGGGTAAAGGGTGGCAAACCGAAGGCAAGCAGGTGGTATGAGCCGTAATGAGGCCGTTAGATTGAGATAGTTAAGTTGTCGGTTATTTAAAAGCAATCTTACCAAGGACAACCGAATAAAGTTCAAATGAGCAGAAATGTTGGTTGTTTGCATAAAAGCATACGAAATACATCCCAAGGCTCATTTTCAATGCCATTCAAGCTGTCACCTCTCTAGACAAACCCAATCTACTTGCTGCTCATTTAGCAGCCAGTTACACGTTGCCAGATTGTTATCATTCTCCTTCTGTGCTTGAGAATCTAGAACATTCTGTGGGAACAATCCACTTTCAAACTCGTACAGTTGCAAAAGTATTCTTTGCAAATGGTATCTACCCCGATAAGGTGTTCTTCAACTCTGGCAAAACCACAATTAAGCTTTGCCATATGTCCGATTCAATAGTATTTGTCCAATCCATCCCTAAAAAACACGAATTTTCTTCTGTCTCCATCTACTGACCAATTGCACTTACCTTCCTTCTATCTAAGGTCATGGAAACGCTGACAAACCGTCAGTTTGTCAAATATCTTGAATCATGGAAACTTCTCAAAAACCGAAAATACGTTTTTCGTAGCAACAGGACTCCTAGGATATGATGTCATATCTCACCGGAAAGTGGAACAACTTTTTTGACGAAACAATACCGTAGATCTTGATATTTAAAAAGCTTTGGATATGGTTTGGCATAAAGCCCTTGTGTCGAAAATCCTTGCTTTTTGTATCGATGTTACTCTTCTTCTAAGAACTCGCTCTCGAAAGTCGAATTTTAGTTGTTTTAGACGGTTTTAGATCTGCTACACACCAAATAAATGCTGGTGTTCCCCAAGGCTCCGTTTTGTCCTCGATACTGTTTCTCATTTTTATAAACGACCACTTGCCTGCAATGTCTAATTCAATCCATTCCTTTGCTGATGACAGGACAGTACGCTCAGCTTTCCGTTCTAGACCACGACCTTCATCATCGGATGTGGAACAAAAACGGCAAAATGTTTTAAGTTCATTAAATGCTGACCTCGAGAGGTTAATTAAATGGGACAAGTTTAAAAGAGTGGAATTTCGTGATCAAAATGAAACCAAAATGTAAAGTCCTTATCCAAGAATGGAGCTTGTATTGTCGAAAACGAAAAACTCTCCGTTCGTTGTCGATAAAAACGCATCCAAATGTTTAGATTTCCTTAGCCGATGCAAGAAATATTTCAGCCCTTATCATCTGGCCTCAATTTATAAAGCGTTTACGCCCCAAACTTGAGTTTAACGCCCACATCTGGTCAAGTGCAGCAGAAACACCATTGAAACACAAGCGTGCGATAAATCTTATAGAAGACTCAACAACGCGGTCTTTCCAAGCGGTTCCCTAAGTAATCTAAGTAATCTAACTACTAACCGTGCCCTACGGTGCGTGATTTCGGTGATCAGACGAGAACCGATATTTCATTTTTATCTCTTTTTCGTTACACTTTTTCGTTTCATAAAATATAATCCACACCGTCCCAAAAGAAGTTTTATTTCAAAAGAAACTATCGAACGTAATGTTTGATAAACTTCTGAAGCCTTTCACCCTGGAACGTCATCGACTTCAGGGCAACCTATTATAGAGCATCCTCCATCGAATCAAAAATCGAATTCGGGATCCCGTCCAAATTGGTCCAGTTGTATCACCCAACACTAGTGGACACTCAGTGCAACCTTGAACTTGGACGCAGCCCATCAAACCATCGCCAAACTTGTACCGGATATCGACAAGGAGATACGCCGGTATGTAGATCAGGTTTCAGCACCGAAGGCACAATCATGAACAACTATCGACATCATTGGTCGCTCACGTCATGCTGAAAGGGGTTCACGAAATACGCTGGTTTTAACGAGCACAACACAAAGTTTATGTTATCAACTAACAAAGTCATGTCGATGCCTAACATTAAGCAAACCGTGACCTTCCGAACTTACTTAAGTGGTGCTACACTCCACAATGAAGCTGGACCAACAACATGCAACTCCAATTCGCCCGGTCCTCCTGGTGCCTCCCGTTGCGCACTTCAAGTTGGTTGAGGTCGGTATATACTTGTGCGCGCCACTTAAGGCGAAGACTCTGCGAGCCGGAGTATTGGTGTCCATTCATTGTACATGTCCCAGCCATTTTCAACGTCCGATGCGCAGTTTTTTTTTGACTATGTCGCTGTACAGGTTGTATAGTTTCTGGATGAATCTTCGTCTCCATAGGCTGTCAATGCAATCGGAACTGAAGATTTTTTGAAACAACCAGACAATTCTTCATCCGCATTTGATACGGTCTATGCTTCAGGGCCACGAATGTTGGCTTCAAAGTCCCCTAACGTTTCTGGTTATTTGGCGTAGACGAGGGACTTCACATATCCCCAAAGAAAATGCTGTCAAATCACACGATCTTGGTGGCCAATTCCAGGTCCATTCCACGAAATTATGCGCTCTTCGAATGTTTCTTTCAATAAACCGATTGTGACGTGTGCTATGTGGCATGTAGCGCCGTCTTGTTGGAACCACATCTCATCCACATTCATGCCATCTAATTCGGGAACAAAATAGTTGGTTATAATGGCTCTATACCGGTCTCCATTAACGGCAACTGACTCTCCAGCATCATTTCGGAAGAAGTATGGCCCAATGACTCCACCAGCCCATTGAGCACACCAAACAGTCAGTTTTTGTGAATGTAATGGAGTCTCAAGGGTCTCATGTGGATTCTCTTCACTCCAAATGCAGGAATATTGCTTGTTGACGTAGCCATTCAAAAAAACGAGCCTCATCACTGAACAAAATTTTGCGATGAAAATCATCATCGAGATCAATCTTATTTCCGGCCCATACACCAATATCACGACGGATTGCATGGTCTCGTGGCTTTAATTCTTGCACAAGCTGGATCTTGTAAGGTCGCAAGCCAAGATCTTTGCGTAAAACCTTCCATAAAGTTGATGGACAAAGCTCCAATTGCTGTGCACAGTGGCGAATCGATTCATTCTGGTCCTCTTCAACACTTTGCTCTACAGCGGCTAACATAGAGTAAACGTAGGCCAAAACGATCCATGGTTTGCCGCATGGTCTCGCGGCTTTAATTCTTGCACAAGCTGGATCTTGTAAGGTCGTAAGCCACGATCTTTGCGCAAAACCTTCCATAAAGTTGATGGACAAAGCTCCAATTGCTGTGCACAGTGGCGAATCGATTCATTCTGGTCCTCTTCAACACTTTGCTCTACAGCGGCAAACATAGAGTAAACGTAGACCAAAACGATCCATGGTTAGCCGCATGGCCTCGCGGCTTTAATTCTTGCACAAGCTGGATCTTGTAAGGTCGTAAGCCAAGATCTTTGCGCAAAACCTTCCATAAAGTTTACGGACAAAGCTCCAATTGCTGTGCACAGTGGCGAATCGATTCATTCTGGTCCTCTTCAACACTTTGCTCTACAGCGGCAAACATAGAGTAAACGTAGGCCAAAACGATCCATGGTTAGCCGCATGGTCTCGCGGCTTTAATTCTTGCACAAGCTGGATCTTGTAAGGTCGTAAGCTAAGATCTTTGCGCAAAACCTTCCATAAAGTTTTAGGACAAAGCTCCAATTGCTGTGCACAGTGGCGAATCGATTCATTCTGGTCCTCTTCAACACTTTGCTCTACAGCGGCAAACATAGAGTAAACGTAGACCAAAACGATCCATGGTTAGCCGCATGGCCTCGCGGCTTTAATTCTTGCACAAGCTGGATCTTGTAAGGTCGTAAGCCAAGATCTTTGCGCAAAACCTTCCATAAAGTTTACGGACAAAGCTCCAATTGCTGTGCACAGTGGCGAATCGATTCATTCTGGTCCTCTTCAACACTTTGCTCTACAGCGGCAAACATAGAGTAAACGTAGGCCAAAACGATCCATGGTTAGCCGCATGGTCTCGCGGCTTTAATTCTTGCACAAGCTGGATCTTGTAAGGTCGTAAGCTAAGATCTTTGCGCAAAACCTTCCATAAAGTTTTAGGACAAAGCTCCAATTGCTGTGCACAGTGGCGAATCGATTCATTCTGGTCCTCTTCAACACTTTGCTCTACAGCGGCAAACATAGAGTAAACGTAGACCAAAACGATCCATGGTTAGCCGCATGGCCTCGCGGCTTTAATTCTTGCACAAGCTGGATCTTGTAAGGTCGTAAGCCAAGATCTTTGCGCAAAACCTTCCATAAAGTTTACGGACAAAGCTCCAATTGCTGTGCACAGTGGCGAATCGATTCATTCTGGTCCTCTTCAACACTTTGCTCTACAGCGGCAAACATGGAGTAAACGTAGGCCAAAACGATCCATGGTTAGCCGCATGGTCTCGCGGCTTTAATTCTTGCACAAGCTGGATCTTGTGAGGTCGTAAGCCAAGATCTTTGCGCAAAACCTTCCATAAAGTTGATGGACAAAGCTCCAATTGCTGTGCACAGTGGCGAATCGATTCATTCTGGTCCTCTTCAACACTTTGCTCTACAGCGGCAAACATCGAGTAAACGTAGGCCATGGTTAGCCGAATTAATTGCTCTGATGGACGATTATGTCGATTATAAAATGGACGGAGCTTGCGGTAAACTCCGCGAACTGAAATATTATTTTCGAAATAAATTTGCACGATTTGCAAGCGTTGTTCATTTGTCAACCTGTTCATGATGAAATGGCAAACCAAACTGAATATAAATGACATTAGAGTTGCCCGATTTGACCACAAAATGTCAGTTTTATCTCTTTCGAAAAACCAACCTCTAAAAAAAACACCCTTTAGTTGCACCGAATTATAGAAGATTGTACCTCCGCAGTTGGCTTTGGAGTTTTCCACAATCATCTCAAGAATGATGTTAAAGAAGTCTGTCATGTGCATTGCCATGTATAAATCCTTTGAATCGAATGTGTTGATAAGGCCGTTACCGACCCTGATGGAGCACCGAGGACTCACAGATTTTTATTGGGAACTCGTTGGTGATTTCGAAGTGGGCAGGCCAAGTTAGTTGGTTCCAACTTACAGGGATGGCAATTTTTGCATTAGGAATCATTGTTTATATTCAGTTTACAAAAACAGACATATGAGAGGGCTACAATCCGCTGTGCGAATAATTAGGGTATCCCTTTCCATCCTCTAATTAAACTTCCCCAAAAATTAGGCGTGCCGTTGTCACAACATATTGCTCAAACAGTTTATCAAAATCCTTAATGGTTCGACAAAAAACCAGTTTATCCCCTGAATATCCTAAACGGTAGGGTATACAAAATTTTATGAAAAAACGCCCCCAAAAAATAAGCGTGGGTTAATAGTTTCTATAGCCGAATTGTTCACATTCACATTATCAATGTTTTTGCATCGAAAGTGTGTTTTCGAATTTCCTTAAAATTTTACCGAAAACCGTTTTTCCACAAAAACGCCTCGAAAAAGTGGGCGTGGCAAAAAACTTCATATAGATAAAATATAGATATTGAAATGGTCTAAATATGTTCTGACACTTTTTCTGAATTCCTTACCGTTTGACCAAAAAGAACGTTTTTCTAAAAATTGGGCGTGGCAGATTTTGAAAATTTCTATACTTGTTCTGTAGCCTCGGAAAAGGATTAAATTTCATTATCATAGCTCAAAATTTAAGGCGGTGACATGCAGATAGACGGATTGACGGACAGACAGACAGATGGACGGACAGACAGACAGATGGACGGACAGGCAGACTGGCTCAATCGACTCAGCTAGCGATTCTGAGTCGATCCATATTCTTTGAGGTATATCTAGCTAAATTATTTCTCTACGGTTCAAACTAGGCATCAAAACTAATATACCTCTATGGGATAGGTTATACAAAACAGTCTTCTATATTGGCATGCACCTTTTGTTTCGTCTAGATTAGCCTATCCCCCAAGAAGATCCTTGCAATTCTTACTTTTTATCTGTAACCTCTGCTTAGTAAATACTTGGCCAATTGATTTGGCTCGAACTAGACTTCCTATACATCCTGTTAAGTCGAGACCATCTATGCAAAGATATATGGAACTCATAACTTTCCGATAAATGCCTTTATGCAAATCCTTTATGGAATAGTGATGTTTCTCGATTGTGATGCGTAGACCTTGAGACCTCCCCATTCAGATAGTTATAAAGGTTCCCAGCGTTCTATCTTCCATCTAAAAGAAAGGCTATCCATAAAATGCTCCAACTAACGAGACATATTCCTGCTAAATTATGCAAAAAAAAATCTAAACAACGTGAATGTCTGAAGCCTCTTTGCAAAAACCAAGAATTATAGACCGACGGGATCATTAGTGCGATAGTTAGTGCAATAAACTGCCGCGCAGAAGATCTGGGTTTGATTCCCAGCCGTAGGTCACCTAAATGATTTTTCACTGGACCACCTCTCGTGATGATTTGACAAACCATCTGAGAGGTATCAATTGTCAAGGAAGGTTATCCCAACTTAGCTGTTCGGATTCGGCATAAAACAGGAAGTCCCGACATTGTGCAAGAAGTACACACGCACACATGAATGGTTGTGAGAACAAGCTAGGCCCTAGGCTCTATCGAGCCTGTTGCTCCAGAAATTTGTATTTGTAAGAACTTTAAATGAAAACTCGCCATCTTTTCATCGGCCGCCTATGGTAGCCTCCACCTGCAGCTTAATAGAGCGATAACCAGATTCGGGATGTTGCGTCAATTTGGATACAGTTGTGTCGCTTCACATTTGAGGACAAAGTGTACATAGTTTGGAAGGACACCATCCGATCATAAGTGAATGCCCTATCATGCGATTTCTGAAGCACACAAGAAGAGGTGTAAACAGGTAAGACACCATCCCTAACAAACCTGTCCAACTGTCTGTTATATGCGGTTGTAGAGGTGTTTTCGAGAATCAATAAACAAGCGAAACCCGTTGTTTTTAACGAGCTCAAGACAACAAATTTTATGTTATCAACTAACAAAGCCATGTCGACGCCTGACCTTAGGCAAATCGTGACTGTTGATAACAACAACATCGAGGTAGTTCGTCCACCTTGAAGTAAACCGTGGGACTTTTTTGGAGTATTTCACCGCCTTCTCAACAAAATTCGAAATTGAATAAATTTTTTTCGAAAATCCGTCTTGCGTCCATTCATCCAAGAACCGATATATCATGTCTGCGCATATCTTACCCCGCACGATTTATGTCCTTCGTAATAATTTACATAAAGGTCAGAAAAGTGCAGCCCCCCGAAAACCTCTATAGATAACTAAATCGAACAAGAAGTCACAAAACAACTAAAAAAATTCATTATTTCCTTCCAACTCTCAAGGCATTCTTCAAAAGAAAAGGCGATAGTGATAGTGGAAAACCACAATCTAATAGCACTACTAAGTGCGCTATTAAAGTACGCACGTCATCCGGCACTCGAAATGCGATACACATATACTTGCACAATTTCAAAGAATCCCAAATGAAGAAGTTGAATCTTTTGTGTGATAACGATGATAGAGGTCTGTGTATCTACAAGAAGCGAAGTTGTTTCGGTTTGCACAGACAAATACTGCGCATAAATGAAGTACAAAACAATTTGAATGCCTCAGTGTTCTTGTTTTGTTGTTGTGGTGGTGTTTGTGTTATTGTTATTGTTATGGAATTACCAAAGAAGTATAACCTTGAGAGTGGATATATTTTATTGGTTTCGCTTTTTTTTCAGTGTGACAGTAAATAACAATGTGGTTTTTGGTCAAGCAAACAAAAGGTGCAGACAGTTTTGGGATGAGCGATGACAGAGGCATTCTATGGAAGAAGGCGAACTCTGGTGGAAGTTTTCTTAAGTCAATTTGAGGTTTGTTGTGTTTTTTGGCATAATTCGCTTGTATTTTGCATTTAAAATGCACATTATTAGTAATAGATACATTGAGATACTTGTAGTCTTCTTTATTCATGTTTTGTTGGTCATCTTTGCAAAGGCATTACACATGGGAGTGTACTTTTTTTCCACTTTTAAATAGGATACCCTTATAGGAGACAAAAGATTAAGATTGGTAGTCACTTACTCACTTAGTACGTTAAAGAAATAATGTATCTTCGACTTACTAAAAGGTCTTCCAATAGGGACTTTTGAACTTTGACAGTTGATAGCGGCCATATTGCTAGAGCTACATCTACCAAATTGGCTGTCATTTATTCAGTCTGTTTTGTCAAATTACCATGGACGGACAGAGCATCCAACAACACGTGCAATTGATAAAATTGTCTTATCAAAATGTACGTTCTGATCGGGCAACGACCTGCGAGCTTCGCAAATTTTCCGGTCGGCATAATCGTCCTACCGAGAGTACTATTCATAGCGTGGTGGATAAATTTCAGTCCATCGGTTCAGTAAACGATAAATCAACATTAGTACTTCGACGAAACGCAAAATTATTCAAAAACATCGCCGCTGTCCGTAAAAATGTGCAGAAGAATGCGAAGCAGTCGATTTTATGTCGCTCTCAAGAACTCGGCCTTTCAAATACCGAAATTTGGCGAATTTTGCGTCGTGACTTGGGCATGCAAAATTCAACTGACCCAGGAGCTGAAGGTAAACGACCATTGACAACGACGTGTGTCCACTTAATAGGCCCTGGAGCAGTTGGAAACTGGCCCTAATTTTTATCGAAAAATGATCTTTAGCGATGAGGCCCATTTCTGGAGGAATTGGTACGTCAACTAACAAAATTGTCGAAATCGGGAAGACACCAATCCAAATGAGATCTAAGGACTCTCTTAGATCTCATTTGGATTGGTCCGAAAATTTCTCTTTTTGGTGTGGATTTTGAGCTGGCGTCATCGTTCCATATTTCTTTAACAACGACGTTGTCCAAACCAACAACGACGTGTGTCCGCTGAATGGGCTCTGGAGCAGTCAGAAACTGACCCTAATTTTAATCGAAAATTCATCTTTAGCGATGAGGCCCATTTCTGGGGGAATTGGTACGTCAACTAACAAAATTGTCGAAATCGGGACGACACTAATCTACATGGGATCCAAGAGCATCCAATGAATCCCGCTTTTTGGTGTGGATTTTGAGCTGGCGTCATCGTTCCAAACCAACACCGTCAACGGCGAGTGCTATTGGTCAATGGTTACCAACTTATTTTGTCCTGAATTTAATGATATGGACACCAACGACATGTGGTTTTACAGGACGGCGCTGTGTCACACAGCTCACGTCACATTGGAAATTCTTTACGAACGTGTGGTCATATCACTTGGGGATGATGTGAGCTGGCCACCGAGATCGTGCGATTTGATGCCGTTAGACTTTTTCTTGTGGTGGTTTCTGAAGTCACAGGTCTGTCCGAATAAGCCACAAAACTCAGCGTCCCTCAAAGCCAACATAACCCATGCCATCGGTCGAAGTCCGACTGGGAATCAAAGACTCACCGAGCCGGAGTATTGGTGTCCATTCGTTCTACATGCCCTAGCCATCTTAAACGTCCAATGCGGAGTTTTTTTTGACCAATGCATGTAGCTGTACAGCTCGTTTAGTTCTTGGTTGAATCTTCGTCTCCATAGCCCGACAAGGCAAGCGGGACCGAAGAATTTTCCTCTCGACTCAACCAAGCATTTCTTCATCCATTTTTGATACGGTCCGTGCTTCAGCGCCGTAAAACAGGACTGGGATGATCAGGGTCTTATATAGAATCTCCTTAGTAGTTCGATTGAGAGCTTTACTACTAAATTGTCTTCTTAGCCCGAGAAAGCAGCAGTTGGCAAGAGTAATTCCTCGTTTAACTTCTGACGATGGTGCGGTCAGAGTTAATAGCGGATCCGAGGTAGAAAAAGTCCCGTACTCCCTCAAAGTTAGATCTATCAATGGTGACATTCTGTCCAATTCGTCGATGCTGTGTGTCCTTTCATGCTTATGTTTCTGCTCACTATAACACGGTCCGTAGTAGATATCCCATTTTTTCATCCTCTCTTACTGCCAGACCCATCCCATCGTACCTATTTCCTGAATGGCAGTAATGTCTACTTTGAAGCAGTTTAGGGCTTCCGCTTGTTGTTCGCCTTATCGTTATACAAGTCAAATCCGTTTGGATGAGAGCAGTACCCGAATTGGTTACCACTTGGAGGTGAAAATAAGCACAATGATGTGTAGTCCGAGTGACAACCACTAGGCATTGCCAAGTTATAGCCAATCAGAGTCTACCCTGACAATCATAATAAATCATCATATGTCATGCCATAAATCTGTCACCACAACAAATTCCACGTTCATCATGATTCACTCAAACCGATCACTGATAGATACCCACCAAACAAAAGACTCTTCATGCAACTAATACTCATTCATAGAATCGACCTAAATGGCGTTCACAAGATGAGCTTATCTCTGAAGCTAAACCAATGTTTAGGTACCCCTTCATCAAAACAAAAACAATGTCAAGGGAGTAGAACACACACGCAGAACAAAAGTCCGGTCTTATATTGAAAGAACCTCGAACCAAGGGTCATAATGATTGTTTTGTTAATATGCGTGTTTTGAAAAAAAAAAATCCGCATCTACTTCAAAAGCGGTAAACAAAATGCGAGGATAAGTCCGTGAATGGACGGTTTTAACAAACGCCTCATCTGAAATGCGTGTATCTCTTTGCTGGACAATAATAGATACGAGCAATTGTCAGTAGTGGTTCTTGTAACTAAAGAATGGTCGGTATGTGAAACACAGCGTATCTAGTGTTTGCTTAAAAATTAAGTACCCGTTGCGGCCACTTGTGTTCTAGTAGTTTAATCTTATCTTGACCCAAAGAGATAAACTGAATAGTTTTGACTTTGAAATTCTTAAGTTGCGCAAGTGCGTTTATGGAACAACATATTTAACACAGCAAGTTGCTGTTTGAAGTCATAAATGTACTTTGGAGGAGGTATGGTTTCTGCAACAACTAATATGCTCACTTCGCTGAGTATCTGTTGACTTTTACAGATTTTTAAGTGGTATTTCTAGGCAATCATTGGTGTTCCTGTATATCTCGTGGAAATATGGTTGACTCCTAACTGGTTAACAAAACGCTATCAATGTTTAGATACTCAATACCTTTTGTGATATCAGATATCGTTTTTTTTTATTTTCTCTGAGTTAATCATCTTGGAGTTCTTTTTATTAAGGGAGGAGCAGTTTGATGCTCGTAAGTCTTACTAAGAGCTTATAGTCTTAGCTAAAGTCATCTTCTACTAGAGACCGCTGAAATAGCCATTTTTGGTTGTCTTCACCATTGACCATCCTGGGTTTTATACCATCAGCGGATGTGGGTTTCGATTCTCGTTTGGGAAGTCTTCTTCTACTAACGGGTGATTTTTTAAGAGGTTTAGAACTTTTTTAAAAAAAAAACACAAAAAATTCGAAAAAATGAATGAAATATTTATTTGAATCGATAGTTTGAACCTTGCAATTTAATGTTTAAAGATAATTTCATGCAAATGTTGACCGCGGCTGCGTCTCAGGTAGCCCATCCGCTGAGTCCAATTTTGGCATACTCTTTCACACATATCGGCCGGTATCTCACGAATGAATGCATGGATGTTGGCTTCCAGTGCGTCAATCGAAGCGGGCTTGTCCCTATAGACATTAGCCTTGACATACCCCCACAAAAAATAATCTAATGGTGTCAAATCGCACGATCTAGGCGGCCAATTGACCGGCCCGAAACGTGAAATTAACTGTTCACCAAACTCGCCTCGCAATTGCGCCATTGTTTCGCGTGCTGTGTGGCATGTGGCACCGTCTTGTTGAAACCACATATCATGCAAGTCAAGAACTTCCATTTCGGGCAAAAAAAAGTTTGTTATCATCGCTCGGTAGCGTTCACCATTGACAGTAACGCTGCGATTCGCATCATCTTTGAAGAAATATGGCCCAATAATGCCGCCGGCCCATAAACCGCACCAAACAGTGGCTTTTTCGGGATGCATTGGTAGCTGTTGCAATGCTTCTGGCTGATCTTCACTCCAAATGCGGCAATTTTGCTTATTTACGTACCCATTCAACCAAAAATGAGCCTCATCGCTGAACACAATTTTTCGATAAAAAAGCGGATCCTCGGCCAGCTTTCCAAGAGCCCATTCACCAAAAATTCGGCGTTGTGGTAGGTCGGCTGGCTTTAGTTCTTGCACCAGCTGTATCTTAAAAGGCTTTACGCCCAAATCCTTCCGCAAAATTTTCCACGTAGTGCTGTAACAAAGGCCTAACTGCTGGGAACGGCGCCGAATCGACATTTCGCGGTCTTCTGTCACACTAGCTGATACGGCCGCAATATTTTCTTCACTACGCACAGTACGTAAACGTGTTGGTGGTTTAATGTCCAACAAAGTAAATTTGGTGCGAAATTTGGTCACAATCTTCCGAATAGACTGCTCAGAAGGTCGAGAATGCCGATCATAAAATGGAAGCAGCGCGCGATGAACATTCCGAACCGAGCACGAATTTTGATAGTAAAATTCAATAATTTGCAAGCGTTGTTCATTTGTAAGACGATCCATGGTTAAATTGCAAACCAAACTGAAGCTGTTTGACAGTGACACAAGGTACTAAACACACGTCAGCTGTCAAAACTAGTGTTGCCAAAACCAAACCAGCTAAAAAATCACCCGTTATTAAGGGAGGAGCAGTTTGATGCTCGTAGGTCTTACTAACAGCTTATTGTCTTAGCTAAAGTCATCTTCTACTAGAGACCGCTGAAATAGCCATTTTTGGTTGTCTTCACCATTGACCATCCTGGGTTTTATACCATCAGCGGATGTGGGTTTCGATTCTCGTTTGGGAAGTCTTCTTCTACTAGAAACCGCTGCACATGCATGATAGAGATTGAGGAGAGTATTTCTTTCCGTCATTTGAGCCACACTGGCCATCCTGGGGTCTTACTATCGGGGAAGTGGTCTATCGATGCTCGTAGGAAAAGCAGTCTTTTTCTAGAGAGTGCTGAAAATGTTAAAAGATCTGCTTCTTCCGAACAGCTTTTTATTGCAATTTTCATTGGGTGCACACTAAAATTAATCAATTCAAAATCAATCTGCTTCTGTAACACTTCACGTATAAGCTTTATAATCGTACGACCCTTTTTTAAAAAAAGTCTTTTCAAGTACTGCTTCTCCATTTTTTCCGCTACAGGCTCGTTAGGGCCTAATGATTAGATTTTTATCAAAACCGTTCATGTCTGGGAGTGTTCCTCTTGCATCATGGCGGGACTTCCAGATTTATGCGGAATCCAAATAGCTGAGATAAGCCTTTATTGACCGTGGATACTACTCGAATGAATTGTAAGTTTATCGCGAGAAGAGGTCCAGTGTAAAACATTTTGGTGCTGCTACGACTAGGATAATGCGAAACTTTGTGGTTGTATTTACTACTATTTGAGACTACACCCAGTCAGGATATGAGTCATTAGAAAATATATAAATCAAGAGGATTCGGCGGACTTTGTTCCGTCTAAAATTGATTAAATGCCCCTTGGAACTCTTTTTGGAACTAAAATGAATACAAAGCTGACAGATCGTTCTGCTATGCAACTCACATTGTTGGTCGTCAACTGCTACTTCCTGACGTAACGCCAAAAATACGATAATTTCAGGCAAGCATTGAGTTCAGCTTCAGGCGTTGATCGCGGGATGATCATAAAAGTTTAACGGAAATCGCAGGCCACCAGTATCATTGCGCCTCTAAAACGCTCCACATTGTTCCGTAAATCTTTCATTGTTCGATCAGACGCCACCAATGCTTGCTTATCTGCCAATTTTTTCAATACTTGTGCCATTGGAGAATAATTTCCGAAATGAAAGTCAATTCCAATCGGAACTCAATTTGCTTTCGAGGTATCCGTTGCGGAATGAAAAAAAAGCATACAATCGCGTTCGATTAATTCCGCAGAAATTCTTCGTCGGACAACTCAACGCAAAGCTGTCGAACTTAACGCATACTGCCGATGCACGATCATGTGCGTTACATGTCAAAATGCTAATCGGAACGAATATCTCGGAGAAAATTTTCTTTCGAACTGATACCTCCATAGAGCTGTCAACAGCAATTTTTATGCTAAATTATCCGTCCGTTCGACTTTCAACAACGTGGCCGCTATTCCAGAACAGGCAAGCGCAAGTACCATTTCGGACCTTGACCGAATTAAACCAAAAGTCAACGAAACGAGACCATTCTCCCAGCGCATAGAGGAAGAAAATGCGGCCGTTTCTGTCGTCAGCCGGTGGATTTGACAGTCGGACATGTTTCTGTCAAAGCAATTCTCAATTGAATCCATCGTACGATTGGGCATTCCGAATTAACTCAACAAACTGGCACATATAATCAGCCTCGTTGCGGATCTCATTGTTCATTTGAAGTTCGGGATTTGATATCGTTCTTGTCTTTGTCCCACAAGCGAAGCTCGCAGAGCTGGATTCTTTTCTGGGAAATATGCCAAATGAACTGGCAAATTTGGAACAGTCGGACGATCAGAAAGGGATATATTCTCAAAATCACCTTATTGCAACTCACAAACGGGCCAATTGATAGTACGATACTTGCGTCATTTTCATCTGGACAGTCAATGCTTAAAACCGACCTGCCTTCCTTTGATGACGTGGCTGCAAACGGATTTGATGGACTTTACCAAATTGCAGAGTTGATAACAATTCAAGTGTTGTCCACCAAAACATTTTTTCTTTCACTTTCATTGCGACTGTTCTTCCTTTGGCATCGGGTGATTGTCACCAATACAATGGGTAGCCATGCGTCGTTGCCAGTGATTGTCCTGAATTTTGTTCTCAAAACTACCAGAAATTTCTTCATTCAATTTTGATACGGCCCATGCTTCAGCGCCGTAGAGCAGGACTAGGACGATCAGGGTCATATATAGGATCTCCTTAGTAGTTCGAGTGAGGGCTTTACTACTAAATTGCCTTCTTAGCCCGATGAAACAGCGATTGGCAAGAGTAATTCTTCGTTTGATTTCTGACGAGATGTTGTTGTCAGAGTTAATAACGGAGCCGAGGTAGACAAAATTATATCTGTCAATGGTGACGTTCTGTCCAATTCGTCGATGTTGTGTTTCCTTTCGTGTTGACAGCATATACTTAGTCTTACCCTCATTTACTGCTAAACCCATTTTTGCCGCTTCCTTTTCTATACTAGCAAACGTGGCTATGACATCACGTTGAGTCCTACCAATGATGTCAATATCGTCAGCGTATGCTAGTAGTTGCACCGACTTTTGGAAAATTGTGTCTCTGGTGTTGGCTCGGGAGTTTTGCACAATCCTCTCAAGAATCAAATTGAAAAAGTCACATGACAGCGCATCGCCTTGCCTAAATCCTTTTTTGGTATCGAATGTGTCGGTGAGGTCGTTTCCGACCCTGAGCAGCGAGAATTCTCCATCGTCATCCTACACAAACGGACGAGTTTGGACGGTATACCAAAACTAGACATGGCTCTGTATAGTTCGTCTCTATAAATGCTGTCGTATGCGGCTTTGAAATCGATAAATAGGTGGTGGGTTTCGATTTGGACTTCTTGGGTTTTTTCCAGGATCTGCCGAAGTGTGAAAATTTTATGGGTTGTGGACTTTCCTGGCCTAAAACCACACTGATAAGGGCCGATCAGGTTGTTGGTTAACGGTTTCAGGCGTTCACATACTACGGCTGATAGGATCTTGTAGGCGATGTTGAGCAGACTTATACGCAGTTCAGAGGATCTTCTTTTTTGTGGATCGGGCAAACGATGCTGAGGTTCCATTCTTCAGGCATGCTTTCAACCGACCAGATTTGGCTTATGAGTTGGTGGATGTTACTTACCAAATCATCTTCGCCAGCTTTAGAAAGCTCAGCGGGAAGGCCGTCATTTCCAGCGGCTTGAGTTTAGATATAGCTATCCTCACTTCACTTAGGTCGGGTGGTTGGCAGTTTTCGCTGTCGTTGCCAATATTAAATGGTTCGTTCTGCCTGACAGCGGAATGTTGTTCGTCATCGCCGTTTAACAGTCTGCAGAAGTGGTTCTTCCATATCCTCAGCATCGACTGTGTCTCAACTACGATATTTCCTTGTTCATCTCGACAGGATTCTGTTCGAGCCTTGTATCCTTGGCTTTGACGTTTTACACTTTGGTTAAACTTGCGAGCATCGTTCCTGGAGTGGCACTCTCTCTTTATATCCTCGATCGCGCGCTTTTCTTGCTCTTTTTTCTTCTTTCTGAAAAGCCGATGTTCTGACCTGCTCAATGGCAGCTCTCGTCTTCACCTGCAGCTTAGCCTTGTTGGCCTCGTTCTTGGCTGCGAGCATCTGTCGGCATTCCTCATCAAACCAGGGGTTTCTTGCTGGTGGTCGCGAGAAACCTAGCACATCAGTTGCGGCTGATCTAATGGCTTGTTGGCATCGATTTGGACTGCTTGGTTTTTTTCAGGATCAGCGGTAGCGTGAAGATTTGATCAATTGGTGACTATCCTGGCCTAAATCTACACTGATAAGGGCCGATAAGGCTCTTCACATACTACTGCAGATATGATCTTGTAGGCGATGTTGAGGACACTTATGCCTCTGTACTTGGCGGAGCTCAGAAGATTTCCTTTTTGCTGGATCGGGCATTCTTCAGACATACTTTCATCCGACCAAACTTTGTTTTTTGGATTATGTGTGAAAAATCTTGCGGTGATGTCATGGCTGTAGCTCAAATGTTTGATCGGTGTATCGGCAGCATTATTATGCTTACACACAAAAGTCCTGAATGAAGAATGTCACAACCGTCATTTAAAAGTGAACAAAACAAATCGAGATACAACCACTTTATATCAATCGTCCATGTGGATAGATCGAATATACCACTCATCTTTCAAAAGTGTGTACTAGAGAGTTTTTTTCATAAACTTTTCTCTAGTAAATGCGTTCAATGTTTTTTGGGTCATACTCCTAATATGAGAACTTTATGCATAACTTGGTCATACGACGACAAAATTAGCCGATTTTCAATTCCACAGTATTATTCTGTAAAACAATACTTATTTTCAGCTTTCCATAGGTGTATATCTATGAAAGTATGAAATTTAGATTTTCCGCTGTAATAGAGTCGCCATGCAAATCGGATGATTTTCGCCCGAGTTATACAATTCTGTAGTCAGAACGGTCTAATAACGGGTGATTTTTTAGCTGGTTTGGTTTTGGCAACAATGGTTTTGACAGCTGACGTGTGTTTAGTACCTTGTGTCACTGTCAAACAGCTTCAGTTTGGTTTGCAATTTAACCATGGATCGTCTTACAAATGAACAACGCTTGCAAATTATTGAATTTTACTATCAAAATTCGTGCTCGGTTCGAAATGTTCATCGCGCGCTGCTTCCATTTTATGATCGGCATTCTCGACCTTCTGAGCAGTCTTTTCGGAAGATTGTGACCAAATTTCGCACCAAATTTACTTTGTTGGACATTAAACCACCAACACGTTTACGTACTGTGCGTAGTGAAGAAAATATTGCGGCCGTATCAGCTAGTGTGACAGAAGACCGCGAAATGTCGATTCGGCGCCGTTCCCAGCAGTTAGGCCTTTGTTACAGCACTACGTGGAAAATTTTGCGGAAGGATTTGGGCGTAAAGCCTTTTAAGATACAGCTGGTGCAAGAACTAAAGCCAGCCGACCTACCACAACGCCGAATTTTTGGTGAATGGGCTCTTGGAAAGCTGGCCGAGGATCCGCTTTTTTATCGAAAAATTGTGTTCAGCGATGAGGCTCATTTTTGGTTGAATGGGTACGTAAATAAGCAAAATTGCCGCATTTGGAGTGAAGATCAGCCAGAAGCATTGCAACAGCTACCAATGCATCCCGAAAAAGCAACTGTTTGGTGTGGTTTATGGGCCGGCGGCATTATTGGGCCATATTTCTTCAAAGATGATGCGAATCGCAGCGTTACTGTCAATGGTGAACGCTACCGAGCGATGATAACAAACTTTTTTTTGCCCGAAATGGAAGTTCTTGACTTGCATGATATGTGGTTTCAACAAGACGGTGCCACATGCCACAGCACGCGAAACAATGGCGAGGCGAGTTTGGTGAACAGTTAATTTCACGTTTCGGGCCGGTCAATTGGCCGCCTAGATCGTGCGATTTGACACCATTAGATTATTTTTTGTGGGGGTATGTCAAGGCTATTGTCTATAGGGACAAGCCCGCTTCGATTGACGCACTGGAAGCCAACATCCATGCATTCATTCGTGAGATACCGGCCGATATGTGTGAAAGAGTATGCCAAAATTGGACTCAGCGGATGGGCTACCTGAGACGCAGCCGCGGTCAACATTTGCATGAAATTATCTTTAAACATTAAATTGCAAGGTTCAAACTATCGATTCAAATAAATATTTCATTCATTTTTTCGAATTTTTTGTGTTTTTTTTTTTAAAAAGTTCTAAACCTCTTAAAAAATCACCCGTTAGTAATATCAAGTCTCAAAAACCCGTATCCACATTATGATCAATTGAAAAAGCAGTTTCATTCGAATATTTTCGAAGAATATTGAACTGATGTATCCTAGTCGTACCCTGATTAAATAGTTTCAATATTACAATTACAACATCATGTTGAAATACTTTTCCTTTTGTGATGCAATTTTGCCAATATGATGCTGCTAAAACCGTGAAATGGGCATGTTTCTGTCAGTGCAATCGGTTATTTACTGTATCTACGCATTTAAAAACGAAACAGATATTGGAAATTACTATTCAATGTCACTGCATCTCTTCACATCTCTCTGCATCTACTCTGCGAGAGCCTTCAATCAACCCAATTGCTGGTTACAAAACCACCCGATGGGGTGATTAGCTTCCCAAAAAAAAAAAAAACCATCCCAATCCGCCACCGAGTGATACATCAGTCTAGAGAAACAAATAAAGGTCCTACCTCATCTCTGATTACTCACACCTTCAAACACTTTTGTTGTCTTCGAAACAAAAAAACACAGAAATCCCACGCACACTCTTTTAAGAGTCGATATTTTAATTTTCGCAAACAACGCCATCCCCATCAGACCAAGTCCAAGCCGAGGCACCCATGTGCTCCCATTGTTTGGAGGGAAATAAAAGTTTTGTTCATCGTCGGACATTCAGTACAAAAAAAAAATATATCGAACAGTAAAAGAGCAAAACTCTGTTCAAATACAAGAAAACAAGAGGAAAAATCTACGATGTAGCAGGCCATAATGTGTAGATCACCCCAGCACTGGTCCACAAATAGATTTTTGCCTAGCGCTAGCAGTAGTTGGTCTACTGCGTTCCGCTGGTCATATGGATTAAGGAACAACAACTGAAAAAAAAAATAACCCGGTGGTGCTCTGAAATTCATGAGAATCGAAATGCAGAACGGATTTGCAGTGCAACCCCTCTGGGGGGATGGAAATGGGGGGCGGCGACTGCAGTGTGAAAAAATGATTGACTTTTGGCGCAGTCTGTTGACGATGGATTCCCTTTATTTGTTCTGAATTTAGTTGGCGTTCTTTGTTATCTTTTTGATTTTTTTCTCTGTGAAATTGAATTACATTTTGAGCTTAAATGGTTTAGTTATGTTAAGGGTCGGAGAATGGCGGATTTATTAGTGCCTGTGAGGGTGGATGTTACATAGTGCTGATTCATATAATATATAGTTTCGCTACTTGGTCGAGAACAACCAAGGAAGGATACTAATGCGTAATCTTTGCAGTCAAAATGGATGCATGTATCTGTGGTATCTATTGTAGCTTGAGATACATTTATCTCTATTAATAGCTATGGCTTGCCTTGAAAATGTGTATCTCAGTCCATTCCTTGAAAATTTGTACATCAGTCCACGTTAAACCAACTGACAAAGAGGATTCTGTCGTAAAAAAAAATTTCATATACTGTTCCGTTTATTTTTTTCTTAAATTCACCGAAAGGTGGCAGCATGGGTATTGTTGTATCGTCAGCCTGTGCTGTTCTTACTTGCTTAAGTGGCCCTATAGTCCTGAGGAACAATCTACCAACATGCTTCTCCAATTACCCCGGTTCCTAGCTTCCTCCATTTACGCACTTAATTTTTGTTGAGTTCGGTTTCTACGTATGGGCCATCTAGTGGTTCCTTTTTAAATCATAGGTTATTTTGACAATGACAGCTGTTTCCCGCTCGAAATCTTGACAGAAAGTCGTATATTATCTCCGCGGAACGGAGTGAGTCGCTTTACGCTTGAAAAACGTTGGGAAATATGGAAAACTTTCCAAAATGAGTGCTGTGTAGCCCAAACAGTGGGTTTTCGAAAAGACGTGTTGGCCGAAATGAAGCACCAACCGTAAATTCGTGCAAAAAGTTCGTGGGACTGGTATGCTAGTAGACAACACTTATGGTCCCCGTCTTCGTACGATGTGCACAATCGAGAATGTGGCTGCTGAAGCCGAGAGTGTGAGTCTCACGACCATCAACTCGCCATCGATCTCAACAGCTCAACATTCCACGCCTGAGGCGAATTCTGCGCAAAGATCTCGGATTTTTCGCTTAAAAGGTCCTATTGACTCAGCAATTGAAGGCGCATGACCATCCGCTTCGTTATCGCTTCGCAGGTTGGTCCTTTGAGCAGCTTGAATTGGACAACGATTTTCGGCGAAAAAACATCTTAAGAGGCGCATTTTCATCTCGGCGGCTACATTTACAAACAAAATTGCTGCATCTGGGGTTAGACAATAACCCTCACGTTATTGCCGAGAAGTCAATGCATACACAGAGAGCGACAGTTTTGTGCGGATTGTGGAGTGGTGGCATCTTCGAAAATGAGGCTGGGAACAAAATTTCGGTCAACGGTGGGCATTACAGAGCCATGTTAACCGACTTTTTTTTTCTGAAACTGAAGACATGAATTTAGACTACCTCTGGTTTATGATGGATAGTGCGCCATGACACACAGCCCATGCCACAATCGTTATTTTGCGCACCAAATTCCCAAATCGTGTTAGAAGCCTTTTTGTGATGTCAAGTGGCCGCCTCGGAGCTGCGATTTGACCCCTTTGGACCTTTTTTGATGGAGAACAGGGATGAACCGATATTATACCAACAATCCGGAAACGATTCAAGCGCTTAAGGCCAATATCATCCAAGCAATCCGTGAGCTACAGCCCAAAACCGTCAACAAGGTCTTGAAAAATTGAAGTGACAGAATGCGCTACTGCGAAGCCAGCCGATGAAGTCACTAAAAGTTCAATGGTATCTCTCGTATTGGCCTGCAGCTTTTCTTAGTAGGCGTCATTTTTCGGCATTCCTCGTTAAACCAGGGTTTTCTCGCTGATGAACGGGAGAAGCCTAGCGCATCAGTTGCGGGTGATCTTATGACCACGCCACATGCCTTCGAAATAAGATGCTAGTGGCATGTCGAGAAAGGATAGACGTTCTGCCAAAAGTCTGAGGGGTATCTTGGGAATCCAGTCTTTCGACATTAAATTTTTGTACAGTATTTTGCTTGGGTCGAGATGGATATCCGCATTCTTACCTAGTCTGCAAAATGCTAGTGGTCCGAGTCGATATATAAGCCCTCGGAAAGTTTAAATAATTCAAAATATTAGGCATTCGCATTCCATAAAGGTCCCAATCTTGATTCTTCATTTGTGAGTGCGAAGATATAATTTTTGCCACAAAGAAGAGGACCGACGTCCTGTTTAACTCCGACTCTGAACGGTAACTTTGAGAAGCTTCTCATGATAGTGTTACTCTTGGATTATTGTCAGATTTTAGAAAGTGGTGGATCAGTAGAAAAAACGTAGGTGTTGCCACTTTCGGAATTTGAAACAGGGCCCCTCCGCTTGGTGGATCAACGCACTAACCACTAGGCCTAGGTGCAGTGGCCTAGCTCTGAAAGTTTGTGCATTCAAAGTACTGGATGCGTGCCTCTTGTCTATCAATTGATCTAGATACAGCAATGTTCCCTTAGATGGTTTATATACTTTTCTCAGGTGATGTGAGACTATAATCCTCAATGAGCGACCTGAGATGAGGCTTGCAGATCTGTATTGACTCTGCTCCTCGTGAAAATGCGACTTCGTTCGTTCCATTGTTTGCTTGTTCTGTAACAAGGTATTGCGTTGTTCGTGTCGTTGTAGAATACCAAATGTGTGAGCTGAAGTGTCTTTAAAATGCAACGAGCCTCTAAACTCCTCCGAACATCTGCCATTATAAAATCTGTAATAAAGAGACAGATCTCCTACAAGTCTTCGATGTGCCAAGGGTTGCAGCTGAGAGAAGAATCGTAAATAAGGCGGATTGCACGTTCAGTGTATGTTGCAGGGCCGAACTCCAAACATTTGAACATTATTCAAGCCCTAGTCAATAAGGCGGATTGCACGTCTTTGGATAGACTTGAGTTAGTTCAGTCAAATCGAGGGGCTGCACTCCAAACAAGAAAACAATATTCAAGACCTGGTTGTACTTGTGATCATTTGAATCTTTTTTGTTGTGTGCATTCATTTCGGATTGTGTGGGTTGGTTTGAGTAGTTCTTAGAGAACGCTCATCAACAGCCTGGCAAAGGACACAATAAGCTTTGTCAAAGTGGATTTTCCGTACTTTCATCTCTGCTTTTAGAGTGCTAAGTCCTGCTGCAAGTTGCTTATGAATAATTTTACGCAAGAACTTCTTAGTCACCTTTTAGAGAGGACAGTGCTTGACGATCGACTTCAAGAACTGTCGTCGCTTAGTAGAAATTATTTGGCCCAGCTCTTATTGTTTTAGTCTTTTCTGTAGCTGTTTTTGGACGTTGAACCGCCGTGCTAAAGGCCTGGGTTCGATTCCCATTCTGAACAACGGAAAATGGTTTTCCCCGGCCCGCTTCTCGCGATGAACTGACCATTCTTCCGAATAGTTTATCAATTGTCCAGAAAAGCTCAGCCGTTCAGATTCGGAATAAAACTGGAGGTCCCGCTCCCACCATAGTGCAAGTATTTCACATGCACACATGAATCGTTGTGAGAAAATGCTGGGTTCTTGGTCCTATCGGGCTTGTTGCGCCAAAAATTTCTATTTCTAGTTGTTGTGCACCATTTGTCCTTACTGCAGGAATCGAAGGTGATCTTGGACGGAGTTCCTTGATCGATGCTTATGCAAATGTAATCCTTAGACTACCAATTTGGGACCAAGGTCGTGGAGTTTCCATTTACAGATAAAGAAAATACAGATTCTCTACATACTATGACGACTACATGAGCTGCTCAATTTTCTCAGGGTTTCTTCATTGGAACAGGCATACACCCAGACACACCCCAGTTCACCATATGTGAAACAACCAAGGGTGGTGATGCAATTTCAATTAACATTTAAATGAGTATCTTCAGCTGTACTGATTCGAAATTTACCACCATCGGGCTGCTGGTCACTTCCCTCGGTTTAATCCAATTCAATAAAATTGCATACACCGCTCCGGTCATTCTGCAGATAATTCATTCGTTTATGCCATTTAACATCCCCCGAAAAAAAAGCACGAAAATCATTTCGACCATCAAACTCTTGCACAGGTCAGCATCCACATCATGCATCACATCAAGATTTTATCCCACAGTTGGTCTACATGACATATGGATGAGACCGTGTACACGTCCGGTCCCGTGTTGTTGTTGGTTGGCTTTAAAAAAAAAAATCAGAACACAAACTGAACGTAAAAGCGGACGTCTGCACAAATTCTGATCATACGGTGACAAAGATTAAATGGAATTATCTTTTGAACAGTATCCGATGTACGTATCCACAAGATGCAGATTAGGTTCAAGTGTTTTGCTGCATCTGATGAAGTAGACGTCTCCACATACCTGCGTTATGTGATAGGGTATCTTAAGATTCCCCCCATATTGCATAGCCCAGATCGGTGCAATGAGGTGCTTAATTTCAAACAGAAGGTTGGTTTGGATATTTGAATCGCCACACGCCAGCCACAACATTGCTGACGAATTTATTTTTATCCTATGATCTCGGATTTTGCAGTTCCCATGATACCTCGATCGAAAGAGACACTCGTCCACCTACAGTTTCACTGTCTAACATGCTTCCTCTTCGTTCAAACATGTAACCACTTAACAAGTAATTCCCTGCAAATGCTTCTATTAGACACTTAAGATTAATAGATACAACTACAAAGACATGGAACGAAAAATTAACACCACACGCACAATGCCGCGGAAATATTACTTAACTCTCGCCACGAAACCAGGGCAAATGACAACGACTCCAACAACAACACACAAGATTACAAAGAAAGCTGCACAAGATTCCGAATGGTTAACATTAGGGTAGACTACACGCACCAGTCCTATTCCTATGGCCACTATAACAATCGGTAAAACGAAAATAAAACAGAAAACTCGCATCTTCTTCTTCAGCCCGCATGTGAGCGAAGACGGAACGTGTGTATCTGTGGCCATATTGTGCGTGCATGAGGGGAGCAATAAATTTCATTAGAGGTGGTCATGACGTACAACGATGAGTCCCATTTTATTTGTTCAATTCCGTCCCCAGAAGTCTCTGTGCAAGAGCTGAAGAGCTCAAGAAATCATTTTCGTTTAATGATTTTTTTTTTTTTTTTCGTTTGAAAATTCAGGCCGCGACGATGTCGAAATTAGGGTGTGGACAGTGGCGCAGACCGCCGATTCCAGATCTCTAATCTATGTGTAGCTCGTGCGGTTCACCATCAGTCACTTTGTGGAATGGTGACACGCGGGTTTGGTCATAGTCGCCATCGTCGTTGTCGTCGCATCGCCCTTATGGTGAGTGCAAAATGTGTGATGAAGCGAAACCAGAAACCATATCCAAGGCTTACAGGGAACGAAGAATAGCCTCTCGTATGTGTGTTGTACCACACACTGGTCGAGCCAATCCTCAAAAGTCACCAGAAAAATAAAATGAAAATATCTATCATCATATAACCAGCTGTTGGGTGTATCTATGTATCGGTAAATGAAAGAAAAAGTACTCAAATGTTATGGTCCAACGAGGTTATTTAACAACATTGTGGACAATTGAGAAAACAGAGGGATTGAGAGAGAGAACGATGTGTACAATTGCCATTAGACTACAATTACCACTTGATGATGGTAGGGGACCAATTTAAAATAGAAGAGGTCAATGATGTGAGCTAATAGATACACAAGAGAGGACTTGTAGATTTTTTCTTCTTTTTTTTACCGAGGAAGAGATATTTTTTGTTTAAATTCCGGCGAAGATAATGCCCAGACAAGACGAAAAGGACAAAAGGTTAATATTGAAGTAAAATCTATTAAATTCGAATGCAATGCATTTCGACGATTTCATCATTTTTTTTTGTTTCGAAAATGAAATACTCGCGCAATTTGTACTATCTGAAGAATGAAATCGCATTCATGGCCACAGTAAAAGAACAGGAGGTGAATTTTTATGCGAGTGCATTGTTCCAATGGCTCATAGCTTAAAGAGATATCGACGGAGGTTATCTGTTCTCTTTGGTGTTGCTAAAGACTGCTTAATTGCCCATAATTTTGGGAATTAAGTGGTTGTTTGCGATGACAATTGGGAGGAAGCGATTATTTTTTTTGGTGGTTGGGCCATTCAATGACATTGCTTTTGAATTTTCTTTTTGGAATATTTGTAGAAGAGGAAATGAAGTAATTTATAAAAGTTTTGAAATATAGGTACCCTTTAATATTTTGGAAAACATTTCTATAACGTATGATAAATGCAAAAGTGGCAACGCTTTTCTTTGCAATATGATTTCCATCTGAGTAAATTTAACAGACAAATAATGTTAAGTCTACCAAAACTGTCAATCCATACCTTTTGAAATTTTCAAAAATATTTTAATAAACTCCAATTTAATAAAAAGTGGCAACACTATTTTATGGAACTTTCATTTCATCACTAAGCTTATTATACGAAATCATTAAGTGTGCTTACTTAATGCTAAATCCAAACAAAAGTGGCTGTCAATTCCTTTTCATTTTCTGGCAACACTCCTATAAAGAATTTTAAAATAAAAAGTGGCAACACCAATTTACAAAATTCGCATTTCATGATTGGACGAGTTATAGAAAAGCGTTAAGTTTGAGTAGAAATTCTTTAAAATGTTGACAACTTTTTGGTTTTTCTTTTCAATCAATGCACGGAACACATCTTCAATAAAAGGTTTTCCACTCTCCTGTATCGTAAAGTAGAACTGTCAAAACAAGGTTCCAGGGCAGCCATTTTTTTGCCGCTCAAGTAAGATGTTTCGATTGCATTGATTTTCAAAATCAATTTAGCATCGGTCTACTAAAAGACAATCTTTGTGGGATCTTCACTAAAACGTCGTTCGTGGGACTGATACTTACTCCTAGATAAATGGACTCCCTTGCTATTCCTTAGACTGTAGTAGATCGATAATACCTTGTCTGTCTGTTTTAACGAGTTTCGCCGAATCACCATCCATTAGACGAATTTGATGGTTGGTTGGACGGAGAAATGATGTCGATGTCGTATATCTACCTGTTACCGTATGAGACATGATACCCCATCCTTTCATCGTTATCCGGTGCATGTTGGTAGGTTCGGATAAAGTTCATCGTGTGCTCCTCTATCTTTTGTCTACAATTTCGATTATCGTATCATTGATCGTGGATGCATTGATCTAGTGGTTAGTTCACAACTTTACGCGAGGTCTCAAATCCCGAAAGTAACAACACCTCTTGCAAAAGTCTGACAAACTTTTAATAGTACAAAACTGTCAGAGGGGCTTCTCAAATTTGCCATTCGAAGTCGGCGCGGTTTTAAACAGGTGTTCCCATTCATAGTGGCAAAAATATAACTTCGCGCAAATGAATGGTTAAGTTAGTTTTGCGTCCCTGATACACCTCCTTGAAATATTATGAAACGTTCATCATTGTTCTTGACCTAAAGATCGTTGGATAAATCCCGCATTTTTAGTGAGAACTTAGCTAAAAACTGCACTGGTACGTCATGATTAATGTGTTGGTTAGTGGCGACGTTCTCACAAAATATTGAATTCCATCGATAGTTGCAACAAGTTGTTCTAGATCGGATTTTTTCTCGATTTTCCCATTTTATGCAATCGTCAGTCACCTTTCTTTCTTTCTTACTAAAAAAACGTAAACATAACACGGGCCTCTTTTCGAGGATTGACTGGAAACATCATTCGAAAACCTCATTGAAGATGTTCACATACCTTATCCGCTATGCTTTGCCGTCGGTAGAAATTTAGGTAACTTCGAAAATTTTGTTTATTATTTCGGGGGCAACTTTGACGAGTGTAATCTGTTACCCCCTTAATTATATTGCGATTGTTCTTCCATTGTTTCCTGACGTTGGAGTTCTGTTCCTCCACCAACATCACTACAAACTCCTATTACATAGAATATTTTCTCTATATCGTTTAAATTAGATTTCGTAAAACGATAATCGTTTTAGGTCTAACGAAACTCGTTTTTTTCTTCTTACCACTGACATTTGACCCTCTCATAGCTTTTGCTTTTGACAAATAGAAATAAAATTGAATGTGCTTCAAAAAAAATCGTTTCTTCGGCTTCGTTATTGCAACATATTTCAGAAAAGCTCTTCGTCGTGACTGTCGTTTATTTGAAGTGTCATTCACTTGACGTATTGTTTACTTGATGTGTCGTTTACTTGATGTATCGCATACTTCATACCCTTTTTATAATACAAAATCGTCACGCGGCTTAGATTCTATGTAGATGGTAGCGGAAGGGCATAATCCCGATTTTTTTTTTTTTTAATTATCAACCCTACTTCTTAGAATTTCCGAAACAAAAGTCAGTTCCAATCGAAACTCAGTATGCTTTCAGGGTATCCGTTGCTAAAAAAAATAAATGAAGGTTACAATCACGTTCGATGGATTCCGCAACAATTCTTCAAGTCAACCATTCCCAGTCGCCTCGAATGGGAGTCGGATTTGACTTAAGATTGGAGTTCGGATCAATTTCCGAAACGAAAGTCAGATCCAATCTGAACTAAATAGGTACTCTTTCGATGTATTCGTTGCGGAATAAAATAAAAAATCATACAATCGCGTTCGTTCCGCAGCAATTCTTCGTCGGACAACTGCGGAATAAATTCAAGGCATAGCTCTCAAAAATTGTTAACTTAACGTATATCACCGATGCGGGATCATGTTTTGTCGGAAGACCTGTCCGAAATGCTAATCGGAACGGATTCCTCTGCAGAAAATTCTCCGATTTTGAACATATCGGAGAAAATTTTCTTCCGAACGGATACCTCGATAGGTGTGAATAACATCTACATGGATGCGCCTAAAACAAACTCTGGAGAGGATCATTGAAGCGTTTTCCAGCCGGAAATCATAGAAACTAAAGAATCCTTATCCTGGCTATGGTGTACTGAAACATCCACGAAGAAGATTAGCATCTTCAATGACAGCCAAGTGGCAATAAAATCTGTGGGATACATCTCTTTTAAATCGAAATCAGCCCACGAATGGAGAATATCTGTAAATGAGATGGCACTTTGTTATTCACCTCTTCTGGGTTTTGAGTCACAGAGGTATACCAGGGAACTGTAAGACCGTGGTTATTCTACCGCCTGTAGATATGTTGGGTATGCCCCCGCTAAATGAAAATCACCATTCAAACTGGATGCTATCAAGGAAGCAAACCCCAGATGGAAAAACAGCACAATGTGTCTAATATCAAGCAACTCTGGCCAAATTATAACCAGAAACGCTGTCTTCACTTGATAATGCTGAAAATATCAAACATCAGTACCATCATCGGTGTCCTGGGCATGCAAAAAGAATAGGCATATTTAGCTATGACTTCTGCAAACGTTTCTCGGACAAGGAGGAGGTAATCCTCACCTTCCCTGCTCTCGTCTAGATCTCTTTAACAAAAAAAACTCCATCTAGGAGACTACTTCTTTGACAATCTGCGTAAGATGGCTAATATTCATGTCGGAAACCTTCCCCGAATTTTAGTTAGTTCGGAATGGTTCACTTTATCTTAGGACTTTACAAACGAATAAATCTAAACATCTAAATCTAGGCAAACGAATAATAGGAAAAGTTGACAGATTCAGGTGGTACATAATACCTTTTCTGATCTTAGTGTGCAATCGCATCGCGTGCAGCCACTAAACCTAACCTAACCTAACCTATTTGAATTATTTTCTTTTATATATGTAAATGTGTCTCACGATCATTATTGAAATTTTTTACCATTTGATACAGCATGAGTATAAAACCTTAAAAATAAATTTAAAAAAGTAAAAAGTGGCAACACTGTTTTCTGTAAATTTCAATATTTTGCTATATATCATGGACAAAACGCATTGTAGAAGTCGAAAACGTGTATCTTTTGTTGTAAACTTTGCATACCAATTGTATAAAAACGAAATTTTTCCTTTTAAATAAAATTTTCTAAACTGGGGTCAACTTTTCTTCAGAATTCCAAACCTAATTTTTCCTTTTTAATAAAATATTCTCCTCTTGGGTCAACTTTTCTTCGGAATTCCAAACAGGCACGAAAAATCTAAAGAATGCGATATCCCTCAATGACTCATATAAATTACTTACTCAACTGATTGCCATCCATTACCAATTAAGAAAACATTTAAATTCACTTAAAAATTTGCATTCCTTTTAATTGCACCGCCCAAAAAAAATATCCAACGACAACTCCTCACATCCATGTCCGTCAAACAACGTACAACTTCACAATTTATTACATCTGACACTTCTTGCTTTTTGGGCAACCGCGAATGAAAGTAAAAAAAATCATCATTGTCATGCCGTAAACAAAATTCCATAATCAGAATAAGAAATTCGGGCTTATCTGCAATTTTCGTGAATAATTGTTTTATCTCCATTCGGAGCGCATTATCGCTTGTTCCTCTGGTAGTGGTTCCCGAGACCGATTTTATGCTCCAACGGCATTGACATTGTCCGGCTGAATTATGACTAAGAACACAGTAGCTGCGCGCGGTCTTTTATTTTGTCCAGAGTGATTAATCTGTGGTCTGGTGGGCGGATAATTATGACCCTCTTTGTTTTTTGACCGCACAAACAAAGGTGTCTCAACGGAAATTAATAATCCATAAAGGAACTGCGGATGACACGGGTCTTTCTGGTGCACCACACACTTGTCTCAGTAGGTAATTAAAAACAAAGCAAACTACCGTCCTCTCTGTAAATGGCGAAAATGCATTAGCCTGGGCGAACATACCTCATACTTCCAGGTGCTATAATGAGTTCTAGAACCGAAATCAGCCCAAATGACATCATTACAGCGAGCTTTAGTTGGTTTTTTTTTGTTCACATTTAACGAGATACTAAAAGGCAGGCGGAATTCGGTGAATGGTCGATAGAGCCCATTGTCACCGACTTGTCCAAAGCTTGCACTCCACCTCACCCTAAAATTGTCGTAAAACATCCCCACCAAATACAGCGGCACAAAGATAAAATTAACTTTTTTTTTTGTCGTTCTGCGTCGACAAAAGAACAACACACACAATACACGTACGGCGGCTTTTCAGCTTATTTCAGTACCACCACCCACTACCAGTACAAATTCCTATCGCAAGCGTTCACATACAGAGATACATCGTAAATTAGCTGACTTGTTGTCCATCCGTCCATTCGTCTGATGACGATTTAACTGCAACCTTGAGAGCGAAGAATACTGAATACAGTATTTTTTTTTTTCATTTGTTAAGCACTTCTCTAACATTCTATAGATACAATACGTATCTATAGATGGTTTTTGTTTGGCCAGAGTACCAATCCATCCACATATGCATTCAATCAGCGGCGCCTTTTATTTTCCTTTGTAATTCACACACTCTATGTATGTACACTCTGCCCCCAAAGTCATTAGAAACGGCAGGAAAAAAAAAAGAAGAAGCAACACACAGTGGATGACCATCAAACTTGGTGTGGCATATGTATCAATGTATCTTTGTATCTCTTCATGCGCATTGTTTGATTTAGTAGAGCTTTTCCAGTTTGGTAGAGTGCGCGCCAATGTGAAAAGCAGATAATCAATGATCCGCTCGCGCATTATGCAATCTCGACGGTACTGGATTTTTGCATCTCTGAAACCGCAGCCTTCCGTCGATCATGGAATGCCTTAAATCTAAATGCAACAGGCGGTGTAAATTTAGATCGCACTAAGTCAGTTTTTTTTTGTTTGTTGCATTCTTTTATTCTTGTCGAGTCGGATCGAGTCATGATGCGGGCAGTAGTCAGAGGGTTGGATACGCAGATAAGAAACAGACTTCATATTTGCAGATTGCGAGGCTGCCGCTTTGTACCTATTAACCTACATTTCTTCTACACAAGTGTAGCAAATGTGCGCAGTGCCTCATTTTATGGGGCTCATCTGGGAGTAGTAAATCTATATCTACGACTATGTGGCTTTGGAGAGACGTGAGTTTGATTAGAAAATTTCAAGTTAAAATGGGCGGATTCTTTCAGATGGTAATTTAGAAGTTTTTACATTAAAGTTGTTTTAATTTTTTTTTTGAGTGATTTTTTTTTTCAATTTTAAAAAGTGGCAACACTAATTTTTTATAACCTTATTCTATCGCACAATTTGTTGTAGATACGTGAATTGTATTTCAAAATATTTACGAATTTAGTGAGAACTTTTGAATTTTCCTCTTTAATTGAAGAGAACAGTTAAACAAAAAACAATTGTTGCCACTTTAAAAAAAATCACTTAAAAAACCTCAAGGTCTAAGTTTGTTGTTGATTATGACAAAACAACTCATTGTGCATTGATAAACATTTACAAGAGTATCTGCAATGTATACATGTCTAATCCTCATTTTTAAGCAAAGCATTTATGAACCTTAGAAAATCCTAATAGATGGCGCTGCTAATGATTTTCTTTTAAGTGTTTTATTTTAGATGTTTTATTTCTTCCTTACAATAATCTGACGGATATGCGATTTTAATGGTCATATGGTGCTAGACCATTGTCATTTTGGAAGCTTGATTGCTTTTTTTGTGTTCGTATGTTCACTTTTTGATCGTTCTTTTCCGTTTTTTTTGGCAAGAAGCCATGTTTCAACCGAAATTGTTGTGAAGTTGTATTTTCTTGTTATAACGGGTGATTTTTTAGCTGGTTTGGTTTTGGCAACACTGGTTTTGACAGCTGACGTGTGTTTAGTACCTTGTGTCACTGTCAAACAGCTTCAGTTTGGTTTGCAATTTAACCATGGATCGTCTTACAAATGAACAACGCTTGCAAATTATTGAATTTTACTATCAAAATTCGTGATCGGTTCGAAATGTTCATCGCGCGCTGCTTCCATTTTATGATCGGCATTCTCGACCTTCTGAGCAGTCTATTCGGAAGATTGTGACCAAATTTCGCACCAAATTTACTTTGTTGGACATTAAACCACCAACACGTTTACGTACTGTGCGTAGTGAAGAAAATATTGCGGCCGTATCAGCTAGTGTGACAGAAGACCGCGAAATGTCGATTCGGCGCCGTTCCCAGCAGTTAGGCCTTTGTTACAGCACTACGTGGAAAATTTTGCGGAAGGATTTGGGCGTAAAGCCTTTTAAGATACAGCTGGTGCAAGAACTAAAGCCAGCCGACCTACCACAACGCCGAATTTTTGGTGAATGGGCTCTTGGAAAGCTGGCCGAGGATCCGCTTTTTTATCGAAAAATTGTGTTCAGCGATGAGGCTCATTTTTGGTTGAATGGGTACGTAAATAAGCAAAATTGCCGCATTTGGAGTGAAGATCAGCCAGAAGCATTGCAACAGCTACCAATGCATCCCGAAAAAGCCACTGTTTGGACTCAGCGGATGGGCTACCTGAGACGCAGCCGCGGTCAACATTTGCATGAAATTATCTTTAAATATTAAATTAAAAGGTTCAAACTATCGATTCAAATAAATATTTCATTCATTTTTTCGAATTTTTTGTGTTTTTTTTTTTTTAAAAAGTTCTAAACCTCTTAAAAAATCACCCGTTAAAAAATCAAATCATTCTCTCTGGAGCTAGGCGATTTATTTTTGCGATCACTTAGTTCAGCGTATATATACTGTGGCCTGTTTAGAGCTAAACCTGGATAGGACATGGTTCAACATGTTGAGAATGAAAAATTATGCTCGAAAAAGGCTAAGTTAGGTTAGGGTTGTGGGTGTACGTCTTCCCTCATCACACTCAGGTCAATTTAGACCCATTGTGATGCCCGTTGGACCCCCAACTGTGGTTGGTTAGTTCCTTAATATGTCCCGTTACTGTCCATTATTATTAGTGCCTTTCCAGCCATCCAGTTGTTACTGCAAACGAGAAAATATTAGAGAGTGAGATTTCGGACAGATTCGTTAGGTCATGGATAAAATATTTTCCTAAAAGGTTTTTGTCTTAGTTGACTGAGGCCTAGGTAGTGGCACAGAAAGTGTATTTCTTCATCACCGCATCCTCTACAATGGTCATCATCTATAAGATGCATTTTCAGTTTGTGGCTTTCGAGTAAGTTGTGTCCAGTGAGTATCCCCACCAGTGTCGAGACAGATTTCCTGTTTCTTCGAAAAACTTTATTGGTTCTGGATTTGTCTCGAACCCTACTCAGGGCCACATCTTCTTGGATGTTTCACAGGTGGGGAGGGAATTCCACCTGTTTTTGGCGATATCCAGTGGTGGATGTTTCTCTAGTGGGGAGGGAGTTCCACCTGTTTTGGCGATATCCAGTGTTTTCTGTCCCACCATTGATTTGATGGCGGTTTGACAGACTGTTCTGCCTGGTCAATGCTGGTCGCAGATCCTTTCCTCGCCAGTTCATCAGCAATTTCATTGCCCTGTATATCTCTGTGTGCACGACCAAGTAGAGCTTAAAAATATGTTGGACGCCAAGAACCTTTAGCTCTTCACAACAACGCTTCACAAGCTTGGAGTTTTTTTTTGACAGCTGAGATTGCTTTAATTGCGGCCTGACTATCAATAACAATGCTGCCTCTAGTACTGCCAATATCTCCGCCTGCTCAGAGAGACGAAAAGTACTGTTCAGCTTTAGTGTTTTGGAAAACACTCCCGCTCCAAAGCCTACGTCCATTTTTGAACCATCAGTATAGATGGATATAGTCTCGGTGCCTAGTTCATTCCTCTTCCACTCCTTTCTAATTGGAAAGATGTAGGCAGCATGTCGTCAGATGATACAGCTGAGCCCAGGTATCTGTTCAGAATTTCAGCGTATCCTCCTAAGTTAATTTCCCAGCACTTGAGCTTGTTGATCCCTAGTGCACTTTTAGCTGCAAATTCTTCCAAGTAAAGGTCTAGTGGTAGCCGGTTGAGAATGGTTCCCAGCCCCGTTGTTGGTGTGATTCTCATTGCACTAGTTGTGCCCACACATGCTATCCCTTGTACTTTTGTCATGTTTTTCAGATGGGTAACTTTTTTTGTGGATTACCACCGGGCGAGGACCCACAACAGAGGTGTGATAACGCCTCCTTGTGGTGTGCCACTTTATGCGATTACTTTGAGAGTGGTTTCTCCCAGCCTTGCATTTATATTCCTGTGTCTGAGCATACTTCCAATATGTGGTAGAGCATGGTCCACGTCACTTTTTCCAAAGCTTCTTTTGACTGCGTAATTGTTTACACATTTTTGGAGGCTCCTTCAATGTGGAGGAATGCAGCAGCTGTGTATTCTTTCTCGTGATGAGATTTTTCCATAGTTCTAACGATATCGTGTAGGGCGGTTTCGACTGCCTTTCCTTTCGCGTAGGCATGCTGAAGATATATCTTGGGGATTAAGCTTGTCACGAATGCAGATTTCCATTAGATTTTCAAAGGCCTTTAATACGACGGATTTTAGACTTATACGCCTAAAGTCCTTCGCAGTCGTATATGACTATAGATTTGCCGGCTTTAGTGCCAAAGACTACCTTTACTTTCCGCCAGCACGTAATTAATTCTGATTGAATTAAAAGAGGAGAATTGCCTAATTGATTCATTCTACAATGACCATGTCCTCAGTAGTCGCTATTACAGGGTTGCCATTGTAGACTATTGTGTCTAGACTCACCGGAGTATGAATTACATCCTGGGAAATAGGTTTCCACTAGATATGCTGGAGATTCCTAGGTGGTCAACGAAGATGTCGTTCTGAAACCCTTATTTTTTAACACCATTGCATGTACAAGCAAAACAAAGATGCTCTACTACTGATGGATCTTTTGGTTTCGCATACTTTTGCTCCTCTTTACCGGCACACTGAAGGCTCTGAAGTCAGGACTATTAATTTCCATTTGATTTGCATGTCCTAATCACCAACGCTTAATGATTGATTTAACTGGATCCATGGCGTTGTAAAGTTTGTCATTGAAACTGAGCCTCTAAATTATGTCAACGAAAAACGTACCGAACCTTTTTAAAAAATTTTGCTGTCGTTATGATTGATTTACTTAGGCCCATGGCGTTGTAAGGGTCCTCATTCAATCTGAGTCTCCAAATTTTGTCAACGAAAAACGTACCGAACATTTTTCAGAAAAGTTTGCTGTCGTTATGACTGATTTACATAGGCCCATGGCGTTTTAAAGGTCCTCATTCAATCTGAGTCTCCAAATTTTGTCAACGAAAAACGTACCGAACATTTGTCAGAAAAGTTTGCGTTCTAAAAATTGTTTACTGGGTCCACGACATTGTACAGGTCCTCATTCAATCTGAGGCTCCAAATTTTGTCAACGAAAAACGTACCGAACATTTTTTTAGAAAAGTATGTGCTCTTAATTGTTAATTGTTAACTGTGAACATGGCGTTGTAAGGTTTATCCTTGAATCTGAGCCTCCAAATTGTGTCAACGAAAAACGTACCGAACATTTTTTTTAGAAAAGTGTGCACTCGATGTTGCTTTTGTCATAGTTTTGTAAAATAAAAAGGCAGCATGTGAAAAATGTAACGTATTGACGGGTAACGTTTTTGACCAAGGTTGAGAAGCTATTTATGTTTGACATGTTTGACAGGCTGTTGCAAGAGATAAGGCAGGCATGAATGCAATTTATTACTCAAAAATTGTTCGCTTTTCACTTATTTTAGTAGTTGGGAAGTTTCAAGGTGGTCGGTATAGCCTGTTGGTTTGCCTAGCCCGTTCCTGGTTCATTGTTGTATGAACGGCTCGATCGAATCGAACAATACACACGTCTTCGCCTAAGAAATTAGTTGCTCTGCACCAACAACCTCGGATGTGTCCCATAATTCACGCAAAATTTGAATAAGGCGCCATTTTATAGTACTGTGTTGCCAACGGAAAAAAAAGATAACAATGTGACAGCTGACAGTTCAGGGTAAGTAAAAATGGAGCGCTATACGAATGAACAACGCATTTTCATTGTTCAGCAATATTTTTAAAATAATTAAGGTTTGTCAGCTACAGTCCGTAAATTTCGTACAAAATATGGCCGTTATATCGATTTAATACCATTAACTGTGAAGAAAATAATTAAACAATTCAGAGAGACTAGATCAATTAGTGATTTTAGACACTCTGGATGTCCTGTCACAAGTCGTTCAACATAAAACATCGAAGCAGTTCGCGAGAGTATTGCTGACAGTCTCGGAACATCAATTCGGCACTGTAGTCAAGAATTGGGCATTTCGAGAAGCCCTCTAAAGCGAATTCTCATGAAAGACTTGAAACTTCATGCTTACAAAGTTGACTCAAGAACTGAAGACTACTGACCATGCAGCGCGAAGAGAGTTCGTTGAATGGATTTTGGAACAACAACGAGTGGGTGCTGATTTTTCGAACAAAATCATCTTCAGTGATGAAGCTCATTTTAATCTTGATGGGTTCGTTAATTGTCAAAATTGTCGCATTTTAGGCTCAGAAAACCCACGAGGGATATTTGAGCTGCAAATGCATCCACAACGCGTGACTGTTTGGTGCGGATTTCGGGCTGGAAGCATTATCGAATCATTCTTCTTCGAAAATGCGGATGGTCACCCAGTTTTTAGAGCCTAAATTACAAGATATGAATGTGACCAACATGTCGTTTCAACAAGACAGTGCCATACTGCCAGAGAAGCAATTCAATTACTGCATGAGTCGTTTCCTGATCGTGTAATCGGCCATTTTTTGAGATCAGAATCGGCCATGTAGATCTTGCGTTTTAACGCCATTGGACTCTTTTCTTTGGGTTTTTTTTTAAGTCAAAGCTCTATGCAAACAAGGCCACAATCACCAACGCCTTAAAAGAGAAGATTACGCGGTGTATTAATGAAAGTCAGCCACATTTATTCGAAACGGTCATAGAAAATTTCAAGAAAATAGTACGTACTTCCCAGCAAAGCCGTGGCGGCTACTTATCCGATGTGTGATTTCATACATAACCCCAATCTCTATACCTACTCTATGAATTAATAAACAATGTATGTAATGAAAAATCTGCATTTCCTATAAAAATAACGTTTTGCGTGAATTATGCGACACCCTTTAGTAGCCACACGTGCTTCGAATCAAATATGTTGTTTTGGAACAATCTCTGCAGCACTCCTATTCTCTCATTTCACCACTTTTTAATGCACAAAAGCCTAAAAATGCAGTCCAAATGTCTCACACCAAGTCTTGACTGTTTAAATGGTTTCAATGATCTTAAATTCGATATTCAACTGTCACTTTTCTTTCAACATTTACCACCATCCGCTCGGTTGACGATTCATATTTTCATTTTATATATAAAAAACAAATTTTATCAGCTTTATTCAAGTTAAACCAAGAGATTGCCTGCAGTGCTCCTTGTCGAGCCTATTTTCGCCCCTTTTCAACGGAAAACTTAAATCATCTCACTAAAACACAAAAAGCCTCCAAAGATCCATTAGCACAATAAAAGCTCTTGCATCATCGTAAATTTCCATCCATATTTCGACAGGAGACGCAACGAAAGGTAGCACCTACACTTCCTCAAACCTATCCATTCACCCTTTAACCCTTGTAAACATATTCAGGAAGACGTATAGTAAAAATCACTTTCTCCCTACCTCATCGATAAATTTAACAGAAAAATAAGCAACAAAATTGGACAACAGTTCCGTCACTCAGGAAATTCTCTTACCGCCACATGAACCACATTGTTCTTATATTTAGACTGCTACAAGCCTTCAAGTTCCACACACCTCGGTTCTCGATAGGTTTTCTCTTTACCTCCCACCGACAAATCACCATCAGCAATATTTTTTGGATGATGGCCGGCGGTTCTGTGCCGCTGCTACTGCTGCTTCGTTGATGTTGTCACATGCAAACCCATCAAAGCGCATGTGCTCGCTCTCTTCCTCTCTCGGTTCTCTTTGGAGATTCGGCTTCTATTATTAGACCCAGAACCATTTGGGGTGCAGAAACCACCAATCACAACAACAATAACATCATCCCAGCACAACACCATCACCTCTACCAGAGAAGAAAAGTCCGACGCTGACGTTCTTGGAAAAGTTAAACGACACAACGAAGAGAGCTTTTCTTTGCCGTCGCCATTCGCCAGTCGCCATCGCCACATGCTTCTGCCGCGAGAGAGTTGAGTGAGATACACCAGTAGTGTCTCATAAGTTCTCTGGTGTGGTAGACTCTTTTTGGTAACACAGCATTTGCTCGTGGAACAGCAGCAGCCAGCACCAGCATCAGAAGAAGGGATCTCTGAATTCGGGTTGTGTCCACATTTTGTTTTTTTGTTGTTGTTTTTGTTTTTGGCTTTAAGCCAAAAAGACTCGATAATAACGACCATAATCGGCCACAGCCAGAGCAGCTGCACGACAACATCAGAATCATCGTCAAGTCTTTGTGTATCCAACATTCGACATCAGTCTACTGCCGCCAGTCAAGCACTTAAAGGTGTCTCTCGGATGTGTTAACCGCGCGCCATATAGTCTTAGGGTATCCATTTGGCTTGGAACAACTTTATTAGTAAAGTATCTCTATCTGGTTCGAAGTTTACGGAATATCTGCGCGGTCGATATATCTCGCGGAAGAAAGTTAAAAAGGTGACGGTTCGGCCGGTGTCACATTACCACACACATATTCGACGAGCGTTTTAGGCCGTCCTTATGGTTGCAAGTGCTAGCTAGATACGAGTACGAATAGTATCTGCTGGATGTACGATAGTGCTCATATGGTGTTAGACCATTGTCGGTGTTAAAGCCCGTTTGGTTTTTTTCTGTTCGCTAGTTCATTTGTTGGTCGTTCCGTTTTTTCTTTTTTTTTTTTGGCAAGAAGCCATGTTCTGGCCGAAATCGTTGTGAAGTGGTGTTTTTGTTTTTTTTTCTGTTCACATTTTAAGATGTTTACCAAAGTGCGGCCGCCATGCTGGTGATGTTATTTGTATCTGTTTTTACAAGAGTGCGACAGTTTTGTGGTTACGCGAGTGCTGTCGGTCTATGAGTCAATTTGGGCCAAGGTATTGCCGACCAATGATGATGTCGTAGTCGCAGTCGTAGTCGCTATCGTCGTCGCGTTGTTGTAGCTTGTGTTTGTGTAACGTGGATTTAATAAAAGTGTGGAAGCTATTTTCAAAAAAAAAAAGTACAAAAATATATTTATTGGATATACAACGAGGATTAGATCAGCGGATGTTCTCTAGCGGAATACTTGTGAGAGCGAGGTGTGTATTGGGAGGTGTTGAAATGTATATCGTATCCCCCACCCTCCCCATTCGGATAGGGATTGGTGTGTGTTCTTGTGTCCTAATTTTAAGCGTATTTCGAAAATCACTAACCTTTCTTTCCATACTTTCGATTTCGAAAAGTATTGTTGATTTTTTTTTTTGTTTATTGTGAATGCGAGGTGAATGCCGCAATGGTGGCCTTCGGATGGGGAGGTTGTGTTGTTCTTAGAGCACTTTTGACCTTTAATTTGTATCTAGCCTTTTGTGCGCTCTTTTGATTTGCATTAATATTAATTTATTGTGATGGAAATGGGTAGCACCTAATGGCATTCAATTCATAATTCAATGAGATGGCGAAGAAGTTTGATGCGTGGTAGTTAAATAAATGCGTTCAATTTGAATAATATGCAGAATTTAGGAAAATGTGCTTTAACAAGATACAATTCAGAAAATATGATTTAATTCCACTTGTGTTCAAAAATTAATTACTTAACGGACACCCGATCCATGGAGTATTTTGCGACAACGTCAATCCGATAGCCATATAATGTACGAAGTCAAATTCATACAAAAAGAATTGCCCCCCGACCCACTTGCCTTCATACAAACGATATGGCTGGTTGTCCCGAAGTACTCTCTTGAGGTCCTCTTCGATCATGGTCACGTTGCTTCCAGTTTTTCAGTCCAAGAGCTCTGGTATCCGCGATCGATTCAACTTTATACCGGAGTTTCGGTCTCCATTATTCCCTCGAACCATAAGGTCGGGATTCGAAGATGCTCTTGGCTGGAATATTATTGTTCATTCGCTCGATATGGTCGACCTAACGTATTCGACGTGATTGTAGCTTCTATACAACATCTTGATAAAGTTCGCGGTCGCATCTTCTCCTCCATTTAACTTCCTCTCATGTTGGACCAAAAATTCGAGGAAGAATTTTTCCTTCCGAGCGCGCCTAACATTTGCTCCGCTTCCTGCTTATTGTCCAGCACTCGGCGTCGTAAAGAAGGACTGGTAGGACTAGTAGAGTAAACAATTGGACTTTCGAGTTAGGAGTTATGGTTCCATTTGTGTCGCTAAACAGAAAAAGCATCGTTTACCTAGTATCAGCCTTCGTCATATCTCCACTAACGTGTCATTCGTGGGGCTGATATTAACTCCGAGGAACATGAACTCTTAAACTCTGTGACTAGGTTGTGCTTCGTCAGTACTTTGTTTGCTGATTTCATATATGTACTTTGCCCTCGTTTGACTACAAGGCCCATGCGTTACGACTATTCCCCAATTGTCGTAAATGCTTCTACAACGACACGATGGTAGCTACCAGTAGCTTGATGAATTTGTTAAAGATAGTGCGTTCCGTATTTGCTCCTGCCCCACGAACTATCAGTTCCAGCACTTGATTCAATAAATCGCATGATGGCTCACCTCCTTACCGAAATCCGATAGATGTTTGGAATAGTTCAGACGAACTGTTACGGAATAAATTAGAGCCCTGACTGAGAACACAATTCCCTAACATATGTTGCATCACAACGCACAACCACCGAAACCATTCGAGTTAGTCAACTCACACGCAGGTCGTCTCTAGTTCACACCAGGGTCCTAAAACAAACCTTCGATTCAGTTACCCTTATGACTCACGGCCATAGGACCATTTTATCGCGTGTTCTCCAGTATTAGGCGACACAGCTGTATCAGTTTTGATGGTTCTCGAATTCCACCATCGTTTTTTTAAAGCTCTAGGCGATGGTTGCTATCATACGCGGTTTTAAAGGTGAGGTGTCTCGATTTGAAATTCGTCGGTCTTTTCCATGATTTGCCTTATTGTAAACTTTTGGTACATACATGGTCGATCTGCCGGGTTGGAAGCCACCCTGGAACATGCCGATAAGTATGTTGCGGAAAGGCTTTAGACATTTACGTTGATAGGATCTTATATGCGACATTTGTCAGGAATGTGTCTCGGAAGTTGGTGCAAGACATCGGATCGCCATTTTTGTAGATGGGCCTGTTTTTATTTCAAATGTGCGTGTTCCAAATTGCATATATGAAAATACTTTTATTTTAAGGTTTATTGGGGTTTTTATTTGAATTCATTTAATTAAAGAAAATACCCACTCAAAAAATTAATTAATTAATATTTGCTCAAGTGACAGTTCACTTGACATTGATGACACCAGGGTTGGCAAACGAAATGCAAGAGGATGCGTTCAGTGATTACTACAAAATGAATGTAACATCTTATTTCGTTAGTTTTGGACTAATTTCGGTATCCAGCAGTGCGCTATGTAAAGTCGTAAAGGATCAAGTATTAGGAGAGTTATAATCTACCTTTCATCTCCGTTTGAGTTGGAGCAGACTTGTGTTATCAATGGTTAGGTCCGACATGAAACGACTGCACTTTGTTTTTCATAGAATGTTATGTTTTGCAAAGGGCAAGAGAATTTCAAAATGTTGCAACTTTGACATGGACCTAATGGCAAAGTGAATCTGTTTTCGTTTTCTTTGTAGTAGTTGCTAGTCTTGAGAACACACATGATATAAGGCTGAATGAAGGTTTGCATAAACGTCAGATTTGTACATGACAAATGTACAACAGACATCACAAAAGTATCCCACAGGGAGTGAAACCTGAATGAACGGTCTTGCGTATAATTTTTAAAAGGCTTCATCCAAAAATATAGGCTGAACAATATCCACATCGATAGGTATTAACTTCTAATTTAGATGAATTAACAAAATAAAAGTTGGTGTCAATGTTTATGTGGACATCATCGTGTTAATCCGTGTCTATAGCATAAGTTTTCATTAGGCCTTCTCAAATTACGATATTTATTTGTGGGGTTATCGTGACGTAGGTCTTATTTATGCTTTCTCAAATGATGATATTTCGTTTTTGGCGTTATCGTGACGTAGGTCTTATTTATATTAAGCTTTTAAACGACGTTAACGCTTAAAACACGATGAAACAGAAAGTAAACAAAAATTATCCATGTATCTCACGTTGTAACCGTCCAAATGACGTTAAAAATATGAGATTTCATATTCAAAAATCTTTGTAGTCAGTTTTATGATTGGTCGACTCAGTTTTATTTGAGCGCATATAGAAGATGGCCACCAGCAAAGTGAAAACTCGCTATGTTTTACAGCTTTTCTTTGGAAAAGGTACAAACTCAAACTAGGGGCCTAAAAATATGAATCCTGTCTATGGTCCTGATACTGTAACCCCTAATTACGAGCAGTTTTCGTTTCGTCTTTTAAATTCAGCAAATGTCGTTGTCAAAGATGCTCGACGCTCTGTAATAGCAATTGTGGAAAATGTCGAAAAAGTCATGGAAATCATACAGTCTGACAGTCTTGGAAACACTGTTTCAATTGACCAAGAGCTTAACATTAGGCATGTCCCTTTAAGTTCTTTAGGATCTCCTTGAGTCGAATATCATTACTCACCCATTCTGCTAACCGAGTGAAGATGTAAATTTTGTAAGTCTCATGAAGGGAATTCATCATTATTTTAAGCTGCGAGGTAAGGAAATTGTTTTTTGACAGAAAAGTTTCCTCTTCAGAGAATGCCGTTCTACTGATTAAAAAAATCTGAGCGGAGGAAAATCTCTGAGAGTTACGTAAGTTCAACTAAGAGTTACGTAAGTTCAAAAGACATTTGTAACCATTTGAATAAGGTTGGACACTAAGAGAAGGTTGACGATTGTGTGCCTTATGATTTTACGCAAAATTACCCTAATGGTCCAAATTTCCATTCGTGAATCGCAACAAATTCGACCGATTCTTGAGGCAGATGAATAACAAATGAATAACTTACGACAACCTTAAACGATAACGGTTGTGGGCGGTGAGCTGGCACAGACGAAGACCAAGCCAGAATTGACGCCAGAAAGTTTTTGCTGTGTCTTTGGTGGGATTGGCGGAAAATCATCTACTTTGGCATAACTCTTAATTCAGGCTTGTAGGCTTGTTTCACACTATCCGGATCTAGCCGTACGGCAAAAAGTCGAAAGATGTTGCCGGTGTAGCAGCTACCATTCTACCATGCCGCGTAGCAGCCGTCCACTGCAACTCACTGCAACACCGTACGACTTTTTGCCGTACGGCTAAATCCGGACAGTGTGAAACAAGCCGTCTGAAGGAAAAGATCCCCCATAAGCTATCAGCTTAGGCCAATTGAAAGGGAATTGTGTTCCATCAGGGCAAAGACAGGCCAGAAAAACCGATAGTGACTTGCCAGATGCTAAGGGACCTTGGTTGGGAGGTACATATACATCCACATCTTTAAGTGTGATCATGCCACTAAGTGATTACCACCTTTTTCTGTCCATCGCAATCTATTCTGCCCCAAGAGAGGCTTATGAAAGACAACTGTCTTGTTTTTTTTTGCTTCTATGAGATAGGCATAGTTGAATTACCTCTTAAATGGCACCAAGTTATCAAACAAAATGGCGCATATTTGACCAAAATCGGATCATGCTAACTTTACTAAGAAGAGCAAATGAATTTCTAAGCCCGTATATAACACAAGAGCTGTCAAGTTGTTCGTTAAGTCCTAAAACGTAGCACCTATCAACCCAATAAAATCAAAGGCCTCATGGCTGAAACACAATCATGCTTTGGCTCGTTGCGTTTGCTGTCGCACCTAGTTGAATAATATGAAATCAACGTTACCAAACAAAATGGCGCATATTTGACCAAACAAAACAAAATGGCGCATATTTGACCAAAATCGGATCATGCTAACTTTGCTAAGAAGAGCAAATGAATTTCTAAGCCTGTATTTATGTAGTTTTGCCTAGCTTTGCGTTTTAACCATAAACGTAAACGTAACGTTACTGTAAAGCGCTGTTAACGCGATTGTAGGAAAGAGTGTGATTTTTCCAAATATTTATTGTTATTTTCTGGGTTATTTTCTGAGAGGATTGTGGAGTATGATATGTTAAGCGGAGATTTTAATCATTTCCGCCATTTTGTAGCGAAAGTTGAAACTGCTGAGCAAATGAATATGTCAAAGCGGCCTGAAGCAATTGGGCGTAACGTCAGCAAAGTAAAGCTCCAAAGCGTGATTGTCTTTTAGCCATCATTCACATATGCGCTGCACAGAACGCTGGTAACACCAAGACGTTACGTATACGTAACACTTTAATCGCAAAGGAATTGTATGCAACTATCCTGAAAACATTTTTTTTTGTTTTTTTGAGAACATCCTTTCCTCATGGGCATTCTGTTTTTAAAAGATAAAATCAGAGACAACATCATCGTCCAGTGGAGCATTCTTGTAATCAACACGTGACGGAACGTAACACTTTAATCGCGAAGAAATTGTATACAACAATCCTGCAAACATTTAGTTTCTTTGGAAGGCCTCATTTCCTCTTGGGGAATCTGTTTCTTGATAGATAAAATCAGATACGACATACTCATCCGTTGGCGCATGCCTGTAACCGAAACGTTACGTTTACGTAACACTTAATTTGCGGAAGGATTGTATCAGGAATCATTTAATTAAAAAAAATGCATCCAATGCCCATGAGGAAGGGCATTCAAGTTTTTTATAGATAGAAATCCGAGATTTCATACTCCTCCAGTTTAGCATTCTTGTAATCAAAACGTGACGGAACGTAACACTTTAATTGCAAAGGTATATATAACTATCCTGCAAATATTTTGTTTTTTTTTTAAATGCATCCTTTCCTCTTGGCATTTTGTTTCTTTTACATACAAAATCAGAGGCAACATCCTAGTCCTTGTTAACGCATGCCTTCAACCAAAACATTACGTTTACGTAACACTTTGATAGTAAAGGATTGAATCAAAAACAATTTTATTGAAAAACATGCATCCTTCCTTCTGTTTTTTTACAGATAGAAATCCGAGACATCATCCTCGTCCAGTGGAACCAAAACATTACGTTTACGTAACACTTTAACGCACCAGAGTTGTATCCTAGTTGTCTGCAATAACTTTATTCAAAAAAAAATGGATGCCTCTCAGTTTGGACATTCTTTTTTTTTTCAAATATCCTTAAAGGAAGCTTCATAGCATTCCCCTCCCTTCTTATATTCCATAGAACCTTCACTTGGAATGTCCAAAATCAATTCCAGAAACGATTCATCTTTGGCTCGTCCTTGTAGTGTCATTTATTAACTTCCTTCTAAAATAAATCTAAATAATTTCCTATTCCTGTAGCCATTTCACAGTCCATTATGTGTCCCAATGCGCGACTGCTAAAAACCTACCACGACACTATGTCCTTTCTGGAAATAATCCAGTTCGTAATATTTCACAAAAAAAAAAAAAAGATAGATGCGGTATCTATGTCATGGTTGGCGAACAAAAAAAAAAGTTATTAGGCCATTTATTGTCTTGTGCTTCTTTTGCTGGCTTGCCTTAATGGAAGGTCCCTGTATCCTTCTATCTATCCTGCATGATTACGGCTGCTAGCCACTTAGACTCTATAAAATGTACTTCATAATCTCTTCAGCTTATTTCGTGCAAGTAGAAATTAGTTACAGTACGTATCCAGTTGGTGCACCTCAATAAAGAAACGAAACACACATACTCTCGTTCATATAACAATGCCGAAGGACAAACAGAAATATATGCCATCTCCCATAGCAGCACAATGTATGCATATAGCGGTGTATTAGTGTAACCTTGGTGTGTAACTTTATATTGGCATGTAGATGGATGGAACACAACATCAAACAGTAGCACTATGGTTCGGAATTTTCGTTTTTTTTTTATCAGATATCCCTAAGTCATCATTGTATATCCTTGAAAGATTCAAGACAGATGAAAGAGGGGGTGGGGATGTTTTCTTCTGGCCAGATTTTCCTCATCATATTCATGTTGCCGAGGCTACTGGTAGGGTAGTGTTGAGAAGCGTTTTGCTTTTCTTTTTTTTTTTAGAGATTAAGATTGGTGGTAGTAGGACTTGCTGTGTGTCCTTGTTAGGTAATTATACTTACCTCAGCTTCTTGTTGTCTTGTTTTTTATGTCTTTTGTGGCATTGCCACCCTCTTTGTGTGCATTGTTCTTGGTTATTTCAGTCGCATTAGCCGCATTCTTTTTCTCTTTTTGAATGTGAGGTTGTTAAATGGCACAATGTAAGGGGTGGATTGGTGTTTCTACCGAAAGGGTGAAATAATGGGTTAAGGGCGCAGGCAATTTTCTGAATGGGTTCATATATTCAATTTGATTTGCGTATTTTGAATATCTTCCACTAGGTTTGGAATTGCTATCCCAAGATCAATATAAAAGTCGACAGAAACAATAAATAGAATGAAAATCTGTCAAAAGGTTTAAAATTCATTGAATATGTAGATACAAATTTAATTTCCTTCAACTTGAGCGCCATAAAAAGGTTTTTTTTTTATAGAGGTATGCAAGTTCAATATTAAATAAAACACTTGAAATATATTCGCTTTTAGTGTTTGAATATGGTTTCGGGCATATTTCGAATCTCGAATCTCGAATGAAGCGCAATCGTGAAGTCCAATTTTCGACAATTTTATCGAGCAACTGGGGTTGTATATCAGAAATAACGCTGCAAATGTTGATTTCCAAATCGGTCAACTTCTGTGGTTTACCGGCATGGACTAGTGACTCCACATACCTCGGATTTTGTAGGCCACTTCACAGGTCCTTTACGCAAAATTATGCACTCAGCATATGTCTTCCACAATAAATTGATGGTGTCGCGCGGCGTGTGACATGTTGCGCCATCTTGTTGAAACCAGAGCTCTGTCATTCAACTGAGGAACGAAGAAGTACGAAATTATGTTTTTTAAAGCGCTCTCCATTGAAGGTAACATTCTGGCCGGCATTGTCATTAAAGAAATATTGGCCGATGGTTCCACCAGCCCATTAAGCACACCAAACAGTGATTTTTAATGGTTATAAGGGCTCCTCGACAAAGGCTTCAAGGTGTTTTCAACTCCAAATTCGGCAATTTAGCTTGTTTACATATCCGTTTAACCAAAAAAGGGGCCTCATCGGAGAACAAAATTTTGCGTTGAAAATGTCTATCAAGCTGAATCACATTTTCGGCCCATTAACCTAACCTATGAGCGTATAATGGACAATGGGCTTAACTCTTGTACAAGGTCGATCTTTTAAGCTTTAATGCCAAGATCTTTCCGTAAAATCTTAAACAGAGTTTATAGACATAGCTCGAATCGACAGCAATAGCTTCTTCTGTTCGCACTGTTTGTCATCTTCGGAGATGCGAAGTATAAAGGGTCCGCCAAATAACTTTTTTTTTAAATGCTATAAAAAAAAACCACTGAATATTTTCTGAAATTTCTTTTTTATTTGAAAGTACAATCCTTCCGGTTAATAATGGAAAATAATTTCATTCAAATGGCTGCCTCGGCTGGCCATGCGGTAGCCTACACGATCGGTCCAATTTTTAACCACATTATCGATTGTGTGCAGCTGTATTTCACCAATGGCTTCACGAATGTTGTCCTTTAAAGCGTCAATTGTCTCTGGCTTGTCGGCGTAACACTTATCTTTTACGGCACCCCACAAATAATAGTCCAACGGTGTCAAATCGCAGCTCCGAGGTGGCCAAACGACATCAGCTCTGAGGCTGATAATGCGATCTTCAAAAAAAGGGCGCAAAACAGCGAGTGTAGCTTCGGCTGTGTGGCACGTAGCGCCGTCCTGTTGAAACTTAATGTTGCCAATATCCTCCTCTTCAATTTTTGTGAACAAAAATTCGTTCAACATGGCCCGATAACGATAGCCATTGACTGTAACGGCCACTCCTTGCTCATTTTCGAAGAAAAATGGCCCAATTATGCCTCTGGACCAAAATCCGCATCAAACAGTGACTCGTTTTGGGTGTATCGGCTTTTCAATGTATGCGTGCGGGTTTTCTGTGCCCCAAATGTGACAATTTTGCTTGTTTACATACCCGCCAAGATCAAAATGAGCTTCATCTGAAAAGATGATTTTTTTTTTGCAAAATCGGCATCTTCTCAAAGTCGATCGCAGGCCCACTTAGCGAAGCGAAAACGCATTGGATGGTCAGATGGCTTCAACTCCTGAACCAATTGGACTTTGTATGGCGTCATACCAGGGTCTTTATGCAAAATTCGTCTCAATGGTATCTCCGAAATATTCAATTGTTGAGAACGACGGTGAATTGATGTTGATGGCGCTTCACGCACACTTTCTGCCACAGCAGCAATATTCTTGTGTGTACGCACTGTTTTTGGCTTTTCACGCTTTGGTTTATCGATGAGGATGCCAGTTTCTTTCACTTTTTTCACAAGATAACGAACATACGGAGCTGACTGTGCTTCTCTTCTTCCAAAATCCGTACGCAATTTTCGCACACATTCTGCAACATTACCATGATTTTCAAAGTAATATCGCAATTTTTCCTAGCGTTGTTCAAGCGTATACACAACCATATTCGTTCAGCGGAAGGATAAAACTAATTATCTGTCAAATCAGACATGAGCTAAGTGTTACCATTCACGAAATAAGCACTAGTTGAAAAAAAAAAACGTTAGATGGCGGACCCGTTAGAACATCCTCTTTCAGGAAAGACACGATCTGTTTGATTGTTTGATCTACACATCTAGAATATGCGACTATGAATAAGAGTCAAACATTTTGGAATTACCGATGTTGTGACAAATAATCCGAGTAGTATCAGTTGTCAGGACTCAGTGGCGCGATGGTTAGTGCGATGAACTGCCGTGCAGAAGGTCTGGGTTCGATTCCCAGCCGTAGCAACACCTAAATGATTTTTCACTGGCTCTCCTCTCTTGATGGTCTGACAAATCATCCGAGTAGTATCAATTGTCAAGAATAGCTTATCTCAACTTCGCCGTTCGGATTCGGCATAAAACAGGAGGTCCCGCCATCGTGCAAGAAGTACAAACGCACACATGAATGGTTGTGAGAATGCTAGGCCCTGGGTATTAACGTGCCTGTTGCGCCAAAAATGTATTTTTTTTTTGTATCAGTTGTCATAAAAAAAACGTTCGGGGCTTGAACCAAGTACACCGCGCTTAGTAGACCAACGCCACTGCATTAGGCCAATTCACCCAGAAGTCTTGTAGTCCTTTAAAAATTATTGAGTAGACCACTGTTTGATCGTCTCTATGTCGAATGGATGAGTAAGCTGTCATTTGTTTGCCAAGCATATCGAGGGGTGTTACCAATGTTGGATGTCCTCTATACTTTGACACACTGGTGGCATTAATACTATGGGATACGGATGGTCCACCTATGTGTCAGGAAATACCACGCTAATGCCACTTGAGCAGCTTGGTATTAGCGAGCATTGATACTACCGTCGTATACCTAGAATTCTACCGATCGCAGCGCCATTATTCCTAAGTGGTACGTTTAAGAACTATATTTATCAATTGGCATTATTTGTCAACTGCATGAAACGTGTATCACCACCCATGGTATTGCCAATTTAATGGTATCAATGCCCTTGCATTTGTACAACCAGTGTGTCAGAGGCTGAGTTAGCTGTCATTTGTTTGACAGGAATATCGAGTAGGTGTTATGCGGAGTGGTTTAGCAATGAAAAAACCCTCAGTTTTCTGTACTTGAGCTAGTTTACTGCCATTTAAAGCCTCTTTAGGTGCTGTCAACAACACTTCTTCTCCGGTACAGAATGATAGGAGATATAAAGCCAATACCTGACGCGAGATTTCTTTCCATACCAAATAGCTGTGGCTTCCGAGAGTTAAATGCAATTGTAGCTTCATTTGATTTGAGACGAATGTTCTTCCACATGTTGGCGATATGGAGAAGCAGATCATCCACGGCGACTTTAACGAACAGAACATATAATTGGAACAGCAGAAAGGGTCAGATGAGTACAAAGTCAGTGGAATCATAGACTTTGGAGATACAAGCTTGTCGCCGATTATATTTGAAATCGGCATCGCTATTACGTACATGATATTGCAAGCGAAGAACATGACCGTTGGTGGTATTGTTCTGGCGGGATTTGATATGTCGCGACCACTTAAGGCCGATGAGAAAAAGTATCTGAAGTATTGTGTAGCTGCACGGTTGGCACAGAGTTTACCTATGGGAGCTTATACACATTCGTTGCATCCGAATAATGATTATGTTCTGGTGACACAGGAGGAGGGCTGGAAGATTATCGAAGAAATGTGGACCCAGAGTTTTGAGCAAATTGATGCAATTTGGGAAGCTGCAGCTGATAACTACCTAAAGCAGAGTTACAAGTGAACGGGTGGTCGAGGTTTACTTTGTTGGTTTAGTTTTTTGTAAGTTTTATTTTGTTAAACATAATTTGCTCGATTTATGTAACAAATGTCAATTATATCACAATATTTATCTAAGCATTTTAAAACGGGAGGTGTGTTTTATATGAATTTATAGTTAACTGGCGCCCAATGGGTAGACTTTTGTCTGCGTTTGGTATAAATAAGTTGATATACCTAGGTACCTAATAAATAACAAGAATATGCCATTGAGCTTTACAGGGAGAGTTGGAACAAGACCTCTTTTTCAGAAATAAGAAACAAAATAGCGCGCTTTGCCACTCCAGGAATGATGTTCGCAAGTTTAACCAAAGTGTAAAACATAAAAGCCAGGCATGCAAGCCGCGAACAAATAACAAGGACTTCTCGCCGAGCATTATAAAGCCCGCGGATATGATTTGTTAAGTAGCATTCACCAACTCATAAGCAAAATTTTAAAGTCATCCTAAAGAATGGAACTCAGCATTGTTTGTCTGATCCACAAAAAAAGGAGACTCTCTGAACTGCGCCAGCCATAAGTCTCCTAAATATCGCCTACAAGATCCTATCTGCAGTATTATGTGGACGCTTGAAACCAGCCGCATTTTCGAAGAAGAATGGTCCGACAATGCATCCGCACCAAACAGTCACGCGTTGTGGATGCATTTGTTACTCAAGGTGAAAATGAGCTTCATCACTGAAGATGGTCTTGTTCGAAAAAACAGCATCCACTTGTTGATGCTCTTCGCGCTGCACTGTCAGTACTCTTCTTATCTTGAGCCAATTGATCAAAGTAAGCATGAAGTTTGAGTCTTTCGTGAGAATTCGCTGTAGAAAACTTATCGAAATGCCCAATTCTTGACTACAGTGCCGAATTGATGTTCCTGTCGAACGACTTGTGACAGGACACCCAGAGTGTCTAAGATAACTAATTGCTCCTTACTTACTTACTTAAGTGGCGTTACAGTCCGGAATGAACCTGGGCCTCAACTAAGATGGCTCTTCAATTCTAATCATTTGAAAACTCTGTATTCATAATAATACCCAGGTAATTTGATTTGCCAAAGACAGCTAGGTAAGCTAACGCCATCTACTGAGATTTTGTGATTCCTAATAAAACGGAACAGTTGAGATATGTAACAAAGTATTGGTGGCTTCCTAGATCACACATCACCATCAAAGTCTACCCCATGTCAAGTATAAAAATAAATTTTCGCAAAAGTCCTTTAAGAATGAAATCCCCAGTCGCCTTAAATAACCATTGTACAGCCCTCCCTGTATATCTCCTTCAATGCAAAGGAAATCCATACCCCTTAACGATTGTGTGCATCAGACAGTGCAATCACTTGTCATATACCGCTCTTTATGATTTACCAAACCATTCCGTACAGGATGTATGTTAAAAAATAAAACCTCTTACAGTCTTCAGGCTACAAAGGTGCCGCAAGCCTTGCTCCATGTGTTCTCTCTCTCTCGATCGATATTAACTTAACCATTTGTCATTAAAACACATGCAACCTTCAGAATCGCCCCCCTTGTATGTCTCGAAATGAAATCAATAGCCTTGCCGTCGACGACTTTTTGTCTAAGTTATCTAAATTACCTTGGAATGGCAACCAATTGTGCCGCACTATACAAAGTGATATCCTTCACAAAGCCATATATCATCAAACACCTGATTGTCATCCTGTGGACTACACTCGTCTTCGTCTTTTTTGTCCGCATGCCCGCCGTAAATGTTGCTGTTGAAAGCAAAGGCCATCTTCAGAAACCAATCTTAGAACTTTGGCATCAATTCTGCAGCATGGAATACAGGGGTTTCTTGCCAATCTGGGTGAGTGCTGGTGGGTGTCCTAACCCCTACCGCACACAGTTTAGGATCCGAAAAAGAACAAGCTATTGGAACTAATCCCGATAGCATGTGTATATACCGACAGGATGGTGCAAAAAGCTTTTTCTATCTTCTACCACCCACTTGGAGTCCAACTCCTGCCACAACAATTTTCGTCCTTTTTTTTCTTATTGCTAAGCAACTACCACCACCCTGTAGGAAGGTGCCTCACAGCTGCTACTGTGATATTACCATACCACCAAGAGACCAGCATGTCAGAGGAAGGACACTGCATTGCAAAACATAGGAGAGAGAGATCTGCCATGGAGACGGACATACAAGCACGGAAAGGATATCACGGTGAAGAGAGACGATGTTGATATGTAAAACAACGAGATGAGGAGAGAATTTGTCAAAGCAGAAGGTCATGCAGACGTTTGACTCCACTTGATGTGTGCATGATTTTGTCATCTTAAAAAAAAAAATTGAAATAGGTGATGACGAGATTTGTGTCGGTGTGTGTGTGTGTCGTGCAGTAGTAGCAAAATGTGGGGGAGAAAGGATTTACAGACTTATATCCTAGTGCATCCTTGTGCTGGATTTTAATATTGTTTTGTGTCAAACCACTGTTACTCTATTGGTTTGTAGCATGTTTTCATGCCAAACAAACTGTGGTTACTGAGAGTTGCATTTGATATACAGTCTGTTCGGGAAGAATGGATACTGTATGTGGCAAGTAGTTTTTGGATGGATTTTAAACACTTGAACACTTTGGGGATAAATCACCTGATTTGTATGCTGGTTTTGTATGTTGACAGCCATATTGTGTACAGATTTTGTTCGATGCCAATCAAATGTATTTTCTTGCTTTGAATGGATGATTTTTGTCCTCCATAGTGTTGACTAAGGTTTGGGTTTTGAATTGTATCAGTTGAAGAGGTCTTATTTTAGGAGAATCAACGATGTTAAACTGTGTATGTCCATAATATCCTGGTTACTCGTTTTCTTGGAAGGAAATATGGGCTTATTCAGGTGTTCAAAGCTCACAGAACCTAAGTTTTTTCACTGCCCCACCGCTTGCGAAAGTCTAACAAACATTCAGGAGTATAAAACTGTCATGCGAAGTGCCTCTAATTTGCTCATCGTAGTCGGCGTTAAACGGACCTCCTTTTTGTGTCAAAAATAAAACTTCCCACATGACTCTTGGATGTTTGTCATCATTTCAGAATGTCAATGTAGACTGTAGCCAAACTCTTCGATTGTATTGGTTTATTTTTATGCAGAAGTTATGGTTCATCACACTCCAATCCACGAGGAGTATATTAATCCGCTTATAATGGATCATCGTGGTCATTAGGATGACTTTCCATGTTAGCTGCAATCTATTGAGCGTATGCGGTGGATGGTACTATGGTGGATCCGTCTTGGAGTCAATCGAGGAGACCTAGAAATACACGGCATTAATGACGTATCCGAGAGAGGCTTTGAGTTACTAGTACTTTACTCCGTCATTTGTTTCGTACCTCAGCTTCCTTATTGAAGGATAGTCTGATATTTTCCTCAGTAGGTTTTATCCAGTGTTTCCATGCTGGCTAACGATCTTGTAATAAGGTACTTGAAGGCATTATTCATCCCCAGCGTCACTACTACACAATATTCCATCTTTCCCACATACTGCATCCATTACTGTGTCAACTCACGTTTTTACAGCGTCAAGGGTCAAATCCGTACTGGTAGTCTCTTCGAATCCCAGCCTTTAGGGTCCAGGCTACAAGAAAGACCGAATCGCGGATCAAGAACCAAACGGTAGCGTTGCCAAGGTGCTTGGACTGAAAAACTGAATCGAAACGAATGGAAGCCTGCCTTTTCTCAGGCATTGACCCTCAATACGACGGAAGGCCCTTAGGTAAAGTAAACTATGCTGGTGGCATGGCAAGTATCCTCTTTCTTCTGCTACGTTTAAGAGGCTTTTTATTTGATTTAATCCGTTCGACTATCCTTCGCAGTGTGTCCGGGAGGTTCTTTGAGCGATAAGACGAATGATATCAAGGTGGTTTTTCTTTTGCTAACATTGTCGGATGTTGCAGCTCTAGACGTGTAAGCATCTAGAGGTATTAGCATTCCCAGTCTCAGTTAAATTTCCGTTTTCAAAACTTTATTATGGATGCCATCGTGTACCGGTGATCTCAAGGTGGTTTTCCTTTTGCTGACAGTGTCGGGTATTGCAGCTCTAGACGTGTAAGCCTCTTTTTAATAGACAGGAATTAACGTTTCTAAATATTTTGTTTATTAAAAATCGAAACGCGCTACCCTGGCAAAAATATAACCTCGCACAAACAAATTCATGGAAAAATCTAGGTTTGAAGCCCGTATGGTTCATGAATATCTTTTTAAGGCCTTAACGCGTCAATATTTTTCCAATATGGTGATAAGTAAATTATTTGCAAAAAGTCGTGTGCGTTTACCAACAAATCGTGTGCGTTCGCATTTTTTTTGTACGCCTCTTCAGAATAGTTCGTGGAATAGACATTCTTAAATTTTTTTATAGTAAAATATTAAACGGGCTACCCTGTATGGATAACATCGCTAATTATAAATTCACACTCAAAACTTAATGGAAAAGTTAGGTTTGGAGTCTAATATGGTTTTAAATACTTCATACATATTCTTTTTAAGGCCCAAACGCATCAGACTTTTGGCAATTTTGCCACAACCGAAATATTTGCAAAAACTGGTGTGCGTTTGCTATAAGTTGGTGTGCGCTCGATTTTTTTGGAACGGCTCATCTTAGCATTTTGCGGAATAGACATTTCTTAACCGTTTTTATGCTACAATATGAAACCATGGCAAAAAAAATAGCTTCGCACACACAAATAAATGGAAAAGCTAGGTTTGTAGTCCTGTATAATCCGAAAATACCTCATATTTATCTTATTAGGGCTTATGTCTGTCATACTTTTGTCAATCTTGCTATAATTCAAATATTTTCAAAAACTCGTGTGCGATTACCAAAAGTTGGTGTGCGCTCGCATTTTTTTGTGCGGCTCATCTCAATATTTTGTGGTATAGACGTTTCTAAACTGTTTTTATACTAAAATATGAAACGGGCTACCCCATATGGTTACCACAAACCGGCTTACAACTTATTTTTCTATATTTCTGCTGATCTTATTGGTACCATTTAGTAACAGATACCGCTCAATAAATGATCAACTAGTGAAATTCCTTCTTAAAGTAATTAAAGACCACATGACAACCATCCTTAAAATAATTTAAAAATAAATACATGTACATTTATATCATAATTATCTCCTCTTAAAATTTCATAACAAATCTGCTTTCTCTTGTGTCACATTTTCATCCTCTGTGGATCCTTTCTTCGCATCCATGTCTTTGGATAATCATCCTTGGCTTTTGTATGAGACACCGGATGAAACGAGGACGCTTCAAATACAAACCATCGCTTGATGATGATGCTGTTGTGCCTATGCCGACTTTAATGAGCCTTTCCCAGAAATCTACCCACCTACTCCATCATCATCATCATCGTCATCGTCATCGTCTCGTGTATTATCTTGCTTTGTTTGAATTCTTTCGCTTGCTAATATCAACATCGCGTTTACCTTCGATTTAGCATTTTGTCTTGTTCACGTCTTTAGATACACACAGAGATACAAAAACACACACATACATCTGTGTATCTAAATGAACTTGAGTATATGAAATTCAGCCATCCCTCTCTTTGTTAGCCTCTCTCATCTTGTCATCTTCAACCATGAATTGGTCTTTAATGGTGAATGCAACTCATTAAAGGATATTCGCGGCGCACAGACAATCCTGCGTAAAATTGCATAAGAAAGAGTTCTTCAGATATTATTCTGGTCGAGGGTATCTTTCAGGTTTTTTTTTTATGGTGTAGAGAAACTAAAGTTATGGTGCGGCTCAGAAAGGTCATCTAGATCAACTTTCTATAAAATTTTGTCTTTTTTTTTTTAATTTTTTTTTTGGAGAGAATTTTGCGCACTTGTATTATTTATGGTATCGTATGACTGGTATTTTCTGTTGGTACGTTGAAACATTCAATTCGCCGTTCGCAGGTATCTACAAGAAAAAGGAAGATTGGTGAATCGGTAATTCAAGGAGGATGAGGGCGACTATAACCTTGAATGATGCTGGCGATGGCCATCACAGCAGATGGTGAAGTAGTTTTGAAGAGCTTTGTAGCCGATAGAATGTAATTGGATTTCATCTTCCTTTTGTGCTTGGCATAGGGAGTTCTCGTGGAAATTTAATTTGATTTTGCTATATTACTTGGCAATTTCTTGTTTAATAACAAAAATATGTCAAATCGGAGTGTTACAGTAGAAAAGGTTGTGAAAGATATGTCGGAATGGTTTAAGATTAAAAATTGCCCTAGTAAGTTAATTTGTCAGTCCTTCTAAGCCGTGTTGATGTTCATGTGGGTATATAACAGATGTGTTCCTAGAAATTTGTGAGGAATGTGGTAAAATATAAACAAGGTCAAGGTAAAATCGTTGTCACTAATTTACTTCATTTGCTACGTAGACAGTTGTGGGCGCATATAGTCTCAAACCTCCATAAAGTATACACCAACTTCTGCGAATATAACGAACACAAAAACCAGTAACTCCCTCGAAGTTAGTTCGGACACCACCCATGGTGTTAGTTCGGACACCACCCATGGTGTATGTCTCCACTACATACAAAATCTTCCCTATCACTCTCTTTCTTCCCTTCTTAAACGCTTGTACAACATTTAAAATGCACGCAAATTCTAAAAAAAATGTCTTATAACCTGGATCCTGAATCATTTGTAGAAGTATTCGTAAAAAATCAATTAGCCGTCCGACTTTATCAGGTAAAATAAAGTTGTAGTGGTAGTCACCAGTTGAGTAAAAGGTGTTCGTTTATTGAGTGGAAGGTTGTTCCGTTCAATTCCCGAACAAAGGCCACTATTTTGCATGCAAAGAAGAGAAAATAATAAAAGTTCGGTAGATACCCGTTAAACGAGTGTAAAGGCCTGCTCAGAATGCGTATCTGTAGCTGATGCTTGTAGCTGAGTAAAAAGTTAAAAACAAGGCAACCCGTAAACGCTTACACAATGTGTATCTTCGTGAATCTGAAGCTTGAAGTTGAATAGAGGGCAACTTCATGCAAGAAATGTATCTCTCTTTTGACAGCGATGCAAGATACCAGCTACGGATATGCATTCTGAGCAGGCCTTAAATTATAAAATAAAAAAATAACCTCAAAATTTCCTTTGACAAAATGTCATACGACAAGTAGATATGTGGTCATTTACCCCTACAACATGAGTCATGTGATCATTTTCATGACATCCCACAAGAATTTCGCATTTCAAGCATGAGCATGACAAACTAAAACTTTGACTTAGAAAGCCCTGTTCAAGCATTTGATTCCCAATAGTTTTCGAGGATCTATAGGCAATATCTTGCATTTTTTGATAACTTAGGCAAGCTATTTGCTGCTTGCAAATACAAGGCATTACAACCGACGAAAACTAGTTTTAATAACGTCCACGATCAACATATTACGCTCGCAATGTAAACTAACGAATAAATGTCAAACTATACTTACTTCATATGACAACTGACATCTGTATGAAAACAAACGAAATCTGACATTTGTATGCTGGGAAATTAATTGGCAGGGAAAATTTTGAAAATATTTAAAGTTGCTTGAAAATTGTTTACAAGTGCAAAATAAGAACATAGGAAATTATAAACCAAATATAAATATTAAGAGTTATTGTTGTTTGAGAAAAGAAGAACACTTGTGAGGAGATAGTTTCCCGAAGTACTCTATTATTTGCAGTGGTCTAGTAGTTGAACTAATAAGCACGGGGTCCCTGGTTCAAATCCCGAAAGTGACAATACTTATTTTTTTTCTCACTGAACCACCTTTTTGTGAAAGTCTGACAGACATCCAAGAGTATTACTGTCATAAGGAGCTTCTCAAACTTGCCGTTCGGATTCGGGGTGAAACAGGAGGTCTTCTTTTTTTGTGCAAAAATAATAACTTGCCAGTCACAAATGAAGGAAGATGGTGGGTTTGAGGACCTGTATGGATCAGTCATTTTTTTTATAATTTGCCGGCACTCAAGGGATTATAAATACCCTTTGAATGTTTTCCCATAGTGCGGGCGTAAGAGAAGAGGAAGAAAGAGAGTTATAGGAAAAGCTAAGTTTGGTTAAAGTGTTTGGACCAGATTTGGCATTTTCTGTCACCTTTTGAACCATTTTCCGACGGTATATCATGTCTTAAATTAAATTTTTTCAGGTAGAGACAATAAGAGAAATTCAAGGAAATGTTTGATAATTTTTTGTCGAACTTTTTAACTGATAAGCTTAAAACTCAGCTGTTTGCGGCAAGCAGAGACATACACAAATCTATATCCAAAAGGCATGCTTATACAGGATCTATACCTTTTGTTTATGAATATCTGTTCCATACCTTTTATGAATGAATTTGAGTCTATATTGCTTTTAAGAATAGGGCTTCAACTATAAAAGATCCGTTACATAGCTTTTTATTTATAAGGCCTTTATACGTCTATTTCGACTTTTATGCGAGTCCAATATGGTGAATCGCATGTGCTAATCATTCTTTTGATCCTGTATTCAGATTTCCAAAAGTGCTTTGTTTTGGCGTCTTGTGTCTGATTAAGCAATTCTAGATCGTATCGGTATTCTGAAAACGATGATTTGATTCTTGACCTTGTGAATAGATACTTTTTGACATAGTACGATATTAAAAATGCCGACACCCATAATTTATTTAGCTACTTCCGGCATGATTTATCAAAAGTCTGGATATTTTGGAAAACCTTCGACATCAGAATCAAACCAACTTTTTTGACTTACGACAAAAAGAGTGACGCAGATAATAGTCTCTGTTTTAACTCTGGTGACGGTTGTGCTAAGTGCAGCTGAAAAGAATAAAGAGAAGGTACATCTTCGACAGATTCGGCTTATATATGATTAGCAAAAGGCATGGACCTCTTATCGATCCTTCCGAGATCTCCGAAAAATTGGTAACTTGAACACAAACTCTTCTATGGATTATAAACTACCCTTAAGTTCAAACTACTAAAATTCATTAGTTTTGGACGGTTTGAAGGTTGTCACTCAACCAATAAATTCTGGTGTTCCGCAAGGCTCCGTTTTGTCTCCGACACTTTTTCACATTTTTATTAATGACCTCTTGTTCCAATCCATTCCTTTGCTGATGGTACCCTCAGCTTTTGAAATATGTTCTCGAATCCACGCCCTTCACCCTCGGACATGGAAGAAAAACGAAAAAATATGTTAAGATCATTAAATTCCGATCTCGACAGCATAATTATACGGGGTAAATCTAATCGAGTGGAATTTAATGCTTCCAAAACGCAATACTGTCCTTTTTCATCTAAGCAAAAAATTACAGCCAACATTTGCAGCCATTATCTATGGCTGACCATCCTTGGTCGATTCGAGAGAAAAATTCTTCGGAAAATCTTCGGTCCCGTTTGCGTTGACGAGCTATGGAGACGAAGATTCAACCACGAACTATACGAGCTGTACAGCGACATACCCCTAGTAAAAAACTCCGCATTGGACGTTTAAGATGGCTAGGACATGTAGAACGAATGGACACCAATACTCCGGCTCGCAGAGTCTTCGATTCCCAGCCAGACGTCGAACGCAGTAGAGGAAGACCTCGCCTTAAGTGGCGCACACAAGTAGAAACCGACCTCAACCAACTTGGAGTGCGCAACTGGAGGCAGTTAGCTAAGGACCGGGCTAATTGGAGAGGCATGTTAGTTGAGGCCCAGGTTCATCCCGGACTGTAGCGCCACTTAAGTCTTAAGTTAATCCATGAATGACAGTTGCACTCGTTGAAATCAACAAAAATCGAGTGTGAGTTCACATGCGGTGGAAGTAAAACTGTATTCTGGTTAATTTGTAGATGGATACACTATGGAGGTGGTTAACAGGTATAGAGAACGATTGATCTCGTTTTCGTTACACTTTTTCGTTTCATAAAATCCATTTCACACCGTTCCAAAAGAAGTTTCTTTTCAAAAATCTTCAATGATCGGTATGTGCATTAGTAACGAACTTCGTTTGTACGACCACATATCAAAAACGTTAAAAACGCAGTAAAATGTTTTTTTTTCCTTAACCGTTGCAAAAAATATTTTAACCCTTCAGATCTGGCCTCAATATATGACATATGTACATACACCATAAACTGCAGTTCAACGCCCACATATGGTCAGGTGCAGCAAAAACATAATTGCACCTAGGATAAAAGGCGTACGATAAAACTGATAGGAGACTTAACCGTAGCGAACTCTATAGTCTTGCTTGAACATCGTTGGAATATATCTCCCGCTATTATAACAGCAAATGCTCAAACGAAGTAGGCCGGTTGTATTTCGCCCCTTCAAACATTCAACCTTAATTCTCGCTATGCCATGAATACTTATCGATTTACCCTCAAGCCTATCGGGCGTACCTTGAAATATAGAGATTCATACCTGAACCGAACAACACGAATGTGGAATGCTTTGCCAAACTCACTTTTTCCTCAACATTACAACCAATGCACATCAGTATCTTCTCACTATAAGGGTATTCATAAACCTTTTTAGCGCTTGGTAATTATTAAAGAAAACAATCCCTTGCTTAAAAAATCAGAAATATTCCCCATTGAGACTAAAACTGATTGAATTCGTCTCCTCACCCTTTTTGCTAAAAAGGTACAGCAAGTTACTTTGATGTATCATTGAAGGAATTCATCATTTTTAAAAGCTGGCAAGTAAGGAAATTGTTATTTGACAGCAAAAGTTCTCCTTTGCTGAGAATGTTGATACACTTTTGTCTTATGCTATTTTTCATTGGAAAATCTAGATTTTGATCTGAAATTTTATCTATTTTGTTAATGGAACACGATTTCAGATTGATTTTTTTGTTGTAAATATTTGTTGTAATTTCGTGTCTATGAAGGTGTAGCTGTCAAGTTTCAAGTAAAGTTTTTGATTTAATTTATATTTTACATAGAACTGCTGCAGGTTTAACGATTAACACAAGTTTTTCACAACCGAAATAATATATAATCAAAACGAAAATATTTCTAGTCAAACTGACAGCTATCATTTGTATTAGTGTTAGTGCAAGGAGGGGTTAATCTGCCGAAAAATTTACATCTGCAAAATTGATCTGAGAAAAATCAATTTTTTTGTCCAATGGAACACAACAACTGTCAGAATTGATCTTTTGACAGATCTAGATCGAAAAAAGATTGATTTTTTTACCAATGGAAAACATCATTAGGTCTGTTCCCGTACTTTTTCAGTACAAATTATTAAATTCGCAAATTTCATGGAGTGGGGGTAAATTATCTCAGAAAGAGACAAAATTACAAAAAAGTACGGGAACGCGTTTAAGTAAAAAAAAACAGTAAAATTATATATTTTGTATGCCTTTTAAAGAACAAATGACATAAATCACCTGTCAAAACAAGCGAGTTGTCACTTTTAAATACCAACTGACAGTTTACTGATTTTTACCTACAGAAATTTCTGCAGTAAATTTTTTTACAGATTTTTATGGAGGGGTAGTTTTTTGCTCTCTCGTGAGTTGTCTCTTTTACTTATTTTTGCGTACGGGAACGGCAATAAGTAAAAATCAGTAAGAATCAGTAAATATTATTTTGTACGGGAACAGACCTATTAATTTACAAACAAATCTCAGATAAGGCATTGGAGAAAATTCCCTCTAAAATTGCCTAAAGTTTTCTCTTCTATTGGGTCTGTGGTTGAACGATTATTCGTGTTTATAGTTTTTTTTTTTTAAATCTACTACAATTATTCTGAATTTGCTACAATTGTTTGCTGACATTGTAAGGAAGAGTGGGCATGTATTAGATGTGTGCTATGCTGAGGACATTTCCTGAATCGGTTTAAAAACCTAAAGCGCACACTTTGTGCGTTTACCTAAACTAATGTGCACTTGCAGTAAATTTTTCATTTTTCTGGGCCTATTTTTTGCCGAAGTTCAGACTAAGAAATGACAACCCGAATATTTGAAGGCAGATTCTGAGAGAACATTTTGTGAGTTTCTTAAAATCTCATGTTCGTCAGCATCTATCTATTGGTTGTGAATAAGAGTTCGTCGTTCTAAATTATAAATCCCACACTAATCTGCATTTACAAAATAATGTCCTAACATGAAAATGTCCCTGTAATGTGTGTGTGTGATACACTTCATTAGCATAATGTGACCTCCATCTGTTTTGTTAAATAAGTCTTTCCCTTAAATATGCATTAGAGTCCATCAGACTGTCAAAAACCCATTTAATCCTTACGCACAATCACATAAAATTTTCAAATCTCTCTGTTTTCCACCCCTCCCTTCAATCGCACAATAGACACACAATGTCTATCGATTTTCATCCATAAGAGGTGTGGACACCACCAATCCCTCTTGATAAACTAGGCTAAGAGTCCACCACACATACAAAGACCTTAGCCAAAAGCAAAGGCCCACACACCACCCCTAAGAATGAAAACTTTGTTATCGGCACCAAAACCGCACACACACACTCACAAACCCCCATGGTATGGTAGAATGTGCTTCCCTCTTGTATGTCTGTTCTACATTACTATACACTACAGGGAGGCCACAAGCCAATTAATAATTTCATTATATTGTCACCTCGACCTTCGATCAGATGGCCAACAGCAGCACCAGCTGCCAATGGAAATTGGAAAACAATATTCGTTTACAATTCAATTTTTATTGCACCGCCATCAAAACACACACACAATCATGCTTATTGCGTTGAGCTTGATTAGCCAGGCAAGGCTAATCGCTACCGCAATAGCAAAGCTTAATGTCGCAGCGTGACGCTCCAGCATCCATAAACGGTGTGAGCCGCATAAATCTCCTTCTAACGCGTCAATAAAAAAAAAAGTCATGCTCCACCAGAGACCACAGCGCAAAACCCCCTAAAGCTGTTTGAGTCTCTGCGAGAAGGCTTCACGTCGTCTCTCAAAGTATCTCAGTGTGTCTACTGCGACTGCGTACCATCGTGGTCGTTACCTACTAAACCACTTAATAAACTCACCACTCACGTAATACCTGACCCGACAACTTGCTGCAAGCAAGACCACCTCTTCCGTCGGGCCTCCACCCTACCCCCCTTTGCAACACAATAAAGTGGCAAAACAAGTGCTGACAGCTGCAGCACAGCAGATCTTATATGGACGCGCACACATTCGCATTGTGTACCCACATTGTTGACTTAAGAACCAGGTCAAGGATGCGCGATTCCTTGGACAAAGTCAGAGTTTAAAGTCGTCATCGGTTGCATGTCGGTGATGGTGCAAGTAATTGCAGTTTGTGTGCCCGCTTGCATTGATCTCGCTCGCTCGTTTTGGCTGGCTAATGTCATCCGAACGGGTGAGTGAGTGAGCACAACTTTGCGTTTCAATTTGATGGTGGACATGCCTCTGATCGTATGCCAAATGCAACTCATTTATGCGATTAATTATGCACGGCTTTGTGTGCATATTGGGGCGGGACAGGAGGAGGGGACGCCGACTTTTGCGTGAGAGACACCTTCGACGGTGTCAGGGCGATTAAGCCGGCGCGGTCTCGTGTTGTACTTGATGTTTATTTTCTGCTGCTGTCACACTCTGAACGACGACGTTCGCCGTGAGTGATTTTATTTCGGTTTATTGAAGTTTTATAGAACTCGTTTTATTAGTTTTATATTGTTACGGGCTTATGGTATTTTATTGTGTATTTCAACTGGATATATTGGTCGAATGAATGTGGTTGAGTGGGTGTGATTTCAATGATGGTGATGCATGCGATGATGATATCTAATGGCGCATTGATTTTTGACGTTTGGTTTTTTCTTGTTCTTTGCAGATTTTTCTATGACGTGCCGTAAATTGGTGAGTACTTTTAATCGGAGTTTGAAAAGTTAATTGTAATTCCAATAGATGGCGCTGTCACAAACTTAAGTGACATCGGCTGACAATGACTGGGATGTTCAGGGTCTTACATAGGATCGACATTGTAGTTCGAGTGAGGACGGTATAACTAAATTGCCTTCTTAGGCCGAAGGGTCAGCGGTTGGCAAGAGTAATTCTTCATTTTATTTCTGTCGAGGTGTCGTTGTCGAAATTTATATGAGCCTAGGTAGAAAAAGTCCCTTACTACCTCAATTGCCGTGTCCCGGAACTCAGATTTAGTTCGATAAATTAGATGAATGTCTGTTCTCATTAGGCAATCGAACATTTTGACGAATGAGAACAGAGCTTCACCTAATGGCGTTTTCCATTGGGAACAAAATCAAACTTTTTTTTTTGATCTGAATACGCCAGAAGACCGATTTTGACAGTTGTTGTATTACATTTGGCAAAAAAAATTGATTTTTGTTTTTGATCTTAGATCAATTTTGCAAATCTGTATTTTTCGGCAGATTTACCAATACCAATACAAATGATAGCTGTCAGTTTGACCTGAGTGACTTTCATTTTGATTTATTATTTCGGCTGTGAAAATCAAGAGTGCTTTGCGTTTAGATTTATTAATGGATTTAGATATAGAAAATAAAGTCATACGTGAAATGTGAGCTATTTAGTTTATCTAGTTCGTCTTCGGAAAGTGATGAAGATTATTTCGGTTTTTTTCAATTTTTTTTTTTTGAAATGAAAAAAAAAAAAAACATCGTGTCAACAATTTTGTGGAGGATGTAATTAATTTGTTACGTTTTAAATTTTGACAGCTACACCGACGCTAACTTCACAGACACGAAATGACACTTATACAATGACAAACAAAATAAATCTGAATCGTGTTCCATTGACACTCAAAAAGATCAAATTTCAGATCAAAATCTAGATTTCCCAATGGAAAACGCCATAAGATTACTAAATCTGAGTTCCGGAATACGGCCAATGTTGATATCCTGTCCAGTTCGTCGATGTTTCACGTTGACAGGATATACTTGGACTTATTCTTATTTTCTATTAAACACGTTTTTACCACTTCCTTCTCTATACTAGCAACCATGCCTGTGGCATCTCATTACGTTTGACCATTGATGTCAATATCATCGGCGAATGATACTAGTTTGACAGATTTATGTAAGGTTGTGTCTCTGGTGATGCCTTTGGAGATTTTGCACAATTCTCTCAAGAATTATCTTAAAGAAGTTACACGACAATGTGTCACCTTTCCTGAGGCCATTTTTGGTGTCGAAAGGTTTGTTAAGGTTGTGGCCGACCCTGATGGTGCAGCGAGAATTCTCCACCTTCACTCTACACAGACAGACGAAATTGAGCGGTATACGAAGATTAGACTCTCTGCGTCTTTATAAATTCAGTCGTTAGCGACTTTTAATCGATGAATAGGCGCTTGTTATGGAAAAAAATAGGCGGTATACGAAAATTAGACTCTGTGCGTCTTTATAAATTCAGTCGTTGTTATCGATTTTGACTTCGTGTTTTTTTCCAGGATCTGCCGGAATTTGAAGATTTTATCAGTTTTGGACTTTGCAGACCTAAAACCACACTGAAAAGGCCCGATCAGGTTCACAAATTACGAAACTTTGGATCTTGAAGGCGATGGTAAGAAGACTTATGTCTCTGTATTTGGCGCAGTTCAATTCATTTATGTGGATTGGGCGAACGATGCTAAGGTCCAGGCATACTTTCATTCAATAAAATTCTCCTAATGAGTTGGTGTATGATGCTTATGAAATCATCTCCACCAGCTTTAAGGCAATAAGGCCGTCACTAGGCTGTCAAAAATACCAAAGTAAGATGTATTCAAACATTTGTATGCCCAAATTAGTTTTTCTGCATGTGTTTTGGAAATTCGAGCAAATAAGCAAATTATCGAAATTCTAAAGCTTTGTAGAACAAAACAAATACAATAGATGGCTCTGTCACTAAAAAAAAAAAGAAGTTAAACCCCACTAAGCATGTTGATTTTTTAAGTTTAAATCATCTTAGCTGATAATTTTTTCCTTAAAATATTTTCACGCACGCAAGAGGCTTTATAGGTTTTAGCAGAGGACGGGCGTTAAGAAAATTGGTGATAAGAAGAAAGCTTATAGACCCTAATGGGTTTTCAATGACTGTAAACTGTTATGGAAAGAAGAAGAGGAAACTAAGTTTGACAGAGTATTCCATATTCGTGTTGTTCGTCTTAGGTACAAATCTCTATAATATGTCAGAGTACTTCCGAAAATAAGCTTAAAAGTAGGTTAACTGATTCTCATTCATGGCATGACGAACTTTTGGGCTGAGTACTTGAATAGGCGAGATGCAACAAGCTATTTTTAAAAGCAGTATTTGTAAAAAAAATAAGGCAAGACAGAAGACATTTATACGATCTTCTTGCGAAACTAGGGTGTTCGCTATGCCCATGTCTCCTATATGTTCTTTTTTGATCGCGTTTAAATCCTACCTTGAAGGTTATTGACTTATCGAGAAACCCAAACAAGGTAGAAAACACCTGATCTGTCTGAGCGAAACTATGAAGTTCGTCATGTCTATGTCTCCTATCATTTTGTATGCTAGACTCAACTAAACTTGAGCGTTAAACTCGAGTTTGAGGTTTGATATATCGAGACGAGTCGGTGCAGTGGCAGTGGTTAATCCGTTCGACTACAAAGCCCTTGTTCAAATCACAAATGTGACAACACCTATGTTTTTCACTGCTCCACCTATTGCAAAAGTCTGACAAACATCCATGAGTACCAATGTCATAAGAAGCTTCTCAAATTTGAGGTTCGGAGTCGGCGGTAAACAGGAGGTGCTCCTTTTTGTGGCGCAAATAAAAACTTCTCATACAAAAATGAAGGGAGAAGCTAGGTTTGAATCCGGCCCTATATGGGCTGTTGGTGCTATATTTCTTATATCGATTTGACATAACGATTAATCGTCTTTGAATATGTGGTCATTCCAACGAAGGTCGTTTCTAACACATATACCTAGGCCATGGAATTTTTTTTCAAAATATACAGGCAATTTCAAAACAAAGGTCACCTATGGGATCTGCCCAGATCAAGGTCGTTTCCAACGTTTCTCGAAACCTACAGCCATTTGCCATGAAGGTTTATCCATGGAGTCTGTCCTGAAAGCACTCTACTTTCAATTATTCCCTCGGAGATTTTCTCTTCATTCTCGTTTCAAGCTGGGTACAGCTTTTATGAGCAGCTCGAAGGTTATGTATCTGTTCTGTATTGCTATGTCTGGGAATCGAACCAAGACCTTCAGCTCTTTGCACAACTATGCGTTCCTCGTATGCAGGACCAAATATTTAAAGGAGAATTTTTGGTTCGAAAGGTGGTACATTTTTTCAAGCTTTCTGTCGTGTTGACAAGTACTAGGGTTAAGTCATGTTAGGTTTTATGGGATATTAGCCAGCGTTGGCCCTTAGTGATACCAGTTCCTGAAAAGAATAAAAGGTGATGGGTAAATGGTGTAGTGCTCCTAGTGACCCCATTTAGATAGTAACTCTAGCCAGATCCCTTGAAAAAGGGGATGATCCGTGCAGAAATGTCTCACAGATCCTGTAGCAGTTTATAGCAATGTCATTGCTAGGATTTGGATCCAGTAAAGCAAGTATTTTGAGATAGGAGCTTTGATCGTAATTTTTAAGCCACAGCAGAGTGACATCTGTTTTCAAAGATCAATTTATATCAGCTCTGCACTACAGAGTCGTACGGAGGGACTATGTTGATTCCGAGCTAGATAGATTCCTTAAGAATGTACGTCCATGTTGTAGTTCTAAACATTTCAAGGATTTGGGTCTCCAAGCTTCGTTTGTTGATGGAATATACTTTGGTTTGTCCTTATTGATGGAAAGACCGTCGAATTTACATTGGCTAGACATGCTGCTAGGGAAAAATGATGGCAATATGGACCCGGAACTGAGTAGTTAGACAGTTTAGTTTGGCTTTGAAACCTCGCTGGTGATGTATTCTTTGATTCATTTTCATGTAGGTATGTACAACCAAAGAAGAGATCACCAGCAAGAGTCGTCAATGCTTCCTTTACATAGGAAACTAGCGCCTTCAACTGTTGGCTCATTAATGCTTGATCGAACTAAACACCTTCATTGTGCTTTAAAAATGGTGTTACCACAACTAAAAATAGTACAGGCGACAAGATGCAGCCTTGATGGACAGCATATTTCGATCTCCAATTCCTCTGACAACATGTCGCATCATAAGTCGGCTTTATAATAGATAAACGTGTTTTCGGAACCACTTTCTTGTGCTAGGTAAAAAAAATCAGTGCAGCCCTAACTGGCTGTACAAAAAGCTGAAAATGTCTGAAATAAGCTGAAACTTGAACTTAATTCAAAATCCCAACTTAGGCAGCAGAAGAAAATCTTTGAGGAATCCTGATAGTACTATAGACTTTGAGAGTAAGATCATAAATATGGAATATAAAAATTTATTTTGCATAAAACTTGATTGACGTAACTCGGGATGCGTTCCATAGATGGCGCTGCCAGCAAAATTAATGTCAAAATATGTGAAATATCAAAAATGTAAGGCTTTCTGTGATCGTTCGGGGCATAAGCAAATAAACTTGCATTGCTTTCATCCTGTAGCTTCTATGTGGCATGTCCCATTCCAAAAATAAAACAAATACAAATCATTAACCTGTTAAGCAACTGGGCCTCGCCTTTCGCCCACGACCACTATGCGTATGCTCTTCGGGACCGATCGGCTGCTTTATCGTGCAAACTAATACCTTACTCAGGTGTCTGTTTGGCAGACAATGACGAGGACTGTGAAAAACATTCGTTTTAGTTACCAAAGTTGCAAATGTAACCCAAACCTCCTGCGTGGTAAGAAAACGCACCACTGACCTACAGAATCCCCAGCAAGTCACAGTCTACGCAACAAATTACCCCGATACGGTGTCAAATCCTCCTAATCAATTCCACGTACAATCGATTACCTTCGATCTCAACGAAAAAGCTCGTCGAGAATCTAGGTCAGCAAAGCCAAATCTTGCACTTGATCTCAATAGTGCGCGCACTCTCCGAGAAATCGTGCCAAGTCGCGTAGTCCAAGATCAAACCGCATCTCCACTGATGGAGCAAAACCAAAATAACAAATCGCCTCCGATTTGTGTGCGGAGAATTACACGACGAAACTAAACCAAAAAAAACCATTGCAATGCGCTTTGGATAAAAATCAGTTCGTGACGACCTTGCTCGAGCTCAATCTGTGTCTGCGTCTTTCCGATCTGCGCAGCGCTAAGAACCGTAGCCCAGGTGTTTCATCTACCACACACGAATTCAAATCGGAAACGGCATTACAAGCCCGCTCATGATTGCTTACTGCAATTATAACGAACGCTCTTATCGTGCTTGGCTCAAGATATTAATTGAAATCTGCTCCCAGAACCTTGTCTTAATGTCAACCAAGCAAATGAGAAAAAAAAATCGAATACTGGTTGCACTTGACGCTCCATTTGGATGACTTTGAAAATTCTTGAAACTGCCGCTGCCTCCACTCTGACACACGGTAGGAGGTGGTGGTGACTCAACTTCAAGCCCATGTTACACTGGCCAACTGACAACAGACGACACTGCGGCAGCCATTTTCGTATTCATACTGACAGTAGTGTCACTGTGAGCGATGCACATTCTATCAGCTTCTGTGTTGTTGTTCCGATTCGGAACGCAAAACATGCGTTCCAAACAGGGAGAGGGGTGTACATTCAATCGGTCATGGTAAATGGGTCGTTAACTATACTCACACACACACGCACACACACATGGCTGACAATTAAATTCGCGTGTGACGTCCTTAAGCACTGTTTGTGGATATCTTTGAGAATCTAAGCCAATGTCAGAATCGGCTCTTCGCTCTTAAAATGGTCACGATCAATCGTTTACTTGTTTGCGTTGCTTGGCTGTTGGTGATCTCGATCTGTTGATGGATCGACTGGTTACCGCTGGCTAAGATGCGGATCGAGCGCACATGATGACGTGATAAGCTCGCGCTGCGAAATTGCTGTGCGTGCGTGGAATGTATGCGCGCACTCAAGGACATCCTGATCGCCATCCTGAGTGTTCTCAATGACGATGGTGATGGATTCCTCAGTGACTATAGATGGTGATGGTAGGTCAAGCTAGCAAACTGAGAGGATGTATATAGAGTTTTGGTAAACTGGAGCAAGGTGAGACATAAGGTGTTTGTGTTGACGTAGCTTTTACGAAAAAGGTCTTCGAATTACGCTTTCGGGTGATTTTTCATTGTCAAGTAGGAGTAGCACTGATTGATGAGGGACATTTCGAAATTTGTCTTGCGCACATGAATCTTTTTAATGAAGATAGATACAATCAGGTGATGCCAGCACTGATGTCCTTCTGATCTGGCTTGAGAAATATTCTGAGAACTTTGTCGGGGGTTTTAATCGGAGTTTGGGATCTTATCTTGAATAGCTACGAGTACATTGCTCTTCAATGTTGGTGACTTGTTTGATGTCTTGAGATTTCATTTGACAAATAAAAATTCCTTTGACAAATGGATAATGCTAAATGTTTGTCTACCATGTCACTGACAGATGATAAAGGCGAAATTTTATTCACTCTTGACGTACATGCATTTTGACAGGCACAATTTATTTTGTGAAGGATGGAATGAAACATCACACAATTTCGAAAAGGTATACAAAGATGCCGCCATGACTAAAATTAATGTCAAAGTAGTCATACGTGAACCGTTGTATTAATAAATGCTGATTAGCTTATCACTGACTAACAAAATAGGTTTTCCCATAAGAAATATTCGCGCAAATGTCAATGGTTAGTCACTGAATAGCTACTTTGCGTTTATTAATAAGGGGGGAAGTATTTAACAAACAAAAAAGAGTTCCCAAACATTTGTGGTGGCAGCTTACTTAAAAAACAAGGAATGCACTCGATAGATGTCGCTATCAGCACATGTGTGAAAGTGTGAGTAATACATAACCTCATACATGATGTGTTTAACAAACAAAAACTTGATTTACAAATTGTTGTGATCAAAGCTTACATAAAAAAGAAATGTATTCAATAGATGGCGCTGTCAATACTTGTGTCAAATATATGTTACTGTTTATTATAATAATAATCAGCATTTTTGACGTTTTCAGTTAATTAATTGCAAACAAAGATTAGGTAATTCAGTAAGTAACGAAGTAAACTGCACGAAGACAAACTGCACTCGTCCTCGTGAAACGGAGCGACGCCATAGTGCAAGAGCGCAGTGGCCTAGTATTTAGTGGGTTGGACTACTATTCACGAAGTCCCTGGTTCAAACACCTACTTTTTTTTACTGTTCCACCGCTTGCGAAAACTGACAAACATCCAAGAGTAATACTGGCATTAGAAGCTTCTCCAATTTTCCGCTCGGATTCGGCGTTAAAAATGAGGTCCTCTTCTTTGTGGCAAAAATAATTACTTCGCACAAACAAATGAAGTAGGGAAGCTAGGTTTGAAGCCCTCTGTGGACCGTTAATGGCAGGTATTTAATGTTGATTTTCCATTGTGCAAGGTATATCAAAAGTGTTGATCTGTCATAATTGGCTGCCATTTTGTTAGAAAGGAAACAAATAGTTTTTTTTTCACGATAAACGTATTTGAAGGTTGAAAGAATGATATCGGTCAAAGGTCGCCCTCCTGAGTTGATCCACATTTGTTTAAGTCTAACTGCATTTTGAATTATTAACGCAAAACATCTGCCAAATTGGTAGGTAGGTAATTGGTAATAGGTAATTGGCAGTAAGCGAGAGATATCAAAAGGCCCAAAAGAAGACGAAAACAACACAACAGACCAGAAGTTAGTCAATTAAGCAGCAGAAATAATTCCGCGTTCTTCATCCATTATATAATGTTGTCAATATAATTCTCCATCTAAACGTCAAAGCACAATGACATTTGACGCCATTTGCCAAAATTATGATACATTCACCTTACGACATTACTTTTGAACCAGCTTCTCCTCTGGTAAGACATTGCCACCCCTGGATTTAAATGATGGAAAGATGGCGTTACAAAATACTTTACAGTTCGGTTGACCTGACAAAATGGGCGATCTTGGGTATGATGATGCTCATCTGTGGCTCATTTCTGACCATCATGCCATCGGAATGTGGAATAGATATTCTTGGCCGCAGGCAGGGCGTCGCCGAAGTACTGAGTTTCATTGGATGGTTTGCTTTCAATTGAATGCTAAGGAATTCTATGTTCTCATGAAATTGTAGCACCTGCTTAAACGTTGTCGTGGTCTAACTCCCAACTCAAATACTCGCTAATTTATTTGTAAAATCTGTATGAAACAAGATTTTCTTATGCAGATCCTATGAATAGACGACATACTCTGAAAACACGTTTGGTTTTGTATTCCGCAAACATCTGTATGCTGATTTTGTATGGTATGACGTATTTATTGTATACAATTTGTTTTTGAGCTTAAGAAATTCGATAATTATGATTCTAAAGAGGTTTCCACTAAGGACGTGGCGGCCATGATGTTTTGGTGGTTTCTGTCAAATCTGTCAAATCACCTTGTCAAGTTACACGATTGAGTAGCAGATGAGTGTTCGTAAGTGCAAAAGTTGAGCGTTGGGCACATTTTATGGCGGACACGGTGGGTCTTCAAAGTCGAACCTCTAATCGCTTGGTTCGGTAAGAATTTTTGGTTAGTTAGCTGTCGTACATCAAAGGTACGACAGATCGGCGGAAAACTTTACAGATGTTCGTGAAAGTGTGCAGGATAACCCGAGGCAGTCTATTCCTCGCCATGCACAAGATTCGGCATTTCGCAGACTTCAATTTGGCGAATTTAGTGTCTGAACTTGGCACAAGATCCAACTGATCCATGAGATCAAACTTAATGGCCAAAGACAATGACGTTTGTTCTCTGATCTTTCTTCGTAGCGTTTGGGAGAAGGTCCTAATTTTGGCTCACTTGATGTTAATGGGACGTCGCCAATCCATATGAGGTTCAACAGGTTGATATGAATTCACAAACAGTTGCTGTTTGATGTGGATTTTGGGCCTGCGGGCTCACTGCTACTCAAAGCTCTACAGATCAGTGAAAACCCATTTCTCTTTGCAAAATTGAACAATATGGACGTGAACTCCATGTATTTGCAGCAGAATGTAGCACAACCAAAAATTGGCAATATTGGATGATGCCAACTCAGACGAGGTTCACCAGATCCGGCTTTGTCATTAGTCCGGCGAGCTCTGCATAGCAATGTTAACCAATTTTTCTAGCCCAAATTAAACGATATGGACGTGGAACACATGTGGTTCCAGCAGAAAGGTTCACAAGGTCGCAATGCATCCACAACGAGTTACTGTTTGATGCGGATTTTAGTTCGGCGGCGTCATTGGTCCGGTGAATCATTGGCCCGAATCGAACGATATGGAAGTGTACAACATTCGATTTCAACAAGACGGCGCTACGTGCCACACATCGATCGAGGCAATGGACATTCTAAATGAACGTTTTGAGGGTATGGTAATCTCTCCCGGGGGAGACGTGAATTGGCCACCAAGATCTTGCGATTTGACCCCTTTAGATATTTTCTTGAGGGGTTTCCTGAAGTCGCAGGTCAATCCCAATAACCCGCAATCAAACGATCCCCTCAAAATCAACACAACCCAACCCATTGGTCAAATTCAGCTGGATCTAGCTTGTCAGAGAAGTTGAAAGTTGGACCTCTTAGATCCGTGCCAACGTGTGAAGCCTCAGTGGGGGTTGAACGATGTCATATTTCACACTTAATGGCATACATGGACCTTTTCATTTCAACATCGATCCGGCCTCATTGTAAAGCCCTTTACAGTAAAAAACAAAAACTGTATTTCACATTCAACAAACATTTGTGAGATGGTTTTGTATGTTGGCGCACGGATCTTTTAGAAGTTTTCTTGGAATCCATATACGCTCATTAAGATACAATCATGCCAACATTCATGTTCTTCGACTAAGCCTATCCTCTACCTGACTTCATAACGCACTTTGAAAGATCCCTCTCAAGTAACAAGCAACTGGAAAATACACTACCCGGCAACAAACAATGGCGTGTCAAGCCGAACAATCTAATCCAGTTGGTAGCTCCCCGAGGAATTTTTAACTTAGCAAATATGTACCCGAGTAAATACCAACCAGCCGACATCCATATTTCGTCCTCGTCCTCGTCTTCCCTTAACAAACAATAAACCACCCGAAGAAGTAAACAAGCACCATTACCAGAGTGGCATGTCATGGTTCTGCTATTTTCAGCTTCCAGCTGAGGTCATTCCATCATCCACACCCTTCTCGGGCACAATGGTGTAGACGGTTATTTTTTTATCCTTTTTACTTGTTGTTGGTATTTGTACATCCTTTTTTTACACTGGTATTTGGTACTTCTCCTGCAGGTCTACTAATCACCATCGATGATATCATAATTCTCTGCCCTTAAGGGATGATATCGAATCCATCCAAGTGCACCACATCTAGAGCGAAAGTGCTGCATAGATGGATGCAGGCAGCATATAGATACAGAGGCCCAAACAAAAAAGAAAGGACGAATGCATAATAGCATTGTATATGAAGCTTATAGTAGTATCATCACGGCAATTTTTTTATTTCTGTCTCCAGCCGCCTAGGGGGAGATCGATCGTTTCTCACGAGAGAAGAAAAATTTGTTCACTCTTTCTGAATAGAGTAAATAATATTATAATGAGTGTGTTTATGAGTGACTTGAAGAGTGCAAACAAGAACAAACCGGTTTTGGCGTACTCGCACCAAACTAAATAAGATAATGAGCAATATACAGAGGTGAGGTGATAACTTCAATATGCTTTTCCACGTCTCCAAAGAGGTAGCATATTAGACGCACTTTAGAACTAAAAAATACAATATGTAAAATAAGTTTAACATAAATATGAGAAAACGTAACAATGTTTATGTATAAACGGGGTAAAAAAACAGAAAACATATCGATAATTCAATAAACAAACAAAAATTAAAAAAAAAAACGAAAGTGGGGATCTTAGTTCCTCGCACTTTTAACTCCACAGAAATCCTTATTGAATTTTCTTATAGAAAATAAATTTTCTGCAACATCAGTATTTAGATGTACAAGGAGAAGAAACTGCTAGTCATTTTTGAGTTTTTCCCATATAAATTCTATGGCCAGCAACGTTTGCATAAGACCACCAAAGCAATGTGGCTTTTTCATTTTACCAGTAGACTCCCATAATGAGATCCACTCCCTAGCTGTTTTGATGGACTGTAGAGTTTCACTACATGCTGAAACAGGTCGACGATCAGGATTGGATGTGTAAAGACTGTAGCTATTTAAGTTATCAAAAAGATTATTCATCTTAATAGCAAAATGTGCCGTCGAGGCAGCGATTTTTTTATTTGTGTCGGTTTGAAAACAATTTGCTGAGATAGCGTTGAAAATTCCAGCAGCTGAAAACCTGTGTAGCCAGTTTGACTGATCATTCTTCAAATTTTGAATACTTGTTCTGCTGGGAGCAACAAAGAGTACGTGTACCAAATTTCATCCTTCTAGCTCAAAATTTAAGGCCCAAAAACTGGTGACGTACAGACGGACGGACAGACATGGCTAAATCGACTGAGCTATTGATTCTGAGTCGATCCATATACTTTGAGATATATCTAGCTAAATTATTTCGCTACAAACTATGTATCAAAACTAATATACCCCTATGGGATAGGGTATAAAAATTCACAGTAAAATTGTCCACCTGTAATATTAACCAACTGCCACTGCACTACACCAAAACATTGGTTGAAAATGAGCGATCAGTAAAGTATAAAGCACACACACAAAAAAAATACTCCAAAAACCGATCATTCAGTTGAAGCAGAGTGTATGCTGTACGTGGACAAAGATGTTATGGGATGGGAAATGGGAACATCGTACATTATGTATGCTGCATTATTCACTCAGGCTCAAATTTTAATACATTGAGTAGATTAACAAAAAAATACGAAAATAAAATTTGAATCTGAGTAAAGTATGAAACAAGCCATGTACAACAACCCTCAGCAAATGGCTTTTCAGCACTGCGAATTGCGATTGAGATATGAAATGCAATTGCTTTTGCTCATACCGGGGGTTGGTATTGCACACTCGCAATTCGCATATCGCATTGCAACAAAGTAACTCACTTAGCTTTCGTATTTGACAAAATGAGCGAGAAAGAAATAGTATATTGGCATGCGATTGGTTTAATTTTAGAGTAGAACTGTGTAAATTATGTGAGTGGATCTCCATTAAATCTAATAAAGAGAGCGTAAAATTTACAGCCCTCTTTGGCCTAGTACTATCTCGCGCCGATAGAGGCACCACCATCGATTTGCCAAAGTGATAGTACTATTAGTTTCATATACAATGATAATAGGCTTGAATGTCAGGATTCAATGAGAGGGATGGCTGTTGCAATTGCGATAGGCTGGAACCCTAACGTGCCAATAACAATGGAATAAGCTCTTTTTTTTGTTCTTTTTATATGTTGACGTGGTTAATCCTTGGTACCATTTTGGGGCATGAGAAGGTAACCGAGAAGAGACGGGATTTGAAAATCAGTTGTTTGAGAACTTACTCATGCAAGAGAAGAGCGTACATTAAGTCCAAATTGATTTGAATGGTAAAAGCGATAGGCAAAGTTGAGCTTTTTGAGCTTACAATCACTGCGATGTAAGGAGTCACGTTTTTAGTTTCTCTCTACGGGACCGTTGTTGAGAGTGTCGGAGATGATAGGGTTGCCGTGTGTTTTGAAAAGGAATTGTGAAATGGATCTACGCAATAGTTAGATGTGGGGGCGATTATGAATGGGATTCGTTTCTAGAACTGCCCTCATTAAAATTTAAAAGATAAAAACTGAAAACTCATGAAAAACTACAATTTCTTGATTAATTTTGTAGCACTTATTTATTTAAGTGGTTCTACAGCCTTAACCAAGCTAATTGCTCGCAGTTCTGCACTTCAAGTTGGTTCAGGTCTATGCCTACTTGTTTAAGTAGGAAATCGGAGCTTTAACCAACATGCCTTTTGTTCTCCAATCAGTTCTTAACAAATTGCTCCCAGTTCTGCACTTCAAGTTGGGTGAGCTCGATTTCGGCCTTAAGTGGTGTGCACAACCACTGAGGGCGTAGTAGGTCTTCCTCTGTTCCGTCTAACATTTGGCGGCGTGTTGGAATATTGAGGTCCATTCGCTCTAGCAATCTTAAAATTTGAAATTCTGTGCATCGACTTCATGATCGATCATAGAAAGGGTACCCAAAACGTTGTCCCTAATACTATCTTACGCAGTCATTTGGAAGATCTCACTCTCGTAACTGAAACCCTACATATCGACCCTTATTCCCATACTTTTCAACGGAAGAAGTATGAGGAATTGATGTGAGCAATAACAGACAACTAGGACAGACTCCCCAACACTTTCTTCTCGGGCGGATTTGTCCATAAATGAACAGAAGTAAGTACAAGTGACGCTATACAAGACGACCGAGCATGGATGCTCTGGATCCCGAAGGAGTTAAATGGGAATCATGTGGAGACAGCGCATAACTCGAAAGCTTCTGGGCATGGCGGTGTTCATAAGATATTGGCAAACTGTCTTTTGTCGAGGAATGGTTTCTGATGTCCAAAAATATGTCAAATCTTGCGAAACTTGTAAATGTTGCCAGCCTCTAGATTTCTCGACCGCTGTAGGTAAGTTGTAGGTAATAAAGCGACATTTCCAAAGACTATAGGTATATAGATATCCTAGGACCCTAACCACGTACAAAGCCTAAAAACAAGTTTTCCTAGTCGTATTTCAGTGGTATAGACAAAATTTTGATCATTTCTTTTCAGCTTTTCCTAGAATCGATCCTTTTCAGTTTAGAGTCCTTATAGTCCGTGCTCAACATAGGTTACCTTTACACCGTGGACTATATTTGGCCTGGCGCTAAATGTTTTAGTCTCAGAAATTTTCTGTTTATACCATACAGGACTAAATCCAGAACTAGCGACATCTATACATCATTAGAGACATCTTTTGCATTGACGTGAATGATGTTTTCACAAGACCAGCCCAAACGTCTACGTTTGCAATTACCGGGACTAAGGGCAAGGTAGAAAATCCCCGCTATTATACCAATTATTATACCACTTCAGTTGATGTTATGGTGACATCTGACAGAAGGTAATTCTACCTTTACAGTGTTACAGTGAAGGTCACCTAAATGAGTGGACTGACCGAAACAGTTAGGTCCTTATTCCATGTGTTTTCAGCGTTGAGACTTACACCAAATGAAGGCTTAGTCCCGGTAATTGTCGGCGGTGTAAATGTAGCCATTAAGTAACGTTCTTCGCCTTTATTTGTTTGTTCAGTTGGTATGTTTGGTGAGAGGGCAAGATCTACCCCTCTCCGTCGAGTTAAGCCGAGCAATCGCAAGTCTGCCTTGCCCTTCTCCTCAACATCAAGGATGCCTCCGTGGCCCGTGACTCAACAATGTCCAATGCGGATTTTATTTTCCATCAGGCCTGATTTGTTATGTATCTCGTAAAGTTTGTGGTTGTCCGTCAACGCAAGGGCATTATGTTTAAATAGGTGGGAATGATCCTATTTAGGTCTAATATGCGCCGTTTCGTTCAATAGCATGTTACCATATTGAAGGTACATAATTCCATTTGGCATCTTTTATAGAAGCCCTCGTCCCTTTCGCCGAAAAACTGGGACAGTCGTTTTTCACAAGCCCCATTTGAGGAAAATGTTTAACCAGCTAAATCGTTCGTAATAGACAGGAACAGGTGGTAATCACTTTGTGTAAGGTCTGGACTACAACCACGCTCCTGGGTCTTCTGGTGAGCCACTATAGATGAGTGTTTCCTTCCGATTTCCTGAAGATATACAATCCTTCTGTTTTTGACAAAACTGACCACTTCCTGGCGATTCCTTCAAACGGTCCAATTGTTGACAGAACAGGTCCAAGTTAAGAGTTTTGCCTTAGGTTAGGAGCTAATAGTAGATGATTCGCTGCCAATACCACCAACTACACAGTAAAATCTTCTTTCAAAAATCAATCCTAGCTTGGACACCGTTTGCGCCGGCTCACCGCGATTCGACCACGACCTTTTCCACTTAAGGTTGTCGTAAGTCATCCACTCTTTATACCAGTCACCATCCGCTACAGAAATTGGGTCGATTTTGTTGCGATTAGCGGATGAAAATTCAGTCCATTAGTTTTTTTTGTGTTAACTCGTGTGGCCCCACACTTCGAGCTTCTTTTTGTATCCAGCCTTATTCAAATGGTTCCAAAGTGTTTTTTTCAGCTTCTTGGAAATCGAAGCATTGCGGTATAGACTCGGCGGTTTCTATGATTTTGTATCTTTGATGTGAAAGCTACCGGACCGTAATCGACGAAATCAAAACTGCGCTTGTCCATGTCCATTTAAAGCGTGTCAAATACCTCTATAACTAAAAGTTGAGGCAAAATATTCTACAATGTCCCAGAGGTAGTAAAAACTTTTGGTCATTTGTTAAAAATATAAAAAATTCGGCCTCATCATCAGTTCCGACGCTCATTCACAATGACATTCCAGCTGTCAGCTCTTTAGACAAAGCCAATCAGCTTGCTGCGCATTTCGCAGCAAATTCTACATTGCCAGATTGTGTTCAGTCTCCTCCTGTACTTGAGAACGTAGATCATTCTATGGGACAAATTCACTTTCGTACTCGCACAGTTGCAAGAGTTTTATTTGATCTTGACATTCACAAATCCGCTGGCCCAGATGGTATATCACCCATCATTCTGAAGAGGTGTTCTTCTACGCTAGCAAAACCACTGCGTAAGCTTTTCTATCTATCCTACTCATCAGGACTCTTTCCGAGTAGATGGAAAACAGCATTTATCCAGCCTGTACCAAAAAAAGGCGAATCTTCTCTCTCCAACTACCGACCAATTGCACTTACGTCCCTTCTTTCCAAGGTCATAGAAACGCTGATAAGTCGTCAGCTTATGAAATATCTCGAAACACGAAAACTTCTCAATGACCGGCAGTATGGTTTTCGCAGCAGCAGGTCTACTGGTGATTTGATGACATATCTCACCGAAAAGTGGAACCAATCAATCCACCATGGTGGCGAAAGCAAGATTGTTGCGGTTGATATTTCAAAGGCATTTGACAGAGTTTGGCATCAAGCCCTTTTGTCGAAAATGCGTGCATTTAGAACCGACGAAAAACTTATTCTATGGTTAGACATTATATTTCGAAACGTTCAATTCAAGTTGTTTTGGATGGTTTTAAGTTTGCAACTCACCAAATAAATGCTGGTGTCCCTCAAGGCTCAGTTTTATCTCCGACTCTCTTTCTCATTTTTATAAATGATTTCCTGCCTGCAACTTCTAACCCGATTCATTCCTTCGCTGATGACAGTCCCCTCAGCTTCTCATATTCGTTTTCAGGTCCTCGTCTCTCACCTTCGAACGTGGACTCAAAACGTCAAAATATGTTAAGCTCATTGAATTCCGACCTTGACAGCATCATCAAATTGGGTAAATCCAACAGAGTAGAATTCAATTCTTCCAAAACACAATGCTGTCTTCTGTCGTTAAAGCGAAACCAAAATCTAGAGCCATCATCCATGAATGGCACTTACATCGAAGAAACCGAAAAACTTTCCATGCTATGTATGTGTGTTAGTAACGACTTACGTTGGAACGACCACATATTTCAAATCGCTAAAAACGCAGCGAAATGTCTAGGTTTCCTTAATCGATTTATGAAATATTTCACCCCTTCTGATCTGGCCACAATATAACGGGTGATTTTTTAGCTGGTTTGGTTTTGGCAACACTGGTTTTGACAGCTGACGTGTGTTTAGTACCTTGTGTCACTGTCAAACAGCTTCAGTTTGGTTTGCAATTTAACCATGGATCGTCTTACAAATGAACAACGCTTGCAAATTATTGAATTTTACTATCAAAATTCGTGCTCGGTTCGAAATGTTCATCGCGCGCTGCTTCCATTTTATGATCGGCTTTCTCGACCTTCTGAGCAGTCTATTCGGAAGATTGTGACCAAATTTCGCACCAAATTTACTTTGTTGGACATTAAACCACCAACACGTTTACGTACTGTGCGTAGTGAAGAAAATATTGCGGCCGTATCAGCTAGTGTGACAGAAGACCGCGAAATGTCGATTCGGCGCCGTTCCCAGCAGTTAGGCCTTTGTTACAGCACTACGTGGAAAATTTTGCGGAAGCCGACCTACCACAACGCCGAATTTTTGGTGAATGGGCTCTTGGAAAGCTGGCCGAGGATCCGCTTTTTTATCGAAAAATTGTGTTCAGCGATGAGGCTCATTTTTGGTTGAATGGGTACGTAAATAAGCAAAATTGCCGCATTTGGAGTGAAGATCAGCCAGAAGCATTGCAACAGCTACCAATGCATCCCGAAAAAGCCACTGTTTGGTGCGGTTTATGGGCCGGCGGCATTATTGGGCCATATTTCTTCAAAGATGATGCGAATCGCAGCGTTACTGTCAATGGTGAACGCTACCGAGCGATGATAACAAACTTTTTTTTGCCCGAAATGGAAGTTCTTGACTTGCATGATATGTGGTTTCAACAAGACGGTGCCACATGCCACACAGCACGTGAAACAATGGCGCAATTGCGAGGCAAGTTTGGTGAACAGTTAATTTCACGTTTCGGGCCGGTCAATTGGCCGCCTAGATCGTGCGATTTGACACCATTAGATTATTTTTTGTGGGGGTATGTCAAGGCTAATGTCTATAGGGACAAGCCCGCTTCGATTGACGCACTGGAAGCCAACATCCATGCATTCATTCGTGAGATACCGGCCGATATGTGTGAAAGAGTATGCCAAAATTGGACTCAGCGGATGGGTTACCTGAGACGCAGCCGCGGTCAACATTTGCATGAAATTATCTTTAAACATTAAATTGCAAGGTTCAAACTATCGATTCAAATAAATATTTCATTCATTTTTTCGAATTTTTTGCGTTTTTTTTTTAAAAAAGTTCTAAACCTCTTAAAAAGTCACCCGTTATAAAGCGTTTATATGCCCTAAACTTGAGTCTGGTCGGGTGCACTAAAAACAACATTGCACCTTCTAGATTGGATTCAAACGCGTACGAAAAAACTTATAGGAGACATTAGAATAGCGAACTCTTTAGTTTCGCCAGAACAACGTCGAAATATCTCCTGCCTTACACTGTTTTATCGCTATCTCAACAACAAATGCTCAAATGAAATAGCCAGCTGCTCTCCATTCAACAATTCAGCCACAATACCCGTTACGCTATGAATGCAAATCAGTTTACCCTTAAGCCTATCTTCGGACGAACGCTGAAATATAGAGATTCGTACAGAAACCGAACAACACGAATGTGAAATGCTCTACCAAACTCTGTTTTTCCTTTCCATTATAACCTACAGGCATTTAAAACTAAAGTGCATCGGTACCTTCTTTCTTCTTATCCCGAATTTCCTTAACGCCCGCACTGTGTTAAAACATATAACGGGTATTCATAACCCCTTGAGTGCGCGCAAATTATAAAAAAAAAATTTAATCTGATATTTCTGTTATTAACTACTTGGCAACTCTGTCTACACACATTGTATTCCTCTATTCATCAAAAGAGAGCCACCACAGCTTTAGCCAACTCAGAGGGCATAGAGAATTAGAGAATACCACCACGACTCTCAAAAGAGCACAGGACGATATATGGATTTGGATATATCCTTAGTTTTGTTCTCCCAACAGCTGTGTATGTTGTTGTTTTTGCTTTTCGATTATTCGTCCTTTCACCCTTACTATTCGCAACTAACATATGTTTCACTCCTCTGTCCTCTCCCACAAACCCGGCTGGTTGGCACTGGTAGGAGAAAATCTCTGCATGGATGGATACCTTTAACAGCACCACCACCAACACCAGCAGAACCAAGCAGCCATCACCAGTTGTTGGCTTGGCTTTGATGTGCTCCTTTAGTTCTTTCGCTAACATCGTTTAGTTTAGTGTAACGAGAGCGAGCGTTGTGTTTGTTTTTGTTGTGTTGTGTTGCTGCTCTCATTTTGTTGGCTTCTTTTTCGCGTTGTTCAAACTAAGCATAACGGTAGTTATTAAGTTGTTGTTGTTGTGTCACTTTGTATCCACCCGGTGGTGGTTCTTCGCGCATTCAGCAACGAAGTTACTTAATTATTGTGCGAGTCCTTGATGCAGAAATTGTTTGGGGTGAGAGAGGACATATGTTGAGGTGATTGTGACAGTGTAGAATGATGATACCAACGGGATGAAGGAGGAAACATAGATACACCTCATATGTTGAGTGTATGTTTTTTTTGTGACACAAATAGCACCAGGATGTATGATATCAAGGAGATCGTATTCAACCTCGGAGCATATCTATCTTTCTATTCAATTAGGGGTTCTTTTCCGAAATTTCCCTTTGTCCTTTTTTATCTAATTAGTGCAATTGCATTACACACTCAAAGAATCGATTCAACTATGTATATTCCTTTGAAGTTGTTAGATTCTCAAATGGCTAATTTCGTCGTATATCCACACCTAGGAAAGAAAATGTTTTTTTTTTCAGTTTAAGGACATAAAATTCACAACCTCATCGAGTATCTGGGGACTTTAAGTGATGTGTTTTCATGGCCTCCTCCACACCGAAAAGACTCCCTCGAGAGAGATCCGCCACCAGCAGAGCTACCTAAAATCGCGAATATATCTCACATATGCATCCAAAATCAAGGAAAAAAAGGACACGAATGGGTCTTGTGTAATTGCTCGTTATGTGTGGTAGACCTTCTATACCTTTAGTGGTTGAATACCTTTAGTGGTAGCAGATCTCTTTCAGATCTCCGAGATCTTCTTAAATCAAACACGACTTCTCACTTGGCAAAGCGACGATTTTCTATTTTTTGCCTGAGATTATTGTTTTTGGATTCTTCTCCTTATCCTTTCTTCTAAAAGAGAGTATCAGGTTACTTGATATCTATCGAGTAGGTGGTTCATCATTATCATAAGCTGCGAAGTAAGAAAACCGTTTTTAGACAGAAAAAGTTCCCCTCTCCTGAGAATGTTGTTCCACTGAATAAAAGTTCTCATCTGAGACAGTAGAGGAACATGTCTGAGGGATCTGTAAGTGGAACGCGTCTATTCTCTGAAAGTAATACTTCCCTGCTCAATGTAAAGGTGCGCCATCTTTTATGTCGGTATGTGAGTATTGAATTTTTTTTAAATTCTGACTTGCCTAAGCAGTAAGATGCACGTCGACCTAAAAGATCTATTTTGCTTGCCGTCAGATGTTTTTTTTAGGTTAGTAGCGCTTCTACTTTCCTAATTTAGCTGAAAATACGTTCAGCAGAAGATTTTCTTATTTCTTCGGGACTTAATAATTCCCTGAGGAAAGATTCCCTTCTCATACCGTAAAGGGCCGGGTATTCACATATGATATGTTCGGCTGTTTCGTCTTTCTCTAGACATAGTCTGCACTCCGGTGATTCGACTAGATGCATTTTATTTAGGTGATATCGCAGACGTGATGACCAGTTAGGCAGGCAAATATTGAATAACTTTAAAAAAAAAGAAAGGATTTCCTTATATAAAGTATTTTTATTTAATTTGGTACTTTACAACTTATTACGACTAGTTTTGAATCCAAAATTAATCAAGTGGCCACCTATATTGACCAGGCCGAAATGTGCCCTTTTTGCTGCGTTTGCTTTTTTGAGCATCTCGGTCGGTATAGCGATGGTGATTTCCGCACGAATGTTTGGCTTGATCTCGTCAAGTTTCTGAGGCTTGCTTTTCAAATAACCACAAAAAAATAAATCCAGAGGAGTCAAATCTGGAGATCTGGGTGTCCAGTAAATGTCGCTATTTTTTTGACGCTACACATGCAGGGAATTATCGTTGTAGAAACTGAATTGTTTGATTTGCAGCGTAGCATGGTTCACCCTGGATATAGATAGTGAGCCAACATCTACCGATATCGATTGCCATCGTCAGTTTTACATTCTTTGATGAAAAATAACCCAATGATGGCCGAAACAGTCACTTTTTGGTTATCTAATGGTGTTTCATGGATCTCGTGTCGATTTTTCGTTCCCAAAATGCAGCCATTTTGCTTTGTTAACGGCTTTAAAAAGTGTGAAATAAGCCTCGACAGTTATCAAAATTTGCTCGTTATCACTTTTTGGTTATCTAATGGTGTTTCATGAATCTCGTGTCCATTTTCCGTTCCCAAAATGCAGCCATTTTGCTCTGTTAACGGCTTTAAAAAGTGTGAAATAAGCCTCGATAGTGATCAAAATTTGCTTCAAAAAATCAAGTTCAGTGTCAACCAACAACTGTTTGACCGTAATACAAGCGACGTGGACGGTCTGTTAGTAATATCCTTTGAGTCCATTAAACTTGTTACCCAAGAAATGCAAAATCATCCTTCAAAATGCGCCACAAAGTGGTTCCACTGATGCCAAAATGCTGATGCGACACATGTTGCTTCTCGGCAACGTTCTCTCTTACCGGTTCCATCATGTCGACAATCTTCCATGAGACAGTGGCAATCTTCCAGACAACTCAACAAAATTCGACACCAAACTACGAATAGTGTTGCCAGGTGGTCCTTATTGGTCACGATATTCAAAATGTGCCACAAAGTGGTTCCACTGATGCCAAAATGCTGAAAGCGGTGACGATGCGACACATGTTACTTCTCGGCAACGTTCTCTCTTACCGGTTCCATCATGTCGAAAATCTTCCACGAGACAGTGACAATCTTCCAGACAACTCAACAAAATTCGACACCAAACTACGAATAGTGCTGCCAGGTGGTGCTTATTGGTCACGATATTTTTGACTTTGACGATAGGTACGTTGAGTTAACACAACTGAAAGACAATTTTTTCAATTTTCAATGTAAATCGTCACTATTACGGAGCGTTGTTACGGTGTGAAGTTGTACTGAATTGACGTATGAAAACATGTCTGCTCAAGTGAATCGGTTGATAAATGTCAAAGTTATTCAATGCAGACATACCGACACAAAAGATGGCGAACCCTGTACATAGTTAACGAACATTTTGAAAATTATCTTCTTTTGAACCTCTTTCGATAAAAACCGTTTTTGAATTTTCTATTCTTTTCAATGACCAAAACACAACTTTTCAACACACCCGTAGAACTTATCGCGTAAAAAGAAATCGATCAGGTGACGACATTTTGATGATGTTTCTGCTTCTTTTGACGTCAATCATTCACTCGTAATTGTATAGACGTCATCGTTTACGCGATCTAACATGAGCTTTATATATCGTCACCTGAATGCAATAAGTGGTTTACTTCACTTTCCATACTTTTGAGAACTCGGCTAAAAACGTTTTGTTTAATTTTTTAACGACATTTTCGCAATCTATTTCCCAGATAGTTACAAAATAGATGGCAGCAGATCAGATTTATATCGAATCAAGGTAGCAAAAAACGTAGATACCAATCTCAAAAATAAAAAAAAATCGAGTTATATACTCCTGGCTTTTAGGTGACGATACTCAAACAGAACTGTCAAATACTGATGTTTCATAACCGATAAGCTGAGGTGTAGATATTCAAACAGAACTGTCAAATACTGATATTCATAGCCTATAAACTCAGGTGTAGATATTCAAACAGAACTGTCAAATACTGATTTTCATAACCTATAAACTAACTGGTTTTGTGAAGCGGCGGACGTCAACTACGTATCTGTTTATGAATCCCGAAATTCTAAGCAAGAATTTAGTATTTTTCTCATAAACGGACACCTCCCATAAGCGGTCAATTTTCGTTGTCCTCACAGAAGCATTTATTCAAAAAAAACCCACAGATATCAATGCAGCCTTCATTTCCTTCATTTTAGACCTCCACCTTCCCAATTCCACCTTAAAATAAAATCTCGAAATTAAATCTTCTCCACCCTGCCAATACTTATCCCTATTTGAAGGACCAAGTGAAAAACCATTGAAACCAAGCAATCAGCTAATATTTTCGGCTGCGTATACGTAACCACTTTTGACATTGGTTATGTATGAGTGTTTATCCGTTCACATATATATTAGCTGTCTCTCTATGCGATATGAAATTGAATTGAGGCTTCGTGTTTCCTGTATCTGGGCTTCATATTCATATTCAAAGGAATAAGACATTAGACATCCTTACTCGCGTGGTAAAATGAATTTGCTGCGGGGGATATATCCATCTGGGAGTAATGCATTTCGATGTTTTTATGGTCTTCTTCTGCTTCTTCTTCTACATTCAAAATATGGTTTTAGTATCCTCCCCCTTTGGTCCTACTTGGAGCTTTTCTTTTGCCATAGATGAAAGGTCATACAATGATGGTTGTGCTTGTCGCATTAATACAACAATATCACGTACAATGAATAAAAAGGACAAACGAGGTTAAGTACATTTTAACAGAACATAAAGTTATTATATTTACATTTGAGGGCAACGACAAATCGTTCAAATGTATAAAGACGCATCGTTTGGGGGTTGATTTGGACCCGCTTTAAAGTGAATTTTATTTGAATGGGTGGAATGGAACGTGTTTATTGTCCTTTTGTATTCATCATCGTTGACTTTATTTTCGATATTGGCATCCTTGTTACCTGGAAAAAGTTAATTTGCTAATCTAACAAGCGCCGGGGAGTAGGCAATCATCATTTTTATTTATCCTTATGCTACTCTCTGATGGTATCTCTTTTAAGAAGTAACTTATACGTAATCCAGGATGTAAATGCAACTTTATCTGCATTTTTCGATTTACAGTTATCTATATCTATTGAAGGATAATTTCTATTGCATATTTTTGGGTATTTGTATGGAATTAGCTCCTTTTGCCATGAAGTTCCAAAAGATTTCTTCCTTTGCCGGCGCAAGAGAAATATTATGCCAAAGTATTGGACAGTTTTGCACAGCTTGACATAAGCTTACACTTTATTTCCAAACATGATACATGACATAAAGGACGTGGCAACATAGCTTCCTTTTTCAAAACGTAAGAAAATCGATTTTATGAATGTTTTCTGAAGTTTTGTAGGTAGGTGACGCCCCCATTGTCAAAAACTAAGTAAAGGGTCCGCCAAATAACTTTTTTTTGAAAATGCTATAAAAAAAAACCACTGAATATTTTCTCAAATTTCTTTTTTTATTTGAAAGTACAATCCTTCCGGTTAATAATGGAAAATAATTTCATTCAAATGGCTGCCTCGGCTGGCCATGCAGTACCCTACACGATCGGTCGAATTTTTTAGCACATTATCGATTGTGTGCAGCTGTATTTTACCAATGGCTTCACGAATATTGTTTTTTAAAGCGTCAATTGTCTCTGGCTTGTCGGCGTAAGACTTATCTTTTACGGCACCCCACAAATAATAGTCCAACGGTGTCAAATCGCAGCTCCGAGGTGGCCAAACGACATCAGCTCTGCGGCTGATAATGCGATCTTCAAAAACAGGGCGCAAAACATCGAGTGTAGCTTCAGCTGTGTGGCACGTAGTGCCGTCCTGTTGAAACCACATGTTGCCAATATCCTCCTCTTCAATTTTTGTGAACAAAAATTCGTTCAACATGGCCCGATAACGATCGCCATTGACTGTAACGGCCACTCCTTGCTCATTTTCGAAGAAAAATGGCCCAATTATGCCTCTGGACCAAAATCCGCACCAAACAGTGACTCGTTTTGGGTGTATCGGCTTTTCAGTGTATGCGTGCGGGTTTTCTGTGCCCCAAATGTGACAATTTTGCTTGTTTACATACCCGCCAAGATCAAAATGAGCTTCATCTGAAAAGATGATTTTTTTTGGCAAAATCGGCATCTTCTCTAAGCCGATCGCAGGCCCACATAGCGAAGCGAAAACGCATTGGATGGTCAGTTGGCTTCAACTCCTGAACCAATTGGACTTTGTGTGGCGTCATACCAAGGTCTTTATGCAAAATTCGTCTCAATGATGTCTCCGAAATGTTCAATTGTTGAGAACGACGGTCAATTGATGTTGATGGCGCTTCACGCACACTTTCTGCCACAGCAGCAATATTCTCGGGTGTACGCACTGTTTTTGGCTTTTCACGCTTTGGTTTATCGATGAGGATACCAGTTTCTTTCACTTTTTTCACAAGATAACGAACATACGGAGCTGACGGAGCTTCTCTTCTTCCAAAATCCGTACGCAATTTTCGCACACATTCTGCGACATTACCATGATTTTCAAAGTAATGTCGCAATATTTCCCAGCGTTGTTCAAGCGTATATACAACCATATTCGTTCAGCGGAAGGATAAAACTAATTATCTGTCAAATCAGGCATGAGCTAATGGTTACCATTCACGAAATAAGCACTAGTTGAAAAAAAACGTTAGATGGCGGACCCGTTACATAACCAGATTTATATTCCTTCAGGTCTCTCAAAACAGCCATCGAAACGTGATGCCCTCATTGTCTATACAGAGGATAAGAAAATTTATGTTGTATGTCTTGACCATTACTAGCATAGTTTTATGTATGTTTGGCGGATTTCTCCTTGGATTTTGGCCTTTAGGTCTTTTATATTCCTTGGACGGTTAACATAGCCGCGGATATTCGAAAACCCCAAAAAATTCTGTTCGGTTATTGGGTTTTATTGTCTCTGGACGGTTGACAAACCGGTGGGATTTAAAAAAAACACAAAAAAAATGACCAATAGTCCAAATCGGAGAAGCTGGGTAGCTACTACGAATCGGCCCAATTGAGAAGAGCCTCCCCATCAATTCCAAATGTAAATAAGCCTTCGGGTCAAAATTCGTAACCAAAAATTGCAAGGTTCCAAATCGGGGGAGCTATTTGGCCTCTCTAAATCGCCATCGATGTCCTTAAAATGTGAGTCGTTCGTCAATATTGTTCGAACCAAATGTCCCCTAAATTGAATTCATAAAATTGTTAAAGAAAACATTCCTCCAACTTCATTATACAACTACTACAGATATGGCTTTGTGAATCTGCCATGAGCGTCGATGGCGTGGTACGCATCCGAACGAGCCAAAATTAAAAAAACTCGAAGACGATATCTGTCCCAAAATGAAGTATAACGCTCTGAATTCACTGTCACTGTGAATTCGTTTTCATCAAAAAATAAAGGAACATACAATCCCAGCTGAGGAACACACATTCACTTAAGGTGAATCCAAAGGCCTTTGATGCAATTTCCGGGGATTGGTTTCACCCCAGTAGAGCGGCTACTCAAGTAAAAATCGGCGTTGTCATTGGAAAAAGCAATTGCGTGCTCTGGAAAGTTGTCAATAAGCTCCTGACTTGAGTTTCTCCAGCCATTGAGCCATTGAAGTCGCATTCAGAGGGCTCCTGCAAAATCGCCAACTTGTACGAAGTCCATCACGAAGAATTCCCTTCACTTAATGATCGGAAAGTACAAGGCAGATGCATGTTTACGTATAGAACGCCGTGAAAATTGCAATATTAGCTCTCATGGTCTCAATGTGCTCAGGTGATCTGATAGGTAGTTTCCAGACTTTTGTCTTGAAGAAGTCTTCTTCGAAAAGAAGAGGTCTGCTTCAACTTTGGAGTGAAAATACGTGCTCTGGAACGTGGTTCCTCAGAGATTTCAAGTCGCGTTCGGATAATTCGTGCACAATTGCCAACTTCTACTGATGGTAACCAAGACCATCGCTAAGAATTCGCTTTACTGAGAAATCAGAAAATCTAGAATGCCGTGGAGTTTGCTAGATTGAAGCTCCTACTCTCTCAATGTGCTCAGGTGATATGATAGGCAGTTTTTCGTCTTAAAGAAGTCTGCTTCGAAAAGAAGAGTTTTGCTTCAACTTTGGAGTGAGAATACTCACAAAACATAGTCACACTCGCGGTTCTTCTGGTATAGGAACCCGTGTAATACCTAATGTAAATGTCCCGTCCAGGACAGGACCAACGGGGCTGTATTGAGAAATTTCGAAAGGCGCGCTGTGCTGTGATCACAGAACATTTATTCGAAGAGTAGACCTCGATGGTAAACGGTTGCTGCTAACTGTTCCAATGCATGATGGCGTCTGAAATGTGGCAGGAAACAAAATTTTACAACCACGACTGTTGAATGTGACCACATCACCGCTTTTCGTGCCCTCGTCGGGCACAAGAACTCGATCTTTCGCAGAAATGGCGAATTTTGCATCGGGACTTGGGGGTGCATCCGTACAAGATCTAACTGTGAAGGTTCTCATTTTGGGTTTTAATCTTGGAGGACTGTCCGACTTTTTGCAGAGAAAAAAAAATTATGGTGCTACTTTCCGGATTTGACCGAGGACCCCTATCTTAGTAGTTCAATGAACTTAGCATCGAGACAACGCACACAATGGAAGTCAGATATTAAATTTTGTCTGGTCAGGAACAGAACCAAATAGACTCTTGCGTTATGCCAGAACCTTGCATCTTAATTCAAGGAGGCACTCACTTGTTCTTTATATTCTTCCCAATGAAACGAAATCTCAACGATGGCGACTTCTGTAGAGTGGTGATGAAGAGACGCACAAGGATATTCTCACAATCCTTGTCGCTGTCCAACTCCATGTGGCAATCCGATAACTAAAGAACACAAACGTTTTCACCTGACTCATTCTTACCGACTCTAACTCTCAGCCTCCACGTAGCAACTTTAACCGTAGATTGGGTTGTACCCCCATTGTAAAGTCATTCTAAAGTTTTCATAAGACACCACTTCCGTCTCCCAGAAGCCAACAGAAAGGTTTTAAAGAGAGTGAACAACCAACATGAGTAGTTCTGCCATATTCCGAACCCAAATCACGTAAACATTTGAAGTGTTAACAGAAATGGGACCAGATGAGCCAAAAGGCCATGAGCAGAGTTCAATCCCTTAGCGAATACTGGCGGACCCGTTTCCCAGGCTTTGCACTAACCACTCACTCCCGAGAAAAATTATTTTGGTTCCTGCAACGCAGACATTACTGCTATCCATGAAATATAATGGGGAGTGTGCTGGGCAAAAGGAGAATACAACATCGGACCAGGCAGATAGAACCATTCAATATTGGGCACCATAGCGAAAACTACCAACCATTTGACCGTAAGGATACCAACATCTTAACTTAACCTTAACATGGCTGCCAATTGCGGACACACCCGCAGAATCATTGTGACAAAAGCACTGCCTCTATAGAGCCTTCGAAGATGAAGTTCTTATTTTAGAGGATGAGAGTTGATGGTCTCCATGAGTGGAAAGATGTTCTTCAGGATAAGGTACATGCCTTCACAATGTTGTCCTAGTTTTACTAGGCCAATTGTTCTTTCATAGATCTATGTTCCATGGCACTCCTTTTTTTGTAAAACCCAGTTGGAACACTCAACATTTTGTACTTCGAGTTGATTACCACTTCACTTTGTAAAATGTTTCACCTGCTGCTTTGCATTTCCATCACATTGCCGGATCAAAGTAACCCAACCGCAAAAAATCCGAAAAGAATTCTTCGAAAGAAAAAAATCATTTCTACAGAAACACTTCTCAAGTAAAGAGGTCCTTGTCCTTGTTTTTATTTTTAACTCTTTCCTCAGTTAAATTCTATTAACATTCACTTTTCTCTTTGTTCCTTTACAGATAACTGAATCATCCTGATTCGAGTGAACATTTTTTCCAAAACCAAACAAACCCCAATTTACCCTTAACGACCATGGACGTGCCATCCATGGTCCAGCGTTCCGGCGATACTCTGATCGTACGCAGTGTGGTTAGCGGTAATCAAATCTATCTCGACCAAGAAACCGGCAACGTGGTCAACAATCCCACATCGGCCGCCTTTCAGCAACAAAACCAACAATCACATCACATGCAGGATAATGATATACAAAACTCCGCGGAACACTTAAAGGACGAAGGTCTGCCACAGTGTAAAATCAAGCGGAACTACTCCTGCGGCTACTGCACCTATTTTACACAGAACCCACGCTATCACCTCACACATCTGCGCGATGTCCATGGCGAAAAGATTGTCATCAACAAGTGCAAGCTATGCTTGTACGCATCGCGACACTACCAGAAGCTCGTGCGCCACATGAAAATGGTGCATGGCTCGACGGAAGGAATCGCCGGCAATCATGGTCAGTCGCGAAAGAGGAATATCAATCGTGATGCTGCACGCAAGCGAAAGAACGACATCCTTGAGAATGGTTTAATGCTACCATCCAACTTGCAGCAGCAGCTGCAACAACAGCTAGAACAGCAACAGAAGCAGGTTCAACAACAAATCCAACATCAGCTGGAACAGCAAGAATACCAACAGCAGCAGCAACAAGCGCTTTTGCAATTCTCGATGCCAAAGGTGGAATCGCCATCGATATCGGCGGATGATGCGCCACAGAACCGCCTTCTCAAGTGCAGCCTTTGTGACTTTACAACGTTGTATCGCGCACAGTTAGTGGACCACGAGCAGGAGGAGCACTGCAGGACAAAGTTCTTCCGCTGCGACAAGTGCACGTATGTGACGCACATAAAGGCGCGTTTTAGCAAGCACGTGAAATACCACTCCATGCCGATGATAAAGTGTGTAACGTGCGACTTTCGGACGCCCTACAAGTGGAACCTCGATCGCCACATGAAGAATCATGGCGGCGCAGGACCGTTTAAGTGTGCGGCGTGTGATTTCACTGCCGATATCAAGCAAAGCCTTACCGTTCATGAGATGAACCATCATGTACCGCCAGTGGGTCATGCAGCTGGCATGAGCCTAGCCCGGCGAAGAAATAAAGTCGGGGGGACAGACATCTCGGACGACTATCTAAGTGATCCAGGCGATCCTGACGACCAGTTCAACAATAACAACAACAACAACATCGATGATTTCGATGAGAGCTACGCAAAGAAGTGCAAATACGAGATACCCGACGATGATGATGATGACGAAGAGCAGCCAACCGACTTGTCCCAAAAGGGAGGCGGTTCAGATGCAGGCAGCCTGCACCTTCAAAAGAAGTCAGTCCGACCAGTGCCAAATCTTATTCCCATCCAAGCAGCCGCCACTAACAACAACAACAACGCACTTAATCTCTCCAAGGACTTGGCGCCATCGAGGAACTCCCTCAAAGACATGGCCGCTTTGTTCTTCGCCGAGAGTCAAATCCCAGAGATCATAATGCAGATGGACAAAGCCGATGCAGTGGCACAGTTGTCGCCATCGTCAAACCATTCTACAACAAGCAAGCGAAAAGCACCCAACTCCTCGTTTTTCGAGGAGCTGAAGAAATCCTTCGCCGATGAGTCCGCCCGTAATGAGAATCTCGCCTGCAACTGCGGCCACGTCTCAAAATGTCTGTCCGAGTCGATTATCCATCGGAAATCGTGTAGCTACTCAGAAGAGGATAAACATTCCAGCATATCACCAATTAACCTCACGGTCAACTGTAGCGGGTCAACGCGTTGCCAATACTGTCGCCATCGATGCAAGTCGAGTGCGGATCTACTGAATCATCTGAAGAGTTGTTCGGACGCTGGGCGTTGCCAGAATGACTCCTTTGACTCGATGTCAATGTCGGGTGGTAGTAGCGGACGACAGGAACACGACGATGATGGTGCTGGGTCGGAGGATATGAGCAAGCACCCCATGGAGAATCGGGTGTTTGTGTGGAACAAGATGCCAGGCATGGGTGGCAATGGCAGCGGTGGTGGTGGCAATGCAGATGGTGCTAATGGCAGCAGCAGCAAGAGCGACCTGAATGGTAATCTAAACGTGAAGAATGTGATGCTGATGGGTGGTGGTGGTGGCAGTGGTAATGGTAGTGGCTCGGGTGGTAGCAGCAATGGTGGCAAGAACGAGGACAACAGCTATTATGGTGTGGAAACGGCGCCCGGGTATGGTGAGGTGAGTGGACTTTCTGAAAACCTTTTTTTTTTTTGTAGGGTGGTTGATATATGTCACATAGAAGGGTGGTCGCCTTATGGCAGGCTAACACCCATAACAACCCCTACTCCCGCAAATGATGTCCAATGAAATTTGAGACTTTCAATATTTCTAGGTAACCAAAAAGATGACTCCCGAGGAAGAAGCTGCGAATTCATCGCTGAAAAAGGTCTACAAGTGTCCGCATTGCTCATTCTGGGCATCGACGGCATCTCGATTCCATGTGCACATAGTTGGTCACCTCAACAAGAAGCCTTTCGAGTGTTCTCTGTGTGCCTACCGTTCGAATTGGCGTTGGGACATCACAAAGCACATTCGGCTAAAGACGATTCGCGATCCCAGCCATAAGAACGCCCGGGTGCTAATGAACGACGAGACAGGACGCCGCAACTACACAAAGTACAACAAGTACATCACCCTGATGAAGGTCACCGATGAAGATGGTGATCCGAAGCTGATGAAATCGGGTGAAATGACACCGCATCAAGTGGCATCACTTGCCTTCCTAAACGATTTCAATAAAGCCACCTCCGAATCGGGTTTGCCCAATGGTATCAAGAGCAATCATTCGCAAGATGGTGATTCATTGCGGGACCACCAAAAGAACGATACCGCTGATTCGGCTGCTGTGGACGCCAACAATCTACTTCGTCTGCCTTTCTTAGCTTCTGCAATGATGAATGCAGCCATTGCCCAGCAGGAGCAGGCAAATGTAGCTGCGGGAATTAAACGCAGTCCGCCGCCACTAATCAAGCCCAGTGATGACCTCATTACCGATATCAAACAGGAGGGGCTTGAGAAGAAGACATTCTACAAGTGTCGCAAGTGTCAGTTTAGGTAAGCCCCAGGCCGTATCTGATTAACACACGAATGTGAAATAATGTTCTTCTTCTTTTTCTTTAGGCACGGGAATCGTGATGCAGTACTGGCTCATGTCAAAGTCCACTATCAGGAACAACTAATGTGCTTCCCATCGCCATCCAAGTCCAATCACAGTTCACCGCTAAAGGTTGCTGTCAGCCCAACGAACCATTACATGAACAAGGTTTTGGCCGCCGCCATGTGCCTTTCGCAGAAACAACTCTCACCTAGTAGTAACAATCAACATTCCATGCTATCGCCAGTGGCAAGTGCTCTTCAACAGGCTATCTCACCAAAAGCGTTGGCGGCTATTCAAGCTGCCGGCACCACCATTGAGCACGGTGAGATGATGACTGATGAGGCAAGTTCTTCTCTAAATGTTGGTGCTGGTACGACTGCAACGGTGTGTGGTGCGACGACGCCACCACCTGCAACGGTGATAGCTACTAGTGTTGCACCAACTCCATTTAATACTCCTCCCACAGCAAATACTAGTGCTCCTAATACTACTACTACTACTACTACTCCGGGTGGTACTTCATCATTCATTGGTGTGGCTGGTAATTCTACTACGGTGGTAACGGGTGTAACAACAAGTTCTAACTTTAGTAACGATAGCAACGAAAGGCGAGAACCATCACCCTTTCGTTGTGGTCATTGCCATCAAGTATCAAATTGGAAGCATGTCATTCAGGTATTTTGGTATAAGAAATGCACTCACACATACACACACAAATGGACATTATAACAGTTTTTTTTTTTTTTTTTTACTAACATTTTTGGTCTGTGCAGCGTTCAAAGTGTGTGGTTGGTCCATAGCCATCCTGACACTGACCAACCACATAATTGCTTTTGCTACACGACCAAATTGTTTTTTTTTCCTGAAGTCAGTGTATCTGAAGGTTCATTCAATATTGGTTCCAGAATATTTAAATTAGGAATTCTGTGGCAGGTCTAAGGGGTATTCTCTCATTCGAATCACGAACATCAAGCGTGATTATTCGGAATGTAAGACAGAACATTTCAACCACTATCACCGACATAACCGCTGAAGTTAGTGTCAGTGGGTCAGAGCTTATGTTTCAATAGTTCTGTTTTCGTACAATCCTTCTTATTTTTATTGAATTTTACTTATTACCATTCGGGTAATCAAAAGTTTGTAAAAGTGAGACAAAAACTACCCCTACATAAAAATCATTGAAAAAGAATATAGTACTGCAGAATTTTCTGTTTGTCAGAATTGATAAACTGTCATTTTTTATCAGAAAGTAGATCTGTTCCCGTACAATATAATTTTTCTGATTCTTACTGAATTTTACAGATTTTTACTTATTGCCGTTCCCGTACTCGAATATTACGAAGAGACATCTTATGACGAAAAAACTACCCCTCCACAAGAATCTGAAAAATAATTAACTGCAGAGAATTATGTTGGTAAAAAACTTTGTCAATTTCGGAGAGAATTTACTCCCGCTCCAATGAATTTGAGAATTTACTCATTTCTACTGCAAAAGTACAGCAACAGAGCTTAGTAAATCTTGTTTTGACACGTGTCTTATTCCTTAAAATGTGATTTGTTTTCACGAAACAAGTAATAAGGTCTGTTCCCGTACAAAATAATATTTACTGATTCTTACTTATTCTTACTGATTCTTACTGATTTTTACTTATTGCCGTTCCCGTACACAAAAATAAGTAAAAGAGACAGCTCACGAGAGAGCAAAAACTACCCCTCCATAAAAATCTGTAAAAAAAATTTACTGCAGAAATTTTTGTTGGTAAAAATCAGTAAACTGACAGTTGGTATCTGACAACTCGCTTGTTTTGACAGGTGATTTATGTCATTTGTTCTTTAAAAGGCATACAAAATATATAATTTTACTGTTTTTTACTTAAACGCGTTCCCGTACTTTTTGGTAATTTTGTCTCTTTCTGAGAAAATGTACCCCCACTCCAAGACATTTGAGAATTTACTAATTTTTACTGAAAAAGTGCGGGAACAGACCTATAGAGTACTTCGCGACAACGCCAGTCTGTCAACCATGTCATTTGATGAGGCAAGGGGTAGTTTTTTTTTTATGAGCTACGCGACAACCATATCATTTGTATGAAGAACGGATATGGTTTTCGCGTAGTTTTTCAGCCTTTTTCTAAAAAAATAGACACCCACTTCATAATTTTTTCTTTACTAAGTTTTTTTTTTTCAAAAGTACGGGAACAAAGATATTAGCCGCGTTCCGAAACTCCGATTGCATCTAATAAATCTGTAGGAAGTAAGAAGTAAGCTTAGCTGATAAGGATCACAACGTCAAGAGGTACCCCCCAGGGAGGCGTACTATCCCACTCTTCTGGCTATTACTATTCAACGAAGCACTTAAGAAGCTCGATATCACTGCAATAAAAACAGTGGCATACGCTGATGACGTAGTCCTAATGGCGTGTGGAAAATTCCCACCGACACTGAGTGAAATTATGCAAAGATGTCTCAATATACTCAGCAACTGGGCAAAGTCTTACGGGCTGGGTGTAAACCCAAACAAAACAGAATTGGTTCTCTTTACTAACAGGAGATCGATCCCAGCATTTCCGGCACCGTCTTTGGAAGATTCGACTCTCTCATTGTCAGCAAGCGCGATATATCTGGGGGTGGAACTTGACAGTAAACTGAACTGGAATCTAAACGTTGAAGAAAGAGTAAAGAAAGCAAATATTGCCCTCTATAGCTGCAACAGAATCTGCGGCAAAAAATGGCGCCCATCCCCGAAGGTCACAAAATGACTATACACGGCTATTGTCAGGCCAATCCTAACATACGGTTGCTTGGTCTGGTAGAATGCTATGAAAAAAGCAAAACATATGACCAAGCTAACGAAAGTTCAAAGGACAGCATGCATACTCACGACAAGAGCCATGCGCACTAGCCCCACAGTAGGGTTAGAAACAATCCTAAACATAACACCAATTGACTTACAAATCAATGACACAGCAGCAAAAAGCGCAGCTAGACTCAAAGCAACGGGCAATCTACTCACGAAGCCTTTTGGCCTTAGCTCAAAATCTATTAAACTCAATGGCATATGCGGATATAGCATCTGACTAAATTATTCCATACCACGACTTTGATACTAATTACTCTGTCAGAATACCAAGCAGAGACGAATGGTTTTCAAACAATGTGTTATCTAACATTGAAATAGCAATCTATAACGACGGCTCCAAAATGGAATTCGGAGTGGGGTCTGGTGTCTACTCTGAAAAGATCGGGCTAGCTACATCCCTGTGATTAGCAAACTCTTGTAGTGTATTCCAAGCGGAGATCCTGGCCATACTCGAAGCTGCCGAATCGGCTAGGGTATTGGACATATCATATCTCCATCTACGTGGATAGTCAAGCGGCCATTAAAGCTCTGGCATCCAATATAGTAAAATCACGGGTAGTTGGACGCTGCCGCGAAGAGCTGAAGACTCTTTGTAACCAGAACAAAGTCCAAATTATCTGGGTGCCAGGACATAATGACATTATAGGAAATGAGAAAGCAGACGAGCTAGCCAGACTAGGACCGTCCAGTTGCATATCCCTAGCTGATTAAAGGGGTCAATCCCCCGCTAGCATCTAAAAAACATGTAATAACCATGAACAGAATCTTACCTCCATAATCAGCTAAACGTCAAACTATGCCATCACTAGTTTGAGAATTTCGTTTTCCATTATTCTTAACTTTTTTTTTTTTTTAGTTAACTTTTTTTCAGAATAATTATTCTTCATCAGAAAAGTAAACAAAAACATAAATAATCCTATGATATCGTTTATTTTATTGAAAAGGAAAACCCTTAACAGTTGTTGCGTTCCGTTGGCAAACAATCTCGGATCAATTTTGCAGATTTGAATTTTTTGACAGATCTACCCCTTCTTGCACTAGCACCAATACAATTTATAGACGTCAGTTTGACAAGAGTTTTACCAAGTTCACTTTGCGGTGCACTGCTCTCATTGGTCAATCGACGTGACATTTGAGGGGAAATAACTGGCGAAAAAAGTTGAAAGGTCTGTTCCCGTACTTTTGGAGTAAAAATTAGTAAATTCTCAAATTTCTTGGAGTGGGGGTAAACAGATGTGTGTTTCATACGTTCCACAGATCAGCTTATAGCTATTGATTTTGTATATTATTTCTTGATTACAAAATGTTCTTGTTCGGTGTGAAAGCGTGAAGCTATTTTCGAAAACTCAGAAACCGAGCTTTCAACAATACTAAATAAAACGTTAGTGACAAGAAATAGCAAGTATAAAAAACCGGGAAACGTGCCCTACATGCGTTTTTTTTTATTTTTTTTTGTCAAGTGAATATTTAATATGTTTCGTTGTTAGTTTCGGAATTATTTAAAATTGGAAATCACATCAACTATCAAATGACACGATAATATAAAAAAAAGAATAGCTATACCCAAGATCAAAATCTGAAAATGTCAAACAAAAACCTAACGACAACGAAAGCTATGCGACAACAAAAGTTACCGGTCAGAAAAAACAAGTATCGTAAAATCTAAAACGATTGTCGTTTTAGGTAGTCGCATATAAACGATAACGAGGTAGTTTTAACGATAATCATTTTATGAAATGTACCCCCAGTTTTCGGTTTGGTATGAAAACCGTATAGATAATTACATTTTCCATTCGTTAACCATAATTTATCGGAAGCATATTAAAACTGCCAAAAAATATATTCTGAGAACTCTGAAAAGGGAATTTTGCTTCTAGATATAAATTTAGGTCTATTGCCGTACTTTTGCAGTAAAATTTGGTAAATTAAATCAAATTCCTTGGAGTGTGAGTTAATTCTGTCTGAAAGAGAAATAGAAAAAAATATCAAAAGTACTGGAACGCGCTTAAAACTAAAATCGTTCGTTTCATGTTGCCTTTTATGAACAAATGACATAAAGCACATGTCAAAACAAACGTCTTAATAGGTCTGTTCCCGTACTTTTTCAGTAAAAATAAGTAAATTCTCAAATTTCTTGGAGTGGGGGTAAATTATCTCAGAAAGAGACAAAATTACCAAAAAGTAGGGGAACGCGTTTAAGTAAAAAACAGTAAAATTATATATTTTGTGTGCCTTTTAAAGAACAAATGACATAAATCACCTGTCAAAACAAGCGAGTTGTCACTTTAAGATACCAACTGACAGTTTACTGATTTTTATCAACAGAAATTTCTGCAGTAAATATTTTTACAGATTTTTATGGAGGAGTAGTTTTTTGCTCTCTCGTGAGCTGTCTCTTTTACTTATTTTTGCGTACGGGAACGGCAATAAATAAAAATCAGTAAGAATCAGTTAATATTATTTCGTACGGGAACAGACCTAATATCATCTGACAGTTACTGGATTCTTAGCAATAGAAATCTCTACAGTAAAATATTTTACAGATTTTAATGGAGGGGTAGCTTTTTTGGCTCCCTTTTTACCAATTTTTGCGTACTGGAACGGCAATACGTAAAAATCAATAAAATTCAGTCAGAATCTGAAAAAATAATTTTGTACGGAACGGACCTTTGATGGTGTTTTCAATTGACAAAACTCCACAATTGATTTATTCTGTATTGGTGAACTGTCAAACATCGGTGAGATCAGACAACAATAATCTGCTATGCATAAATTTCACAGTATGTACATAAAGGTTTTTGCAAAGTTTCTCATCAAGTTTACGCATTTTTTTTACTCAATGGCGATTCGCTTAATTGAAAAATAAAGCGTTTTGAAACACAAACTTTTTTAGAGATGTAGGGCATAAAAAAGCACATGCGATGCTCAAATAAAGTAAGCCTTTGATATTCATAGAGATCTGATGCAATATTTTGATGCATTGTAGACGAAATGTGACCAAAATTGTGGGACCGGCCTAACGAATTTATTTCTTGTTCGATTTTTTTCACCGTTAAAACTTACTACCGGGATATAATTCCTGGTGGAAGCATTTCCAATGGCAAATCACGTTATGTCGATGCCTTACATACAGGTAAAATGTGTTAATAAATATGTATATGGTTTCAAATCTTTGGAGAATCTTCAGATACACTGACAAATAACAAAAAAAGAGGGATATACCATCCCTGACTTATTTTTTTCATTCCCAAACTAAATATAAAGTCCTTTTATTTTATTTCAATTACAAAAAAAAATATTTATAAAATTATTTACCTGGCTGAGTTAGATTTATCGTTAGACGCGTGTTTCTCGTCCCACCCAGCTTAAGATGTCCTTGTTTTGTATCTTTCTCTGCCGAAAAGTTTACAAATTCTCACGTTGTCCCTCGAATAAAAATGTCGTTTATAATTTTTTCGTTTTGAATTGTAAAGCCTGTTCCCTTCAATTAGATACTTTGTCCGTGTGAGTAAAGATTAAACATTAATTCTCATGTGCCATCCATGCCATTTTATATATATTTTTACATTCATTTATGTTCATTTATTACGGTTAGTTGGTTTGGTGGTCTATATTTTGACAGCCAAGTTCGAATTCGAAGAATTTTGAAATTCGATATATTTTTGCTCTTCTGATTGGTTGATGGGTTATTCGACTAAGAGGTGGCAAAAATAATTCAATTTGAAATATTTAACGTTTTCGAACATGGCTGGTTTTTATTGGTTCATGGTTCCTCATTATTGCATATTATAATTTCTGTTAAATGTTGTAGACTTATGGTAAAAAAAATAATTCATTCTGGTTTTTAGGATCAATAACATTAAAAAAAAATTTAAAACAAGGTTTAAACGATTTTTCTTAAGGGTCTTACATCAGCTTGGCTTCATATGTTCCATTATTTGGTTTTATTTTGTGGAAAAGGTCCGGTTATATGTTATTTTTAAGTTCATGTTTATGTTTTGCTTATAGAAAACTTTTTTATTTCGTGTATTGCAATGGAAACGAAGGAAAAAAAAAGCTTTTAATCTCTAACACTTCCCCCGTAACTCCTTATCTAACTCTGTTCAATTTTAAAATGTATCCCCTATCCAATTGAAGCTAATTAACATTTTCTTATAATTTTACAGCGTCATTGCCGTTTAAAACATACTGGAGACATTCGCATCGAAACTCTCGATCGTAATAGCAAGGACCAAGTGTATCGACCGCTCGGTTTCGGTGGCAATGGTCAGTCAATGCACGTTCTCGGTCCATCAGCAGATAATTACATTCTCGGGGCAATGAAAGGCAACCAACAGCAACACCACAACAATAGCAGTGTACTTAGCAAAGATGACAACCATTCACAGGGTGATTCGCAATCAAAACCTGATCATAAGTACAGATATGAACCGCAATTGAATCACATAGAGATCGCTCGAATACCGGTCGATTCAAGTGCCTCCCCCTATAATCCACCCTCGAACAAATGCAAACAACAAAAGTGCCCTTCGTGTCCATACATCTCGGAGAGCAAGTCCCAGATGAACTACCACATATCCCTGCACAAACCTACGCAATACGAATGCAATCTCTGTACGTATGTCTGCACAAAGAAGCAGCATCTGAGCAATCATGTAAAGGCGATGCACGAGAGTGGTGGTTCCTTTATACATGATCCACCCGCTGCTATTGACTTACGATCTAAGCAATCTCTTGACAGTGACGATGACGAGGAGATGACGACCAAGATTATCTCATACTGTCCCAAGTGTCCGTCGAGGTTTGTGAATAGCATCAAGGAGCTGCAACACCATGTCAAAGCACATGGCGCAGGTTTCGACTTTAAATGCGAAGCTTGTGACTATTCAACGAAGCAGGAAGCGATACTACTCTCGCATTCATTTGTACATACGAGCACGCATCAGGAAAAAACCGAACAGATTGCCAAGAGTGCTAAGGAGGATTCCGAGTATCCTGCTAGAAAAATGCAACAAATCACTTTACCCAAAACTGGATCGACGGTTTGGGTTGTTGCCAACGATACTATAGAGCCAGCTTCGTTTGATAGCGACAACTCGTTGCTGAAGAAGCAATTGGAAACCGGCTCTGTTAAGGAATTCCTTTCGCCTGCGTCATTGGCCTCGCCAAGTTCGAGTTCGGTCAGCGATTGTAGCGAACCGATGGAAAAATGTGCCTATTGTCCATTCCAGAGCACTTGCGGTGATACGTTCAAGCGCCACCAACAACATCACATCTGCATGTCTAACCAACCTGACAAGTACACCTGCGATCATTGCGACTATAGTACAAGCGACGAGGCGCATTTAGCTGAGCACACGCGCATCCACTTCGAAACCATCGAGGGTAGGAAGTCGGTGGCGTTCTTCACGTCCTATGATAACTTAGAGCTGATTGTCACCGACGAGGAAGCCAAGCAAAAGGGTGAGGCACCAAAACCCATTAATTTCAACTGTGATTCGAAGAGCAGCGTCGCGAAGTCTTCAGATAAGGACACGACTGCACCTAATCTGCGCCGGAGTAGTCGTTCGAGTGCACTTAACGGAGAGGAGAAATCATCGCCAACGCCACCACCACCACCACCGTCAAGCCATAAAACTATTTTAGTGAATCCCAAAACTGGTCAGGTCATCAGGAGGAATTAGTTTTATTGATGTTTCGTGTGTTAAGTTAATTTTTAAGAGATGATACGAGAGGCCACCAAGGATCCCCTCCGATCGTCATGTTATGTTGTTCATTTTACCCCTCTTTATCATCATTTTGTGGAATAACACACATTTCTTTAAATTATTATTATTTTTTTAATTTGTTTGTTAAATTGTTTTCTTTTTCTACAAAAAAAAATAAAAAAATTGTAGCAAAACAAAAAAAAGTCTAGAAAATAGTCTGTTAATTATAAAAATATATATAAATATATTTAATACAACAACAAAAGAGCAAACGTATAATATATACATACCTTACACTTTGTGGAATAGCGGGGCCATATTTATATAAACAAAAATAAATACGAAAAATAAAACAAATTTAGATAATTAAATATAATTAAATGAAATAATTATTTTTTAACAAAACAATGTGACTAACATTTAATTATTATTTTTTGTTTTTATTTTTAAGGTTTATGATACTATAACTATTATTTTGTTTTTTTGTTTATTTGTTAATTGTTATAAACAAAATGATAAAATTACACATAAATATATATTATTTGTTATTGTATTAACATTTAGGGAATAGTTATTTTCGTTGTTTATTTCTTTTGTCACTTTGTTACTAATCAGGAGAAAAGGCACCAAATTCTTTTTAGGTTAGTTGTAGTTTTATGTCTTAATTAATTTTAAAGCGTTGTTAGTTGAATATTAGATTTTTTTAAGTTATTACCGATAGCATTTTGAATATAATTTTTTTAACAAAAAAAAAACCACACCCCACACACACATAAAATATACTTTAAGCGAGGTGTAGAAAGCAAACAAAATTGAAATGATGCGGCTCGAAGGACCACTTGAAAAATTGATCTTTTTTTTAGTCAAGCCCGTAGAATTATTGTTTTGGAAACAAATTGAAGGGCAATGGAACGTTGGTTTTACTGATATTCTTTGTGATTCAGTTAGCAAGTGCTGAAATCGTGTATAAATAAATTTGAAATTGTTTTATCGCGTGAAGGAAAAAATGGTCGAAACATGATCTGTTTTTTAAGTGCTGAAGTTGCAACAAATTCCACGCGGCTTTAACTTTTTCGTTTGTTTAATGTTTGTTTAAATTGGCATGACTGTCGGTGTTTGTTAATTTTGTATTAAAATCCGAGAAATAATTGGATCCATCTATTTTGAGCCTACAAAAATGCTGGATTTGCAATGCGTCTTGAACTTTTTTATATGCATGTGTAAAATATCGTGAAGAACATTGTTCGATTTAAATTTACATGACTTTCATGTATGGGCGACACACAACAGACGGCATAATGCAGCTTATTTGTAAACCTCATAAATGGACCGAATATTACCTGCCTTAAAAATCATTTTCTCTGTCCAAGATATTTTTTTAACTAGAAGTGCACAATAATGCATTCAGCTGTTCATCCTACTTAAGGCTTGTTATTCAAAATCCAGGAGTTGCAAACAAAAATTACACACGGCTTGAGCTTTTTCAAATGCATGTGTGTGTACCGTGAGTTCTCGTTTAAAGTTGTATACAGGCGGTAAATAGCAAAAGTAGGATGAAACTCCTTTGTACACTTCACCGAAAAATTGCATGCCTTCTAAGAACAAGTCCAAGACATTTTTGGTGCCGCCATAATATTAGAGGTTTGCAAAAAAACATTCATTTGTTGAGCCCACTTAAGGCTTATTTTCTTCTCTTAAATATAAATATTGTTGCAAGTTCCAACCCATTTACCTTTTGCCATTAAATTTTCAATTTCAACACCACTTTGTGTATGGCCTTATACTGTTACTCTCCAATTCGTAATACTTTGTTAATGACCTGCCATTGGGACCCACTTCTTTTATAGAAATCCTGGGGAGTCATCTCCTTTCTATGAATTCATTGAATGCTACAGTGTTTTTTTTTTCTTTTTTTCAATTGACCGGTAATTGTCAATATCTTTCTTTCGTCGTTTTTTAAATGAGTCTCACTTTGTGTATTGCCTTAATCAGTACTTTCCAATTAGTTGGGCGCCACTTATTTTTTTAATAAAACTGGGGTTATCATTGAGAGCCATTTCGTGAATGCAACTATGCATTACGTGGAATTTTTGAGTTTTTACTATTATTTCAAATTGGGTTCCACTTTGTGTTTGACCTTATTTTGTACTTTTCAATACGTGATGCTTTTTAACCTATGTTGGGCGCCACTTTATCGTACTGTTAGCCTTTTGATGAATGCTAAGCTATACTTCCAACTGTGTATGACCTTAACCTACTCTGTATTACGTTCCGAAGTGAAATATTCTAAAAACGAGTAATATGCGACTTTATAATTCTATCGGAAAAAAAAAAACCAAAAAATGGAATTAACTTGCCTGGCAACATGAAGTAATAGCGTTTGGATTCCTTAAGTATTACAGAGTTCCAATTAAAAGAACGAAAAGTACTTTCGAATACGAATGGCTTTTGTAAAGCAATACCAATTAGGGCTCCTGTACTTTCAACTGATTGATACTTGAATGGCCTTCCATTGGGCGCCACATTATTTCTATGACCATTCTTTGGTGGGATCATTTCAAGCTATTCTGTGAATGATACCCCATGGGTTCCCACCTTGTTAAAGACCCACTTTATATAATTTTCTAATCAATTTCGAAACCAACCACCCCCATTAGCACAACACTCTCACATGCATTGTTTAAAAAAAAAAAAAACATTAAAATTTTCACCAAGATGAAAACATCTCATCATACATCCCCTTAATTGTAAGAATTTTACCATTCGTTATAATAATTAATTGTTTATTTAGGTATTTGGTGCAGCATTTTGTTTTAACTTTTTGTTTAGGGTTTTTTTTGCGTCTCATACAATTTTAATGAAAAACGTATCCTTATCCTTAGAAATAAATTCGTTTAGATAATTATTAACAAGTTAGACTTAAACTAAATAAAAAAAAACACCACAAAAATCATTTAATTTAAAACAAACAAAAAACACAACGGTTCTAAAATTCAAATAGAATATAAAACATACAACAACAAGAATATTTTTTATTAGCTAGTAAATTGTCAAACAATAACAAATTAAAATTCGTAAAAACCGTGAGTTCGAAAACAAACTGAAAACATAATTTATATACAAAAAAAATGAAAATGATATAAGAAATATAAATATATATATATATTATACAAAGCAAAAAATATATATATACAACATACATAATTCTACAGACATTCGAATATATACATTTAAACTATTTTTAAAGAAAATAAAAAAACAAATTTTATTGCAAAACAAAAAAAAAATCAAACGGACAAAACAAAAAACACATAAAAATCAAACAAAATAGTCTATAAGTGAATGAAACAACAATTTAAGGAAATATCTCATTTCATTTTGATAACAATTAAAATAAAACAAGAAACAATATATTAACATATAAATAAATTAGATATTTTTACCAAAGCATTAAATGCCAAATATTTGTTGAACATAAAAAAAAATAAAATAAAACATGGATAAGAAATAAAAAAAAAAAACAACAACAATATATATATAAAAATAAACATATACGCATATACAAGAAAGAAAACGTGGAAAGTTTAACAATTTCTATGTTAAACATGAGTTTATAAAAATTACATAAATAATTTTTAAAAAGAAACTTAAGAAACATGTATAAACAAAAAATGAATACAAATTTATGTAAATTAAATTAATGTTGCAATAAAGTGAATTAATAGGAAACGGTTGAATTGTTTTATTGTAGTTTCAGGATGTCTTCAATGAATCGAACTCTGCTAGCCGGAGAATTGGTGTCTCTACGTGTCTTGACTATTTTTAAAGTCCAATGTGGTGATTTTTTAAAAGAAATGCAGATATGGATTCCGTTGGTATAATTCTGTTGCAACAAGGAAAAACCGAGAAAGTCGATTTTGATGATTTTTCAGTAGAGCATATTAAAGATTTGCTAAAAAGTTAAAAATTACAAATGGTTCTAGACTATCTATTATGAATCGGATCTTTCTGAAAATAATACGAGAAGAAAGGAAATTGTTATTTCTTTTGTTTTAGCGATTCAAAATACAGTTATTGTTTTTATTTTGGACGTGGCAAGCCAAATCAACACTTCAGGCTTTATGGCCTAACAGTTTGAACGAACTGGTAGTGGAATCCCTATATGAGCTGCTTCGACATATTTGAACACCAGGTCTATAGGGATTCCCAATACTGTGCCAGGGTATTGGAAAAGAGTTGGTGGCGGAGGATCCCTCAATGGGTCAACGGCAGCGCTCATATCCCAAAATGGTCTACTGACATTGGTATTTTTTCCGACCCGCTGTCCTAGGGTCAAAACAAGGGCCTGGCCCTCCAGGTTGGGGGTTGTGCTTTGGGTTAACTACCCATACACGTAAAAAAGATTATGTTACGAAGCAACCAATAGCCTCGGAAAGGGCTGATATTATTGTTGACGACCATGCTAAACGAAAAAAGGACAACGACGTTCGTATCTGCACCTGGAATGTGAGAACATTAAACAGGAGAGGTGCAGACGAACAACTAGCGGAAGCCCTAAACTGCTACAAAGCAGATATTACTGCCATCCAGGAAATACGATGGGATGGGCCGGTCAAAAAGAGGATGAAAAACTGTGACAAACTATGGACCGTGTTATAGTGAGCGGAAACAGCGACTATTCGGATGCGGATTTGTTATAAGTGCCAGACTTAGGCAAGAAGTCTTATGTTTCCAAGACATTAGCGAACGCATAGTAACAATCCGCATCAAGGCCAAATTCGACAACATAAGCCTTATATGCGCTCACGCTCCGACGGAAGAAAAAGATTGCTTCTACGAGCTCCTCGACAAAACCTATGAGCGACTACCGAAGTACGATGTTAAAATCATGCTGGGAGATTTTAACGCAAAGGTAGGAAGAGAAGACATCTTTAGAAGTATTGTCGGAAAACATAGCCTACACGACAACACGTGTGGTAACGGACTTAGGCTAATTGATTTCGCTACGGAACGAAATGCCACTATAGCCAGCACACGGTTTCCTCACCTCGATATCCACATGGCGGTCTCCAGATCAACGAACAGTCAACCAAATTGTTGTAGCCAAGGTAAGAATGCGGATATCCACCACGCCACAACAATCCAGAAATACTGTGAAATTTAATGTCGGAAGACTGCAATCGCAAGAGACCGCCAAGGCCTTCGCGCAACGTGTATCCCTTAACCTCTTGATTCACACCATACCACCAGCATCTAATGTCGAAGAGCAATGGCAACGATGCCAACAAGCCATTAGATCAGCCGCAACTGATGTGCTAGGTTTCTCCCGGCCACCAGCAAGAAACCCCTGGTTTGATGAGGAATGCCGACAGATGCTCGCAGCCAAGAACGAGGCCTACAAGGCTAAGCTGCAGGTGAAGACGAGAGCTGCCATTGAGCTCTATAGGCAAAGAAGAAGGGAAGCACATCGGCTTTTCAGCAAGAAGAAAAAAGAGCAAGAAAAGCGCGCGATCGAGGATATAGAGAGGTGCCACTCCAGGAACGATGTTCGCAAGTTTTACCAAAGTGTAAAACGTCAATGCCAAGGATACAAGGCTCGAACAGAATCCTGTATAGATGAACAAGGAAATATTGTAGTTGAGACACAGTCGATGGAGAGGATATGGAATAACCACTTCTGCAGACTGTTATAATATATAGATATAACTTTGAGGTAGTACGGGACTTTGTCTACCTCGGCTCCGCTATTCACTCTGACAACAGCATCTCGTCAGAAATTAAACGAAGAATTACTCTTGCTGTTTCTTCGGGCTAAGAAGGCAATTTAGTAGTAAAGCCCTCACTGGAACTACTAAGGAGATCCTATATAAGACATTGATCATCCCAGTCCTGCTCTACGGCGCTGAAGCATGGACCGTATCAAAAGCGGATGAATAAATCCTTGGTAGATTCGAGAGGAAAATTCTTCGAAAAATCTTCGGTCCCGTTTGCGTTGACGGGCTATGGAGACGAAGATTCAACAAAGAACTATACGAGCTGTACAGCGACATGCCCCTGGTCAAAAAACTCCGCATTGGACGATTAAGATGGCTAGGACATGTAGAACGAATGGACACCAATACTCCGGCTCGCAGAGTCTTCGATTCCCAGCCAGACGTCGGACGCAGTAGAGGAAGACCTCGCCTTAAGTGGCGCGCACAAGTGGAAACCGACCTCAACCAACTTGGAGTGCGCAACTGGAGGCAGTTAACTAAGGACCGGGCTAATTGGAGAGGCATGTTGGTTGAGGCCCAGGTTCATTCCGGACTGTAGCGCAACTTAAGTAAGTAAGTAAGTACATGTCACTATCATGGAAAAACAACTTGAGTTAACTTAGTCAACATTTTTTTCTAAAATAGTTTGGGAATAACGACTTAACTCGAGAAAGGATTGCTACAACCTCATTCACTGACACGAAAAAATGACTAAATTTGAGTTAAGTCTTCTTCTGAACACATTACATTTGAAAAAAAAACTTAACTCAATTTAGGATAAAAAAATGTATTTTTCGCTCATGGAATAACGACTAAACTCAAGTTTGGTCTTTACTATCCAACTAATAATAAGCAAAAGATAAATAATATCACCGTGGAAAAACAACCAAACTGGACTTTAGCGCTTTTTCCTTAACCATCAAGTCAAAAATGTATTGAATATCAGACGGAAAAACAACCAAATTCAACTTAAGCTTTAAAGTCTTGTGACAAAATAAATACGGATTTTCTTAAGTCGTTTTGGTAAAATGAGGATGTTAAAATTTGACTTTGGTTATTTTGTTTTCGGGACATTGTAGCTAAAATTTAAAAGATAAAAATCTGAAAAAAAAATTACAAAATAGATTTGAGTACGCTGAATCTAATGGCATAAAAATCTCAATTTCGTCTAAAGTCGACTTTAGTGGTTATGGCTTGTGGCCACAGATTATAACAACAGCAACAACTTTCAAAAAGTGGCAACTTTTATAATTCTCGTACAAAAGGAAAGAATTAATTTCGAAATCCAGCATTTTCTTCTGCAGAGACAAGTTGTTGACAAGTCCGACTGCCACGGTTGCCGTTCTAGCGACTATGGGCGAGTTCATAATTGCAACATTGTTATGAACAGAAATACTACTGTAAGTTTGCAGCAGTTGTGTGTTTCCAAAAAAGAGTTCATATATGCAGTAGGCAGTAATAAAAAAATACCGACATTATTATTTCAGAGACAGAGTTTGTTTGTGTTATTTACAAAGATTAGGTTAGATTTGATGGGCTGTTGACGCCAGAGATAAGGGAAGTAACTTATGTTCGAAACTGCATTCGCTACATTAGCAGATTTTAAAGAACGCAACCATCTACATCACTTCAGGAAACACGCATATCAGGCAAACATATCTGGCGATGAGGAGGAGATAACCTCAATACCACATAGAATTCCAAGACAGTCAAGCAGAAAAAAAATAAAGGAATACCACCAAACCGGCTTATTAGTAAAGCAAACATGGTACAGGTAGATTCTGTCACGGAGCCTAGGAATTATAAATAATCTATCAGTTGCAGTCATGGTAAGGCTGGGAAAAGGGCAATGAAGGAGGAGATTCAGCCACCAGATGGTGCGAATATAGTCGGATGCAGGTGGACCTATAAGATTAAACGGGACGTTAACGGAAGTATTCAGAGGTTCAAAGCTCGACTTGTTGCACAAGGATATAGCCAAAAATACGGTCAATACTACGATCAAACGTTTGCGCCTGTCTTACGGCAAACAACTCTTAGGATACTTCTTTCTATAGCCGGTAAATGTAAAATGAAAGTTCAGCATTTGGACGCAAAGGCAGCTTTCTTAAACGGAGATCTTAACGAAGAGATCTATATAAAACAACCACCCGGATTTGACGTTGGAGATCAGGGGCTCGTATGTTTGTTAAAGAAAAGCCTTTACGGTCTGAAGCAGGCAGCGTACGTATGGAATGAAGCCATTCATAAGGTACTCATCGGAGGTGGGTTCATTCAGAGCAAGGCCGATCGTTGTCTATACAGCAGGTCTACACATATTGGTATATGTAGACGACATAATTGTAGCCAGTGTGGATGAAACACTTATAAAGAAAGCACACAACTTGTTAACTCGACACTTCGAAATGAATAACCTTGGAGAAGTTCACCACTACTTCACTACCACTACTTGAACGGTGGAGCAGTAAGCTGGTCATGCAGAAAGCAAACTTGTGTGTCACTATCATCAACAGAAGCAGAGTCTATAGCACATGCAAGGAGGCAGTTTGGCTAAGGAACATCATGGACGACTTAAATCATTCTCAAAACAAACCAACGTTGATCTATGAGGATAATCAAAGTTGTCTTAAGTTGATATGCCAGGAAAAGTTGAGCAACAGATCGAAACATATCGACACTAAATTTTTCTTCGTCAAGGATTATGTCGATAAAAACATAGTTGAATGCCAGTATTGCCAAACTCGCATAGGAGTACTTGGGCCCATAGCGATACCCCGTTCTTAAAAATAATGTTGTAGTTGTATGATACTTGTGTCATTTGCGACGCTCCATCTGCTTTAAATAGATAGTTGCTCCATCCCGATTTGCAGCAGAACCGGACGATCTGGGGCTTTTTGCATAAAAAAACGAGCAGCAAGTAAACGATACAGAGGTAAACGATAGTCACGACAAAGTGCGATTGTGCAAAACGAGAAATATTTTTGACAGCTCAACGAAAACGAAAGCTAAATGCCAGTCCTAAGAAATTACGAGTGTCGTACAACCTAGAACGATAATCGTTTCATTTACAGCTAAGTTCCAGAAATCGAATGAAATGAAAGTGAAATTACTTTTGTAAATCGAGTGACTTTGTTTTTGGTGTTCCACATTCCGACCGATTTCATAACTTCGAAAAGCTTTCGAAATCACTCGGTGAAATTAAAGCTGATACTATCTGTCATATGGGACATTGCAAAAATATATTTTATTTTGAGTACTATTTATATTGCTGCGGTGTTGCAAGTTGAAAAACAAAAGTACGCAGAGGAAAAATAGAAAGGTGTACGATAAGACCCCTTTCTAATCCTTTAGAAATTGCAGATGCTGCGTAACTGAAACAAATAAATTTCAAATGACAATTAAAAATTGTTTTTTCATTTAGATTTATGTCATATTATCGAGTTAATGAACATGCTTTCCAAATATTGCTGCAAACTTTTGCGCCACACATAAAACAATCATAGATTTTTTTTTGTGTTGCAGTTCGCCTAAGTTTTGCGTTTCCTTACCGAAAGAAGCTTTCTGAGATCAATTGGAAAAGATTCTGATGTTGCTTTGGGCCGTTGCACTGTATCAAAGATATTGAAGAGTTCTCAGTGTTTTTGAGAACAAAATTTTTCCAAGATGGTCAAACATTCCATGTCGGATGAAGAAAAACGGAAATCAAAACAACATTTCATTGACGAATTTCTTATTCCTGGAGTCATCGACATCGAAGGCAGGAAAGAAAACTTCTCAGTTAATGCACTGTTGTGAGTAGGATCCAAAAATAGTATCTTTTCAAAAACAAAGCGTCCGCTGCAACTGGATCTCCTTTCATAAATCCTCCGGCAAGATCTTTATGCCTCTCCATAAATTCAATTAATTTTGCTTCATGGGAATTATTTTGTGTTTACCATTGGTAAAATACATTATCGTTTAGTATATCTATTCAAAATCTAAACAACATTACTACACTCAGATATTATTCATTTACATATTCAATCACGTCAGCTCATCCCTACAATTTCACAGATACTAAAATGGTCGAATTGAAATCACACACAAAACGATAAAACCGAAATGTGGCATATGGAAATTCATTTTTTTTTTAACTTCGAAAAATGTAAAATTGAAATCGGTAAAAGTGAAATTTGGAACCCAACATTTCATTTTAGAACGATTTCAATTTCATTTCGAGTGAAAGTGAAACGTAGAACCTAGCTGTTAGTAGAATTTTAACGAGAACGAAGTGATTTCAACGATATGCGTTTTATAAAATATGGTCCCTGTGCTATAGGGATCATTGCTAACTCCTTCAAGTCTCGTAGTGGAAGTTGCCAAGGAGCTCGTTATGGCTATTGCTGATTACGGGGCACTGACAAAGCAGGTGGGTATGTCCCCCTCCAAGTCTAAATCTCCGCATTTCCGACATAGTTGGTATGCATCTGATAGTTGGTATGCATAAACTGATTATATGGGTGTGCTTACCCAACAGATTGCGACCTGTTATCACTCTCATCGCTATAGTAATAGAAGCTCTGTTCCCAGCTGTAACCTTGTTTGATTTTCTATCACTTAAATCCGGTTTTTGATGTGCTTGCAAGTGTTAGTGATTTGCCACCTAGATTTTGTTACACTTTGCGTGTATTTTGTTTTTGCCTGTTTTTTTTTAAAGCTACTGCGTCCGACGTCCAGCTGGGAATCGAAGACTCTGCGAGCCGGAGTATTGGTGTCCATTCGTTCTGCATGTCCTAGCCATCTTAAACGTCCAATGCGGAGTTTTTTGACCAGGGGTATGTCGCTGTACAGTTCGTATCCATGCTTCAGCGCCGTAGAGCAGGACTGGGATGATCAGGGTCTTATATAGGATCTCCTTAGTAGTTCAAGTGAGGGCTTTACTACTAAATTGCCTTCTTAGCCCGAAGAAACAGCGGTTGGCAAGTGTAATTCTTTGTTTGATTTCTGACGAGATGTTGTTCTCAGAGTTAATAGCGGAGCCGAGGTAGCGGAGTCCAGTACTACCTCAAAGTTATATCTGTCAATGGTGACGTTCTGTCCAATTCGTCGATGCTGTGTGTCCTTTCGTGTTGACAGAATATACTTAGTCTTATCCTCATTTACCGCTAAACCCATTTTTACCGCGTCCTTCTCTGAGTCCTTGGCAGTCCTAAAATGATGTCAATATCGTCGGCGTATGCCAGTAGTTGCACCGATTTTTGGAAAATTGTGCCTCTGGTGTTGGCTCGGGAGTTTTGCACAATCCTCTCAAGAATCATATTAAAAAAAGTCACATGACAGCGCATCGCCTTGCCTAAATCCTTTTTTGGTATCGAATGTGTCGGAGAGGTCGTTTCCGACCCTGATGGTGCAGCGTGAATTCTCCATCGTCATCCTACACAAACGGACGAGTTTGAGCGGTATACCAAAACTAGACATGGCTCTGTATAGTTCATCTCTACAAATGCTGTCGTATGCGGCTTTGAAATCGATAAATAGGTGGTGGGTATCTATTTGGACTTCTTGCGTTTTTTTTCCAGGATCTGCCGAAGTGTGAAAATTTGATGGACTTTTCTGGCCTAAAACCACACTGATAAGGGCCGATCAGGTTGATGGTAAACGGTTTCAGGCGTTCACATATTACGGCAGATAGGATCTTGTAGGCGATGTTGAGGAGACTTATGCCTCTGTAGTTGGTGCAGTTCAGAGGGTCTCCTTATTTGTGGAAAACGATGCTGAGGTTCCATTCTTCAGGCATACTTTCAACCGACCAAATTTGGCTTATGAGTTGGTGGATGTCACTTACCAAGTCATATCCGCCAACTGTACAAAGCTCATCGGAAAGGCCGTCATTTCCGGGGGCCTTATTAAGCTTGAATTTAGAAATTGCTATTCTCACTTCACTTAGGTCGGGTGGTTGGCAGTTCCCGCTGCCGTTGTCAATATTAAATGGTTCGTTCTGCCTGACTGCGGAATTTTGTTCGTCATCGCCGTTTAACAGTATTTTTGGTTTGTTGTGGCGTGGTGGATAACCGCATCCTTACCTTGGCTGCAACAAGGCCGTGGTCCGAGTCGATGTTAGCCCCTCGGAATGTTCGGAAATCCAAAATACTGGATGCTTGCCTCTTGTCTATCGCAATGTGATCAATTTGGTTAACCGTTCGTTGATCTGGAGACCGCCATGTCCCCTTATGGATATCCAGGTGAGGAAACCTTGTCCCCATTTCATACTTTAAGCAGTTAATATTTCGGAGTCTTGGAAGCGCCGTTTGAGGGATGCAGTATAATCTGTAAAATCTACACTAATCAATCATCATCACCGTATTTTTATTATCCGAGTCAGACGCCAGAAGGTACTTTTCCAGCAGAACCCTGTCAGTTACCCTATAATCCTAACTGCTAACCATGTGCCTATCTATACTCAGCTATCCTTTCAAATTCAATCTAAGGGTCCTACTTAGTCCAATAGACAGCTGGCAAACAAATTTCAGAAAAATATTTCTCTCTTGACTCGTTAAGTAAACACACGAGCTTTTGAATACCAAAATATCTCACCTAATGGAATCCCACAAATTAGAAGAACAGAAGAGCCCCTGTCTCTCCAATAAAACTGGAGAATTACCAGAGTGTAGGATAAAACGGAAATACTCATGTAATCGATGTGTACATCTAACTCAAAATCCACGATTACATCTTGCACATATGCGAGATATTCATGGCGAAAGGATTGTCCTTCAAGAGTGCGATGTTTGCTTGTATGCCTCGCGTCACTTTCAGAAATTGGTACGCCACATGAAATTGATACATGGGATCACTAAGGAAGCAAAAAAGCGGGACTACTCTGACGTAATGACGTGGAACCAAAGTAAAACAAGGACACCATCTCCAACACTGCCACCATTACCGCAGTTACCACAAACTCCTGTTGAGCAAATAATTGATGAATATAATATTTCTAACCAGCTTGAGCAATCACGCAAAACATTGAAGGACATCGCAGCGGTGTACTTTGCAGAAGATTACATTGACAACATTTTGACTCAAATGGAAAGAGCCGACGCAATGATGTGCAGTTCTTTTAAGGTTCATTACAACAAATAAATACGTTCTCTGAATCGCATGTTGAGAACAACACGCTTTTATGTTTAATTTATTGATTTTGTTTAATTAAATTTGGGACTGCTTAGAATGTCTGGAGACTCTTTTTTATATAGAAACTTCAGAAATGTAATTTCGGTTATTCCTATAGTATGTTTCGCATGAATGAAATTTTGTTCCATTCCTGAGGTCTCACTTTGGGCGCCATTTTTAAGCGATTGGCTGCAATATTGCAAATGAATAGAAGATTATAGCATCCTTAGACATATTCCATATAGACTGCCAGAAGCCAACTCAATAATGGTTTTGTGCTTTGAGCAATTAGATGACACAAACAGTACAATCGATGGCTCCTCAAAAAGGGGAGTATTTAGAATGTGAATGATCTTTCTTACTTAAGGGTAGGTGTCCCAGACCGACCAACTCAAATTTCATGTAAATGCATTTGAATGTGTTGGTAAGCTCTCTTTAATTTTACTCATGTGCTCTTTGCTTCAACGCAAACGAAAACTGAAGGAAAAGACAAAAAGTAGCAAGCGCAGACTAATATTACATATACCTACCTACCTACATATGCAATATACAGACACCAAGCAAATAACTTGAAAACAAAAATGGAAAGAGAAGGAAAAAAATCAAGTTGAGGGTTGGTTTGGTGTACATATTTTGTGTTGTAATTTTCTTTCAGATTTGGTGATAAAATGATAAAATTGTTGCTGGCTGCCGCGCAGCGAGGTGTAAAAGCAGTTTTTGAGGTTTTCATTGTATATCTTATAAAAAAATGTGTAAACCTTACCTAGGTTAACTTTTTTCTTAATTTATGAGATGTAGGAAAACACTTGTTTGGATGAAAATTCGATTACTCAAATAATAGGACGGTAGACAATAGTGCTACTGATTCTCGTCGCAACAATAGTAGGATGAAATTTTTCAAATCAAATAACAAAAAATGATAGATATTTATCTAGGTAATTGTCACCCCATCTTCTATCAATGCTCGTTATGAAGGTACCTAAGCACCTTATATAAAAAAAGAAGTTTACGAAAGTTAATTTAACCGCTATAATTAATTTTTGTAGGTTCAAGGTGTCAAATTCACCAAACAAATACTATTTGAGTCGAATTTTAAAAAAAACGAAAACGTTTTTCCGTGCAGCGAAATGTTTTTTAAACTATTGAGAAATGTATTTAAATCAATTATACGCCTGCCCTCCGGAACAAAACTACAGTTGTCCTTCACTGTAATGTCCACCTCCATAGGAATTTCAAATTCCTGACCCTGATGTTTTACGTGATCACTTTCAATTTCAACGTTCGTCAATGTTGTTGACGTTGAAGAAAGATCTTCCGAAACACGATTTTTTACAACATACCTTCAATCAATATGTAAATTGTAAAGTTTCGGAAAATTAAATTAGTAAATAAAAAATCAAATAAATTTAATAAATATAATATAGAAAATGACATAGTTCAAACAGTTTATCAGAATCTTTTGTTGTTCGACAAAAAACAACGTTTTTCTCCTTCATATGCTATGGGGTAGGGTATGAAATGTTTATATAATCATAACCAATAATCCTGCATCAAAAGTTTTTTTCAAATAAGGGGTCCGCCAAATAACTTTTTTTTTTTTTTTGAAAATGCTATAAAAAAACTACTGAATATTTTCTCAAATTTCTTTTTTTATTTGAAAGTACAATCCTTCCGGTTAATAATGGAAAATAATTTCATTCAAATGGCTGCCTCGGCTGGCCATGCAGTAGCCTACACGATCGGTCCAATTTTTAAGCACATTATCGATTATGTGCAGCTGTATTTCACCAATGGCAGACCCGTTATTTTAAAAAATGTACCTACCGAAAAACGTTTTTTTTACTAAAAACGCCCCCAAAAAGTGGGCGTGTCAAAAAACTTTATATGTATGAAATATAGATATTGATATTCTGTAAAAATGTTGTTCAGACATTATATATATATACATATAATATACATATGTATATACAATATAAAAAATAACATAAACAATTAAATTTTTTTTTTAAGTTGTGTCACAAATGAATTTGCCGCAAAAAAATAACACAGTAAACAACACTTTACTATTCACAAAAATTATCAAAATTATACACACAAGTACCTACACTTTGACTTACTTCCCACTCAACCCTTTCTGTCACGTGCAAACATACGCATACAAAACAATTCATCAGCAGCGATAGCAAAATTTCAATAATGTAACGATCTGTACCATGTCCACGTGAAGTCCACACGAACTTTCATCAAGTCTACCCGAAAAGGTAAACAAAAGATACATACATAATAACAATCTCGCCTGCCTAGTGCCTGTATTTACAGAAGAGAATAATGAAAAGAGAATGTCACCAACTCACCACCTAGTGACATTATTTTGAAACAAACTTCTTTGTGTGCGTGAATTCGATCTTTTTTTATGTAAAAAACGTAAAATAGACCACTTTTCTAACATCAAAATTTGAAAAACCGTGTGGAAAAAAAATATTTTGTATTTTGAATTAAATAATACAAATACCAAAAAAAAATAAAAAAAATATGTCGGAATCATTTTGGTTGTCCTTTTTTCACAGCGGCATTGCAAATAATGTCATATTGAATTGCATATTTAAATATGTTAGAAGAAAAAAAACATGTTTTTAAGACCGGTACGTTGTGCCCTATATATTGTCGCTTGGTTAAAAAATTATTTCCAAAAATTAGGAAATATAACTATCGATTTCCCAGTCAAAAAACCCAAAACGTTTAAAAAAAAAACACCTTTTTTCCATTTTGTCACCAAAAAATTACTGTACAAAATACAAAAAAAAAAAAAAAAAAAAACGGTATCTGCACATATCTATTAGCTTTGTAAAAAAGCTAATTTGACTTCGTTACCTTTTATACTTTAGAAGTTATATCTAGTTAAACTTTGTAAATTTACCTTATTTTTCATAGTTTTGTGCATTTTTTTCGGGATAAATACTAAAATTCACAACAAAAAACAACCGGTGTTATCTGCGCAAATCTATTGTCTGTAGAAAAAAAATATAAAAAAAATAAAAAATATGTATATAAAGAGATAAAAATGGAACGCAATTAGCATCTAACTTATTTGTATGGTTTTTCTACATGTCAGGCGGTTTTGAGGCTCAAAGATATTTTAATGTTTTTTAAATGCTAAACAAGTACTTTGCTTAACATATTTCCAATCGATCACCGTTTATTTCATTTAAATATTCGGAAAATTGTGAGCGCTACACAATTTAGCGCAAAACTCCAACCTATTTTTGCATGGGACACCTACCCTTAAGTGGCACTACAGTCCGCAACTAACCGGGTTCTCAACCAACATGCCCTTCCAATTACCCCGGTCCCTAACTAACTACCTCCAGTTATGCACTTCAAGTAAATTGAGGCCTGTTTTTTCATGTCCGCACCAATATTCGTTGGCATATGCTAGTAGTTGATTTATGGAAGATTGCGACTCTTATCTTGGATCGGGAGTTGTGCACAATTCTCTCAAGAATTATGTTAAAGAAGTCACACGGCAATGCATCACCTTGTCTAAATCCTGTTTTGGTATCGAATGCGACGGTAAGGGGCTGCCGAACCTAATGGAGCATCGATAATTCTCAAACATTATCCTTCACAGATGGACGAGTTTGGGCGGTGTACAAAATCTAGACATGGCTCTTTATAGTTCATCTCTATAAATGCTGTCGAATTCGGTTTAAAGCTCGATAAATAAATGGTGGGTATCAATTTGAACTTCATAGGTTTTTCCAGGATCTGCCAAAGTGTGATGATTTGATTATTCGTGGACTTTCTTGGCCTAAAACTACACTGTTGAGTAGACTTATGCCTCTGTAGATGGTGCAGTTCAGAGGGTTTTTTTGTGGGTCAGGAAAACAACGTAATTCCATTCTTCGGGCATATTTTATCCGTCCAAATTTTGCTAATGAGCTGGTGTATGTTGCTTCCCAATTCATCTCCATCGACAGAAAGGCCGTTAAGTTACTGGATAGTGCTATCCTCACTTCATTTAGGTGGATTTTTCCCTGAATGGTTCGTTCTACCTGACAGCGGAAGATTTCTCTTCATCGTCGTTTACGAGCCGAGAGAAGTTGAAGCCCTAAGCTGCTACAAAACAGATATTACTGCCATCCAGGAAATATGATGGGATAGGCCGGGCAAAAAGAGGATGAAATACTGTGAAATCTACTATGGACCGTGTTATAGTGAGCAGAAACATCGACTATTCGGATACGGATTTGGTATAAGTCCCAGACTTAGTCTCATGTCTCCAAGACATAAGCGAACGCAGTGTAACAATCCGCATCAAGGCCAAATTCGTCAACATAAGCCTTATATGTGCTCACGCTCCGACGAAGAAAGATGATTATATAAATAAGGATTGCTTCTATGAGCTCATTGACAAAACCTATGAGCGACTACCGAAATACGATGTTAAAATCGTGCTGGGAGATTTTTACGCAAAGATAGACAGCGAAGACATCTTTAGCAGTATTGTCGGTAAACGGAGCTTACACGACAACACGCCTGGCAACGAATGAGGCTAATTGACTTCGATACGGAATGAAACGCGACTATAGCCAGCACACGGTTCGATATCCAGAAGGGGACATGGCGGTCTCCAGATCAACGAACGGTCAACCAAATTGATCACACAACGATAGACAAGAGGCACGCATCCAGTATTTTGGATGTTCGAACATTTCGAGGGGCTGACGTCGACTCGGACCACTACCTTGTTGTAGCCAAGGTAAGGATGCGGATATTCACCACGCCACAAAAAAAAAACAGAAATACTGTGAAAAATTAATGAAATCGCAAGAGACCGCCAAGGCCTTCGCGTTTCGGGTATCCTGACGACTAACAAAATACCACCATCATCAAATGTCGAAGAACAATTGCAACGATGTCCACAAATCAACAGATCAGCCGCTACGGATGTGTTAGGTTTCTCCGCAAACCAGCAAGAAACCCTTGGTTTAATGAAGAATGCCGACAGATGATCACAGCCAAGAACGAGGCCTACAAGGCTAAGTTTCAAAGCCAAGGATACAAGGCTCGAACAGAATCCTGTCGTGATGAAGAAGGAAATGTCGTATTTGAGACGCAGTCGATGCTGAGGATATGGAAGAACCACTTCTGCAGACTGTGGGATGAGATGAGATCCTCTGAACTACGCCAAAAACAGAAGCATAAGTCTCTTCAACATTGCCTACAAGATCCTATCTGCCGTAATGTTTGAACGCCTAAAACTGTGTACCTACAACCTGATCGGAACTTATCAGTGTGGATTTAGGCCATGAAAGTCCACAACTGATCTAATCTTCACAAGAAATTTTCAAGAAATCCAAATCGATACCACTCACCTTTTTAACGATTTCAAAGCCCCATACGACAGCATTGATAAAGAAGAACTATCACAAGCCATGTCTAGTTCTGATATACCACCCAAAATCATCCGTCTGTGCAGGATGACGGTGAAGAATTCTTGCTGTTTCATCAGGGTCGGAAGCGACCTCTACGACATATTCGATATCAAAAAACACACATGAAGAAATTCTTGGTCGATTCGAGATTAAAATTCTTCGAAAAATCTTCGGTCCCGTTTACGTTTACTGGATATGGAGACGAAGATTCAACCAAGAACTATACGAGCTGCACAGCGACATGCCCCTAGTCAAAAAAACATTCCGCATTGGTCTATTAAGAAGGCTAGGACATTTAGAACAAATGACACCAACACTCCGGTCTGCAAGCCTATTCGATTCCCAGCCAGAAGTCGGACGCACAAGTAGAAACCGACCTCAACCAACTTGGAGTGCGCAACTGGAGGCAGTTAGCTTAGGAACGGGCTAATTGGATAGGCATGTTGGTTAAGGCCCAGGTTCATCCCGGAGAGTAGCGCCACTGAAGGAAGTAAGTATGAGCGTGCTCTCCACCTATTTATCATTAGGGTAGTAAGCCCCGAAGATCAGGCTGTTATCGCTAGCCATCGCCCTTCTAACATGCCTTCGAATCACTTTAATTGAAATTGACAATTCTGTTTAGTTGGGCGTTGTTGCGATAATATTGGACTTTGCTGCGATAATATTTTATGTATTGGGAATCTGGCGTTCGGTACAATCCTAGACAGGATCGGAGATACCGCCTTTCAAACAAACGTGTCTTTTCTATGTAGGATGGTGCTACATTTAACCACACAGGACAATCGTACGCGATAATTGGCCTTATAAGGGTCATGTAGCATATGGCTTTGACCCTTGAATCAAGTTGACTGCTTTGAATGCTGGCCAGACAAACGTCTACATTTTTGTTAAAATATAAAAACTTGTCAAGCCTAGATGCCAAGATATTCAACTTCATTTCTCACCTCCAACGGCTGTCCATGCTGCTCAATGATACACAATTTTTCCAACAGACTCGTAAGTACCCAGGGCCTAGCTCTCTCATCACCATTCATGTGTCCGTGTGTACTTTTTGCATGATAGCTCCGCCTCCTGTTTTATGCCGAATCTGAACGGCGAAGTTGAGAAGCTTTTCTTGAGAATTGATTCTACCTGGATGATTTGTCATATCATCACGAGAGGAGGGCCAGTGAAAAATCATTTAGGTGTTGCTACGGCTGGGAAACGAACCCAGACCTTCTGCGCGGCAGTTCATCGCACTAACTATCGCGCCACTGAGTCCGTCATTTTTTTCCCATAAGCATTTCATAAATCATATACAGCATGGGTTTACGTATGCCCAGTCTGGTAAGCTTATAGAAAAGCCTCTCTAACCATACGGTGTCGAAGGCCTTCTAGAAGTCAACCAGACAGGCGTTTTTTATTCCAATGAATGTCGGGCACCAGTTTTGACGGAATAGAATGAAAATATCGACTTCTTTTATTGGCATTTGTCGCAATACGGCCGACTTTTTATTTTTCGGTGATACAAAGAAGTGCAGGAGTTCATCGTTTTGCATCAATCTGTCGGCGATTATGCCATTTGAGAGGTTTTCGTCATTGGATACGGTAAAACCGTGATTCTCAGATCGCCAAGCATTGATAGCCAGAAAGGCGATTTCCTCAATAACGCTATTTGCGTGAACTGGATTATTCATCGTATATTCGGTCTCGAAAAAGGCTCCTATCGAATTCGCCTTCTCCTGGGGGGTCATTCCAAAACTTTGAAACCGATTATCACTCAGACGGAGCCGAGACGTTATAAGAAAAAACCGTCGTTCGAGTCAACATTTTCTGGACCTACTTCAATTATGGAATCTGGAATCTTTGCAGCAAAAGAAGCAACTAAGGAAGCTCTTCAGAAAAATTAAAGACGTTATATAGATTCCAGTTCTTCGAGTGCATAACTCAGGAGCCGTGCGGTTAGACTAAAATCCAGAATTTCATTGCGATCAAGCATTTCTTTATTCGCGAAAAAGTATCTGAAGGTGCTCTTGGGGTTGAAAAAGTATTTACAAAAATTCAAGTAGGTGATACTATGACGAAGTCTCTACCAAGAATGCGATTAATCATGTTGTGCAATAGCGTGATCTAATTCTGGAGCTTATTATTTTCTTTTAGTGTGCACATACTATGCGTATAGCCACCATAAATTTATCTATATTGCTTGAAGCTAAGATACGGCAAGATAGATGGCATATTATGACTGCACAATCTAATCTAATTATCGATCAATGAAAACGTAAGCAAAAAATATAGTACAATTTTCTTCCTATATTGAAGTGTTCTGCTTGCGAATTACATGAAGATTTCCAAAACGCTATATAATAATGTCCTAATCTTCCCCTAAATATCGAATCCATATTATTAAGTCACTTTCTTATTTGGTAACGTTTTTAAATGAGTAAGCATGCTTCCATCCTTTTGAAACCGTTTCTGACTGTTTTCAGAAGATGATTTCACATTTCTATCTCATTTTAAATGAGTTATATCATTCCAAAGGTATGATTTAAAAAAAATCACTTTTCAAAATAAAAAAGATAATAAAATAGACCATTCATTCAAAATGTACTAATTTACACTTTTGTACCAAACAAAAAAACACGATACACTTGTTCCACATACCGAACAACTGAACGCACCCCTTATTGTTTGGAACACATCTTTGACAGATGGTGGAATTTCAAACAAAAGTCAACAAAAATAAACAGAATATTAAAATATTTTTTCAATTCCATTTTTGTTGTAATTTCTTTTAGTTAAATTTAGTATAAAACAATTAACCGAATGCACAATGGATCCTAAGGGTGATGACTCCGGTAGTGATACCCTTGATCAGTCGTTGCAGAAAAAATGCGTGGTCGCCGACGATGACAGTTCATCAAAACAGCCGGATGCAGCAGGTAAAAAGAAAATAACTTTTGCATAAAATCCACTCGTTCTGAAAACACAAATCCTCTACCATTAGTGAGCGAAGACAATGCTGCCGAAGAACCCACCACCGAACCCGGAGGAACTATGTCCGATCCCAAAGATTCACCAGCATCACCATCACCACCGCCGTCGTCGTCGTCGTCATCTTCGTTGTCTTCGTCGCAGCCACAGCAATCGTCGACAACAGACAACAATACCTTTGACACAGTTTTAGCTGATGTCGAAGACAAAGAAGACCTAAATGATGAAAATACGAGTAGCAGCGAAAAAGATGACTCTCGAGGCTTCGAATCGAAAGTCAGACAGATCTCAGACGATCTCAAAGATACCACACTAGCCGATGATAATAGTTTAGAAAAAGTCGACCACGATCACCACCACGACGATGACGACGATGTCACCCGAAATGCGAGAACCGAACAACAACCGGCAGCTGATGATAGCGCCGTCGCTGTTGCTCTTGAAAGTGTTACCCTAGATCCAGCAATATCGGTGAAATTAGAAAATGTTAATAAAAATGATAGCGATGGTTACGATTCCGATAGGACAATAACGTATGAATCACCGTCAAAGAAATCCTCAAGTTCTTCGTTCGAAAAGAAGAAATCAAAGAAAATCACAAAGAAAGTGCGGTTTAAGTATAGGCAAGGCAAGGTGTGCTCAGACGATGATGATGATGGGGCGGACGAATGCGATGAGGATGACGTGGAAGAGGAGGATGAAGAAGATGAGGAGGACACCCTAAATGAGGGTGATTTGAGTAAAAAGATACGAATACCACTGTCATTCGTGTCGCCTCACGACGAGGATCCGGATAACTTAAGTGATGAAACAAGTGCGGACGAAGCGGAAGTCGTGGATCCACCGCCCGAGGGAGGAATCCAAAATATTCTCGGGAAGCTATCGCAAATGGGAAAGGTAAGTGTGATAGTGTTTGTGTTTCCATTGTTTGTGATTTAATTTTGAGAACGGCAAGTGTGGCATTCGCTTAACAGGTGGCTCTCGGTGTGTTGGGAGAGAAAACGAATTAGTCACTCTGGTTGAAGGTCAAATATCTTGCACAGCGGGCCAGAGAGTGGTGTAATTGGAGCCGAGGTAGACAGAGTCGGTAGCTACCATAAAGTTGTAACTTTCGACGCTGCATGCAAGTAGTTTTACAGAAGATGTACCTCTAATCTTGGGGGTGTCTGAGATGTCTAAACAGAATTGAGGAAATCATATGGCAATGCGCAAGCTTACGTGACCCATTTTTATATCGAATGTTTTGGAGAGGTCGTTGCCAACCTTGACGGAACAGCGGGATTCTCCACGGTCATTCAGCACAATCGGACGAGTATGGGCGATTTATCAAAACTATAGTTCGTCCGAATAAATGCTATCGTATGTGGGATTGAAATCGATAAATAGGTTGCGGGTGCTGATTTCGGTTTTTTAGGTTTATCCAGGATCTGCCAACGTCTGAATATTCAGTCAGCTGTGGAATTTTCTAACATAATGCCTGACTTTGGAATTTTCTGAACCGATCAGGTTGTTTTAGAATAGTTTTGGGCGTTATACTTTTCCTGCAGACCGAATCTTGTAGGCGATGCTCTGGAGACATTTGCGTAGTTCGGTTGTATCCTATTTTAGAGTGGCCACACGAGGCTAAAGGTCCATTCGTTAGGCATACTTTCTTCTAGTGAGTTGGTGTATGGTTCAACCAAATGATACACAGCTGCTTTATACAGTTTCGCAAGAAGACCGCAATTTCTGGCAGCTTTGCTATCCTTAGATATTCCTATCCTCACATCATTTTGCTAGTCTGCGAAATTTTACAATTTTCTGTCTGTCGGACATCAGGTAATTAGTCGCCATCGGAGTTGTAACATCCACGGAAGTGGCTCTCCAATAATCTCAGCATATACTGTGACTGAGACTGATCTACACGGAAGATTTTTTCTCTCAAAACGTCCAAGGATTTCTTCATCCGCCAACGGTCCATGCATTAGCGGCGTAGAGCAACTAGGATGATCAGGATCTTGTATAGTATCTTCTTGGTAGTTCGAGGGAGGGTTTTACTGCTAAATTTACCTCCTAATCCCGCAGAAACAGCGGTTGCCATGTCCCGTATTACCTCAAAGTTATGTCTGTCAATGGTGACGTTCTGTCCAATTCGTCGATGTTGTGTGTCCTTTCGTCTTGACAGCATATACTTATTCTTACCCTCATTTACTGCTAAACCCATTTTTGCCGCTTCCTTCTCTATACTAGCAAAGGTGGCTATGACATCACGTTGAGTCCTACCAATGATGTCAATATCGTCGGAGTATGCGTAGTAGTTGCACCGATTTTTGGAAAATTGTGACTCTGGTGTTGGCTCGGGAGTTTTGCACAATCCTCTCAAGAATCATATTGAAAAAGTCACATGACAGCGCATCGCCTTGCCTAAATCCTTTTTTGGTATCGAATGTGTCGGTGAGGTCGTTTTCGACCATGATTGTGCAGCGAGAATTCTCCATCGTCATCCTATACAAACGGACGAGTTTGGACGGTATACATGGCTCTGTATAGTTCGTCTCTTTAAATGCTGTCGTATGCGGCTTTGAAATCGATAAATAGGTGGTGGGTATCGATTTGGACTTCTTGGGTTTTTTCCAGGATCTGCCGAAGTGTGAAAATTTGATGGATTGTGGACTTTCCTGGCCTAAAATCACACTGATAAGGGCCGATCAGGTTGTTGGTAAACGGTTTCAGGCGTTCACATATTACGGCAGATAGGATCTGAAGAGACTTATGCCTCTGTAGTTGGCGCAGTTCAGAGGGTCTCAATTTTTGTGGATCGGGCAAACAATGCTGAGGTTCCATTCTTCAGGCATACTTTCATACACTTTGGTAAAACTTGCGAGCATCATTCCTGGAGTGGCACCTCTCTATATACTCGATTGTACGCTTTTCTTGCTCTTTTTTCTTCTTTCTGAAAAGCCGATGTTCTTCCCTTCTTCTTTGCCTATAGAGCTCAATGGCAGCTCTCGTCTTCACCTGCAGCTTAGCCTTGTAGGCGTCGTTCTTGGCTGCGAGCATCTGTCGGCATTCCTCATCAAACCAGGGGTTTCTTGCTGGTGGCCGAGGCTTGTTGGCATCGTTGCCATTGTTCTTCGACATTAGATGCTGGTTGTGTGTTGTGAGTCGAGAGGGTAAGGGATACGCGTTGCGCGAAGGTCTTGGCGGTCTCTGGCGATTGCAGTCTTCGACATTAAATTTTTTCACAGTATTTCTGTTTTTTTGTTGTGTGGTGGATATCCGCATCCTTACCTTGGCTACAACAAGGTTGTGGTCCGAGTCGATGTTAGCCCCTCGGAATGTTCGGACATCCAAAATACTGGATGCGTGTCTCTTGTCTATCGCAATGTGATCAATTTGGTTGACTTTTCGTTGATCTGGAGACCGCAATGTCCCCTTATGGTTATCGAGTTGAGGAAACCGTATGCTGGCTATAGTGGCATTTCGTTCCATAGCGAAGTCAATTAGCCTAAGTCCGTTAACAGACGTGTTGTCGTGTAGGCTATATTTTCCGACAGTACTGCTAAAGATGTCTTCTCTTCCTAACATCGTATTTCGGTAGTCGCTCATAGGTTTTGTCAAGGAGCTCGTAGAAGCAATCTTTTGCGCTGCATCATCTTTTTCCTCCGTCGGAGAATGAGCGCATATACCTAAGGCTTATGTTGGTGAATTTGGCCTTGATGCGGATTGCTACAATGCGTTCGCTAATGTCTTGGAAACATAAGGCTTCTTGCCTAAGTCTGGCACTTATAACAAATCCGCATCCAAATAGTCGCTGTTTCTGCTCACTATAACACGGTCCATAGTAGATGTCACAGTTTTTCATCCTCTTTTTGCCCGGCCCATCCCATCGTATTTCCTGGATGGCAGTAATATCTGCTTTGTAACAGTTTAGGGCTTCCGCTAGTTGTTCGCCTGCACCTCTCCTGTTTAATGTTCTCACATTTCAGGTGCAAATACGAACGTCGTTGTCCTTTTTTCGTTTAGCATGGTCGTCAACAATAATATCAGTCCTTTCCGAGGCTATTGGTTGCTTCGTAACATAAGTTTTTTTCGTGGATGGGTAGTTAACCCAAAGCACAACCCCCAACCTGGAGGGTCAGGATCTTGACCCTAGGACAGCGGGTCGGTAAAAATACCAATGTCAGTAGCCCATTTTAGGATATGAGCGCTGTCGTTGACCCATTGAGGGCTCCTCCGCCACCAACTCTTTTCCAATACCCTGGCTCAGTATTGGAAATCCCTATAGACCTGGTGTTCAAATATGTCGAAGCAGCTCATATAGGGATTTCACTACCAGTTCGATCAAACTGGAGCTGTAGGCGCCACCGTTGACTCCATCTAGGGAATTCCTCCGCTGCCGCCTGAGAGTGAGTGCCTTAGTGAGAGGACACTCCTCCCCCCCTCTCTCGTTTGCTGCCAACAACGACCTTCCATAGGGGTTCAATACCCCATCTCCAGTCAAGGTACTAGGCACCCACCAGTCACCAGCGTGGAGGTGAGAGTAGGAGTTGATAGTGAGAGGCTAGAGTGAGAACGCTTGTGTCCTCATATAATCGCATCACTATCCTTAAGCACCGGCGGAAGGAACAACGTTTACAAATAATCAAAAAGTTACTTCGAAATTCCGTGTCGGTGGTCGCAACTTTAAGAGCTTTAACGCCAATTTTCGTCCGTAATTCTCGTCCCAGTAGATAAGCAATTCATAGTCATAATGAACAAAATTTGAATCTGAATATGCGCTGCTTTAAGTTGTGAGACTACGTTTTGCTCGAAGTGTGGAGAATATTGCTGCCGTAGAGGCGTCCGTCCCAAACGAGCCGAATCAGTCAATTTAACGGCGTTCTCAAGAATTGGGCCTCTCCAATACCACATTATGGCGAATTTTGCGTAATGATCTTGCCCTACACCCTTACAAGATCAAGCTGACTCATGAACTAAAGCCACTTGATCATATAAAGCGACGTACATTGTCGAATTGCGCTCTGGACATAATGGAAGAAAAGAAGAATTTCATTCCAAAATCACCTTGAGCGATAAACCGCATTTTTGGTTTAACCGATTCGTCAATAAGCAAAATATGCGTGAGAACCCTCATGAAACAGCACGTTATCCGCAAAAAGTCACTGTTTAGTGCGGTTTTCATGCCGGTGGGTGGCATCATTGGGCCTTTTTTTCGATGATGAAAATGACCATCACTTTACGGTAAATGGTATTCGCTACAGAGACATGTTGGAACGTTATTTAGATAATTTAATTTATTTATTCATAGTTTGCTTAAACAGTAAGATACAATCAGCCCTATCGAGGTATCCGTCGGAGCGGACAATTTTCCGCAACGCGTACTTCGTCGGAGGTTAAAATTCTATTCGTGGTATGTGTCATCGGAAAAAAATCTACACAAATGCGACGGCTTCACTTCACTACAATTCGTAAAAAAAAATTCCGCGAAGAATTCGTGTCGGAGGATATCGCACAAAGAATTCCACTTAGCTGTCAAAAATTGCACGAAAAATGCTCGTGAACGCACTTGAACGCAATTCGCCTGGATGCGTTACAAAATTTCGGAGAAATATTCCGAACAGCTCTTCGGAAGAATATCTCGAAGCAAAAATCCTCCGAATCGTACAAAATCGGAGAATTTTCCGCTCCGACGGATACCTCGATAGGGCCGAATATCTTATAAACTAGTTTACAGCTTCAATATTTAAATAAAAGAATAGCTACTTCATAGACGATATTACATTTTGTTTTGTTTTTTCCACGATATGCCTATTCATACATGTCCTTTTTTTTTTTTTTGCTAGAAATGTTAATTTAATGAAATGTTTACTTAGCATTTACAAAATCTCCATTTAATTATATTTTCATAAAAATAATAATAAAACAACCTCAGTCATAATTACCTTGAAAATAAACAAGTAACTCTTTTCGAAACTGTGTTTCGCACCTCAATCCCCTAACCTGCCGTGGTAAAGTGTTCCAAAGGCGCGTAGCATTGATCTTAGATGTTAAATAAGAAAACCGTGGATGTATTAGTATTAGAGATCTGTTTGAAGAACCAAATCTTAATCTATTGAATAGATAGCAAGGTTGATGTGTCTGGATAACATTGAATAGTAATATTAATGTTCTATAGCGCAAGAGCTGATCGAGGGAAATATTAAATATTTGGTTTGAGAAATTAGAGATACGATCATATCTTCTCAAACCATAAATATAGCGAGCAGTATTGTTATAAGCAACGTTTAACTTTCTTCTGCTGATAGCGTCATAGTCGCAAAATATTTCACACCCAAATGTTAAAATTGGTATAATTAATGTTTTCGCAAGCATTAGTCGGGTTTTTAAGGGGGTGTAGTACTGTGAGACCCATAGCATGCGGAGTACTCCATAGACTTTACCAATAGCGATGTTTATGTGGCTATCCCATGTTAGCTTTCTATTGAATAGAATTCCCAGATTTCTTGCTGTTTCCACATATTCAATTGGAGACCTATTAAGGTAAATGATTGGAAAGTATGTAAGACTCAAAGGGTATCTACTGACAACGATGCATTTGGATTTTATCGGGTTTAGACACAAACCGTTTTTTTTTTGGACCATAGCGAAATCTTTTCTAGATTATTGTTGATGGTATCAGCGCAATCTTCGATGAGTCCAAGGGGGCAGCTATTAAACAATTGAACATCTTCGGCATACATTTGTATGGATGATGATGAGATAAGAGAAGGGAGTTCATTTTTTTTTTTTTTTTTTTTTTTTATAATTTGCGCGCACTCAAGGGGTTATGAATACCCTTTATATGTTTTAGCACAGTGCGGGCGTTAAGGAAATTAGGGATAAGAAGAAAGGAGATACCGATGCACATTGGTTTTAAATGTCTGTAAGTTATAATGGAAAGGAAAAACAGAGTTTGGTAGAGCATTCCACATTCGTGTTGTTCGGTTTATGTACGAATCTCTGTATTTCAGTGTACGTCCGAAGATAGGCTTGAGGGTAAACTGATTTGCATTCATTGCGTAACGAGTATTGCGGCTGAATTGTTGAATGGGAGGAATGCAGCTGGCTATTTCATTTGAACATTGGTTGTTAAAATAGCGATAAAACAAGGTAAGGCAGGAGATGTTTCGACGGTGTTCGAGCGAATCTAAGGAGTTCGCTATTCTTATGTCTCCTATAAGTTTTTTCGCACGCGTTTGAATCCTATCTAGTAGGTGCAATGTTGATTTTGGTGCACCTGACCAGACGTGGGCGTTGAATTCAAGTTTTGGGCGTATAAACGCTTTATATATTGTGGCCAGATCAGAGGGGGTGAAATATTTCTTACATCGATTTAGGAAACCTAGACATTTCGCTGCGTTTTTAGCGACTTCAAATATGTGGTCGTTCCAACGTAAGTCGTTACTAACACACATACCTAGCATGGAAAGCTTTTCGGTTTCTTCGACGTAAGTGCCATTCATGGATAATGGCTCAAGATTTTGGTTACGCTTTAATGACAGAAGACAGCATTGTGTTTTGGAAGCATTGAATTCCACTCTATTAGATTTACCCCATTTGATAATGCTGTCAAGGTCGGAATTCAATGAGCTTAACATATTTTGGCGTTTTGAGTCCACGTTCGAAGGTGAGGGACGAGGACCTGTAAACGAATATGAGAAGCTGAGGGTACTGTCATCAGCGAAGGAATGAATTGGATTAGAAGTTGCAGACAGGAGATCATTTATAAAAATGAGAAAGAGAGTCGGAGACAAAACTGAGCCTTGAGGGACACCAGCATTTATTTGGTGAGTTACAGACTTGAAACCATCCAAAACAACTTATATTGAACGTTTCGAAAGATAATGTCTAATCCATAGAAGAAGTTTATCGTCGATTCCAAATTCACGCATTTTCGACAAAATGGCTTGATGCCAAACCCTGTCAAATGCCTTTGAAATATCAAGCGCAACAATCTTGCTTTCACCACCATGGTGGATTGATTGGTTCCACTTTTCGGTGAGATATGTCATCAAATCACCAGTAGACCTGTTGCTGCGAAAACCATATTGCCGGTCATTGAGAAGTTTTCATTAATGTAGAGGGAGAAAAGCAAAGGTCCAAGAATTGATCCTTGTGGGACCCCTCTAACGATGGGTAGAGCACTCGATGTTTTGGTACCTACCACAACAGCTTGCTTTCTCTGACGAAGATATGAGGACAACAAATTTACAGCAGTGGAAGAGAACTTATACAACATTGAAAGTTTATTACAAAGAATAGAATGGTCAATCGTATCAAAAGCTTTAGAAAAGTCTAACAGAACAAGAAACGTGACATGGTCTTTATCCATGGCCTGTCTCATATCGTCGACAATGTTTAGTATGGCTGACGTGCAACTATGTTTTTGACGGAAGCCAGACTGCATGGGAGATAAAATGTTATGCGATCTCAGATGAGCTTCAATTTGTTTTTGCATAACTCTTTCTAATACTTTCGAGAGAAAAGGAAGCACGGAAACAGGTCTGAAGTCAATACCTTGGCGGGTTTTAGGTATTGGTATAATTTTTGCTAGTTTCCATTGACTTGGAAAATTACCTGTCGTTAGTATGGTGTTGAACGCATGCGTAATGTAAGGTAAAATGATAGGTAAAATTGACTTAACGAACACGGGGTGAATCCCATCAATACCAACAGCATTTGACTTAATGGATAAAAAACACTTTACTATTTCGTAACCATCTACACAAGAAAACTCAAAACCATCTTCTTGTCTACGCGAAAAAACATTGTGTGGAAGTAGAGTACTTGATTGAGCATCATAAGAATTCCTTGAAGAAAGATTCTCTTCTCATACCGTAAAGAGCCGGGCATTCACATATGATATGCTCGGCTGTTTCGTCTTCTTCTAGACATAGTCTGCACTCCGGTGAGTCGACTAGACGCATTTTGTTTAGGTGATATCGCAGACCGTGATGACCAGTTAGGTAGCCTACTAAGTTTTTGATATCGTGCCTGCGAAGATTTAGTATCTTATTGGCATCTGATTTGAAGGGCTGAATAGCTCTTTTGGCCTGTCTTAGGCCTGGGATTGCACAGAAGGGTTCAGGTCCAATGAAGGGGGTTTCCGAACCTTTTCTGGCTAGTTCACCAGCTTTTTCGTTACCTTCAACTCCCTTATGTCCGGGGACCCACCATAGTTTGGTTTTGTTCCTGGAACTGAGTGTTTGGAGGGAGTTGAAGCAGTGTAGTACTGATTTGGAGTCAATGATGTGTGAGCTAAGGGCTTTTATAGCTGCTTGACTGTCCGTGAATATATGGATGTTTGCGCCTTTAATACCTGAGTTGTGTATTAGGTTTGCGCATTCTTTTATGGCATGGAGCTCAGCTTGGAATACACTAGGGTTTTTTCCCATAGGTATTGAGATGTTTTTATTTGGTCCATGTATGCCAGCTCCTACCCCTGAGTCCATTTTAGAACCATCCGTATACCACTTTAGGCCGTTTAGGCAGTTTGGAGGGTTGTTGCTACACCATGCTTCTCTGGTTGTGATCTCCGTTGAGAATCTTTTGTCGAAGCATAGTGTCTTTGGTAAGCGGTCTGTAACCGCACAGATCATGTCAAGTTCTGGAAGTTCGGATAGAAGTTCAATTAGTTTTAGATGTTCACTAATGTTTAATTCTTCCGCTTGTGTCAAACTTGCTGAGCTGCGAATTGCCACTTTTTTTATATAAATGTGGAGAGGTGTTAGTCCTATTATGGCTTCCATAGCCGCCGTGGGACAGGTACGCATAGCTCCGGTAATGCCCAGACAGGCAAGCCGTTGTACCTTGTTTAATTTATTTATAGTTGTTTTTTGGGTGACTTTGTTCCACCATACTATTGAAGCGTATGTTATAATGGGCCTGACCATGATCGTGTAGATCCAGTGTGTGGTCTTTGGAGAGATTCCCCACGTTTTACCATACATGCTTCGGCAAGCCCAGAAAGCTTTGGTTGCTTTTTGAATTTTGTTGTTGATGTGGGAGTTCCAGCTTAGTTTTTTATCGAGGATCACTCCAAGATATTTTACTTCGTTGGAATACTCAATGTATGTACCATTTATTGAAATTTGGGTAAGATTTAATTTCTTCCTTTTTGTAAAAGGGACGATGATAGCCTTGCTGGGGTTTATAGAGAGACTTTCTTTATTACACCAGTCTATGACTATCTTAAGGGCGTTTTGCAAACGTGTTGTAACTTCGTTTGGTTCTTTGCCCTTTATTATGATGACTATGTCATCGGCGTATCCAATTATATTGAAACCTGCATTACTTAGGTCTTGAAGTAGGTTATCGATAACCAGAGACCATAGTAGGGGTGAGAGTACTCCTCCCTGAGGGCACCCTTTAACGGCTGTTACTGATACTGAGGTCTGTGTTGATGAAGCAGTTATTTTCCGACTTTCAAGCATCGCTTTGATCCATTTGATGGTGGGATGATCTATTCTTCTATGAGTCAAAGCATTTGATATGGGGTCATATCCAGTGTTGTCAAAAGCGCCCTCTATGTGGATTTACCTTTTTGGTAGGCGAATTGACATGGGTGCAGAGGAGTGCTTTCATTTAAGCACTCTCTAATGTGTACGTCAAGTATTCTTTCCATTGTTTTCAGGAAAAACGATGTTAAGCTTATTGGACGGTATGATTTAGGTAGTTCTATTGGTTTGCCTGGTTTGGGGATAAATACCACGTTTACCTCCCTCCAGGTTTGTGGTATGTAGCCCCAATTGAAACTAAACCTAAATAAGGCTACCATAGTGGGTAGGAAAAAGTCCAAGCCCTTTTGTATAAGAGCAGGAAAGATTCCGTCTGTCCCTGGTGCCTTGTATGGTTTAAATGAGTTGATCGCCCATTTGACCTTATCCGGTGTAAAAAGTTTGCCGGATAAACTATTAACCCTTTTCAGGTTTAATCATACGTACTTATAGGAGAGTTGAAATTAAAATCGAATGTCAGATATATCAAATCGTGCCTAGAAAAGGCTGGGGCCGATAGCTGATCATAAAGTAAGACATTAGTTATATCGCTGACAAACAAACGTCTAGTAGTGTGCTAGATTCCCTTGTGAAGTGAGTGGGACAGATAGTGTTTACTGGGATCATATTAAATGTTCTCATACTATCATTAATATGATGTTCCAACAGTAAGTTACTATTTAAATCGCCACAAATAATAATGTTAGATGCACTAATTGACTAATTATTTCTTTGGCCAATTGCATGAATTAGACATCAGTGATATGTGGTTCCAACAAGACGGTGCCACCAGCCACACAGCGGGTGCAACAATTGAGTTATTGAAGTCTCAGTTCGGTGAACGTGTTATCTCGAAAAATGGACCCGTCGATTGGTCGTCCAGATCGTGTGATTTAAGGCATCCAGTCTTTATTTTTATGGGTCTACATTAAATCAATGGCCTATGCCAACAAGCCGACGACGTTAGAGGAGCTCAGAGCGATGATGTTGAAATAGAAATAGCGCCGTATATGCCGAAATGTGCTGTCGAGTTATATAAAATTGGGTTCACCGTATCGACCGCTGCATACGTATCGACCGTGAACGAATTCCATTCATAAATGTTTTGATAGCAATTCAAGCCAGAGATCTCTCTAGTAGTTTGCATTTTATTTCAAAAAGAAGTCAAATCCTTAATGAAAGACCCTTAATATGCTGTTAAAACAATCTTCATGTTGACAAGTCTATGATTGGCCACTCTAGTTGTTATTTTTATCAGAAAACTGTTTATAGTCATGTACTCTACAAAATCTATTACATTTTTGTTTTTCTCTTTTTAGGTTGAATATCTCTTTAGATGGGTGGATAAACCTGGCCTACAATGGGAAAGCAAAGAAGTGCTTATTGAAATGTGTCCAACCCTAATTAGACTATATGAAAAACAACGCGCCAGGGAACGCGAGCAGGATGTAAGTTACCAGAAACCATCAACTCCTTTCAAACGATTTATCTCATGTTCTTCATTTTTTCCAGATGCACTATATTATGCGTCGCAAAAAAGTCCGTCAAGATCTAAGGAACGCTTAAAGTAATTAAACTCTTCGCAATCGCAAGAAATGAAAAACCGAAAAAAAAAACAATAAAATCAAAAAAACCCACAAAATAAATAAATTTTTTGTTTCTAAAACAATTCCGGATAATTCCAAGAGCTACTAAACTTTTCTCTGGGTTTCTTAAAACTTATAGCAGCGCGGGAAATAAAATAAAAAAAAAACAAAACAACACGACAAACAAAAAGCATGGACAGACTACGAAGGAGAAGCAGAATAGAGTAATTACCATAAACGCTGAACAAAAGAAAACAAAAATGAGCGATACGAGGGGCATATTGTGTTATCAGTAGCCTAAGATTGTTTAAGATTCTAAGAATATTTCTAAACAAATATAGTTTTTAATAAAAGTACACGGGCAAGAGAAGGCACTATTGGATGGCGGCTGATTTCGTTCGATAGTGGTAAGTTGAAGTGGATTGTAGGGGTAAGTAAGACTGGGAAGCGTGCAAATGCAAAGCTTCCCAAAACTAAAAGCAACCTCGAGTTTGTTTAATGCATTTGCATGGACATAACATGCTGCATTGGTATTCAGAGTGGGTAAGTGGTAGGCAATGCAATTATATGGAAGCGTTCTGATCTTGCCAACCAACATCGATTCTCGACCTCCACCTGGCGACCATTTGGAATTCGACTTCACTAAGTTTTTACATATGAAAGCGGGAGAAATTTTCAATTCTCTAAAACACTCCACATTTCCCAGGCTGATGAATTTCCAATGGTGACAACAATATAAACAAACAGTAGTTTCCAAAAAACCGACATATAGCTTTATTTACTAAGCAACAGGGAAAAACACCGGCTTTTCAGAAAGAACAGTACGAGCAGAAAAGCGCGTTCCACTCCAGTAATAGCTGCTTGGAGGTTTTACAAAAGTTAATGCCAGGGATACAAGGGTTTACAGAATCCTGTCGAGATGAACAATAAATGATCGTAGTTGAGTCACAGTCGATGCTGGGAATATGGAGGAACCACTTCTGCGGATTGTTAAACGTCGATGACAAATAATCTCCCGCTGTCAGGCAGAACGAACCATTCATTATTGGCGACGACAGCGAAAACCAGAGATAAGGATAGTTGGTTTTTTGGTGAGTTCAAGCTTGTAGGCAAATCCAGAAGTTTGGTATCTCTTTACTTCCCTTATCTCTGGCAAAACTACCAACAACCACCCGACCTAAGTGAAGTGCGGATAGCAATATTAAACTCACGCTTCATAGGGCTGCCGGAAATGATGGCCTTCCCGCTGAGTTTTACAAAGCCGGCGGAGATGACTTGGTAAGTAAGATCCACCAACTCATAAACCAAATCTGGTCGGTTGAAAGTATGCCTGAAGAATAGAACCTCAGCATCGTTGACCCGATCCACAAAAAAGGAGACCTGCGCCAACTACAGAGGAATAAGTATTCTCAACATCGCCTACAAGATCCTATCTGCCGTAATATGTGAACGCCTGAAACCGTTTACCAACAACCTGATCGGCCCTTTTCAGTCTGGTTTTAGTACAGGAAAGTCCACAACCGATCAAATTCTCACACTTTGGAAGATCCACCCAAGAAGTCCAAATCGATACTCAACACCTATTTATCGATTTCAAGACGCATACGACAGCATTTATAGAGACGAGCTATACACAGTCATGTCAAGTATATGTTCTCCGCCCAAACTCGTCCATCTGCGCAGGATGACGATGGAGAATTCTCGCTGCTCCATCAGGGTCGGAAACTACCTCACCGACACATTCGATACCAAAAAAAGGATTTAGGCCAGGCGATGACTCCTTTAGTTTGACTTTTGAAAGGATTGGTCGAAATTCCCGAGGCACAATCTTCCAAAAATCGGTGCAACTACTAGCATACGCCGACGATACTGACATCATTGGTCGGGCTCAACGTGATGTCATAGCCACGTTTGCTAGTATAGAGAAGGAAGCGGCAAAAATGGGTTTAGCAAGTATATGCTGTCGACACGAAAGGACACACAACAGCGACGAATTGGACAGAACGTTACCCAATGGTGACGTACGGGACTTTGTCCACCACGACTCCGCTATTAACTCTGACAACAACACCTCGTCTGAAATTAAATGAAGAATTACTCTTGCCAAACGCTGTTTCTTCGGGTTGAGAAGGCGATTCAGAAGTAAAGCCATTACTCGAACTAATAAGGAGATCCTATACTGTTGTTGTTAATCATCCCAGACATGCTCAACGGCGCTGTATCATGGACAGTATCAAAAGTGGATGAAGAATTTCTTGGTCGTTTTGAGAAAAAAAAATTCTCCGGTCCCATTTGCGTTGACGGAGATGAAGACTCAACTACGAGCAATACAGCGAAAAAACTCGGCATTGGATGTTTAGTTGGCTATGGCATGTAGAACGAATGGAAACCAATACTCCGGCTCGCAGTCTTCGATTCCCAGCCACACGTCGGACGCCCACAAGTAGAAACCGACCCTAACCAACTTGGGAGTGCGCAACTGAAGGCAGTTAGCTAAGGACCGGGCTATTTGAGGAGGCATCTTGGTTGAGGCACAGGTTCATTTCGGACTGTAGCGCCACTTAAGTAAGAAAGAGCGAAAATGATTTTCCACCGGTAGACGATTTTGTCTCTTTATTTCTGTTCTTTAGTAAGAACAGACATGAAGCGAGCAGTAGAAGGCAGTTAGCAAAGGAACGCTCATAGGAGAGACATGTTGGTTGTACCAAAACGATGAGCATGAGGCCTTAGGCAAGAAGGAAGTTGAAAAAACGTTCAATGAGGTTAAGCAGCATGCGTCACTTGTGCAGGAAATGTACCGACCCTGAAGTAGAAGATGATATCACAGACCTGAGTGTTACTGCCCTACGAGAAGATTCCTTGGCAGCCACTACCTCAACGATTTACTTCTTCTGCTTCTGCAAAGGATGGGAGTGCAGTAAATATATCTTTCGGAAAGAAGGAGCACCACACGATAATCCCACTTAAATATTATTATACCCCTTCTTCAACATTTATTTTTTAAATTAACTGGTATCGCTAATGGCCTACGCAGACCTAAGCGAGTTTGACCCCTCATCGGGACAACAACAACCCATAAAACTATGGGAGTGCTACAGTACCAGCTTTACATTAAATTTACAACCAGTTATGCTTGTATGTTTATTTTTATTTCTGTTTCATCTAATTTAAAATAACTGCCAACATATTTTGATATATTCGAACAAAAATAATTTTAAGGTCTGAATACACTCATCGGTAATGTTCGTAAAATTTAACGAACACAAGTTATCGATAAGCACATCAATTATTGGTGAAATGTTCCCACTTGTTTCGATAGCATACGCCCGGGTTTTCAGTGCGAGATACATACATCTTCGGTGTTAAACTCGAGTTATCTCGAGAAAGTAGTTTCTCAGTGAATTTAAATCCTGAGTTAATTTCGAGTTAACCCAGCAAGTTTTTTTTGACGGATGATAAAATAACAAGCGAACAATTATATTTTAATTCTATTTATGTGAACATTTTATTATATTTTGGAAAATATATTCGTGTACGATATATTCACATTTAGATCTGAGATACTCAAATTACTTATTTGATATTTTGAGTTGAACTGTTTAAAGAAATAAAATGAGCTTGTTGGATTGCGACAAAACCATTTTCATTTATTTGGGCGAATGGAATATAAACAGCTGACAACTCAGATGTTGCAGTTTCTATACCATTCGATAACCTTTTGACAATTTCCCTATCTTTTAAATTTATTTTATAATTTTTCGATTTCTTTTTGTCCCTATAACCACGAAAGTTACGCGTCAAGCTTTAATTTGTTCTTTTCAATCATAATTTCCAATAAAATATTTTACTATCATACTTACAATGTCATACCCCGGCGGTTATTCACTGAAAAGTGACACATAAACGATAATCGCAGAATGACTATAGTGTAAAAGAGAATACATTCTCGTTGACAAAAAAATGCGCTACTATTTTCGCGAAGTAGGAAAACAAAAATAAACAAGTCTTGTTCACACCTAGTACCGAGGGTCTTTATTTTTTTAATGACAATAAACATCCATGCATAAATAATAGAGCTGTCAAAGTGTCAAGTAGTGTCATTTTCTGTCCAGACTACTAGGATCCGCTGTTCTTCAGAAATTCAGCGAATGTGATAATGAAATATACTTAATCCAGTTTACAATATAAAAACAATTTTGAATGGCTTAAGAAAAAAAAAACGTTCTAGAACTGTGAACAAAAATTTGTCAATATGAAGTTAGAAGAAAATCGTTTAACGCGTCTAGGCTGGAGATGCTGCAAAGGACTGAACAAACGACGACGGTCGTAATTGCGGAACGGAAACCACTTTTTTGAAACTAATCACCGGCCGCCTTTCGAGGTATCCGTTCGTAACATAATTTCCGAAACGAAAGTCAGTTCCAATCGGAACTCAATTTGCTTTCCGTTGCTGAACAAAATAAAAAAAGAATACAATGCAATTTCTGCATTCATAGCTGTTAAAAAAATGTCGAAACAATGCATATCGCCGATGCCTGATTCTAGAAATGCTAATCGAAACGTTTACTTCGGTAAAAAAAATTCCTCGATTTCGAACAAATCGAAGTAAATTTTCTTCAAAACGGATAGGTACCTTGATCGGGGTAAAAATCTTTATTTTGTAAGAGAAATTTCGCTTCATCATAAAAACCCAAGGTTTGTTCTTCCTTGTCGTCTTCTAAAGTCGATAAAAAGACGTCGCCTTGAAATATTCTTCCATAAATGCATATTGGCAGTTTTCAGATGCTTCCAATAATAATATGTGTATTTTTTACCAATGAAAAACGTAATTAAACGACGTTTAATGCATACATTTATGTCGTTTTCTATTGCTAACAAATAGCTATGCTATCGAAAAAGTTTTTACCTTGTTAAGTAAAATCTAAAAGCAAAATTCCCTTCTAAATCAGAAAACATATAACATTTGATTTGACAGTGCAATAATCCCCATTAATCTTCCTATCCGTCTAACGAAAATATTGGGTCTGCTCGGGTACTATAATGTCATGGGTAAATATGAATAAACTTTGATGTGAAACTTCACAAAGCGGTACGCGTACTGAGAAAAGGTCCGTTCGAGTACCCCAACGGACCTTTTCTCAGTACAAGGGTATGTGCAAGGGTAAATATGAATAAACTTTGATATGAAACTTCACAAAGCCTTACGCGTACTGAGAAAATTTTAAAACGATTTTTTCCACGCAGAATTTCGGATAGGTGAAAATGAAAACTGTCAAAGGATGACAGCCCAGGACAGAAATTCTTCCTTTTATTCCAAATATACTCGGAAATGTTTCTATTTTATAGATTAATTGCAATATTTGAGTTCCTTAAAATAATCTTCGATGGTTATAAAGGCGAAACTTTCTTTCAACATTCTTCAAAATTTGACGTTCTTAATAAAGCGTACGGCCTACGGGTACTTATCGTTGAAATGAGAGAATTCCCTCTTGATATTGGAGATTTAACATTTTTAATTTTTCTCTACACAAAAGTTCCCGAACGGACCTATAATCACATTTTTCTACATTCCAATTTGCATTTGATAATTTAATTGAATTTATTGAGTCTTGTGGATGGTTAGAGTGGAGTTCAATTCTTTCTTTGACATCTGTGTCTAAAATACTGCGGTTATAATGTATTTCCTGGGGGGTCAAGCCGTAACTTTGAAAACGATTATCACTCAGACGGTAGACGAGACCTCATTTTCATGAGCAATCGCTCAATAATCGTCTGTGATTTAAGTGAAGCAAATAAAGTGATATATCCGATAGCAAAAAGTGATTATTGATCTTTTGTGATACAAGATGTACCGTCGAAATGTTATCGTCAAACGAAATCACTATCCGGAATGAGGGACCTGCTCGTTCAGGTTACAGATTGTATTGATTGCTCTTTCTCAGGAACAGTATTTCATGGACATGTTCACGATACAATAAACAAATATACATACTGAGGGCCGATTTTTAATCACCATAAGCAATCAAATAACACTTAACAGTCAGATAACACCAAAATACATTTTTTCAATAGGCGTACAGCACACTCTAGGTATATAACAGTTATCTGGCGAATGAAATTATCTGCTCCTCAGTGAGCTGGGTAATCTTTAACTGACTGTCTATGATCTGTCCCAATTAACAATTTCGCTTCGATAAAGCACTATCGAAGCTACAATATTACTTGTAGGAAGTCTTACGGAAAAACATTTGGCGCACTTTTAGGAAGCTATTTATGCTATATATGTTTGCTTATAAAAGGCCATACAGAAGCAAATTATAGGCTTCTCAAAAAGGTATTCCGAAAATATATGCAAGCCTTATCGAAGTTAAAAAATAACATTATTTTCTTATATTATTTACTTAATTTCAATCTCTTATACTTATTAAAACCCAATTCGTTATTATGAAAGTATGAAATTCAATACAATTAATTATAAACTCGGGCTCTCTCGCACGGTAGTCCAACACGCTATCCACTAGGCTGTACTCTCGAACATGAAAGACGAGTAATTACAACGAAGTAGTTGAATCGTGTTGACTCATTCTCCGCTAGGTTCCCGATCTTTTCACCTTTTTTCCAATCTTTAACCTTGTCCCGATCTTTTGACCTTTTTTCGCGATCTTTTAACCTTAGCTTTTTTAAGCCTTCTTTCGTAAGCTCTATACGTGCTATGCTTCGGATTAACTTGTGCGAAGTTCTACCGAAACATCTTAACTTATGGTACATGTATACACATCTCCGGAAACTTAAAAACAACCTTACAGAAGTTTCGCTATCACAATTTCGGTTATGCTTGTGAATTTTCCTGCATAATGTCTCAGACAAGCTTCTACCCAAACAATCGACTGCCGAAATGTTTAACCTCCGGGCACAAGTACTATATAAGGCCTATAGAAATAATTGCTTGTGGAAATTACATTTTTGTGCCTTATAGAAGAATAATTGTTACTTGGGATCTCAACGGTTTTATAGTTATACAGTGCATAACAGAGAACTGCATGCGGTCATGTTTTTATATCTTGCGATATACTCAGAAAAATGCGGTGCAGGTGTAAACCGCCATCGCAAGCTATTCGATAGTTGCGTTGAGAATATGTTCAACAAAGGAGTCAATGAGTGTATGGCTCTCTCGCATACTCGAGTGTTAAATATGGGAGCCGTTGTATTGAGCACCACCGCTTCTGAATGCTGCCGGCTCGCCTCGGTGTCAATTGCGGTATATTCGGTGCTTCTGCAAACACCGCAATTAATTCATGGAATATTCTACCAAACGCAAAATAAAAGGTATTTTAATTTTGTTTTTACTTTTTATTTTGAATGAAACATAAAACATTGTAAATGAACAAAATTCGTTATTATACGTTATAACAATAGAGCCTTACGAAGAGCAATCATTGCACTGCGGTGGCGGTTAACACATGTATTGCTTATTTCTGCGTCAAATAAATACTCACACTTATTTTACGAAAACACCGCTTTGACATAATGAAGAGTTACTTATACTCAGAGTATATGAGTAAGAGAGAGTGTCTAACACCGCAATAGCGTTCGTGTTTTGAGTCAATGCGGTGGCGATAGTTTTTGTTTGCGATATTTTTGAGACTGAGTCATTTAAAAACCGAGTATACATGCGATGTATTGGAGAGTGCGGTGTATCGGTGCAGATCTCTGGTGCATAAGTATTTATACAGCCTCTATTCAGGGTCTCACAATTTCTTATTCATAAAATATTTCCCCATCCATAATAGTTATAAAGGGTTTGTGTCAAATAAATTACCAAAAAGATCGGCATAGTTACCAAGGGTTAATTTTCATGGTTGTGAAACTCATGGTGACAATTTTTTTTTCTACATTTTTATAACATATTGATGACTTATGTCGATTCCATAACATCGTTTACAATGTTGAGTCTGTAGGTAAAGAAGAACTACCATTTGAACAGATTAAACAGTGAAACACAACTGCTTAAATACAAAAATACCCTGGATGACTTACAATTTAACCCTGATGCTCAGCCGTCTGTGTATATAGAAATAAAAAAAATATTATATACTCTTACACAGGCACTATTCAACCATCAGACGCGTTTAGGATGTGCATCCTCTATTCAACGTTGTATACGTTTTAAGAATAAGGTTTTTGCGTCAAGAGACATTTTAAGGAGTGCATAACTTTATACACTCCTTATAATGAGTTTCAGCCGTATTTATTAGATTCCCTTAGACGATGTCTCAGAGGTTGCCTAGTTAGGTATGTCTTAATATCTAAGTTGTCTCTAGGCAACGTTGCCTAAATTTCATATCTATAATCGATTTGCCATAGCTGCCTAACTAGGCGAAGGTTATGTCAAAAGAAGTGGTAGAATTTACAAATCTAGTATAAAAAATTGATATTCTTGTACTTTTTTTTACATCAGATGTTTTTTTTCGGGATTGAAAGCATGTTATTTGTAAACAAACATCCAAAACAAAGAATATCGTCTTGCATCTAACAGCGAATAATGTTATTTTTAAACAAATCCATTGTAATATGTATTATGTTAATATATAATACACCTCGTTTCGCAGCCTCTAGGTAACCTCTAGGCAGGGTTCGTTCGCGCTTAAGTTAGGCGACCTTTAAGCAACGTTGCCTAAATGTGAAAATCGATTATAGATACCGATTTTGCACTTAGGTAAAGTTAGGCAACAAATGCTCTTATAAATACGGCTGTTTATGAATAAGGCTGAAAGAGTAGAATGAATGAATGAATGAATATTTATTGAGACTTTAAGGTGACAGTTGTGTTTAGCGATAGTATATTTGTTTCGTTTTTACTTGTATATATGTTGCTATTTTAGCGGCTGTATAATATGTATGGCCTGCTCAGACTTATTAATTTCGAAAATGCCACATGGCGTTCGTTTCGTTTAGAGAATATTCTGCTCTCGCTCAAGAGCAATATAGTTATTTCTTTTGACTTGTGTCAGTGAATGTACAATAATAATACTAATCTATCTTAAAAACTAGGTGGAAGAAGAGAACGAAAGTCTGCACAAGTGAGACGTCAGAGACTGTATACGATTTATCTGTGAATGCTTTCGTACTTTTCTTCTAAGCTACAATGTGTTTGTCAATGCTTAATGTATGAATACATTTTGAGTTTATATGGAATATACGTGGAATCAACTGAGTTGAATGTATAATATAGGAAAATATTACACATACGGAGACGTGTTTACAATTTGATTTTTTTTCAGTCTTTTGGATATATTAAGGTACTTAATATTGCTTCTACTTCATGTTTTGGAACAAATTCACTATTTTATGCTGATAATTTAGCAATTTTTTAAAATCGTCGCTCTCAATTAGTTTAAAAGTTATTCAACAATTAAAATTCGAAAAATCCCTATAGAAATCAACCACTTTTTGACATTTCACACGTACCTGAATGATAAATACGAAGAATAATATTCCAGTGCAGCATTGCCAGATAAAAAAAAATTAAAATGATAAATAAAAATACCCAAAATAAAAAAATATGTAAATACATATATGAGTATGTGAAGTTGTCTGGCAGGCGCCTTAATCAACAGTGTTTTCGTTAATAGTACCCTGGGTGGCCCGCTTCGCGGGAAAAAAGGATTTCAACTCTCTTTCTGGGGACAGTCCACGCTCACGCAACTTCGTTGCTCCACTCAGGGTATGTAAAGTCGTCAGGCAGGCGCCTTAGTCAACAGTTTTTTTCGTTAACAGTACCCTGGGTGGCCCGCTTCGCGGGAAAAAAGGATTTCAACTCTCTTTCTGGGGACAGTCCACGCTCACGCAACTTCGTTGCTCCACTCAGGGTATGTAAAGTCGTCAGGCAGGCGCCTTAGTCAACAGTTTTTTATGTTATAATATTTTTATTTTATAAGTTTTTTTTGAAACTGGCAATGCCGCGTTAACCACTGAAGTAAAAAAAAAACACAGAAATGTCAAACAACAACAATTTGTATGTAAATATAACCCAAAAAGTGAAATTTTGTCATAAGCATAACTTTTAAACTAAATGTGAGCGACGATTTTTAAAAACAGATAAATGATCAGCACGTAAAGACGAATCGTTTGAGCTAAAAAAGTGAGTTTGTGCTAAGGTAAATTTATGCCCATGTTTTTCTTTTAAAGTTATGATAGTTAACAACACTTTCAATCAAGAGATGGTTACAAGATTCAATACTAGGCAATATTCATTTTCCCCGATATATTTCTAAACAATAATGACAATTTGGACAAGGTCTAGTATTTATATGGGGAAAAAGGTTTTAGAGTAGGGTAAGGTCGGGAGGTTTTGACACGTTAAGGAACATTTGGATATATCTCAAAATCCAAAAACAATTCCAAATTTTTAAAAATTACATAAGTTACAATAGAATTTTAGCAATATGAAAGCATTAATGAATTATCGATATAAATATTTTTAACAGAGTTTTAAGGTTTTTCCCCAAACCTTACAAAGTGTCAATTCCTCCTACCATGAAGGAGGATTTGCCATCTGCCTAAGGAGGTTTTGACAGGGGGAGGAGGATCTGACACATAATAAATTTACAACAGTTTTAATATAATAAAACAACTTCTTATCGGTTTTTTGATCAACAAATAATATTTTTTTTTTATTTTCAACGCATATTAGTCTTTGCTAATTAGCTCGGTCTACTTTTATTTAAGTTTAAGGACGTAGAATTAAAACAACAAAACAAAATTACAGACAAAAAAAAACATTTCATAAAAACTTAATTTAAAATAAAAAATAAATCGCACTAAACAACGAAAAAACAAAAAAGATAATTCATAAATATTTAGTAGGTAAGTAACAAAAAATAATACGTAATAATAATAAATAATACTAACGAACATCAAATTCTTCAAAGTCCACATTAAAATAAATTTTCGGCCTTGATTTGGAGCTACCAGGGAGATCAGAGGGCAACGGCAGTTTTCCTGCAATGTCAGCCCTTAAAGCCAATCCTATGTCTTCTACAACTGGTTCGAAGAAGCAGTTTTGGAACCTTTGTCGGCGGTAATATTAAATTGTATAAGGCAAGGAACTTGTCTCATCCACACTCTGAATGATACCTACGTAGTAAAATATCTTCCTGTTCTTGGACCCGAATTGCACAAGCACGAAGTCGTTGCGGTGCGGATTTTTTTTCTTGTAAATATTTGGCATATTTACATTCTAAAAAAGAGGAAAAAGTATTTTTACAACACAATTTCTATTTTGACTCATAAAGGAGGATTTGACATTTTGTCAATTCCTCCTTCAGCAACAATGTCAAATCCTCCTTTTCGATTACTTTTGCGACAAATACAAAAAAAAAGTTTGTAATGATGGGTACGATAAACTATTGTTTATTAATGATTTTAAAACTAATGAAGGTGCACTTCATTGCACTGTGAATGTCAAAAGGTACATAATTTATATATAACAGCTGGATTGCTTACCATAAATGTTAGATGAAATGCACACAAAAATAAAAAAGACGTCCACTTCGCTTATCTTCTAGACCACAGTAACTGTTTATTTATCACTCAAACCAATCGTTACTAACTTCGTTTTCTCATCATTTAAAGTGCTGCCAAGATTTTAGTTTTCAAGAAAAGTGCTGATGTCAATTCCTCCTGCATGTCAAATCCTCCCGACCTTTTCCTACATTATATATCTGAAAGAGTAGATATATTTATTCATTAGACAGCAATCAGACTGTTTAACTGACAGTTGAAAAATCGGCCCGCAAATCTAATGATCTATACTTCGTTTTCTCCTCTAAGGAACGAGTACACCAGTCGGTGGATTTCTAATTATTTTTGAGCATTTTCGCTTTTCTTCTTCATAATTGCATTTGATATTACTCGCAGTACTTTCCGATAACTTTCTGTTCAATTACCATCCCCATTCGATAACTTCAGCAAATTACTTAACGAAAGCCTGACGCCATTTTCTTTTGTCATAAAAAAAATACTATCGTGAGTTTAGCCACTGAACACCCGAATTGCAAACGGAATGTGCTTGTACATTTGAATTATCTGCTCTGCATTGAAAGTATTTTTTATTAAAACAAAGCCGTCACCGTTTACTGCTTCAATTTTTCGATTACTAGAAAAAAAAACTCGAAATTATTTCTTCAATCGTATCAGTAATCTCGTCCCGCAAACATTACGCAGCGTTATTCAACACAAGAAACTACATTTCAACCGGCAGAACGAAGTTTTTTGACATCGCATTGAATTTAGACGCCGTCGCCGCCACCTCGATTGCAAAAAAAAAAAAATTTTTTTTGCAAACTTGTGATTTTCTTTAAATTAAAAGAAGTTTCCTGTACACACAAACATGAGATCAAAGAAGGGTTCAACTGAAACAAAAACCGTCGAAGAAGGAGATCCAAAAAAATCTGCAGCAGCAGCATCAGATGATGAATCTTCAGAGGAGGAATACGCCGTAGAGAAGGTTGTGGACAGAAGGACGCGTAAGGGCAAGGTGAGTTGAATTGTGCAATTTCATTACTTGTGTTGTCTGGCCAGTAGATGCAAAAAATTTATTTTAACAATACATCGCTCTATTCGGTAGATTGAATATTATTTGAAATGGAAAGGTTACCCCGACGAGGACAATACATGGGAGCCGATGGAAAACCTCGATTGTAAAGACTTGATTGAGGCATATGAAGCCAATCGCAAGAAATTAGAGGAACCAGCAGAGGTGAGTGCAAGCTTTCTTTTTTTTTTCTATCAAATTGTGTTATCCTTGTATCATGGTCGGGCAAGTCACATATTTTGGAAATTTAAATTTTTCTGTGTTTTTTGTTTGCTTGTGTGCGTTTTTCGTGTGGTGACAGTGTATGTCTGCGGATATTTACAAATTAAATTTATGGGCGCCGTTTTTTTGATGCGATTTCATGTTTTGGCGCGTAAATCTTGCAAAATGCGATGGCCGCTCAAAATTTGTTTGTTTTGTTTATTTTCGTATGAAATTAAAGTTGAGAGGAATAAAGGGATTTTGTTATCACTTTGATGTGGAATGGGGTTTGGCTCATTGAAATAATTTCCATTCATATGGAATACACTCGGTGTGGAAGTTTCTGCGCGCCATTACTCGCGCATAGATTGCTAGCAGTAGGTAAATGCATGTGTTGGGTGGGTGCAACGAAATATAAATATTTACGTCCTCGGAGGGATTTGACCAACATAAATGGAGGTACTGCATAGCGATTGTGTCAAAAGTAATGGGTTTTGAATTGATACCGAAAAAAATACAAATTGTTGGCGCAACAGGCTCGTTAGTACACAGGGCCTAGCTTTTTCTCCAACCAATGTGTGCGTGCGTGTGTACTTCTTGCATGATGGCGGGATCTCCTGTTTTATGCAGAATCTGAATGACGGATAAGTTTTTCTTGACATTTGATACTACTCGGACGATTTTTTTGATCATCGCGAGAAGAGGGCCAGTGAAAGATCAGCAGGGGTGTCATTCCGTAAATTTGAAACGATAATCACTCAGACAGTAGTCGAGACCTTGTAAGCAATCGCCCAGTAATCGTCTGTGATTTGACGACTTGCTTTAAGTGAAGCAAATAAAGTGATATCGCCGATAGCAAAAACGTCTTTTGATCGCTACATCTTGCATCACTAGCGTCGAAATGTTATCCTCAAACGATAATCACTTTACGGAATGAGGGCCTAGTTAGGTGTTGATACGGCTGGGAATCGAACCGACACCTTCGTCGTTCGTCGCACTAACCATCGCGCCATTGATTCCAATTTTTGATGGATTTGTTGAGTGCGACTTGGTAAAGCGCTTAACATTCTAGTAGTTCCACGACGAATAAGTCTTTTGCTAGGAAGAGTTCCTTCGATTCCGTGCGATTCTGGATGCCTTTGTTTTACTAATGGGTACGTCATAAAAGGTCCTTTCATTAAGTCCTTCCTATCCTTAAATTCAATCAAACAAGTGTGCGTGAGATATTTTACCTTTTTATTCATTTGAAAGTCCTATCGATGCCATTATGTATGGAATACAACATCGTTCAACTGTCCTGGGTGGCGCGCATCTGTAATATCCAATTTTCCATGTTTCTGGCTCATAAATCTGGCTGAATTTGACTGATGGCTTGGATTATATTGCCTTTGACGGCCACTGTGGTTTGTTGTTCAGACAAACCATATTCATTCACAAGAAAATGTCGTAACGGGCTCAAATCGCATGATCTCGATGGCCAGATTACATTATCTCCACGTGAGATGACCATTCCCTCGAATCTCGTGCAGAATTTCCCATGTGTCGTAAGCTGTATAGCACGTATCGTCGTCCTGTTGAAACCACATGTCGTTCGTGTCAACATATAGCACTGGCCGATGACGGTGATGACCTGCCCAACGTCGTACCCAAAGAAATATGGACCAATGAAGGCGCCAGCCCAACACCAATTAGTGACTTTTTCGGGCTTGGACAACGTTGTTTTCAAAGAAAATGTGAACCGATGAAGCCACTTTCGGGATGCATTGAACAAAGTTCTTGGATCTCATTCGACAATTCTGCTTGTTAACCTATCCATTCATCCAGTAATGGGCATCATCGCTAAAGATGATTTTTCGCTTAAAATTAGGCACAGTTTCCAACTGCTTCAGAGCCCACTCAATTACCTTCAGCTCCCGGGTCAGTTGAATTTTGTACAGGTGGAGGCTCAAGTCACGATTCGAAATCCGCGGAGTTGTGGTCTGCGAAAGGCCAAGTTTTTTTAAGCGACGGCTAAGCGTCTCTCTCGGACTCTCCTATCACGGAAAGCGGCGGAGTTTTCGGCGTTTCATCGACGTACGGGTGTCGGTTTATCGTTTACTGGACAAGTGGCCTAAAATTTATCCACGAAACTGAGAATAGTCGTCTCGGTGGGACGATTATGGTGACCGTAAAATGGGCAAAGCGCGCGGAACGTTGCCTGACCCATTTTGATAAAACAATTTTATTACTCGCTCGTGTTGAACGCTATGTTCTCCATGTAGCTTCAACAATATGGTGGCTATCAACTGTCAAAGTTCGGTTGTCCCAATTGGAAGACCCTTTGCATCAAACTAACTAACATGGCCTGCATCAGAGCTATAAGTTTGTTCGTTTGCTACCGCTTAATTCCGGCCATAGGTCTTTGGTGTGCTTACAGGTGTTAATGTTTCGCCGCCTAGTTATTGTATCCTTTTGAGTGTGTCTAGTTATTTTCTGCTTTTTAAAAGCAAGTGGGGGTCTAACGATAGTAGTCTGGCTAGCTCGTCTGATTTCTTATTCCCTGGAATGTTATTCAGCCCTATCGAGGTATCCCTCGAGGCGAACAATTTTCCGCAACGCATACGTCGTCGGAGGTTCAAATTCCATTCGAGGTATGAGTCATCGACAAAAAATACTACACAGACGCGACGGCTTCACTACAACAAATTCCTCGAAGAATTTGTGTCGGAGGAAATCGGAAAAAGAATGGCACTTGGTGTCCAAAATTGCACAAAAAATGCGCACTTGCACGCAATTCGCCGGGATGTGTTTCAAACTGTCGGAGAAATATTCCGAACAGCTTTTCGAAAGAATACCTCGAAGCAAAAATCCTCCGAATCCTACAAAATCGGTGATTTTTCCGCTCCGACGGATACCTCGATAGGGCTGATTATGCCTGGCACAGATGATTCGGACTTTATTCTGGTTACGTAGAGCCGTTAGCTTTGTGCGGCAGCGTCCAACTTCTCGTGATTTAGATATGGATGGAAATATCATCTGATATGTCCAATACTCCAGCCGATTCGACACCTTCGAATATGGCTAGGATCTCTGCTTGGATGCTAGCCCTCCATTGGATTGCCAGCCGATAATAGCTTAAATCCAGCGCCGGTACTGGATTAGGCCGCGTCGATCGGTGGCGTCTCAACGTTGTCACTTGAGGTGTCTAGACTTATTTCCAAAGCAGAGGCAGTCACTTCTGCCATCTTATACGCAAGGGATTGCTCCCTCTTGTTGCCCTTGCCAGATGGCCATAATTTAACATCTGCGCAGGTACTAGTGGGTTCCGCGGCAGAGTTTGATGCTCAGGAGTAGAGCACACTGTGCGATACTGTGAAGAAAGAAGCCAAATGTACCATTCGCGTAAGGTTCACCCGACTTCCAAAGTTACTAGAGCGGTCGTCCTTTAATGGTTCATCTTCTCTAAGTTTGATAGCTTCATCTTCAAATACCGATTTATCCGTGTCGCATTTCAGTAGCCCCGTACATACTAAGGAGGAAGTTTTCTTCGTTGGTGATGTCGGGTTTGGTGCATTAACATGGCCTAGACTGGAATCCTTTTCGTACAAAGTTGCAAAATGAAAGAAATTCCACTGGCTAGTTAGAGTACTCTTATGACATAGTGATATCAATCATTGAAAGGATTCATGGAGTGAGAATACTCACAAAACAAAGTCACACTCGCGGTTCTTCTGAAAAGCTATGGAACTGCCACTTTTATTGGACAACACGGCTATAGTCACCATTTGTTCAGTTCCACTTCCCGATCCAACAGAGGCTTTCAGAAAAATCCGTAAATGAAACGACATTTCGTACCTGAGGATCCGGAGAGTTTTGATTTTCTCAGACAAACATTTTTGGATTCATCTCCTTTCTGCTGAAACCAAATACTTGGTTGGTTTTTGGGATTCCATTAAAGGAAACCATAATGAGCTATTGAAGTGACCATATTGCTGTGTTCATGCGTATTATCATGACTAACTTCACCTCTGCGGGTGTTGTTGTAGGCCCAACGCAATCAAAAAACCTCAGCGGAGGAAAATTAATGATGGATGGTATCCTGTAGCAATATCAATTCATCAAAGAGAAACTTAGGGAAGTGACCGATTTCCCAGTTTTTAACTGCCCAAGCTAAATGCAAAGGATTCAGAACTCGACTCTACCCTGTATTTCCTTTCCTTTAACATTGAAATTGCATTTTGTTGCGCTTTTAGCACTCTGAAATAGAGATGAGCTTAGGCGTGATTTTTAATTCACAGGTAAAACTGTGATTGTGATTTTCAATTCACTGTGATTTTAATCTGTGATCGTGAATTGTGACTTCTTACAGAATTGGTGCACGAAACAATAAAAATAAATTTCAATTCATTTCGTATTAGGTTTTTGCATACATATGAAAGCATTGTAAGATAAAATTGGGTTTTGATGCTTTGTAATTGTATTTATGAATTAAAACGAAAATCTCAAGTAAAAAGCAAACTCAAGAAATATTTGTTTAACATTCATGGTCTTATATTTTATTTAAGAAACAACACAATAAACATAACATTTAAACTTACATAAACATGAAATGTTTGAAAGGAAATAAAAATAAAAATCTGTAATAAAAAAAGGAATATATGACTTCATGCTAGGAAAATAGATTTCTTTACTATCTTATAATAAGACTAGTTAGGAGCACTGTGTACATTTAAATTGCAGTTCAAAAATAGGAGCTCTTTTGTTTTTGTTGCACTTAGTCGGCTTCGCCTGTCCGAAACAATTTGACCCGCCTTTGAAAAGACCCTTTCACAAGGAACTGATGTGGCGATAGCACTAAGCCTTTCTTGAGCCACTAAAGCAAGATTTGGGCACATATATTTATTTTCCCTCCACCACTTAAGAGGATCTTCTGTTTTCTTTAGCCTGTCATAATCAACAAAGATCTGAACTTCTGCAGTTGCCTTGTTATTTAAATTTCCAACTGGTTGATATAGAGCAGCTTCTCTGTCGAATTCAGCCCAAATGTCATCATCATCAATATTATATTCGGTATTCGATGTTGAATTAGACGTCATTGGATCCAATTGAATACTCTTATTTTCTTGTTCTGAAAACTTTTCAGCCACAAGAGATATTAATCTTTTCTTTGCATTTTCAGCATTTTTCTTCTCTCGAAAAGCTATTTGTTTAAACCTTGGATCTAAGTATGCTGCTAATGAGAGAATACTATTTTCTTCCAATCCATTTAACCTTGTACATATTGCTTTGTGAATTTCCTCAACGGTAGATGTTATGCAGGTCTTGAATGGTTTCTTCAAAAATCCCGTATACACTGCTTCGAGTCCATTAGCGAGAGGAATAACAAGAGAAGCCGTTAAATATTTTTCTCCAGAAATGCTTTTTATAATTTTTTCGAGTGATTTTAAAATTTCAAAGAGCTGTCGAACTGTTATCCAATCGTCTGCTGAGAGGTAGCTACTCGCATCCATATTGCTTAAGGCCATTGTTGATTTCACTGCTTCTTCGAGCTGAATAAACCTTTCCAGCATATAAAAGGTGGAGTTCCAACGGGTGGACACGTCCTGCAGTAGTTTTAGTGGGTTTCCGACGCCTTGATTCCGTTGATAGGCCAAAAGTCTTGATGTGGCAATGTAGCTTCTTTTAAAGTGACCAATAATATGCTTTACTTTTGAAAGGATTATGGTTACTTCCTCTACTTTCAAACCATCATTTGCAACGAGGTTTACAGTGTGGGCAAAGCAACCAAAATGATCCCATCTCAGCTCACTAAGAACCGCTGATTTGATATTAGCTGCGTTATCGGATACAACCATCAAAAGCTTTTCTTTTACATTCCATTCGGAAACAACTCTCTCTAGTTCAAGAGCAAGGTTTTTTGCTGTATGGCGGTCTGGCAAGTTCGCACATTCCAAAAGGAGGGAAACTAAATCAAAATTCTTAGTAAGAAAATGGACCGTGACACTGCCATATAACTTTCCATATTTACAGACGTCCAGCAATCGGTTGTAACACATAATTTCATAGCAGTTTTTAAATTATCCCGAGTTTCATTTAGACACTGCTCATATAATGCAGGATTGAGAGTCCTGGAAATTGCATGTCGATTGGGTAGCTCATAGGATGGATTTAGAGCGGCCACAAATTGGCGAAATGCAGTTTCCTCTCCAGATGTGTTTGGCGAGGCCGAGAAGCAGCAGTAACTGGAGGATCATTTTGAGAATTGTTGGTAACCATCGATAATATCGGTTGCAAGTCGTCTTTGTTCAGCACTTCGGATGAATTTATATTTGCTGTCTTACATCGATTCGAGGAACGTCCTTCTGCATTGCTACTAATTGTAGAGGCTTGTAGCTGAGCATCCTGTTAATCTTTTTTTAATATTAAGAATTAACACACATAATTTGTGTTTGAACTGATTTAAAAAAACTTACTTCATCCTCGTCTACAATATCAGAGCTCGGGAAACGTTCATCTCTTGCTGAGGCTAACGACAAAGATACTGTTGGATGTTTGTTTTCCATGTGCTTTTTCAAATTTGAGGTGCACTTTGCAAATTGTTCGTCAATTGCAGTAAAAAAATTCCACAAAAAACTTATTTTGTTTCTATGCATTGGCATTGTCACTGTTCTATATATGTATATATATTTTTCACGAAAGTCAAACATAAACAATATTTAAAAATTAAATTCATACTATCAACACAATCACACTTTTACGAAAACACAAAAATTAAACTAGCGCCAATTAATTACCAAACCAAACTGCACGCAAAACGCATCTACTCAGTCAAATTACAAAAACAAACATGAATTACAAAGAAGAATGAAAAAACCGTTACAAAAAGTCTAGAAGCCAAACCAACCTGTGTTAATATATTGAGAAACCAAAAGAAATGTGTATCTTTACAGTACAGCTACAGCTACAAATACACTACACACCACTCGCACATGACTCACTTCTTCATTACTATTCACGTATTGTATTTCTTTGTTTTTGTTAGATGTTCAATTTCAATTTTCAACCCTTTAGCTTAAACATCGCAAAGAAGAAGAATGTGAATGAATCTGTGAAAAGAGCAAGGAGTTGATCTTAATCACACTTTAGGAATACACAGTTTATTTGCAAATCGTTCACAGGCTCTTCTCTACTCTGAAACACTTTACGCTTACACGCTTACGGGTTAGGAAAGTTTGAATTTCAAAACGATGTGTAGAGTAATTCTTGCAATTCCCAGTAACGCCAACACCTACATTCAGTCGTATCACGCAGGCTTTTAAAGTGATTTTATGCAGCTTCTGTTGTTTTTAGTGTTTCCACCTTTTTAGGTGTTCAAACATATCACACGGTTGCAGTTACCAGTTATTAGCGCGTTAAACTGCTAAGATATGGGTCCCTAATTGAAGCCTACAATCTAAGAACTATCACAGTTTTTTTTTAAACATTCACCTCTTGCGAAAGTCTGACAAATATTCCAGAGTATAAAACTGTGATTCTTTACAATCGGCCGTTCTCAATCTGAGACAAGGCAGCAAACCTCCAGCCTCAATCCTCTTAGGTCATAGCGTGAATATTCTCCCGCTTTTTTTTTTTTTTTTAAACGTTTATTTATTCACAATTTCGTTAATATTAATTAATAGCCTAAATAAACTTAAAGACTAGACATTTTTAAACTTTTGCCAAAGTAAAAGGCCATTATGGTTCGCATTACATGATATATAATTTTTTGTTTAATTCAAATTTTATATTTCTTGTGAATTTTTGTATTATTGTTATGTACTATATATATTTTTTTTGAAAATAGGAAAATGTGAATCAAAACCTATTAGAAGACAGTCGCAACTTTTTTTTTTGTATATAAAACTAAAACCTACAAGACTAACTTAACCTATCTAAATCTATCTAGGCCCTGTCATTTGATCTCTATTCCATCGACTAACAAGTCATCGTTAGATCAGAGATCACATGTCAGGGCCTAGTTTTACTTAACCTAAGTATCGGCTTCAGCCCAGTCTAGCCACCAGTATCGGTCTCTATTTAACCTGTTAGTGTTACTTTTGTCGCTTTCTGGTATGCTAATGCAGTATCTAATTTGATCAGTATTCCCGTCCCCCGACTCAAAAGGCTCATAAAGTTCGTTCGTTGAATCCGATAGGTAGCCATATGCATCCAGAAACAGAAATGTTTCTGGCGGAATGTATCCACTTTTCAATGCATTTCTGAAATACCCAGGATTCGGATAGAATAATCCAGAGATTAATTCGTTTTCGCTAACACTTGCCGAACGAACAAAGTGATTCCTTACAAGATCTAGAATGGCATTGTCAATTCTGGACACACCGGAAGCATCCAGAAGTCTTTTGTTTGAGACATAATGCCTATAATCGGAATGTGCACTCCTATACATCTGTGTGCAGGCTCTAAGACATTTGCGCTCGAACACTCGAAGTTTTTCCATATACGATGGGTTAATGTTCCACCACACTGTACTCGCATAAGTCAGAATTGGACGAACGAATGCTTGGTAACAAATGATCTTCCCATCGGATTTAAGATAGTTGGAATAAAACAGGCTTTTTAGCAACATGAATGCCGCTCTTGCCTTGTCTAATTGAATATTTATGTGCTCATTGTAATACAGAAACTTGTCCAAATGAACACCTAAATATTTTACCACGGTCCTCGACTCGATCCGAAGACCATTTGAACTCGTTATTTTGAGATTTCTCCAGTTGCGTCTCAAATCTGAATTACCGCGTCTTATTGGGGTGCGGAACAGTATGGTTTCACATTTCGTATAGTTTATTTGAAGCTTCCATTCGGAGCAGAAAGCTTGAAACCTATCAAACTTGCTTTGAAGTTGGATTTGAATGTCTTCAATTTTTGAGCCGCTTGCATACAGTGTAGCGTCGTCGGCAAATGCCAATGAATTATCGAGTTCCCTAAGTATATCAGAAATGTAGATATTGAAGAGCTGTGGAGCAGTTACTGTGCCTTGAAGTAGACCATTATGGACATTAAAAACTTCAGCTGTCGTGTATTCTCTATCTGTTACAACAAATTCCTTTCCATATAGCATGGATGCTATCATCTTTGTAAGATTAGTTGGAAATTCATATCGAATAAGTTTGTAAATTAACCCGTCAATCCAAACCGTGTCAAAGGCTTTTTCGATATCCACTAGGCAGGCAGCTGTACATCTTTTGGCGTTGAGATTCCAATTAACATCCGAAATCAATTTTGTAATAGCATGCACTGCCGAGTGATTACTTTTGAACCCAAATTGATTCCGCGGTATAATCTCCTTTTCATTACAAACGAACAAAATAGATTTATTAATAACTACCTCAAAAATCTTCCCGAGTTAGAAGGATCAGAAGGATCCTTCTTTTTCTTAATTATTGGAAACACCTTTGATATTTTCCAGCAACTAGGGAAGTAGTAGTTATTTAGCAGATTGTTAAAGATAACGCAGTATTGCCGTATGATATCAATTGGTATATGCTTAAGCACGATGTTTGGGATGTTATCCAAACCACTTGACCTTTTAGTGTTTAGTTTCCTAAATATGTCAGTCAAGTCGTCGAGGGTCGTGAAGTAATTGTAAGTCTGTTCATCTGTCAGTTCGTCAGCTTTTAACCACTCAGAAAATGTCAATAAAGTAGGGTTCTCGCTATTGTTAAATCTCCATAGTTCATCTCTTACTTCGACCGATTTGGAGCTGGGAAGTTCCCTGGCGTGAACCGCCTCAAAATGAGACCCAATTACTTTGAGCTTGTCTGCTCCACTATCTATAATATAGTGGTTATTGATGATGGGATAACCTGATATATTAATCCCTAGCTGGGATAGATGCATCTGAGAAGACAGTGGTACCTTCAGTTTAGGAATTTTGACAACGTTACGTGGTTTAAACATTTTATTTATTTTTGGAAACATGTTCCTGCCGTCTGATTTTAATATGCTTCCAGCACGTTTTTTCCAGTAATCGTTGACACTATTCCTAAACTGCTGGCTTAACAGAGACTTCACATTCCTCAGAAGGGATTTTAATCTTTGTAGCTCCGCATTGTGCGATTGATTTAGAAATTGACGTTGTATTCGATTATCTGAGTGATCAAAAAGCTTTTGTGTGTCTGTAGGGTCTTAATGTCACGGTTTAGATAACATTCAATGCTATTTTTCGATTTAATTTTCGGAATTGACGACTCCATAGCTTGTAATACCACCGTGTTTATGTTCCCGATATAGGAATCACACTCCTCGTTGGAAAGATTCCTATTGCTAGGAATACTAGAAGAGGAAGGGCAATTCCTATATTTTCTGGTGGCGCAGCGCTGAAATCGGCACCAATCAGTCTGCCTAAAATTTAATTTAGGGACATCGTGCCACGTAGCGAAGCTAAGCGCAGAGTCGTCAACAAACTTCATCTGCATTACTATTGCATTATGGTTGCTATCATACGGCAATAAAGAAATTTTATTATTATGGACCGTTTCATATGATATGAATTTCCAGAGGGGAAACTTGGCATAACTGGGCTGTATAATTTTAATTTGTACTCGACCTGGTTGTCTTCGATAAAGCGATTTATCGACCTGGTTGTCTTCGATAAAGCGATTTATCGAAGACAACCAGGTCAAGTATCGAATATTCTCCCGCTTTCCACAAAATATCACACGAAATCTTTCTTTTGTATACTTAAAGCATTAGGACGCGTTTTCGTACAAATTTGACACACAGAAACAATCCCGACCTTGCGAGTTAGTCGTGCGTGTAGTTCCGACGTCCGCAAACAAACCGAACTTGTTGGGATTTTTCAAAAGTTTCGTGCGTTGAAACTACCACTTCACTAATGCGATATCACCGGAACACTGCCTCTTTGTGCGCATCCAATTCGTACGACCAGTTTTCATTCGTTTACTTACGACTGCGACTGGCCTTAGACTCTTGCCCACTTCAAGATGATTTAAACAACTTTTCAACATGGTGCCAACAAAATTTCCTGAAGCTCAATGTCATCAAATGCCAGACCATGACATTCTTCCGTAATTGTCTCCCACCAGTCTCCTAATTCCATTTAATCTGTGGCGAGTTACCTGTGACAGGGAACTATGTTTCCACTTTCATATTGATAACACCATCAGCAGAGCCAACTGCTCACTTGGGTTTGTAAAAAGCTGGTCTACGCAATTCTCCAAACCACAAAAATCACTCGTTTTCACATTTGTTAGACATATCCTTGAATATGCCAGCCAAGTATGGTCGCCTTATTACAACACCCATTCCCTCCAAATTCAGTGTTTCCAACCCAGATTCATCCGTTTTGTTCTACGCGGTATCCCCATGGGAAGACCGTTTTAATTTACCCCCTATGAGGATCGTTTGAAAATAATAAAAATATTCATTCACCTCAGAACCTCCCGACATCCTATTCGCACATCAGTTACCAGCAGGGAGTATCGATTGCTCCGCTCTGCTACAAATGATATCCTTCAACACCAACTCTCGAAATCTGAGACCAGTTTCCCTCTTCCCACTTAACTTACACCGAACCAACTACGGCTATAACGAGCCAAAGACAAGAAGACTGCGCATGGGTAAGGGAAATAACTCTTGATTTCCGTTGCAACAAACTTATTCTCTTATGTCCACTGGAGTGGTAGATGGTGCCACTCCGTCTTAACCCTTTCCTAATAAATCAGTTAAGTTAGGTTTGGTCTTGAAGTGCATCTTGACCAAAGCTAAGATAAATAATAGGCTGGCTGCTTCAAGTCATTCACAATCACTTGATCCATAGAGCAAAGGTGCGATGTTCTCTTATCGGGAACGATACTGTTCGGTTGCCCAATGTGGCCGAGCCAATTTATGCGACGTGTTGTTCTACCTACATCCACATCTTGGTGCAGCTTATAGAGCTTCTCTTTCATTAGTCTCTCTCGCTTATCTTTGCTCCGCTTTCCTGCTTATAGTCCATCCAGCACTATAAGACGTAAAGTAGTGCTGATAGGGACCACGAGAGAACATTTAAACTTTTGAGTTAGGGACGCTGTTCACATTTGTTTCGGTAAACCAAAGTTAGGTTTGGTCAGGCTGCAAGGTGATGACACCTATGGTGGCGCTAATGTGTGGTCTATAGCGAAATCAGTCGTTTATATGTTCTTATATCCAGCTCTGGCCAAATTTGTTTGGCCAGACACGTCGTGTCAAGACTTCATTTGAGCATGCTGCGCTAGTAAGCTTTTGCATGTAGCGATATGAATACCTATTGCACCCGTGTCGGGTACGACTGGTAATTTAATCCCATGTCTGGCGAGTTCATCAGCCTTACAGTTCCCTGTAATGTCCCTATGCCCTGGCAATCAGCATAGAAGAATGTTAAACTGCTTTGACATCTCCTGTAGATATGAGCGGCAATATAGGGTTGTTTTTGAATTTGTTGAGACTGATTCCAAGGATTTGATGACCGTTAAGCTGATGCTAATATCCCTGGCAGTGATGCCAAGATAAGGCTTCTTTGATCGCCTTGAGTGACGTCTGAAACACGCTGCATTCATCAGGAAGTCAGAAAGTTGCCTTTCGGAGAAGACTTCATTTGTTTTGGAGCCATCGGAGCCGTTCGGCCTCTGAGATCTACACCCCGAGGTGTATCGAGGTGTCAATTTGAACTCAATTTGCTTTTGAGGTTGGCGTTGCGGAACAGAATAAAATAGCATACAATCGCATCCGTTCTGCAGCAATTTTTCGTCCTACAACTTCGGAACAAATTCAGCTCATAGCTGTCCGGAATTTGTGACTTGTCACCAATGTGCGTTACATTTCGTCGAAAGAGACGTTCGAAATGCTAATCGTAACGAATTCCTCGGTAGAAATTTCTCCGTTTTCGAACATATCGGAGAGATTTTTCTTCCGAACGGATACCTCGGTAGGGGTGCTATAAAATTCGTGGAGGCAAATGGTAGCATACGCAAACGATGAGATGAGGATAACTCTCAACATGAAACTCGTTAGTTTTCTCCAGGATTTGACAGTGTGAGAAGGTTGTGTAAAAGCAACACCGGTATGTGCCGATAGGTGTTATTGAAAAGCTCAAACAGTATACTGTTACTTTGATGTAGAGGGGAGGGGAATTCTTCAGATTTCAAGAAATTCTTTAGATTTCCCGAAAACCCTAAGTATCTCTACCATAACATGTCTACAAATACAAATTCTTGGCGTAAAAGTTCCAGGGCCTAGCGTGTTCTTCTCCCACAAGGCAATGGCGAGTTTTAAACTTTTGTTCGAATGGTTAAGTTTGGAATGAGTGATCAGATTATCGCGGAAGGAGTGCCACTGGTGACCGTTTGCTGATACTCTCCCTTAACACTATTGCTGACAAAAATGTGGCACTTAGCAAATAAAGTTGAACTTAAGCATTTAAGGAGCGTATCAGCAAACGGCCCTGACCAGGAATCGAACTGACCAAACACTTTTAGAAGACTTCGTGTGAGTACGGAAGTAGTGCGCTTGTTGACATAGCCGCCGAAAATAGGGTATTGCACTTCCAGCTACATTAAATGACCAAACTTCAAAGGACCAAACAAGAATAACGAAGTTGATGGACATGCCTCCATTTACGCACTTCAAGTTGATTGAGGTCGGTTTCTGCTTGTGCGAACCAATGCTTCCGGCGTGTCGCAAGGAATCGTAGACTGCGAGTTGGAGTATTGGGGTCCATCTTAAACTTCCAATGCGGAGTTCTTTGATCAAATCTATTTCGATGGACTGCTGGTAATGCTCTTGGTTCAGTTTGTTTGTCTCCAAATCCCGTCAACGCTAACGAGACCGAAAATCTTTCGCTCAAAACGACCAACGACTTTTTCATACGGTGTATGTGTCATCTGTTTTTTGAGATAGCTTGACACAGTTTGACTATTGGATAGGATTTTTCGGAGTCTAGACGTCTTGGAAGTCTCTTCTAATGTGGGAAACAATTTTGAACAAAATATGATTACTGGCTTTTTTTATAGCGTTTTATATTTTTAACAGAACTTTTAGCAGCACTAGGTATATTGAGACCACTTCACCACTCTTCCTTAATTGAAAATCATTATTTATTCTCTACTTAGTAACCTCTCTAAAAATGTCTTTTGAATATTTTGTTCTAAAATCCCTTTTTCCCATTACAGCCAGCAAAACCAGAAAAAGCCAAGACAGCACCGGCCAAGCCTGGTACTAAGCGGAAGTCCGATGAGACACCCACTACAAAAGATAAAGCAAACAACAGTACCACAACAGTTTCGGCCAAGCGAAAAAAAACCGATGACCACTCAGATTCTAACAATAGCGTTGCCGCAAACAACACAACAACCAACAGCAAAAAGAAGGGTCGACGAGATTCTTCCAAATCAGAAACCGACAATGATTCTCCGACAAACGAAGCGATCGGAAATATTAAACCCGAGAAGAACGGATTCGAGCGAGGCCTTGACCCCGAGAAAATTCTCGGAGCATCAGACGTAACAGGAACTCTAACCTTCCTCATCCAATTCAAGGGTGTTGATCAGGCCGAACTTGTACCAGCTCCCATAGCGAATGTCAAATGCCCTCAGCTGGTGATAAAATTCTATGAAGAGCGGCTATCGTGGTACTCAGACGGAGAGGACTAGACACGCCAGCGTGTCTATTACTTCGTGACGACGGGGATATATATCCGAGTTATTTTGTTAAGAATCAATTTATATATACTTCCTAAAACAATATCATAAATGAAGGCGGCGACCCCAGCAAAACGGCAAACGGAAACAAAATGATTCCACCAAACAATAAAGAAAAGGCAGTACACTTCGAACGATCCCTATCTCTACAAAAAAAAAACCCCTCCTCCACCACCCCACCCTTCCCATCCTTGCGTCGTTTTCCTTCATTGTCTGGAGGTTGAGTAGAACAATACAAACATCAGCATACGAATAATTTACGCAAGCAAAAGTAGCCTTATAAAACAAATAGAAAACAAAACAAAAAAAAAAAAATAATATGGATTCCATTTTGTTTACCTATAAATTAATGTTATTCCTTATAAGACTTTGAGTTTTTTATGTTTCACCTAATTTTCTTTGTTCTTTGCCCGTTTGCACCCTTGTTGGCGCTGTGAATTGGCCTAGGTTAACCATATTAGTTAAGAATTGTTTCGCGTCTTTTATCCCAAAACTAAATAATATTTTTATTCTTTGAATAAACGAAGCTTTTTATATTATTGCCCTTTTAAAACAAGGATAACGACGACGACGACGACGATGGCAGACTATCATACGACGTAGACGAATGTTTCGCTAAACATCAAGCACTTTTAGTCAACCGAAAGCCTTTATTTCCCATCAACCAAGTTACAATGATATTTTAGTTAAAAATAATAAACATCAAAATAAAAATTTAAATTAAAATAATTTGCTTGCTTTTCATTTTTAGGAATCTCTCAGTAATAGAGTAGGAGGAACTCGACTAAAGTCGAGTCAGTCATGTGCTGATGATGTTGTTCTAATGGGGATTTTCATCGAACCACTGCGAGGTCTTACACTTTGTAGGAGATGGAGACAATTGAGCTCAATGGGAGCAGGGGAAGACCATTTTGCAAACATAACACACTATCAGATCTTGTTACGTTTCTGAACACTGGTTACTACCGAAAGGACTGGACTTAGCATGCTTGCATATGCTCAGCTAGGTAACAGTCGGATTGGAGTGGTTCTTGTTCAAGGGTAGCCAGACGCAGCAAAAGAAAAAAAAAATTATTCATGCCAAGATTTTAATTTCAATATCGGACGCACTTCACTACTTCATCACTCAGTTTTATCACGTTTGGCAACAGGTGTTAAGCTGCCTTGAGTACATTAGAGTAGTTGGAGTACTCTTATAACATACACCCTTATCGTAGAAACCGGCGCGGCGGGGCGAACATTTCCCGAAAAGTATCTTCTTGTCATCGTAGAATCCGTAACGAAATTTAAAAGGGAATAGTTCACTTGTCGGTAATGTATGTGTTTATCACTAGTTCATAAAAATCGATCGAAACGAAACTCCCCATACAAATTGTGACACATCTCATTCGCTGTTGTTTCAATGCGGATTTGGCTGTTTTTAGTTTTGATTAAATCGGCTCTCGGGTGAATTCACTTCCACGGATCGAAATGGTGTTCACAACCATGGAAGAAACGGATATCCAGCGTCAGCTGCAAAAAAAAATTGATGTATTACTTTAAACAAATTGCAACCAAAAGTGTAACGAGAAGCCTCGTATTTCTATCTCCGTTATCATATCGATTGGAAAAATATGTGCTGACGTTGCTGCAATTCCATACAAAGGAGTCGTGAAAGCAAAATAAGCGCATTTTATATTTAAGAATCAATCACTTACAATCATTCCATTAAGGCTAAAAAACCCTTTTCTATTGTAATACAAGTGTGGATTTTCTGGTGGCATCTTAATAGCAATATGTGTCCCATCAACACACATGACGACACCTGGAATTTTGCATCTATCATAGAAATATCTCTTCGCTTCGGTTGTATCTTCTTCAGTCATGTTTAAATGTATCCATTTGAGACACAGTTTTAGCTCTAGGACATCTAGAACTTGTTTTAGCACTTCCGAAAATGTTGATTGTGCTATGCAAACATTATAGTCCTTTCCAGCCCCATGCTGGTAGCTCCCTTGTGCAAAAAATCGTAAGCAGGCCGCCAATTTCACTTTTAGTGAGATTGAAAAGGACTTTGTGTTGGGTTTAAGCTCTCCCTAAAAATCACCCAGAACATATAAAAATGCCGCTCTGTAAAGCCGAAAGTTTTTAACAAATCTGAAATTATTTGTTTGTATACTCAATTTTAAATCAACTTTAAACTTAAACATACATTTGATTCGGTAGTTCCAAAATATCTTCTGATGTCCCTCTTAAGTATGCCCTCAAACTTTTAGCTGAGGGTACGGTTTCCTCATCATCGTCATATAAATCAAAATACATACATAGACTGTCCATTCTATTTCTTTTAAAGCACTGAATATCAATAATTTTATCAAAAATGACTGCACAATAGGGGTGAATAATAATTTATTTGCACACAATAATTGACAATCTGTCTTTAGATTAACATTCAGCTGAGTTGATAAGATAATCTGATGGTCGGCAACTAAGCGTATCCGACGGAATCTACGATACAGCCGTAAAGCGAAAGTGAAATAAGCAAGTGAAAGGAAATTGAATTCCGCCGGATTCTACGATAGGCATGATAGTATTATCAATCATTGAAATGATTCATGGAGTGAGAATACTCACAAAACATAGTCACACTCGCGGTTCTTCTGAAACGCTATAAAACTGTCACTTTTATTGGACAATGAAGATATCTAAATTTAAATGAGCTTACTTACGTAAGTGGCGCTACATTCCGGAATGAACCTGGGCCTCAACCAACATGCCTCACCAATTAGCCGGGTCCTTAGCTAACTGCCTCCAGTTGCTCACTCCAAGTTGGTTGAGGTCGGTTTCCACTTGTGCGCGCCACTTAAGCCGAAGTCTTCCTCTACTGCGTGCGACGTCTGGCTGGGAATCGAAGACTCTGCGAGCCGGAGTATTGGTGTCCATTCGTTCTACATGTCCTAGCCATCTTAAACGTCCAATGCGGAGTTTTTTGACCAGGGGCATGTCGCTGTACAGCTCGTATAGTTCTTGGTTGAATCTTCGTCTCCATAGCCCGTCAACGCAAACGGGACCGAAGATTTTTCGAAGAATTTTCCTCTCGAATCTACCAAGGATTTCTTCATCCGCTTTTGATACGGTCCATGCTTCAGCGCCGTAGAGCAGGGCTGGGATGATCAGGGTCTTATATAGGATCTCCTTAGTAGTTCGAGTGAGGGCTTTACTACTAAATTGCCTTCTTAGCCCGAAGAAACAGCGGTTGGCAAGAGTAATTCTTCGTTTAATTTCTGACGAGATGTTGTCAGAGTTAATAGCGGAGCCGAGGTAGACAAAGTCCCGTACTACCTCAAAGTTATATCTGTCAATGGTGACGTTCTGTCCAATTCGTCGATGTTGTGAGTGTTGTGAGTCCTTTCGTGTTGACAGCATATACCTACTTAGTCTTACCCTCATTTACTGCTAAACCCATTTTTGTTGCTTCCATCTCTATACTAGCAAACGTGGCTATGACATCACGTTGAGTCCTACCAATAATGTCAATATCGTCGGCGTATGCTAGTAGTTGCACCGATTTTTGGAGAACTGTGCCTCTGGTGTTGGCTCGGGAGTTTTTCACAATCCTCTCAAGAATCAAATTGAAAAAGTCACATGACAGTGCATCGCCTTGCCTAAATCCGTTTTTGGTATCGAATATGTCGGTGAAGTCGTTTCCGACCCTGATGGTGCAACGGACGAGTTTGGACGGTATACGAAAACTGGACATGACTCTGTAAAGTTCGTCTCTATAAATGCTGTCGTACGCGGCTTTGAAATCGATGAATAGGTGGTGGGTTTCGATTTGGACTTCTTGGGTTTTTTTCCAGGATCTGCCGAAGAGTGAAAATTTGATCGATTGTGGACTTTCCTGGCCTAAGACCACAACGATAAGGGCCGATCAGGTTATTGGTAAACGGTTTCAGGCGTTTACATACTACGGCAGATATGATCTGAAAAGACTTATGCCTCTGTAGTTGGCGCAGTTCGAGGGTCTCCTTTTTTGTGGATCGGGCAAACGATGCTGGGGTTCCATTCTTCAGGCATGCTTTCAACCGACCAGATTTGGCTTATGGTAGATGTTGCTTACCAAGTCATCTCCGCCAGCTTTATAAAGCTCAGCGGGAAGGCCGTCATTTCCGGCGGCCTTATTAAGCTTGAGTTTAGATAAAGCTATCCTCACTTCACTTAGGTCGGGTGGTTGGCAGTTTTCGCTGTCGTTGCCAATATTAAATGGTTCGTTCTGCCTGACAGCGGAATGTTGTTTGTCATCGCCGTTTAACAGTCTGCAGAAGTGGTTCTTCCATATCCTCAGCATTGACTGTGTCTCAACTACGATATTGCGCGCTTTTCTTGCTCTTTTTTCTTCTTTCTGAAAAGCCGATGTTCTTCCCTTCTTCTTTGCCTATAGAGCTCAATGGCAGCTCTCGTCTTCACCTGCAGCTTAGTCTTGTTGGCCTCGTTCTTGGCTGCCTGCGAGCATCTGTCGGCATTCCTCATCAAACCAGGGGTTTCTTGCTGGTGGCCGAGGCTTGTTGGCATCGTTGCCATTGTTCTTCGACATTAGATGCTGGTTGTGTGTTGTGAGTCGAGAGGTTAAGGGATACGCGTTGCGCGAAGGTCTTGGCGGTCTCTGGCGATTGCAGTCTTTCGACATTAAATTTGTTCACAGTTTTTCTGTTTTTTTTTTGTGGAGTGGTGGATATCCGCATCCTTAGCTTGGCTACAACAAGGTAGTGGTCCGAGTCGATGTTAGCCCCTCGGAATGTTCGGACATCCAAAATACTGTATGCGTGCCTCTTGTCTATCGCAATGTGATCAATTTGGTTGACTGTTCGTTGATCTGGAGACCGCCATGTCCCCTTATGGATATCGAGGTGAGGAAACCGTGTGCTGGCTATAGTGGCATTTCGTTCCGTTGGGAAGTCAATTAGCCTAAGTCCGTTACAAGACGTGTTGTCGTGTAGGCTATATTTTCCGAAAGAATTGCTAAAGATGTCTTCTCTTCCTACCTTTGCGTTAAAATCTCCCAGCACGATTTTAACATCGTACTTTGGTAGTCGCTCATAGGTTTTGTCAAGGAGCCCGTAGAAGCAGTCCTTAGTTGAATCATCTTTTTTCTCCGTCGGAGCATGAGCGCATTTAAGGTTTATGTTGGCGAATTGGCCTTGATGCGGATTGCTACAACGCGTTCGCTTAAGTCTTGGAAACATAAGACTTCTTGCCTGAGTGTGGCACTTATAACAAATCCGCTGTTTCTGCTCACTATAACACGGTCCATAGTAAATGCCACAGTTTTTCATCCTCTTTTTGCCCGTCCCATCCAATCGTATTTCCTGGATGGCAGTAATGTCTGCTTTGTAGCAGTTTAGGGCTTCCGCTAGTTGTTCGCCTGCACCTCGCATGGTCGTCAACCACAATATCAGTCCTTTTCGAGGCTATTGGTTGCTTCGTAACATATGCTTTTTTCCGTGGCACAACCCCCAACCTGGAGGGCCAGGCACTTGCTTTGACACTAGGACAGCGTGTAACGAACCCCGAACGCTCGCCGCGTCGCGAGAGTCGTATGTGGTCTTCCGTTATTATGCGAAGATCTAGTGTGGAAAGTCTTCGACCGGCACTATCACTCGCGCTAGTAAAAGCCTAACCACTCTAAATGTTTATCTCTCTAAACCGCTGACTCTCATTCGGGATTAACCCTCCTATTAACTTCCTCCACCCTTATGACCCAAGGTAACAGGGACCTTAGGCCAATCCGGGCAGAATAATAGGAGGGGTGTCCAGCCATCTTGTGGCACAGGCATGCTCCTCCGCTCGCTAGCTCACCGGCGGCGTGGGATCTTACCACAAGACCTGGACTGGGGTTACATATATTTTTACATGCCTGTAAAATTGCGAAAACAAAGGTGTTACTATATCGCAACCGTAACCAACAAAAATAAAAAAAACTTGCGAGGCCCGAGTTTCGTCTACTTCCGCATTTGCCACTTCCTGCCTCCATAGCGGAAATCAATACGGGGAGAGAGGATGATGTTACTTCTCTCTGAGCTGGCCCACCCCATGCTAAAAGAATGATCTAGCGTCCATGGCCACCGCTTCGCTCCACCTGCGATGGCCCCTAACCTGAAGGAAGGATAAAGCAAACTCCTAAAAAAAAAGATTGCCTACCCCTGACTACGTTTTATACCCGTTTACCTGTTGTTCCATCCCCAACTCATCCTCTGAAATGCTTCTTACACGATTTCCATACTTACGCGCAACTGTACGGATTGAAAGAAACTCCCAACTAATACACGCATAGTTTTTCAAAGATCCCAGAAATAAGAAAACTGAAGAACTTTCGTAATCGTTATAAACGAAATCTTAGTTTTATTTAATAAAATAATAAAAAAAAATCAGACGCCAACTCATTACTATCTTAACTATACTAATCTAATCGCAAAAGAAGGTAAGAATCATTGTTTATGAACTAAATTTTGTTTTTTTTTCAGGTACTTGTTCGTAAATAATTTTAAATTTTGATGTCGGTAAGTATAATCTTAATCCAAAAATATTCTTTAAATAATAGGTATGGTAGGTATTCTCTTTTCATTTATTTTAATATTATTTTAATTTTTCATTATCTTTTCTTTTCTTTACAGGTTTATTTTTGTTTATTAATTATTTTGTTTCGTTGTATTTTCCTTTAGGTTTTATTTCTCTATTTATTACTTTTTTTCTTCTTGCTTACAAAATTTTAATATATTTATTATTTTTCTCTCGCTAAAATTTTTCTTTCAGTGTACTTTTCTTTACTACTTTAAACTATTTTTCTTTTTTTTTTTTTACAGATTTATCCTCTTTTGTATTTAATCTTTTTTTTGAACCAGAAAAATTCTTTCAGTGTACTTCTTAATTATTCGCAAAATTTATCGTTGTTGATTTTATTCAAAATTTTCTTCCAATGTATGTTACTTTTCTAGCTGATATCTTTTTGTTTCTATATAGGTCAATTACTACATTTAATGCACTGGGTTTAAATATTTCCACATACAAATTAAAAAAAAAACTTACCCTTATTAGAGGGTTAATTACCCAAGGTGATGGACTGGGGTGCACCGCATTCCGCCTCGTTTGTTGAATGATGGACGCTACACTAGGGAATAAATTAATTTAAACGCAGCGCGTACAATAACAAGGAATTGACCAAACTATTCCAAAAGATTTTATTCGGTTATCGACTCTTTATTTAATTCACACGACAATAGAGAGAAAGGGTTTCCTAGCACATAGTGCTCCCTCTAGGGTCACCTAGGAGAACAGAGCCTAGTTGGTTGAGGTATCTGCTGATTAATATTTTTCTGCTGTTGAGGCGGTGGATTTCTGATGGTTGATCTGGTGGTGTTCCGGGGGGTTTTTTTTCGCGGTGAAGTGTCTATATCGTCGACCTCTTTGGATGGGGGGGGGGGGGGGGGGGTATTTGGTCGATCACAAAAACAGGTTCACGAAGGGGAAGGGACAAGGGTATGGGACGAAGCGCTTGATTGATAGATGGTTTTTTTACGCGTGGCAATTTTATTAATAATTTCTTTTTTTTTTATATGAAAAAAATTCTTTTTTTTTTGTTTTTTGAGCTGCGAAATTTTGCCGTGCGCTTGCGCTGCTTCTGTGGGTGCACTAGGTCACTTAAGCAATGTTTTTTTTTCTTTTGCACACACGTGGGGGGGGGGGGGGGGTTTGGTATGGTTTTGATTCCTTTTTTTTTTCACTTTTCCTTTTCACTGGGTTTAGGTTGTTTTTTTTTTGTTGTTGGTGTAGGTTTTGTTAATTTTTTTTGTTTTTCGTCTTTTAGTTTTTTTTTTCACGTGGCACTATGGACTTTGTGTCCACTAATTTGGCGATGACCGCGCTTTCACTAGCGGGGTTAGGCACTTTTTTTAGGATTTGTTTTTTTGTATAGATTTTTTTTTTGTTTGACTTGCGAGCGGGACTTGTTGCCGAGAGGGGGAAAGCCGATGCCCGGGTACGCTGCGTGCTGATGCGTGCGAACGTGGCGTGGTTTTGGAGAGCGTGGGGGTTAGGATGGGCACTTTTCGTTGCCTTTCGCGATATTCATTTTTTTTGTTGTTTCTGTATTTATGTTCGAAGAACTTGTAGTGTGATCTTTGTCACTTAGGAAAACCAAAAAAAAACGCGGTAACTTTTACCAGTCTTCGCTCTCTCCAGCCACGTCCGATTCGCGTCACCTACTCGTTAAAACAGACCGAGCAACCACCGGAAAACCTCCTATCACCCAAGCTAGCCGGAAATGTCTCCCTCACACCAATAGGCACAGCCCATGACAGAACTTTATAATCCCGTAGCTCGCAGGATTTTGACCACAGAACTCGCCTTTTGGTCTTAAAATTCAAGTTGAGATTTTTCGGACCTTTTTGGAAACAAATAATTAATTTTTGAATAAAAGTTTGCGAGCTAAAGGGAGTATAAAATTCTGCCATAAACTGAGCGAAAATGATGGCCGGTTCCGACGTTTCCGCTTGCTGTTTACGCTCAGCACCATAACCTTGCAGCGAAAATCTAGTTCACAATGATTCCTTTGCTATTTAGCGATTCGATAGATTTTGCCAAACGTAGTATGAGCTTAATAGATTTTTTTTTCCCTCTGAGGTTTCCCACAAAACTTGAGATTTTCATAAGTCTGACGAATGAAAAGATTAAGACAACAGAAACCTCATGAATGACGTTATTATGGTTGCCGACCGACCCACCCTGAGAATAACCATGAGTCTCATGTTCAGACTGAGTACTCGGGCGTATACGTGACATTTTTCTTAATTTTCCCTGGAGAAGAGCTATGAAGGGTATATTTTTTTTCCTGAGGGTGTTCAGCGGCGAATGTCCTTGGAGTGAGTTATACCTAAGCTGCGACCAGCGGTATCAACTAAGTCATATAGATTATTTCCGATTAGGCGGCTAATTCGGGCCTTCTGAAACTTTGGACAAAGCTTCGCATTGATTCCTTTTGAAGCATCACTTTGCACAAAATTGCGCCTAAAGACCTCATCTCCTACTTTGTACTTAACTGGCTTACTACGCGTGTTATACACCTCCGCGTACGAGTTGTGCGCTTTTTCCAGGGAACTTTTAATGTGTGAATGCAACACACTCATCCTAGCTGCTTTAGGTAAAATCTCCAAGTCCGCGTTATTTAAACCTCCTAACTCTCTCAACAGTTTGTAGTCGCTAGCGTGTTCAATCATCCGCTGACCGAATACGGCTTCGTAAGGGGACATTGCAATAGCCGAGTGAACGCCCGTTCTCAGCGCACAGGCTATTTGAGGGATATGCTTATCCCAGTTGGACTGATCGCTATCAATATACGACCGTATGGCCGACAGGATAGAACGATTAACTCTCTCGCTAGCATTTGCCTGAGGCGAGTACGCCGCCGTTTTGACATGATTAATGCCAAACGTATTCATACATGTCGCGAATTCTTTGCTCAAAAACTGCTTCCCGTTATCGGATAAGATAGTTTCAGGTACGCCGAATAAAAGAAATATATTTTTTTGGAGAAATGATATCGCCATTTCAGAGGTAGCTTTCCTGATAGGTTCAATAAATACGAACTTCGTCAGTTGGTCCAGGGCCACTATAATATGAGTGTTTCCTAGTTTTGACCTGGGATACGGACCTAGGAAATCAATATAAATATGTTGGAATGGTCGTTCCACCACGAAAGCATTTCCCATCGGAGCTCTTAAAATGGCGTTCGGTGCTTTGGTTGTTTTGCAAATCTCACAATTTTTAACGAAAAGTTTTACTTGGGTAGCCATGTTCGGCCAATAAAATTGCTGTCGTAAACGGTATAAGGTTTTAGCGATACCTCCGTGCGAGGCCTTGGGTGGGGAATGAGCCAGAAAAATAAGGTTTTCGGTTAACGCTGCTGGAACCCATAACTTCCAGGTCCAATCGTCTTCTTCTGGATTACCTGTACTATGATTGACCTTCTTATAAACGAAATTGTCCGAGTTACGAAGATCAGGTAGTTGGTTTTTATTCTGCGCCACTGATTCTATGATTTGACGATATTCTTTCGACTGAAAAGCCGGATCCGCCAAATCGATATGAAGCACATCATTCAATTCTTTTGCGATTGAGCCATCGGATTGTAGGGCCTCCACCTCGTACACGCGCGACAACGCATCAGGTACGACGTTTAAGCTACCTTTCCTATGCTCGATCTCAAAGGTGTATCCTTGAAGTTCCAAGCTCCACCGCGCTAACCGTCCCTTTAAATCTTTCAGACTCATTAACCACTTAAGACTCGCGTGATCGGTTATGACTCTAAATCTATACCCCTCGACGTACGGCCTAAATTTCTGTATGCCCATAACAGCTGCCAAGCACTCTCGCTCCGTAACGGAGTAGTTACGTTGCGCATCATTCAGTTTATGTGAGTAATAGAAAATAGGACGTTCCACACCAGCTTCATCCTCTTGACACAACACTGCACCTACACCTGTGGCTGAGGCATCGCACATTATGATAAATTTCTTGTTGAAATCAGGATTGATGAGAACTGGAGCCGTGGTCAAATTGTGTTTTATTGTATGGAACGATTCTATTGCTTTCTCACTCAAACTGAACTTCACGCCTTTTTTTAAGGTGTCAGATAGAAAAGACGCAAGGGAAGAAAAACTGGGAACAAATCGTCGGTACCAACCCGCCATACCTAAGAAACGTCTGACTTGACGAGCGTTCTGTGGTACCGGAAATTCTTTAATCGCTGCCACCTTTCCAGGATCTACTTTTAGCACGCCATTCCCTACAATATAGCCGAGATATTTTACTTCTTGATAACAAAACTTGGATTTCTCCACGTTAATTGTTAGTCCTGCTGCGCGTAATTGTGTTGCTACTAGGGTCAGAAGTTTGATGTGTTCTTCGAAATTCCCTGAGAAGACCAGCAAGTCATCCAGGTATACGAATACTTGATGTCGTAGTTGGTGGGGTATCACCTTGTCCATAAGCCTGCATAGGCGCTGAGGCGCGTTGCAGAGCCCAAAGGGCATAACCTTAAATTGATACAGGGGCCTACCGGGGACTGTAAACGCAGTCTTTTCTCGTGACCTTTGCTCCAGCGGTATTTGCCAAAAGGCGTCTTTCAGATCCACACTCGAGATGAAATGCGTATCTGAAAGGCGACCTAGCAACCCTTCAATATGCGGCAGAGGGTATGCGTCCTTTTTAGTGACCGAATTAAGTTTTCGCACGTCTAAGCATAGTCGGTGCTTCTCAGCTTTTCTTACCAGAACAACTGGGGAGCTCCATGAACTCGAACTTTCTTCGATCACGTCCAAAGCGATCATACGATCCAACTGCGCATAAAGAAGACTTTGCACCGCCGGAGAAACGGGATAATGCCGCTGTTTTATCGGCTCTGCGTCCCCTGTATCAATCTTATGTTCCTCCAGGTTGGTTTTTCCCAAGCCAGAGGTAGCAAAGGAAGGGAACAGGCTTATGGCTTCATCCAATATCCTGTGATTTTCGCTAGTCAACTCATGGGGTAAGGAAAGAACACTATTACCCGATACTGCAACACCCGAGTCATCACGACTAATGGAGAGATTCGACAAATCCGAGGTTTTTACAGACATCTCGGCTATGATTTTAGGGGCTATGTGGAACTGCTTCCAGAAATCGACTCCCAGATAGAGATCTTTTGTCAACGTTGGTACTATATACAGTGTCAGGTCTTCTTCGTTTGTTTTGTATTTTATTTTACATTTTATTACCCCTACTATGTCCTGCTGTTTGCCATCTGCAGTGGTAACTGCAGAAACGAAACGCTTATAGGGAATTTTATTTTTTTGCAGAAACTCTACCCCACCTGAACCAAGGCAACTTATGCACGCCCCACTATCTAGGAGGCCTAACCAATCTTTCCCAAAAATCGTCACGGACGCATAAGGACGAGGGTCCGCATCCACACATTGTAAAGAAGTTGCCGCAATAGCAAGATGCATTTGCCTTCTTTCCTTAAAACGTGCACGGAGCTTTTCTACCGGTTTGGATACGTAGGGGCTTTTAAAAATTCGCTCTCTCGCTTCGTTATATTCTTGTATGCGTTGGTGCAACGATTTCTTTGGGCGACTGGTTACGTTTTCGGGGGTCTCTTGGGTGATGTCAGCTAGGATTGGGGGATTCAAGGGCCGTTGTAATATGGTGATAGGGTGGCAAGAGTCGGTAAGGGTTTTTAATTTGCCGGATGTGCATTTCTCGAACAATCCCCCCCGGGTGAAGGACTGCTCTTCAGAGAGTTTCCCGTTCCCGAGCAATTCGGACACTTTGGAACGGTCGTGTTCGCGCGGCCACATTTGTAGCAAAACAGTGAACGCTGTTCACTCTCACACTCGAAGAACGTATGTCCAGGCTCTCTACAATTCCAGCACCTCAAGGAGATTGTATTTCGGGGCCGAAAATTAACGGCTTCGACTTGGGTCTGGGAGGAGCAAGCTGCTTCTTGGACTGTGCCTTCAAGTTCATACACGTTTCTTCGAGGAGGAGTAACTTGGTTGTATCGCGGCTTTTGCGTATCATGGTCACTGATAAACTTCTCAATTGTACGACACACATGCACCATTTCGGGTATGCTATGTGTACTAAACGTAATGAGATGTTCACCAACTCGTCGCTTAACGTTTTGCTTTATGACCTCGATAAACTCGCGGTTGGTTTTCGGTACGCGTAGTCTAGAGTTCAGTTGCATTAAGTCTCCGAAAAACTCATCAAATGTTTCGTATGGACCTTGTTTTCTGTCAGACATTTTTCTGGACAATTCGAAGTCGGATTCCAAGCTGCGGTACTGTTCTATTAGGGCCAGGCGAAGCGTGGACCAATTGACAGACGGATTGCTTTTCAGAAACATCCAAAACCACGTTTCTACTTGACCGGTTACAAAATGGTGGAAGTTGTTCACGACGTCGTTCCACGTTACTTGGTAGGAATCTTTTAGGCGTTCAATTCGAAACAAGAAATCATCGACAGACATTTTCTTGTTGTCGAATTGAAGTCCCCATTTGTGGTAGTTCGTGTATCTTCCAACCGATGTCGCAGGCGAAGCGGCTTGGGGGACATATTCAGAAGAGGGGGTTGGATCACCCAACTGCATATTACTGAATTGTCGCAGAAAGTTGTCGACATTAGAGCCTTGTGCCATATTAACCGGATACATTCCGGGATTTTCCGCGGGCGCAGTACTTCGCTGGTGAAGGGAAGATTCTGCTTCAAAATCCGTACGTCTGTTGACGTCGTAGACATTGGGTTGACTATTCTGAGCGGGGACTGGAGCTAGGTTTCTGGTATTTGATAGAACTGGCGGTTGAGTAGGGGTAGGAGCTGCTAAGGCCGCTCTTACCAAATTGCCAACTTCACGCTGAAGGGCCTCTCGGTTCTTTTCCAGTTCTTCCCGGATAAACCTTAAATCGTCAGTACGATTGATCCCAACAGTAGCAGATACCACGTCTCTTACATACTGTTGAAATTGTTCCGATTCGCAAGAATCGTTGCCACGAACTGACGTATTTGGCGAAGCGATAGGAACAGATTCAGCGACTGGCTCTAAAACGCGGGTAGAATTTGGAGGCGTGACAAAAGACTGGTTTGGAGGGACAGACATATTGCTCAGCTGAGAAGTTCTCTTCGTGTCTTTTGGCTTTGCGGTACTACTACTACTACTCCTAGTACCGTATGGATGTCCTGAGTGAGTTTTAGATGGCTGGCTCGTGCCAGGGTTAGACATGTCCAGAAAATTATAGTTCAACTTTGAACAAAATATAAATATATAATTTAGAATCTAAGTATTAAATAAGTTTTTTTCTTTTTCTTTATTTCGAATTTTCTCGAAAAAATATTTTTTTTTTTTTTTTTTTTTTTTTTTGTACCGCTTTGATACACGCTAACCTAAAAATTCGTTCAGTATCTCTACGATACCCAACACGGTATATTATATCAAAAAAAAAAAAAATCCCAAAATTCTCAAAATCTATCTCTATATCTAAGTAGAATTGGAATGATATAAAGGGTTTCAAAAACTAAATTTCAATTATCATGTAGCATTGAGGATGAGTCGGATCAGAATAGGTATGGATATAGATATTAAACGTAGTCACAGATTTTTCGATTTTAATTTCCACTATGGATCTATGGTATCTTCCCCTATACCTAAATATATCAGCCGTTTTTTTTTTTTTTTTTTTGGTACTCTGAGGCTTGGTAGTCTTTGCGATTTGAAGCAACAGACGAAAGCGGGGAAATTATTCGACCCACTTTCCGGACTTAACACAAGCGACCAACTACCACACTAAGAAAATTCGCTCTAGCTCAGACCATATGCATCAGACATACTTGGAAAGTATGTATCCAGGTACCGGCCATATGATCATTTTGCTATAGCGTATGCCAAAATAAAAAAAACTGGTTGGGTGTTTGCGACAGTCGTAGACGATGATGTATGACATCCATCTACCGGACAAACCTCCAAAGTTAATGCTGAGGATGACATGACGAAGGGTTCCAAGGTTGCAACGGACATAACTGAAAAAAATGTTGTTTGCACTCAGTTATCGGACAAGCTGAAGAAAGATGGAAAATAGTTCTTATAAGAAAAATTTTTTTGTCATGTATCCATATTACGATAAGGGAAATTTTTAATGAACTGGAAAATTTAAAGTGGATGTGAAGGTTAAAATGACAAAACTTCGGGCCCCACGTTGGGCGCCACCTGTAACGAACCCCGAACGCTCGCCGCGTCGCGAGAGTCGTATGTGGTCTTCCGTTATTATGCGAAGATCTAGTGTGGAAAGTCTTCGACCGGCACTATCACTCGCGCTAGTAAAAGCCTAACCACTCTAAATGTTTATCTCTCTAAACCGCTGACTCTCATTCGGGATTAACCCTCCTATTAACTTCCTCCACCCTTATGACCCAAGGTAACAGGGACCTTAGGCCAATCCGGGCAGAATAATAGGAGGGGTGTCCAGCCATCTTGTGGCACAGGCATGCTCCTCCGCTCGCTAGCTCACCGGCGGCGTGGGATCTTACCACAAGACCTGGACTGGGGTTACATATATTTTTACATGCCTGTAAAATTGCGAAAACAAAGGTGTTACTATATCGCAACCGTAACCAACAAAAATAAAAAAAAACTTGCGAGGCCCGAGTTTCGTCTACTTCCGCATTTGCCACTTCCTGCCTCCATAGCGGAAATCAATACGGGGAGAGAGGATGATGTTACTTCTCTCTGAGCTGGCCCACCCCATGCTAAAAGAATGATCTAGCGTCCATGGCCACCGCTTCGCTCCACCTGCGATGGCCCCTAACCTGAAGGAAGGATAAAGCAAACTCCTAAAAAAAAAGATTGCCTACCCCTGACTACGTTTTATACCCGTTTACCTGTTGTTCCATCCCCAACTCATCCTCTGAAATGCTTCTTACACGATTTCCATACTTACGCGCAACTGTACGGATTGAAAGAAACTCCCAACTAATACACGCATAGTTTTTCAAAGATCCCAGAAATAAGAAAACTGAAGAACTTTCGTAATCGTTATAAACGAAATCTTAGTTTTATTTAATAAAATAATAAAAAAAAATCAGACGCCAACTCATTACTATCTTAACTATACTAATCTAATCGCAAAAGAAGGTAAGAATCATTGTTTATGAACTAAATTTTGTTTTTTTTTCAGGTACTTGTTCGTAAATAATTTTAAATTTTGATGTCGGTAAGTATAATCTTAATCCAAAAATATTCTTTAAATAATAGGTATGGTAGGTATTCTCTTTTCATTTATTTTAATATTATTTTAATTTTTCATTATCTTTTCTTTTCTTTACAGGTTTATTTTTGTTTATTAATTATTTTGTTTCGTTGTATTTTCCTTTAGGTTTTATTTCTCTATTTATTACTTTTTTTCTTCTTGCTTACAAAATTTTAATATATTTATTATTTTTCTCTCGCTAAAATTTTTCTTTCAGTGTACTTTTCTTTACTACTTTAAACTATTTTTCTTTTTTTTTTTTTACAGATTTATCCTCTTTTGTATTTAATCTTTTTTTTGAACCAGAAAAATTCTTTCAGTGTACTTCTTAATTATTCGCAAAATTTATCGTTGTTGATTTTATTCAAAATTTTCTTCCAATGTATGTTACTTTTCTAGCTGATATCTTTTTGTTTCTATATAGGTCAATTACTACATTTAATGCACTGGGTTTAAATATTTCCACATACAAATTAAAAAAAAAACTTACCCTTATTAGAGGGTTAATTACCCAAGGTGATGGACTGGGGTGCACCGCATTCCGCCTCGTTTGTTGAATGATGGACGCTACACTAGGGAATAAATTAATTTAAACGCAGCGCGTACAATAACAAGGAATTGACCAAACTATTCCAAAAGATTTTATTCGGTTATCGACTCTTTATTTAATTCACACGACAATAGAGAGAAAGGGTTTCCTAGCACATAGTGCTCCCTCTAGGGTCACCTAGGAGAACAGAGCCTAGTTGGTTGAGGTATCTGCTGATTAATATTTTTCTGCTGTTGAGGCGGTGGATTTCTGATGGTTGATCTGGTGGTGTTCCGGGGGGTTTTTTTTCGCGGTGAAGTGTCTATATCGTCGACCTCTTTGGATGGGGGGGGGGGGGGGGTATTTGGTCGATCACAAAAACAGGTTCACGAAGGGGAAGGGACAAGGGTATGGGACGAAGCGCTTGATTGATAGATGGTTTTTTTACGCGTGGCAATTTTATTAATAATTTCTTTTTTTTTTATATGAAAAAAATTCTTTTTTTTTTGTTTTTTGAGCTGCGAAATTTTGCCGTGCGCTTGCGCTGCTTCTGTGGGTGCACTAGGTCACTTAAGCAATGTTTTTTTTTCTTTTGCACACACGTGGGGGGGGGGGGGGGTTTGGTATGGTTTTGATTCCTTTTTTTTTTCACTTTTCCTTTTCACTGGGTTTAGGTTGTTTTTTTTTTGTTGTTGGTGTAGGTTTTGTTAATTTTTTTTGTTTTTCGTCTTTTAGTTTTTTTTTTTCACGTGGCACTATGGACTTTGTGTCCACTAATTTGGCGATGACCGCGCTTTCACTAGCGGGGTTAGGCACTTTTTTTAGGATTTGTTTTTTTGTATAGATTTTTTTTTTGTTTGACTTGCGAGCGGGACTTGTTGCCGAGAGGGGGAAAGCCGATGCCCGGGTACGCTGCGTGCTGATGCGTGCGAACGTGGCGTGGTTTTGGAGAGCGTGGGGGTTAGGATGGGCACTTTTCGTTGCCTTTCGCGATATTCATTTTTTTTGTTGTTTCTGTATTTATGTTCGAAGAACTTGTAGTGTGATCTTTGTCACTTAGGAAAACCAAAAAAAAACGCGGTAACTTTTACCAGTCTTCGCTCTCTCCAGCCACGTCCGATTCGCGTCACCTACTCGTTAAAACAGACCGAGCAACCACCGGAAAACCTCCTATCACCCAAGCTAGCCGGAAATGTCTCCCTCACACCAATAGGCACAGCCCATGACAGAACTTTATAATCCCGTAGCTCGCAGGATTTTGACCACAGAACTCGCCTTTTGGTCTTAAAATTCAAGTTGAGATTTTTCGGACCTTTTTGGAAACAAATAATTAATTTTTGAATAAAAGTTTGCGAGCTAAAGGGAGTATAAAATTCTGCCATAAACTGAGCGAAAATGATGGCCGGTTCCGACGTTTCCGCTTGCTGTTTACGCTCAGCACCATAACCTTGCAGCGAAAATCTAGTTCACAATGATTCCTTTGCTATTTAGCGATTCGATAGATTTTGCCAAACGTAGTATGAGCTTAATAGATTTTTTTTTCCCTCTGAGGTTTCCCACAAGCGGGTCGGAAAAAATACCAATGTCAGCAGCCCATTTTGGGACATGAGCGCTGCCGTTGACCCATTGAGGGCTCCTCCGCCACCAACTCTTTTCCAATACCCTGGCTCAGTATTGGAAATCCCTATAGACCTGGTGTTCAAATATGACAAAGCAGCTCATATAGGGATTTCACTAGCAGTTCAATCAAACAAAGCTGTAGGCGCCACCGTTGACTCCATCTAGGGAATTTCTCCGCTGCCACCTGAGAATGAGTGCCTTAGTGAGAGGACACTCCTCCCCCCTCTCTCGTTTGCTGCCACCAACGTCCTTCCACAGGGTTTTAATACCCCATCTCCAGTCGAGGTAGTAGGCAGTTAGGCACCCACCAGTCACCAGCGTGGAGGTGAGAGTAGGAGGTGATAGTGAGAGGTTAGAGTGAGAACGCTTGTATCCTCATATAATCGCATCACTATCCTTAAGCAGCAGCCCGTCAATAAAGTTCAGTAAAAATAATATTGTACGGGAACAGACATAATTTCTGCGCTTCTGTTAAATTAAATTAAAACAAAAAATGATTTACACTTTTTATTTATTTTATTTTTCTTATATAATCAAGAGAATGACTTTATCAGCTCATTGTTTTTATAAAATTGTAAATATTCATAAGTTTGGCAATAAATAAATACAATTACGAAAATCCATCACTCTCGAGAAAAGATGGATTGTTAAAAATATATTTCAGAAACAATAACAAAAATCAAACTAAGGTAAACAAAATAAAATAAAAAAAAACAGCAGGTGCACCTTTTTTAACAAAAAAACAAAATTACAGAAAAAAAATTAAAAAAATGAAACAAAAATAATTTCAATATCAATACAGCAGATGGTGTTTATTTCCGATGACGTCAAGATGTTTTTATCCCGTAAGGACTTTTGCTGTGCACGGATGGGAGGAGTGAGTCCAAGCAATCGCATATTCAAGAGCTATAAACATAAAAATCAATTTTGAAACCGTATTTATCCATCGAATAGCTAATTTACCAGTTGTTGTTGCCATCATCACATCCAGCGATTAAAATCGCTGGGATATTATTATTTTACATTTCCGCTGCCTCACTTTCTATCGTTCTCTGCATGGCGCCACATCCGCACTTACGTCATCTGTAAAAATCAAAATCAAAATGTTAGGTTTTTCGTTTTTTAAATGTAGACATGCCTATATGTCATGTATGTTTCATTTTGACGATATTTTTAGAACGTACAGATTGCCTTTCGCTTTCGGAATTTTTGGCACAATTTCTTTTTTGGAAAATTCCGAATAATCAAATCGAGGGCAGGGTGGGTGGTCAGAAATACAATTTTGTTTTTCAAAATTTAAATGGACAGAGGTTTTTAAAGAATTTCAATCCAAAGCGATCGCCTATAAATTGTAGGATAATGGAAGCTACTTGACTAATTGAGCATTCATGTGGTTTCTTCGTGGTTCATATTTATTTGCTTGTAATTGGTCGATAAATTGTAGTTTTGGGTAGCGCTTGTTAATTCGGGTTTGTTTGGATGTAGACATTTATTGAGAAATCGACGCAGTTGTCGATGATTTTGTGGGGTTTCTGTTTGTTGTTATTTGGATTTAAATTTTTATCAAACGAATGATGGGAGACTAAATCAAATCGGACAAATCGAGACAGCGAATGACATCAAACGTATGTTTTCACTTTGTTATATGATTTGGAATGACGTTTGAAATCTTGTTTGTATACAATTGTTAAATGTTTACATGTTTTCAGTGGACTTTTGATATATTATAGTATTAGTACTATTTGCATTTTCTTTTATGGGTAAAGAAGTCAATTCGTTCTCGAAAAATTATCGGCATAAAGAAGATTCTTTCTTAGGCATCTTTTTCGGCGTTTGAGTAAAGTGACCAACATAATGATGAAGCTAAAGCTAAGAGTAAGCAAGAATGTTCAATGCCTCTTCTTGCAAACACCGAGTCACCTAATACCGATCAAAGTTGACAATTTTGTTGACACGCTTAAATATGGACTGTCAGTCAACGTACTTTAAGTCTCACTTCATGTGTGTTTCAGGCATTCTGCTCAGTTATTAGACGTGTTTTACTTACGGATTCCCATAGATTTTCTAATTTCTACTATACCTCTGCTAAAATTGATTAAGTGAAACAAAAATCTCAGCAGATGGAAACTTTTTCTACCAAACAACCATTTCCTTACTTTGCAGCTTATAATAGGTCTGTTCCCGTACAAAATAATATTTACTGATTCTTACAGATTACTTATTGCCGTTCCCGTACGCAAAAATAAGTAACAGAGAGAGCTCATGAGAGAGCAAAAAACTACCCCTCCATAAAAATCTGTTAAAAAAATTTACTGTAGAAATTTCTGTTGGTAAAAATCAGTAAACTGTCAGTTGGTATCTAAAAGTGACAACTCGCTTGTTTTGACGGGTGATTTATGTCATTTGTTCTTTAAAAGGCATACAAAATATATAATATTACTGTTTTTTACTTAAATGCGTTCCCGTACTTTTTGGTAATTTTGTCTCTTTCTGAGATAATTTACCCCCACTCCAAGAATTTTGAGAATTTATTAATTTTTACTGAAAAAGTACGGGAACAGACCTAATAATAATGATTTCCCTTCATGACATATAAAAAATAACCCGCTGTACTCTTTCAGCCGAAAGGGTAAGGATACGAATTGAACAAATATCCCCTTTGACAAGTGAGAAATCGTGTTCCACTTACGAATTTATTCTAAATATTGGAAGCATCTGTAAGTGGAACACCACTATTTTATCCCATAGCTTTTAAACGATATATATTATCGTACCAATAACGGATAATCGAATTTTATTAAAACTAAATTTTAAGAAAATCACAATTTTTATTGTTACATTGTTACCAACATGACGAAATTTAAAATGCCTTGATAAATGATATGATTCGAGTAGTTACGCCATAAAAAGAACGTGTAGATAAAGGTAACTCCTTTCCACATATTTTCAGGTATTACGCTTTTTACTTATCCGAAATAATTTTCAACTCTCAATAATGCGAGTTATCCGTGATCTTGTCAAACAATTTCTTACTTGGCTTCTTTTGGAGGAATCAACTGACTATTTCAGAGCAACAATATATAAGATTGATATATCAATCTTATATGAGCTGCTTCGACATATATGAACACCAGGTCTATAGGGATTTGCAATACTGAGCCAGGGTATTGGAAAAGAGTTGGTGGCGGAGGAGCCCTCAATGGGTCAACGGCAGCGCTCATACCCCAAAAATGGGCTACTGACATCGGTATTTTTTTTCGGGCCCGCTGTCCTAGGGTCAAAACAAGGGCCTGGCCCTCCAGGTTGGGGGTTGTGCCTTGGGTTAACTACTCATCCACGAAAAAAAATATTGTTACCAAGCAACCAATAGCCTCGGAAAGGACTGATATTATTGTTGACGACCATGCTAAACGAAAAAAGGACAACGACGTTCGTATCTGCACCTGGAATGTGAGAACATTAAACAGGGCAGGTGCAGGCGAACAACTAGCGGAAGCCCTAAACTGCTACAAAGCAGACATTACTGCCATTCAGGAAATACGATGGGATGGGCCGGGCAAAAAGAGGATGAAAAACTGTGAGCTGCAGCTGTGAAAAAATAGTGAGCAGAAACAGCGACTATTTGGATGCGGATTTGTTATAAGTGCCAGACTTAGGCATGAAGTCTTATATTTTCAAGACATTAGCGAACGCATTGTAACAATCCGCATCAAGGCCAAATATTCCTTAACCTCTCGACTCACAACATACCACCAGCATCTAATGTCGAAGAACAATGGCAACGATGCCAACAAGCCATTAGATCAGCCGCAACTGATGTGCTAGGTTTCTCGCGGCCTCCAGCAAGAAACCCCTGGTTTGATGAGGAATGCCGACAGATGCTCGCAGCCAAGAACGAGGCCTACAAGACTAAGCTGCAGGTGAAGACGAGAGCTGCCATTGAGCTCTATAGGCAAAGAAGAAGGGAAGAACATCGGCTTTTCAGAAAGAAGAAAAAAGAGCAAGAAAAGCGCGCGATCGACTGCAGACTGTTAAACGGCGAGATGAACAAGGAAATATGTGAACGCCTGAAACCGTTTACCAACAACCTGATCGGCCCTTATCAGTGTGGTTTTAGGCCAGGAAAGTCCACAATCGATCAAATTTTCTCACTTCGGCAGATGCTGGAAAAAATCCAAGAAGTCCAAATCGATACCCACCACCTATTTATCGAATTCAAAGCCGCATACGACAGCATTTATAAAGACGAACTATACAGAGCCATGTCTAGTTTTGGTATACCGTCCAAACTCGTCCGTTTGTGTAGGATGACGATGGAGAATTCTCGTTGCACCATCAGTGTCGGAAACGACCTCACCGACACATTCGATACCAGAAAAGAATTTAGGCAAGCGATGCACTGTCATGTGACTTTTTCAATTCGATTCTTGAGAGGATTGTGCAAAACTTCCGAGCCAACACCAGAGGCACAATTCTCCAAAAATCGGTGCATACGCTGACGATATTGACATCATTGTCAGCGGCAAAAATGGGTTTAGCAGTAAATGAGGGTAAGACTAAGTATATGCTGTCAACACAAAAGGACACACAACATCGACGAATTGGACGTTGGAACGTCACCATTGACAGATATAACTTTGATGTAGTTTCTAGTACAGGACTTTGTCTACCTCGGCTCCGCTATTAACTCTGACAACAACATCTCGTCAGAAATCAAACGAAGAATTACTCTTGCCAATCGCTGTTTCTTCGGGCTAAGAAGGCAATTTAGTAGTAAAGCCCTCACTCGAACTACTAAGGAGATCCTATATAAGACCCTGATCATCCCAGTCCTGCTCTACGGCGCTGAAGCATGGATCGTATCAAAAGCGGATGAAGAAATCCTTGGTAGATTCGAGAGGAAAATTCTTCGAAAAATCTTCGGTCCAGTTTGCGTTGACGGGCTATGGAGACGAAGATTCAACCAAGAACTATACGAGCTGTACAGCGACATGCCCCTGGTCAAAAAACTCCGCATTGGACGTTTAAGATGGCTAGGACATGTAGAACGAATGGACACCAATACTCCGGCTCGCATAGTCTTCGATTCCCAGCCAGACGTCGGACGCAGTAGAGGAAGACCTCGCCTTAAGTGGCGCGCAAAAGTGGAAACCGACCTCAACCAACTTGGAGTGCGCAACTGGAGGCAGTTAGCTGCTGCAGGTTCATTCCGGACTGTAGCGCCACTTAAGTAAGTAGTACGGTTATGCAGCCTCTATTCAACGTTGTATGCGTTTTATGAATAATAGCGTTTTCGATTGGGATGCTAGAAGCACTCTTTGTATGCTCTAGATCATTTTTTTTGCTCTAGATCAATTTTTAACTTTCTCTTACAAAGAGAAAGATATTGTTTTCGTGAAAATTTTCGCCCTCGAGATTTTGATTGATTCTAACATTACGATGATAGCGGAGCCCAAAAAAGTGGTTTTTGGAATTCCGTCCGTCGGTTCGTCGGTCCGTCTGTCCGTAATGGTCTCCCCAGCCTAAACGGCTTGACCGATTGTCTTCAAATTTCGTATCCAAGTTTCTTTTGGTCATAATTCTAGGCCATTGTTTTGTTTGCTTTTAGCCATGTTATTAACGGTACCTGCCATATAAAAATTACACATAACCTCAATTTTCTCGAAAACGGCTCTAACGATTTTGATTAAATTTTATTTAACAACAAAACAGCATACCCAGTTTTTTCGAGAAAATTCATATAGCGGATTTTGTCATTCAGACCATATAAAGAAAATTGTTAATTTCTCACAAACTACTATGTCAAATTGAATCAAATTTAATATATATACTACTATAATAGTTTTAAACAATTCCACATAATTACTTTTAGCCCAACTATCACTTAACGGAATTTTCAGTTTTGGCCAATAACGAAAAATAATTATTTTTCACATAGACACCGATTCCTTCAATTTTCGGAGTAAACGTTCGTATAATCAAATTTCGACATTTTATATAATTTTTAGCATTAATAATCAAAATGCGCACTATTTGATCTAACGCCCAACTCGCTATGAAAGAGAAAGTTGCGTACGACCCAGTCGTGCACCCACCACTCGTTTCGTTTTCGATTGGGATTTTTGAAAAATCTGGATTCCAAGTGAGATTTACACCTACATGCACCCAAAAACATTTAACATCTGACTTATGTCAGTTTGAAAATTTAATTTCGCAGTTTGATTTGTGTTTTTTGTGATCAGTGAAAACTAAAAAGTGATTTTCTGAGTAAAATATAATTAGAAATTAAGACATTTTTTGGATAATAATTTTCTAAAATTCATAAGCGTTGTTTTGACACCAACTCGCCAATGGTTGAATTTGTAAAAAAGCGGCAATGAGTAAAAGAAAAATTCAAATGATGGTTTTCAATGATAGCTATTACTGCGGCCTAAAGATAAACAATAAGCTGTCAAAAGGCACACTTAAACACACATAAAACCAGATCAACCACTTTCATGTTCGATTGGGACGGGTAAAATCTGAAATCTGAGAGCAGATCTGTAAATCCCAATCGAAAACGCTATATGATGTTTGCATTTAGCGGCATTTTAAGGAGTGCTTGAATTTTTTAAACTCCTTTTAATGCATTTGTGAATAAGACTGATTATGTTCATTTACAGCTACAGACGTCTAACCCCTAATTCCCAATAGATTCAGATGACGTAGATCATTCTCGATGAATATTTTTGAAGCAATGAAAAACGCGTAAAATGTCTGATTTTCGGGACAAGAAACGTATTGACTTAGTTTCCACTTGTCGATTAGTAATTGACAAAAGACGTATTTAAAAAATATGACAAGTGAAAAGAGCGTATTAATTTGTGATTTATTAAATTTACCAAAAGTCCTTGTCAAGGATTGGCAATGCATTCTCATAACATGTGGAAATAGCTGAGTAGATAAACAAAACGTCATTGCGTTTTAAACTTACACTGAGAATTTATTGGCATTAGTCGCTTTCTGAAACTCTGATTTGGTGGATTTAGATGAATCTCTATTCTTATTGGTAAATTGCAAAGTTTTGGGACTCGACAATTGTAGTAAATGTTTGGTCAATTGAAAGTCATTGGTAGAAAAATAAGAAAGGCATATATCTTTGAGTACCAAATCAGAAATAATAATAAATAAACCAATATCACTGCAGATTCGACTATTGTGGACATCTTGTTTATAAACATCTTGTTTTAGCAAAAACAATATGAATTCCATATCAACATCGACAGAGGAAGATACAAAGAAGCTACAAAAATAGAGTTTGTAGTTAGCTGTTGCTGATTTACGAGGTTCAGTGCAAAAGCAATCACCAGGTTGCACAGAAAAAATGTTCATTTTTCGATTGAAAGAAAGGGATGCCTTTAAACTTATAGTGCTTACACACCGGATCATAAACTGAGTTTTCGCAAAAACACCTGAAACCTTCATCGAAAACCGAGTTTTCCCATACATTGTCAGTTCTCAAAACCTAGTAGGTTACGACGTAACCTTCTCATAACCACTTCGCAGACGTCATCACGTTGCAGGTTGTTGGAAAGAACACACCTTTTCATACATTCTACGCGTGTTCCACACGTCCCACAAAATAGCTGATGAACTCGCTGTCAAAACAAATTTTTTTTTTTCTGAAATTTACACACCAGGTGAAATAAAAACAAAACAAGCGGCGGGCTTGGGAGTCAAAAACTGTTGTCAAAATCTTTAGATTTGTTTCATTTTGAACTTCAAATGCTAATATTAGTTTGATTATATTAGAATTCATTTTATTATTCAATTACAATATTTTCACACACAAATGTTGCAGCTAGTATCACAATTCACAGCTGATTGAAATGTCAAACGAAACCTGGTCAGAGTCGGTGCGAAAGCATCCTTACACAGGCATTTCCCAACATTTTATTATCGATTTTTCGCAAATAATTAACTAAAACTAGTAATAAACTGGCGATTTGTGATTGACGGTCAAGGATTGAAGTGTCAAACTTTGCCACGTGAAAACACAGCTTTAGTTTTATATGACATTGCAAATTATTTCGATATTGGTAGAATGTATCAGTTTAGTTGAATTTGTTGACAGATTTAACAAAATAAACCTTTTTATAATAAAATTTGAAACAACAGCATTCAATAATTTTACAGAGGATTTTATTAGCTATCACAAGAAAATACCACGCGTATGAAATAATAAAATTTCGTTATTAGAAGTCATCGATGTTCGAAAAATGATTATCTATTGAATAAGGCTTTTCGATAATCGAATTCCTTAGATATTCTTATTCCTTGTTGTTTTCTAAACACATACCCCTTTATTAACACACTCTGATAAGCTAATCAATGACTAACATGACAGCTTTTCCCATAAGAAGTACTCGCGCAAATGTCAAAAGTTAGTCACTGATTAGCTACTCAACGTTTATTAATACGGGAGAGAGTATTCAACAAATAGATGGACAATCTAGCAATTTGGATGAATTTATCCCAGAACATATAATATCATGAACATAACGCCTGTTAGCTTCCTTCGAGTAGAAAGAGTTTGCAAGCCCAGTAATAAGCATCGAGCTTTATAATCAGGTAATTCATCATACCAGTTTAATTTTTTGATAGTATACCTGGTAAAGTTTTTCTGTACCCGCTCGATTCTATCCATAGGCGTTTGATGGTAAGGAGACCAAGCAACCGAAGCATGTTCCATAATTGATCTAACTAGAGAACAATAAATTGATTTTAATGTATAAGGGTCATTGAAATCAAAGGAATTTCTTTTCAAAAAACCTAATAATGAATTTGCCCTTGATATTGTTACATCGTAATGTGAAGTAAATGTAAATTTTTTATCAAATCGAATGCCGAGATCGGTTATTTCATTAACTCGTTCTAAAACAGTTTCATTGACTGCGTAAGTGAACATAAAATCATCTAGCAGCCGTGAAGCTGTAAACGTTTTGCACTTCTCTACGTTCAAAGTTTTATAACACCAGCGAAATAAATTTTGAAACTCAGATTGAAGATTTTCACAGTCGCTAACAGATTTTATTTGAGTGTAAAGCTTCCAATCATCGGCATATCCTAAGCATTTCGAATGTTTAATGAAAGAGGTATGTCATTAGTGAATTGAATAAAGAGAAGAGGACCCAAATGACTTCCTTGAGGTACACCACTGTTTATACTGAAGGGTAGAGATGTTGAATTACCCAGTTTGACTATTTGTTTTCGATTTGCCAAATAAGAGGCCAACCACTTATTGAGTCTTGAGTGAATACCTAAAGCATTAAATTTTTCCACAAGTTTTTTGTGATCCAACTTATTATCAGTATAAATAACATCAATTTGTGTACCGGCCTCAAGACTCTCAAGGGTATATTTAGTAAACAGTGTTAGATTAGTGGTCGTAGATCTACCAGTAACAAACCCATGTTGAAGATGACTAATACCATTTTGGACGTAAAAGTAAATTTTGTCTTTAACTATTTTTTCCAGAAGTTTTGGTATAACTGAAATCTTTGAAATAGATCTATAATTTGTTACTTTGTTTCGAGATCCAGATTTAAAAATTGGAGTGATATAATCAATCTTCCACTCATCGAGAAATATGCCCGATTTAAGAGAGAGATTGAATACCTTAAGCAATGGACTAACTAATGCAGTACATTTTTTTATTATAATAGGGGGAATACCATCAACCCCAAAACTGCATTTACTTTCGAGGGATTTAATTCCGTTTATTATGTCAATTTCTGTTAAATAAATTGATCCAATGTCAGCAATAGGATCTAATTCGGAATAATTATTGTCGGTAGATTCATTTCGTTCTAACGGGTGATTTTTTAGCTGGTTTGGTTTTAGCAACACTGGTTTTGACAGCTGACGTGTGTTTAGTACCTTGTGTCACTATCAAACAGCTTCAGTTTGGTTTGCAATTTAACCATGGATCGTCTTACAAATGAACAACGCTTGCAAATTATTGAATTTTACTATCAAAATTCGTGCTCGGTTCGAAATGTTCATCGCGCGCTGCTTCCATTTTATGATCGGCATTCTCGACCTTCTGAGCAGTCTATTCGGAAGATTGTGACCAAATTTCGCACTAAATTTACTTTGTTGGACATTAAACCACCAACACGTTTACGTACTGTGCGTAGTGAAGAAAATATTGCGGCCGTATCAGCTAGTGTGACAGAAGACCGCGAAATGTCGATTCGGCGCCGTTCCCAGTAGTTAGGCCTTTGTTACAGCACTACGTGGAAAATTTTGCGGAAGGATTTGGGCGTAAAGCCTTTTAAGATACAGCTGGTGCAAGAACTAAAGCAAGCCGACCTACCACAACGCCGAATTTTTGGTGAATGGGCTCTTGGAAAGCTGGCCGAGGATCCGCTTTTTTATCGAAAAATTGTGTTCAGCGATGAGGCTCATTTTTGGTTGAATGGGTACGTAAATAAGCAAAATTGCCGCATTTGGAGTGAAGATCAGCCAGAAGCATTGCAACAGCTACCAATGCATCCCGAAAAAGCCACTGTTTGGTGCGGTTTATGGGCCGCCGGCATTATTGGGCCATATTTCTTCAAAGATGATGCGAATCGCAGCGTTACTGTCAATGGTGAACGCTACCGAGCGATGATAACAAACTTTTTTTTGCCCGAAATGGAAGTTCTTGACTTGCATGATATGTGGTTTCAACAAGACGGTGCCACATGCCACACAGCACGCGAAACAATGGCGCAATTGCGAGGCGAGTTTGGTGAACAGTTAATTTCACGTTTCGCGCCGGTCAATTGGCCGCCTAGATCGTGCGATTTGACACCATTAGATTATTTTTTGTGGGGGTATGTCAAGGCTAATGTCTATAGGGACAAGCCCGCTTCGATTGACGCACTGGAAGCCAACATCCATGCATTCATTCGTGAGATACCGGCCGATATGTGTGAAAGAGTATGCCAAAATTGGACTCAGCGGATGGGCTACCTGAGACGCAGCCGCGGTCAACATTTGCATGAAATTATCTTTAAACATTAAATTGCAAGGTTCAAACTATCGATTGAAATAAATATTTCATTCATTTTTTCGAATTTTTTGTGTTTTTTTTTTTAAAAAAGTTCTATACCTCTTAAAAAATCACCCGTTACAAAGACAGATTTAAAATACGCTGCAAATAAATCGCATGTAGAAATTTCATCTGTTGAATTAGCCCCATTGAATTCCATAAGGGTTAGAATTCTATTATCTTTTCGTTTAGAGTTTATAAAGCACCAAAACGATCGGCTGTTGTGCTTTATAGTGCTTACACACCGAATCATAAATTGAGTTTTTGGCAAAAAGTTTACGTAAACCACTGGATGCTTTCACACCGAACTCTGATTAGGTTTCGTTTGACATTTCAATCAGCTGTAAATTGTGATTTGTGATACTAGCTGCAACATTTGTGTATGAAAATATTGTAATTGAATAATTAAATGAATTCTAATAGAATCAAACTAATATAAGCATTTGAAGTTCAAAATGAAAAAAAATCTAAAGATGTTGACAACAGTTTTTGACTCTCAAGCCCGCCGCTACGAAAAAAACGCAAACATGCTTCTTCTTTTTGTATTTTTCTTTTCAATATCCATTTTAATTATACAAAATTTAAATGGATAATGGATATGAAGAAAATTTTTCTGAGACTTGAAAAAAACATTTGTTTTGACAGCGAGTTCATCAGCTGTTTTGTGGGACGTGTGGAACACGTGTAGAATGTATGAAAAGGTGTGTTCTTTCCAACAACCTTCAACGAGATGATGTCTGCGAAGTGAATATGAGAAGGTTACGTCGTAACCTACTAGGTTTTGAGAACTGACAATGTATGGGAAAACTTCGTTTTTCGATGAAGGTTGCAGGTGTTTTTGCGAAAACTCAGTTTTCGGTTCGGTGTGAATGCACTATTATGTGTGACTCAACAGATAAAATATATTGCTTGTATAAAAATCGGTGCAAAAAATCATATTCTTTTCGCAGCCGAAGGAAATAATCACGGTCACCAGAATTATTGCTCTTTTTAAATGTTTTGAAGGCTTTATTTTTTACATTTTTTAAGTTGGTTAGCCTTTTATTAAACCAAGGTTTTTTCTTATGAGTATTTACTCGAACTGGAACAAACCTGGTAAAAGAGTCTTTTAATATATTTATAAAACGGGTAAACACGAGATTCAAATCAGGAGTGTTTAATTCATTATTCCAATCTACGGATAAGAAGTATGAATTTAGAGATGAAAATTAGATTTTAAAAAGTTAAAAGAATTTTGTGGCGAACTAGTTTGAGGTGAAAAAGTATAAAAACTAAGCGAAAATTCAAGTGCTTTATGATAAATGGTATTAGGCAAAAATGGAGTTAAAACTTCCATGGGGCATGTGTATTTTACATTGTTGTTAACAAATACCTTGCGCCAGTGAATATTATTTAAATTAAAATCACCTGCAGTACAGAGATGTTGATTAGATTTTAGATCTGAAAGAAGATGTTCTATATTCTCCATATGAAGTTTATAAACTTCTAAATTTGGTTTGCGAATATAGCTATTACTAATATTTCAATGCTATATTATTAGACATACAAACAATGCCAGTATTGTCAATATTGTGATGTTTTTGTGAAGCATGTTGTACTTTCTCAAGCTCATTATTTATTTAACATTACGCTTTGCTTACAATTTCATAATTTATTAGCTTGGCATTTGTTAACTTTAACACTCACATTAACAAACGATGTTAATATATTCATTGACATAACTCATTGTATTTCTTATTGTCTGAAAATAGCTGATTTGTACAACAAATAGTTAGTTACACAGCGTTTACTTATAATTTCACATTTTAGATAGTGCAATCAACTGCTTCGCGGAAAGTCTTTGCTATATTGACAGCCGTAGCGAAACCCACCATTATTTTTCACTGACCCTCCGCCTGCGATGATCTGACAAATCATTCAATTGTCATAAAATGCTTATTCCAAGTCAGACATTCAGATTCGGTATTATAAATGCCCCGCCATTTTGGAAGAAGTTCACACGCACGAATGTAAAGTTGTGAGAAAAATCTAGGCCCTAAATTCTAACGAACTTGATGCGCCATTAATGGCCATTTTTATTTCCCCCCTCATTTATTTACTCTAAGCTGTATCATACAATAATCCTAATTTTAAAAATGAAACAAAAATATTCTATCCTTCAAAATCGTGTATCTATCTATGTATTTGTTAAAACAAATTCAACAAGAATAGATCCAGAGTGCTTCTAGAACCACGTTTATATTTTTATATCGAGCAATAAAAAACAAAATATTAGGAATATATAAAGATTGCTCTGTTGCTAGTCTAATAAAAAAATGTCAGTTTAATAAAATTTTCTTTTTTTTGATAATCCCATACATAATCAAATTTATAAATTGTTAATATAAAAATAACATTGAGGTGTATAGCTATAAATGTTTTTGATTGTGACGACTTTATAAAAGTTTTTTTTTTTTTTTAAAAACGATGCCAGCTTTTCACTTTATAAATCAACATATAAATGACAAGATGCTAGAAAAATGTAACGTATACGCCTGCGTACTCTTGTTGTTGCTGACTAGACAACATAATAAAAAATAACATTCTTAATGCAAACGTGTAGACATATATATTTATTTTGAAATAAATTTAAATGCAGTTCTGTGAAAATTAATTTAATTGTTTTGCAAATGACAGATACGGCTATATATTATATTTCTTGAAGACATTGATGAAAGCTTAAAATTCAAAATGGTAGACAGACACTTGCGTCATTTTTGATTTCAATAAATCTGTCAGGGATGCGCTGATATGTTGTATAACATTTTGCTGAGAAAACATTAGTGACATCACGATCAATGGATCAAAAATTTAAATGTGTTGTCAAAATTTAAAAAAAAATTATGGATTCTGGATTTATGGATTTTATGGATTGTTTGTTTTATGTTTTTATAATTCTTATTTTCCATTAGTAAATGCTTCATAAAAATCGTTTAAAATTGTTACACATAAGTACGTCCTATCGTTTTTATGAAGGATATTTTGACACTAATGGAAAATGTCACAATCGTTGTTTATTTTTACATAAATTATTTTTCCTTATGTCTATTCCTTTAATAAATGTTTATATGTTCTATAGATTGTGTAGCAGTCTAGTTTCCAATCACACATGTTGTTCGGTTTTGATTTAATTAATATTTCACTTAAAACTGCTACCATTTAAATGATTTACAATAGTTTTTCACAGCCAAATAATAATAAAACAAAATGAAAATCACTTTTGTCAGACTGACGTCTATCAATTGTATTGCTTTTAGTGCATGAAGGGGTAATTCTGCTGAAAAATCAAGATCTGCTAATTTGATCTGAGAAAAAAAAATATTTTTATCTCAATGGAACACAGCAACTGTCAAAAACGGTCTATTTACAGATCTAGATACGAAATAGATTGATTTCAGGGAGGAGTACTCTCACCCCTACTATGGTATCTGGTTATCGATAACCTACTTCAAGACCTAAGTAATGCAGGTTTCAATATAATTGGATACGCCGATGACCTAGTCATCATAATAAAGGGAAAAGAACCAAACGAGGTTACAACACGTTTGCAAAACGCCCTTAAGATAGTCATAGACTGGTGTAGTAAAGAAAGTCTTTCTATAAACCCCAGCAAGGCTATCACCGTCCCTTTTACAAAAAGGAGGAAATTAAATCTTAACCAAATTTCAATCAATGGTACATACATTGAGTATTCCAACGAAGTAAAATATCTTGGAGTGATCCTCGACAAAAAACTAAGCTGGAACTCCCACATTAACAATAAAATTCAAAAAGCAACCAAAGCTTTCTGGGCTTGCCGAAACATGTATGGTAAAACCTGGGGAATCTCTCCAACGACCACACACTGGAACTACACGATCATGGTCAGGCCCATTATAACATACGCTTCAATAGTATGGTGGAACAAAGTCAACTAAAAATAAATTAAACAAGGTACAACGGCTTGCCTGTCTGGGCATTACCGGAGCTATGCGTACCTGTCCCACAGCGGCTATAGAAGCCTTAATAGAACTAACACCCCTCCACATTTATATAAAAAAGTGGCAATTCGCAGTTTGACACAAGCGGAAGAGTTAAACATTAGTGAACACCTTAAACTAATTGAACTTCTATCCGAACTTCCACAACTTGACATGATCTGTGCGGTTACAGACCGCTTACCAAAGACACTATGCTTCGATAAAAGATTCTCAACGGAGATCACAACCAGAGAAGCATGGTGTAGCAACAACCCACCAAACTGCCTAAACGGCCTAAAGTGGTATACGGATGGTTCTAAAATGGACTCAGGGGTAGGAGCTGGCATACATGGACCAAATAAAAACATCTCAATACCTATGGGAAAAACCCCTAGTGTATTCCAAGCTGAGCTCCATGCCATAAAAGAATGCGCAAACCTAATACACAACTCAGGTATTAAAGGCGCAAACATCCATATATTCACGGACAGTCAAGCAGCTATAAAAGCCCTTAGCTCACACATTATTGACTCCAAAACAGTACTACACTGCTTCAATTCCCTCCAAACACTCAGTTCCAGGAACAAGACCAGACTATGATGGGTCCCCGGACATAAGGGAGTTGAAGCTAACGAAAAAGCTGATGAACTAGCCAGAAAAGGTTCGGAAACCCCCTTCCTTGGACCTGAACCTTTCTGTGCAAACCCCAAATCAGCCATAAATCTGCTCATAAAAAAACTGGGAACAAAACAAATGTTCTTCATACTGGGGAAACATCCCAGGCCTAAGACAGGCCAAAAGAGCTATTCAGCCCTTCAAATCAGATGCTTAGATACTAAATCTTCGCAGGCACGATATCAAAAACTTAGTAGGCTACCTAACTGGTCATCACGGTCTGCGATATCACCTAAATAAAATGCATCTAGTCGACTCACCGGAGTGCGTCTAGTCGACTCACCGGAGTGCAGACTATGTCTAGAAGAAGACGAAACAGCCGAGCATATCATATGTGAATGCCCGGCCCTTTACGGTATGAGAAGGGAATCTTTCTTCAGGGAATTTTTAAGTCCCGAAGAACTGAGGAAATCTTCGGCTGAAAGTATTATCAGCTACATTAGGAAAGTAGAAGCGCTACTAACCTAAAAAACATCTGACGGCAAGCAGGCAAGCACAATAGATCTTTTAGGTCGATGTGTATATTACTGCTTAGGCAAGTCAGTCATATTCAAAAAAATAAAAATAAAATATTTCAAAAGTTATTCAGAGGGCACCTCGATCCAAGCGGATATTTCGATAGGCTTGTTTTTTACGTGTTGGCGCGTTGCGTTCGCTGACGCAGCCAGTTCAAACATATGGAATCAATGTTACCTATTACAATGTAGCTTTGCCTGGTGTTGAGCTCCAACCCTAAAATGAAAAAAACGGGAAATCTTGACGTAATGTTGCTGTAAAGCGCCTTGATTGTCAAAATATCTGTTTTCTGTTTTTTTCTGGGTTAATTTCTAAGAGAGTGATATTTTAAGCAGAGATTTTCATCATTTTCAAAGTAAATATGCCAAAGTGTGATTAAACCAGCTGGGCGTAGCGTCGCGTCTGCAAAACCTGATTGTTTTTTTATCAATCATATTTATTGTAAAGCATCTCTTGTAATCACAAAAGTTCTTACGTTACGTACACAAAAATGTCAAATTTGTCAAAAGTAAATCCGTAACATCAAGTTAATTACTACTTAACTTTTCGTTCAAATTCAGGGAAAAGGTAATTTGTACCACGTTCTCACTGGAGTTTCAATGAGTTTATTTGCCTATTTGCCAAAAAGGTGTTCTCAATAGGTCTGTTCCCGTACTTTTTCAGTAAAAAATAGTAAATTCTCAAATTTCTTGGAGTGGGGGTGAATTATCTCAGAGAGATACAAAATTACCAAAAAGTACGGGAACGCGTTTAAGTAAAAAACAGTAAAATTATATATTTTGTATGCCTTTTAAAGAACAAATGACATAAATCACTTGTCAAAACAAGCGAGTTGTTACTTTTAAATATCAACTGATAGTTTACTGATTTTTACCAACAGAAATTTCTGCAGTAAATTTTTTTACAGATTTTTATGGAGGGGTGGTTTTTTGCTCTCTCGTGAGCTGTCTCTTTTAATTATTTTTGCGTACGGGAACGACAATAAGTAAGAAGCAGTTAAAATCAGTAAGAATCAGTAAATAATATTTTGTACGGGAATAGGCCTAGGTTGTGTATTACGTTTGACAGCTGAATTACTGAATTTGCTGAGAAAGTTGAGACGTATATTGTAAAAAAATCCAAAGAAGGTAGATTACAATAATTCTAAGTCGCTAAAAATGGATTTCAATACTTTTATTTGAGATCCACTCAATCGGATTATTTGTTCTATTTATATACATAATTGTATCAATTATAAGATCCGTTGGGAAAAACAGAGCAAGCGAAATATGCAATGAATTCGGTTGCGGATGCATATGTTATGGAAGATGGTTTGTACATTGAGTAATGTAATAACCTCAAATACAGGACATCAATTGTTGTACAATTTGCAGCCTCGAAAGGGCTTTTTTTGGGAGAAAGAACTGCCGGAATCTGATGAAAAATCTACCTTTTCAGTTTGAAGTTTTCCAATTCTTAAGGCTTAACTACAATAAAAGATGGTTGCGACGACCACTTCCGTAAATCTGCGAACTGTGCAATTTGTATTGTACGGCCATAATAGCTTTTCGCTTCGATTCGATCAGTTTTCGTTCACTTTTGCTTACTTGCGAAAAAGCGAATTCATTCGCTCTTTCTCTTTCTTTTGTTATTTCATACAAATGTCACAATTTGACATTTTAGCTGTTCGGTTTTTTTGATTGCTTAACAAAACTAGCACCCATATTTGCCACAAATGTGATGGCACATTAGGAATTTTGAATTTATATGGAAATATCAGTAAGATTCGAGCGTATTTGCAAATTTAATACCAAAATGAGTAAAATTTGATCAGTCAGAACGTAGTATAAGAATATCAAAGTTTGAAATCTTGGGGTTTAAACAAAAAAAAAAAAACATCTTGGAGTATTATTTCAAATACTGTCTGTATCAAAACTATTCCAATATTTGTCTGTACTGTGTATAGTTATAAAAATCATGTGCCAGGAGGGATTCTAAATAACAGCTAATGCCACATTTTAATGAGCCGAATTAGCTCATTTAATCTGTCATCACGGTTTATCTTCAAATTAGCATTGACAGTTGACATCTATTGACATCTATAAGAAATCGAAGACTGGAAAAGTTTGTCTGCGGTCTCTAGTGGTAATCTATAAACTGACGAAAATGTCACGAAAACGCCTGTCAAGTATCCAATTGTTTTGCTTTTTAAAAAGAGTGCTACAAGTTAAACATTTCGATCTCACTTATTTTCTTTCTCATAAATTCTCTTTAATTAAAAAATCAACATTTTTTCAGTGAAATAAAAGTATATAGTACCACCTATAACTTCTCTTTTTGGCCGCAATAAATCGATCATTCAGTCGCCCAACAGAAGTTACAATAAGCTTATTTTTTTCAGTTTCTATAAACGCTTAAAAAAATGGTAAAAATGCGCAATTCGGTGAGCACTTCCTTAGTTGTCATGTTGACAAATAAATATCAAGCTTTTTACTTGTTTTTCGAAAATTTCAAAATTGATTTGTATACCCTATCCCATAGGGGTATATTTGTTTTGATACATAGTTTGTAACATAGAGAAATAATTTAGCTAAATATACCTCAAAGTAACGGGTGATCCAAGTAGAGATACTTTTTTCAATAGCCTTTTTTGACAGATCACGTGTGAGTCGTGTCATGCTGTCATGTTATTTTTGTTTAGTATTGTTTGGCATTTCATAATGGAAAGACTTACGTGTGAACAACGTTTACAAATTGTTCAACTTTATTATGAAAATTCACGTTCTGTGAGGAATGTGTTTATGCTCAACTTATGGTCAACATAATCGGCCTACTGAGCGTACTATTCACAACATCAGCACCCATTTTGAGACCCAGCATTTATTATTGGATAATATTCGACCGAATAGACCACATCCAGCACGCTGTGAAGAAAATATAGCCGCCGTAGCTGAGAGTGTACACGAAGACCGTAGAGAGACCGTAACCGTCAATGGCGACCGTTATCGTGCCATGATAACCGACTATTTGATGCCTGAAATTGAAGCTCGTGATCTCGGCGACATTTGGTTTCAGCAAGACGGCGCCACTACCCACACATCGCATCAATCAATGGACTTATTGAGAGAACATTTCGGTGAGCACATAATTTCACGTTTTGGGCCGGTCGACTGGCCACTAAGATCGTGTGATATCACACCGTTAGACTTTTTCCTGTGGGGATATGTAAAGTCAAAAGCTTACGCCGACAAACCCGCTTCGATTCAGGCCTTGGAGGAAAACATCACGCGTGTCATTCGCCAGTTACCAGTCGAAATGTTCGAACGAGTGATCGAAAATTGGACTCAACGGATGGACCATCTGCGACGTAGCAACGGCCAACATTTGATAGACATAATCTTCAAAAAATAAATGCCAAAGAATGTTCTTTCAAATGATAATAAACATTCTCCATTAAATTTTAATTTTCTGTGTTTTTTTCTTTAAAAAAGTAGGGAACCTCGAAATGGATCACCCTTTATATAAATCGACACAGAATCGATAGCTGAGTCGATTTAGCCATATCTGGAATTTTAAAAAAGTGTCTTAGAAGCGTATTTAGAGAATCGTAATATCTACATTTCGTTCATATATAGTTTTTTTGCCATGCCCACTTGGTGGGGGGCGTTTTTAATAAAAAACTTTTTTTCGGTCAAGTTTTAAAATGTTCGAAAAAACTTTTGATGCAGAATCATTAGTAATATTAATATGAACATTTCGTCTATAGATAATTTTAACCCACGCCCACTTTTTGGGGGCGTTTTTATATAAAAATCGTTCTTATACACTACCCCATAACATATGCAAGAAAAAACCTTGCCTTTTGTAGAACCATAAAAGTGTTTTACATTTTCATTTTCTATATTTAATCATCATCGTGTTTTAAGCCATGCCCACTTTTTGGGGATATTATTTTACAGATGGGATGGGATAGGGTATTCAACGATCCGCACAGCGGATTGTAGCCTTCTCATATGTTTTTTAATCTTTTCCTCAACTACACTAAGGCCCGTTTTTTCAGTGCGGGATCATCCTAGTTTCGTGATTAAACTCGAGTTAACTCGAAAAGCTTGTTTTTCAATCGATTTTACAATTTTTTTCATTTATGTGAACATTTTATCATTTTTTTGGAAGCATATACGTCTGATATAGAAAGATTGTTTTAATTATCGATTATAACTGTTTTAAGAAGAAATAGGCTTGTAACTTCGCATCAAACTCAGTTTTTTTGTTTGGTGGAAAAAAAACCAAACAGCTGACAACTGCGCTATTGCAAATTCCATACATTTCGATAACTTTTTGACAGAAAAATCGATTAATCATCAGTGTTACCATATTAAATCAGGAAATCATGGAGTCAAATTTAATTATGCACTAATAAATTGCTTCTTAAGTTAACTCTAGATTAAATTTAATTAGGAGTTTTATCTCTGGGTTACCTCAGAATTAACTTAGTACTGGAAAACCAGACCTAAATGTAGTGTTGTGGTTTTAGAATTAAAATAAATATTTAACATTTACTATATTAAAATATTTTATAAAGCAATGATTTGCAACATAAATAGTAACAATTTTTTTCGGATGTCGCAGCAACATTCATGTTTTGCATGTTCGGTAATAAGTGTAATAAATTGGTTTGCTAGCACATTTTCTATCCAGGTTAAACGGGTAAAAATGAATCTGCTTAAATAGATCTGCAAGGACTAAAGGCCTGCTCAGAATGCGTATCTGTAAGTGGGATCTGTAGCTGAGTGAAAAGTTAAAAACAAGGCAACCCGTAAGCGCTTACACAATGTGTATCTTTGTGAATATGTGAAGTTGAATAGAGGGCAACGTCATGTAAGAAATGTATATCTCTTTTGACAGCGATGCAAGATACCAGCTACAGATATGCATTCTGAGCAGGCGTTAAGGTGGTTTTATATTTTGCACGTAAATTGTTTTAAAGCTAAAGACTAGCTAAAAAACGAGCCTAATGTCAGCTTGACATCTTCACAAAGAAGCTTTTTAATGGTGGTAATACCTATAATTAGTTGTCACTAAGGTTTGCCAAAGTTACCGAAACGTCATTACGTCTTTAGACATCCTTATGTATATTTCCATCGGTAACAAAGTTATGCCATCGAAAGAGTTCTACAAACTACCGAAAGCAATTTTTCTCTTCTGAAATGATCTAGATCTAGAAGAGATATCCCTTTCTGAGAATTGACAGAATTGTAGATATTGACAGTTCTCACATTTGCTTCTGATAGCATCTTTGGTTGCCAAAGAAAAACGCCATTAGCTCCTTCTCATAGCCAGCTGTCTACGTGATCTGCATCACTCGTGTATTTTTTAAACGAATAATAAAAAAATCCATTTCACCCATATGTACATAAAAAAGATTTATGAATGGCGATTAACAATTTTTACCACCTGCTGACGCGGTAATTTAGCACAATAAACACGTAGCGCACAAAAAATACTTTTAAGAAAATGTTTATCGATTTATTCCGTCTATAATTTTAATTTTTACTTTTGTTTATCGGAAAATTTGTTATTTTTATTTTTTTTCAAGTATTTGTATTTATTTTTTAATTTTTTTGTCCACTCACCTTGATTTTATTTTTTTTAATATTAAATTGGTAAGACTGTTTTATACTACATCCTTCTTAGTAATACATGATAGAATATGATTGGAATATTTTTATATTCGTTAAAATTAAATTGCATTATGGTTTTTTTTTTTAAATAAAAATAAAATTACAGACGTCTATTTAGCTAATGATATGTAGAAAGTGTAGAGTAATCCCAACAGGAATACGAGGATAATGAAGGTGGACATCAAACTTCTCATCTCATTCATGATGAATTATTGTTTTTTGTTTTTTTACAAATAAGTAATCACTGACACAAATTTAATTGCGAACGAGACGAGAAACGTTTATAAGGATTGTTGTGCGAGTCTACCGATCGAGAGATACTGCTCGAACCGAACGCTTGCTAATAACTGGGACTTGTATCCAAGATTTTCTCCACAATTTTTTTTTAGTTTCTCGATATCAAAAAAAAAAATCTATATGTATGTATAAATAATTTTTCCAAGATTCTTCGAATGCTTTCACCTACAATACCCTTCTCTGTTGGTTTCTTTCGAATTTAATTTTGGATGAGATCTACACTCCAGGCTAGATAGGTAGGGGAAGGGGGACTTCTTCAGTTCGACTGTACAAATTCTGGTATAACTTTTTTTATACATACTATATGAATATTATGTAGATGCTTTATATATTTTTATATGCGATTGTTGTTTCTTTCAACATCAAATGAATTGGTCCCTATATTTTTTTTTTATGATTTTTTGGAAAAAAAATTCGGGGGCTGCTCCTGGATATAAATAGAAGTTCTACAATTAATCACGTCTAGCTGGGGGATTGTTGTTAAATGAAAATATTTAACGTTTTTTTTTTTTGTTTAATACCTAAGGCTTTTTTACATATGCTAATAAAATGAATATATAACATTGGAAACATCTGTTTTCTATAAATGATAAAACAAAAAATCAAAACAACATTTTGAATAGATTTGATTGGATCAGTTTTGAGTTATCTTAAGCTTTTCGTGTTGAGTAGATTGCTTTAAAAAAAATTATATTAGATATGTTATTTAGGATTAACACTAAGTAATAAGTGTTATAAGTAAATGACTACGAAACTAGATTACGGGGCTACGAAATAGAATTCTCGGATGGAGCTTATTTTATCTTTTTTCGTTTTTTAAATCAAGAAAAATTAAAATATTTTAAGAAAAGTCCAACGTTGCATTATTTATGAATGAAGAACACCTGATACTGTTCTTGGGAGCTCTTTAAAAAGCAATAAATCCAAAAATAAAGTTTTGATTTTTATGAAGTTTATGTTTTGATCGAAAGAGTTTTTATAAAATCCCAAAAGAATAGGCATTGGGTCAAAATATAACATTTAATGTAACTTCTCTTTATATGAAGTATGTACAACAAAAATCTTAAGTTTATAATTGAAGGCCTAAATAGACAAATGCCCAAACAATTTAGTTTCATAATATGAAATTAGAAAAAGTCATGGAATAAACAAATCTTTAACAAGAACTGTCAAGTATTCTATTTCGTCAAAAAAATCTGTTTAACTTAGAAGCCAGTGTCTTATTTAAAAAAAAAATATTTAGCCTAGCATCGAGAATGTCTAACAAACTCAACCCTTGTCACTTAAAGAGGCGAAGAACAGTTTAAGGTATATATTTAAGAATGGACACCAATACTCTGGATCGGAGAGTCATTTACTCCCAGCCAGACCTTAAGAAGCGCGCTTAAGTAGAAACTGACATCAACGAACCTAAAGTGAGCAACTAGGAATAGTTAGCTAGTAACCTTCCTAATTGCGGATGCATGTTGGTTGAAGGCCTGATTCATTTCGAACGTAGCTCCAAATAAGTATGAACATCGCACCTCATGAGATCTCAATGGCATCACGCCAAACAGCCAGTTGTGAAGGCCGTTTTCTCTTTATCAGTAGAATAAATCTGCACCAGGTAGTGGTCAAATTTAAGGCAATGCTTATCAACTCTGACACTCAACTTTCCCGTGGCTGCCTAGCACCTTGAACGTAGATAGAGTCTCAATCCCTATGTCAAGTCTTTGGAGCAGCATATTAGAGCTGGGGTATGACGTATACTCACATTAATGCACATACATATTCCATCTTCAGGCTGCAGCGAAATGATTCCCAAGATGGAGTCAATGGTGGCGTCTGCAGTCCCAGTTAGGAAAAATAAAGTGAACAATCTAAATTACCTGCTTTGACATATTCGGACAAGAGGTCATCTAGAAATCTCAAGAGTAAGACAGGCCCCTTGAACAGAGATGGTGGCGGCTAAGCAGAAAGGCCAACGAAAGCCCTCAATCCCATAGTAGATGCTGATGACTGTCCTAGGGGTATCTAATAATTGGAACTGGCCATCCAGATTGGAGGTTCTGCTTTGGGTTAACTACCCACTCACGGAAAGAAACCATTGTTACAAAAGCCACAGAAAGGACTCTATTTACTATTAACGACCATCCTAAACGAAAAACGGACAACGACGTTCGTATCTGCACCTGGAATGTCAGAACATTACACAAGAGAGGTGCAGGCGAACAACTAGCGGAAGCCCTAAGTTGTTACAAAGCAGACATTACTGCCATCCCGGAAATACGAAAGGATGCACCTAGCAAAAAGAGAAGCAAAAATTGACAATCAAATTGATTATATTGGGATAGAGAAGAGGCACGCATCCAGTATTATTGATGTCCGAACATTCCGAGGGGCTTACATCTATTCGGCCTACTACCATGTTGCTGCCAAGGTAAGAATTTGGATATCCACCACTCCACAACAAATATGAAATAATTTGAAAAGATTTATTGTTGAAAGACTGCAATCGCAAGAGAACAGCCTTAACCTCTCCATTAACACCATAATACCAGCATCTAATGTCGAAGAACAATTTTAACGATGTCAACGTGCCATTGACCAGCCCCAAATGATGTGCTAGATTTTACGCGCCCACCAGGAAGAAACCCTTGGTTTGATTAAGAATGCTGACAGATTCTCGCGACCAAAAACTAGGCATAAAATGCTTAGCTTGAGGTCAAGACGAAAGCTGCCATTGAGCTCTATAGGCAAAGAAGAAGGGGAAGAAAAGCGCGCTACTGAGGCTGTAGAGAGCTGCAACCCCAGGAATGATGTTCACAAGTCTTACCAAATATTGCTATGAGAATAGCAATATCCAAACTTAAGCTTAACAAGGCTATGTCGAAATTGACACCCTTCCCCTCGAGCTTTATAAAGCCGGCGGAGATAATTTGTTAAGCAACATTCACCAATTCATAGGCAAAAATTGGTCGGATGAAAGTATGACTGATGAATGGAACCTAAGCATCGTTTGCCTGATCTACAAAAAGGAGAGCCTCTGAACTGCGCTAACTACAGAGGCATAAGTCTCCTAAATATGGCCTACGAGATCCTATCTGCGTAATATGTGAAAACGTTAACCAACAATCGTATCAGTCCTTAACAGTGAGGTTTTAGGCAAGGAAGGTCCACAACTGAAAAAATCTTCACACTTCGGCAGATCCTGAAAAAAGAACCCAAGAACTCCCAATCGATATATCGCGGCTTTGAAATCGATGAATAGGTAGTGTATTCATCAATTTCAAAGCAGCATACACCAGCATTTAAAGAGACGAGCTTTAAAGAGCTCTTTTGAAAAGCATTCGAACTTTTTATTGGGCCAAGTTTGTCATCTACCCTCGATAATTGGTAAATGACCTCATTAATAACGTTATTTGCCTATAGCCAAAGTAGAAAAGGTGCTGTCATCTGGACAGCACCTTAAAGGTTACGATCAGTCTATCGTTATACATCGTCGAAAGTATTTCTGAAACGTCTATGTGATTGGGTAAGGGGAACCGCCTTATTGTGCCAAACAAATTGTTCTGGCACTACATTGACAGTTTCAATTTACAGACCCTGATTCAGCTTTTGGAGGCTGATTGGTACTGCGAAGAACTGCCAAGCAGAAGGTCCGGGTGCGATTCTCAGTGGTAGGAACACCAGCAATATATTCATAGGTCCTCTTTTCGCGACGATCTGACTAAACATTCATGGGTGGTTTTGACACCTGCATGTAGTTAGCCAACATCAATTTTCAAAAATGACAATTTTAAACAAATTTTAATGCCAATCGTTTGTGATTCGTTTGTGAACGTTTGTGACAACATTTTTTTCGTTTGTGACAAAATAGTTTGGCTGTAATAAAATATTTAAATTTCGGCATGTAGTTAGCCAACATCATATTTTCAAAATACGATTTTTTAAGTTATTTTGATGCAGATCGCTTGTAAATCGTTTGTGAACGTTTGTGACACCAATATTTTCGTTTGTGACAAAACCGTTTATTTTTAATCGAATTAAAATGATTTTCATATATGAGCAAAAAAAAACCAAAATCTACTATTATTAACTTTTTTCACTTTTTTTGATGCCATTCTTGTAGGCTACGTTTGTGAAAGCAAGAAATATAAAAATTTTCGTTTGTGACAAAACCGTTGATTTTTAATCGAATTAAACATATTCTGGTACAACTTATATGGACAAAAAAACCAAAATCTACTATTATTAACTTTTTTCACTTTTTTTGATGCCATTCTTGTAGGCTACGTTTGTGAAAGCAAGAAATATAAAAATTTTCGTTTGTGACAAAACCGTTGATTTTTAATCGAATTAAACATATTCTGGTACAACTTATATGGACAAAAAAACCAAAATCTACTATTATTAACTTTTTTCACTATTTTTGATGCCATTCTTGTAGGCTACGTTTGTGAAAGCAAGAAATATAAAAATTTTCGTTTGTGACAAAACCGTTGATTTTTTATCGAATTAAACATATATTAGTACAACATTGTTTGTGATAATAAAATTGTACTTTGCTATAATCCTTACAAAACCATCCCTTTGAATGTTGTATGATACATCGAGTATGTAAAACACAGATCACATGATATTCATCAAATATTACAGTTATTATAGTTTGTCAGAAGGCCGTATTGTAAGTTTAAGCTTAAATATCTCTTATGTTGGTCTAATAACTAAAAGTCATTATTTTCTGCTGCTTTATTTCCTTAACTTTTTCCTTTTCAAATTCCGTATTAAAAGTATAACGGTTATATTATACCCTTTTTGCTATAAATCCATACGTACTTCTTTTTGGTATTTTCTTTCTTTCTACAATTTTCGCAACATATTTGTGTTAGGTATTTTACTCTTACCTCGAAGAAAAAAATAAAATAACCGCGGAAAGTTATGTGTGAAGAACTGAATAGAATTAAATTTGTTAGCTTAGTAATTACTAAAACAAAAAAATATGTTTGGTTATGTTGCTGTATATAAAAATCTGCGAATATTTAAGCTATTCATATCAATTCGTATGCAATTCAGTTGACACTTGAACTTGGTAACCCTGACCGTATTGCATATACCTTTGTTTGCAAACAAAAAGGGGTGGAAAAATCATAGAAGAAGTATATACACATACGATCGTCAACACAGCCAGCGTCCAATCCGAAATTCGATATGGCTACCAATTTTTATTGCATGCAGGTACGTGATATTCAATGTAGCATTTATTTTGTTGGCTGGTATGTTATGAAAAAAAAACAAAGAAAAACCGATGTCCATATACCTAATAATAAGAAAATTTGTATACTCTGTAGCTTTTAAACTTATATGTATAGCATAAAAGACATAAATTCAACGGAGATAATAGAAATTGGCAAATGATATTCAATGTGCTACTATGGGTATTGGTCGCGTAGCCGACATTTTGATTTTCTGGTTGTGCTCATGCCTCGACGCCTAAATGGATTTTCTTAGGCTTTGTTCACACTAGAACAATATAAAAAGTACAGCCAAATTTATTTTTGCAACTCAACAAAGCGTTTGGTGATATGTTTCGCTTTAAATGTGTATTTTAATAATTTCCGGTATGAAAGAACAGCACAATAACAATAAATTATTCAGGGTTGGTGTCATAAGATATTCTGATTATTGGTGAACGTAGGTATGATTATTATTGATCTCGAAACTTACTACAGCTACCTATTTTTATGAATGAATGCAATTCGAGTTAGGTAGATTAAGTATATTCGAGTTTTTTAAATGCGAAATATTAGGAATAAATTTCATGAATATTAATTGCATAAGTGCATCCAAAAGCGTCAGACGACCATATTTTAAAACACGTTTTTATATAAAGAAATAAAAAAACTGTATAAAATTGATTTTCTGATAGTGTTTGAAACTTTAAAATTAAAAAAAAAAGTGTACTACAGTTACGCGAAAGTGTTAACAAACATTGAGTACGTTGCTAAAATTGGTAAAATTAAGTGAAAGTGATACAAAAAATAGTGAGTAACTAGCATAAACTCGCGAGTGAAAGTGTTAATTAAAAAGTGCATATAACTACGACGGAATTACATAAATTGAGTTATATTTAGTAAGTTTTTTCTTAGTTTGATATATACCTAAGCATTTGTTTGAGACTACTATTTTTTTTTAAACTTTTGTTTTTAATTCTAAAAATGCCCCCTACAAGCCTTATTTCCGTTGAAGATTGTGTTAACACAATCGTCCGTTATATTGCGTATTTTGAAAATAGTTGTCCTAATTTTTCAAGTTCAGTATGGGATGATTTAAGTAGGGAATGCAATGGGCTGTGGACTAAAAAATCATGGCACACAAATATAAAGTACAATCGACGAAATATAGTTGATTTAGCGCGTAAGCGTGTAGGCATTGAACCTGAACTGTTTGGGAATGGTGATCGTCTTATTAGAACTATACGTTCACCATTGGATTCAATTGATGAGGGTTTTTCTGTCTCGAGTTCAATTTCAGGGTCGTCAAATTTGTCGTCTAAAAGTAAATCCTTTTTCAATAAAATATTATTTACTAATAATGAAGTCGGGGAACTTTTCGACCTTTTTCTAACTCAAGAAGAATGGTCTCAAATAAAACCCTATGATGAAGATTCTGATATCATTTCCAGAAAAACAAATACACTAAGATCTCGTGTATGGACAAATGTGATTGCTCTTGCATTTTTCAAGCAACACCAATTACCTTGCGCGTTTTCTTTCAAAAGATCCCAAGTAAACATTTCTACACACCGAAAATACTATCTCAAAATTTCGGGTGTATGTGTAAGCACAAAATGCCAGAACAAGTTCATTGGTTATGCTTATAAAGAACCGCAACCTAACACAGATTTTTGTATTACTGTTCGGACAAGGAATACACTTTTTGAAAATCATGACGATGTTAGGCGGCAATTAAATTGTGTTTTCAGAGCTTCTATCGGAGGTCAATGTTTTGCTGAAGGTTGTTCCAATGTTGCCAAAAAAATGGCTAGAGAGCAGATTGGCCGCTGTGGTAACTCCCAACAAATAATTCCACCTCTCGATACATTGCGCCACGCAAAAAGAGAGTTTGTTAATAAGGAATTAGGCATTAATGAAAATGATAGCAAAGATCCAATAGCAGCCATTTATAACATACAATATGAACAGCCTTTTTTTGGAAGTATTCATGATGTTTCAGTAAGTCCATTTTATACATTGTATGGAACTTCTGAACAGACAGCTGCTTATCAGAAATATTGTCGGGCAACCAGAGACTGGTCAAAAATAAGTATTGATGCAACAGGTAGTCTAGTTCAAAGGATATATAGACCAAAATGCTTAAAATCAGCACATATATTCCTATATTGCATTGTTATAAATTTCAATAAGACTGTTTTGTCAGTTTACCAGATGCTATCTGAAGTTCAGGATACTGCTACTGTTGTTTTGTGGTTATCTAGGTGGATAAAATGTGTACAGCGAAAACCAAAAGAAATAGCTGTAGACTATTCTTTAGTTCTTCTTCGTGCTTGTTCTTTGGCATTTAATGAAGTATCTCTTAAGACATACATTGATAACTGTTTTAAATCAATTATTGAAAACGAAGGTATATCATCAGATTTCGCAAAAACATTCATAAGAATTGATGTTGCGCATTTGATTCACGCAGCTTGTCGCTGGAAATGCTTTAAAAATATTCGCCAACAGGCTATAAGAGATTTTTTTATTCGATGTGTTGCTTTATTAGTTGATTGCCAACGTTTAGGTGAATTTGAAGAGATTTTGCAATTATCATGCTTCGTTGCTTTGCAACCATATGATAACTCATTAATCCAAACAAAATCAAGAGTTTTAACAGTTAAGGAAGCCCGTGCTATACTTGAAAAATCGATTGCACTTCGCCACATAAATGTTGAAGAGCATATTAAAAACTTCTCAACAGAATGTGAAGATGAAATAGATGTTTTAGATGAAGAACTTCCAATTTTTGAGCCAACATTGGAAAAAACATCTATAGATACCTATATTGACAATATCGCCAGGAATGCTGAATCGACAATTGAGAACGGTACCGATCTTAATGCCTTTTATCTTCCTGATTTTGCAAAGAATATTATACGGTGGGGAAAAGAATTTCCGTTATGGACAGCTGTAGGGATGCCATATTTTGCAAGTCATGCATCTTCAAGTGCAAGTGAAACATGTTTTCGTGATATTAAGCATTTAATGCTTAAAAATTATCGGAAAAATTTAAGAGTGGACAAGTTTGTAAGAATACACTTACTGGATTTATTAGGGGGCACACGCATTTTCGACTCTAAAATAAACAGTTTTATTAAGAAAGGGAATCCTATTCCAAGTCCAACAAAAAAAGGTTTAAATAATTCTAAGCCAATTCCCGATATTATTTCTTCCGAAAAGGAAAATTGGCGCAATAGAGCTAATACACCACTTTTTCATAGATTTATTGTTAGTTCTTGTTCTGAAGAGGAACAAACTGAAGACGAATCGAAACCGTTAAAAATAGCAAACAGTGATTCGAAAAAAAAATCCAAATTCTTTAGTAGTTGTCCAGAAATAAAAATGTATAATAATTCAATTACTACTTTAAGCGTTAAAATGAATTATTATCTACTTAAAAATGGAAATTTATGCAATGCATTCGCAACCAATAATAATATATCCTATTTCGCACGTAATACATGTGGATTTGATTCTATTGCAAGTATAATCACCACTGCTGCAGTAGATAACCCACATTATTATTCGATTACATCAGATCTATGCACTAATTTTTCTCAATTTATATTGACATTTATAGAGATGGGTTCGAAATCATCTGTACTTAAAAAACGCGGGCAAATATTATTTGACATTTATGATGATAAAAAGACTCATACTGCAAGCGATCGCCCGCTTTCCGTTTCAATTGATTGCTATGATACAGTTCGAAATGTATGGATTAAGCTTTTTGAAGACATTCCATCAATCATTTATAAAGAACGTTGTGATTATTGCCTAAATTCCCAGTCAAGAACTCAGTCGACTATAGCAGCAAATCACTACATAATTCTTAATCAAGGTTTTGGAGCCCTTGAATCAGCAATTGATTTTCACCCCTTTAAAAGCAAATCTTGCCATTGTGGTCAAATGTCTACAGAAATTATTCAACTCGGTTCACAGATATATATTGAACTAGACATTAGAAAAAAAGAAGGCGACAATTTTTCTCCAACTGGTATAAAATGTAAATTATCCGATTTTCCAACATTGTTAATATTGGGAGAGTCTCATTTTAAGTTAGTTGGTGTCATCACATATGAACCAGGACATTATATGGCTCATTGCCTTCGACGAGGAAGCAGCTGGGAATTATTTAATGATGTAGAAAATAAAATAATTTCCGTTCCAAAGTCAAGGAGAATTGAACCACATGCAGCTATTTTTATAAAATGTAACTCGAATCAGATTTTAAGTTAAATGACGTTTTGTAACATTTTTAAACATTTTTGCGCAAGCATGTTTTTCGATCATATTTAAACACATTTTTATTTATGACTATACTCATAACTTAGGTATCTATAAGTCCATCATTATTCAATGAATATTAATGTACATAAAACAACTATATGGAATTCAAAATCGCACTGCCACCTCCACGTGGTGAACTCTGGAACCTTTATATTTTCTAATATATCAAAGGCTAAGAGCAGGCGTACTTATGCTACCTTTCGGAAATGATTTATTTTTTTCATTAATTGGCAATACACTATTCAGTAAATCTGGGCCTCGATCAACATGCATATCCAATTATATCAATCCATTACCTTATGTTACAGCATTTAGCTTCGCCTACCAAATCTATTAAGATGGGTTTCTAAGCAAAGTGTTATTATACTACGTATAGGAACCAACTGGATGGGAATGGCAGACTCTGCGAGCTGATTAAAATTATTTATAGTTTTTGTTCGTTTTAGTTTTTTTTCATTCATTGATTATCTAGTATTTTCTGAACTTGTTCAAATACGACGTATTTCTTTTTGCAAATCAATTCAAAGTATAAATCGTAATAACTTTAAAATTGATTTTATAATTTCGTGGAGATCGGTTATTCATTTTTAAGATTTTCACACCAAACAATGACACTGGTTATTAAAAAAAGGTTTAAGCTTTAGTTATTTTAATCGTTACCACATAAACGCCTTGACTCATTCAATCATATGCACCTAACTCATAAAAACAGGTAGCAAGTTACGAGATCAATACTAACCATACCTACGTTCACCAATAATCAGAATATTTTATGACACCAACCCTGAATAATTTATTGTTATTGTGCTGTTCTTTCATACCGGAAATTATTAAAATACACATTTAAAGCGAAACATATCACCAAACGCTTTGTTGAGTTGCAAAAATAAATTTGGCTGTACTTTTTATATTGTTCTAGTGTGAACAAAGCCTAAGAAAATCCATTTAGGCGTCGAGGCATGAGCACAACCAGAAAATCAAAATGTCGGCTACGCGACCAATACCCATAGTAGCACATTGAATATCATTTGCCAATTTCTATTATCTCCGTTGAATTTATGTCTTTTATGCTATACATATAAGTTTAAAAGCTACAGAGTATACAAATTTTCTTATTATTAGGTATATGGACATCGGTTTTTCTTTGTTTTTTTTTCATAACATACCAGCCAACAAAATAAATGCTACATTGAATATCACGTACCTGCATGCAATAAAAATTGGTAGCCATATCGAATTTCGGATTGGACGCTGGCTGTGTTGACGATCGTATGTGTATATACTTCTTCTATGATTTTTCCACCCCTTTTTGTTTGCAAACAAAGGTATATGCAATACGGTCAGGGTTACCAAGTTCAAGTGTCAACTGAATTGCATACGAATTGATATGAATAGCTTAAATATTCGCAGATTTTTATATACAGCAACATAACCAAACATATTTTTTTGTTTTAGTAATTACTAAGCTAACAAATTTAATTCTATTCAGTTCTTCACACATAACTTTCCGCGGTTATTTTATTTTTTTCTTCGAGGTAAGAGTAAAATACCTAACACAAATATGTTGCGAAAATTGTAGAAAGAAAGAAAATACCAAAAAGAAGTACGTATGGATTTATAGCAAAAAGGGTATAATATAACCGTTATACTTTTAATACGGAATTTGAAAAGGAAAAAGTTAAGGAAATAAAGCAGCAGAAAATAATGACTTTTAGTTATTAGACCAACATAAGAGATATTTAAGCTTAAACTTACAATACGGCCTTCTGACAAACTATAATAACTGTAATATTTGATGAATATCATGTGATCTGTGTTTTACATACTCGATGTATCATACAACATTCAAAGGGATGGTTTTGTAAGGATTATAGCAAAGTACAATTTTATTATCACAAACAATGTTGTACTAATATATGTTTAATTCGATAAAAAATCAACGGTTTTGTCACAAACGAAAATTTTTATATTTCTTGCTTTCACAAACGTAGCCTACAAGAATGGCATCAAAAATAGTGAAAAAAGTTAATAATAGTAGATTTTGGTTTTTTTGTCCATATAAGTTGTACCAGAATATGTTTAATTCGATTAAAAATCAACGGTTTTGTCACAAACGAAAATTTTTATATTTCTTGCTTTCACAAACGTAGCCTACAAGAATGGCATCAAAAAAAGTGAAAAAAGTTAATAATAGTAGATTTTGGTTTTTTTTTGCTCATATATGAAAATCATTTTAATTCGATTAAAAATAAACGGTTTTGTCACAAACGAAAATATTGGTGTCACAAACGTTCACAAACGATTTACAAGCGATCTGCATCAAAATAACTTAAAAAATCGTATTTTGAAAATATGATGTTGGCTAACTACATGCCGAAATTTAAATATTTTATTACAGCCAAACTATTTTGTCACAAACGAAAAAAATGTTGTCACAAACGTTCACAAACGAATCACAAACGATTGGCATTAAAATTTGTTTAAAATTGTCATTTTTGAAAATTGATGTTGGCTAACTACATGCAGGTGGTTTTGACTGTGAAGGAAACTTAAGTTCTCTGGCTTGACCAAAATAGTAACTTTACTAATAGTAGTAGCGCCTGGTTCTGATCTTCGGAAGCCTAAGTGGATCATGTTCTTCACATTTAGATACAAGGATGCCAATATGAAATATTTCATTCTTTTTATGTGTTAATCACAAATATTTTCTATTTATAAAGGAAGGTAAGCTTAGTAAATTTTAGTCAGTTGTACCATTCCATATACTTGCATTTATTTTTCGCACACATAATTCAGCTCAGCTTTCGACACCTGTCTTATTAAATAAAGCGTTTTGCACACTTTTTTCTTAAGAATTGATTTATCTACATCGCACACTAGTACATTATAAAACTATCCTGCTAAACAGATTTACTTGAAAAGGTTTTATGTCATTTCTGACACCTTTTTAATTGTTAGGCGTCAGAAGTCAGTTAAATGAAAATATGAAAACCATTCCACAGAATTCTATAACAAGGGATGAAAATCGCTATCACATGGAGTTTCGTTATAAAGAGGTTTCACTGTATCAAAATCAAAATCACTTTTAATATATAAAAATGTTTTCGTGTATCACTTGAGTTAAATAATGTTTTCAGTTGATGAGTAAAAAATATCAATGAAATACTGTTCTAATCCTTAAAAATATTAAACATAGGTACTCACATTTTAAACATCATGATCCTTATCCTAAGAAACTACATTACGTGTACAAAAATGATTTAATGATTAATTTAGTTGTTTAGTTGCTAAACGCAGCGTAAATTGTCCACAGGAATGCCAAAAGTACTGCGAGAATAAGGAAAGTTGACATTAAGCTTTGTACTTCACTCATGTTGGTTCTGAAATAAAAAAAGATAAACACACATTAATACGTGTTTGGATATTTATATTTCCATTGTTATTTTTCAAAGACGTAGAAAGAAACAAAGAACGAAGGAGGTATAAATAAATATTGACATCTAAATCACATCCAACTGTCATGTCGGTTTGAAATTTAGAAATTGATTTTGATATATTGTTCGTGTTAACTGACAGATGTTGATATCTTTAAATTTAAAAAAAAAATCTTTGAATCGTTAGTAATGGTTTTACAAATTACAAGATTTAGTAGCAACTTAAACGATAATTTCAACTCTTCTAATCCTTCAAAAAATGAATTTACATATCAGAATACAACTATTTCATTGGCTGTCAATTGAGGTCATATATTACGAAATACCTACGCAAAACATTTCGAAGAAAGCATTGAAAAATGACAAGCAATGAGATTTTTTAAATTTCCTAATTTAAAATGGCAACACTTTTCATGTTGGCAACTAAAACGTCAGCTGTTTTAAAAGGGTATAACTTGGGAAAACAGTTATAAACGTCGTAACCTTTGTAATTTTAAGGCGTATTATTTAAATTTGGTGTGTAAATCGAGATGGTAAACTTGGTAGACTTTTGAAACGGTATTGCAACATTTAAAAAGAAAGAAAATTTTCAAAAATTCCATTTTTAACGTAAAAACATATCAGAAGGCTACAATCTTCTGTGCGAATCGTTTAATACCCTATGCCATCCCACACTTAAAATGAATGTCACCCAAAAGTGCGAGTGGATAAAAACGTTGTGGAGAGATGAAATATAAAAAAATAGCGTTGTCACAACATCGTGTTCAAACATTTTATTAAAATCCTTTATGGTTCGACACAAAATGACGTTTTTCTATAGCATAAGGTATGAGATAAATAAAATGTTCATAACAATAGTAGCTACCATCAAAAGATTACCAAAAACCTTTTTTTTTTTACTAAAAACGCCCCAAAAAGGGGACGTGGCAAAAAACTTTATATAGACGAATTATAGATAATGACCGAAAACAAGTTTTTTTTTCTTAAAAGTGAGCGCCGCAGTGGGTTAATTTTAAAAAAAAATTCCGCTTGTTATACTTTATCGAACAGAGAGTCTATATAACAAAATTCAAAAAATTGCTGAATATTAAAGGCAAGGAAATTGGAGACACACAGAGGAACGGACGAAGGGCGAATAGAAAAACAGACAAACTTGGCTTAGTCGACTCAGCTAGCGATACCCTATGGGATAGGGTATACAAGGGCTAATTGGACTGTTGACGAAAATGCTAAACGGATAAAGAAGAACAACGTTCGTATCTGCACCTGGAATGTGAGAACATTAAAGAGGAGGAGCACAGCTGAACAACTAGCAGAAGCCATAAGCTGCTACAAAGTAGACATTACTGCTATCGAGGAAATACAAAAGGATGGGGCGAACGCATTGTAAAAATCCGCATCGAAACCAAATTCGTCAACATAAGCTTAATATGTGCTCACGCCCCGACGTCAAGGCATCTGACTCATTTAATCTCATTCTTGATATGCAAAATTTCCGAACCAACGCCAGAGGCACAATCATCCATAGATCCGTGCAACTACTAGCATACGCTGACGAGATCATTGGTCAGATTTAATGTGGTGTCGCAGCCACGTTTGCTAGTATAGAGAAGATAGCTGCAAAAATGGGTTGGGTAAATGTAAGACCAAGTATATGCTGTTAACATGAAATGACATAAAGGGTGATCCAACTAGAGATACTTTTCTCAATAGCCTTTTTTGACAGATCACGTGTGAGTTTTTGAGTTTTGTTTAGTATTGTTTGGCATTTCATAATGGAAAGACTTACGCGTGAACAACGTTTACAAATTGTTCAACTTTATTATGAAAATTCACGTTCTGTGAGGAATGTGTTTCGTGCACTTCACTCAACTTAATGTCAACATAATCGGCCTACTGAGCGTACTATTCGCAACACCAGCACCCATTTTGAGACCCAGCATTCATTATTGGATAATATTCGACCGAATAGACCACGTCCAGCACGCTGTGACGAAAATATAGCGGCCGTAGCTGAGAGTGTACACGAAGACCGTGGGGAGTCGATTCGGCGCCGTTCGCAGCAACTCGGACCATGATAACCGACTATTTGATGCCTGAAATTGAAGCTCGTGATCTCGGCTACATTTGGTTTCAGCAAGACGGCGCCACTTCCCACAAATCGCATCAATCAATGGACTTATTGAGAGAACATTTCGGTGAGCACATAATTTCACGTTTTGGGCCGGTCGATTGGCCACCAAGATCGTGTGATATCACACCGTTAGACTTTTTCCTATAGGGATATGTAAAGTCAAAAGCTTATGCCGACAAACCCGCTTCGATTCAGGCCTTGGAGGAAAACATCACGCGTGTCATTCGCCAGTTACCAGTCGAAATGTTCGAACGAGTGATCGAAAATTGGACTCAACGGATGGACCATCTGCGACGTAGCAACGGCCAACATTTGATAGACATAATCTTCAAAAAATAAATGCCAAAGAATGTTCTTTCAAATGATAATAAACATTCTCCATTAAATTTGAATTTTCTGTGTTTTTTTCTTTAAAAAAGTAGGGAACCTCGAAATGGATCAACCATTATAATAATAATACTTAATTTTATGGAAACTTGTAAAAACATTGAATAGCCTTTAGGAAATAAGTATATGTGTGTTCTTCATTTTTAATCTTAATCTTAATATTTATTTCTGTATTTTAGTATATTAGTAATTTATATGCTTTCCTTTAGCCAATAAAAGTTTATTAATGCGATTTGGCATAGAGTCCGCTAGATTTTCTATAGTTACATTGCTAATTAGCTCCCACTCTGCAAACCAAAACGTCTCTTGATTGTTTGACATTATCAAACTGTCGTCCATTTATATAAATTCTTGCTAAAAGAATTCCCCAGAGATCCTCAATCGGGTTTAAGTCTGGACTTATCGCTGGCCACTCTAGAACTGGTATATTCTTTGATGAAAGAAATGCTTTTGTGGCGCGTGAGGTGTGGTTTGTAGCGTTGTCCTGCTGAAAAGTCCAATTATCGGCGTATGGCTCTGTGGCAAAGTCTATTAATTCTTTGTCCAGCAACTGGGTATACATCTCGGAATTTGTTTTTGTTGGACTACAACAAATGCGAGACTTTCCTGCATATCCAAAAGCAGCCCAAACCATCAGTGATCCGCCGCGAAAGTTCCTCTTGTGTCGTGTTTCTCGGGGGTGTCTTAAATCACGCCGATACTTATGACACCCATCAGGGCCATCCAGATTCCACTTTTTCTCATCCGAAAATATAACACTGCGGAATTCTTCGGTCCAAAATTTATATTTGTCGGCAAATGCCAAACGTGTGGTTTTGTGAAGTGGTAGAAGCATTGGTACAGGCACCCGAGAACTATATTTAACGGTTTTATTTTCAACCAAAAGTTGATGAACCCGTCAACTAGATACTTTGAGCTTCAAATGACGCCTGATCTCGTTACAAGACATTTGCTTGTTAACAACAAGAGGCTTAATCTCTCGTTTACACCTCTCGTCGACGGTACTGGGTCTGCCACTGCGTTTGGCTTTTCCATAAAATTCCATATTCCTTAAAAAAATTGAAACCGTATTTGGATGTCTGGAAACTCTGGAAGCTATTTGAGAAATTTTAGCGCCACATTCTTTCAAACCCATTATAAGCCCGCGCTCTTCGGCTGACAAGTCCGTTGCACGAGGCATTCTGAGAAAAAAACTTTATTTTTTAAAGTGCTACATGTGATCACTTGATTACTTACAAGTTATTCTTGTGTTAAAATAATTTTCTTTAAAATATAGTTAATTAAAACCAATCCACTCCAATCAAAGATCACGTTGATTGACAATTGCGCACAAACTTCTGTATTCACATATACTTATTTCCTAAGAAAATAAAATCGCGGCACACAAATTTGAGTAACGGTGCTAAGAATAGTGAGCAAAGAAGAATTTTTCATATGCATTGTAAAAACAGTTAACAACAGTAGAGTATTGCATACCAATAATAGATTGACGAATAATATAAATAATAATAGAAGTAACAACAAACTTGCACATATACTTATTTCCCTGAGTGTATAGGAGCTACCATCAAAAGTTTACCAAAAACCTTTTTTTTTATACCCTATCCCATAGGGGTATATTAGTTTTGATACTTAGTTTGTAACATAGAGAAATAATTTAGCTACATATACCTCAAAGTATATGGATCGACTCAGAATCGCTAGCTGAGTCGATTAAGCCATGCCTGTCTGTCCGCCCATCCGTCCGTCTGTACGTCACCGATTTTTAGGCCTTAAATTTTGAGTTAGGATAATGAAATTTGGTATATAGGATCCTCGCCCGTGCCTACAGAACAAGTGTAAAAAATTTTGAAATCCGCCCACTGCCACGCCCCCTTTTAAGAAAAAATCAGTTTTTGGCCAAACCGTAAGGAATTTTAAAAAAGTATCTGAGAAGCATATTTAGAGAATCGTAATATCGATAGCTGAGTCGATTTAGCCATGTCTGTCCGTCCGTCCGTCCGTCCGTCCGTCCGTACGTCACCAGTTTTTGGGCCTTAAATTTTGAGCTAGAAGGATGAAATTTAGTACACGTGCTCTTTGTTGCTCCCAGCAGAACAAGTGTAAAAAATTTTTGAAATCCGCCCACTGCCACGCCCCCTTTTTAGAAAAACGTATTTTTTGGCCAAACCATAAGGAATTTTGAAAAACTTTCTGAACAACATATTTAGACAATCTGAATATCTGTATTTCGTTCATATAAAGTTTTTTGCCACGCCCACTTTTTGGGGGCGTTTTTAATAAAAGACGTTTTTCGGTCAAATTTTAAAATTTTCTAAAAAAATTTTGATGCAGAATCATTAGTAATATAAATATGAACATTTCGTCAATAGACCATTTTAACCCACGCCCACTTTTTGGGGGCGTTTTTATTAAAAAAAACATTTTTATACCCTACCCCATAACATATGCAGGAGAAAACCTTGTCTTTTGTAGAACCGTAAAAGTTTTTTATAAGCAGTCTGAAGAATTTGTTGTCACCATGTCATATTCTTAATTTTATCCACATCGTGTTTTTAGCCATGTCCACTTTTTGGGGATTTTAGTTTTACAGATAGGATGGGATAGGGTATTCAACGATCCGCACAGTGGATTGTAGCCTTCTCATATGTTTTTTTACTAAAAACGCCCCAAAAAGGGGACGTGGCAAAAAACTTTCTATAAACGAATTATAGATAATGACCGAAAACAAGTTTTTTTTCTTAAAAGTGAGCGCCGCAGTGGGTTAATTTAAAAAAAAAATTTCCGCTTGTTATACTTCATCGAACAGAGAGTCTATATAACAAAATTCATAAAATTGCTGAAAATTAAAGGCAAGGAAATTGGAGACACACAGAGGGAAGGACGAAGGGCGAATAGAAAAACAGACAAACTTGGCTTAGTCGACTCAGCTAGCGATACCCTATGGGATAGGGTATACAAATTACTGAGGTGAGATTTCTTTGGAGATGATGTGCTACCATTTACAAAAGCATAGATATTACTGTTGACGACCAAATAAGAAGAATTACGTTCATACATCGACACCTGAGATATTCGAATATATAGTGAAGCAACTGTCGGAAGCCCTAAGCAGACATTACTGCCATCCAGGATATACAATGGATTGGGGCGGATGTGGTATGATGAACAACTCTGACATTGACTGCGGTCTGTTTTATAGTGAGCACACTATTCGGATGGGGAATTTTTCATAAGTGACAGACTAAGCGGATGCATTCAGTCGTCTAGTGGTTACTACGTTAGACTACTAAGCTAAGTGCCTGATTCGAATCTTGAAAGTAAAAACACCTAAAGTTTTTCACCTCTTGCGAAAGACTGACCAATATCCAAAAGTAACATTGTCATCAAAAGCTTCTTAAATTGCCGGTCGGATTTGGCATTAAATAAAAGGTTATTTTCTTTGTGGCATAACTTCACGGACACAATCAAAAAATATAAATAAACGAGCTAATTCGACATATTTGGAAAACACATCATTCAGGAATCTCAAGGGTTAGTCAGGCGCCTTGAACAGATATTGGTGCGGAAGGGTTGAAAGGCCAACGGCAGCTCTCAATTCAAAGGGGTTTCTAATAAATTATAACTGACACTTTATGCTTAGGGTTGTGCTTATGGTTAGCTGCTCAATCACAGAAATAACCAATAAATCAAAACCCTTGGAAAGGTCTAATTAGACTGTTGACGAAAATGCTAAACGGATAAAGAACAACAACGTTCGTATCTGCACCTGGAATGTGAGAACATTAAAGAGGAGAAGAACAGCTAAAGAACTAGCAGAAGCCCTAAGCTGCTATAAAGTAGACATTACTGCTTTCGAGGAAATACAAAAGGATGGGCCGAACGCATTGCAACAATCCGCATCGAGACCAAATTCGTCAACATAAGCCTAATATGTGCTCACGCCCCGACGTCAAGTAATCTGACTCCTTTAGTCTCATTCTTGACAGGATTATGCAAAATTTCCGAACCAACACCAGGGGCACAATCTTCCATAGATCCGTGCAACTACTATTAATTTCGTAGGATGAACTCCAGACCATCTTCGATTCCATAAAGAAAAAGAAGTCAGCGGGAGTCGATGGTATATCCAACATTGTACTGCGACACTTACCCCCTGAAGCTGTGGACATTTACGCCACGCTGTTCAACAACGCGCTGAATAATGCATATTATCCAGTGCGTTGGAAGACGGCGGTGGGAAAGGACAACTCCAATCCGGCAAATTTCCGGTCGATAAGTCTCCTTCCGAGTATCAGCAAGGTATTCAATAAGATTCTCAATCGGGCTCTGTTCAAGTGGTCTGAGGACAACAATATTATACCAGAGAACCAGTTTGGTTTCAAGGCCGGACATGACTGTATTCATGCCGCCTCCAAACTCGTCTCTGATATACAATGGAACAAAGCGAAAAAACAGTGCACGGGTGCATTTCTGGTTGATTTGGAGAAGGCTTTCGACACCGTATGGTTAGAGGCCCTCTATCTAAAGCTAACCAGACTTGGCATAAGTAAACCACTACTATATATGCTTCATGACATGTTGACTGGTAGAACGTTTGTTGTCAAAAGTGGCAATGTAACTTCTACCACCGAATTTTTCTTTAAAAATGGTCTGCAACAGGGAGCGGTGAACTCGCCGATTCTCTTCAGTATTTACACCAGCGATATGATAGGTAGTCGTACTCAGGCAATTGCGTATGCGGACGATCTTATCGCGAACAGAACAGCAACTACTGTCGAGGTCATCCGAACTCTTTTGCAGCGGGACTTCGATAAGATCCAGAGTTCTAGGTAGTCGTACTCAGGCAATTGCGTATGCGGACGATCTTATCGCGTACAGAACAGCACCTACTGTCGAGGTCATCCGAACTCTTTTGCAGCGGGACTTCGATAAGATCCAGAGATATTGTGATGACTGGAAGTTGAAAATCAACTTTCAGAAATCGGAAACTATCCTGCAAGCTGGTGATCGTTGGACCAAACGGACATCCACTGGCAAGTAAAAGTGTAGTAAAGTACCTTGGCATTCGGCTGGATCAGTATCTATATTTCGGAAGACATGTAGATGCTGCTCTGGCGAGAGCTAGGGGAGCATTTGCCCTGACAAGACGATTGTTTTATAGCAGCCGTCTTGACAGCAGGGTGAAGGTGATTTGCTACATGTCTCTTATCAGACCGATGATTGCCTATGGGTGCCCGGTGTGGTTCAACGTTGCCCCATCTCAAATGGTAAAGATACGGGTGTTTGAGACGCAGTGTTTGAGAAGCTGCCTTGGACTTCACAGAACACCAGTATCACCAGCATGTAAGTTAGTTCTAAGTTGAATTTAAAATAAAAATGAATTTAAAAAAAAAAAGGAAATGTAAGACCAAGTATTTGCTGTTCACATGAAATGACATCCAACATCGACGATTTGAAAGAAAAGCTACAATTTCTGATATCTTTTTGTCAGAAATCAAACGAAGAATTACTTTTCCAAACCGCTATTTCTACTGGCACAGAAGGCAATTTTATCATAAAGTTCTTACTCTAACTATTAAGAAGACCTTGCTCATCCTAATAACGAGGCCCCGAGGCAATAAATCTATCAAAAGCGTATGAAGAAATCCTTGTCCGTTTTGAGCGAACAATTCTTCCCGTTCACACTTCTTCTGGGTTGCTTCGAATATTCACGGGCAGCTTAAATATTGAATGAGCTGTTCTGGCTCCTTCAATAAAGTTGCTTCAATGCCAGATGATGCAACGGCGGCGAGAATTATCGAAATGAGAAATGTTTTGCCAGCATATTGCGGTCGATTTTTTAGGAAAAATAAACGCCCCAAAAAAAGGGGCGTGGGTTAAAATGATCAATAAACGAAATGCTCATAGGATTATTCTCAAAATATTTTCATCGAAATTTTGTTTGAATTTACTTAAAATTGTACCGAAAATCGATCTCAAAAAGTGCGCGTGACAAAAAAACTTATCCCCTTATTAATAAACGCTGATTGCTAATCAGTGACTAACTTTTGATATTTGCGCGAGTATTTCTTATGGGAAAAAACTGTGAAATTAGTTATTGATTAGCTAATCAGCGTTAGCGAAGAAAATATATTTAGTAAATATTCAGAATGTCTAAATATCTTGCTCAGACCCTTTTCAAAAATTTCTTACGGTTTAACCAAAAACAACATTTTTTTTGAAAAGTGGGTATGGCAGTGGGCGGAGTTTGGAAAAAACAGATCCTAAGTCCTTCTCATTGTTTTTCTAAATAGTTTAAAAGAAAAACCAAGTAAATTGGCTGAAAATTACGTGAGTTATATGTAAACGCACAAAATTTCAACTTAGTTTTATAAATTTAGATTTGTCGAAAAAAAAACGAAAATTTACTGAAATTCATGTGTTTTTTCACGATTTCAACCAAAATTCGTAAAAACCATGTATAGACCAATACCAAAGATGCGTGAAAGTTTGGCTAAAATCGGTAAATGCGTTAAGGCGTGAATCGGCGACAAACGAACACAATTTTAAGGCCCATTTTTTGGGATATAAATGCAGAAAAAGATATAGATAGGGTATACCGATTGGGGATATGTATTGAATAACACATCGGATAAATGACCGCCACGGCTTTGCTGGCAAGTACGTACTCTTTTATTGAAATTTTCTTTGACCGTTTCGTATAAATGTGGATGTATTTCATTAATACACCGCCTAATTTCCTCTTTCAAGGTGTTAGTGGTCGTAAGCTTTTTTGCATAGACCTTTCACTTCAAAAAACAACAAAGAAAAAAAGTCCAATGGTGTTAAATCGCAAGATCTGAATGGCCAATTTCGGTCGCAAAAACGGCAGATTACACGATTAGGAAATGACTCATGGAGTAATTGAATAGTTTCTCTGGCTGTATAGCATGTGGCACTGTCTTGTTGAAACCACGCGTTAGTCACATCCATATCTTTCAATTTAGGCACTGAAAACTGGATTATCATGGCACGATAACGAACACCATTAATTGTTACCGCCTGTCCAGCCGCGTTTTTGAAAAAGAATGGTCCAATAATGCCTTCAGCCCAAAATCCGCACCAAATACGTTGTGGATGCATTTGTTTCTCAACAATTACTCGTGGATTTTCTAAAACGCAAATACAACAATTTTGACAATCAAAATGAAATCAATCTTCATCACTGAAGGCTTAGGCTTATGTTGACGAATTTAGTCTCGATGCGGATTGTTACGCTAATGTCTTGAAATCATAAGACTTTGGCTAAGACTGGCACTTATAAGAAATCCACATACGAATAGTCGCTATTTCTGCTCACTGTAGCACGTACCGTAGTAGCCCATCCTTTCGTATTTCCTGGATATCAGTAATGTCTATAAATGCGACAATTTTGACAATCAAGATGAAATCGAGCTTCATCACTGAAGATTTTGTGCGAAAAATCCATCCACTAGCCATCTGCCTCGATGTTTTCTGTTGAACGACTTGTGACTGGACAACCAGAGTGTCTAAGATCACTAATTGATCCAGTCTGCCCGAGTTTTTCAATTATTCTCTTCGCAGTTGATGGTTTTAAATCACTATGACGGCCATATTTTTTTTCGAAAATTGTGGACTCTAACTGACAAACCTTTATTATTTTTAAAATATTGCTGAAAATGCGTTCTTCTAACCCCGAACTGTCAGCTGTCAGATTATTATTTGTTTTGTTAAAGATGAAACGAAAAATTTTGCACAAAAAAACATAAAAAAACGTTTATTAGGACACTTAAACAAAACGGTCCTCCAAATTCTTGACGAAACAAATTTATTGCGGCATCTTCAAAGAACTAAACCCTTGGATTCAGCTCGATTATTACAAACCATGCTAGAAATTGCGGAAAAAGCAGAAACTCTCAAAGGAAAGTTATCTGCCAAATTTGTATATTTACTCGTGATAAAAAAAAGCTAGATAAGTCGCATACTTAGTTGCAATACATGAACTAAAAGGGTGGTGGTTTTAGTGAGTTAAAATATCACTAAAAGTACGCACCGATGGTATTCATAGTGTCTATAGAAGTTTTCCTCCAGGCCTCGGAAAAAAATACAACGGATACAGCAACTTGGAGAATAGAGGACAACTGCCCTCAAAATATATCCGAAACATTTAATTCTAGGATGGAAATTAGTGAAAACTTCTTAAATTGATTCTAAATTAGTTTTATATTTAAAAAAATTGTTTCTACGTATAAACAAATATTCAATCCCTCACGATTCGCTTTGCTAAAAAAATTTTCTACACGTTTCTCAAAATTCAAATCGCGTGTCAAAAGATTTGATAAATTTTTTCATAAATTTCTTCCCCATTTTCGCAGCGCGTGTATTATTTTTAGTATTAACTTTATAAGTAAAATAATTCAGATTAATAAAAAAAAGCTCTATAAAATGACCTTGAGTAAGTTTTTAAAATCTTACAAATAAAAAAATGTAAATTACATGCGTTTTTTATAAAAATATATATAAATATATTTAAAACTCATTTTATCACGTCTCTGACGTATAAATAAAATTTTATATCTCCTTCTACCGCTTGTTGAATTTTTATTTTTCATTTGGAATACTGCCAAATTAATAATACTCTCTTCTAATCTTCTACAAAATTATATATTTTTACCACAATCACCTTTTATTAAAAATTATGAATTTTAGAAATATTTTCATATGAAATAATTTTTTATTTGAAATTCATCTGTCCACCTCCACTTGTCTAGATGTTTTTTTTTCGTCACTCGCAAAATAAGAAAGAAATCTAGCTACGAAATTATTAACATTTAAACAATCGATAGGAACGTTTAACGTTTAGTTTGCTTCTCGATTTATTGCACTTTTTAAAAAAAAAATAAAAATATTTTTCGATTTTTTTCAAAATACAATACTTAACCAATTATTTGCTAACCTTTTTTTTAACGTTTGATTTTCTTTTAGGCGAACAAAAATTGCAGTTTTTTTACTATCGATTGAAGGAAGTACCGAGCTATGTGAGACCTGGTTCAAAACTAAATCTTTTTCCTACATTAACTTTTTCGCTTTTCAATTTTACAAAATAATTTCGTTTCTCCATGTCTCCGTAGTGAACAATTTTTTTTTTGCAGGAAAAAAATAAAGAACCAGTGATCACACAGATAGACACGTACACGTACTCAGTGACGAATTCTTAAAAGCCTGTGACAATAAGAAACCACCAAAAAAAAATATCAAGAATACAACAAAAAAATTAAAATTCTTGGAAAAAAATAACAACAAATTTATTTAAATGAAAAAAAAAAAAAACAATACCCAGAGTAAAAAGTTGTCAAAAGTCTAGGTGGTTTAAAAAAAAAGTCTACCATAAAACAAAGCGTAAATCTATTTTTCTATTTACTTTGAAAGTCGGCTAAGGATTATTCAGTCACACGCAAAAAACAAGAAAAAAATTGAGAAGAAATTGTGGAAAGCATTAAAAAAACGATAATCCCACAAAAAACACACTACCTGCACCTGTTTTTGAAAGACTCATCAAAATACTATTTCCCTCGACCTAATTGTGACCAAAATGATGTTGACAACGATCGCTAGAATCACAACAGCTGAATGAGTTCATAAAGGCCTTCCCAGTGGTGACACCTGTCGGACACGAATTAAGAGCTCCAGCTCATTATTGACTAAGAAAATAGATAATTTCTAACTACACGGATATACCCGGAATAAATTTAGATGTAGGCAATGCATATCTCGAAAACGTGGGCTATTTCCACTAGATTTCGAAAATATCTTTTCAATTGCGATGATTGATGCTGATATGTGCCAATAAATAGAGAAATGCAGTTGCCTTATTGATGCTTCATTCGATTTGTCTAATAGTGTGTATATTTATTTCTTAAAATAATACTGTCAGAGTTTTTGTTTTAAAAAAATATATATTTTTGGAAATTCATTACAGTGGGAGAATGAGCGGTGCGACACGGCTCGGATATGATTATTCTGATATTGAGTTGAATATTGTGTTCAAAGTTCATATGGCAATGACTTAAAAATCCTACCGTCTGTAGTAAGATCAGGTTCTAGGAAAAACTTTTATAAACTTCCACTTTTCAGATGATCCGTATTTTATAAAACTCGGTTTTGAAATGACGCTGTGATCAGTGAAATAAGTGTTGGGTTTTAAAAACTGGTTAAAAAATCTATCGCTCACTTTGGTGGGCTTTTATGACATTGACAAAGCCTTCTTTAATGTAGAGACTCTTGTGATCATTAACGATCTAAGAGAGTGATCTTCGACATTATACACTATATTCTGACATCCTTGAATCTAAGCGTAAATGACTTGCTTCTAAAGATTTACGAAACAGGATGTGGCGTGATTGCTTATGCAGACAATGATAGAGATCTATGTGTCAGGACGTTATCAGAAATATTTAAAATGCTTTCGCTTTTAGCAAGCTGGTCTGGTGGACTAAAACTGTCTTCATAGATGTAAACCCAGCTAAAACAGGGTTTAAATTTTTACTAAAAAAAAGTTCTGAATATTAGCCCACCTGAGCTCAGCGGTACTCTACGGAAATTCAAAGAGAAAGCTTAACTAATCTTGAACTAGTTAATCTTGACAGAAGTCAAAAACTAGTTCAAGATAAGATTAGCTTTCTTTAAGAATTTCCGTAGCTTTCGTGGAAATAACATAGCGAAATGTTCTAGAAAGGTTCAAAACGGGCTATACACTTGCAGTCAATCTGTGGGTCTCCGATGCAGCCATCACTATTTGATCTTTACTGCGTTGAATACCTTCCTACGACATAACTGTTTGGTAGGCAGTCAAAGAAGAAGACACTTGGGAAAGCTCAACGAGTCCTCACAAATCAGATGCGCTGAGAACGTCTTTTACGACTGAACTCTACACCAACTTATAACTGCTTCCGATTGACATCTACGGTAAGCATATAGCGACCAAATCTGTCCTGATGTTGAGGGTTACTCATGAATGGAAGGAGAACAGTGTGGGACGTGCAAAATACAAATACAAATTTTTGGAGCAATAGGCTCGTTAGTATCCAGGGCCATTCAAGTGTGCGTGTGTTCCTCTTGCACTATGGCTGGACCTCCTGTTTTATGCCGACTCCGAAAGGCTAAGTTGAGATTAGCTTTTCTTGCCAATTGATACTACTCGGATGATATGACAGACCATCACGAGAGGAGGGCCATTGAAAAATCATTGCACTAACCATCGCGCCACTGAGTTGGTCTTATACCCTTAAGCGGTGCTTCAGTTCGGAATGAACCTGTACCTCAACCAACATGCCTTTCAAATTAGTCTGGTCGTAAGCTCACTACCACCAGTTGCGCACTTCACGTTGGTTGAGGTCGGTTTGTACTTATGCTCGCCACTTTAGGCGAGGTCTTCGATCTATACCGTGACATACCCCTAGTCAAAAAAATCCGCATTGGACGTTTATAATGGCAAGGACATGTAAAGCGAATGGACACCAGTACTCAAGCTCGTAAAGTCATCGATTCGCAGACAGATGTTGCAATTGAAAAAGACTGCGAGACGGAGTATTTGCTCCATTTGCTCTACATCTCCTAGATCTCTTAAACGTCAAATGCGGATTTTGACTAGGGGTATGTCACTGTACAGCTTCTATAGCTTCTATTCTGGTTGAATGTTCGTTTTCATAGTCCATCAACGCAAATGGGATTGAAAATTTTTCAAAGAATTTTTTCTCTCAAAACGACAATGGATTCCTTCATCCACTTTTGACACAGGGTTTTATATAGGATCTCCTGAGTGAGGGGTTTACTACTGAATTGCTCTCTTAGTCCGATGAAACAGCGGTTGGCAAGAGTGATTCTACGTGTTGTTGTTGATGGTGTTGTCAGAGTTAATAGAGGCGCCGAGGTAGACAAAGTCCCATACTACCACAAAGTGACATCTATCAATGGTGACGTTCTGTCTAATTCGCCTATGTTGTGTTTCCTTTCAAGTTGACAGCATATACTTGTTCAAAACCTCATTTACTGCTCAGCCCATTTTTCCGCTTCCTTCTCTATACTAGCAAACACCGCTATGACATCACGTTGAGTCCTACCGATGATGTCAATATTGTCGGCGTATGCTAGTAGTTGCACCGATTTTTAGAAGATTGTGTCTCTGGTGTTGGCTCAGGAGTTTTGCACAATATTCTCAAGAATCAAATTGAAGAGGTCGCGTGACACCGCATCGGCCTGCTTAAATCCTTTTTTGGTATCGAATGTGTCGGTGAGGTCGTTTCCGACCCTGATGGTGCAACGAGAATTCTCCATCGCCATCCTGCACAGACGAACGAGTTTGGGCGGCATTCTAAAACTAGACATGGCTCTGTATAGTTCGTCTCTATAAATGTTGTCGTGTGCGGCTTTGAAATCGATGAATAGGTGGTGGTATCGATTTGGACTTTTTGGGTTTTTTTCATGATCTGACGAAGTGAAATCTTTTTCTTGCCTAAAACCCCACTGATAACGGCCGATCAGGATGTTGATAAATGCTTTTAAGTGTCCATACATTACGGCACATAGGATTGTGTAGGCTATGTTGAGTAGACTTTTGGCTCTGTAGTTGGCGAAGTTCGGAGGGCTTCTTTTTTTGAGGATCGGGGAAACGATGCTGAGGTTTCATTCTTCAGGCATACATTCATCATGTGGTTGGTAGTTTCCGCTGTCATCACTAATATTGAATGGTTCGTTCGTCTTTCAGCGGGAGATTGTTCGTCATTGCCTTTAGCGATCTACAGAAGTGGTTCTTCCATATCCTCAGCATCGACCGTGTCTCAACTACGATATTTCCTTGTTCATCTCGACAGGATTCGGTTCGACCCTTGTATCCCTGGTTTTGACATTTTACATTTTGGTAAGACTTGCGAACTTCTTTCCTTAAGTGGCACCTCTGTATATCCTTGATCGCGTGCTTTTCTTGCTCTTTTTCTTTTTTCTGAAAAGCCGGTGTTCTTCCCTCCTTCTTTCCCTTTAGAGCTCAATGATATAGCTCTCGTCTTCATCTGCGGCTTTGCCTTGTACGCATCGTTTTTGGCTGCGAGCATCTGTCGGCGTTCCTCATCAAACCAGGGGTTTCTTGCTGGTGGCCGCGATAAACCTAGCACTTCAGTTGAGGCTGATCTGATGGTTTCTTGGCATCTTTGCCATTGTTCTTCGACATTCGATGCTGGTGGTGTGGTGTGAATCGAGAAGTTAAAAGATACGCGTTGCGCGAAAGTCTTGGCAGTCTATTTGTATTTCTTGTTTGTTGTGGCGTGGTAGATATCCGCATTCATACCTTGACTGCAACAAGGTAGTGGTCTGAGTCGATGTTAGCCCCTCGGAATGTTCGGACATCCGGACATGTGATCAATTTGGTTGATTGCTCGTTGATCTGAAGACCGCCATATCCCCTTATGGATATCGAGGTGAGGAAACCGTGTGCTGGCTATAGTGGCATATCGTTCCGTAGCGAGGTCAATTAGCCTAAGTCCGTTACCAGACGTGTTGTCGTGTAGGCTATATTTTCCAACAATACTGCTAAATATGTCTTCTCTTCCTACCTTTGCGTTAAAATCTCCCAGCACGAGCTTAACATCGTACTTTGGTAGTCACTCATAGGTTTTGTCGAGCAGCTCGCAGATGCAGTCCTTAGTTGTATCATCTTTTTCCTCCGTCGGAGAGTGAGCGCATATAAGGCTTGTGTTGGCGAATTTGGCCTTTATGCGAATTGTTACAATGCGTTCGCTAATGTCTTGGAAACATTCGACTTCTTGCCTAAGTCTGGCACTTATAACAAATCCACATACGAATTGTCGCTGTTTCTGCTCACTATAACACGGTCCGTTGTAGATATTACAGCCCATCCCATCGTATTTCCCGGATGGAAGTAGTGTCTGTTTAGTGCTTCCGGTAGTTGTTCGGCTACATCTCTCCGGTTTAATGTTCTCACATCCCAGGTGCGGATTCGAACGTTGTTGTCCGGTTTGTGTTTATCATGGTAGTCAAAAAAAAAAATCAATCATTTCCGACGATCCTGGCCACTTTGTAAAAACAATTGTTTCCATGGTTGGGTAGTCAACCCAAAGCACAACCCCCAACCTGGAGGGCCAGTTCCAATCTATTAGATACCCCTAAGACATGCGGCCATCAGTATCCACTACGGGGTTGAGCACTGCCGTTGACCTTTCGGTTCATCTGCCACCATCTCTGTTCAAGGGGCCTGACTTACCCTTGAAATACCTAGATGACCTGCTATCCAAATATGCCGAAGCAGCTTATCTAGGTTCGCCTGGGACAGCAGACCGGGTATTCATTCCGCGCCATTTTGTCCGAGTGATTATAGTGTTGCTGTTTTACGTCTTGTTATCCGATAAGTGCGAGTGTTGCACTTATGCACTTATCGTTTAGCAAGTCAAATCCGGTTGGATGAGACCAGTACCCGATGGTTACGACTTGGAGGTAAAAATTGGCACATTTGATGTGTAGTCAGAGTTGAGAGCACTGGGCATTGCCAAGTTAAAGCCAATCAGAGTCTACCCTCGTTCTACAACACCCAACCAATATGTCTTCTTTTTCTACGTTAACAATAAAATCATTCCTTTCCGAGGCTCCTGGCCGCTTCGTAACAACAACCCCTAAAATGAAGGCCAGCTCCAATTTATTAAATACTCCTAGGACAAGGCAGCGCTCATCTGATGTGAAGACCTATACACTACGGGATGAGTGCTGCCGTTGGCTTTTCGGTTCATCCGCCACCATCTCTATTGAATGGGCTTGGCTCTCCCTAGAGATGACCAGTTGTCCAAATATGTCGAAGCAATTCAAATTGGTTGTTTACTTTGTCCGAACTGGTTCTATAGACGTCAAAATTGACCCCATCTTGGGAATTCCTTCGCTGATGTCTGGGGAGGTTTTTTTGATAGGGGACTTTACCCCCAGTTAGTTTTGGTCCACGACGAGGAGGAGTCCTCCATCCATCACCCAAGGACGCGTCCAATGGGAGACTAGCAACTGGTGACCTATCAGATTTATTCGTAGTAGATTGATAAATTCTTTTACATTACTTGATACAAACATGCACCGTTTAGCTAAGTAGCATCGAAGAATCGATAATAAATAAAAATTTAAGTAAACGTTGCTTTTTCTTTTTAATTTTTTGAAATGTTTATATAAACTCGCCTTTATCTATAACATTTTTTTATTTTTAGCCAAAGTAAATAATTAATGAAAATAAATTTAGGCATGCTAAAAACTTCTGAGACACGTTTTAAGAAAACTTTAAAAATTTTGTTTGCTGAATATTTTATACTTTTTTAGAGTAAAATGGCCACAGAAACATTAATATTGTCAAAATATGTTTCTGTCAATTTTTGAAAAAAAATATATTAATAAAAAGCCATAAGTGCTTCAACTTTTATAAGGATTTCCCCATTGAAAATCACCCTCTTCACGGTTCATTGTACCTAATAGGCTTAAAAAAAATTCATGGACATACATATGTCTAGACACCTATGGCGAAGACAAAATTAATGTTTCCGCCTTTAAATCAAAATGTTCTATAATTTTTGTTCCTGGTGCTATTAATCAACCGATAGTTTGACGTCAACATTGTCATAGCATATCTATGTGATTTATTGGTCAGGATGCTGCTTAAAAAATCCAAGAGAACTGATTTAACTAGGCCGTCCTAGCTTGTGGTCAACTACAACTACAAAAAAATACGTATGACAACCAAAAGCCGATGACCCATTGACAGGCTTATTGCGGCTGAAATTTTCAGCTACCACTTAACTTATTGCTGGCAAAAATAAGATTTCAATGAATAGGTACTAAGTTTAAAAAAGTTAAACAAAAATTGTTTTTTCAAGCTTAATACATTTTTTTTTTTAAGAAAACTTATAACAATGTGTCATATGTGGGTGGAAAGGGGACCATATAATATATCTGGCATAGTTTTTCATAAAGATATTCAAATAATGTATAGAAATCTTCTGTGTCTCCACCAAGTTTATACTTTTTAAATTTTGAATAGATTACGGCGCTAATGTACCCGGGCGGCACGGGGCTAGCGTGGAGCATGTGTGACATCCACAATTCCAATAAAATATCGACAAATACCAAACAGTTTGTTATAACCATCTGAGCAATTAATTTAAATATGACTTTACGACCTAGCGATATTATTCTGCCGGAAGTTTTCTTTTTGAGTTGGATATTCTTTTTCTCTGCAAAGAATGTCAGATCGAAACATTTTCTAAAAAAAAGTTCACCATTGGAGAACGTTTATAAAAATCTGGTATTTTATTTTTTTTTTATAAAATATAAAATAAGTAAATACAGAAAAAAAAACTTTAAATTATATGTATACCATGCTGGACTTATTTTTAGTCTCACTTGGACACGTTTCTGGGTAGATGAAAAAATCTTAAATTGTTTTTATTATTTTTAGTCTAGGGGCCTATCAAATCGGGCGAGGATATTCTGATCAAAGTGCGATATACTGATAGTATATTCTTAATTATTATATTTTACAAAGCATAGACTGCGTCTTGAAATGAAAATTTTGAAGTACCTTGCGCAGTCTATTTAAAAAAACAAAACAGTGTTCATATTCAAAGTAATATTTGTTTACCTTGTCTTTTTTTTGACATGAAACGCAGTTGTTTATCTTTTGTTTTAGAAATGTATTTCATACAAGGACACACCTTCGTTTTAAGTACAGTAGAGATCGGTTATACGAAAATATCATAAAAAACACGTTTATAAGTATTGAAATAAAAAAACATATGAGAGGCTACAATCCGCTGTCCTAATCGTTGAATACCCTATCCCATCCCATCCAATCTTTAAAATTAATATCCCCAAAAAGTGGGCGTGGGGAGAAATAAAGATGAATATATTTATTGAGATTGCTGAAATATGTTATTCAGGCACTTTTTCCAAAATTCTTTATGGTTTTACTGAAAAGTGGGCTTGGCTTGGCAGTAGGCGGGTTTGGGCAAAGATTCAATATACCAAATTTCATCACTCTATCTCAAAATTTAAGACCTAAAAATTGGTGACACACATACGGGTGGACGGACGGATAGACAGTCATGGCTTAATCGACTCAGCTAGCTATTCTGAGTCGATCTGTATAGATACTTTAAGGTATATCTATCAGAATTATTTCTCTATCTTACAAAGCAAGTTCCATAGGAGAAAACAAGACCCAGAAGTATTCTGATACAGATTTCATACAATCAGCCCCGATTCATGTAGCCAATGATAAAATTGTCGCTCTTAAAGGAAAGTGAAAGCGTGATGCTAACTCATCAACGGCTAATCTAAGGTTACTTACTTACTTAAGTGGCGCTACAGTCCGGGATGAACCTGGGCCTCAACCAACATGCCTCTTCAATTAGCCCGGTCCTTAGCTAACTGCCTCTAGTTGTGCACTCCAAGTTGGTTGAGGTCGGTTTCCACTTGTGCGCGCCACTTAAGGCGAGGTCCTCCTCTACTGCGTCCGACGTCTGGCTGGGAATCGAAGACTCTGCGAGCCGGAGTTCTACATGTCCTAGCCATCTTAAACGTCCAATGCGGAGTTTCTTGACCAGGGGCATGTCGCTGTACAGCTCGTATAGCTCGTGGTTGAATCTTTGTCTCCATAGCCCGTCAACGCAAACGGGACCGAAGATTTTCCGAAGACTTTTTTCTCTCGAATCGACAAAGGATTTCTTCATCCGGTTTTGATACGGTCCATGCTTCAGCGCCGTAGAGCAGGACTGGGATGATCAGGGTCTTATATAGGATCTCCTTAGTAGTTCGAGTGAGGGCTTTACTACTAAATTGCCTTATTATCCCAAAGAAACAGCCATTGGCAAGAGTAATTCTTCATTTGATTTCTGACGAGATGTTGTTGTCAGAGTTTTGCACAATCCTCTCAAGAATCAAATTGAAAAAGTCACATGACAGCGCATCGCCTTGCCTAAATCCTTTTTTGGTATCGAATGTGTTGGTGAAGTCGTTTCCGACCATGATGGTGCACCGATAATTCTATATCCTACACAAACGGACGAGTTTGGACGGTATTCCAAAACTAGACATGGCTCTGTATAGTTCGTCTATAAATGCAGTCGTATGCGGCTTTAAAATCGATAAATAGGTGGTGGGTATCGATTTGGACTTCTTGGGTTTTTTCCAAAATCTGCCGAAGTGTGAAAATTTGATCGGTCGTGGACTTTCCTGGCCTAAAACCACACTGATAAGGGCCGATCAGGTTGTTGGTAAATGGTTTCAGGCGTTCACATATTACGGCAGATAGGATCTTGTAGGCAATGTTGAGGAGACTTATGTCTCTGTAGTTGGCGCAGTTCAGAGGGTCTCCTTTTTGTGGATCGGGCAAACAATGCTGAGGTTCCATTCTTCAAGCATACTTTCATCCGATCGGAATTGGCTTATGAGTTGGTGGATGTCACTTACCAAGTCATCTCCGCCAGCTTTACAAAGCTCATCGGGAAGGCCGTCATTTCCGGCGGCCTTATTAAGCTTGAGTTTAGATATTGCTATCCTCACTTCATTTATGTCGGGTGGTTGGCAGTTCTCGCTGCCGATATTATATGGTTCGTTCTGCCTGACAGCGGAATGTTGTTCGTCATCGCCGTTTAACAGTCTGCAGAAGTGGTTCTTCCATATCCTCAGCATCGACTGTGTCTCAAAACGTCAAAGCCAAGGATACAAGGCTCCAACCGAATCCTGTCGAGATGAACAAGGGAATATTGTTCATCTCGACAGGATTCGGTTGGAGCCTTGTATCCTTGGCTTTGACGTTTTACACTTTGGTAAAACTTGCGAACATCGTTCCTGGAGTGGAACCTCGCTATATCCTCGATCGCGCGCTTTTCCTGCTCTTTGTTCTTCTTTCTGAAAAGCCGGTGTTCTTCCCTTCTTCTCTGCCTATAAAGCTCAATGGCAGCTCTCGTTCGTCTTCACCTGAAGCTTAGCCTTGTAGGCCTCGTTCTTGGCTGCGAGCATCTGTCGGCATTCCTCATCAAACCAGGGGTTTCTTGCTGGTGGCCGCGAGATACCTACCACATCAGTTGCGGCTGATCTAATGGCTTGTAGGCATCGTTGCCATTGTTCTTCGACATAAGATGCTGGTGGTATGTTGTAAGTCGAGAGGTTAAGGGATACGCGTTGCGCGAAGGTCTTGGCGGTCTCTGGCAATTGCAGTCTTTCGACATTAAATTTTTTCACAGTATTTCTGTTTTTTTTGTGGCGTGGTGGATATCCGCATCCTTACCTTGGCTACAACAAGGTAGTGGTCCGAGTCGATGTTAGCCCCTCGAAATGTTCGGACATCCAAAATACTGGATGCGTATCTCTTGTCTATCGCAATGGGATCAATTTGGTTGACTGTTCGTTGATCTGGAGACCGCCATGTCCCCTTGTGGATATCGAGGGGAGGAAATCGTGTGCTGGCTATAGTGGCATTTCGTTCCGTAGCGAAGTCAAATAGTCTAAGTCCGTTACCAGACGTGTTGTTGTGTAGGCTATATTTTCCGACAGTACTGCTAAAGATGTCTTCTCTTCCTACCTTTGCGTTAAAATCTCCCAGCACGATTTTAAAATCGTACTTAGGTAGTCGCTCATAGGTTTTGTCGAGCAGCTCGTAGAAGCAGTCCTTAGTTATATCATCCTTTTTCTCCGTCGAAGCATTAGCGCATATAAGGCTTATGTTGGCTAATTTGGCCTTGATGCGGATTGTTACAATTCGTTCGCTAATGTCTTGAAAACATAAGACTCCTTGCCTAAGTCTGGCACTTATAACATATCCGCATCCAAATAGTCGCTGTTTCTGCTCACTATAACACAGTCCATAGTAGATGTCACAGTTTTTCCCTGGCTCGCTGCTTCCAGTTGTCTAGACCAAGCGCGCTGGCATCCGCGATGGCTTGGTCTTTGAAACGGAGGTTCGGTCTTCCTTGACTTCTCGAACCTGGGGGTTGAGATTCGAAGATCCTCTTAGCTGGAGCATTATTGTCCATTAGCTCGATGTGGCCGAGCCAATGTAGTCGATGTGTTTTGGCTTTTTAGACTACATCCACATCTTGGTACAGCTAATAGAGTTCGCGGTTGTATCTTCTCCTCCATTCGCCCTCCTCGTGCACAGGACCAAAAATCCGCCGAAGTATTTTTCTTTCGAAGGAGCCCAGTACCAGCTCTCCCTTCTTGCTTATCGTCCAGCACTCGGCACCATAAAGCAGAACTGGCAGGATAAGGGTTTTGTAGAGCGCACATTTCGTCCTTCGAGTTATGAGTTTTGAACCCAGTTGTTTCGCCAAACCGAAGTAGCAACGGTTTCCTAGGGTAATTCTTCGCCGGATCGCCACTAGGGTGTCATTCTTGGAGTTTATGTTAACTTCGAAGGTAGGCGAACTCCTTAACTACCTGGAAAGTGCTGCTATCAATAGTGACGTTTTGTCCTAGGCGTTGCACAGGTGCTTGTTTGTTTGTTGATAGCATGTACTTAGTCTTGCCCTCATTTACTTCAAAGCAAACGGATTTCGCCTGTTCTTCAATTGCCGTGAACGTTTTTATCACGGCATGTTGGACATCATCGGTCGATGTCAATATCGTCCGCATAGCCCAGCAGCTGGACGGACCTGTTGAAAATAGTGCCTTCCACGTTAACACCTGCCCTGTGCACTATCTGTTCCAATACGAGATTGAAGTCACATGATATCGCGTCTCCTTGCCGAAATCCGGTGCACTTTTGGAATAGTTCGGAGGAGCTACTTCCAAACTGGACATTGCATCGCGTGTTTTCCAGCGTCACGCGACACAATTGAATCAGTTTTACCGCGATTCCGAATTCGGCCATCGCCATATAGAGCTACTGACGATGTATGCTATCATACGCGGCTTTGAAGTCCATGAATAGGTGGTGAGTTTCGACTTGAATTTCGTTGGTCTTTTCCAGGATTTGCCTCAGTGTGAAAATTTGGTCTAAAGTAGATTTTCCGGGCCGGAAGCCACATTGGTACGTGGCGATTGGTGTGTTGCAGAACGGTTTTAGAAGTTCACACAGGTCTTGCAGTTCTTGTAAGACATAGAATCGCCTATTTTGTAGATGGGGCATATGGAGCTGATAGTCCATTCATCGGGCATGTTTTCTTCCACCAATACGTGGTTGATGATTCGTTGCATGCTCCCTACCAAAACGTCACCACCGTATCTAAAAATCTCCGCTGGTAAGCCATCAGAACCTGCGGCTTTGTTGTTCTTAAGCTTTTTTTATAGCTCGGCCAACTTCTTCTATACTAGGTGGTGGAACTAGTTTTTCATTGACTGGACGTGGGTTCTCTTCTTGCCCTATCACTCTCTCTACATGATGCCCATGTAGCAGCTGTTGGAAATGCTGCTTAAAACCCATCTTCTATTCCCTGCACTTCGGTGACTAGGTTTCCTTCGCTGTCTCGAAGAGCCTGCGTTCCGGTTTTGTAGCCAGCAGCCAGTTGCTTGACTTTTTTTTATAAAACCTCCGGATCTTGTTATGATCGCGCGACTCTTCGATCTGCTTGAGCTGAGAGGCTGCGTAGGCTCTCTTCTTTCTATACGCAGGGTCTTCTTTTCCTCCCTTCTCCTGGCTCGATATTCTTCTCTCGCTGCCCTTGTTTTGAGCTGCTGCGCAGGCTCTCTTCTTTCTACTCTTCTTTTCCTCCCTTCTCCTGGCTCGATACTCTTCTCTCGCTGCCCTTGTTTTGAGCTGCAGCGCTTTCTTGTGTGCATCTTGTATCACCTTTTTCTTGTGCCCGTATTCATCATCATACCGTGGGCTCTTTCTCAGGGGTGGCTGGTACCCTACAATGGTTTCGGCTACCTTCTTGATGATACTGGCACCACTGATTGTTGGCGTCTGTGGTAAGTTAGTGCACAGAGGAGAGTTTCATACTCAGGCGCTCACTGTAGGCTCTGGCTACTCCAGGTGGGCTAAGGCGTCCAACGCCTTCTGGGCAGTTCGCAGCTTCTTCTCGTTGGACAGTCGAGCTCTTAATTTAGCCGCGACAAGAAAATGGTCAGAGTCGACGTTTGCCCCTCGGAATGTATGCACGTCGAGGATGTTATATGCGTGCCTAGCATCGATTAGCATTTAGCACATGGTCGATTTGGTTGGCGATTCGACCGTCTGGAGAGCGCCAGGTTAGTTGCTGTGTGATCCTTAGCCTTGGGAACCTAGTGTTACTTATCACCGTATAACGAGCTGCTGCAAAATCGATTAGTCGGTAGCCGTTGTCTGTTGTCGTTTCGTGGATTCTGTGCTTACCAACTAAACCGCCACAGATGTTTCCTTCCCGACTTTAGCATTGAAATCCCCGAGTACAACTTTTACATCATACTCCGGACAGCCTCCGTAGGCTCCATCCAGGAGGTCATAAAACTCCTCCTTGATGGGATAGGCTTATATTTTGGAACGTAGCTTTGATGCGGATCACAGAAAGGCGATCACTTATCGACTTGAAGTCAATGACTTTTGTCCTAAGCCGATTTCTCACGACAAATCCGGATCCTAATACATGCAATCTTTTGTTGCAGCTGTAATAAATGTCGCAATTCATTATACCTGATCTTCATTATAGCTGATCCTATCCATCGTATCTCCTGGATTGCGGTTATATCTTCCTTATACCGCGTGAAGACAGATTCAAGTTTTTGAGTAGAGCCCGGGGTGTAGAGTGTTCGTACATTCCAGGTGCATACTCTCATATCATAGTCCATTGACGTTCCGGGTCTTGTTGCCATATGAGGAGTTTCCTTATCCGAGGCTGGTTGTGTCTCTCTCATAACTAATGGTTTTTTCCATGGTCAGGAAGATACCCCGACGGCACAACCCTGTAGGCCCAGGACCTTGTTTTGACCCTAGAAATGTGGGCCGGGGTATGAGCGCTGCCGTTGACCCATTGAGGGCTTCTCCGCCACCAACTCTTTTCCAACACACTGGATCAGAAAACTACCCTTATTCTCATTTTTTTTTCAATTTCATACAGAGACGATTTATTTACAAGAAAACCATTTAACTCCTTAAACCTTAAAAATACACATAAAATCATCAGTCTTCTTAGGATGCCTTGGCCTTAACAGAGTCTAAATAGTCCTTCCGAAATTTTGTCGTTAGTTTATGGCTGATTTTTGTTCGCACCCACTCTGGTGCAATTTTAGTGATGGCATACTGCAACAAAACCGTAAACAATTATTCAATTTAAAAAAAAAAACCATAGCTATGTACACACCTGAATTCCATGTGTCCAATAACCGTTAGTTTCATTGGTCTTGCCCAATGTGAAGACCGCAAACTTGGTGTATGTCTTAACGTCGGGAATAAAGAATCCCCCCCTCATGATATCTTCAGAAAACGCATTCATTTTTGTAACCAAAAAGAGTGGTGAAACACACTGCACAGTGATGCCAAATTCATCCAACTCTTCTCGCAGAGCAGAGGTGAATTGTTGAATGTAACTCTGAAAAGCAAACGAAAATATAAGACCGGTCCATATACATCAAATCTGTTTCAAGACCTACCTTCGATGCAGAATAGACCGCCATATAAGGGATGGCTTGCAATTCCGATCCCGATGAGATATTCACAATGGCGCCCTTTCCGTTCTTCTTCATGCTATCGATCAGCATGCGACACATCATTGTCGCTGCACCGATATTGATGTTAATGATGTCCCAGAGTATATCTTCGGGGATGTTAGCCACCTCGTCTGGGTAATCGTACATCTTGCCCACATTATTAACTGTAATTAAAAGGGGAGGCTTTAATTATGTTTGGCATGTGACATAATCACCATTCATATGTCACGGTACACGTACCATGCGTAACACGCAAGTACATGCGGTCACTTATGAGTATGGTGCGACAAAGAGAAACTCGAATAATTGCAGAACAGACGAGGAAACAAAACAAAACAATAAACGAAAAAAAAAAAAATATGTTCAACAGTGAAAACAGTTTGGCAGAAAGTAAGTCAAAGACAAGGTTGATCGGAGCGCAGATACTGCAAAGGTCTGTTGACGCAATGAACACTTACAGCATGGAGGCTAGAGAATAGGCGTAATGGACCGAAACTGATTGCACTAAATTATTACTCATGTGAGGGATTTTTACTAAGGCGGGTAATTAGATCGTTTGGCTGAAGTGGTGAATTGTAAATTTGCGAATTTAAGCCAAGTAAGGTCGTTTATTCGATTACATTTTCGATGGCATATGTGTAGGTATGATCGCAAGCTTAAAGGCTTTGAAATGTTAATTGCTTTGACAAGGAAATGGATATTGTCGCTAATTTTGGTGCTTTTGTTGGCATATCGCAAAAATTATGCTTTGTTAGAGATAAGCCGATTAGTTTGCGGAAGGCAAACATATTTTGTAGCCTTTTCAATGGATGGATCTTGATCTTGACAGTTTTAAGGCTAAAAATAGGGGTCAGGTATTTGATGTACTTGAGATCTGATTAAGTATAGTGACAACTGCAAGGCAGCTCACCTGCAAGAATCGGAGACAAAAGTGTATTCTTATGTTGAATCTACTTACAAAGACTATTTTTTTTTCAGTGCCGTACGAACTAAAGTCCTAGGCTTTTAAGGCCTGTGTACAATACAATATGTTTGTATAAAACTTTTGGTGTACCTTTTCTAAAGAAAAAAACCCACTAAAGGCTTATTGTTTGATTCTTGGAACAGCTTGATATGTTTAATAATTGAAGCGTTCCGTTTTGGCTTACCATACTCTTCTAATTCGTGTGAAATTGCTAGTCTCCAATCGGAAGCTTCCTTGGGTAGTGGTTACATAGACTCCATGCAGATTTTTGGGGCAGGTGGGAAATTAAATATTACTCGCGGACCAAAGTTAACTAGGGATAAAATCCTTTCCAGACGGCAAGTTAAGGATTCCTAAGCTTATATCAATCAAAGGTAACTTTTACGAAAGTACGAAGTAAAAAAAAAACAACATGAGCAGCTCTAACATATTCCTACAATATGAAATACAGGATTTGCAAAGGTTAGTCAAGGCCCTTGAAGAAAAACGATGGGGGATGTGCCGACAGACAAACGGCAGATCTCAATTCCATAGTAGAGACTGGTGGCACAGTTTCCTAAGGGTATCTAAGGGGCTCAGTGGCGCGATGGTTAGTGCGATGAACTGCCGCGCAGGAGGTTTGGGTTCAATTGCCAGCCGTAGCAACACCTATATGATTTTTCACTGGCCCTCCTCTCGTGATGAACTGACAAATCATCCGAGTAGTATCAATTGTCAAGAATAGCTTATCTCAACTTAGCCGTTCGGAGTCGGCATAAAACAGGAGGTCCCGCCATCGTGCAAGAAGTACACACGCACATTTGTATCTTCAGGTTAAGGGTTATGCTTTGGGTTAACTACTCAATCACAAAAAAAACCTACTGTTACCAAGCAACCAAAAGCCTTGGAAAGACCGAATACATTGTTGACGACCATGCTAAACAAAAAAAGGACAACGACGTTAGTATTTGCACCTGGAATGAGAGAACATAAAACAGGAGAGGTGCAAGCGGACAGCTATCGGAACCCCTTAGCTGCTACAAAGCAGACATTGCTGCCATCCAGGAAATACGATAAGATGGGCCAGAAAAAAAAAGATGAAATACTGTGACATCTACTCCGGACCGTGTTATATTGAGTAGAATCAGCGACTATTCGGATGCAGATTTGTTATAGGTGCCAGACTTAGGCAAGACGTCGTATGTTTCCAAGACTTTAGCAAACGCATTGTAACGATTCGCATCAAGTCCCAATTCGTCAACATAAACTTATATGAGCTCACACCCCGACGGAGGAAATAGATGGCATAGCTAAAGAATGCTTCAACGAGCTCCTTTGACAAAACTTATGACCGACTACCAAAGTACGATGTTCAAGCCGTGCTTTGAGATTTTAACGCAAAGGTAGGAAGTCAAGACATCTTTAGTTGTAGCCGACCAGCAAGAAAACGCTGATTTGATGAGGAATGCCGACAGATGCTCGCAGCCAAGAACGAGGTCTACAAGGCTAAGCTGCAGGTGAAGACGAGAAAAAGACGTGAAGGCAAGGAAGAAGGAAAGAGAACCGGCTTTTCAGAATGAAGAAAAAAGAGGAAGAAAAGCGCGCGATGGAGGATGTATAGAGGTGCCACTCCAGGAACGATGTTCGCAAGTCTTACTTAAGTGTAAATCGTCAAAGCCAAGGATACAAGACTCAAACTGAATCCTGTCGAGATGAACAAGGAAATATCGTAGTTGAGACACAGTCGATGCTGAGGATATGAAAGAACCACTTCTGCAGACTGTTAAACGGCGATGTCGAACAACATTCCGCTGTTAGGCAGAACGAACCATTTAATATTGGCAACGACAGCGAAAACTGCCAACCACCCGACCTAAGTGAAGTGGGGATAGCTATATCTAAACTCAAGCTTAACACTGCCGCTGGAAATGACAGCTTTATAAAGCCGGCGGAGATGACTTGGTAAGTAACAACCACCGACTCATAAGCCAAATCTGGTCGGATGAATGTATGCCTGAAGAATGGAACCTCAGCATCGTTTGCCCGATCCTCAAAAAAGGAGACCATCTGAACTGCGCCATGTATAGAGGCTTAAGTCTCCTCAACATCGCCTACAAGATCCTATCTGCCGTAATATGTGAACGCTTGAAACCGTTTACCAACAACCTGATCGGCCCTTATCAGTATGGTTTTGGCCGGGAAAGTCCACAATCGATCAAATTTTCACACTTCGGCAGATCCTGGAAAAAACTCAAGAAGTCCAAATCGATACCCACCACCTATTCATCGATTTCAAAGCCGGACAGCATTTATATAGACAAGCTATACAGAGCCATGACTAGTTTTGGTATAACGCCCAAACTCGTATGTCTGTGCTGCATGACGATGGAGAATTCTTGCTGCTCCATTAGGGTCGGAAACGACCTCATCGACACATTCGATACCAAAAAAACGATTTAGGCAAGGCCATGCACTGTCATGTGAGTTCTTTAATATTATTTCTGACAGGATTGTGCAAAACTCCCGAGCCAACACCAGAAGCACAATCTTTGAAAATTGGTGCTACTACTTATATACGCCGACGATATTGACATCATTGGTCGGACGCAACGTGATTTCATAGCCACGTTGGCTTGTATTGAGGTTAAGCTGAAAACATCGGTTTAGCACTAAATGATGGTAAGACTAGGTATATGCTGTCAAAACGAGAGGACACACAACATCGTCGAATTGGACCATCACCATTGACAGACATAACTTTGAGGTAGTAAGGGACTCGGCTCCGCTATTAACTCTAACACAACATCTCGTCAGAAAATAAACGTATGAAGCGAATCCCTACCTCAGAAGAGAGACACCTTTGTTTGAGAATACGCAACAAGCAACAATTAGGGTTGACTGGTTTACAACACTCATACCTAGAAAGTGTGTTGTGGACGATCAAATAGAAAGGGTGCCGGTGTCCTATTGAAAAGATAAAGATTTCTTTAGAAATAAACATTGAAGAAAGTGATTGGCTATATTCCTTACAGCTCCAAGACAAAGAAGCTGCCAATATTGTTACGGTGCTACAGAAACCACCTAAGACTACAGTTGAAAAACAAATGCATCACGATTATGCTCTACATCATGGAAGACTTTACCGGAAATCGGATGGTGAATCTAGGCTATTTGTCCCAAAGGGAGTAAGAAATAGAGTTTTGCGAAATAGTCATGACTTGATGGGACATTTTTCGGAGAAAAAGACCATAACTCACTTACGGGCCCGGTATTGGTTTCCTAGGATGACCCTATTCGTTAAAAAATATCTGAAAGCATGCGTTGAATGTGCCTATAATAAAAAAGAGGCACAACCACGAGGGGAATTATTTACCATCGACAAGGGTAGCGTGCCGTTCGATACACTACATATTGACCATCTGGGACCCTTTCTAAAATCATCAAAAGGGAATAGTTACCTCATTGTTTTAGTTGATGCATTTACAAAATATGTCAATGTCAAAGCACTGGCCAACATTCAAACGAAACCAGTACTCAACTTTCTCACAGATATATTTCTTACGTTCGGCACACCTCGGAGAATGATATCAGATAAGGGTACCTCGTTTACATCACATGCTTTTGAAGAATTTATGAAGAGTCACTCAATTCAACACATACAGAATGCGACTAGAACACCCAGAGCTAACGGACAAGTTGAGCGTTATAATCGAACTATACTACATGCGCTCCTGGCCACAGTGGAGGAAGACACCAAATGGGATCAAAAAGTGAAGTTAGTACAGTGGGGTATCAATAATACGGTTAACGAAACAACGGGGAAAACAGCTCACCAGATGCTAATGGGATACGTTCCTCGCGATCCATTGCGAGATGTATTAGCCCAATGCGTCAACCTAAACCAAATTCCAACTAGCATCGATCAAATTCGGATGGAAGGAGCAGCATCTACAGCAAAGAAGCAGGAGTCACAAAAACGACTCCATGACCAAAAACATCGGAAGTCAAAAATATATGAAGTGGGCGATCTCGTAATGTCCGTTAATGATGGAACTACCGCAACTGGAATGTCTAGGAAGCTGGAGGCAAGATATCGAGGACCCTACTGCGTGACTGCTGTGCTACCACATGACAGGTACAAGTTGGCTGACATGCCGTTCGCCCCCAGAACCCAGAAGCCATACTCAGCAATATGGTCCGCCGATCGTATGAAACGGTGGATCCAAATAGACCTTGACTCCGACGAGGACGACGAAGAACACCAGGATGGCCGAACCTGAAGCGAATCCCTACCTTTGTTTGAGAATACGCAACAAGCAACAATTAGGGTTGACTGGTTTACAACACTCATACCTAGTCAGTGTGTTGTGGACGATCAAATAGAGAGGGTGCCGGTGTCCTATTGAAAAGATAAAGATTTTAATAAATAGAAGTATTTATATATTTAACTGTGGTTAAACTTTATTATTTCTAAACGTAGAATTACTCTTGCCAATCGCTGTTTCTTCGGGCTAGGAAGGCAATTTAGTAGAAAAGCCCTCACTCGAACTACTAAGGAGATCCTATATAAGACCCTGATCTTCTCAGTCCTGCTCTACATCCATCAAAAATGGATGAAGAAAACCTTGATCGATTCGAGAGAAATATTCTTCGAAAAATCAAAAATTCAACCACGAACTATACTAGCAGTAACGCGACATACCCCTGGTCCAAAAACTCCGCATTTGACGTTTAAGATGGCGTGGACATGTAGAACGAATGGACACCAATACTCCGGTTCGCATAGTCTTCAATTCCCAGCCAGACGTCTGACGCAGTAGAGGAAGACCTCGCCTTAAGTGGCGCGCACAAGTAGAAACCGACCACTACCAGCTTTGAAGTGCGCAACTGAAGGTTACTAGCTAAGGACCGGGCTATTTGGAGAGGCATGATGGTTAAGGTACAGGTTAATTCCGAACTGTAGCGCCACTTATACGAAGACCCACACCTAGTTCAATGCAAGTCAAAGATAACGCAGTATACAAGAAAGAACTAATCCTCAGTTCCACAAATCTGAATATAGGCCACATAATGGGATAGAATGACGAAACCTTCATTTTCATTTCAATTGCAAGTTCTTACAATTACACAAGTCCATAATTGCGTCTATATCCATCTTCAGCTTATGGCAATCGGCTACGGAATTGACCCTATGAAAATACTTCCAGTGATTAGCAAACCATAAAACCCTTATAGGAAGACACCCTTGAATCTAAATCGTTTACTAATAACGCAAACAACAAAGGCCCCAAGTGGCTTCCTTGAGGAACGCTAGACTTTGCTTCAAACTGCTTTAGAAAGGACTGATTGCACTGTTGACGACCATGCTAATCGAAAAAAAAAGGAAAACGACTACCGGACTTATATATGAATGGGATAGAACACCAGTGGCGAGGCGTCCATATAACTCGATTCCTACCGAGTTACCTTTTAAAATTCTGCTTTTCAACAATGTACCAATAAAACAAGCTACATGAATCTTAATATCCCAACATAAACATAAAATTTGTGTGTTTCCCACACCTGCACAGCACACGCAGCAACAAATTCTATCAACAACCCCACAACCTGCAAGTCATCCGCTTTCATATCGTTCTACTGCTTTACGCACACACATAAACACATCATTGCATGCCTATTCTACATCCCATACTCCATCATACTTCATAGCCCATAAGAAATACAAACGCAAAGAGATACCAAAACAAAGCATTGGAACTTGGAAGTGTAACCCGAAAAAAACCGTGTTATAAAATATCTGGCTGGTTAGAAAAAATTGGCTTTCTTTCCTTGTTTATACCCTATCCCATAGGGGTATATTAGTTTTGATACATAGTTTGTAACATAGAGAAATAATTTAGCTACATATACCTCAAAGTATATGGATCGACTCAGAATCGATAGCTGAGTCGATTTAGCCATGTCTGTCCGTCCGTCCGTCATTCCGTCCGTCGCCAGTTTTTGGGCCTTAAATTTTGAGGTAGAATGATGAAATTTGGTACACGTGCTCTTTGTTGCTCCTAGCAGAGCAAGTGGAAACAATTTTGAAATCCGCCCACTGCCACGCCCCCTTTTTTAAAAAACGTAGTTTTTGGCCAAACCGTAAGGAATTTTAAAAAAAGTGACTGAGCAGCAATATTAAGTTTTTTGCCACGCCCACTTTTTGGGTGCGTTTTTTATAAAAAACGTTTTTTGGCCAAATTTTCAAATTTTCGAAAAAAATATTGATGCACAATCATTGGTAGTATTAATATGAACATTTCGTAAATAGACCAATTTAACCCACGCCCACTTTTTGGGGGCGTTTTCCTACAAAAACCATTTGTATGCCCAACCCCAAGGCATATGCAATACAAAAACGTTGTTTTTTGTCGAACCACAAAAGGTTTTGATAAACTGTCTGAGCAATATATTGTGACAATGTCATTTTCTGTATTTTATCGCCATAAAGCCCACATTTTGAGGATATTATTTTAAAGATGGGATGGGATAGGGTATTCAACGATACTGTAGATTATATATAATTGAAACTTTTAACCAAATATTATAGGCAATCCAAAAGAATGGGATAATGACGCACTTTCAATGGCTGAAAGTCTATTGTTTAAACTAGAAGGGAAAGAGTTTTGTTTTATATTGAATACGGTTTCCGAGGTTTTTGCTAAAACCGATGTATTTTTTAATTTAATACAAAACAAACGGATGTTGAAATTGCTAAGCAAGAAATCGAGTGTTTTGAGTCTTGGCTTTGTACTGAGTTTGTAAACAAATTTGATTCCATTTTTGAAACCATAAACGATTGTGCTGAACCTTCACGAAAACGCCGATTACTCGATATTGATTTAAAAACTCACTATAAGCGTCTTCTTGTAGAAATAAAGGACAATATTATATCCCAACTTAAGAAAAGATATAAATCTTTCACGAATTTATTTTTTTTTTTGGATTTACTTAATAAATCAAAACACAGTAATTTTGCACTATCAATATCTTCTCTGATTAATTTTTTTCCTGAAATTTTCGATTTCACAGCTTTGAAAAATGAACTAAAAGTTCTGTATACTACATCTTCACTTCAACAACTTGACGTTCTATCACTTAATAAACATTTGAAAAGCGAAATATTGCGTGAAACATTTTCCCAAGTTTTAAAATTAAGCGCACTTTTTTTAACACTACCGCTTACTGTTGCCTCCGTAGAGATATCTTTTTTCACTCTGAAAATAATTCATACATAATTAAGAAATTCTCAAGGAGAAAACAGGCTCTCTGATTTAGCACTTTTATCAATAGAAAAGCGACTCCTTTTAAAAATGAAAAGTAGACCTAACATTTATGAAAAAGTTCTTGCAGAATATGTTAAAAAAGATCGAAGAATAGATCAAATAAAAAAATCAATTTAGCATAACTTTTCACAATTTTTGCTGTTTTTAAATTCTTACTTATCATTAAAATTTGTTTGTAAATATTATATGTGGATTTTTTTATTTATGTATTTATTTAACAAAAAAAGTAATTTGTGAAGTTCCTTTTTTTCTTACTAACCATCAATTTTCTTTAAAATATTGCATTTGCATCTGCTAAAAAAGGTTTCTTTAGAAGCCACTTTTATTATACTTTAGGTTCATTGTAAAATTTGGCTTTAATGACTTGAAGTATAAAAAATTGGCTTGAATTGCTTTACTTATATGCGAGTTGCAATACACAATATTATTTCAGAAAGCGTTTGCAGGTGCATATTTTTGCCGACTTACCATATAACATTTTCCACGCCACGCCACTGTAGAACACTTATCTTTCCACCTACTTTTCCGATGGAACATATAAGTTTTCAATGTCAATGTTAAGTTGACAGTTTTATTGTTTTATATTATATCAGGATAAACTGTAATGGAACAAAGATCTCCTAATTCTAAGAATATATTAAGAGTCCTAGGGTAGGTTGGGGTAGGTGGCTGGGTAGGTGGCTACACCAAGAAAGTCCGTTGTGGTACCAATCCGAGCTACAAATAAAACGGCGGAGGTTCCTGATGTCAATGTTATCAGGTCACCTACGTTGTCGAAGAAGTAGTCTCCCAGGTGGAGTCTTCTTTTGTTGGAGAGCGCTGGACATGAACAAAGAAGATGAGTGATACTTTCCTCCTCTTCCTCGTCCATGCAGCTTCTGCAAAAGTCGTTGCTATAAAGGCCAAGTCTTTTAGCATGTAGGCCTATGGGGCAGTGTCCTGTAAGGACACCAATGATGGTGGATCTGTTCAGCATTATTAAACTGAGGGAGCAGCCGGGATATAAGACACGTTGAGCCGTTTGTCCATATACAATTAGCTTTTTTGATCGCATCTTGTTTAAGTGTTGATTTACAAGTAGTGAGGGGCATGCCTAACGTTTCTACATGTCCGCCCTACGATTCCCTGGGATATCACTGTTCCCCGGCACCCAAAATGGGTGAATGGTAAATAGCTCTGCCATCTTGTTAAGAGAAAGTCGGCATTCGTGGGCTAATTTTGAAGTGAATGCGGTAAATCTCAAGGATTTGATTGCCGCTTGGCTCTCCATGAAGGTGCTAATATTCTTCGCCGATATTACATTACACCTCAGCCAGGACAGGGCTTCTTTGATTGCCATGATTTCCGCCTGGTAAACGCTGCAATGATTGGGAAGGCGAAAGGATATGCTCAGGTTGAGTATCTCGGAGAAGACACCTCCACCTACCCCCGCTTCAGTTTTAGACCCATCTGTGTAGATGTGAATCGAGTTGTCCAGTCCAACCGAGTCTTATTCCCAATCGAGTCGGCTGGGAATTGTTGACTGGAAGTTACAATCGAAGCTGAGTTGATTTAATATCTTTGTGCGGGATTTTGTATTTCCTGCTGAAAAGGACCAGTTCGGTTTTTGGAGGGTTCGCGCCAAGTCCACATTTTGCGGCCCATTCGGAGAGTACTGAAAGACCATTTGGTTATAGTTCTTTAAGGGTGTTATGGTACTTCCCTAAAACAGCTATTGCCACGTCATCAGCGTAGGCAATCACCTTGCAGCCTTCCTAATCTAGAAAGATTAACTAGTAGATTCCAGAGAAGAGGAGACAAAATACTCCCTTGTGGGGTGCCACAACTCACAGATCTTCGTGCGGAAGAGACCCCAAGCTTTGTGTTAATGATTCGGCCCTTAAGAAGCTGATTAATTAGCACTATCAGCGAATCATCGACATTGAGAACTGAAAGTGCATTAGTGATCGCGTCCGCTTTGACATTGTTAAAGGCTCCTTCTATATCAAGGAAGGTAACCATAGTGTACTCTTTCGTACGATGATGCGTACGAGTGAGTGAAGCGCTGTCTCAACCGACTTCCCTTTGCAATATGCATGCTGAGAGTTGGAGATTGCAGCAGGTTCAATACTGTTACGTAGATGTAGATCAATTAATCTTTCCATAGTTTTTAAGAGTCCTAAAAATGCTATTTCTCTTTCAGGGTTTGACTCTTTTAATGTAGAAAAATAGTTTCCTATCACTGATCTGTATTTTTGTTTTGACACATTTTACTAAGTTGATCTGTTCTGTTCAAAGTTTATATTTATTAAACCAAGCTTTCATCTAATACCAGCTTACCTAAAATTCCGACAGGAATGCCCTCCAATTCCTTCTTAATATGTTCGAAAATTGGTTTTCCTTTCCCAAAATCAGCAGCAATCCATTTTGTTTTTACTTTATACTCAGATGCTATAATAATAAAAAAAATCATCAAATTTTATATCAATCAATTTGGGAAGCAATATTTACCAATCTCTTCGGCCACATCGATAAGTTTCTTCTCTGTTCTCGAAATCAGTACGATGTTGATTCCTTTTCTGGCCAATTCTTTGGCGTATTCCTTTCCAATGCCATCTGTGGAACCCGTAATCACTGGAAACAAAATATAAAAAAATGTTATTAGTACTACAAGCACTTTAATTTAACATATACTCGCTAAACTCTATTCATAGACCTATATGACAGACTTGTTGACACTTAGTAAATATTTCATTAAGCTACCGTTCATTTTACGTCAATCAATCGATTTGTAAAAAAGCGCACACTCAAAACTCGCATTAGCTAAGATCTTACACACTCATTAATAAAATTCTTGATGACACTTAAACCGCCTGTCAAATGCATTGTGCAAATAAACAACACTTACATGTCAACAGACATTCTCACACCTCACGCTATTTCCGATGGCCGCATCAGCAACTGTCACAACGATCGACAAACATAGACCACCACCATTGGTCAACACTTCCGTTCGCTGCATGTAAGTTGCTGTTTACCTACACGCTGTGTGATCATTACAACGAATAAACTGCACAAAAAAACAAACAGATACCGTAAAGTATCTGCAATTGCTGAAATCCAAGAATGCACACACATATAGACACCATTCGACAATGTCTTGCATAATTTGCAGCTAAACTCGTTGCGGTTACATTCAAACTCGAAACCAGATATTTGCGATCTCTCGGAGCTCATGCTGCACTTTTCCGGCCCCGACCAGCATCAGCAGAAGGACGCGCAGTCAATTGAATACGTATGCCGCACACAGCTGTGGAGTGATGCAACTCCAAATGGCAACAAAAAGTGGCAAAATGCCAAAATGTTAAACGCTGCTGCAGTTGCCGTCACGTTATGTGGGTCATCTGAGTTTGCTCTTAGCTGAGAAGGAGGTGTAGATGGAGGCAGTCAGTCCGTCAGTGCATGTGGATGCAAAGATTGAGCTTCGAGACTGCGAGTTGCAATTGTTGGACAGAATTTTTTAAGGTGGGGGTCTCAGATTAGAGGAAATTTCTTTGTGACGATCTGAAGGCCGTTTTGGCCGAAGTGCGTTGGCAGATGCATAAAGATGGCTTCATGGATGAATGGAAAACTACAAAGTGCATAGAAAACATCAGATACCGGAGTTGGATTCTATAGTTCTGATGACCATCAAGGTCATGAACGCAGTGTTGGCAAACATTTTAGAGACTTTGAGATTTTTTGAACTTGTTTGGATTTTATTTATACGCTTCTATCAATGAGGAGACCAGAGATGCCTGCAGATGGTCACTCGGATCTTAAATTTTTGGAGATGGTACCTTTGAGGGAATATGCCGCCATGTTTTCGTTTCATCGTCTGTCTACTTTGTAAAATGGTTGGATGTTGTAGAACGAGGGCAAACTCAGATTAGCGTTAACTTGGCGGTCCCCAGCAGTTGTAACTTTGACTACACATCGATTGCGCTTATTTTACCTCCAAGTGGTAATCCTCGGATGCCAGATTTGACTTGCTACACTTACAATGTGCGAGTTATGGTAAGAAGTCGACAAACAGCCTGGTCAGAACGACTGGAACGGAATACCCGGCCTGCTGTTCCAGGCGAACCTAGATGAGCTGCATCGACATACTCAGACAACAAGTTATTTATGAACCTCAAGAAATCTCAATCGTAAGTTAGGGCCCTTGAACAGAGATGGTGGCGGATAAACCGAAAGGCCCCGTGTCCTAGGGGTATCTAATAAATTGGAACTGGCCCCACAGGTTGGAGGTTGTGCTTTTGGTTTATAACCTCGGAAAGGGCTTATTTTATTGTTGACGACCCTGGCAAACGAAAAAAGGACAACGACGTTAGTAACTGCTCCTGGAATGTGTAAAAATCAAACAGGAGAGGTGCAGGTGCAGCAGACATTACAGCCATCCATGAAATACAATGAAATGGACCGGGCAACAAGAGGATGAAAAACTGTGACGTATACTATGGACCGTGAAATAGTAAGCAGAAACACCGACAATTCGGATGCGGATTCGTTACAAGTGCCAGACTTAGGCAAGAAGCCGTATGTTTCCAAGACATTATCGAACGCATTGTAACTATTCGCATCAAGGCCAACTTCGCCCACATAAGCCTTATATGCGCTCACGCCCCGATGGAGGAAAAAGAGGATAAAGCGAAAGATTGCACCTACGAGCTCCTTGACAAAACCTGTGAGCGACTTTCTAAGTACGATGTTAAAATCATGCTGAAAGATTTCAGCGCAAAGGTAGGAAGAGAAGACTACTTTAGCAGTATTGTCGGAAAATACAGCCTACACGACAACACGTCTGGCAACGGATTTAGGCTTGACTTCGCTATGGAACGAAATGCCACTATAGCCACACCTCGATATCCATAAGGGAACATGGCGGTCTACGGATCAACGAACTGTCAACCAAATTGATCACATTGCGATAGACAAGAGGATATAGAGAGTAGCCACTCCAGGAACGATATTCGCAAGTACACCTAACCAAGGATAGATATATGGCTCGCCCAGAATTCTGTCGAGATGAACAAGAAAATATCGTAGCTGAGACACAGTCAATGCTGAGGATATGGAAGAACCACTTCTGCAGACTGTTAAACGGCGATGACGAACAACATTCCGCTGTCAGGCAGAACGAACCATTTAATATTGGCAACGGCAGCGAGAACTGCCAACCACACGACCTCAAGAAAGTGAGGATAGCAATATCTAAACTCAAGCTTAATAAGGCCGCCGGAAATGACGGCCTTCCCGCTGAGCTTTATAAAGCTGGCGGAGACGACTTGGTAAGCAACATCCTCCAACTCATAAGCCAAATCTGGTCGGATGAAAGTATGCCTGAAGAATGGAAGCTCAGCATTGTTTGCCCGATCCACAAAAAAGGAGACCCTCTGAACTGCGCCAACTACAGAGACATGAGTCTCCTCAACATCGCCTACAAGATCCTATCTGCCGTAATATGTGAACGCATTCAACCGTTTACCAACAACCTGATCGGTCCTTATCAGTGTGGTTTTAGGCCAGGAAAGTTCACAATCGATCAAATTTTCACACTTCGGCAGATCCTGGAAAAAACCCAAGAAGTCCAAATCGAAACCCACCACCTATTTATCGATTTCAAAACCGCATACGACAGCATTTATAGAGACGAACTGTACAGAGCCATGTCTAGTTTTGGTATACCGCCCAAACTCGTCCGTTTGTGTAGGATGACGATGGAGAATTCTCGGTGCACCATCAGGGTCGGAAACGACCTCACCGACACATTCGATACCAAAAAAGGATTTAAGCAAGCCGATGCGCTGTCATGTGACTTCTTCAATTTGATTCTTGAGAGGAATTAACACCAGAGGCACAATCTTCCATATCTTGACATCATTGGTAGGAGTCAACGTGATGTCATAGCCACGTTTGCTAGTATAGAGAAGGAAGCGGCAGAAATGGGTTAAGCAGTAAATAAAGGTAAGACCAAGTATATGCTATCAACACGAAAGGACCTACAACATCGACGAATTGGTCAGAACGTCACCATTGACAGATATAACTTTTAGGTAGTACGGGGCTTCGTATACCTTGGCTCCGCTATTATCTCTGACAACAACATCTCGTCAGAAATCAAACGAAGAATTACTCTTGCCAAGCGCTGTTTCTTCGGGCTAAGAAGGCAATTTTAGTAAAGCCCTCACTCGAACTACTAAGGAGATCCTATATAAGACCCTGATCATCCCAGTCCTGCTCTACGGCGCTGAGGCATGGACCGTATCAAAAGCGGATGAAGAAATCCTTGGTCGATTCGAGAGGAAAATTCTTCGGAAAATCTTCAGTCCCGTTTGCGTTCACGGGCTATGGAGACGAAGATTCAAGCACGAACTATACGAGCTGTACAGCGACATAACCCTAGTCAAAAAACTCCGCATTGGATGTTAAAGATGGCTAGGACATGTAGAAAGAATGGACACCAATACCAGACGTCAGACGTCGGACGCAGTAGAGGAAGACCTCGCCTTAAGTGGCGCGCACAAGTAGAAACCGATCTCAACCAACTTGAAGTGCGCAACTGGAGGCAGTTAGCTAAGGACCGGGCTAATTGGAGAGGCATGTTGGTTGAGGCCCAGGTTCATCCCGGACTGTAGCGCCACTTAAGTAAGTAATCAACTTGAATTGCTCAATTGGAGGCAGTTAGCTTAGGAACAGGCTAAAAGGAAAGCATTTTGGCTGAGGCACAGGTTCATTCCGGACTGTTGTGCCACTAAGTAAGTAAGCGCTTTGAGTTGCGACCACTGACTCAGATCGTGATCTCCACCATGATTAAAATGAAACCCATGACTGAAATTTTGAAATTGACAGGCCATAATAAAAAATCAATTGTGCGCGTGTATTAAAGTACAAAAATTTTAAGTCCAAATAGAAAAACCCGATAGTAAGGGTCCTACTACTATCGGGTTTATTCACAAAAGTCTTCCTTTCTGTGAATTATAAGTCAAGGGAATCTATTATCAGTAAATTACGAAAAATTTCAGTGGATACTAGCCTACTACAAGTAACACCAACTTTGAAAAAGAACCATCGATCCGTTAAAAGTTAGTTCGGAGATCACACATGAAGTGGGTCTCCATCACTCCCAAAATCTTTCTTTTGCTCTTGAAATGCCCTCGTTGTACTTAAAGCCCATAAAGCATTCATAAACCCTTAAGCGCGTGTAAATTAAACGAAAAAAAACTACGTAACACACTTAAATGTCATAATTGACACATGTATGGATCTATTTACAAAATTGACACATACACCCCATCTAATAAAACATCTACTCCCTTAACCACAAAAGTTCCAATGTATCTAGTTCTTAGCAAATCTCGCCATCAATGCCACACGAGATTGCAACACCCATCGTCCGCCATTCAAGGTGGAAAATTCAAACGGTGCAATAACCGACAGTGATGCAACAGTGTGCTACCACAATTGCTCACCAGAGTTCGACATCTCAGCTGTTCCAAAACAAGTACAAGAACACCGTCTTGCAATCGGACGTGAATAACTTTAAAAAAAGTAGATACCAACCGCGAAAGATACAAGATACAACGGATACTGTTTGGATTGCCTGTTGCTCTTCATGCTTATGCTTCTGACAGTTTCATTGTTTACACTAGCGCAAGCTCTATTCAGTTGGGCAACATCTAGATGCCAATTAACTGACATTAACTGGGCTGTTATGCCGGCAAATGCCGTATCTAACTGAAAGTGAAAATTATTCGCTTTTAATTATTGTTTTCGAGTGGGTAGGTGAGGTGCGAATAAACGTGGATAAGTTTATTGCCGTGGTGGTCTCATTTTTTTTTTATTAACCGTTATCTACGAATCTTTTTTGCGTTTACGCTCAAGGTCGTGAGAGTTGTTTTCCTGTGCATGGATGAGAAGAGCTGAGATGTGCATATTATTACAACAAAAGATGGATTTATGACCAACGCTATCGTACAAGTGGGAAATGGTGAAGTTAATTAAAATAATTGCAGATGAAGTTGTAAATGGGTAGCTTTTAGGTTAAGGTCGGATTTAGTTGTTGTTACCATTGTTATCTACTCATGGCGTTTAGGACTTGGATACATTGGTTACTGACCTCGATGACACAACTAAACCGATATCGTCTTTGCGTTTTCGACGTCATCGAGGCTCATGGCAAAAGCCAACATGCGCAAAGATATGTCTGTAGTAGGAATGGATAAGGCGACAAAGTGAATGAAATGTCAGAGCCAACGATTATTGCGGAATGGGAGTGTGTGTGACTGTGATGGGCTAAGGGTGTTGGCTTCAATTAGAAATCGGAAGGTCTGTTCAAAATGCATGACTCATAAAGGAAAAAAATGAATTTTCATCATTAACAGTCAATTAACAGCCTCAAGCCTAGCTTCTCCCTTCATTTATATGTGCGAAGTTATTATTTCTCCGCAAGGAAGGGGACCCCCTGCTTAACGCCTAATCCGAACGGCAAATTTGAGAAGCTTCTCATGAAAATGTTACTCTTGGATGTTTGCTAGACTGGAGCAGTGAAAGAAACTTAAGTATTATTGGGAGTTGAACTAGGGACCCCTGCTTTAATAGTAGTCCAATACACTAACTACTAGGCCACTGCAGCAAATTGATAAAGGCACGCTTTTGTAATATTAGGCGCCCTTTTCGCGCCATGATAAGGTACCATTGGCAGCTTGACATTAATGCTCGTGATCCCTACGAAAACAGATTCCATGTAGACACAGATACTTCTGACAAAAACGAAATATTGCGTAGGAAAACTAGTGCAGCATACCACCAAAGGGAAATCGAAAACCTCCGCGACAGGACAAACCTTTCTACAAAAACACCTCCCAACTGAAAGCGAACTTCAAATGGGAAGATAGTCTCCACAAAATAGGCATGGTAACCTAGTAACCTGGCATATTGTAGGTACATTCAGGCATTATTTCTAGCAGATTCCAGTCAACGAAGTGATAACACTCCTTCGCAATACTGAAGATGTCAGTGGATCCATCAAAAAGCTGATCGGCCAACAGAAGATACTGAGCTATCTTCTGTCTTCTTTTAATACGTAGGTGATGCTTTGGAACAAACACCACAGACACAATCTTCCATTAACTGCCGGTGCAAATACTAACACACGCCGAGGATGTTGACATCATTGGTCGGACGCAATGTGATGTCACAGCCACGTTTGATAGTATTGAGAAAAAAAAAATACAAATTTTTGGCGCAACAGGCTCGTTAGTACCCAGGGCCTAGCTTTCACACAACCATTCATGTGTGCGTGTGTACTTCTTGCACGATGGCGGGACCTCCTGTTTTATGCCGACTCCGAACGGCTAAGTTGAGATAAGCTATTCTTGACAATTGATACTACTCGGATGATTTGTCAGATCATCACGAGAGGAGGGCCAGTGAAAAATCATTTAGGTGTTGCTACGGCTGGGAATCGAACCCAGACCTTCTGCGCGGCAGTTCATCGCACTAACCATCGCGCCACTGAGCCCTGAAGTATAGTATTGAGAAGGAAACGGAAAAAATGGGGTTTGCTGTCAATACGGCTTTGACCAAGTATATGCTGTTAACACGAAAAGACACACAACATCGACGAATTGGACAGTAAGTCACCATTGACGGATATAACATTGAGTACTGGACTTTGTCTACCTCGGCTTCGCTAGTCAGCGTCATCTCGTGAGAAATCAAAAGAATTACTGTTGCCAACCGCTGTTTTTTGGTCTAAAAAGACAATTCAGTAGTAAAGCCCTCACTCGAACTACTAAGGAGATCTTATACAAGTCCTGATCATCCCAGGCCAGCTATACGGCGCTGAAGCATGGACCGAATCAAAAATGGATGAAGAAATTCTTGGTCGATTGGAGAGTGAAATTCTTCGAAAAATCTTCAGTCCCGTTTGGGTTGACAGGCTATGAAGACAAAGTTTCACAAGTTGTATACGAGCTGTACAGCGACATGCCCTTAGTCAAAAAAAAAAAAATCCGCATTGGACTTTTAAGATGGCTAAGTCATGTAGAGCGGATGGACACCATTACTCCTTCTCGCGGAGTCTTCGATTCTCAGCCAGAAGTCGGACGTAGTAGAAGATGACCTTGGCTTATGTATAAACCGCTCTCAACCAACTTGAATTGCGCACGTGTGGGCAGGACCGGGCTAATAGGAGAGGCATAGTGGTTGAGGCCCAGATTCATTTCGAACTTTAGCGCTATTTAAGAAGAAGAAGATGCTTTGGAAGTCTGCAGGCACTTAACCATCTACCAGATCTAAAGAGAACAAATCATGTTCGATGACTGAAATAGCAGCAACAAAATAGGCCGATCACATGGTTCAACTAAATGTGTGTTCCCGACCCGGCATTCGATCGTAAACCAAATATTCATATAAAGCTATCCTGGAAGAGACCATTCAATTTCAACTCGAGACCCGTCATCTTTTCATAGACTTTAGGGTCACGCTTGATAGCATTCAACAACTGGATATCTATAAGGCGATGACTGAATTCGGCATGCAATCAAACCTAGGACACGAGGACCTCAATATCTACCTCGGGATTGAACACTGCCGTTGGCCTCTCGGCTCATCCGACACCATATCTGTTTAGGACTTTGAGATCCTAGATGACCTGTTGTCCGAATATGTCGGAGCAGTTAAACCAGGTTGTTTATTTTGTCCATCCTAACTGGGACAGTAGACACTAGCGTTGACTCCATCTTGGGAATCCTTCCGCTGCCGTCTGTGGAGGTTTTTGGATTGGGGACCATACTCCTAGCTAGTCTTGGTCCATGAGTTGTATTTTATTTCCCACTTTCCCACTCGGATGTAGGAAGGAGATCCTCTGAACTTTTCAAACATTTACAGTATTTCTGCTGGCAGAGGCGCATGTATGCAATTTCAATTCTGCCGTTATAGTGCCTGCGATAAAGAAATTGATTTCCAACAAGTCTTCGCTGAGCCAAAGGTTGGAGATTTGAATTAAGGGGATAAATTGCCTATAACGCGGATTGCTCGTCTTTGGAAAAAGTGCGGTGTGTTCAGTGTTTCTTTACATGCCGAACTCCAAATATGGAAAAAGTATTCCAGATATGGTCGTACTTGGTCTTTGTACAGAAGAGGAAGTTTGGCTGATGGACAGTATCAATTAGCTCTGTAAAGCTGATTTCGCATAAGAATTACATGTTCTTGCCACGATGCATCTGTTATATAACGGGTGATTTTTTAAGAGGTTTAGAACTTTTTAAAAAAAAAAAAACACAAAAAAAAAAAATTAATGAAATATTTATTTGAATCGATAGTTTGAACCTTGCAATTTAATGTTTAAAGATAATTTCATGCAAATGTTGACCGCGGCTGCGTCTCAGGTAGCCCATCCGCTGAGTCCAATTTTGGCATACTCTTTCACACATATCGGCCGGTATCTCACGAATGAATGCATGGATGTTGGCTTCCAGTGCGTCAATCGAAGCGGGCTTGTCCTTATAGACATTAGCCTTGACATACCCCCACAAAAAATAATCTAATGGTGTCAAATCGCACGATCTAGGCGGCCAATTGACCGGCCCGAAACGTGAAATTAACTGTTCACCAAACTCGCCTCGCAATTGCGCCATTGTTTCGCGTGCTGTGTGGCATGTGGCACCGTCTTGTTGAAACCACATATCATGCAAGTCAAGAACTTCAATTTCGGGCAAAAAAAAGTTTGTTATCATCGCTCGGTAGCGTTCACCATTGACAGAAACGCTGCGATTCGCATCATCTTTGAAGAAATATGGCCCAATAATGCCGCCGGCCCATAAACCGCACCAAACAGTGGCTTTTTCGGGATGCATTGGTAGCTGTTGCAATGCTTCTGGCTGATCTTCACTCCAAATGCGGCAATTTTGCTTATTTACGTACCCATTCAACCAAAAATGAGCCTCATCGCTGAACACAATTTTTCGATAAAAAAGCGGATCCTCGGCCAGCTTTCCAAGAGCCCATTCACCAAAAATTCGGCGTTGTGGTAGGTCGGCTGGCTTTAGTTCTTGCACCAGCTGTATCTTAAAAGGCTTTACGCCCAAATCCTTCCGCAAAATTTTCCACGTAGTGCTGTAACAAAGGCCTAACTGCTGGGAACGGCGCCGAATCGACATTTCGCGGTCTTCTGTCACACTAGCTGATACGGCCGCAATATTTTCTTCACTACGCACAGTACGTAAACGTGTTGGTGGTTTAATGTCCAACAAAGTAAATTTGGTGCGAAATTTGGTCACAATCTTCCGAATAGACTGCTCAGAAGGTCGAGAATGCCGATCATAAAATGGAAGCAGCGCGCGATGAACATTTCGAACCGAGCACGAATTTTGATAGTAAAATTCAATAATTTGCAAGCGTTGTTCATTTGTAAGACGATCCATGGTTAAATTGCAAACCAAACTGAAGCTGTTTGACAGTGACACAAGGTACTAAACACACGTCAGCTGTCAAAACAAGTGTTGCCAAAACCAAACCAGCTAAAAAATCACCCGTTATTAATGCCTAGCAGCTGCATGGACTATTCTGAATTGACGACTGTATTCTAGGTTCGTTTTTAAAAACGAAGCCAATTTGGCATTATTTCTGTATGCACAAAGAAATAATGCCGAAAAATTAATGGAAATAACACCGAATTGTGCAGAAGTGTGTATACTTCATAGAATTGTTTTCTTAAAATTATGTGATCAGATTTAGCCTTAACGGGAAAATCGGTAACATACTTGTTTTTCTTGACTTTTCTTCGAACAGCCTATTATTAGTCCAACATTAGTTCCCAGTCCTTACTATTAAGTGGTTAAGTTTTGACAAAATATTTAAAATGTGTGATCGAACAAATTTAATTTTTGAATATGAGATTTGTGAAGGGTTTAGAAAGGGAAGTAATTTAATCTATGTTCCCAAAATCAAACAATTGTATAGATTTAAGTCAAACGCTGGTGGAGTTATGTGTGCTACGAAAAAACATGCAGTGCAAGTTTAGTTATTGATTTGGAGGGTTCTAAATATTGTCACATACCTAAAGATATTCCTCATTTGCATTCTAACCAAGAATACTTAAACTTAAATACAAAATTAAAATTAACAAACAATATTAAAAGAAAATGTGCTGATTCCAATTTAAGAAGTAGTGGTTTCCGCGAAGTCTTTTATAAAGAATGTGCTCTTGATCAAGAAAGTGCACTCCAACTGAAGTTTGGTAAAATGCAAAGACAACTGATAAATATTCGAAACAGTGCCTTTTCTAAACGTCCTACAAACAGTAAAGATATTATTGATATTTTCAATGAAGAAAATGTAGTCAAGAGATTTGCACATTCTAGATATGAAAGTGATAAAAAGTTCTATAAAGGAACAATAGTCGAAGATAATTTTTCGTACTCTTTATTCATTTCGCCAACAGTTGCGAAGACAATACAGGAATTGCCTCTTTCCACTCCAAGGATCTATCTTTTAGATGGAACATTTAATACCGTACCAGATTGTGGTTATAATCAGCTACTTATTGTTCATTTCGCATACAACGAGCATGTAAGTTAAGTTTATGATATTTTACGGATTTCGTATTGTTTTTCCGTCTTTGTGGATAAGAAAAGTTAAATTAAAACACAACCTCTTTTATCGAGAACAAAGGAATTAATAATTTTATTAGAGTAATCATCAATCTTTTTGGCGGTATATGAAATTCATTTGGCGCTTTATACAAAATGTAAACAAACTACATCTGTCATCCTTAATGGATGCATTCATTGTTTTATAGCAACTTTTTTGTGCTGAATTAAATGTTCCATGATGATTAGTTTGTTGATTATTTATTTGCAATATATAAATGAAAGACCTTCATGGTGATTTTATCAATCACCAACACGTATTTTATTTTATTTTTAAATATTTTTAGACTTTTCCGTTTATTTATGTTTTAATGAGTAACAAATCGGAAGCAATATATACCCATTTGTTTCAATTTATTGAATCAAATTTTTTCAAATTGAAACATAATGAATATACAACCGATTTTGAAACCGCTATGAGAAACGGGCTAAGAAACGTTTTTTCCTTCGGCTTTATTAAACATCTGCTGGTTTCATTATACCCAGGCCTTGAGAAGAAGAGCGGGCAAGATTCAAAACTTTGTTCAAATTATCAGGAAAAACCATGACGTACATCGAATTTTTCAAAAAATATTAGCGCTCCCTTTGTTGAGTCCATTGAACATCCTTACTGCAGTTGATTTGATAAAATCCGAAGTTGATAACCAAGCATGGTCACGAAATCCAAGAAATGCTTTTAAGGAATTCATGATTTATTTTGAAAAACAATGGATTAAAAAGGTATTTACGTTTTTGTGTTACTTATATCAACCAAAATAATATTTTGTAAAATATGCAAGCTTTAAATGAATAAATTCTTTAGTTTGTTAGAATATTGTATAAAAAATCAATACGTTTATGAACAATCTAACAGGAACTTTTTACTCCTTAAAACATAAATTCTAGAATCAAGTCTTAAGAAAGAGAAATTGTTTAATTTGAATTGCATCGAAGCTTTTTTTTTTTTTTTTTTATAATTTGCGCGCACTCAAGGGGTTATGAATACCCTTTATATGTTTTAGCACAGTGCGGGCGTTAAGGAAATTCAGGATAAGAAGAAAGGAGGTACCGATGCACATTGATTTTAAATGCCTGAAGGTTATAATGGAAAGGTAAAACAGAGTTTGGTAGAGCATTCCACATTCGTGTTGTTCGGTTTATGTACGAATCTCTATATTTCAGCGTTCGTCCGAAGATAGGCTTAAGGGTAAACTGATTTGCATTCATAGCGTAACGAGTATTGCGGCTGAATTGTTGAATGGGGGGAATGCAACTGGCTATTTCATTTGAGCATTTGCTGTTAAGATAGCGATAAAACAGTGTAAGGCAGGAGATATTTCGACGATGTTCTAGCGAAACTAAAGAGTTCGCTATTCTCATGTCTCCTCTAAGTTTTTTCGCACGCGTTTGAATCCTATCTAGGAGGTGCAATGTTGTTTTTGGTGCACCCGACCAGACGTGGGCGTTGAACTCAAGTTTAGGGCGTATAAACGCTTTATATATTGTGGCCAGATCAGAGGGGGTGAAATATTTCTTACACCGATTAAGGAAACCTAGACATTTCGCTGCGTTTTTAGCGATTTGAAATATGTGGTCGTTCCAACGTAAGTCGTTACTAACACACATACCTAGCATGGAAAGTTTTTCGGTTTCTTCGATGTAAGTGCCATTCATGGATAATGGCTCTAGATTTTGGTTTCGCTTTAACGACAGAAGACAGCATTGTGTTTTGGAAGCATTGAATTCTACTCTGTTGGATTTACTCCATTTGATGATGCTGTCAAGGTCGGAATTCAATGAGCTTAACATATTTTGTCGTTTTGAGTCCACGTTCGAAGATGAGGGACGTGAACCTGAAAACGAGTATGAGAAGCTGAGAGTACTGTCATCAGCGAAGGAATGAATTGGATTAGAAGTTGCAGACAGGAGATCATTTATAAAAATGAGAAAGAGAGTCGGAGACAAAACTGAGCCTTGAGGGACACCAGCATTTATTTGATGAGTTGCAGACTTGAAACCATCCAAAACAACTTGAATTGAACGTTTCGAAAGATAATGTCTAATCCATAGAAGAAGTTTTTCGTCGATTCCAAATGCACGCATTTTCGACAAAAGGGCTTGGTGCCAAACCCTGTCAAATGCCTTTGAAATATCAAGCGCAACAATCTTGCTTTCGCCACCATGGTGGATTGATTGGTTCCACTTTTCGGTGAGATATGTCATCAAATCACCAGTAGACCTGTTGCTGCGAAAACCATACTGCCGGTCATTGAGAAGTTTTCGTGTTTCGAGATATTTCATTAGCTGACGATTTATCAGCGTTTCCATGACCTTGGAAAGAAGGGACGTAAGTGCAATTGGTCGGTAGTTGGAGAGAGAAGAAGATTCGCCTTTTTTGGTACAGGCTGGACAAATGCTGTTTTCCATCTACTCGGAAAGAGTCCTGATGAGTAGGATAGATAGAAAAGCTCACGCAGTGGTTTTGCTAGCGTAGAAGAACACCTCTTCAGAATAATGGGGGATATACCATCTGGACCAGCGGATTTGTGAATGTCAAGATCAGATAAAACTCTTGCAACTGTACGAGTACGAAAGTGAATTTGTCCCATGGAATGATTTACGTTCTCAAGTACAGGAGGAGACTGAACACAATCTGGCAATGTAGAGTTGGCTGCGAAATGCGCAGCAAGCAGATTGGCTTTATCTAAAGAGCTGACAGCTGGAATGTCATTGTGAATGAGCGTCGGAATTGATGATGAGGCCGAATTTTTTATATTTTTAACAAATGACCAAAAGTTTTTACTACCTCTGGGACATTGTAGAATTTTTTGCAGGGATACAATTCTGGAGATGGAGTCAGACAGCGCATCAAATTCATTAAAAGTTGAATGGCTGTCAAGGTTTGGGCTTCTATAAATGAAACAGTAGTGGATTAATTGCCTACGGACATGGAATTTCAGCCATATAAAATTAAATTCCGGAGTGGAACATTGGCCGTATTGAGTTTGAATTTGGTAGGCTACGTCACTACGTATATAAATGGCGAGACCGCGGTGAAAAAAGAATAATGGCACCAAATTATATACAGGATGGGTTAATTCTGATAGGTCAGAATTCACCCCCACCTGTGTTTCACTTAGTGCCAAAACAGCTGGTTTATATTTGGAAATGTGGACGTAAGCCGAAAAAAGATTAGACCTTAACCCACGAATGTTACACACGTCCACTCTAAATTTCCTTTCCATTATTACCACAGACATAAAAGATACAACACCGACGACAACTTCACTATTCGCAGCTAATTTTCAACTTATCAGACAGCTCTTCTTCACCACCAACACTGAATCCGGTTCATTATTCTTTAGGGCAAATATTTTTCCGAGCCTGTTCAGTTGCTAGAGTCCTAAAAGATCTCAAACAAAATAAAGCTTCAGGTCCAGATGGAATTCCTCCCCTTGTGCTGAAGAGGTGTTCTTCCACTCTGGCCAAACCTCTACGCAAACTCTTCCACTTCTCGTACTCTGCAGGAATATTTCCAGATAGGTGGAAACTTGCACATGTTCCGCTAATTCCAAAATAAGGCGATAAAACCTCCCCTTTCAAACTACCGACCCATAGCTCTAACGTCAGTACTCTCTAAGGTCATGGAGAGTACAGTCAATTACCACCTCATGAGCTATCTAGAAAAAAATCATCTCTTTCGTGACCGTCAGTATGGTTTTCGTCAACAACGTTCCACAGGTGATCTTATGGTCTATCTAAGTGAAAAATGGAAACGTTGCATTCACCAATTCGGCGAATGTAGAATTGTTGCTCTGGATATCTCAAAAGCCTTTGATAGAGTGTGGCATAGCGCTCTTGTTAATAAGCTTAGGTCTTTCGGTGTCGGTAACACTTTTATAATTTGGATTACGAGTTTTTTAAGTAACCGATCAATACAAGTTGTATTAGATGGGTCAACTTCCACCCCCTTTTCAACAAACGCTGGAGTACCCCAAGGCTCAGTCCTCTCACCAACTTTGTTTTTTTTAGTAACGACCTTCTCTCTCTGACTTGTAATCCTATCCATTCGTTCGCGGATGACAGTACTCTTGACTTCGTTTACTCTCTAACGACTCCGCGACAAGAACCCCACGTCGTCGAGTAACAACGCCAGCGAATGTCAACTGAACTCAACTCCGACATTGATACAATTATCAATTGGGATACCAACAACCGGGTTGAGTTGAATGCGTCAAAAACTCAGTGCTGTCTCCTATCTCTGAAACAGGATACAAATGTAGCTAAACTTAAAATGGAAGGAGTTGAAGTTGAGGAATCCAATGGCTTGTCTGTGCTTGGCATGTACATTAGCCCAGACCTTCGTTGGAACCAGCAAGTTATAAATGCTGCAAAAGGTGGTGCTAGATGCCTAGGATTTCTCAAACAATGCAAACGGTTCTTCACTCCATCGGATTTAGCTAATATCTACAAGGTGGCGCAAAAGTAATCCTCCTATCAGAAAATGCTATAAATTTTGCGATTGGCCCCTAATGTCAGTTCTGTTTTGACATTTGTGTAGTAAACACATGCGAAATACAAGTAAATAAACAATGTTACGCTACACTGCTCCAGAACGCGGAATATTGGTGACTATTTATTTGAGCAATAATCGGTCGGTGACTTTGGCACAACGTGTATTTCGTCGCAGATTTCCTAGCCGTCCAACGCCTACTGGTGAAACACTGCGACGTTAAGCCGCTCGCCTCGAAGAGACTGGTACAACACGAGATGCTGCCAGGCGTGGCAGACCCCGGAGTAGCCGTTCTGCAGAGAATATTGCTGCTGTAGCCGAAGATGTCATGGAAGCGCCGTCGACATCGACCAGACGACGTGCCACGCAAATGGGTATCAGTCGACGGTCTTTACAGCGAATTTTGGTTCCAGATTTGAAGATGTTTCCGCACAAAGTCCAGACGGTGCATCAGCTGTTAGCTGCTGACCGCCAATCGCGTCTAACATACGCTCAAGCCATCCTTAATCACCACCAAGAGGAAGATGATTTTTCATCAAAAATAATCATGAGTGATGAGGCCCATTTCCATCTTGGCGGGTACGTAAATAAGCAAAATTTACGCTTCTGGGGCACTGAAAATCCGCGCGTAACCCACGAAGAGCCATTACACCCGCTCAAAGTCACTGTATGGTGTGCTGTTTTCGCCTGAGGAGTCATCGGACCTTTTTTCTTCGAAGACGTCGCGGGCCAAACGGTTCTGTGAGCAATGATCAACGAGTTCTTTTTGCCGCAACTTGATGAATTGGGATTGGAAAACATGTGGTTCCAACAGGACGGTGCAACGGCACACACTGCACGTGCCACAACCGATATGCTGAAGGATGCATTTCCCGGGCGCCTAATCTCCCGTTTTGGCGATTTGCAGTGGCCAGCAAGATCGCCTGATTTGACCGCTTTTTGAAGTCGCGGGTTTATCTCAACAAGCCTCAGACTCTTGCAGCTCTTAAAGACAATATCCGTCAAGAATGTGAGGACCTATCGCCGGAAGTTTTGACCAAAGTGATGGAAAATGCCATAAAAACGGCTCAAATGACAATCAACTGTGGCGGCGGCCATTTACATGACATCATATTCTCGAATTGATGTAAAAAAAATTAAAAGACCAAATAAAAATAATCCACAAGAAGAATCAAAGTTTTTAATTTTTTTTTAAATTACAGCCAAAAAACATCGGAAGGTTATTTTTGCGCCGCCTTGTAGGTATAAAGCCTACATTCGTCCAAAACTCGAATATAACTCGCACATCTGGGCGGGTGCTCTTGCAACTTGCTTGAGCCTACTTGACCGAGTCCAACGTCATGCTATCAAACTTATTGACAACCAATCAGTTTGTAGCGAAATTCATTTGCTCGAACACCGGCGGAATGTTGGATGCCTTGCGCTTCTTTACCGTTACTTTCACCATAAATGTACCGACGAAATATATAGTTGTATCCCGCGTGTCCGTCTGTTTAATAGAAATACTCGTGCGGCTTCTTCCGCACACCCATATTGCATAGAGCCTGTTTTCGGGCGCACAGTAAAATTTAGAAGATTATTATTTTTTTTTTTTTAAATTCTGACCTGCCTAAGCAGTAAAATACACATCGACCTAACAGATCTATTGTGCTTGACATCAGATGATTTTTAGGTTAGTAGCGCTTCTACTTTCCTAATGTAGCTGATAATACTTTCAGCCGAAGATTTCCTCCGTTCTTCGGGGCTTAAAAATTCCCTGAAGAAAGATTCCCTTTTTATACCGTAAAGGGCCGGGCATTCACATATGATATGCTCGGCTGTTTCGTCTTCTTCTAGACATAGTCTGCACTCCGGTGAGTCGACTAGACGCATTTTGTTTAGGTGAAATCGCAGACCGTGATGACCAGTTAGGTAGCCTACCAAGTTTTTGATATCGTGCCTGCACAGATTTAGTATCTTGTTGGCATCTGATTTGAAGGGCTGAATAGCTCTTTTGGCCTGTCTTAGGCCTGGGATGTTTCCCCAGTATGAAACACATTTGTTTTGTTCCCAGTTTTTTTATGACCAGATTTATGGCTGATTTGGGGATTGCACAGAAGGGTTCAGGTCCAATGAAGGGGGTTTCCGAACCTTTTCTGGCTAGTTCATCAGCTTTTTCGTTACCTTCAACTCCCTTATGTCCGGGGACCCACCATATTTCTTAACCACACTTCACGATTATGGAATATCTTGCCTTCTTCAATTTTCCCAGATGACTACAATCTACAAAGATTCAAAATTAACGCGCATCGTCACCTCTCCCTTTTCCCACCTACTCCCAATCTCTAACTATCTACAAACCATTTTCCTTCCTTCCATCACTGGGTTTTATAACCTTCAAGGACTAAGTCCTAAGTGTTGAAAAATATTAAAAAAAAAAACAAAAGGATGGGTAAATCGGCGAAAAATCCAGAAAAATTGATCTGAGATAAAAAAAAAATCAATTTGTTTGCCCAATGGAACACAACAACTGTCAAAATTGGTCTTTTGAAAGATCTAGATCAAAAAAAAAAAGATTGATTTTGTTTACCAATGGAAAACACCATAAGTCTGTTCCCGTACTTTTTCAGTAAAAATTAGTAAATTCTCAAATTTCTTGGAGTGGGGGTAAATTATCTCAGAAAGAGACAAAATTACCAAAAAGTACGGGAACGCGTTTAAGTAAAAAACAGTAAAATTATATTATATTTTGTATGCATTTTAAAGAACAAATGACATAAATCACCTCTCAAAGTAAGCGAGTTGTCACTTTTAGATACCAACTGACAGTTTATTGATTTTTACCAACAGAAATTTCTGCAGTAAATTTTTTTACAAATTTTATGGAGGGGTTGTTTTTTGCTCTCTCGTGAGCTGTCTCTTTTACTTATTTTTGCGTACGGGAACGGCAATAAGTAAAAATCAGTAAGAATCAGTAAATATTATTTTGTACGGGAACAGACCTCATATGAGAGATCCGTATAAGGAACTAGTGGGTTCAATTTAAACATGAAACAAATAATTCTTCAATTAGACTCTTAATCATATTTTATATTAATTAAGCATTAGCACTCAACATAAAGAGTATGAAGGAAACACATGGTAATTAAAAAATCGCATTAGTTACAAAATCGTCGTCAAATTGCTAGAATGTATCTACATATATATACTTCATTTTTGGATCATTAAGAATCGATTGTAAACACATTTGCAATGGTTAAAAATTTAACAAAAAAATCATACTGCGCCACATTTATCACCAAGCCTCCGAATTGCACATTTGTATTCCAAACATAGCCTCCCATCTACTTATACTTCAAAGATACCGATTCTGATAGTCATTATAGCTTACCAAATCGTTATTAACTGCCAAACAAACAAACTAAATTCACCAGCTGATGTCCCATCAAGACTGACTATAAGGATATAAATACATTCCACAGTGCATTCCGTTATGCATACAAATGACAATCAACTAAGTCATACACTTATAGAAAAAAATATTTATTTTTAAAAAGATACTCACCCGCCCATTTTCCATATTTCTCAATCAGCGTCTTCTGTGCTTGCGGTTGAAAGTATGGTTCCAAAACGGCCCTAATTATAGATACCACCGATTTGAAGTTTTCAAATAGATAACAGCACAACGCGTAGATGCCAACGAAGTAAATAAGCGTCGTAGTGCAACCGCAGAGGCAATTTAAATTTAGACAATCAAACATTTTTCCTGATTATAGTTTCTAAATAAAATTTTACAAAGTTTTAGAGTTCACTTCATCGATATGACTTTTTAATTTTTTTCTAAAAAAAAAAGTCTCTTATCACTCAAGGGTGGACTAGATTAATTTCTATCAACACGTTGCTGTCACTGAAGTTGGAATTATATAATTTAAAAATGATTGCAAGTATCTTTTAAAATTTGCAATAACCGGCTTCAATTGCAATGGATACGTTTTTTTTTTCACTATTGCACTCGCGTATCACTATAAACCGTTTGCGCAGTCCGCTTTGGCTTCCTTCTGTAAACAAAGATCGTCGACACCCGACTGACACAAGCTTCGCTGAGGAAATTCGTTAAAATGTCCAAACCACCATCGAAAAACTTGCATAGGCTCTCAGATAGTTGGTTGACTGTGTGTGCGATTAAAGTTTTCGCATTTATTTAGATACGACTGCGAGGAGATACTACCATATACATGCAGTCGTACCCACACTAATGTGAGTACAATCTCAATTGGTGTAGTTGATAACGTTACTTGATTCCGTAATTGTTTGCATTTTGATCGACATTTATGATTTTGACAGATGTTTCAAAGTGACAGATTGCTAATCGAACTGCAGCAGATGTCAAAAAGCATTATGCGGGGATTTTTGTGAACCACAATTTGTAAGTGATGAGCACTTTCACTTATTGGCGACTACTGACGTCCGCTATGTTGGCTCATGTCTGGAGATGGCAAATATGACATGAATCTGAATGTAATGTATTTATGTTGAATCCGTGATAATGAGAAACGTAAACATTGATTTTATTCTGTCAACGGTTGGGCGCCCCAAAGAAATGTACGTACAGTGGCGGACAGATAAATAGAACATGTGATTAACATTTTGGAAGTAGCTGACATAGATCCATAGGGACATCTGTTCGAAGGTGGACGCAGATCACAACTTAAGTATCACGCTCACTATATTTTAAACATATTTCTCAGGTACACTTCTCTTAACAAAGGGTATTGCTATGGGCCCACGAGTTTGACGACTCACCTGATTGTCAACAGCCCATTAAACCTAACCTAACCTAAATCCATAGGGAACTGCATAAAGGATTGTCATGACGAAAGTGAAAGGCAATAGAGTACCTCAACTTACGTGTCCAGCCATTCTGAAGAACATCATTACCGTCGTACTTCCCAGTTGTAATTGAAACTTCCAGTTACGTTGCACAAGAGAAACTGTTGTCGACTTACAAAAAGATTGGAGACACAAAGACACCTGATCCAGATGGAATCCCAAAAATAGCACTGAAAACGAAAATTACCTCAAGACTTGACATGCTCATGATTACAGACCTTTCTAAATGAAGGGACATTCTCAGACCACTAGAAACTGCAACGACTTCTTCCAAAGGGAAATAAAACTCCAGGTGCCCAGCCTTCCTATCGCCCTATTTGCCTTCTGGACACGATAGGTAAAATCACATAAATACATGATATACAGACCTTTCTAGAATAAGGAACATTCCCAGACCACTGAACACAATGATTTATGCTTCTTACCAAGCAAAATAAGCCCCTGGAAGTCCCCTCGTCCTATCGCCTAATTTGCTTCCCAGAGCCTATGGGTGTAACCACAAAAATAGCTGAAGAAACTGGGACACTGGGACATAAGACTACCGGTATAGATCCTGAAAAGCTTACTAGCTCCAGCAGCTCTCGATGAAAAACGATGCCAATTCAGGGCGAAGGAGTACTGCTCCGTCGTCACCGTAGACATCAAAACTGCCTTTAATTTCGCATCATTAGCTCTGTGGCAAAAACAAACGTTCCCTGCTATATTCTGTGGTTGCAGTGGCCTAGTGGTGAACTACTTATCGCGGGGTCCTGGTTCAAATCGCGAAAGTGACAACAACTAAATTTTTTTCACTGCTACACCTCTTGCGAGGTTCTGATAAACATCCAAGAGTAACACTGTCTTAAGAAGCTTCTCCAATTTGCCGTTCGGATTCGGCGTTAAATAGAAGGTCCTCTTCTTTGGTGCAAAAATTATTAACTGTTCACACACAAATGAAGGGAGAAGCTTGGTTTAAGGCCCTGTATGGCCTGTTATTGTCAGATATTTCATTTTTCAGCTATATTCTCAAACAGAAGGCTACTTCAAGAACAGAAAGCTAAGATGCGACAGTGACAAAGGGACAGACACAGAGTACTACAACTTGTTCCACAGGGATCTCTTGGTGGCCCTCTTTTGTTGAATAATGTACCATGGTGCTTTAAGGCTGCCAATACTGTGAAAAATGTCGAAAGACTACCATCGCAGAACCAGTATCCCTTAATCTCTCAATTATCGAATGTCGAAGAAAAATAGAAACGATTTGTCAACAGGCCTTAAGATTGGCCGTAAATGATGTGCTAGGTTTCTATAGCCAACCTAAAAAAGCCAGGTATAGGGTGGAATGCTGACAGATTTTTGTAGCCAAAAACAAAGTCTCTAAGGTGAAGCTGTAAATGAAGACGGTACCCGCAAGAAAGGCACAAAATACTACAACTTGTGAGCAGGTGTTCCACAAGGATCTGTTATATGCCCTCTTTTGTTGAATATTATATACGATGGTGCTTTAATGCTGCCAATACTGCCGAAAGACAGCCTTCCCAGAACCAGTATCCTTTAAACTCTCAATTATCGAATGTCGAACAAAAATGGCGACCGTAATTGATGTGCTAGGTTTCTATGGTCAACTTCGAAAAAGCCAGTTTGAGGGAGGAATGCTTGGCAAAAAGAAAGTCTCTAAGGAAAGCTGTCAGTGAAGAAGAAACAGGCGTTCCACAAGGATCTGTTTGTTGAATATTATGTAAGATAGTGCCATGAGGCTGTCAATACCCACAAAGGGTGAATGTGGTAGACTTCGCGGATGATATCGCCATCATTACCGTGGCAAAACATTTCCACAAGATCGAGCAGAGAAGAAACGTAGCGCTATCTGCAATCTGGTTGGAGTCTGCTGATCTTGACGTAGCAGAACAGAAAACGAAAGCAGTTCTAAGAAGTAGTAGACATGAAAGCATATGTTGAAGATCACAGAATGAGCTGAGCAAAGGGGGACACTATAAGACACTAATTTCAACATATCTGCAGCAGCCATCGAGGGGAAAACGATGGTGATTTGGGCAACCCGCAATCCGGTAATGACCGACAACAGACTGGGGCACCTTGACTTTGTTTGAAAGAAAGCCGGGATCCTCAAATCATGGCTAGAATTGCCGAATATCGGTGGATCCAAAGGTAGTTGCAGATTGCATTTGTCTAGAATTATAAGCTTAGCCTTATTCTACGCAACAACGCAGTCTGGGATGACGCAATGGCTAGAAAGAAATGCACGAGAAAATTGTCAAGTGTTTAGACTGACTTTAGCTCTTAGAACGATTGCTGCTTTTCAAGCCGTTTCAGAGGAAATGGCACTGGTCGTAGCAGGAATAATGCGACATCCATGCCGAAGGAATGAAAAGAGTCTATATGAGGAAACGTGTTAGCAACCAACTCATATCAAATTGTGAAATTCATAGTGAGGGAAATGCAATCTCAATGCAGAGCTGTCAAACCTCTGGAACAATCTATCCCTGAAATAAACCGCTGGACAATTAGGAAAACAGGAGATCTAAATTTCTATATCTCGCCGTTTCTAACAAACCATGGCGGATTCAGGAAATACCTGCACAGATTCGGGCACGAGGCCTGACCAAACTGTTCATAATGCCCGAACGTAGAAGACGAAGCAGAGCATGCAGATCTCCCATTTTAGAATTTACATACATTGTTTGATTTGTAAAAAAACTGGGTTTTCGACAAAATGTTTCCAAAAACTAGTTGATGCTTTCACACCGAACCTCGTCCAGATTTCGTTTGACGTTTAAAATACATTCAGTGCTGTTAGCTGTTGATAGCTTTAAAATCTTTTAAACAAATTTTAATATTGTCGCACGTATAAACATATATAGGATGGCAGCTGTTCTGTAGAACATGTGAAATATATCTAAGGCGCGTTCGCCCCAGAACCTTCAACAAAATGACTCCTACCAATTTGTTTCGTGATAGTTATAAGGTTATCACACCAAATTAAAAACTGATTTTTCGAAAACACCTTAAAGTTTCGCACCGACAGGTTTCACTTGACGTTTCAGACAAACACAAAAATTAAATATGCACTCAGATAAGACTGATTTATGCGCCCACTTAATTGTTTTAAGCAGATTTAAATGCTTAATCACGAATTGTCTGTTGATAGCTTTAAGTTCATTAAAAAAAAATAAAGTTTGTTGCATGAATGAAACTGAAAGTGAAATGTCTGCGAAAAAAATTGTTTGTATGGCAGCTGTTCTTTAAGACCTTTGGAACACACCCGCGGAATGTGTCAAAAGGTGTGTTCGCTTCAACAACTGTCAATAAAATGACGCCTGCAAAAAAGTTTCGACACGATCACAACGTAACCTGAACGTTTTCGAAAACTTCATATGCATTCGAAAACTTCCGTTTTCCATGAAGGTTTTTGAGTATTTTGGCGACAACAAAGTTCTGTGTTCAACGTGAAAGCCGCATTACTTCAAATTTCTTGTGTATACCAAAAGTATCTCCATATAATTAACGTAACCTGAACGTTTTCGAAAACTTCATATGCATTCGAAAACTTCCGTTTTCTATGAAGGTTTTGGGTGTTTTGGCGAAAACTAAATTCTGCGTTCAACGTGAAAGCCGCATTAGTTTACATTTCTTGTGTATACAAAAAGTATCTCCATATAATTAACTGAAGTTTATTGGCAATTGGAAAGGCTTGTATGCGTGACAATAAGTGGCCATTAGTTTTTAGGTCGGTAATCTATATATAAGCTTGAAAAAATCACATGAAAAATAGTAAATAGTACCCTTGCCTATATAGATTTTGTTAAGCCAGTCTGATGGCCTTTGCTTTGATCAAAATTGTACCTACTGCCAATTAACTATATTCAGGTTGTTATCAAAAATTATTATGTAAGCTATCAAAAATGCCTGGCGGCACCAATAATTATTTAATGGCCTATCACATGCTAGAGAATGCGGTTACATGAAACACAATCGTTTTCAATCAGCCGCTCTCTATCAACTCCGACTGTCAGGCTCCTCGTGGCCCCCGATTGGTGCCTAATACATTGACTACGACATCTCTTCCTTTTTATATATTGCCGCGAAATAATTCCCAAGATGCATTCATTGGTGGCGTCTACAATCACGGTTAGGATAAACAAAATTAATGTTTCGACATATTCGGACAATTAGGCCATTTAAGAGTCTCAAGGGTTAGCCAGGACCCTTAAACAGAGATGGTGGCGAACGAGCGGAAAGGGCAATGGCGGCGCGCAATGCCGCAGTAAATAATGATGGCCCCGTGTTCTATGTTTATCTAATAAATTGAAACCCAAGGCTGAGGGTCGCGTTTTGGATAAACTACCTTATCAAGGAAAACCCCATATTGTTGCCAAGCCTTGGAAAGTAATGATTATACTGTTGACGATCATGCTAACACAAAAATTAACAACGACGTTCTGATCTATACCTGGAATGTTATAACACTTTAAAGAAAAAGTGCAGGCGAACAATTAGCAGAAGCTCTATTCTGCTGCAAGGCAGACATTACTGCCATCGAGGAAATACGGCGCGATGGCCAAGCAAAAGGAGTAAACAATTTTAGATGCGAAATTGTAATAAGCGTCAGTGTTTTGCATGAAGGCAACATCCGCCAATATAAGCCTTATATAAGCTCGCATTTTGACAAACATTGGACAAATTATTTCTACAAGCTCCTGCATAAAAGTTATAAGGGACTACTATCTATCGTGCTGTAAAATGTTTACGTCAAGACAGGAAGTGATGGAATCTAAGCAGGATAGCCAGCACAAGATTTCATCACCTTCATATCCATTTGGGGGACATGGCGGTCTCCAGATCAACGAATGATTTATAAAATTGATCGCATTGCGAGCGATCGCAGAGCGACGTATCTAATTGGATGTCTGAACTTTCCGAGAGGCTGACATCGACTCGATTCACTTGTTGCAGCGAAAGTACGAAGGCTGATATCCACCACGCCAGAAAAAAAAAATGCGAAATACTGTGAAAAATATCGAAAGACTTCCATCGCAGAAGCAGTAATACCTTGACCTCGCAATTATCGAATGCCTAACAAAAATGACGACGATGGCAACAAGTCTTAAGATCGGCCGTAATTAACGAGCTAGGTTTCTACCGCCAACCTAAAAAAAAGTCAGGTTTGATGAGGAATACCGACAGATGCTTGTGGCCAAAAATAAAGCCTGTAAAACAAAGCTGCAGGAGAACACGAAACCCGCCATTTATCTGTATAAGGGAAAAATATTAGAAAGATGAAAGCAAGAAAAACACGTGATCGAAAATAAAGAGAAGTATCAGGCACCAACTAATTAGAAATATTTGGTCAGTTGAAAGTATGCCTGAAGAATATAACCATAGCGTGGTTTCCGCGATCCTAAAAAACTTACAATTATTCCTCTATAAGGTAATAAGGTAATGGTGGGTGCCTAGTACCTCGACTGGAGATGGGATATTAAACCCCTGTGGAAGGTCGTTGGTGGCAGCAAACGAAAGAAGGGGAGGAGTGTCCTCTCACTAAGGCACTCACTCTCAGGCGGCAGCGGAAGAATTACCTAGATGGAGTCAACGGTGGCACCGTTTGATGGAACTGGTAGTGAAATTCCTATATGAGCTGCTTCGACATATTTGAACACCAGGTCTATAGGGAATTCCAATACTGAGCGAGGGTATTGGAAAAGAGTTGGTGGCGGAAGAGCCCTCAATGGGTCAACGGCAGCGCTCATAACCCAAAATGGGCTACTGACATCGATATTTTTCCGGCCCGCTATCCTAGGGTCAAAGCAAGGGCCTGGCCCTCCAGGTTGGGGGTTGTGCTTTGGGTTAACTACCCATCCACGGAAAAAAAAACTATGTTACGAAGCAGCATATAGCCTCGGAAAGGACTGATATTATTGTTGACGACCATGCTAAACGAAAAAAGGGCAACGACGTTCGTATCTGCATCTGGAATGTGAGAACATTAAACAGGAGAGATGCAGGCGAAGAATTAGCGGAAGCCTTAAACTGCTACAAAGCAGACATTACTGCCATCCAGGAAATACGATGGGATGGGCCGGGCAAAAAGAGGATGAAAAACTGTGACATCTACTATGGACTGTGTTATAGTGAGCAGAAACAGCGACTATTCGGATGCGGATTTGTTTAAGTGCCAGACTTAGGCAAGAAGTCTTATGTTTCCAAGACATTAGCAAACGCATTGTAACAATCCGCATCAAGGCCAAATTCGCCAACATAAGCCTTATATGCGCTCACTCTCCGACGGAGGAAAAAGATGATTTAACCATGGATTGCTTCTACGAGCTCCTTGACAAAACCTATGATAACTACCAGAGTACGATGTTAAAATCGTGCTGCGAGATTTTAACGCAAAGGTAGGAAGAGAAGACATCTTTAGCAGTATTGTCGAAAATATAGCCTACACGTTACCAGATGTGTTGTCTGGTAACGGGCTTAGGCTAATTGACTTCGCTACGGAACGAAATGCCACTATAGCCAGCACACGGTTTCCTCACCGCGATATCCATAAGGGGACATAGCGGTCTCCAGATCAACGAACAGTCAACCAAATTGATCACATTGCGATAGACAAGAGGCACGCATCCAGTATTTCGGATGTCCGAACATGCCGAGGGCCTTACATCGACTCGGACCACTACCTTGTTGTAGTCAAGGTAAGGATGCGGATATTCACCACGCCACAAAAAAACAGAAATACTGTGAAAAAATTTAATGTCGAAAGACTGCAATCGCCAGAGACAGCCAAGACCTTCGCGCAACGCGTATCCCTTAACCTCTGGACTCACAACACACCACCAGCATCTAATGTCGAAGAACAATGGCAACGATGCCAACAAGCCATTAGATCAGCCGCAACTGATGTGCTAGGTTTCTCGCGGCCACCAGCAAGAAACCCCTGGTTTGATGAGGAATTCCGACAGATGCCCGCAGCCAAAAACGAGGCCTACAAGGCTAAGCTGCAGGTGAAGACGAGAGCTGCCATTGAGCTCTATAGGCAGAGAAGAAGGGAAGAACACCGGCTTTTCAGAAATAAGAAAAAAGAGCAAGAAGAGCGTGCGATCGAGGATATAGAGAGGTGCCACTCCAGGAACGATGTTTGCAAGTTTTAACAAAGTGTAAAACGTCAAAGCCAAGGATACAAGGCTCAAACAGAATCCTGTCGATATGAACAAGGAAATATCGTAGTTGAGACACAGTCAATGCTGAGGATATGGAAGAACCACTTCTGCAGACTGTTAAACGGCGATGACAAACAACATTCCGCTGTCAGGCAGAACGAACCATTTAATATTGGCAACGACAGCGAAAACTGCCAACCACCCGACCTAAGTGAAGTGCGGATGGCAATATCTAAACTCAAGCTTAACACTGCCGCTGGAAATGACAGCTTTATAAAGCCGGCGGAGATGACTTGGTAAGTAACATCCACCGACTCATAAGCCAAATCTGGTCGGATGAATGTATGCCTGAAGAATGGAACCTCAGCATCGTTTGCCCGATCCTCAAAAAAGGAGACCATCTGAACTGTGCCAACTACAGAGGCATAAGTCTACTCAACATCGCCTACAAGATCCTATCTGCCGTAATATGTGAACGCTTGAAATCGTTTACCAACAACCTGATGGTTTTAAGGCCAGGAAAGTCCACAATCGATAAAATTTTCACACTTCGCCAGATCCTGGAAAAAAACCCAAGAAGTCCAAATCGATACCCACCACCTATTTATCGATTTCAAAGCCGCATACGACAGCATTTATAGAGACGAACTATACAGAGCCATGTCTAGTTTTGGTATACCGTCCAAACTCGTCCGTTTGTGCAGGATGACGATGGAGAATTCTCGCTGCACCATCAGGATCGGAAACGACCTCACCGACACATTCGATACCAATAAGGATTTAAGCAAGCCGATGCGCTGTCATGTGACTTCTTCAATTTGATTCTTGAGAGGATTGTGCAAAACTCCGGAGCCGACACCAGAGGCACAATTCTCCAAAAATCGGCGCAACTACTAGCATACGCCGACGATATTGACATCATTGGTAGGACTCAACGTGATGTCATAGCCACGTTTGCTAGTATAGAGAAGGAAGCGGCAAAAATGGGTTTAGCAGTAAATGAGGGGAAGACTAGGTATATGCTGTCAACACGAAAGGACACACAACATCGACGAATTGGACAGATCGTCACCATTGACAGATATAACTTTGAGGTAGTACGGGACTTTGTCTACCTCGGCTCCGCTATTAACTCTGACAACAACATCTCGTCAGAAATCAAACGAAGAATTACTCTTGCCAATCGCTGTTTCTTCGGGCTAAGAAGGCAATTTAGTAGTAAAGCCCTCACTCGAACTACTAAGGAGATCCTATATAAGACCCTGATCATCCCAGTCCTGCTCTACGGCGCTGAAGCATGGACCGTATCAAAAGCGGATGAAGAAATCCTTGGTCGATTCGAGAGAAAAATTGTTCGGAAAATCTTCGGTCCCGTTTGCGTTGACTGGCTATGGAGACGAAGATTCAACCACGAACTATACGAGCTGCACAGCGACATACCTTTGGCCAAAAAAACTCCGCATTGGACGTTTAAGATGGCTAGGACATGTAGAAAGAATGGACACCAATACTCCGGCTCGCAGAGTCTTCGATTCCCAGCCAGACGTCGGACGCAGTAGAGGAAGACCTCGCCTTAAGTGGCGAGCACAAGTAGAAACCGAAAACTCAACCAATTTGGAGTGGAACTGGAGGCAGTTAGCTAAGGACCGGGCTAAGTGGAGAGGCATGTTGGTTGAGGCCCCGATTCATCCCGGACTGTAGCGCCACTTAAGTAAGTAAGTAAGTAAGTACTTCGTACTTCAAAAGAAAATAATAACAAATAATGTTACTCTTCAACTTCGAGAAGGCTTGCAAATATTTTCGGAAAGACTTTTGCGAAGTCTATAATTTGCTTCTGTAAGGCTTTTTATAAGCAAACAATGTTTTTTCTGTAAGTCTTATAGAAATAAATAGCTTCCTACAAGTGCACCAAATGTTTTCCATGAGACTTCATTCAGGTTATATTGCTGGAGGAAAAATAGCTGTTAGTTTGGATAGGCAACCTAGCCTACGAGATCATATCTGCAGTAATATGAGAATCCCTGAAACCATTTACCAACAACAGGAACGGCTCCCCTCAGTGTGGTTTTATGCCAGAAAAAGTCCACAACTGATAAAATCTTTACATTTTGGTAAAAATCGAAGAAGTCCAACCTCATATAAGAAATCAACAAGAAAGGCCACACAACATCGTCAAATTGGACAGAATGTCACCACCGAGAGATATACGTTATCGAAGTATCCGTTCGGAAGAATTTTTTCTTCGAAAACGGAGAGTTTTGAACCGAGGTATTCGTTTCGGTTTGTATTTCGAACTGATCTTCCGACGAAATGTAACGCACATGATCGCGCATCGAAAATATACGTAATGTCAACAATTTTTGACAGCTTTACGTAGAATTTCTTCCGAATTTGTCCGACAAAGAATTGCTGCGGAATCAAACGAACGCGATTGTATGCTTTTTTATTTGGTTCCGCAACGGATACCTGGATACCTCGAAAGCAAATTGAGTTCCGATTGGAACTGACTTTCGTTTCGGAAATTATTTTGAGCGGATACCTCGATAGGGGTGACAATTTTCTTGAAGTAAAAGTCTTTGTCTACATCGGCTCCGGTATCAACTCTGACTCTGACATCGACAACCTGCTAGAAACCAAACGAAGTATTACTCTTGCCAACCATAGTTTCTTTTGTAATAAAGCTCTCACTCGGACTTCTAGGGAGATCTTATAGTCCTGCTCTATGAATCCTAAGCACGGACCGTATAAAAAGTGGAAACTGAAATACGAAGTTGGAGCTCCGATATCTGATATGCCCGACATTATACCAACTTGACTAAATCTTTGAACATGTGACTTTTTGGCAAGCTACAGGTGTTTATGGAATTTTCCAAAATATGGTTGCCCTTCCAAGCAATATAAACTGAAAGGGCTGATAACCAAATCGGCAAGGCTGGATTTCACTTTCACCATTTCAGTATCAAAGTCTTTCGTTTTATCACAATATGCTCTTGTGGGATTGCTTGATTTCAGATAAATGACTAAGGCCTTCCTTATCTGTTGTGAAGCTCTTATGTCTATAAATTTAATTTTTTTTGTACATTATTACGATTTTTTAAAGTACCCGGCTTATGGTAGCTCCTGTAATCACATAAACATTTTGCAAGTCATAATTAAAATGTTAGAGTCACGTTTGTTGTCAAAAAACCAACGCATAACATACATACGTTTGATAAATCGATTCTATCGACTGATTTGAGATAAATATCTGTAGTGGTTTTTATCAGTTATTCAGGCAGTGACTGTCATTTAATAAGCCATAGATTATCAAAAGTCCAATAAACGTCTGGCAACGGTAAGCTAATTGACTTCGATGCGTAACGAAATGTCACTATAGCCAGCACATGGTTTTCTAACCTCGATATTCATAAGGGGACATGGTGGTCTCCAGATCAACCAACGGTCAATCAAAGTTAAGCTTAAAAGGGTACGGAAATAGCAGCCTTCCTGTCGAGCTTCATAATACTGGAGGAGCGTTGCGGTGTGGCTCAGTAGACTTGTGAGAGGATCGGTATGCATCAATCATTCCGTTCATCACATAGTGAAGCGAAGAACAACCAAATCCCAATCCCCAGCCCCTCATAAATGTCTTTCCCTAATTACCCCTCCCCCTCCCCTGTAGCTAAGGTCACCGTGTCATTCCGCCGTGCGTAGGATCTGTATCGTTGGGAGCTCTAATCCCAACCGCTAACGGTAGAAGTCAATTCATCACTGGCTGGCGACCCAAGAAAACAATTCCTTGTGGATTAGTCGGAGGTGGCAACGATACCGGCTATGGAACTGGATTTTGGATTGAGACTCAGCAAATATCACCGCCGAAACATGTCTCAACACTACAGTGAGACACATATGAGGGTACGCAGACACGCTATCTTTATCCTCGGGGATAAGCGGTAGAAGTAGACGCGTGATCAGACGGATCAATCGACGTGAGAAGCAACGTCGCGAGCTGGCTGGTGAGTTCGCTTCCTATTCTGCCCCCCATCGGAATCGCGCGCGAACGACACGACTAAGGTCACAAACACCGGTAACCATGAGGTAAGATCGGCCGCTCTAAAGGGCGATTCGGAAGCATCGTTGGGACTACCCACGGTTGCTGAAGGAAGATTAGCTAGGGTGGCGGGTGACACCAAATGGAAGCCGGCAACCATCAGCAAAGGTAACCGGGAGGTAAGATCGGCCGCTCCAGAGGGCGACCCTAATCGTTGGGAGTACCCACGACGGCCAAAGGAAGATCAGCTGGGGTGGTGGGCGACGCCAAATGGAAACCATCTTGCAGAAAGGTCTCAGCAAACCAATCGTCGATACCGGCTGTCTCAGAGGTAGAGTCCAAGGAACCTTTGGGAATACCCAAAGGAACCAAGGCAATATCAGCTGATATGGCGGGAAGTGACGTGAGGTAAGCTGGCCCTAGCAAGCCGAATACTGCGGGTCCATCACAAGGTACAGTCAAGCGGAGTCGGCTGAATATCAGCGGTTCTCCACAATACGCAAGACCAAAAAAGCGTACCAAATTCGCCGCTAACAAGGGGGTTCCTGATAATGCAGACACCTGCGTGTTGCGGTAATAGACGCAGCTAGTCCCAAACTACGACTAAATGAGGAGCAATGGCGACTGGTGCACAACAATCTTTTGCTGTGTCTCAGCAGCTCTCTGGCGAACGACCCCCAAAATGCTCCGACCTTTGGCAGGATGGTTCATTACAAGGGTTTCCGTGTAATGTCGTGCGACAACGACTGGACCCTTCAGTGGATCAAAAGTCAGGTCGCAAAGATGACAAACACCTGGTCGGGCGCCGAACTAGCGCTTCTAGAGCACAAAGAGCTTCCATCCGCTCCCAGGGGTAGGATGTTTATACCAGATCCAGCCATTCCAATGAAAAGGCTATTGGAGATGCTCAAACGTCAATACCCTGACTTTCCGGCCATAACAGCAATATTTGAGCCAACCGTCAAAGGACAAAGTATCCGCATTTCACTCAACAATCAAAAGTTGGTGAAATTCCAGACTTTAGGCTACAAACTCAAGGTGGGGTTCAACTCAGTAAACCAACAACCTGATCAGCCCTTATCAGTGGTCAGCAAAGTTCACAAATGATCAAATCTTCTCACTTCGCCTGATTCTGGAAAAAACCAAGAAGCCCAAATCGATACCCACCACCTATTCATCGATTTCAAAACCGTACATGACAGCATTTAAGGAGACGAACTATACAAGGAGACGAACTATACTGAGCCATGCCTAGTTTTGGTATACCGCTCAAACTGGTCCGTTTGTGTAGGTTGACGATAGAGAATTCTCGATGCTCCATGGCTGCTGGCTACAAAACCGGAACGCAGGGTCCAGGCTCCAGGCTCTTCGAGACAGCTAAAGAAACCTAGTCACCGAAGCGCAGGGAATAGTAGATGTGTTTAAGCAGCATTTCCAATAGCTGCTTAATGGGCATCATGTAGAGAGAGTGATAGGGCAAGAAGAGAACCCACGTCCAGTCAATGATGAAGTTCCACCACCTTGGCCTAGAAGTTGGCCTAGCTATAAAAAAAGCTAAAGAACAACAAGGCCGCAGGTTCTGATGGCTTACCAGAGGAGCTTTTTAAATACGGTGGTGATGTTTTACCAATACCCCTGCTCGAAGAGTCTTCGATTCCCAGCCAGACGTCGGACGCAGTAGAGGAAGACCTCGCCTTAAGTGGCGCGCACAGGTAGAAACCGACCGCAACCAACTTGGAGTGCGCAACTGGAGGCAGTTAGCTAAGGACCGGGCTAATTGAATAGGCATGCACAGAATCATCAACCAAGTATGGGTGGAAGAAAACATGCCCGGTGACTGGACTATCAGCTCCATATGCCCCATCTACAAAATAGGCGATCCTATGTCTTGCAAGAACTATCGAGGCATATCCCTTCTTAATGTCGCATTCAAGATCCTATGCAACCTACTGTGTGAACGTCTAAAACCGTTCTGCAACACACTAATCGACACGTACCAGTGTGGCTTCCGGCCCGGTCACACTATAGACCGACGATAGACCAAATTTTCACACTGAGGCAAATCCTGGAAAAGACCAACGAATTTCAAGTCGAAACTCACCACATATTCATCGACTTCAAAGCCGCCCGCGTATTATAGTATACATCGTCAGGAGCTCTATATGGCGATGGCCGAATTCGGAATACCCGCAAAACTGATTCAGCTGTGTCGCGTGACGCTGGAAAACACGCGATGCAACGTGCAGTTTGGAAATAGCTCCTCCGAACTTTTTCAAACATGCACCGGATTTCGGCAAGGAGACGCGCTATCATGTGACTTCTTCAATCTCGTACTGGAGCAGATAGTGCGCAGGGCAGGTGTTAACACGGAAGGCACTATTTTCAACAGGTCCGTCCAGCTGCTGGGCTATGCGGACGATATTGACATCGACCGATGATGTCCCAACATGCCGTGATAAAAGCGTTCACGGCGATTGAAGAACAGGCGAAATCCGTTGGCCTTGAAGTAAATGAGGACAAGACTAAGTACATGTTATCAACAAACAAACAAGCATCAGTCCACCGCCTAGGACAAAACGTCACTATGATAGCAGCAATTTCGAGGTAGGTAAGGAGTTCACCTACCTCGGAGTTAGCATAAACTCCACGAATGACACACTCGTGGAGATCCTTCGAAGAATTACCCTAGGAAACCGTATCTACTTCGGTTTGGCGAAACAACGGGGTTCAAAACTCACAACTCGAAGGACGAAATGTGTGCTCTACAAAACCCTTTTCCTGCCAGTTCTGCTTTATGTTGCCTAGTGCTGGACGATAAGCAAGAAGGGAGAGCCGGTACTGGGCTCCTTCGAAAGAAAAATACTTCGACGGATTTTTGGTCCTGTGCACGAGGAGGGCGAATGGAGGAGAAGATCCAACCGCGAACTCTATGAGCTGTACCAAGATGTGGATGTAGTCCAAAAAGCCAAAACACGTCGACTACATTGGCTCGGCCACATCGAGCTAATGGAAAATAATGCTCCAGCTAAGAGGATCTTCGATTCCCAGCCCCCAGGTTTGAGAAGGCAAGGAAGACCGAACCTCCGTTTCAAAGACCAAGCCATCGTGGATGCCAGAGTGCTTGGTCTAGACAACTGGAAGCAGCGAGCCAGGGATCGTATGGGATGGAAGGCTGCAGTGTGTCAGGCAGAGACTCTTCAAGGGTCGGGAGCCCGATAAGTAAGTAAGTTGGGTATCTGTTTTTCTTTGGTTCGGTAAATTCACATTTCGTAACTCAGTTTTACTTATGCGAGTATCTATCGTACTTCTGTTATTTTTATTCCTTTAAATTATGATTTCATGGATTTTGGTTAGGATTGAACCTGAACGCGCAGTCTTCCACTCAACAGCAAACACAGTACCACTACACAGCGACAACTTATAAAATCTTTTAAAAACTTATTGGATGGTGATTTGTAAATTTTCCGAACATTTTTAATGTCAAATTCACAAAAGTCCCTCGCTGGGCGCCATTTATTTTGTATAGATACTTCTCCTTAGCTACTTTTAAGGTGTAAAAACATTAAAAACTGGTGGCACATAAAAGTAACTAAATCCTATTTTGACTAATGCTAGAAACACATTAACCAACATTGACATTAACATTTATTTTTAAAAATGTCGGGTAATTCATAGATATTGACATCGATTTTTTCACGGACCTTTCTTAAAAATTATCCTCTTTTGTCAATGCAAATGTCATCGTTGTCTCAATGTGTTTCTGGCTTAACATTGTTTGTAATCATCATAGTAACGCCGGTTAAGAAAATCCAATAGGCTTTATTACATTGTAGGTAGGTACTATTTGGAAAATCAATAATCTTGCCGACAAAATAAACAACATCTAGCGTTATTTTGTTGACACAATTCATATGATCTCATGACAATTGGATTCCAATTTACAAAAGTAAATAATTATTAAAATAAACACATTGATACATTTATGTAAATACCGGCAAAAATCTTTTTTTTTAAACTTGTTATTTAGTTACACTTTCACTGATGATTAGCACTCTCGACATAGATACTATTGGCATCCATTTATTTATCGCAAAGCACAATAGGCATAAATTGCCTTTTTTACACAAAAGACAAAAAATATGATATACCGGCAACGGTCTACTCTCAAAGATACAGTTATGCGAATTAATTCGACCGAAGATGAGACGATTTATCAAAATAAATACATTCGCCGCTGACATGTCAAATTACTCGGCACAAGGCAATCCCAATAGACAAAAAAAAAATCCCAAAACAATGCTCTTATCAACTGTGGAGACTTGTCAGCTTTGATGGAGAGGGAAATTTTTTAACTAAAAGCTTCACCCCCATCACCTAATACACAAACCATTACGAGAAAGTAAAAAAGCTGAGCTTTCAAAATTTACAAAAGCTAAATTAATTTATTTATACAAAGTAGATAGATACAATCAACAACATAATATCTAGAATAATGTAGGTACATGGGAGTGATTGTGCAATGTAATAGTCCGCAGCTAATTTGTCATTAGATCGCTATTTGTTTGGTTTTTCTTAAGTGACTCTGCTACATTTGCCGCAAGTAGGCTTCGTGCCTTATAAGGCATGAGATTCAACAAGGCGTACTGAAAGGGAAGTTGAGAGATTATTTTTTTAAAACTATTTGCATCCAAGAAAAGATTCTTTCTAACTTACCTGAACAGCATGCCAAAAGTAACCCGTCGATTGTGTGGTTCGGCCCAAAGTGAAGACAGCCCAACGGGCGTAGGTCTCAGCCGTTGGTATCGATAGGCCACCACGCATAATCATTCTGGAGTAGGAATTAATTTTGGTGATAATGAAGAACGGCGACAATAGCTGAATGGTTATGTTTTCGTTTAGTACCTCATGCTGTAGCGAATGTGTGAGACTTTTGATGTAGGCCTGTAAAGAAGTTTGCATATTATTGGATGTATCAACAAGCTGAGACGACGTGGTCTAAAGGGCAACCAAAAAACTTAGAAAGGAATGATTCTACTATTGACGCCCAGGCTAAGCGAAAAAATGGGGAACGACGTTCGTATCTGGGCCTGGAATATTAGAATGCTTAATGGAAAAGGTGCAGCAGAACGCTTAGCCTAAGCTGCTATAAAGCAGACATTCCTGCCACCTAGAAAAAACTATATGATGGGAATTTTCAATTTGTATCCCTAAATCTCTTGACTAATACCATACCACCAGCATCAGCTGTCAAGGACCAAAAGGCGAAGATGTCAGATAGCCATAAGATCAGCCAAAACTGATGTGCTAGGTTCTTCCAGCCTACCGGCAAGAAACTTTTGGTTTTATGAAGAATGCCGACAGCTGCTCGCAGTGAATAACGAGATGAGTGCTTCCAATGGGCGCCACACCAGGAACGATATGCGTAAGATTTACCAAAGTCTAAATCATCAAAGCTTGGGATACAATACCCAAACACAATCTTATGGGGATGCACAGGGAAATATCATAATTGAGTCACAGTCGATGATGAGACTATAAAAGAACCACGGCAGTGAAAATGCGATGATGACAGGCTAGGCGGTACCAACCATTCAATATTGGCTTTGGCGACGACAGCAAAACTACTACCCGATCTAAATGAAGCGAGGATAGCAATGTCTAAAACTTAAGCTTAACAAGGCTGCCTAACTATATAAAGCCAATGGAGATGATTTGGTAAGCAAAGTTGCAGGGGATGATAGTATGCCTGAAGGATGAATCCACAGCATCGTTTGCGGATATCCAAAAAAAAGGACCCATCTAAACTGCGCAAGTCACCTCAACATCGTCGACAATTCTTGAAATCGTTCACCAATAACCAGATCGGGCCTTATTAAAGGGGGCTTAGATCGGGAAGGGTTGGGTGTTGTAGAAATAGGGTAGACTCTGATTGGCTTTGACATGGGAATACCCAGTGGTTGCAACTCTGGCGGACGCCCTAAGCTGCTACAAAGCAGACATTACAGCCATCCAGGAAATACGATGAGATGGGCCGGGCAAAAAGAGGATGAAAAACTATGACATCTACTATGGACCGTGTTATAGTGAGCAGAAACAGCGACTATTCGGATGCGGATTTGTTATAAGTGTCAGACTTAGGCAAGAAGTCTTATGTTTTCAAGACATTAGCGAACGCATTGTAACAATCCGCATCAAGGCCAAATTCGCTAACATAAGCCTTATATGCGCTCACTCTCCGATGAAGGAAAAAGACGATTTAACTATGGATTGCTTTTACGAGCTCCTCGACAAAACCTATGAGTGACTACCAAAGTACGATGTTAAAATCTCTCTTCCTACCTTTTAACGCAAAGGTAGGAAGAGAAGACATCTTTAGCAGTATTGTTGGAAAATATAGCCTACACGTCTGGTAACGTACTTAGGCTAATTGACTTCGCTATGGAACGAAATGCCACTATAGCCAGCACACGGTTTCCTCACCTCGATATCCATAAGGGGACATGGCGGTTTCCAGATCAACGAGCAATCAACCAAATTGATCACATTGCGATAGACAAGTGGCACGCATCCAGTATTTTGGATGTCCGAGGGGCTAACATCGACTCAGACCACTACCTTGTTGCAGCCAAGGTAAGGATGTGGATATCCACCACGACACAACAAACCAGAAACACTGTGAAAAAATTTAATATCGAAAGACTGCAATCACAAGAGACCGCCAAGGCCTTCGCGCAACGCGTATTCCTTAACCTCTCGATTATAACGATACCACCAGCATCAAATGTCGAAGAACAATGGCAACGATGACAACAAGCATTACATCAGCCGAAACTGATATGCTAGGCTTCTCGCGGCCACCAGCAAGAAACCCCTGGTTTGATGAGGAATGCCGACAGATGCTCGCAGCCAAGAACGAGGCCTACAAGGCTAAGCTTCAGGTGAAGACGAACGAGAGCTGCCATTGAGCTTTGTAGGCAGAGAAGAAGGGAAGAACACCGGCTTTTCAGAAAGAAGAACAAAGAGCTGGAAAAGTGCGCGATCGAGGATACAGAGAGGTGCCACTCCAGGAACGATGTTCACAAGTTTTACCAAAGTGTAAAACGTCAAAGCCAAGGATACAAGGCTCGAACAGAATCCTGTTGAGATGAACAAGGAAATATTGTAGTTGAGACACAGTCGATGCTGAGGATATGGAAGAACCACTTCTGCAGACTGTTAAACGGCGATGACGAACAACATTCCGCTGTCAGGCAGGACGAACCATTCAATATTGGTAACGACAACGAAAACTGCCAACCACCCGACCTAAGTCAAGTGAGGTTAGCAATATCTAATTTCAAGCTTAATAAGGCCCCTGGAAATGACGGCCTTCCCGAATTTTGAATTTTGTTTATCGAATTCCTATTACTGGCGCAGTCGATAAAAACCGCAGTTTATTACACGACAGAGAAGAGATTAAAATGAAATTAAATTAAAAAGACTAATTGAACGTATGTAACGGGTGATTTTTTGAGAGTTTTAGAACTTTTTAAAAAAAAAAACACAAAAAATGCAAATGTTGACCGCGGCTGCGTCTCAGGTAGCCCATCCGCTGAGTCCAATTTTGGCATACTCTTTCACACATATCGGCCGGTATCTCACGAATGAATGCATGGATGTTGGCTTCCAGTGCGTCAATCGAAGCGGGCTTGTCCCTATAGACATTAGCCTTGACATACCCCCACAAAAAATAATCTAATGGTGTCAAATCGCACGATCTAGGCGGCCAATTGACCGGCCCGAAACGTGAAATTAACTGTTCACCAAACTCGCCTCGCAATTGCGCCATTGTTTCGCGTGCTGTGTGGCATGTGGCACCGTCTTGTTGAAACCACATATCATGCAAGTCAAGAACTTCCATTTCGGGCAAAAAAAAGTTTGTTATCATCGCTCGGTAGCGTTCACCATTGACAGTAACGCTGCGATTCACATCATCTTTGAAGAAATATGGCCCAATAATGCCGCCGGCCCATAAACCGCACCAAACAGTGGCTTTTTCGGGATGCATTGGTAGCTGTTGCAATGCTTCTGGCTGATCTTCACTCCAAATGCGGCAATTTTGCTTATTTACGTACCCATTCAACCAAAAATGAGCCTCATCGCTGAACACAATTTTTCGATAAAAAAGCGGATCCTCGGCCAGCTTTCCAAGAGCCCATTCACCAAAAATTCGGCGTTGTGGAAGGTCGGCTGGCTTTAGTTCTTGCACCAGCTGTATCTTAAAAGGCTTTACGCCCAAATCCTTCCGCAAAATTTTCCACGTAGTGCTGTAACAAAGGCCTAACTGCTGGGAACGGCGCCGAATCGACATTTCGCGGTCTTCTGTCACACTAGCTGATACGGCCGCAATATTTTCTTCACTACGCACAGTACGTAAACGTGTTGGTGGTTTAATGTCCAACAAAGTAAATTTGGTGCGAAATTTGGTCACAATCTTCCGAATAGACTGTTCAGAAGGTCGAGAATGCCGATCATAAAATGGAAGCAGCGCGCGATGAACATTTCGAACCGAGCACGAATTTTGATAGTAAAATTCAATAATTTGCAAGCGTTGTTCATTTGTAAGACGATCCATGGTTAAATTGCAAACCAAACTGAAGCTGTTTGACAGTGACACAAGGTACTAAACACACGTCAGCTGTCAAAACCAGTGTTGCCAAAACCAAACCAGCTAAAAAATCACCCGTTATAATAAAAGATGTAAAGGAGAAAGAAAAAACATTCTTCACAGACCAAAATAGACAAAAAAGGGACAGACAGTTGGTAAAAAGACATTACAAATATCGAAATTCAATAGAAAATATATCCTTTGACAGAAAATCAACTGGAAGAGATTACTCGCAAAGAAAAAAAAAAATAAAATGTTATAAAATGAAATAAAAATTTAATATTATAATAGTATAAGTAATTTAGTATTATAAATCACATAAATAATGACAATAAAACAAATTGTGTATCAAAACAAAAAAGAAGATATTAACAAAAAGCATTTAGTATGTTCACATAAAACTATAAAAGTAATTTAAAATTGTTAGTTATCTTTATTATTTCTCGACATTGTTTAAGTATTATAGCACTTATATGCTCTCTGTTAAGCATACCTAATAAAATCCTATGCATTATAAATGTAGAATTGAAGAACGACACAATTTAAACAAACATTTAAAATATAATATGACGAGGGGAAATGTTCAGTGCAGATGATACACTAGTCGGCATAAGTATTTTGACGAAATAAAAATCGTGCATTTTTGAGTTTAACTTCTAAATGGCTTGACAAGAATTCATGTTTATTTTTTCATTTTTATATATAACTTGTGGGGAACGTGTTGTGGGATAAATAAACGAAAAAAAAAAATTGGGAACCACTGAGTTTGTTGGCGATTTTTATTTGTCATGCAAAATACCTCCAATTATTTGGTTGCATACCTGATTGCTTAATCCATCTCAACAACATCTTGAAACCGGTTCGTGTCAATGATGTGAGCTTAGATATTTTGGGATAGGAACGAACTTTTTTGGTTACGTAAGGATGGTAGATGTTTTCCCTCTGGGTATATACTCAACCCATTTGTCGTCAAGCAGGTATATACTTTCACTGTATACGAGTACCATATAGTTGCCATAGGATGAATAAAGACAAACGCCTGGAAGGCGAAAGCCAGTGCCAAAAAAAAAAAACGGTGCCTTAGTACCGCCAACTCGGTAGGCAAAAACGACGCTGGTATAAAAGCCAAAAGGTCATTTTTCGGCGTCCTCTGGTTGTTGATGAAGCTGGTTGAGTGTCTCCAGACCGAAAGTGGTTTGCGGGTTTTTTTTTTTTGTTTAATTCAGTTTATGAAATCATTGTTCATATTTATTTCACGAGTGAACTAAAAGTTTAAATTCTTGTTCCTATATAAAATTAAACAATAAGTGGACAAACAAAAAGAACAATAATCTAACTAAAACCTATCATTAACCTAATATAAATGAAGAAACAAATAAGATAAAACCGAAGAAACACGCTAATAAAACAGTGATTAGTAATACATACCTATATGTAGTGAATAAACTATATCTCACAAGATATAAGTGTCACACGAACAATTTCTGTGAAAAGAGTGTCATACACTAAAGTGTCCAAAGAAGCCTCGTACTTTAGTACGATGACACCAGCTTAAACAACCGCAGCTTGCACCCAAACCATAAATCGCCATAACCACCAGCACATGGACACCGAGCGCAGATTCTGCGCAACCCATCTGTCGCACCTCAGAGATCTGCCACAATCCAACAGCATCCGAGTGTAAATTCTGCTCAAACCATCCTGTGGCAGCACAGAAATCCACCGCTGCCAAAAGCACATGACCATCGAGCGAAGATTCTGCTCGTACACCAGGTCAAACGCCATCCAACCGCACACGTCCATCAAGCGCTATAACCATCGATATCCCGAGGCGACGCACAACATCTCCGCAGCGACCACCAACCCCTATAAAGTGCATTACATCAGCTTAAGAAGGAAGTAAGAAGTCCTTGTAATCTTTGGACCAGAGCCTAGACGAATTTGTTTTCGTAACTACGCCCAGGGAGAGATAGTTTAACATTTACCCCGAGCGTATCGAATCACCATCATCCTCATTGACAGCAGCGTGGGATCCAACAAATGTTCATCATAGACAACAACAAAAAAAAAAATCCAACATACGATCCACAGAGTGAAACTCTGCTAACAGCCCGATTCTCCCCCTTGTGAGGAAACAAAAGTCACAACCTCTTGTGACTATTCATTGTGAGGATTATTGTGACTCGATAACATTTGTCGGATTCTCCCATAATCCTCACAAGAAAAGTCACAACGAAACTCACCACAGCAAAGGTGAATATATATAAGCAACGTTTCTGCAAATTGTGACTTGGCTGAGAGGTATTGTATAGTTATTTGGTATTCACTTCTGATAACAGCCATGTGCAAGGAAATATAGCACTGAAAGAAACTATTCAAAACAAATTTAATAAAACTGCAATGAGAACTTACTAAGAACAAAATGTTATACTCGAAGTACAAAAGGCAAGGAAGTTGGAAGTTAAAAGCCGTCTTCGCTGCAATCGTATCAATGTTATTAGTTTGTTACAAATTTCATTTACTTTTCATTTACGGAGGAAACTTCGTCAATAATATGCTCCATATTCATTTCAACTTCCATGTTTTACACTACTCAACAATCAAAATATCAAATCTCAAATAATTTGCTAGTTGTGACCTGCTCTGAAGGAGATCACAATTTCGATTGTTTTTGTGACTCTCACAAGTTGTGATTGTGGGGGAGAATACGAAAAAGTCACAAAATCAATTTCACCTCTCCTTGTGACTTGTGAGGTATCAGTGATGATGGGGAGAATCGGGCTATAAGTATCTGATTTTTTTTTTATATTATGATTTGTTATGTATTTTGGTAGTCGCAAATTTTAACGTGCAAAATAAAATTTAATCCCGCACAGCATTCAGCAAATCAAAGACAACAGTTCGACATTTCCTCGGGCAGGAGAATTTGTGCACAAGGTCCCCTTCACCCCTGGACATCATTCAACAATTCGGAGATCACAAAGTAAGCAATAAGAATGTATTGCAATCATCGGTGAGTCGTTTTTACATGTTTTATTTTGTGCTCATAATCTTTTGCGAAACATATTATTATTATTTTACCCCCTTATTAATAAACAACGAACAACGATGAGTTAGCACTAACACATAGGTTAACTTGTAATTCTTATTAAAAAAACATTTCTACAACGGATAACTTAACTCATCGAATTTCGTGTATAAGGAGCGGATAACTTTTAATATTTGTGAGATGACGTTTCGCTTTTTAATTCAAAAATATTTTTCTCGATTTCATTGACTTTACACATACATGTACATTACTCACATTATCGTACTTCTTATTATTTTATTTTATCATACGTATACCTGGATCGTATTATTTTAAATACTTTTTAGTAAAGTGCTGCCAAAATATATTTATTAATAACAAAAGATAGCAAACGGATAAGCTCACTATCCGTAAGCTACATAACTCGTGTGTTAAGGAGCGGATAGTGATTTTTTATTAATAGGGGGGTTAGTGTATAAGTGATCTTAGTGTAAGATTATTATTATTTTTTTTTTTCAACGATCTCAAATATGAGAAATACTCTTTTATACGCATGTGGATCGGTAATTTGTAACTCTAAGAATTTAGATATGGATTTGACAAATTACGAATAATTTTTTTTTATCCGTTCTCGAATACTGAACGTCTGCTCTTATTGAGTTTAAATAATTTTTTATTATCATATCTACGCTTGAGAATATTAGACTATAATTTTTAATTCGAAAGAAAAAAAAATGTTTTTGAATTGCGATACAGTCGTATAGATTTTAATGAATTTTTGTCAAATCGCTTGAATGGAACAAGCTTTATAAAGGATAAATTCCTTTCATTATGTTGGGTAGTTATAAGTCAGATTATTTTTTTTGAATAAATGAAGTTGAATTCATCAATTTATAAAATTACTAAAATGGAACCAGCTCTATCTTTTTCTTTCGAAGAGAACTTCTTGTCGGTCTTAAGAAATTTTTGAGGTCGAAGATAGTTAGGTCGTTGTGGATACATACGGTACAATCGTACTTTTAATGGGAAGACGTTTCTGTTGTTATGAATTCTTTTAGGTAAATCGTTTAGTGGTGGGTATGAAGATCAAGAAGGATGGTCGACGATGGATGACAAGTTTTAGAGGGTAATCAAGTGCGTTTTTTTTTTTGTAAGGGGCTATCTCAAAGATCGTGTGGCGAGATAGCCAAGGTATGTCGCGAGTATAATCAGTATTTAGCGATGAGGGTGGGCACACACTTTATAGAGCACTCTTCATCTTTTGCTCTTAAATCTGCTGGTTTGGAAATAAACAAAATTGTACAGTCCGTAGTACTCATAGAAACACTTCGCGCCTCTCTTTTCAAACTTTACCAGATACGTACATCTCTTCTGTGGCATGTAAAACGTGACCCGTTCAGTGCGGAAGTAGCAAGAACCTCCCCCCCGACGAGCTAGGACGCGCATGTGCTAGCATGCCTCAGCTACTGAAGCCTGAACACCCCTTTCGTTTAGCTGCCCGGCCTGGCATGAGGAGTCCTGTGGCCTTGTGTCATAAGGGTAGCAATTAAGCAAAAGGGTTTTTGGGTAAAATAAGGGTCGTTTTTTTTTTTTTTTTATCAGCTCGCCTGAGCATACGTTGTTGAACATTCGAAACATACCAAATCAACCTTACTTACCTACCTATCTATTTATTATAATATCTCAAAGAGGGTAGATCAATGAAGATATAGACAGACTCAGATAGATAGGTAGCGTTAAGGTTTCGTTACAAACTAATACAAACTTAAAAATAGGCAAACAAATATTTTTTCATAGAAGTCAAAAAAGATATAAATTAATTTGTAATTTCGTGTGTTGGCATAAGTAGGTATTTTGACAAGTATATAACTCTAAGAAAAAAACATTTTAAACTTAACAAAAGTAAATAAATAAAGAAGAATTTAGTAAAATATATAACCTCCTTCGGCTTCAATAACTTTTTGAAGGCGTCTCGGTACTGAATCTACTAAATTTTGAAGAATCTCTGGAGATATCTCTTCCCAAAGGGAAGTGACCTCAGAAATCGTCTCCTCTCTGGTTTTATTTAAAGAAACTGTTCTTTTGCGTTTCAAAAGAGACCAGACGTTTTCTATTATATTTAAATCTGGACTTTGAGGTGGCCAGTCCAAAGTGGCAACACCAACATCCTTCAAAAATTTAGTTATCATCCGGGCTTTGTGGCATGGGGCGTTGTCCTGTTGCAGGATAAATGATTCACCAATAAGCCTACCTCCGGAAGGAAAGGCATTATCATTTAGGTTTCTTAAATATTGACCTTGGTTCATCGAGCCGGTGATAGGAACCAATTCACCCAGGCCATTATACGCAACACATCCCCAGAACATGACAGAGCCTCCACCATGGCTCACTTTTTGACAAACGGGGCGTCTTTTTTGCCTTTCTACCTTTGGCAATCTAACGTAAAATTTGTTTTTTGATGAGTTATACTCAAAGGAGCTTTCATCTGTCCATAGAACGCTTCTCCAGTACTCCTTTGGCTTGTGCAGATGTTCCTTTGCGAAAGACAGTCTTTTAAGCTTGTTTACCTTTGATATGTACGGCACGTCCTTAGCTTTAAATGTTTTAAAATCTCCTTCCATTAAACGTCGTCGGACAGTGCGCTCACTGATTGGATTCGTTGCCGTCAAATTCCATTGATTTGCAGCAGTTTGAGGCTTCAGGAATATATTTCTTTTAAATTCCCGTAGAAGGGTTCGGTCTTCAGTGGGCGTTGTTTTGCGCTTAGCACCTGATCTCATTAGGTTTGTGATGTCATTATGCTTTTTAAACTTATTGATTTGATAGTGCACAGTTTGACGCGACACATTAAACTCACTTGCTATGTCTTTTACTGCCGTTCCAGCGTTAAACTTCGCTACCATTGAAGATCTGACAACCAAACTCAACTCAGCCGTTTTACCCATGGTTTTTAATAAATTTTAATAAATTTTTATTTTGTTATCAACGTTTAATGTAAATTAAAGTTAGCTACACAAGTTTTTTGGTTATCACGTGCTCAAAACTGTTAAAATATTTACACAAAGTTTCCGTCAAAATACTTATGCCACGTAAAAATTCTTTGTCTGCATGCGTTCTTATCAGCAGAAAGAGAATGCAAAAGGTTAACAATACAAAACTTGGCATGCATAGAGCTAAAAATAGATTCTTTGTTTCGCGCATCATTTTTGCACCGTTGTTTTAACGATACCAAGCAAAGTTAGTCTCAATAGTCACAAAAAGGTTTCGTCAAAATACTTATGCCGACTAGTGTAGACCCAGTACGTATATGACACGGTATAGCAAAACTCCAATCAATCAGCTATCACAAACATTTTCTCATAATGTTTCATTCTTGGGCGGGAGGAGTAACGTGTGAAACCTAGTTTAATACTCCACTAATATGAACCACCAGCTATAGAGGGAATACCCCTTAAAATAGCTGAAAGTGCGGAGTATCTGGGAATAATTCTAGACAGAAAGCTCAATTGGAAACTTAATGTCAATGAAAGAGTTAAGAAAGCAGCAAAGGCTTTCTACGCATGCAACCGAATATTCGACAGAAAGTGGGGATCTAACCCCAAAATAATCCTGTGGATGTATACGGCTATCGTGCGACCAATACTCACATATGGCAGTATAGTCTGGTGGCAAGCCACAGACAGAGCAACCAACTTGAAGCAAATCACAAAAATACAAAGACTAGCGTGTATAGGGACAACCAGTGCGATGAGAACAACCCCAACCTCTTAATTGGAGGTGATTCTGAATCTGCTGCCCTTAGATCTATACATGCAGGAATCAGCTGCCAAAAGCTCCTCTAGTAGGATCAGCCAAACGAACAGCTGGATCCCGAGCCTCGCAGCCTCGCAGGTACTAAAGAAACACGTAGGGAGCTTAGTAAACTCTGACTATCTATCTCCCTATCTAGACTTCGATCGACCCTTCACCTGCTCGTTTCCGAGCAGAGATGAATCGGACAAGAATGAACCCACAAAAAGGAAATCGATATTCATCTTCACAGATGGATCAAAGATGGACTGTGGAACAGGTGCAGGCATATTCTCAGAGGAATTAGTAATACACAAATCAATCAGGCTTCCTGATCATAGTAGTGTGCTCCAGGCTGAGGAGCTAGCAATCGCTGAAGCGGCTCATTTGGTGTCAATAATGGAAATACCACTCAGTGATATCACCATATTCATTGACAGCCAAGCGGCTATAAAAGCAGTATCTGCTATCGAAATTAAATCAAAGCTAGTTCGCCGCTGTCGCGAAGTGCTCAAGGTTCTCTGCTCACAGCATAATACTGATCTCTGCTGGGTTCCTGGTCACAGGGACATAGACGGCAACGAGATGGCCGACGAACTGGCAAGAAATGGATCTGCTACAGATCATGACCAGGCACTACAAACGATCGAACCACCACTCTGTAACCTCAGAGAAAGAGTGGAATACAAAACCCGAATGAAAGCCAATACCAGGTGGAAGTCATTGACTACCTGCGGAATATCTCGGAAGCTCTGACCAGAATACAACGGAAACCGGACCAAAAAACTTTTGCGGTACGACAAACTGGTAGGGGCTCTCACTGGTCACAACTTTCTCAGAACCCATACAATGAGACTAAATCTCAAGGATGACGATATCTGTAGAGGCTGCGGCGATGAGGAAACACACGAGGATACACCTCATTTCCTCTGTCACTGCCCGAGTCTCTGTCACCTGAGGAACAGAACAATTGGAAGCTACTACTTCCAAGACATCCAAGAGCTTTCCGATATTCCATTACCCTATTTTTACAGGTTCCGACGAACATCAGGATGGCTGGATAGAGTGGAGTAACCCGTATTAACGATAAGGAAGGATGTAATACCACCAAGGGTATCACAATGGGTCCATATGGACCTAAGTGTGGCGGAATAGAGGATCCTCTACTCCACCTACCCGTAAACCTAACCTAACCTAACCTAACATCCACCAACTCATAAGCCAATTCTGATCGGATGAAAGTATGCCTGAAGAATGGAACCTCAGCATCGTTTGTACGATCCACAAAAAAGGAGACCCTCTGAGCTGCGCCAACTACAGAGGCATAAGTCTCCTCAACATTGCCTACAAGATCCTATCTGCTGTAATCTGTGAATGCCTGAAACCGTTTACCAACAATCTGATCGGCCCTTATCAGTGTGGTTTGAGGCCAGGAAAGTCCACAATCGATCAGATTTTCACACGTTCGGCAGATCCTGGAAAAAACCCAAGAAGACCAAATCGATACCAACCACCTATTTATCGATTTCAAAGCCGCATACGACAGCATTTATAGAGACGAACTATACAGAGCCATATCTAGTTTTGGTATACCGTCCAAACTCATTCGTTTGTGTAGGATGACGATGGAGAATTCTCGCTGCACCATCAGGGTCGGAAACGACCTCACTGACACATTTGATCCCAAAAAAGGATTTAAGAAAGCCACGTGACTTCTTCAATTTGATTCTTGAGAGGATTGTGCAAAACTTCCGAGCCAACACCAGAGGCACAATTTTCCAAAAATCGGTGCAACTACTAGCATACGCCGACGATATTGACATCATTGGTAGGATTCAACGTGATGTCATAGTCACGTTTGCTAATATAGAGAAGGAAGCGGCAAAATTTAGCAGTAAATGAGGGTAAGACCAGGTAAAGGCTATCAACACGAAAGGACCTACAACATCGACGAATTGGTCAGAACGTCACCATTGACAGATATAACTTTTAGGTAGTACGGGACTTTGTCTACCTCGGCTCCGCTATTAACTCTGACAACAACATCTCGTCAGAAATCAAACGAAGAATTACTCTTGCCAAGCTCTGTTTCTTCGGGCTATATAAGACCATGATCATCCACGTCCTGCTCTACGGCGCTGAAGCTTGGATGAAGAAATCCTTGGTCGATTCGAGAGAAAAATTCTTCGAAAAATCTTCGGTCCCGTTTGCGTTGAAGGGCTATTGAGACAAAGATTCAACCACGAGCTATACGAACTGTACAGCGGCATGTCAAAAAACTCCGAATTGGATGTTTAAGATGGCTAGGGCATGTATGACGAATGGACACCAATACTCCGGCTCGCAGAGTCTTCGATTCCCAGCTAGACGTCGAACGCAGTAGAGGAAGACCTCGATTTAAGTGGCGCGCACAAGAAGAAACCAACCTCAACCAGCTTGGAGTGCGAAACTGGAAGCAGTTAACTAAGGACCGGGCTAATTGGAGAGGCATGTTGGTTGACGCCCAGGTTCATTCCGGACTGTAGCCCCACTTAAGTAAGTAAAAGCGATTTACTTCTTGAAAACGACGACGTTTTATAACGTTTCAGCCGAAAAGCTATCGAAATCTATCATCCGTCATCTGTCAAAAAACATTTTTGTGACCATTTGATCTGGGGTTAACTAATCTAAGATTTGGGGCAGTGTTGATAGCAGGAACAAATTGATTGAAAAACTTATTTCTCGAGGTAAATCCCGAAATAAGGATGATCTTGTACTGAAATGCTGACCTTTACAAGATTCATTAGAGAAAAAGCGATCATCGTTTGCGTTATGAAAGTTAGACAGTGGAAATCCACATTCAAATTTTGTCTTATGATGAGAATTCTGTAATATTAAAGAATCCAAAGGTAATTCTTAAGATACCGGTATACCCCCAAAAAAAGTGTGTCTTCGTTTACGGCGCCCAGTACGGGTTCCTTAAAATCGAATTTTTACTTCTTCTTTTGGAAACGAGAGAGGGGGGAGGAGTGTCCTCTGACTAAGGCACTCACTCTCGGCCGGCAGCGGAGGAATTCCCTAGATGGAGTCAACGGTGGCGCCTACAGCTCCAGTTTAATCGAACTGGTAGTGTAATCCCTATATGAGCTGCTTCGACATATTTGAACACCAGGTCTATAGGGATTTCCAATACTGAGCCACGGTGTTTGAAAAGAGTTGGTGGTTGAGGAGCCCTCAATGGGTCAACGGCAGCGCTTATATCCCAAAATGGGCTACTGACATCGGTATCTCCGGCCCGCTGTCCTAGGGTCAAAAACAAGGGCCTGGCCTCCAGGTTGGAGGTTGTGCTTTGGGTTAACTACCCATCCACATAAAAGACTGTAGCGCCACTTAAGTAAGATTTGGAAAGATGTGAATTTTATGAAACGAAAAAGTGTACCGAAAAAGAGACAACCCACCGTTAGGCTGTGAGAGAATGAGATAAAACGCTTTTCCGACTTCAATTAATAAAAAATGTAGATCTCTCACTTTCATAGTGCATTCATCTTATTTTCTTACAAATTAACCAGATACAGTTTCCTTATAACGCGTGCGCACTCGATTTTTTGTTTGTTTTCAACTGCCGGTCGAAATGGTCCTTTGACGCCTCTGAACTGTTTTCTGTCGGGGTATTTAAAGTCTTTGGTCTATGCTGACAAAATAATAACGATTGCAGCCTTAGAAAACAACTCAGGGGACATCATTGATGAGATACCTACTACCTACAATGCTTGAAAATAGTTTGTCGAAAATTGGAGCTTGATGATGTAGTTCCTAAGGGGATCATATGGCATTGGTCAAAATTTTATTTTAAATTCAAATCGTAAACATATTCAAAAACATATTTAACAAATTAAAACTCATTTGCCGAAATCAGACGAAGACGTGCTCAGAATATATAAACCACTGTAGCGCATGGCAGGGGTACACAAATGTAAGAAACCAAAAGAAAATTTTCAAAATCCACATGAAATTCCATCCATTTTCGTCATACAACATGTCATGTCAAGCGAACCCGCAGTCAAAACACAATCCAAACTCTTACAGCAAAATCCGTGCCGAGACTTAATTTCCATCAATTACGACGTGTGTACAAAATTTCGACTCAACTATTACATCGCCACCATACAAGGACAGGTGGAAGCTTTTGCCAAATACGCAGACGATTATCTAACTCCAAGCGGTAACATTTGATTTAGCATAACCTATTAGTGAGTACCGCCCAACTATGGTCGAGTGGATACATTTGTTTAAGCCACTGAAGTGATTTCAATTTTAAAAGCAAAACAAACAGAGAAACAAAAAAAAAACACAATTATCACAACTGACCTTTGAGGCTGCATATATGGCTCCATACGGCGCTGGTTGTGACTCTGTACCTGAAGATACATTGACAATGGCACCCCTTCCACTCGCCTTCATTTTATTTATCATCATACGGCACATAATCGTCACGGCACCAACATTTGTGTTCATCACATTCCACAGGACCTTTTCGGGTAATTCAGACATTCTGTCCACCCGTCCGTAGGTACAACCGACATTGTTAACTAAAATTTAAACGTACTAGTTGCACACTGTTAGGAATTTCATTTGATGGACATTTTACCCATAATCCCGACTGGAATATCTTCCAACTCCTTTTCAATGTGGGCGTATACCTCGGCACCTCTAGAAAAGTCGGCTTGAATCCATTTCACTTGAACACCGTAATCGCTTTCTGTACACAAGGACATAGTGATGTAATCCTATTTGAAATTTTTTCAACTTTGAACTCACCAATATCCTCGGCGCAATTGATGAGTTTATCTTTGGAACGTGCTATGAGTACGATGTTGATACCTTTCTTTGCCAACTCCCTGGCATAAGCCTTGCCAATGCCATCGGTTGATCCGGTTATTACTAGATGGAGGGGATATTTCGGGTGAAAATAAACCTTACCTGACCGAATGTATCTTACCCGCCCACGATCCGTATTCCTTGATTAAATCCAATTTCTTTGCAGGATTCACTATCTCCCCCAGAACCGACTTAAGGATCAACACCCCAGACATTGCGTTTTCGTACAAGTAACACAGTAGGGCGTATAGACCCACGATTATGAGGAAGTACACTGAAAAATCACAGCCACTCATTTTGGAAAATTTAAAATTACGCGTGTATCTAAAAAAAAGTATATATTACAATGTTACACGAGTAGTTCTATTCGGAGGCACTCATACCGTTCGCTAACTGATCAAAGTCAAGACTGTGGCTTGTAGAGACGATCGCATTTTTTCACTGCCATGTAGGTAGGCAGATAGGCTAAGAACGATAACGGAATACAAATAGTCATTAATTTTGTTTGTTTAAAAATAAAATAACTCATAGCTGTTGACTTGTGCTTACCTTGCAGTTGCCAAAATATGGTGCTTGTTATCATTATTGTTATCATTATCGAAGAGGTGTCTGCAATTTGGTTGTTTATGTCCACATTTGTTAATGGGGTGATGTTGAGGTGGCGCTTTTAACTCGGCAATCTTAGTTTGAAATATATCAATCAGTCCAGATAACACGATTCTGTGATTAGTGCAAACGAAACGTGCACTGTAGATGTTGTAGAACAACAATAAAAATACATTATCACCAGCGCCTAAGTGTATACAATGTTATTGAACACAAATGTACAGCGGTGACTTTCAAAAGTACCCACAGAGTGGTGATAGTAAGTTTTGAAGTATGCAACTAGGCGCAAACATGAGAAATGACGCACAGTGATTTTGAACTAAAACGTGGCCAAGATTAAATTTGTCAACTTTCTCTCCCAGGATTAAGGCTGCGGTCAAAGCTATCATTGAACAACTGGAACAAATTGAAATTTTACCTCCATAGCTGCTTATAGGAATCGTAGGCAAATTCCGTTTCATTTCGGTGGAACGACAAACATTACTTCAAAAAATAAATCTTAACCCTTCAATGCATAATTTTTTTATTTTTGGACGAATTAAGTGGCGCTACAGTCCGGGATGAACCTGGGCCTCAACCAACATGCCTCTCCAATTAGCCCGGTCATTAGCTAACTGCCTCCAGTTGCGCACTCCACGGTGGTTGAGGTCGGTTTCTAATTGTGCGCGCCACTTGAGGCAACGTCTTCCTCTACTGCGTCCGACGTCTGGTTGGAAATCGAAGACTCTGCGAGAAGGAGTATTGGTGTCCATTCTTTCTACATGTCCTAGCCATCTTAAACGTCCAATACGTAGTTTTTTTGACTAAGGCCATATCGCTGTACAGTTCGTATAGTTCGTGGTTTAATCTCGTCTCCATAGCCCATCAACGCAGACGGGAGTTTGGGCGGTATACCAAAAATAGACATGGCTCTGTATAGTTCGTCTCTATAAATGCGGTCGTATGCGGCTTTGAAATCGATAAATAGGTGGTGGGTATCGATTTGGACTGGTTTTTTTCCAGGATCTGCCGAAGTGTGAAAATTTGATCGGTTGTGGACAGTCTTGGCCTAAAACCACACTGATAAGGGCCGATCAGGTTGTTGGTAAATGGTTTCAGGCGTTCACATATTACGGCAGATAGGATCTTGTAGGCCTCTGTAGTTGGCGCAGTTCAGTGGGTCTCCTTTTTTGTGGATCGGGCAAACGATGCTGAGGTTCCATTCTTCAGGCATACTTTCATCCGACCAGATTTGGCTTATGAGTAGGTGGATGTTGCTTACCAAGTCGTCTCCGCCAGCTTTATAAAGCTCAGCAGGAAGGCCGTCATTTCCTTCACTCAGGTCGGGTGGTTGGCAGTTGTCGCTGTCGTTGCCAATATTAAATGGTTCGTTCTGCCTGACAGCGGAATTTTGTTCGTCATCGCGGTTTAACAGTCTGCAGAAGTGGTTCTTCCATATTTTCGGCATCGACTGTGTCTCAACTACGTTATTTCCTTGTTGGTATCGACAGGATTCTGTTCGATCTTTGTATCCTTGGCTTTGACGTTTTACACTTTGGTAAAACTTGCGAAAATCGTTCCTGGAGTGGCACCTCTCAATATCCTCGATCGCGCCCTTATCTTGCTCTTTTTTCTTATTTCTGAAAAGCCGGTGTTCTTCCCTTCTTCTCTGTCTATAGAGCTCAATGGCAGGCCTTGAAGGCCTCGTTTTTGGCTGTGAGCATCTGTCGGCATTCCATATCGAACCAAAGGTTTCTTGCTGGTGGCCGCGAGAAACCTAGCACATCAGTTGCGGCTGCTGTAATGGCTTGTTGTCATCGTTGCCATTGTTCTTCGACATTAGATGATGGTGGCATGGTGTGAATCGAGAGGTTAAGGGATACGCGTTTGTTTCTGGTTTGTTGTGGCGTGGTGGATATCCACATCCTTACCTTGGCTGCAACAAGGTAGAGGTCTGAGTCGACGTTAGCCCCTCGGAATGTTCGGACATCCGGACATGTGATCAATTTGGTTGATTGCTCGCTGATCTGGAGACCGCCATATCCGCTTATGGATATCGAGGTGAGGAAACCGTGTGCTGGCTATATTGGCATTTCGTTCCGTAGCTAAGTCAATTAGCCTAAGTCCGTTACCAGACGTGTTGTCGTCTTTAACATCGTGCTCTGGTAGTTATCATAGGTTTTGTCGATGAGCTCGTAGAAGCAATCCTTAGTTGTATCATCTTTTTCCTCCGTCGGAGCATGAGCGCATGAGCGTATTGGAAACATAAGACTTCTTGTCTAAGTCCGGCACTTATAACAAATCCGCATCCAAATAGTCGCTGTTTCTGCTCACTATAACACGGTCCATAGTAGATGTCACAGTTTTTCATCCTCTTTTTGCCCGGCCCATCCCATCGTATTTCCGAGATGGCAGTAATGTCTGCTTTGTAGCAGTTTAGGGCTTCCCTCTCTCGTTTGCTGCCACTAACGACCTTCCACAGGCGTTTAATACCCCATCTCCAGTCGAGGTACTAGGCACCCACCAGTCACCAGCGTGGAGGTGAGAGTAGGAGTTGATAGTGAGAGGCTAGAGTGAGAACGCTTGTGTCCTCTTGTAATCGCATTACTATCCGTAGGCACCGGCCTGCGTGTGTGTAGCTGCCTTTAAGTATGTTAGTATTCTTATTACCATCGCACTTATGTTAGATGGTATTTATAGACAATTCTACAATCAGGATTGGATTTATTTTAAAGTCCCTTTGTCCCTAAAAACCGCTTAATTTTATCAAAGACTGGTTACATAATTATGTAAAACCGCACACGTTCCGCTACAATAAGATTTCTCATTACGACGAGAATGTACCAAAATAATCATCAAAACCCTCGGCATCTGAATCCTTTACCAAAACACCCTCCTCCACTCAAATTTGAATAGCTACCACCCCTGGTGTTAATTTTCATGGCCCATTTAAAAAAGTTGTAAGTCTTACCACAAAATTGGCATTGTCTCCCCCACACAGAAATGCCAAAAACCAAATCAGACCGGATATCAAATGAAGTCCCGGTTTTTTTTTCGCCGTCCTATTTGCCTAGCCAACTCATACACAAAATCGCGACTTCATATCCTTTTTTCCGCAGAATCTTCTCTGCATTAGCGCAACCCCATCATCACCATCATCATTGTCGTGTATGGAATTTTTCCGCCAAACTACATCTCATCAAATGAATTGCTTCGTTTCCGGTTCCCTTTTCTCCGCCATCGCGCGTCTGTTTGCCTTTTATCTTGTGCAGGGTTGAAGGACTCTTGCGATTGCCTTGCAAGCTCACATATAGGCTTGAAGCAATTGTCTTATTTCGAGTAATTCGTATTCAAAGGGGCATGTGTCATTTTTATATTTCCTCTCGAATAGTCCACCCCCCAAGACCCCCAAAAACGTGCAATAACCATAAAGACAACAACAACAAACGTCGACGGGCGGTTACCAAGAAAGGATGCGATATTTTTGCAATATTTTAATGTTTGCTCTGGAGAATGGTCGCGTGATTTTTCTGCCTTTGATTTTTGGCCAGGATATGGTGGGTTTGAGGGCTTTATATTGTTTTGCTGGCACTCTTTGTGATGCCAACTCTAGACACCACGCGAAACATGGGAGCAACAGACAATGTTGTCTTTATTACATTTCTGGGATAAGTTATGTGCCTAACAGGCAAATGTATCCATTAATTGGTGGGACTTGTATGCATGTCCTTGGTGGTGGCAGTTGGGTGAGTTTGGGGTCTTAACTTAAAGTTGAAAGATAAATTTTCTACCTAAATCCCTGTGCAGCAATTATAAGGTTATCCTCACTAAAAGTTGAAAAGTTCAAATTCCACGTTTAAGGTGGGAGGGGGGTAATTAATTGAAAAGGATTCCTCTTGACGGCGCACAGTGTTCTCATATGACTGCGGTGGTAGCAATTCATTTGCCACTGAGAAGGCGATTATCTATATTAGTGGGGGGATTCCGGTGTTTTTGCGGTAATTTATCCCGATTTTTGGCACCAGAAATTGCACAAATTCGAGATCCTTTCCGCCCGACAAAATCCGCTCAATTTGTGAAAAATCTATGCATACGGGCAGGGAAGCGATTTTTCAGGGATCTACTAATGGTGAAAGAGTATGTGTGTGTCGAAATGAAAATTCATTTGTAAGGCGAAAAGGAGGGTGGCTTTCTTCTTGGTGAGCTTATTTGGAAGGAGGACATATACTTGTCGATTAAATTTTGTAAATATTGCTAGGAATGGAACTTGTAATGTGTTGGAAGTTGTAATTCTGTCAAGATCCTCATTATTCTGTACAAGAAAAATTAACCACCGTCAGCATGAACATATTGATATCTCAACAGCTTCTGAATCGAAATAAAGATTAAGTGGACAAGGACTAGGGAACTACTTTTTTGACAAGAAGCCTGTTTACAGCAATGAACTTATCTCGGGGCTGAAATTTATATCCTACATAGCCCTAGACCATAGACATTACCGCATACAGCTTCCTCGTTTGCTTCCATGTAGCTAGTTTCCACATGGAAAAGATAAGGCTGTTTGAGCGACGGTGCCTCTAAACCTGTCTGAGATTGTATCGAACTCCAAAATGTCCGAAGTTTAATTTTTACCACAAAGAAACTGACCTCTATTTTAACGCCGATTCCGAACGAAAAGTTTGAGAATCCTCTCATAACAGTTTGTGTGCACATCATACTCTGAGTGTTGCTCTTCATTGCACAAAGTTTATCCTCCTCTTGCACCAATTAGATCGGTTGTTGCGTATAAAATCACTGCCTTGCTCACTGGTGCAAGTAGATTTTTTTATTGGCGACCAAGGTCTTTCTTTGCTCGCCTTTAGCCTTGAGCTTAAGGGAACTTTCTCTGCCGTGAGCATAGGATTTCTCTATTTCTATATTTCCGTAATTTCCTCAATAGTGTTGGCCACTACTAGGACCGCATTTTTTTCATGGTATTATATGATGTCCACCCCTTTTGGATTCCATATATGTACTCAGTATTTACGCGAACATCATGTTCCGTAGGGATGGTTCCAAAACTGACTTCTTTGAAACTCCTTCTGATATGTTTTTAGGCCTTCATCTATGTCAAAATGAGATGTTTTTTGGAAGGTATTCTCATCAGGCATTTTTAATGTCGAATGTCACTACGGCTTAGTCATACTTCCAGTCCCAGAAATGCTTAGTCACACACATTTTAGTACACCTCTGTCGTTTGAATTTTATTTCTGCGAAATTTGTTGCATAGATGAAGTTAGGCAAAAAGAACTACATTTATACAAATGCTCACCCTGAAGCCATAAAGGATTATTGTGACTCTATAAACTGCACATGGTAGGACATGTTACTTTTAAGGTGGCATAGAGATCTTTCTGCCAACTAGCTCAAGCTTTTTATGAACCATGCGTTCCTTAAAAGTCTCCAGTGGTCTTCGAGTTCTGACACTTTTCTGACCATTGATTACTTAGCTTTGTGTTCCATTGGAATCGTGCCCTTCTTCCATGATGGGAGAAAACAGGAATAGACCTTTTTGGTGGTGGTATTTTCACATAAAACCGCTTGTTCACCCCATCTTCTCGACTAATTTGACTTTTTTGTAGGACCGGTTGGTGAGTTGGAGGCCTGAAATATACTTACTCCAGTCCGGAATGAACCTGGACCTCAACCAACATGCACACAAATTATCCCGGTCCTAAGCTAACTGCCTCCAGTTCACTTCACTGAAGTGGCGCAACATTCCGGGATGAATCTGGGCCTCAACCAACATGCCTCTCCAATAAGCCCGTTCCTTAGCTAACTGCCTCCAGTTGCGCACTTCAATTTGGTTCAGGCCGGTTTCTCTTTGTGAGCGCCACTTAAGGAGTGGTCTTCCTACACTGCGTCCAACGTCTGGCTGGGAATCGAAGACTCTGTGAACCGGATTTCTGGTGTCCAATGCGGAGTTTTTTTGACCAGGTGTATGCTGTTGTACAGCTCGTATAGTTCTTGGTTGAATCTTCGTCTCCATTTCCCGCCAACGCAAATCAAGGATTTCTTCATGTTCTTGTGATACGGTCCATACTTTAGCGGCGTAGAGCAGGACTGGGGTCTTATATAGGATCTCCATAGTAGTTCAAGTGAGGGCTTTACTACTAAATTTCCTTCTTAGCCCAAAGAAACAGCGGTTGGCAAGAGTAATTCGTCGTTTAATTTCTGATAAGGTGTCGTTGGCAGAGTTAATAGCGGAGTTGAGGTAGACAAAATAACGAACGTTTCCATTGGGTAACGTTCTGTCCAATTCGTCGATTTTGTGTGTCCTTTCGTTTCATTTATACAGCTAAACCCATTTTTGCCGCTTCCTTCTCTATACAAGTAGTCGTGGCTTTGACATCACGTTGATTCCGACCAATTATGTCAATATCGCCGGCGCATAGTAGTACTTGCACCGATTTATAGAAAATTGCGCTTCTGGGGTGTTGGCTCTCGAGTTTTGCACAATCCTCTCAAGAATGATGTAAAAGAAGTCACATAGCAGTGCGTCGCCTTGCCTAAACCCTTTTGTGGTACCGAGTGTGTCGGTGAGGTCGTTTCCGACCCTGATGAAGCAGCGAGAATCCTCCATCGTCATCCTGCAGAGAGAGACGAGTTTGGCCATTTTACCAAAACTAGCTCTGCATAGTTGGTTTTTTTAAGTTCTGCCGTATGAGGCTTTGAAATCGATGAATACGTGGTGGGTATCGTTTTGGGCTTCTTGGGTTTTTTCCAGGATCTGCCTAGGTGTGAAGATTGTATAAGTTGTGGACTTTGGCCTAAAACCACACCGATACGGGCCGATCAGGTTGTTCGTAAACGGTTTCAGGCGTTCACATTCTATGGTAGATAGTATATTGTAGGCGATGTTGAGAAGACTTATGTCTCTGTAGTTGGCGCAGTTCAGAGGGCCACCTTTTTTCTGGATCGTGCAAACGATGAAGTCCCATTCTTCAGGCATACCAACTTTTGCGTATGAGTTACCAAATTATTTCCAGCGGCTTTATATGGCTCGGTGGAAAGGGCTTCATATCAGGCAGCCCTGTTAAGGTTGAGTTTAGATATTGCTATCCTCGCTTCAATTAGGTCCGGTGGTTGTTAGTTTTCGCTGTCGTCGCCAATATTCGTTCTCCATATCAGCGGACTCAGTGGCGCGATGGTTAGTGCTATGAACTGCCGTTCAGAAGGTCTGGGTTACTTTCCCAGCCGTATCATGATTTTTCACTGGCCCCTCTTCTCGTGAAGATCTGACAAATCATCCGAGTAGTCAATTGTCAAGAATAGCTTATTTCAACATAGCCGTTCGGATTTGGCATAAAACAGGAGGTGCCGACATCATGCAAGAATTACACACGCACACGTAAATGGTTGTGAGAAAGCTCGGCCCTGGGTACTAACGAGCCGGTTGCGCCAAATAATTTTATTTTATTTTATATCAGAGAAATAGCGCTACTACAACTACTTCCTGTTAATCTCGACAGGATTCTGTTTGACGTTTTACACGTTTTACTTGCTAACATCGTTCCTGGAGTGGCACCTCTCTATATCCTCGATCGCGCCCTTATCTTGATCTTTTTTCTTCTTTCTGGTGGGGGTTCTTCCCTTCCTTTCTGCTTATAGATCTCAATGGCAGCTCTCGTCTTCACCTCCAGCTTAGCCTTGTAGGCCTTGTTCTTGGCTGCGAGCATCTGTCGGCATTCCTCATCAAACCCGCGGGTGTTTTTGCCATTGGAAATTGGCATTCTATTCAAATTTGGGGTATGCAAAGTTTGAGTACAAGTGGGGGGCAAGCTAACCCCCCTGCTTGGGCTTACTGTTGGATTCGGGATGCATGCGAGTTTGGATGCATGCAAATCAAATAAGCCCCACAAGTAAAAGGCATTAACAACCGAGGGACTTATCTCCATTTCCAAAAGGATATAAGCCTCGAAGGATCTTTTTCCCCTTTTTTGGGAATTTAGCCCCATGGAGCTAAGCATGGTCATAAACAACAAAATCAGTCCTCTCCGAGACTCTTAGATGCTTCGTAACAATGTTTTTTTTTTACGTAAGTGGGTAGTTAACCCAAAGCCCAACCCCCAACCTGGAGGGCTGGGTCCATTTATTCACCTAAGGACTGCAGGCTGCCAGTCATCCTTTTTGCTATTTTCGACGCTGGTAAAAATACTTACTGGACAGATGATGATAAACTTAGCACATCCCTCACTATACCATGCAGGCCTCTAAGTCAGTTATGAATAAGAAAATGAAATATCTTGCATTAACGGCCCATTGGTATGCTAAGTTGTAACTTTACCACACAGAAAAGAATTTTCTTTCAGGGTTTCAAAAAAATGGGAATGGGAAAACAAATCGATTAAATGGGCATCATCAAGTGTCACCCATGCATGACGACTCCTTACATAACAATGGGTATACATTGACAGCTTAATTTGAAGAGGAACATTGCCCGACTAATTAATCCACCAAAACGACGTCAATCTACACGTGACACATCCGAAGTGGACATTAGATAGGCGCATATTTACTTTCTGAAGTCTGACGTCTAATAGAATCTCTTTCTGACGGAATTATTGCTGCTCATACCGCCAATCAAATCCAGACCAATAGTTCATCGTATTAACCAATCCCCCTATAGGGATTGCATTACCTCTTTTTAAGCTCAAAGATGGGCTTTGTAATCAATCAAATTAAAAACATTTTGTGCTGTAAAGTTGAACTTCGACCAGCAGCTCCTAAGTGCTTATCCACCACATACAATAATTCAAAATATCTAAACGCCAAAAAATCATTATCGGCTGCCATAAGCGGCAGGCAAAGCTCACTTAAAAGCCAGACCGTCCTCCATCTGCCACTTTGCCGCACACTAATGCATCTTTTCCACTTAATTACGACATCGTTTAACGTATGTAAGAGAATAAAATATACGCGAGGAGTGTCCTGCCCGCCCCCCTCGTTCATTCATAAATCTGCGACTGTTTTTCCACTCCACGAGGAAGGATGAATATTTTATAGCGCAGTTTGGCTATGGCTGAAGGAGTTGACATGGAAAAAGGCCAATCGACCGACAACGACCCATAGCAATGCACTTACGACACAAGTGATATCCTTTTTTCATATCGTTGCGGTTGGCATTTTGGCGAAGGATACTCTTCCTTTGTGCTGAATAGAGTTTTGTTTTGGTAGCTCTCTATTTAGAATACTAGAATGTAGGGTTTGTCTTTTGTGGGCAACATTTTGAGTATTTTTGTCGCCTGATTTATGTATATATTCTCCAGGATATGCTGGACATATTCATATTTTAAGAGTCTTTTGCTTAAGTTTTATTGAAACGAGGTCATCAACGGACTTGAGATGGGTGGACACTGGACACTTTGACCGTGTGCCAGAAGTTGTAGGTGAAATTCGGTAAAATTTGGTCAATTGAACAAAAGGATAATGCATGACGTGTCACTGCCAGATTTTGTAATAAAATCTCCTCCATCCCAACTCAGACTTTGCCACCGCTCTGTGATTTATAAGTCTCGGTCTTGAAATACAATTTCGGTGGCACTATTTCAACTCTCTCTCTCCCCACAGCGAAGCGTCCTTAAGATGAATTTATTGAACAACCAAATGCGCACAAGACGCGTCTCGAACGATTTATGACCGAACGGCTACCATATAAACAAAACATTTAAGATTCTTATCATCGCAGATACACAGATACACTTGTAAACACAGCTAGACAGTGTTTTTGTGCAAAAAATAAAAAACAACGCAAACAGCTATGAGAATGCCAAACCGATAGAGTTCGTCGGAGAGTCCAGCATTTTTTTTTTTGAATTATGAATTCCAAGTGCGCTCGTCCGTAATTCGCAAATGGGAACACTACGAGTATCTATGTGCGTTTGCATTGTGAAAGTCTATTAAGGTAGATCGGGCCAAAACCGAATCGAAGCCTCAGAGATATAAAGAAACTAACAGCCAAGCGTAGTCAATCCGTTGAGTGCACTTTCGTCTACGTGCAGTGCATGATGTCAGTCGCATTAGATGACATTTTCCAAGCAGGTGTAGACGATCATATTAGACTCGCAAAAGGCACAACACTATGTGATGTGACGATGTTGGTTGTTTTTTTTTTGTTTGAAATTTATATTTAACACAACATTTTCCACTTCATTCGGAATACAGTCGGGGTTGAAAGTTGACTGACGTTTTTTTAATGGGCGAGATTTTTTTATATGGCAAGAAACCGGTACATCTGCATGCAAACAAAATACAGGAGGAACCAGGTTCTGATGGACAAGCGAAACTCTTTAAATATGCAGGATTGCAGGTCCTATCATGGAAGAAATGAAATATCTGGCATTAACGGGCCTAACAAGTCCTCAAACCTAGCTTCTGCCTTCATTTGTGTGTGCGAAGTTAATATTTGTCCTGCCATGGAAGAGCGGATGCACTAAATCATGAACAAAGTCGGTGGTCAACTGGCAGGCAATGCGATTATATGAAATCTTGAGTTTCCACCTAACTGATGCCTATCAACTACGACGCTCAGACTTCACGTGGCGACCGCTGAGTGCCTAGTACTCTGACCGTAGACAGGGTCTCAATCCCTGTGTGAAGCCTTAGCGGCAACAGATGCGGGGGGAAGAACTCCCAAGATGGAGTAAACGGTGGCGTCTACAGTCCCAGTTAGTATGGACAAATTGAAAAACCTAGATAAGCTGCTTCGACATATTCGGACAACAGGTTATTTAGGAATCGCAAGGGTAAGTCATGCCGCTTGAAAATACATACATGGTGACGGATGAGCAGAAAAGTCAATGACAGCGCCCAATCCTGTAGTAAATACATATGGACCCGTATCCTAAATAAATTGGAACTGGCTAAGTGGCGCGATGGTTAGTGCGATGAACTGCGGCGCAGAAAGTCTGGGTTTGATTCGATAAATGATTTTTCACGAGCCCTCTTGTCGTGATGATCTGAGAAATCATGCGAGTAGTATCGATTATCAAGAATAGCTTATCTCTACTTAACCTTTCGGATTCGGCATAAAACAAGAGGTCCCGCCATCATGCAAGAAGAAGCACACATGAATGGTTGTGAGAAAGCTAGGCCCTGGGTACTAACGAGCCTGTTGCGCCAAACATTTTTTTTGTATTGGTTCTACTGGTGCCCACTCATGAAAATAAAGTCTTCTTACGAAACAAACAATAGCCTCGGAAAGGACTGATTTTATTGTTGACGACCATGTAAAACGAAAAAACGAGAACGACGTTTGTAACTGCACCTGGAATGTGAGGAATAGGAGAGGTGCAGGCAAACAACTAGCGGAAGCCCTAAGTTGCTACAAAGCAGATATTACTGCCATCCAAGAAATTCGATGGGATGGACTGAACAAAGACAGAATGAAAAACTGTGACATGGACCGTGCTATAGGGAACAGAAACTGCGACTATATTCGGATGTGGATTTGTTAAAACTGCCAAACTTAGGCAAGAAGGCAAAATTCGCCAACATAAGCCTTAAATGAGCTCACTCCCCGACAAAAGAAAAAAAAATTATAAAGGGAATGACAGCTATTACGAACTCCCTGACAAAACTTATCAGCGACTACTGAAGTTCGATGTTAAAATCGTGCTGGGAGATTTTAATGCAAAGGTAGGAAGCGAAGATATCCTTAGCAGTATTGTGGAAAAACACAGCCTACACGACAATGGTCAGCTATAGACAAGAGGAGCGGATCCAGTATTTTGTATGTACGAAGTTTCTGAGGGGATAACATCGACTCGGATGTTGCAGCCAAAGTAAGAACGTGGGTATCCATCACGCCACAACAAATCTGAAATACTGTGAACAAATTTAATTACGAAAGACTGCAGTCGCAACAGAACTTTAAGGCCTTTCTCAAAAGGAGTATCCCTTAACCTCTCGATTAACACCATACCACCAGCATCGAATGCCGAAGAACAATGGCAACGATGCCAACAAGTCATTAGATCAGGCTTGACTGTTGTGCTAGGTTTCTCGCTCCAAACCTTGGTTTGATAACGAATGGCGGCAGATGCTCGCAATCAAGAACTTGTTATATAAAGCTAAGCTGCTGTTGATAGCTGTCGATGAGCTCTACATAGGCGAAGAAGGAGGGAAGAACACCTTCCTTTTAGAAAAAAGAGTAAGAAAAGCGTGTGATCGTAGATATAGAGAGGTGCCACTCTAGGAACAATATTCGCAAGTGTAAAATGTCAAAGCCAAGTAGAGACACAGTCAATGATGATGCTGAGGATATCAAAGAACCACTTCTGCGGACTGTTAAGCGGCGATGACGGAAAATCCTCCGCTGTCAGCCAGAACGAATCATTCAATATTGGCGAAGACAGCGAAAACTACCAACCACCCGACCTAAGTGAAGTGAGGACAGCAATATCTAAGCTCAAGCTTAATAACGATGCTGGAAATGACGGCTTTTCCGCTGAGCTTTTCAAAGCCGGCGGAGATGACTTTTTAAGCAACATCCACCAACTCATAAGCCAAATTTGGTCGGATGAAAGTGTGCCTGTGAAATGGAACCTAAGCATCGTTTGCCAGATTCACAAAAAAGGAGACCCTCTGAACTGCGCCAACTACAGAGGTATAAGTGTCCTCAACATCGATTACAAGATCTTATCTGCCGTAATATGTGAGCGCCTGAAACCGTTTACCAACAACCTGATCGGTCCTTATCAGTGCTGTTTTAGGCCAGGAACTGATCAAATTTTCACACTTCAGCAGATCCTGGAAAAAACCCAAGAAGTCCAAATCGATACCCACCACCTATTCATCGGATTTATAGAGACGAACTATACAGAGCCATGTGTAGTTTTGGTATACCGCCCAAACTCGTCCGTTTGTGTAGGATGACGATGGAGAATTCTCGCTGCTCCATCCGGGTCGGAAACGACCTCATCGACACATTCAATACCAAAAAAGGATTTAGGCAAGGCGATGCGCTGTCATGTGACTTCTTCAATTTGATTCTTGAGAGGATTGTGCAAAACTCCAGAGCCAACACCAGAGGCACAATCTTCCAAAAATCTGTGCAAATTCTAGCATACGCCGAGAATATTGACATTATTCGTCGGATACATAGCCACGTTAGCTAGTATAGAGAAGGAAGCGATACACTGGATTAAGCGAGGGTAAGACAAAGTACAAGGTGGGCCAAAAGAAGTCATCCTATGTTGTTTGGCTCTAATTTTTTTTCTAAATAAAAAACTTCGATTCTGTTTTTTGATTATGTTAACTTGAACCTTTAGAATTTTATTGGTCGAATCGAGAAAATGATATCTGCCAAATGGGCGCCGTTACATTTGATTGCCATACGGGCTCGTTTTATGACACATTTCATCACTTCGGCGAGAGCTTCGGGCAACAGATTCTCGCACTCGGGTCGAATGTTGTCCTTGAGGGCTTCTAGGGTCTTGGGCTTGTTCAAGTAAACACGGGCTTCCAAAAACCCCACAAAAAAGTCTGGAACGGTTAAATCGGGCGATCTTGCGGGCAAGTGCAAATCGCTAAAACGAGAGATGAGGCGATCCGGGAACGCCGTCTTCAGAATATTGGTTGCGGCTCGCGCAGTGTGTGCCGTTGCTCCGTCCTGTTGTATCCACATGTCCTCCAGTCCTAATTCGTCTAATTGCGGCAGAAAAAAACTCGGTTAACATGGACCTATAGCGCGCACCGTCCACTGTTGTCGTTTGACTAGCGGCGTTCTCGAAAAAGAATGGCCCGATGAATCCTCCAGCGTAAACAGCGCACCATGCAGTAACTATGAGTGGGTATAATAGCTTCTCGTGCATTATTGGTGGATTTTCGGTGCCCAGAAGCGATAGTTTAGCTTGTTCAAGTACCCGCTGAGGTGGAAATGAGCCCCATCGCTCATTATGATTTCGGTCGAAAAATCGTCCACTTCGTCCTCGAGATTGAGTATGGCTTGGGCGTAGGTAACACGCGTTTGGCGGTCGATTGGCAGCAGCTGATGCACGGACTGGACTTTGTACGGGAATATGCGCAAGTCTTTGACCAAAATTCGCCTTAGGGACGACCGGCTGATGGCTAATTGCGAGGCAAGGCGTTTGGTCGATGTTTCCGATATTCCCGGCACAACGGGCTCTCCACTCTTGGCAACGTCTTGTGTGGTTCCATACTCTGTAAGATTGGTGGCCAAACGGCGCAGTGTTTGCGCAGTCGGTGTCGGACGGCCGGGGAATCGGCGAGGGAATTCGCGCTGAGCCATCACTACAGACGAATTGTTGCGCAAAAAAATAGACACGATTATTCCGCGTTCTTTGGGAGTGTATCGCTCCATGGCTTTTTTACATGTATTCAACAGAAAGTAATCTAAAGGTGTGAGATCATAGGATTGTGGAGGTTAGTTCACAGGTCCATTACGGTCAGCAAAGGTTTCCCGCAGTAAAATGATGGCGTTGCGCTTCATATGGCATGTTTGCGCCACCTTGTTGAAATCAAAGCTCTGTCACATCAATGCCATTTAACTGATGAACGAAGAATTCAGAAAAACGGTTTTTAAAGCGCTCTCCATTGACGGAAATATTCTGGCCCGCATCTTCCTTAAAGAAATGATTCCACCAGTCCATAAAGCACACCAAACTGTGAGTTGTAATGGTTTTAATGGCGTCTCGACAAAGGTTTCTGGTTTTCTCCACTCCAAATCCGGCAATTTTGCTTGTTTATACATCCATTTAACCAAAAATGGGCCCATTGGAGAGCAAACTTTAGCGTTGAAAATGAGGATCAATCTGAATCATGCTTAAGGCCCATTCGCTCAACCTAGAACGCGTATAATGGTCACACGGTTTCAGCTCTTGCACAAGCTGGATCTTCTAAGCTTGTAAGCCAAGCTATTTCCGTAAAATCTTCCACAAAGTGGTTGGGCATAGCCCCAATTGCTGTGCACACTGGCGGATCGAATCATTCGAATTCTCCTCAATACTGCGCTCCACAACGGTAATAATTTCTTCTGTTTGCAATATTTGTCGTCTTTGGACTTTGGAGATGCGTATTATCCATCAGAGAGACGTGGTGCGAAAACGATTCATCGTGCTCAGATGGACGATTATATTGACAGTAAAATGGACCATGCTTTCAAAATATGCTTGCACAATTAGAACGCGTTGTTCAAACGTTACTCTATTTATCGAAAAATGGCATGACGTACTTACCACAAATCAACTTTTAACTGTCACATTGACAAGCCATAAAAACAGTGTTACCAGTTTAAAAACCGAACCTCTGAACAAAACAGCATTAACGTTAAAATTCACGAAATGTTCGGTGAAGCGTAATAAGGCCCAACGAAATAAAGCCTAAGATGAAAAATTAGGCCTTATTTCGTTTCAAATCTGGAAATAAGTCCGAATTTCCAACTTGGCTTTATTTCCCCTTAGAAAACCAAATAAGGCTAACTTGGCTTTAACTAGTTTGGAGTTTCAAAAACAAAGTTTTTAAAGTTAAAAAATAAACACGAATACAAAGAAATTTAGCATAGATACACCCTTCCTCGCAGGCAACCCAATTCCAACAGTAACCCAAGTAGGGGGGTTCATATTTTGCATATATCCGAGTGCGAGTTTGGGTGTATGCCGAGTCTGAATATGAGTGGGAGGACATCCAGTTTATTTTTTATTTCACGTCACCGAACTTTTCACCCCCACTGTCATTATCTGCACCTCTGCGTATATTATAACTGGATAAAAAAAAATAAATATAATTCGTCGCGCTGTTATTTTAACATACTCGAGATACATGCTCGTATTTGGGTTTTTTTTCTATTCAGCTTGCGCGACGTTTTACGTTGCGCGCCACTTTGTCAAATGCATTTCGTGCGACATTTGTGTGTCGTTGTCTAATAGTTTATTCGCTTCATGTCTGCGGGCAGATGTGAAATTAGAAAACACGGCATTTTCTCTAGCCCATGACTTGGGTACGACACTATAAGACGCACGATGAAGATGCACACTAGATATTTGCAATGCATTGCAAGGTCTATAAATAAAAATTCGAAATTGCCCGGAACTGGTGTGCTCTATGGTGTTGCATGCACACATATTGAACGCCTTACATCAGCAGCGCAACGAACGTACAACGAACAGATGCCGCATAGTCTCTCTAATTGAGTTCTGAAAATTCTTGGAAAGAAATAAAGAAATCCTCGAGCGAGTGTGTTTCAAGTGAATCTATATCTAATCATTTTAGTCCAGGCAGACGAGGCTAAAAAAAGACCCAAATATCCACCTCGGTTACGTTGATCATCCCATTCCGAAAGGGGGTGGATAAGCGCCCCCCAAATGACCCAAAACAACCGACAAAATAAGGTTACCCAACGAAAAGCCACAACATTGACAATCATAAGCAAGAAATCGGTTGTGGTATTGCTTTTATTGGTCCTGGCTGGATGGAGTGCTCCCAGGATAGGGACACGAGTTGTTGGTTGTCAGTGCAGCTTAGTTTTTGGTTATTTTTTTGGATTTTTTTTTTGTTTGGTGAGGGTTTCACTTCGCTTTGCAGGTGTACTTAGTCATTTTTTATGGCTTATAACCTTCGGCAAAACAAAACAGTTATGTGGTGCATAGAGTTCAGACAGAGGACATTACTTCAATCATAATTTACATGTGATTGCAATTTTATTGTCTCTATGGAGGGTTTTTGGTGGTGGAGGAAAGTGCTGATATCGCTTCTAATATGGATGTGGTTTTAGAGTAGCTATCCTGGAGGATGTGTGTCGTTTTGGGGGAGGCAGGCAATTTATTTGTTTTGACAGATACTCGTGTCTATGGCGGCTACAGGTTGCTAATATTTTGGTTTGATAGGCTTAATAGAGTTTTCTTAATACCGACATGAGATGGAGCCAGTGAAGATAAATTTAACAAAAAGCAACATTCGCTCTTATAGAATGGTTGTAAAATGTTGGGTCATTCCACAATGACGAACATTTTTTACATTTTTCCCAAAACCATTGTCGTGTAGATGTGTACTCCCTGCAGGATGGCAAGGTTTTTTTTTAACAATTGATACTAAAGAGTTTTCCAATAGGGATGAGTTAAGGTTGACAGTCTGTGGCGGCCATTTTATTTTAGCGATATCTGTCAAATCGGTTGTTCATTATTCGGTCAATGATGTCAAATCACCGTGGCAAGTTATACGATTAAGCAGCATGTCTAAGTAATAAAGCTTTGTTATCAAAATGAGTGTTCGTTAGTGCAAACGTAGCCCGCGTTGCTGCCATTTTACGGCATACTAGGTGGTCCTTCCAAGTGAACTCTTCAACACTTACTTCCTTACTTACTTACTTAAGTGGCGCTAAAGTCCGGGATGAACCTGGGCCTCAACCAACATGCCTCTCCAATTAGCCCGGTCCTTAGCTAACTGCCTCCAGTTGCGCACTCCAAGTTGGTTGAGGTTGGTATCTACTTGTGCGCGCCACTTAAGGCGAGGTCTTCCTCCACTGCATCCGACGTCGAGGTCTTCCTCTACTGCGTCGACTCTGCGAGCCGGAGTATTGGTGTCCATTCGTTCTACATGTCCTAGCCATCTTAAACGTCCAATGCGGAGTTTTTTGACTAGGGGTGTGTCGCTGTACAGCTCGTATAGTTCGTGGTTGAATCTTCGTCTCAATAGCCCGTCAACGAAACGGGACCGAAGATTTTCCGAAGAATTTTTCTCTCGAATCGACCAATGATTTCTTCATCTGACCGCCATGTCCCCTTATGGATATCGAGGTGAGGAAACCGTGTGCTGGCTATAGTGGCATTTCGTTCCGTAGCGAAGTCAATTAGCCTAAGTCCGTTACCAGACGTGTTGTCGTGTAGGCTATATTTTCCGACAGTACTGCTAAAGATGTCTTCTCTTCCTACCTTTGCGTTAAAATCTCCCATAAGACTTCTTGCCTAAGTCTGGCACTTATAACAAATCCGCATCCAAATAGTCTCTGTTTCTGCTCACTAACACGGTTAATTGTAGATGTCACAGTTTTTCATCCTCTTTTTGCCCGGCCCATCCCATCGTATTTCCTGGATGGCAGTAATGTCTGCTATGTAGCAGTTTAGGGCTTCCGCTAGTTGTTCGTCTGCACCTCTCCTGTTTAATGTTCTCACATTCCAGGTGCAGATACGAACGTCGTTGTCCTTTTTTCGTTTAGCATGGTCGTCAACAATAATATCAGTCCTTTCCGAGGCTATTGGTTACTTCGTAACATAATCTTTTTTCAGTGGATGGGTAGTTAGCCCAAAGCACAACCCCCAACCTGGAGGGCCAGGCCCTTGTTTTTGACCCTAGGACAGCGGGCTGGAGATACCGATGTCAGTAGCCCATTTGGGATATGAGCGCTGCCGTTGACCCATTGAGGGCTCCTCCGCCACCAACTCTTTTCCAATACCCTGGCTAAGTATTAGAAATCCCTATAGACCAGGTGTTCAAATATGTCGAAGCAGCTCATATAGGGATTTCACTACCAGTTCGATCAAACTGGAGCTGTAGGCGCCACCGTTGACTACGACCTTCCACAGGGGTTTAATACCCCATCTTCAGTCGAGGTACTAGGCACCCACCAATCACCAGCGTGGAGGTGAGAGTAGGAGTTGATAGTGAGCAACCAGTTAGCTATCGTACGTCCAATAAACTCCAGAACTCCAGGAGAACTTCGCCATGCACAAGAACTCAGCCTTTTGCTTACCTCAACTTGTCGAAGTCAAAGCAGTTCCCAAAGCAGGGTCCCAAGTATAGCTAAAAGATCGACTTTACCAATAAGGTGCACTTTTAAATACTTACTTACTTAAGTAGCGCTACAGTCCGAAATGAACCTGAGACTCAACCAACGTGCCTCTCTAATTAGCCCGGTCTTAAGCTAACACCCTTCAGTTGTGAATTTAAAGTTGGTTGAGGTCGGTTTATACCAGTGCGCGCCACTTAAGGCAAGGGTTCATCTACTGCGTCCGCCGTCTGGCTGGGAATCGAAGACTCTGCGAGCTAGAGTAGGTATTGGTGTCCATTAACTATACATGTATGACTCGAGCTGTAAAGAGGTTGTTAGGGCGAAAGAGTTATGTTTTCGGTCATATAAAGCCAACCCAACTAAGGAAAACTGTTTAAAATTCAAACGAGCCAGAAATGACTGCAATGCCCACATTAAGAGTGTCAAATTCTTCCACGACCAAAAGTTGAGGCAAAAATTCTACTATGTCCCAAAGGTAGTAAAAACTTCTGGTCGTTTGCAAAAAACATTAAGAATTCGACCTCAGCTTCCATCCCAACGCTCATTTACAATGACATTCCAGCTGTCACCTCTCTAGAGGTGCTCGCCAATCTGCTCGCTGCTAATTTTGCAGCCAATTCTACGCTTCCAGATTGTGCCCAGTCTCCCCCTGTACTAGAGAACGTAGAACATTCTATGGGACCAATCCACTTTCGTACTCGTACAGTCGCAAGAGTTTAATCGATCTTGACATACACAAATCGTCTGGTCCAGATGGTATTTCCCCCATAATTCTGAAGAGGTGTTCTTCAACGCTGGCAAAACCACTGTGTAAGCTTTTCCATCTGTCCTTTTCATCAGGACTCTTTCAGAGTCGATGGAAAACTGCATTTGTCCAGCCCGTCCCCAAAAAACGCGAATCTTCTTCTCTCTCCAACTACCGACCAATTGCACTTACCTCCCTTCTTTCTAAGGTCATGGAAACGCTGATAAGCCGTCAGCTTATGAAATATCTTGAATCACGAAAACTCCTCAATGACCGACAATATGGTTTTCGTAGCAACAGGTCCACTGGTGATTTGATGTCATATCTCACCAAAAAGTGGAACCAATCAATTCATCTTGGTGGCGAAAACAAAATCGTTGCACTTGATATTTCAAAGGCATTTGACAGGGTTTGGCATCAAGCCCTTTAGTCGAAAATGGATTGGAAACTACCTCTCGAAACGTTAAATTCAAGTACTTTTGGACAGTTTCAAGTCTGCTACTCACCAAATAAATGCTGGTGTTCCCCAAGGCTCAGCTTAGTCTCCGACACTCTTTCACATTTTTATTAATGACCTATTGTCTGCAACTTCTAATCCAATCCATTCCTTCGCTGATGACAGTACCCTCAGCTTTTCATATTCGTTCTCGAATTCACGCCCCTCACCTTCGGATGTGGAAGAAAAACGAAAAAATATGTTAAGTTCATTAAATTCCGACCTTGACAGCATAATTAAATGGGGTAAATCTAATAGAGTGTCATCCAAGCGAAACCAAACTTTACAGCCACTATCCATGAGTGGCACTTGCATCATCGAAACCGAAAAACTTTCCATGCTCGGTATGTGTGTTAGTAACGACCTTCGTTGGAACGACCACATATTCGAAATCGCCAAAATTGCATACGCCCTAAACTTGAGTTCATAGCCCACATATGGTCAGGTGCAGCCAAAACATCATTGCACCTACTAGATAGGATACAAAAGCGTGCGATAAAATCGATAGGAGATCAAACCATAGCGAACTCCATAGTTTCGCTCGAACATCGTAGGAATGTCTCCTGCGTTACACTCTATTACAACAACAAATGCTCTAACGAAATAGCCAGCTGCATTCCGCCCCTTCAACAATTCAACCGTAATACTCGCCGTACCACGAATGCTAATCAGTTCACCCTAAAGCCTATCTTCGGACGTACTATGAAATATAGAGATTCATTCCTTAACCGAACAACACGAATGTGGAATGCTTTACCAAACTCAGTTTTTCCTCTCCAATACAAATTACAGATATTCAAAACCAACGCACATCGGTATCTCCTCTTCTCTAGTCCTCTACGGAGTTGTTGCTGTACAGCTCGTATGTCCTTGGTTGAATCTTTGTCTCCATAGCCCGTCAACGCAAACGGGACCGAAGATTTTTTCGAATTACTTTGAAGATGACTAAGGATTTCTTCTTCCGCCTTCGATACGGTCCATGCCTCAGAACTGTAGAGCAGGAGTGGGATGATCAGTGTCTTGTACAGGATCTCCAAAAAAGTTCGAGTCAGGGCTTTACCACAAAATTGTCTTCTTAGCCCGAAGAAATAGCGGTTGGCATAAGTGATGCTTCGTTTGATTTCTGACGAGTTGTTATGCCGAGGAAAACAAAGTCCCGTAATATACAGTGCCGCTCACTTGAATAGCACCCCCCTTTGCTGTGAGTTTTAAGCTTAATACCTTCAAACATAATTATGGTAATGACTTGTTTTTTTTTTCTAATGAAAGTTTATTAAATTCTGTAAATAAAACAGAAGGAATGGAATTCATATTTACAGTGGTAATTTTTTTATAGATTTTGAAACGATATGACTCAAAATATACACATCACATTTTGGCTCACTTGAATAGCACCCCCTCATAAAAAAATTATTTTCAAATGTTTTCACACTGTTGGACTTAAAAATTTATTAGGAACACAATTAAGAATTAAATTTTGAATTGAATTTGAATTAAAAAAAAATTAGTAACGGGTGCTTCCGCCTTTGTTATAAATAACCTCATACATCCTGTTAGGTAGGGAATCATACAATTTCTTGATGTAATCCAGCGAAATGGAGGCCCAGCTACTTCTAATTGCTGTTATTAGCTCCTCCTTATTGGAGTATTGCTTCCCTGATTCGTACACCTTCCGAGCAAGCCATCCCCAAGCATTTTCGATGATGTTTAGGTCTGGCGAGTATGGTGGCCAATCCAACAATAAAATGTTTTGACGCCCAAGAAATAGTTTTACCACTCTGGCATTGTGAATTGGTGCGTTATCCTGCTGCAATTTCTACGGCAAGTCACCAAATAATACATTAATGGAAGGGATAACGTTCTCTAGCACTCCAATGTAGGACTGAGCGTTCATACGAGGAGTTAGGAACTGCAACTCCAAAGTGCCATAGTACGTTAAGGCTCCCCAAATCATAACACCGCCAACTCGACTGTGCAAATGATCCAATTGATGTTCCTCCTTCCGCAAATCATGAAAGTAATAATTAAAACCGTCAGGACCCTCTAAATTAAATTAAACAACATGGTACCATTCCTTGCTCCATGTCATGTTAGCACGGCAGAAACTAAGGCGTTGCTCTTTGCGATATGGGTTAAGCGGTGGTTTTTTCTTTAATTTCAATCGCTTTAAGTGCTTAGCCTTCGAAATAATCCGCTTTACTTATTTTATTTTGGCTGCAGAGTCGTGCGAATTTGACGCGAGCCGCAGAATTGCTCTTTTTCCAGCTGGGGTAACGGCACTAACTGTTCGTCCTTTCATGTTTTTGCCATAGTTGGACTCGTTCCGTAAAAATGTGGATATCACTTTGCGGCTTCGTTGAGTTTTTTTTGGCTATTTGGTGAATAGACAGGCCACACTCACTGTAAGCCTTGATTTTAGCTTTCTCGTCCTCTGTCAGTGATTTGCCACGACCCATTTTAACTAAAATTATCTTAAATTAATTAAATGATTATTAGAAAATACTTTTGCATAACCACCTGATTTGGCTTCCACACGAAAACTGATAATAGAGGGGGGTGCTATTCAAGTGAGCGGCACTGTACCTTAAAGTTATATCTGCCAATGGTAACGCTCTGTATAATTCGACCATATTGTGTATCCTTTCGTGTTGACAGCATAAACTTTTTCTTACTTACTGCTAATTATCCTCATTATCCGCTTCCTTCTCTATACTAGCAAACGTAGCTATGACTTCACGTAGAGTCAGACCAATAATGTCAATATCGTCGGCGTATGCTAGTATTGCACCGATTTTTGGAAAATTGTGCCTCTACATAGTGTTGGCTCAGAAGTTTTGCACAATCCTCTCAAGAAGAAGTTAAAGAAGTCAAATGGAAGTCCATCGTCTTGCCTAAATCCGTTTTGCTATCGAGCAATGGAGAAGCTGTATCTTGATCCTGCACAGACGGACAAGTTTAGGTGGTATACCAACAATGACATGGCTCTGTATAGTTCGTCTCTATAAATGCTGTCGTATGCGGGTTTGAAATCGATGAATAGGTGGTGGGTATCGATTTGGGCTTCTTGGTTTTCCAGAATCTGACGAAGTGTGAAGATTTGGTCATTGTGGACTTTCCTGGCGATCATGTTGTTTGTAAACGGTTTCAGGCGCTCACATATTACGGCATATAGGATATTTTAGGCTATGTTTCCTCTGTAGTTGACGCAGTTCAGATAGCCTCCTTTTTGTGGATCGGGCAAACGATACTGAGTTTCTTCCAGACATACTTTCATCCGTTTGGCTTATGAGTGGTGAATGTTACTTACCAAATCATTTCCACCGGCTTTGTAAAGCTCAGCAGGAAGTCCGTTATTTCCGGGAGCCTTGTTAAGCATAAGTTTGGATATTGCTATCCCATTTGACTAAGGTGGGGTGGTTGGTTGCTTTTGCTGTCGTCCCAGTATTCAATGGTTCGTTCTGTCTGACAGCAGTAGATTGTTCGTCATCGCCGTTTAATTGTCTACAAAAGTGGTTCTTCCATATTCTGAGCATCGGCTGTGTCTCAACTACGATCTTTCCTTGTTCATCCTGACAGGATTCTGTTCGAACCTTGTTCCACTGAGTTTGACGTTTTGAACTTTTGTACAACTTGCGAATATATTTTCTAGAGTGGCAAAATCGCGTGTTTTTCTTCTCTAGGCTCAAAAGTAATCTCTGATTCTCTTTCTGCTGCCCGACGAGCCCTGAATTTGAAGGACAATTCTTCTGCATCTTCCATATCAGATAGTTCAGCGGAATAATACATTCTGCTTCCCTACCACAGAGGTCTCATTCATTATAATTCAGGAGTAGATATTGCCAGTACAATTGGCAGTCAAAATGACCACAATAAGGGCGGTACCACTTTCATTGTCAGGCTACAATTAAAGCAATCCCTGCTGTGGAATTTAATTCTAGGCTGTCATGAAGAGCTGATGGTTCTTGGGGTTCAACAAGCACTGTTGGATTCCCTCAACTCAGGAATATACCATTACCCTGTATATCCCTAAGTTGATGGAATCCAAGCTCGTAAGAACAGGCTCTACCACCAGCATCAAACAGGACGACACTATGCGACCTTAACTCACGGTTCTGACAGAAAATACTGAAAATTGCCAAGGCGTTGCAAATCGCAAAGGTGTGGACGAAATTTTCTACACCTTTGAGAATTCCAACGCCACAAACGCTTGAAGTGAAACAAAAATTGAAATGCATCTCATAAACGATGGTCTTCGTAGAGGTTGCGGTGATACAGAATTACATGATAACACCGAACACTCTTTGTACCATTGCCCAATCCTCAGCGAATTAATAGAAATAACTCTATGAAAATACTACATTACCTGATGGCCGTATGGGAAATACCCCTTACCAATATTTTTCAGGTTTGCAACAGCATCCGGGTGGCTGCAAACAAGCTTGATGGGAGTAAGCAACAAGCACCCTACGGGCAACCCACAATAGGGCTACAATGACATAAGTTTGATGAGGAAGGAAAACACCAACTACCTCATCAACCCTCGAACCTAACCTAACCTAGCATAAGAGAATAAATCTTGTCTAAGTATGCTGTGGCGAATCATTGGAAGGCATTCTAATTAAACCATTCATAGTCTCCACATCTGCTGTATGACAGGCTCCTGTTGTTAGAAGGTATGCTGCGCTCTGGACCTATTGCTAAGTATTCGATTTTTTTAATTTCCTCCCAGAAAACATCAAGAATGCCTTCAAACATCTTGTCAACTTCGGTATACCCGCCAAAACAAAATTCAAACCTCATGGACTTTGATTACAAATGCACTTACGACCATACTGCATAGATGGCGCCAACCTCAATCAGTTTAAAAACCCCAAATACCACACTGGCGACAGTGAAATTCACATATCCTCCCTTCCTTTACAACCGATTCAAGTGTTCATAAATTTTTTCACAATATTTCCTCAAATGAAACCCAGGGTACCTATATCCTTGCCCTTGACTACCCACTAAACGAATCTAAATGCTCGACCAAACAAGACTTAAGGACCAATTCGTGTCCTTCTTCTTAAATTGAAATTTACATACAATACCTATAAGACTGTTCCCAACCCAACCATGCCTTTGTTGTACACCTCAACGATGACAATCCTTTCTCGTTTTTGAAGAAGCAATCCTCCTTCAGTTATCTTAATTATCGAAAAGGATTTTTCCAAGGAATCTTGACAAAATTTACATACTTCTAAACAAACGGATAACCATCTCACTACAAGATGTTCACAGAACAGTTAACTACCCCCCAGAAATTGACTAACATAAGGATATGAAAGGATTCCAGCAAAGAGGTGATAATTTGTGATTTCCTAATCCCGTGACATACCCGCACTTACATACATTCTGGGCACCAACAGGAGCCAGGATTACTCTGCTCTCGTTGTAAGATGCACAACCTTCTCGCTATCGACAAGTTTTCAGGTCATTAAGTTCTGTCCGCACCAAGAGATAGAGATAGAGGGAGAAGTGGAGAAGGCGACAAACAAAAAACTGGAACACCAAATGTGGAAGTTGTCTGTGAAGTCTGAAGAGATTAGATCTTTGTGAACTTTAAAGGATATGCTTGTGTGCTTTAATAAGGTTGGTTCGTCTCGAATAAAATTAATATTTTCCAAATTCAATTCCGTAGCTCTTACTCTCGCGTTCTCAGGGCATCTCAAGTTTTTGGCAACAAAGGCAAATTGTTTTGGAACGAAATGAGGAAAGAATCGGGGAATGTCCTTTGGCCTTAAATTGGTGCTTTTTGTCATTCGGGGGGATGTCTACTCTGTTGAAATGTATTTACATTTGTATCCTTGATGTTGCTGGCAGTGAGCTTATCTGAAAGCTGGAATAGATGTTTGAAGGGTTTTTGTATTGGGCGTAGTGGAATGAATGATACTTGGATGTGTGGAGTGGAAGGGGGATGTGGAGAACTCTTTGGCATCTATGAGTGCTTATTTTTTTTTTTTTAAATGGATGCATTGGCTAGTGAAAGGAAATATAGGGTTAGTGTCATTGACGGGCTATAGTATCTACTTTTACGGAGTTCTAAATGATTGCCTCATCACAGCCTCATCAAGCAGCGAAGTTTCAACATCACCATCAACCACATGAATGACACCTTAGTGGAGATGGTGATACGATGAAGACCAACCATAGGAAACCGATGTAGCTTCGATTTACAGAAACGAATGGGATCAGAACTCAAATGTTTTCTCCACCGGACCCTAACCCTACCAGTCCTACTTTATGGCGGCAAGTTATGCAGGAAAGTGGAGCAAATATTAGAAACTTCGAGCGGAAAATTCGTCGTCAAATGTTTGATCCTGTATGCGAGGAAAGCCAATGCAGGAGAAGATACAACCTTTATGATCTCTTCCATGGTGTAGACTACGTTTTCTGGTGGATTTTCTTAGCTTGGCGAGTTTATTATTCCACAAGGAAGTTGAGCGGTTGCCTGATTTTTCATTCTCTGTGCAGGCCTGATGATAGGTGGGTTTAATTGCAATACTGAGAACTTCACAGCCAAGCTCCAGGCTATCTATATCTCTGATGTTTCTATAGCAGTTGGCTGTTTTTGTAAATAAATTCTAAGAGAGACTCACCTCTTTTATTTATGTTTGAGAAGCGCCAGTTTGTGTGGAGAGCATTCGCATCACACCCAATGATCAATTGGAGTCTTCTTCTGCCACAGTAGTCTAACAGCACTTGCAGTGGTAGGAAGTCCAGGTCAGGGGAGTCGCCTGCTAGGTAAGCTGAGCATATGACTGCGTCTGTCTTACCTTCTTCAGTTGTTAGCTCAACTATTGCCGATGCCATATCTTTGTTTGTGTGTTCTGGAATTGGAATAGCTAGTTTTTATATTCTGTTTTAACATAATACAAGCTCTAGGTCTTTCTTCATTTACGGAATCGTAGAGTAACTCATCTGAGAGACCCTTTATCTGGTCCTTATAGATATATGGCTCCTGGATAATGGCTACATCTAGGTGATCCGTATTAAATCTATGGTTTAATGCCACAGAAGCTGTTTAGCATGCTGTAGATTTATTTGGAAGCACCTTAACCCCATATTATGATTATTGTTGGGGTGTGCTGGCAACAGTTTCAGCTCCCCTAGTGGTCTGGGTGGCTTCTGAGATCTTTGCTGTTGAGGACAAGTCTTCTGACGTCATTGTTCTTTGAGACTTTGCCTTATCATTTACCACTGGTTTACTATTTTCAGAACTGATTGGATCAGCTATCTGTTGATTAACTTGGGGCTTATTAGCTCCAGAGTTAGTTTCTCTTATCGCATCGAGCAGTCTTTTTTGGTCTCTAAACTTTGGATGAGCTGATGCTCTGTCGTCAGTCTTGGCCTCAGGTTCTTTATATTGTACTGCCCTCGTTGATCCTTTTACTCTTATTAGGATCTGCGAGAAGTTGAGGAACAGTTTGCATCTTTGTTTCGTGATGTAATCTTTTGAGACCTCATGTACTACAAAAACGATAGTCTGAATATGCCTACATTTTGTTTGGCAATCCGAAGATGTCCTTGGTGATGTTGTCAGTATCCGAAACGAAGGCAACGCAGGTATGTAACTTGGGAACTTCGTGCCCCTGAGTTATACGCAGATTAGCGTCTCTCCATGGCTTGATATTTCCTACCGTCGACATGAGCCAGTTTTTGGTTTCTGTGTCGTGGCAGGTAACACATCTGCGCTTAGGGAGACGTAAGGTGTTTCGAAAAACACTCCCGCTCCAACGCAACGACCTTCCATTTTTAAACCATCAGTGATATGATTTCAGTGTCCAGTTCATTCCTCTCCCTCTGCTCTCTACCTAGAAAGATGTAGGAGAATGGTCTTTAAAAGCCTCGTTTAGTCAGCATGTAGTCAGAAGATACAGCTGAAGCCAGATATCTGTTTAGAATTCGGGCGTGTCCTCCTGAGTTCATTTTCCAGCAGTTGAGCTGGCTGATTCTTGATGCACTTTTAGCTGCAGATTCTTTCATGTAAAGGTCTAGATGTAAGCGGTAAAGGATGGTTTCCATTCTTGCCATTGGTGAGGCTCTCATTGCACTAGTAGCACCCACATATGCAATCCTTTGTACCTTTGTTATGTTTTTCAGATGGGTAATAATATTAAGCGAACAATTATTAGCCTCTGGTTTAAGGATCAAGGGATCGCGGATACCAGATTATTAAAACTAAATGGTTACAAAAAAAGTTGCTCAGGATTGAAGAATATGTAATGCTGCTTTGTCTCAGGAGCCCATTAAGTACAAATATGGGAATTATCTCCCATAAAGGATCTTCCAATAGAGATTTCCGAACTTTGACAGTTAATAGCGGCCATATTGTTGAAGCTATATCTATCAAATTGGCTGTCATTTATTCAGTCTGTTTTGCCAAATCACCATGGCGTTCAATAACACGGTGCAAATGAAAATGAGTGTCCTGTCGGGCAACGTTTAGCGCGGTTGTGGAGTAGATATGTTTTAAATTCACTGGTTCAATAAGCGATAAACTAACAACCGTAAGCCGAAGAAACGCAGGATCCACCGAAAACATTGCCTCTGTACGTGACAACCCTTGATTGCCGATCATCTCTGCAGGAGATGTCAACGCATTTTAATATTCACATATGCTGGGTGCCTGACATTCCAGGGAACTGTAAGGCTGATGAACTCGCCAGAAATGGCAGAAATGGAAATAAATTACCAGTTGTAACCCCCACGGGACACAAGGTATTCCTATCGCTACATCAAAAAGCTTATTAGCAAACGGAAGTGAAACGCTTCCTCCGCTTCTTCAAAAGCTCAGAATAAAGAATGGACAAGATCCACGTGGTATCACAATGGACCTAAGTGTGCTGGCCCTAACTTACCATGTGTGTTAACCTTACCATGTGCGTGTTACTTGGTTGGTTATGCTGAGAGGTAACATGCTTCGGCTCATCTGAAAGTTAGTAGAATAAATTATCTGATACCTCAGAGGAAAGGAGCCCCTGTTCTAAAAGAAGAGCGCTCTGGGAGCAAGTTAGTGTGTTTATTAGCTCAACTGTTCCTAGTCTTAAACAACTTCCAATGCTTAGTTTTTCCAGGTATAGGTCTATTCCGCTATACATCTCGTTATGTTGGATTTAAAATTATTCTCTATACAGGACGAAAACACAAACGGAATGGAAGATTTTTCGATGTTATTTTGCTTCTAAAAAAGTTCATGCTTTTGCGCCGTAAAGAAGGAGTGTGATGATCAAGGTCTTATATATAGGGTCTCCTTAGTAATTCAAGTTAGGGCTTGTTTTTAAAGTCATTTGCCTACTTAGCCAAAAAACAGTGGTTGGCAGGAGTAATCCTTCGTTTATCTAAAGTCTCATTGGAAGAATAAATAGCGGGACCGAGCTCCTCACTACCTCAAAGCTGAACCTGTCTAGGTGATTCCTTTTTCATACTACCGATCATGGCGACGGCATCTAGTTGGCTTGGACCACTGATATCAATGAATTTGCCGTATGCTAGTAGTTGCAAAGGTTTATGAAAGATCATGCCACTGGTGTTGGATTGAAAGTTTTGCACTGTTCTCTTATGAATGATGGTAATAAAGTCATTTGGCAATGCGTCGCCCTGTCTAAATCCTTTTTTTTTTTGGGAGCAAAGGTGAAATTGTTGACCTTGATGGAACAGCGATAATTCTCCATCGTCATCCTGCGCAACCATCGGTTGGATGTGTTACTATCAATGAATATGTGATGGGTATAGATTTTGACATCTTAAAATCAAGCTAATTGTGCACATATTACCGTAGACCAGGTCTTGAAAGCGACGCTATGTTCAGAGGGTGACTTTTTTTTAATCGGGGACAAAATATGAAGCTTCCATTCTTAAGGTATACTTTCATCCGACCAAAGATTGATAAGAATTGGTTTATGTTTTATAGAAATGCATCCCCAGTGTCTTTAAATAGCTCGGCAGGCGGTCTAACGGCTGGCAATGCGATTACATCAAAACCCAAGCATTACCACCTAACTGACGCCTTTCAACTCTGAATCTCTGCCTCCATGAATGAAATATCTTTGGCACTAACGGCCCATAAAGTGTCTCATGCCTAGCTTCTCTACTCATTTGTGCCATAAAGAATGGGACCTCCTGTTTAACGACAACCCCGACCTGCAAATATGAGAGGTTTCTCATGACGGTTTTTGTGGCTGCAGCAGATGACAGCAAGAAAATGAATGCGTTCTGACACCTCTTCTATTTTTCAGACGCCAGTGAAATAATTCTCAAAATCCAATTAACGGTGGAGTCTAGAACTGGAATTAGGTTAGAAGAGGTCAGCAACCTATATAAGTTGTTCTGATAGATATATTCGAAAAGCAGAAAAAGACCAACGGCAGCGCTTAGTCCCGTAGCTCATATTGACGGTTTCTAATAAATGGGAACTGTTCCTTAAAGTTGGACGTTGGATTTAGAACGCCTTGAACACAAAATTATCGTAAGGAGTCCCTAAGCTCGTACAAAATATAGATATATTATGCTGTTCGTGAATCGCATCACAGGAGCAATTATTTTAGAGTTTGGAAGAACATTCAAACATAATTCCTAAACTGGCATCTCTCTATATCCTCGACTACGCATTGTTCCCATTTGCTTTGCTTTTATGTCTAAATGGCAATTTTTATAGCAGCTCTTGCCTTCCAAAATACTAAAAGCATGTCTGTTGCCTACCGCTAATTTAATTAAACATTTGTTGGTTTGGAATTCGCATAGTTCCCTTATGTATATCAAGATGAGGAAACCATGTGCTGGCTTTAATGATATTTTGTCCTTCTGATCCTGAGAATTTTTTTGACAGATGTACATTCTTGAAGAGAAAGATGTAAAACAGCAAACCAATCAGGTACAATCCTGATATATAGGATAGAATCCTTAAATTGAATATGCAACCCTTCCTGTAAATGTATCTCCGTTCATATGGGTTCAAGAAGTTGATTCCATAATATTGCGTAACATCTCCATTTAACTTTTAAGTCCAAAATTTTAGAATTTGCCACTACACCTCTATAACCCTGAACATTACACCACTTGCATGTATGTGGTTGCTATATATCAGGTAAATGATTGCATCCGTTAACTCCCACCTCTACACACATCCGCGTTTTAACCCATAATCCTCTTCCAGCCGGAGCATAAGCCCCATAATTCAAAAATCCCAAAACCCACCCACCCAATGTGACTTGCATTCGTGAACCCTCTAAATAGACCCATTGAATTAGAAATAACTCCATCGTTTAGGGATATTACAGGACAACGGCAAAAAAAAACAACAACCAACGAGGATACCCGCATCGTAATCGAACAACACAACCACCAGCTGCTCCAACTTGCTGATGGAGAATATTCGAACGAAAACCACGTGCTGGGCACGCTACTACAACCACCGTCATCAACGTCATCAATGAAAAACAACGTGCACCGCGAACCATGAAACATGCGCCACACCGATGTGGCTCCAAGCGAACATTGCACACGGAGAGGAGAAAGGATACTTTTTTGGTGGTTAAGTGGTGACCTTATGTCAAAGAGTGGGTAATTTGTCCCGACGAAGGAAAAAAATATTTCGCCAACGAAGTAAGGATGAAATGGATGTCGGAAGGATTTGACTTTTGGTAGCCAAAATCGACAAACTACAGAGGGAGGGTAAACACAAGCAAGACAGTCCAAGATAAACATCTTCATCCTCTAAAGAGGAGGACATTCGTTTGAAGGATTCTCTCCAAGTCACGGTGTGTTTTTTCGCAGTTTACATCTATTGCCAGGATGTGACCAACACACAACGGCAGGCCGTCGAGATCAAACGTGTACTGGATATTTAAGAACGAATTCTTATGCAGTCCTTTGCCGAGTCTTGGACATGAAGCACGTTGGATACGTGCTCTTTAATTTGCTTACTGTCGCAGAAGGATATTCGTGCAACTTCATTGAAGTGAGGTGGTTTTGGCATTTTGGAATTTTTGGAACTGTTTAATTTTTTATTTAAATATAGAACACGTTCAACCCTTATTTCAAAAATCATTTTAAACCCGCGCATTTGAATTGTCAGAGAGCAAAAGAGAGTTACTTCACACATACACGAAATTCGCAAGCCAATTGCATGTGTTTGTAAAGAGGATACACTGGCAAAAAAATTATATTAAATAAAAGTCAATCTTCTTTCATAACTCTTCAAAAAATTTACTCTTCAAGAACTGAGAAACGTTTAAAAAAGCTTGTCTACGTGTTCAGACAGTTCCGTTTGACATTTCAATCATGTCCATTATATTACATTTTTCACAAGCCAGAGCCCAAAGTTGAAGCAAAATGAAAAAATACATTTTTTTGACAGCGAGTTCATCAGCTGTTTTGTGGGACGTGTTGAACACGTGTGTTCGAAAGGTTTGTTCGTTCCAACAACCTTCAACGAGATTACGTCTGCGAAGCGGTTTCGAGACGGTTCCGGCGTAACCTACTAGTTTTTGAAAACTGCAAATGTATGGGAAAACTGCGGTTTTCGATGTGGGTTTCAGGTATTTTTGCGAAAACTCAGTTTTCGGTTCGATGTGAAAGCACTATTATACTGCTTTCATCGAACCGAAAACTGAGTTTTCGTCAAAAAGTTTTCGAAAACTACTCTACGCTTTCACACTGAACATGAGAATGGTTTCGTTGACGTTTGAAATAAGTAATGCACCCGTTTATAAAAGTTAATGGATGCATTTATTTTTAAATCAAATTTAGACCTTAATGACATTTAAAAAAAATTATTTTGAAACTAATTTTGTTGCAAGTATTAATCTTAAACTGACACCGAATAATTGATAGCTAATACGTCAGATACTCTGTGGGCGTGTGGAACGTATGAAAAGGTGTGTTCGCTTCAACAACTTTCAAAGAAATGACGTTTCGAGACTGTTTCGATACGGTTACGGTGCGTAATCTTCTAAAATAAAACAAATTTTTGGCGCAAGCTTTCACACAACCATTCATGTGTACGTGTGTACTTCTTGTACGATGGTAGGACCTCGTGTTTTATGCCGACTCCGAACGGCTAAGTTGAGATCAGCTATTCTTGACAATTGATACTACTCGAATGATTTGTCACTGAAAATGTGAAAACGTCAGTTTTCGATGAAGGTTTCTGGTATTTTTGCGAAAACTTCAATAACCTTCAACGAACTGACGTCTACGAAGCGTTTTCGGCGTAATCCACTAGTTTTCGAAAACGTAATCTACTAGTTTGGGATAAAGTAAGTTTTCCATGAAGGTTTCGGGTATTTTTGCGAAAAACCAGTTTTCGGTGTGAAAAAATATCAACTGCGATGTGGACCTTTGTTGAAAGGTTCTGATTTTGATTTCAGAGACAAAACTCAGTGAGAATATTCCCACTGACAGACAGATCTGCACAAATGCGACGAAGGTGTAAAAGCCCAAATGGCTACATATAAGTAAATTTACATTTTGTCTACATTTTGTTTTCCAATCGGGACGGGCCGATGTTGACAGGCTGTATTTTGGCAGCCTCTGTTGTTTATTATTTCGTCCAAATGCTGTCCACATGATAAAACATTATGAAAATGAGTTTTCGCTAGTCCAAACGTATCGAGCGTTGCGGCGATTTTACGATCGACGCGGTGATTCTTCAAAGTCGAATTTCCAAATTTCGAGACGACCGTTAAATAAGCAATCGGACAGTACCTACTCGTACCGCAAAATAACACCATATCGGCTGATAACATCACCGCTGTTTGTGAAAGTGTGCAACGAAACCCTAGGTAGACGATTCCTCGCAGTGCATCAGAACTCCGCCTTTATTAGACTTCAACTTGGCGAATTTTGCGTCGGAACTTGGGCCTGTACCCCTACAATATACTACTGACATGGGAGCAGTATAGTAATGACCATAAGCAACACCATTTGTTCGCTTACTGAAAAAAAGAGAAAAACAAAACTCTCGAGGTTTACAAGATGGGAAAGCATCCATAAAAGTATCTAGCCGGCGGCGGCCTCCTTGGTCTGTATTTCTTGGAAAACGACGATGGTAAGTCAGTCACCATCAATGGTGAACGCTAATGATGGATGATAACTTTTTCTGGTCCAAATTAGTCGTTGAAAATTGGACCTCTCGGATTCTCTTGTTGTCCACTTAATGCTGTCTATATCTACAGAATAAATGTCAAAGCTCAATGATATTCGACGCTGTTTCACACTAAGTCGAATCGGGCTCATAATTTTAATAAAACCCAGCTAACTAAAACCAAATCATTGCATTGGAGATGTAGGGGTCCAAAATGGGCCTAAGTATGCAAAGTATTCTGAGATAGTTTGGTATTGTCAAAGAGTACAGAACTACATAGAGTGCGCATCTCATACAACGAAAATTTACTATGTGGGGTACTGATATTGATACCCCAGTGTTCACATTGCTTCCCCGGCTTCAAACAACGGCATAGCCGATGCATAAGAACGACGAAAATTCCCCTTTGCACTTACCTCTCGCGTCAGAAAGGGCTACACATTTTTTAGCTGTAAGGCGTACTCGATGTAGTTCTGTACTCTTTGATATTGTATACCGAGGATAGACATCTACCGCGATTAGCTTCTACAAGGGCCAGTCTTTGTAACTTTGACTACCCATAAAGTAGATATGCTTACTTTACCTCCCATTGCTAACCATAGCCATCTGCAGACCTCACTAAACAGTATTTGCCTTGCTAATAATAATACAAAATGTTGACCTTAGAAATAAACATATAAGAAGGCTACAATCCGCTGTGCAGATCGTTGAATACCCTATCCTATCCTATCCATAAACTAAAATCCCTAAAAAAAAGAGGGCGTGGGCGTGGCATTGGGCGGATTTCAAAAATTTTTACACTTGTTCTGTAGGCACGGACGAGGATCTTATATACTAAATTTCATTATCCTAGCTCAAAATTTAAGGCCTAAAAATCGGTGACGTACAGACGGACGGACGGACGGACGGACAGACAGACATGGCTTAATCGACTCAGCTAGCGATTTTGAGTCGATCCATATACTTTGAGGTAAATGTAGCTAAATTATTTCTCTATGTTACAAACTAAGTATCAAAACTAATATACCCCTATGGGATAGGGTATAAAAATAGCAATGCAGACTGGTCAGAATGACTGGGCAGGTCAAAAGATGGGCCTGCCCCTCCCCATCACGAAAAAACATATTGTTACGAGAAATCCAAAATCTTCGGGATTGAATGTTTCTACCGTTAAGGACTTTGCTAAATTATAAAAGGACTACGACGTCCTGTACCTGGAATGTGAGAACAATAAACAGGAGAGATCAAAATGAAGCGAAAGCCCTAAGATACTAAAAAACAGACATTACTGCCATCCTGGAAATTTGATGGGATGGAATGAACCTGGGACAACATAACTCTCCAATTAGCCCGGTACTTAGCCAACTGCTTCCAGTTGCGCACTTCAAGTTGGTTGAGGTCGGTTTCTATTTACTTGTGCGCACCACTTAAGGCGAGGTCTTCCTCTACTGCGTCCGACGTCTGGCTGAGAATCAAAGCTTTTGCGACCCGGAGTATTGGTGTACATTCGTTCTACATGTCCTAGCCATCTTAAGCGTACATTGCGGAGTTTTTTGACCAGAGATATGTCGCTGTGCAACTCGTATAGTTCTTGGTTGAATTTTCGTCTCCATAGTCCGTCAACGCAAACGGGACCGAAGATTTTTCAAAGAATTTTCTTCTCGAATCGACCAAGGATTTCATTTTTGATATGGTCCATGTTTCAGCGCCGTAGAGCAGGACTGGAATGATCAGACTGTTATAGCTCGAGTGAGGGCTTTGCTACTAAATTGCCGTCTTACCCCGACGAATCAGCGATTGGCAAGAGTAATTCTTCGTTTGATTTCTGACGAGATGTTGTTGTCAGAGTTAATAACGGAGCCGAGGTAGACAAAGTCCCTTCCTATCTCAAAATGATATCTGTCAATGGTGACGTTCTGTCCAATTCGTCGATGTTGTGTGTCCTTTCGTTAAGATATTGCTATCCTCACTTCACTTAGGTCGGGTGGTTGGTAGTTTTCACTGTCGTTGCCAATATTAAATGTTGCATTCTGCTTGACAACGGAATGTTGTTCGTTATCGCCGTTTAACAGCCTGCAGAAGTGGTTCTTCCATATCTTCAGCATCGACTGTGTCTCAACTATGATATTACCTTGTTCATCTCGACAGGATTCTGTTCGAGCCTGGTATCCTTGGCTTTGGCCTCCCTATAGCGTCGATCGCTCGCTTTTCTTGCTCTTTTTTTCTGAAAAGCCGGTGTTCTTCCATTCCTCTCTGCTTATGGAGCTCAATGGGAGCTCTCGTCTTCACGTGCTGGGTACTCATTCCGTAACTTTCAAAACGATAATAGTTAACGATCGTGTAGGAGACTTGTATGTAGCGTGTAATTTTTATATGGAGTGTGTGCTCATGTATTTGATCCATTTAAGCCATTATCAGATTTTGAACTTGAACTTAAATTAGATTTTGAAGAAAAGCAGAGTGGGAGAGAAAATTGAATCTTGTGGTAAGCCAACACTTATAGTAAACGACCTTACCCAGGGTTAAAATTGGGGATTATTTTTATTATTTATCATTTTAATAATTATAATTAACAAGCTGGCCCGTCAAACGTTGTTTTGCCATTATCAAATGGAATGACCGCCTACAGCGCCACCTGTTGAGAATTTTTCAATTTTTCTTTTTTCCTAAACCTTCGCGGAGCAATAACGAACAAATCCGCAGAAGGAAGTATCCAATTTGGTCCAGTCGTTTTCGAGTTTTAAGCATCCGAACAAACCAAGATCCATTTTTATATATATAGATATTGTATCTGTATACCTACTTACTCGACAAAGGAATGATTTTTGCAAACGAATAGTAGATCGCCAACTGCTATGAAAGAAAATTGAATTTTGGTTATGTTGTCTCTTTAGTGACAGATATACGATATCCCCAGAATGCGAGATTATCGTGTATCTGTCACTTTTCAGTGATATCTGTCAGTTTTCAGTGATATCTCTTACTTTTCAGTGAATTATCTCCGTGGAATAACATTTGAATCGTATTGAGAGGTAATTTTATCCACATTGACTCACAAACTAACACCATCACAGAAATAATAACTTTCATCCCCAATCTCCCCAATCTAAACCCTGGATGGAGATGTAAAAGTCTTTCAACCCATATGCAGGGATTTTGAATTAAAATATTTTGTATCGTGTTTTGACGTAAGTGATTGATTTAATGTTAGTTGGTGTGATGAACCACAGCGCCGCTCAGAAAATCTGGGCTCAATTCTGATTCCATTCGAGTAGTGGTCAAGAAACGCTTATCTCAGCTTAAACCGTAGGATTCGGTATAAAACTGAAGGTCCCGTCATCATTCACCCTTGAATGGTTGGGAGATGAAATTGCGGCTCTGGGTTCAAACGAGCCTGTTGACATAAGCCTGTTTTTTGACATAAGTTTCATATGGATACCTCAAAATATTTCTTTAATTTAAAACCTCATGCAGAAAACGTAGAAAAACAGGAGAATGTTTATTTCTACGTAAACCTGCATACCTGTGGAGGCACAAACCTTTGACACATCACCTTAAAAATAGATCTCCATCCATATACCTTATTGGTTAGTTGAAACAAGAATTCGCCGGTTTAACGATGTTTAAAATAATATTCCAACTCAAATCCTATTTCCTCAGGAGATTTATTAATACGACAAATCGGGCTAAATCTGTTCCCATGTCCTCAACAAAATCAAGCATTAAACGTTCTACGAATCCCATTAGAGATTCATAATCATGACACGCGCTCATCTTTACCGTGTAGCCCCGCCGACGACTCCAATCTCATCCACTCCCACACACTTTCATCACACACGTAAATCGTTTTCGAGGAAAACAATAATAACATTGAAAAAGGGAAAACTCGAAAAAAGCAAAAAAGCAAAAAAACAAAAAAACAAAAAAACAAAAAACAGACAAAATAGAAAAATCACATCGAGCCACCATAGAAAACTCATGCATCCGCCAACTCACGTCGCTTTCCCCTGGTCCAAGGTGAAGTCTTCTGTTTTTATTGTTGCTGCACCACCACTACTACGAGGCTAGAAAACCCAACACAGCCACACATCATGTGCTATTTTGGGGGCCAACACACACATAGCAGCAGCGCCAAATAGATTCAGATTCACCCATGGAAGAGCGAAGCAATATTACAACGTGTGTTGTTGTACCTCCTCGCTCTATGATATGCTGATGGTGATTCCATCGACCAAGACGACAACAGCGACATCCCCCGAAAAAGTTCGACTACTAGTACTGCTGCTGGTTGTATGGCCACCGAACAACGACGCGACCGATTCGTGTCGAATCTTGGAGTGGAGCCAGTTGTTTGCGAATTGTTTGCCAGTGCAGTGTTGTGCCGCTTCTGGCACAGGCAGGCAACGTGCGGTGCCACCAATCGTGCCTTCGGGCACGATTGAGACGCATCCAAGAAAAATTACGCCCGACAACGACGACAAAAAAAAACATCGAAATTCTCAAACGGATCAGGCCAGCCAACAAGCCATCCGACCATCCGACAAAAATTCTTTATAGATGACTACTCGGGCTACTCGTCGAAATAGAGGAAAAAAAAAACATTTTTTGGACGGTGTCTCGTAACTTGGCCACCGATTCAGAAACTCATCATCATCATCACCATCAGTAGCAGCTATACCACCAGCAATACTCTTGTGTGATGATGGCCAAGTCCAAGAGTGTCTCCTTCCACCACCATCACGTCGACTACCTTCACCGGAAGATTTTGCAGAACCGAAAAGGAAGAGGAAATCTCCCCTTCATTGGTGGTCCACCACATGATGACAACGATAATGATTCTTGGAGATGCTGGTGGCCAAATCCAAGATGTTGATGGCCAACAGCAGCAGCAGCACCAACACCCAGCCAAGTGGATTGTGTCCTTTCTTGGCTACACTTATCGCCAGCCAACAGGTTGATGGTGGTAAAATTTGCGACTTCAATTGTCTTACCACTTGACATACACGTCCGTCTCGATCATACAACTTAGCTCCTTCCATCTGCAGCTATACCATGTCAACGTAATTAAATGGAAGTCCGAATTCTCTCGTCATCAGCTGAAGCAACAATCAAACAGCATCACCGCCCAAGAAGCGTGTAGCGTTCTATTGCGTTGGCCAACTGGCTAATACCCAAAAACAAAAAGAAGGCAACCAATCCAAATATTCAAAAAAAAAAAACATTTCCTGGCCTAACAATGCCATCAAGGAACGAGGCCAATTTGAGTGGACACGTATCCAAGAAACGCGTCCATTGTTTCATTTGGAAAGGAAAACTGTCACAGTGTGTCCACATCTAATTCAAAAATCGCACAGTCCAGCAAGGAGCAACATCACACAGCCTTACAAATGGATTAATTCTAGTGCTATCGTACACGCGAATTAACTTTCAAAAATAAATTAACTTAAAACAGTTCTTAAGTAAAATAGTAGTGATTAATATTAAAAAAAAAATTTATTAAATAAAAAAATATAGTTAAACTTAACATTTTAAAATAACATTAATCAACAGAAATTAGTGTTAAAGTTGCTGCTTAAAGTGAAAAATAATTTAGAAATACAAATCGTAGTGACACTTACAACAAGGATACACCCTAGTGACTTAATTTTAATTTTAAAACAAAAAAAGTAGAAGACTTTCATAACGATGCCGGTGAATAAAAATCATGGCAGTGGAAAAGTTTCTGAAACATCATTAAATTCTTCAACTCGTGGTGAGTAATTGCTTTTTTTTTGTTATTTCTTTTTAAAGTAAATATACACATTAAGTTTTTAAGTATGATTATGAAAAAAAAATTAAAGAGGATCGGTAAAGTTTTGTGTTAATGAAATGTTTTATTGCGAAGATTGCCATTCTAAAATTGGGGTGTTCGTCGGGGTTTTTTTGTTTTTAAATTGTTGCTTCCTCAAAAAAATATGAAATATGTGTTTTTAAGTAATTAATTGTTTAATTTAAAAATAAACACAAAATTTATAACCTAATTTCTTTTTACGAATTGAAATAGATGTAGAGCGATTTAAATAAAACAACCGCCTTTTTCTGCGTCTATAATAATTATGTTCCCTTTTTATTTGCTCGTGACAGTTCGCTACGTTTGACATTTCCAAAGTACAGTACAGTAAAAAAGTCTTTTCATTACGGGGTGTTCACACTATTTACAAATACTTGAATCTACTATATATATTATAATATACTACAACACGGCCGTCCTGAAGTTTTCGATTGACCTCAATCGAATTAATTATGGATATAGCGTTACCAAAAATAACTCACGAGTCACGACCATGACTCGACCCCTACTGCACCAGCCATTTCCTCATGCGCGAAGTTTCAACCACGCCGTCATAAGGCAATTGGGTGATTTGACAATTATCTACATCACGGTTGACATACCTGTCATTGGGCAAAACCTTGTGAACAACGTAAGGACCTCGGTACTTCGCATTCAATTTCTTATTTGTACCAACTGTTGTGTTAACATGTCGAATCACTACATAGTCTCCTTTAAAATATATCTTTGCTGGCTTACTCCTTTCCAAAAAGTATTTTAAGTTGTTGTCTAGTGACTTTTGGATGGCAGTTGATGCATTCATTCGTATCTTTTCCAAGTTTCGTAATGCTTCTGGTTGCTTCTCCTGCAAAAAGTCTGTCAGCCGGTTTATCATCTTACCCCGCTGATTAACTCCGAAGAGTAGCATGCTCGGTGTTTGTTTGGTACTGCAATGGGTTGTATTGTTCATGGCAAACTCTATGTCTGTTAACATCGTTGGCCAATTTGCATGGTTAAGCGGTTCACTCATCTTGCTCAACATAGTTTTGAGGACCCTGTTCACTCTTTCCACCTGGTCATTCGCTTGAGCAGATGCAACTGTAATTCTAACATGATCGACATTTCTTTCCAACGGATACGAACTGAATTCCAACGAAGTGAAATATGACACACGGTCACTGATTATACGCCGCGGTCTACTGTAACTGATAAAATATTTATCTAGACATGCGATAACCTCTTTCGTGCTTGTTGACTTCACTGCAAACAGCTTAACGAATTTCGTAAAAGAATCGATTACTACTAATATGTGCTTCCTTTGTGAACCGAAGGCAGTGGTCCAAAGTGGTCTACGTTGATCGTGTCGAACGGAATGGGCTTCATTGGGATATTGTAAAGGTTATGTTCATTAATTCGAGCTGGAGGAGAGCACATAACACAGCGAAGACAATTCTTTACATATCTTTCGGTTTTATCTTGCATTCTCTTAAACCAGTAATTTTTCTTTAGCTCTTCGTATGTCTTCTCAATACCCATATGGCAGATTTTCTCATGTACTAGGCGTATAACGTTGCACTCCATTTCGGATGGCACATACAACAGCAAAGTGTTGGCATTGTTTTTCCGAAAAACTAATCCATCACGTAATTCGTATCCAGCTTGCTCTTCTCTCTCTAATCGATCTCTTATCTGTACGATTTCTTCATCTCTATTCTGCGTGACTCTTATCAGAAAATTTGTCTCCTCCTTATTCATAACGCTAACGGTACTATTCGGCATACTAATAACATCGGTTGATACTCTCCTCTGTGGGGACATCATCATCGGTGGGACTGTTTTTGTCAGTGAAACTATCATTGTCGGTTGGAATATTTTCCTCCTCGGAAACGGCGGCGACTAGTCTTCCTAAGACTTTGGCTTGTAAATCTTCAAGTTCGAGGATTTCTGGATTGACGTCATAAGATCGACTCAATGCATCGACGTGACCCATTATTATACCACTTCGGTGTTGGATCTTGTAATCATAATAATCTACTTTAGAACCCATCTGGCTATCTTCGGACATATGCTTGTTTACTTAACGTAAGGGCTAGTGCATTACAGTCGGTGACTATTTTAAAGAGTATTATTAAGTAGATATCAAAGCGATCCAGTGCATGTATAATAGCTAGCGTTTCTAATTCTAAACTATGCATTCGCGATTCTTCAGGTGAAGTAGCCTTTGAGAAATATGATATCGGATGAAATTTACCGTCCTCCTGCCTTTGTAGTTACACTGCACCAAATCCTACTTTGCTCGCGTCGGTGTGTAGTTCAGTCTCTTTTTCCGGTAAATAGCTAAAACAGGGGCTGACATGAGCTTGTCCTTCAGCTCGTTGAAGGCGTGTTTACAACACTCGTCGATTTCAAACTTTACCCCGCTTCTCAACAAACGCTGCAGACGATGCGCTATTCCTGCAAAATTTGCAACAAACTTCCGAAAATATGAGAATAGTCCAAGGCACGACCTAACCTGTTTAAAATTCGTTGGCATGGGGTATCGCGACAGTGCCTGTATTTGAGATTCATTTGGTCGTATCCCATCTCGGTTCACAAAGTATCCTAAAAAATTAGCCGTTTCGTAAACGCATTTAATCTTGTTAACCAGGATGCCTATTAATAAATTACCGTGGATTACACTCTAAACTTCTGGGACTTCTGAGTTGATATTGTCAAAATTTTAAACAACTTTACTTAAAATTTAAGAGTTTCATCTAGCGTCCCTGAAGGTAGTCAATTGGGTGCATTATTGTTTATTTTATTTATTAATATTCCTTCAACTTTTATTTAATTTATTTTCATAATTAATTTATTTAGGTAATTACATCTCAGTCTTAATAATAGGGCAATAATTAGTAATATCCTGCTTCGATCTAGATCTAGTGTTAAAACGTATATTTTCCAAGAATCATAAAACTTACCTTCGGATAGTAATGCATCGAAAATGCCAAAAAGTAATTTTGCCAGTGAAGCAGCACTTTTTAGAAATTTTATAGGAAGAATGCCATCAGGACCTTCCTTTTTAATTGGATCAAGTTTACGCCATATAAGCAATATTTTTGTGAACGTGAAAGTGAAATCTGCAATAATAGAGTTCACGTAAGTTGTGCCAATACTGATCCAACCACATTCAAAAAAATTACCAGGGACAAGAATTTCCATTGTTTTTGTTACACTTATTACAGACTTTGTAAAACAGCTTTTTTTTATCTCAGAACTTATATCTACTGTTGAAAAGATGAAGGTGATGCTTGAATCCTTAAAAAAAACGTTCGCCTTCTTTTACACGTTAAGCTAAAAGGAAGACAGAGAGTCATCCTGGTCCAAGCCCAAATGAAATAAAAGCTAAAAGTAAATAAAAATGTATAGTATGTCTAGTTCGTCTCTGTAAATGCTGTCGTATGCGGCTTTGAAATCGATAAATAGGTGGTATGTATCGATTTGGATTTCTAGGATCTGCCGAAGTGTGAAAATTTGATCGGTTGTGGACTTTCTCTGCCTAAAACCACACTGATAAGGGCCGATCAATTTGTTGGTAAACGGTTTCAGGCATTCACATATTACGTCAGATAGGATCTTGTAGGCAATGTTGAGTAGACCTCTGTAGTTGGCGCAGTTCAGAGGGTCTAATTTTTGTGGATCGGGCAAACGATGCTAGGTTCCATTCTTCAGGCATGCTTTCATCCAGATTTGGCTTATGAGTTGGAGGATGTTACTTACCAAGTCATCTCCGCCGCCTTTTTAAAGCTCAGCGGGAAGGCCGTCATTCCCGGCGGCCTTATAAAGCTTGAGTTTAGATATTGCTATCCTCACTTCACTTAGGTCGGGTGGTTGGCGGGTTTCACTGCCGTTGCCAATATAAAATGGTTCGTTCTGTCTGTTGTTCGTCATCGCCGTTTAACAGTCTGCAGAAGTGGTTCTTCCATATTTTCAGCATCGACTGTGTCTCAACTACGATATTTCCTTGTTGGTATCGACAGGATTCTGCTCGATCTTTGTATCCTTGGCTCTGACGTTTTATACTTTGGTAAAATTTTGCGAACATCGTTCCTGAAGTGGCAACTCTCTATATCCTCGATCAGGCGCTTTTCTTGCTCTTTCTTCTTCATTCTGAAAAGCCGATGTTCTTCCCTTTTTTCTTTGCCTATAGAGCTCAATGGCAGCTCTCGTATTCACCTACAGCTTAGCCTTGTAGGCCTCGTTCTTGGCTGCGAGCATCTTTCGGCATTCCTCATCAAACTAGGGGTTTCTTGCTAGTGGCCGCGAGAAACCTAGCACATCAGTTGCGGCTGATCTAATGGCTTGTTGGCATCGTTGCCATTGTTCTTCGACATTAGATGCTGGTGGTATGGTGTTAATCGAGAGGTTAAGGGATACGCGTTGTGCGAAGGTCTTGGCGGTCTCTTGCGATTGCAGTCTTCCGACATTAAATTTTTTCACAGTATTTCTGGATTGTTGTGGCGTGGTGGATGTCCGCATTCTTACCTTGGCTGCTACAAGGTAGTGATCCGAGTCGATGTTAGCTCCTCGGAATGTTCGGACATCCAAAATACTGGATGCGTGCCTCTTATCTATCGCAATGTGATCAATTTGGTTGACCGTTCGTTGATCTGGAGACCGCCATGTCCCCTTATGGATATCGAGGTGAGGAAACCGTGTGCTGGCTATAGTGGCATTTCGTTCCGTAGCGAAATCAATTAGCCTAAGTCCGTTACCAGACGTGTTGTCGTGTAGGCTATGTTTTCCGACAATACTTCTAAAGATGTCTTCTCTTCCTACCTTTGCGTTAAAATCTCCCAGCACGATTTTAACATCGCACTTCGGTAGTCGCTCATAGGTTTTGTTGAGGAGCTCGTAGAAGCAATCCTTAGCTATATCATCTTTTTCTTCCGTCGGAGCGTGAGCGCATATAAGGCTTATGTTGGCGAATTTGGCCTTGATGCGGATTGTTACTATGCGTTCGCTAATGTCTTGGAAACATAAGACTTCTTGCCTAAGTCTGGCACTTATAACAAATCCGCATCCGAATAGTCGCTGTTTCTGCTCACTATAACACGGTCCGTAGTATATGTCACAGTTTTTCATCCTCTTCTTGCACGGCCCATCCCATCGTATTTCCTGGATGGCAGTAATGTCTGCTTTATAGCAGTTTAGGTTTTCCGCTAGTTGTTCGCCTGCACCTCTCCTGTTTAATGTTCTCACATTCCAGGTGCAGATACGAACTTCGTTGTCCTTTTTTCGTTTAGCAGGGTCTTCAACAGTAATATCAGTCCTTTCCGAGGCTATTAGTTGCTTCGTAACAATGGTCTTTTGTCCATGGGTGGGTAGTTAACCCAAAGCACAACCCCCAACCTGGAGGGGCAGTTCCAATTTATTAGGTACTCCTAGGACACGGGGCCATCAGTATCCACTACGGGATTGAGCGCTGCCGTTGACCTTTCGGTTCATCCGCCACCATCTCTGTTCAAGGGGCCTGACTTCCCCTTGAAATTCCTAGATAACCTGTTGTCGGAATATGTTGAAGCAGCTTATCGCCTGGGACGGCAGACCGGGTATTCATTCCGCGCCATTCTGACCAGAGTGATTATAGTGTTGCTGTTTTACGTCTTGTTATCAACACTCGCACTTATCATTTAGGAAGTCAAATCCGGTTGGATGAGACCAGTACCCGATGGTTACCACTTGGAGGTAAAAATAAGCATATTTCATGTGTAGTCAGTGTTGCGAGCACTGGGCATTACCAAGTTAAAAGCAATCAGAGTCTACTCTTGTTCTACAACACCCAACCATCAAAATAAATAAATCGCTTGCATAAAACGAATTAACTTATCTCCATTCAAACTTTTATAAAATATCCTTCTGCTCCTCTTCGAAAATAAAGACTGCTGACCTATCGCAACTTTTCAATAAAAATTTCCATTTAAATGCCAAAAACTGAATCACAAATTCCCATCTACATCTACATACCATCCCTGCTTACTGATGCGTAAACAAACAAAAGGCGCGTCCAACATTTTGCAATAATTTTTACCAAGAAGCCCCAGATAATGTGCGCCCCTCGAACAATAACCACATACGCATCTTCCCCAAAACCAGCAGAAGTAAATCAAATCGCAGACCTGCACCCAACCGAGAAGATTCCAAAAGGAAGTCGCACAGCACACAAAGACATAACAAATATTGTCCTACAGGACGAGAGTGTAATATTTATTGGACGCCAAACGAAAAAAAGGAGTAAAGAAACATTACCATCCTTCCAAGAGGCCTTTATAGGTCTCTTTAAAAAAAAAATCAATTCATTGTCCTGACTACAATTAAATTAATTGCTCCAGCCTTTCGCCTTGAGATTTATTTCCATCTCAATAGGAATCGAATTCGATTTAATACAAATTCACGAACCATAAATAAACGAAGACGTGGTATCCCATTTTTTTTTTCTCCTGCCCAGGAAGTGTGAACATAACAGTTAACGGGTTGTCCAGTATTTCAGGATGTACACGAATAACAAAAAAAATCGTTGTCTCCCGGTTAAATGGTGGAAAAGGAAAACATACGAAGGCAGTCAAGAAGAATGTTCGACGAGGAATTCTTTTCGCCTTTGAAAGGAGCCAGAGTGTGCGGAGTGTCCTTGTAAATGGTGGACATTTATTTTTTTGGAATAAAAAGGAATTTGCGAATTTCCGAAACAGGCGATCAATGTCACCGATAAAAAAAGCAAAATCCTTTGGATGTATCCAACTTCCGAGTTGGAATTCACGGAATGTCAACTATTTGTTACTCCACATCCTGTGTGTGAGAGCAGCCATTTCTGTATACAAATTCACTGCAAGTCCTTGACGCGAATTGCCGTTCCTGTTAATTACGAGTGCTCCCGACTTCTTAATTTTTAATTGCTTTAATGGGTCATAAATTGCCCCCGAACAAGTCTATTCCATTTTGAAACAACAAAATCTCTGCCAAGAAATTAATCTCAGTGTAATCCTTAATTGCTTGCAGTGTTGTTTTCCTTAAAAAAAACAAACAAGGACGAGTATAAAAAATAAAATTGTAGGCGACAGTCATAATAATTAATTGGAAGCCAAAGTGCATAGGCGATCAAAGAACAAATTTATTTGGCATTGGAAAAACTTTGGACCAAGGCTCTCAGGAACAAAAAAATATCCTTTTCCATCTTTAGTGGAAAAATATGCAAATAAATCATTACATTAACATTAGGGGAGCTGGCGGCTGATGCAGGCCAGTGAGAGTGTCCTTTGTGGCGCTACTGGACATTGGCGCTTCTTAACGGTTTATGTTGTTTTTTAAGTCATAATTTTGTGGCAGATTTTTTACGTTTCAGACAGGAAGATCCTGTTTTTCTCTTTTGTTATCCTTTGGTCTTCTTGTGGGAGATGTTTTTGTTTTTTTAACTAAAAAAAAACTAAGAGCGGTGCGCGGTGAATCATAATTGCATAACATTATCCAGAGAAGAAAGCGGCTAACAGCGAAGAGTCCTTTTTTTTTTAAATCCATAAGTTTGCGGCATTTAGTTTTGCCGGGGATATTTATTACTGCGGTAATCGTTTGTGTCGTGCCGTAATTTGAATGAAATTATTGGGCACATTTTTGTGTCAGAAAGGAAATGGAGATTTGAGGGTTTTCGGGAAAGCTTGTAGCATTTCAAATGGTAAATTGGAGTTGGCTTGGGATTCTTAGCAAATGCGCAGAATTGTTTTTTTGAAATGCAAGTAACCAATGGTATATCAAAGCCTTAAAGGAGGCTTCAGAGATATTCAATGCGTTTTATAAAAAAAATTGTGTAAGCTGATTGGTGGGAAGGTAGGAACGCCTTTATAAGAAAAAAACAATCTCGTTCAGGTACATAAGTTTTACTCACGAAAGCCCCCCTCCAAATTGGGGACTTCCATAAACTTTAATGAAGCAGGGTATATACATAGGACTTGCCCACAACAGCCCTCATATTGTTCACTTCCGTATGATTAAACCAGAAGCAGGGTAACGTCACAACACAAATCACAACAGCCCCCACATTGGTGACTCCTACTACTCTGACCAGATGTATGACCTCTGTGGATCCCATCGGTATTGAGAGACAAGCTGGCGTTCTTACTCAGGTACTACTTCTACGTCCCGACTGGAAGGTCTTAGAAGCTAATATATATGAATTTGCTTTAGAAAACGCTCTGTATTTCAACTAGTCCACCTGTTATATATGATGCTAGACTCACCTACGTTTTAGGAGGCTAATTGTCAAGTCCCAGGTTCATTCCGGACTATACCGCGACTTAAGAAGAAGAATCATCTACAAGATAGACGATTTGTGTGGCCCATCTATATGAATTGAAAAACTAAGACCTTACTGGTAAGTGTTCTAAACCCCAAACCATTTTTTTCAAGTCAAGTTCGGAAAATTATAACCAACATCCCTTAAACCATTGCCATAACGATGCTACTGGACGGAACCCTAACACCTGCTTCCTAAATTAAGTGACGATCAAGTTCATGGCCCTCAATTAACATGCTTTTTCGAATAGCCCAGTGTTTAGCTACCTATATTCAGCCGCACACTTCAGGTTTGTTAAGGCAGGATTCTACACTGCACGGGACATACACAGACTTCAGTCACAGCTATCGGTTAAACGCATTATCGGAAATTTGTATAGTCTCGGGAGGTTTTTTGATTACCTTACCCCTAGCCGATTTTGTTCCACGAGTAGTATTTTATTTCTCACCTAGCCTGCATCTCAATAGAGCGTTCCTCTATCCGCCACCTGAGGGCACATTAAGTTGGAGACTGACATCTTCACATGTTGGTATGTTGGAAAATCTTTTGACCAATCTTTTGATGGCTTCTCATAGAATATACACGGGCTTTTTCAAAGTGTTTTTGGGACTAACTTAAGGCACTGCTAACATTTAACGTTGCTTGCAATAAAGATAAAATATTGGGAAGGAATTCAGCAACGCAGTTCTGTAGCTTAATTGTTAAATTCATACAGATGGGTCACACAAAATATAAGTGGGGTATAACAAGAGACCACCAAAGCCTTTGTATAACGTGAATCCCTTGACCTCTCGATTAACTCCATGCAACCAGGATCTACTGGCGAAGAACAATGGCGACGACGATGTCAACAAGCCATTAGATCAGCCGCAACTGATGTGCTAGGTTTATCGCGTTTGATGAGGATTCCGACAGATGTTTGCAGCCAAGAACCAGGCCTACATGCCTAAGCTGCAGTTGAAGAGGAGAGCTGCCATTGAGCTCTTTAGGGAAAAAAAGAAGGGAAGAACACCGGCCGGACATGACAGCCTTCTCGCCGAGCTTTATAAAGCCGGCGGAGGTGACTTGGAAAGTAACATCCATCAACTCGTAAGCCAAATCTGGTAGCATGAAAGTATGCCTGAAGAATGGGAACTCAGCATCATTTGCCCGATCCTCAAAAAGGGAGAACCTCTGAACTGAGTCATAAGTATCCTTAACATCGCCTACAAGATCCTATTTGCCGTAATATGTGAACGCCTAAAACCGTTTACCAACAACCTGATCGTGGTTTTAGACCAGGGATGTCCACAACAGATCAAATTTTCACACCTCGGCAGATCCTGAAGTCCAAATCAATACCCACCATCTTTTCATCGATTTCAAAGCCGCACACGACAGCATTCATAGAGCCGAACTATACAGAGTCATGTCTAGTGTTGGTATACCACCTAAACTTGTCCGTCTGTGCAGGAGCAAGATGCAGCTGCTCCGTAAATTTCGGAAACGACCTCACCGACACTTTCGATAGCAAAAAGGATTTATGCAAGACGACGCACTGTCATTTGACTTCTTTAAAAAAATTCTTGAGAGGATTGTGCAAAACTCCTGATCCAACAACAGAGGCACAATTTTCCAAATATCGGTGCAACTACTAGCACACGTCGACGATATTGACATCATTGGTAGGGCTCAACGTGATGTCATAGCCACGTTAGCTAGTACATATAGAGAAGGAAGCGGCAATAATGGGTTAAGCAGTAAATGAGGGTAAAACTAAGTATATGCTGTCAACACGAAAGGACACAACATCGACGAATTGGACAGAACGTCACCATAGACAGATATAACTTTGAGGTAGTACGGAACTTTGTCTACCTCGGCTTCGCTATCAACACTGACAACAACATCTCGTCAGAAATTAATCGAGGATTACTCTCTCCAACCACTGTTTCTTCGCGCTAAGAAGGCTTTGTAGTATAAAAGCCCTAACTCAAGCTACTAAGGAGATCTTAAATAAGACCCTGATCATTCCAGTTCTGCTTTACGGCGCTGAAGCATGGACCATATCAAAAATGGATGAAGAAATCCTTGGTCAATTCAAGAGGAAAATTCTTCAAAAAATCTTTGGTCCCATTTGTGTTGACGGGCTATAGAGACGAAGAATCAACCAAAAACTATACAGGCTGTACAGAGACATGCCCCTAGTCAAAACTGCGGCTGGCAGATTCTTCAATTCCAAGCCAGACGTCGGACGCAGTAAAGGAAGACCTCACCTTAAGTGCGCGCACAAGTAGAAACGCAGAAGCGCAGTAAGTTATGGACCGGGCTAGTTGGAGTGGCATGTTGGTTGAGGCCCAGGTTCATTCCGGACTTTAACGCCACTTAAATATGTAAGTAATGCAAGGTTTACCCTCACCTAAGGAAAACAGAATTTTTAGTTTTTTGGATGATGGATCGATTTATTGGGATATGACTTATAACTGTCAATGACATTTCTCTTGTAATTCTAAGCTAAATCAAAATTTACAGCCATTATCCATGAATGGCACTTGCATCGCCGAAACCAAAAACTTTCCATGCTCGGTATGTGTGTTAGTAACGACCTTCGTTGGAACGACCACATATTCGAAATCGCTAAAAACGCAGCGAAATGTCTAGGTTTCCTCAATTGATGCAAAAAATATTTCACCCCTTCTGATCTGTCCTCAATATATAAAGCGTATATACGCCCCAAGCTTGAGTTCAACGCCCACATCTGGTCAGGTGCAGCAAAAACATCATTGCACCTACAAAAGCGTGGATACAAAAGCGTGCGATAAAACTGATAGAGATCCAACCGTAACGAACTCTATAGTCACGCTTGAACATCGTAGGAATATCTCTTGCCTAACACTTTTTTACCGCTATTTTAACAGGAAATGCTCAATCGAAATAGCCAGTTGCATTCCGCCCCTTCAAACATTCAACCGTAATACTCGCCATGTCATGAATGCTAATCAATTCAACCTCAAGTCTATCTTCGGACGTACTATGAAATATAGAGATTCATTCCTAAACCGAACAACACGAATATGGAATGCTTTACCAAACTCAGTCTTTCCTCCCCATTACAATTTACAAAAAAATAAAACCAATGCACAGCGGTATCTCCTCTTTTCTTCTCCCCAATTTCCTTAATGCCCACCCAAATACTATAAGCGTGCTAATTATAAAAAAAATATACCAAAATATGTCGGGTTGACCCTCTACGCTCAGTGCGATGAACTACCGCGCAAAAGGTCTGGTTTCGATTCACAGCCAACCCAACACCTAAAATGTTTTTTACTGACCCTCCTATCGCGATGATTTGAAAAATCTTCCGAGTACTATCAAGGGTCAACAAGAGCTTATCTGAATGCAGCCGTTGGGATTTGGCATAAAACATGAATGGCTGTGAGAAAAAGCTAGGGCCTGGGTAAAAATTAGTCTGTTGCGTCAAAAATTAAAAAAAAATAAAAATATGTAACATTGCCATTTAGATCCAAAGGGGAATCGTTTAACATTTATATACAGCTGAGCATGGTTCCGTCCCATCCACCATTCAATGGATTCTCTGACAAAATTCCAAGCGGAACTGCAACTCTGGAGGGTTAAGTTTGTTTGTAATTTGAACCTCGTAAGCAAAAAAACAAATCATAGTACCTAACCATTTCAGCAGACTAGTTCTTTGTCGAAACGCTTGAAGCCCGCGGTTATGGCCCACGCGTTGTAAGCGTTGACGCGTATCCCCTCCAGTGCGCTAGTAAATCGAATGTATGGATATTGGATAATCAAGACGGTGGTGACAGATCACTCTTTTTGCTTTCACGCTAGTAAGAGGGTCCGTACTAGTCCACTGTAGTCCATGCTTGTAATTTTATAGATCAAACCCAATAGCTTGAACTAGCGTGAATAATCGTCCACGGTTTTTTTTTACCAACACACCAGCGCGAACTAGCTCGGACTAGCGCACTCGCTTACTAGCGTTGGACGTTACTGTGTCCTGAAGAGACTTGTATGGTATCAGCTGCAGTGGTAATTGTTTTCTGTGTCTGAATTGTGCCTTAAGAGCCGCCCAGAATGCGTATCTGTAGCTGAAACTTATAGCTTACACAATGTGTATCTTCTTGAATCTGTAGCTTGAAGTTGAATAGAGGGCAACTTCATGCGAGAAATTTATCCCTCTTTTGACACTTACATCACTGCATACAAGCTACACATGTGCATTCTGGGCAGGCATTTACAGTTCGTCTGCTCAAAAGAGGGAATGCAGGTCCTTCGTTAAGCGCTTCCTAAATTTAAATAAAACAAAGTGTGTGTGAGATATCATCAAACATTTTTCATTTGAAAGGCCTATCGATGTCATTATACATGGAATATGCAAAACCCTTCAAATGTCCACCGGGAGTTCTCTGGGTGGTGCGCATCCTAGATGTTCAATTTTCCATGACTCTGGCGCATAAATCAGGCTAAATATGACTGATGGAATGGGTTTTGTTGATTTTGAGGGCTGCTGTGGTTTGTGGCTTATTCGCATAGACCACCGAATTCACAAAGCCCCACAAGAAAAAGTTTAACGGGGACAAATGGCACTATCTCGGTGGTCAGTCCTCATGACCATGATCCTCGAATCGTGCAGAATTTTCAATGTGGCATGAGCTGTGTGGGCGTCCTGTTGAGACTACACGTCGTTGGTTTTTTTTTATAATTTACGCGCACTCCAGGGGTGATGAAAACCCTTTATATGTTTTAACACAGTGCGGGCGTTAAGGAAATTAGGGATAAGAAGAAAGGAGATACCGATGGACATTGGTTTTAAATGTCTGTAAGTTATAATGGAAAGGAAAAACAGAGTTCGGTAGAGCATTCCACATTCGTGTTGTTCGGTTTATGTACGAATCTCTGTATTTCAGCGTACGTCCGAAGATAGGCTTGGGGGTAAACTGATTTGCATTCATTGCGTTACGAGTATTACAACTGAATTGTTGAATGGGAGGAATGCAGCTGGCTATTTCATTTGAACATTGGTTGTTAAAATAGCGATAAAACAAGGTAAGGCAGGAGATGTTTCGACGGTGTTCGAGCGAAACTAAAGAGTTCGCTATTCTTATGTCTCCTATAAGTTTGTTCGCACGCGTTTGAATCCTATCTAGTAGGTGCAATGTTGATTTTGGTGCACCTGACCAGACGTGGGCGTTGAATTCATGTTTCGGGCGTATAAACCCTTTATATATTGTGGCCAGATCAGAGGGGGTGAAATATTTCTAACATCGATTGAGGAAACCTAGACATTTCGCTGCGTTTTTAGCGACTTCGAATATGTGGTCGTTCCAACGTAAGTCGTTACTAACACACATACCTAGTATGGAAAGCTTTTCGGTTTCTTCGACGTAAGTGCCATTCATGGATAATGGCTCTAGATTTTGGTTTCGCTTTAATGACAAAAGACAGCTTTTTGTTTTGGAAGCATTGAATTCCACTCTATTGGATTTACCCCATTTGATAATGCTGTCAAGTTCGGAATTCAATGATGTATCTATATCATCCAATTCAGGTCAAAAGAAGTTAACAATTATCAATCTATAGCGCTCGCCGTTGACAGTGATGGCCTGGCCAACGTCGTTCTCAAAGAAATATGGACCGATGACGCTGCCAGCCCAAAATCCAAACCAAACAGTGGCTTTTCAGGATGCATTGGACGCTCTTGGATCTTATGTGGATTGGTATCGTCCCAAATTGGAATTTAAAATAAAATTACGAAACATTGTACATTAGCTTTAAGTTATCTTTTATATTGTTATCTAATAACTTTTATGAATTGTTAGTAATCTGTAAGATTTATATCCGTAGATGAATAAATAAATAAATAAATAAATAAATAAAAATTCCACAATTTTATTTGGTGACCCATACCCATTCATGCAGAAATGGTTCTCATAGCTGAAGATGATTTTTGGATGAAAATTAGGCTAAGTTGCCAACTGCTCCATAGCCCATTTTACAACCACACGTCGTTGTCTATGATGGTAGCTCTAGGCTCAGTTGACGGGTGCAGGCACAAGTAACGACGCAAAATTCCCCAAGTTGTGGTCTGCGAAAGGCCGAGTTCTTGTGAGCGAAGCCAAATCGACTGTCACGGATTTACCTGCACACTCTCGCGGACAGAGGCGATGTTTTCGGCAGATCTTGCGTTTTATTGGCGCTCGAGTGTTGGTTTATCGTTTACTGAACCAGTGGACTCAAATTTACCCATCACACTGACCCATGAGGGTGTGCAGGTAAATCCGTGACAGTCGATTTGGCGTCGATCACAATAGTCCTCTCGGTAGGACGATTATGGCGACCGTAAAATGAACAAATCAGACGGATGATTCCCCGAACAGAACACCCATTTTGATGAAACAATTTTATCATTTGCACGTGTTTCTGAACGCTATGTCAGTCGATGGTGATTTCGCAAACTAGACTGAATAAATGACAGCAAATTTGACAGATGTGGCTTCAAAAATATAGCCGTTAAGAACTGTCAATGTTCATAAGTCCTTTTTGGGAAGATCCTTTATAGCCTCATGATGAACAAAATACTTAGTTTCAATAGAAAACTTATTTAAAAAACTCATCTTGTGTGCGGAGGCCCATTCTCCTGCAAACTTACCAATAACACGCGGTGCTCCCAAGCGGTTTGCCGTGCAAATTCGCCAACGTTCGCCAACGCTGCTTGATTTCGTTAATCAGACGAGAACCGTTTTTTTTTCTTGGTCTCTTTTTCGTTACACTTTTTCGTTTCAAAAAATCCAATTCACACCCTCCCAACAGAAGTTTTACTTCAAAAGGTTTCGACAAGTTTGCTTATGTTCCCAAGCTTCTGGAAGTTTAATGATATTTTAAATAAATACCGTATCTTGAACAAATTTTTGATTTTCGCTTTTTGGACAAGCATCTGCATTTAATTTACTCAAAAGGACTAACCTCATCGCAATCCACAAAGCAGTTGTTTCCCTCCCCCAACAGAACTAAGTCCTCCCAATAACTACCACACGGTCCTTGGATTTATTGCCCCACAATTAATTACTCTAATCGATGCCATATGCTTTATTGCCATCTGCGTCGACATGACTATGGACTACACAAGGACTTACATAACCATGCATACTTAGGTATTCCCGGTGTCTCTGAACCAGATGCACAGCCAACGTTCCTCTACTGGAATGGTTCCAACTTTAATCCTCGACCTTCCTCAATACAGAAACGTTCCAAAAAAAAAAAACAGTTTCTTTCAATTAAAAAAAAAAACCACCAGCAAGTCACACCCCCCATTTGATTATTTGTTTGTATTGGGCTCGCATAAACACAGGCGAAAAAAAAATCAAAAAACGCACACTTATTGGCAGCACTCCATGGGTGATAAATTGTGCACTCATAGGCCAAAAGACTGCGCGCCCGTGCGTAAAGCCACCCGAAAGCGTATTTCTCCAAAATGTTTACGCAGCGAGTACCCGCACAGTCAAATAAGTTTCCTGGCACACGCATCGCGTATGTTGTTCCTGCCAAGTAGGACGCAACTTGATTGATCCAAAGTGGTTCCGTATACTCCATCGTGCGTCGACATTTGTCGTTGTTGTCGTTCTGCTCAACCGGATGTTTGAAAATCTCCAAAAAATGGGTCAAACGTCTCTTTTACTTAATCAGCCTCAATGAGGTCTGTCTAAATCTTTTGATGAAGAGGGGTGGGAGGGAAATTCTGATCAGGTTCCAAGACGCTTCAAGTGTGTGCGTATGCACGTTGGCAGTATAATAATGAGTTCTTGGCAGAAGCGCTGGTGTAAACAAATCACTACGCGCCGCCTGTCGGTGGAGGGAGCTCTTTTGCCATCGAGCCAAAAAGTTTCATTCTGCACTCAAGAGCACCCCCCCTTGTCCGAAACGCCTCCTGACAGGTTGTTGAAACTGAACCAAGCCGATTCTTGGAAGGGTGGTACTGCTGCTGATGGTTGCGTTTTTCATTCGCCAAACAGTCAGCAGACCCCTGTTTTGGCACTTGGCTTGGATTTTTATTGCTTTTGGAACGTGAACCGTGGGAAAATTCTCACCTCGGGATTTCGAAACGTGTGCGTTATAGTTTGAGATGCTTTTATGATTGTTTTGTTGTTGGTTTTGTTTGGCCGTGAATTACGACGTCAAAGTGGAAGTGACACATCGCATGGTTATCGGGTGAGTGAGTTTTACGAATTTCTTGGCACCAGGTATGGCGTGGATAGGAATTTGGCAGCTTAACAGATGCGGGATAGTCGAATTGATGTTGATGAGAGATCTTTGTTTTTGATTTATGGCGGGCGAGTTGAATTATTGGAAATTGAGGATCTATGGGGTGGTTATCTGATGATTGATTCATTCGAAGAAAAGGGGGTGGATCTCGTTTTTTTGTAGGTGGATAATTTAGGGTTTTGCTTCCATTTTACCTTTTAGGTTAGAGAGTCAGAGTTTAAACTCCTGGTTGGATATTCGGCCCTATCGAGGTATCCGTCGGAGCGGAAAATTCTCCGATTTTGTACGATTCGGAGGATTTAGCTTTGAGGTATTCTTCCGAAAAGCTGTTCGGAATATTTCTCCGACATTTTGTAACGCATCCCAGCGAATTGCGTTGAAGTGCGTTCAGGTGCATTTTTCGTGAAATTTTTGACGGCTAAGTGTCATTCTTTTTCCGATTTCCTCCGACACAAATTCTTCGCGGAATTTATTTACGAATTGTAGTGAAATTAAGCCGTCGCGCCTGTGTAGTATTTTTTTCCGATGACACATACCTCGATTGAAATTTAAACCTCCGACGAAGTATGCGTTGCGGGCTGATTGTAGAATGAGGGCGGACCCTGATCAGTGTTAACTTGGTAACACCGAGTCATTGTTACTCTGGCTACACATAACTTTTTGTATTTTACCTCCAAATGGTAACCATCGGATACTGGTCTCATCAAACGCGATTTGACTTGATAAACTTATAAGTGAAGGTGTTTGAACAGAAAAAATAAACAAAAAGCGTGGTCAGAATGACTGGTACGGAATATCCTCAGGTGAACACATGGGCGGGGCCATTTTGGTTGTTCTTTGGGCTGTGAATCTGCCGCGACCTTTAAATAAAAGGGGTGCTTCCAAAGCACTAGCAGAAGCCTTAGGTTAGGTTCGGTTTGATGGGCTGTTGACGCTCAAGTGAGCCGACGACAAACTTGCAAAGGCCTACATGGGCCCATAGTGATACCCCTTTGTTGAAGAATATTGGTACCTGAATGTTGTGCAAGAGTAAAGTGTGATACTTGTGTGATTTGTGCTGCACTTCAAAGAGGTAATGGCTCCATCCCGATTTGCAACAGAAACGGAAGATCTGTACTATAGGGATTGTTGCTAGCTCCGTCAAGTCCTCGTAGTAAAAGCTGCCAAGAAGTTTGTTACGGCTGTTGCTGATCGCGGGGCAGTGACACAGTAGGTGGGTGATGTCCACCTCGACGGGACGGCTGGATTTCCGCATTTCCTGCATAGTTGTTGCGAGTCAGTTAGGTTGTGACCTGTTTTCACTCTTACCGCAGTAAAAATAGAAGCTCTGCTCAGAGCTATAAGGTTGTTTTATTTGCTACCGCTTAATTCCGGCCATAGGTCTTTGGTGTGTTTACAAGTATTAATGTTTTGCCACCGAGATTTTGTTGCACTTAGCGTGTATCTAGTTATTTTCGGCTTTTGTAAAGCAAGTGAGGGTCTAACTCTGCTATCACATAAGGAGATCTAATCTAATCTAGCTAGCTCGTCTGCTTTCTCATTCCATGGAATGTTATTATACCATGCCACCCAGATAATTTGGGCTTTATTCTGCTTGCATAGAGTCTTTAGCTCCGTGCGACAGCGTCCATCTTCTCGTGATGTTACTGTGTTTTATGCCAAAGCTTGTATGGGCGCTTAACTATCTACCTAGAAGAAGATATACTCATGTGATACATCCAATATTCTAGGCGATTCGGCAGCTTCTAAGCCCTAAGCTGGTTCAAAACGGAAATTACTGGCATCTAGGAAGTACAATGGGATAGGCAGGGCAAAAAGAGGATGAGCAACTTTGACATCTGGGTAAACAGTTATAACTCTGCCAATCATCCATCCAGAACGACATTCAACCGGCTCCTCTACGTGAACAATGCTCCCAACCTCCACTGGATATGTATTTTTATACCACCTCGATCTTCGCGTAATCTCTAGGAGGTATTCAGTGTACCAACCTCTTGAGAACTAAATTATAAGATGCTGCGCATGCCTACTGTACAGCTGATTCCATTGGTCACAACCGGAGAACACTCCAAACGCTGTGACATCTCGATCAGCATTGCCAAAAACAATTGTATTCGGGGTGAGTGACCTGGAATCATCTGGGTGTACGGGTATGTGAGTCAGCGGACATCTATTTATCTGCCCTTGAACCTCGACGAGGAGGGCGAATGGAGGAGAAGATACAACCGCGAACTCTATGAGCTGTACCAAGATGTGGATGTAGTCCAAAAAGCCAAAACACGTCGACTACATTGGCTCGGCCACATCGAGCGAATGGACATTAATGCTCCTGCTAAGAGGATCTTCGAATCCCAGCCCCCAGGTTCGAGAAGTCAAGGAAGACCGAGCGCTTGGTCTAGACAACTGGAAGCAGCGAGGCAGGGAACGTAGAGAATGGAAGCTAGTGTCTCAGACAGAGACTCTTCACGGGTCGGGAGCCCAATAAGTAAGTAACCTCGACTAACTCATTGACAAGAATGTCCACCCGCGGTGTCACACCCTTAAGAATGAAGTCCAACTTGACCTTGATGGACTGGATCAGTCGCTCCCATGCTCCTCCCGTCCAAGGCGAATGGAATAAAACTCCAAAAAATGCCCTCGTATTGCGAACAGTACTCTCCAAGAGCCTCCCTCCAGGTCCTTAACGCCCTTCTCGAGTATACTTTTGGTTCCACCGAAGTTGAGACCTTTGTTGATATAATGAATCGGGTAACTGCAGGGTTGATGAGAAATCGCCGCTCCAAAGTGCCAAAGTGCACTAGTCCAAACTGAGATCAATGAGCATTTCGATGTGTACACCACGAAAAGTCAAACAGGTAAAAATCATTCCATAACGCTTAGCCGAGCTTCTTCCGTATTTGACACACATTTGGCCAAAACAATCAACTCCAACATGAGTAAATGGACTCAAGTCGAAAGCTAACCGGCCTTCAGGGTGCTGGCCCATAAGAGACATGACTGGATTTGCCACCTCGATTTGACTCGGACTACAGCTCCACGGATGGTTATTATCCAGGCTTTCTCCCTAATATCTGAAATAGTTGTAGCTGTCCCCATTTGCAAATTGGCTTCATGCTGATGTTGTACAAGTAAATTGACTAACGGATGGGATTGGTGGATAATCCAGCGATTCTACCCTGCATGCAGAGACTGCTTTCTCTGTGCTCGAACTTAACCGCATCGTACCCTCCTCATCAAGAAATGGCGATAAACTTAGCAAATGACTGGGCAGGACTGGGTTTTTCAGGGTCTTGTATATGATCACCATAATAGTTCAAGTAAGGGCTTGCTACTGAATTCCCTTCTTAGCCCGAAGAAACAGCTGTTGGAGAGAGTAATTCTTCATTTAGTTTCTCACGATATGTTGTTGTCAGAGTTAATAGCGGAGCCGAGGTAGACAAAGTCCCGTACTACCTCAAAGTTATATCTGTCAATGGTGACGTTCTGGCCAATTCGTCGATGTTGTGTGTCCTTTCGTGTTGACAGGTATACTTGGTCTTACCTTCATTTACAGCTAAACCCATGTTTGCGGCTTGCTTCTCTATACAAGCAAACATGGATGACATCACGTCAATATCGTCAGCGTATGCTAGTAGTTACACCGATTTTTGAAAAATTGTGCCTCTGGTGTTGATTGAAGAAGTCACATGACAGTGCATCGCCTTGCCTAAATCCTTTTTTGATATCGAATGTGTCGGTGAGGTCGTTTCCGACCCTGATGGAGCAGCGAGAATTCTCAATCGTCATCCTACACAAACGGACGAGTTTGGGCGGTAAACCAAAACTAGACATGGCTCTGTATAGTTCGTCTCTATAAATGCTGTCGTATGCGGCTTTGAAATCGATAAATAGGTGGTGGGTATCGATTTGGACTTCTTGGGTTTTTTTCCAGGATCTGCCGAAGTGTGAAAATTTGATCGGTTCAAGCGATCAGGTTGTTGGTAAACGGTTTCAGGCGGTCACATATTACGGCAGATAGGATCTTGCAGGCGATGTTGGCCTCTGTAGTTGGCGCAGTTCAGAGGGTCTTCTTTTTTGTGGATCGGGCAAACGATGCTGAGGTTCCATTCTTCAGGCATGCTTTCAACCGACCAAATTTGGCTTATGAGTTGGTAGATGTTGCTTACCGAGTCATCTTCGCCAGCTTTATAAAGCTCAGCGGGACGGCCGTCATTTCCGGCGGTATTACTTAGCTTGAGTTTAGATATAGCTATCCTCACTTCACGTAGGTCGGATGGTTGACAGTTCTCGCTGCCGTTGCCAATGTTAAATGGTTCGTTCTGCATGACAGCGGAATGTTGTTCGTCATCGCCGTTTATTAGTCTGCAGAAGTGGTTCTTCCATATCCTCAGCATCGACTGTGTCTCAACTTCGATATTTCCTTGTTCATCTCGGCAGGGTTCTGTTCGAGCCTTGTATCCTTGGCTTTGACGTTTTGCACTTTAGTAAAACTTGCGAACATGGTCCCTGGAGTGGCACCTCTCTATATCCTCGATCGCGTGTTCTTCCCTTCTTCTTTACCTATAGGGGTCAATGGCAGCTCTCGTCTTCACCTGCAGCTTAGCCTTATAGGCCTTGTTCTGGGCTGCGAGCATCTGTCGGCATTTCTCATCAAACCAGGGGTTTCTTGCTGGTGGCCGCTAGAAACCTAGCACACCAGTTGCGGCTGATCTAATGCCTTGTTGGCATCGTTGCCATTGTTCATCGACATTAGATGTTGGTGGTATGGTGTGAATCGAGAGGTAAAGGGATACGCGTTGCGTTGCCTGTTTTTAAAATTTCGTACAAAATTTTAGCTTTGGACGCCATAAGATGATTGTAAAAGTTAATCATGCTGAAAAATCGCTGAAGTTCTTTGGTAGAGCATAGACAAGGAAACTCATTGATGGCTTTGACTCTTTCTTGCGAAGGAGTGATTCCCTGTCTGAAAATGTTATAACCCAATAAAAATGGAGTTCGCTAACTCCGAGTTTGCATTTTGACAATTGAACATCTCGGATGATTTGTCAGATCATCACGACAGGGACGCCAGTGAAAAATCATTTTGTGTGTTGCTACGGCTGGGAATCAAACCCAGACCTTCTGCTCGAAAGTTCATCGCACTAACACCAGGCCACTGCAATCAAATCAATAAGCTACGGTACCTTGTCTTAAAGCTACCACCTTTATTTTTACTTTAACATAAACGTCTCATTGGGATATAAATAATTTTGTCATGGGATTGGTCCTGTTTTTCTTTGTCCCTTGTACCAGCCCCATAACCTTTCACAGCCTAAATGAAAAATAAAATGTCACTTAAAAAGCACCATTTTCTCCGCCTATTGAAACATTATTGTCCTGGATACATATCCCAGTGAGTACGCCCCCCACGGTTTTCGACATGTTGGCGGAAGCAGCAATCTGCAGTCTTCCGCATATGAGGATATAAATTGTTTCCCCCAAAAAGGATGTCACAATGTGAAATATATTTTATTATTGAAACATCAGGCATACACACACCACCACTTGGTTGCATAAAGTAGTCCTCGACCAGAGCCAAGAACTAACATCACTACTGCCGCCAGCGGATTTTTGACGCAATGCATCGTAGACAAGAGCCAACAGTGGATTGGGCCAAGAAAGCAAACAGAAAAAAAAATTGGAAGCGCCTACTTGTCTGGCTGTCGCGTGAATAAGAACCCCCTACCCCCCAACATGTATGCAAAAAGGACTGCGAATTTGGCTCCACTCTACTCGTACTCCTTCTCTTGGATCACTAACCTCCTAAGATTGTGGACACACCACAATAAATTGTTTATTCTCCTCCGATTCATGTGAATGAATGATTTGCCAAGATCTTGGCCAAAAAGACTACCAAACCGAATTTGTTGTACGAAAAAAAAAAAAACAGAAAAAGAAAAATAGACATACGCCAAAATAAAACTCTCAGAATTTTGGCACTAGTCACTGGAAGCCATCACACATCGTACACTACACCAATACATTCGTACAAATTGATTTTTGGCCACTTTCCTGATTTCAATTTGGTCCGGCACGCGATGCGTAAGCGTCGTCGACTAAAGTGGTTGTTTTCGGCACCCACTTGTTTTTGTGTTAAAAGGCGTGTGCCTTTCTGGCTGCATTCGTAAAAATTCTTGGCATATCCTTGAGATACAGCAAACACTCATCAGAATCTATCGACACGGCTGTGTATGGTGAATGAACGCACCCAGCCCGGCACGAGTGTATCTGGTTAATTTGGACAGCTGATCGGATGTGGATGCCAGTTGATTCTTTGCCCAGAAAGAGGCTTGCACTAGCATGTTAGGAATCTTCACATGAACAGGTCGTTAACTGGCATTTATTGTCATCATCGCATTTGATGAGGGGCTGGGGAACTTCGATCAATTGAAGGTCATTAAGGTACATTGACTCGGTGCAAGAAAAAAAAATTATTGGCTTCAGGCTGGTAATTTATTTTGGCTCAGGTCTGAATGAGGTGCAAATTTTTATTGGCAGTGGCCTATGAAAAGACACACTTTTTGTCAGCTGATGAATTTTGTGTTGGAGGAATGAAAGCTGATGAATTCAGTTTAGTCGGATAGAGTGCTTCGGGAAACTATCTCACTTCCAAATTCGTTGTCTCTTTCCTACTATGTGTAGGAAAACATTGAGATATTTTGTATTATTGCGGGAGTACTTATTTTTCGAATTTTTTTTCATACAAATGTCAGTTTTCATTTGACACTCACGTTGTCCCGAAGTAGTCTTTTGGGTTTACCGCCAACTTTAGAGCGGTTTGTCCGCGCTTATTTTGTGATGTTTGTGAGTTTGTAAAACGATGAAGGAGTCGATTTTTTTAATTTGTCTGTGTTCAAGCAAACTTTTAACCAAAAATAAGGAGTGCGCACATTCATCAAATCATACAATGCTCCCATAAGGACAGGTGACAAACAAATCTGTCATCTGTCAGTATTGCAATGTAGTGCTGTGCTTTTTGTTTAGTTTTTGCCCTAAATTGCAGTTTTCTCTGAATTTCATCAGATTTTTCCGGTTCTTGGTCATTTTCATGGAGAAGAAGGGCTTATACTGGATACGGATGCATGTGATTATGGTCTAGCAGTCGTGGTTTCTCAAATTCGGGACGGTCATCGCATATTTAAGTCCGGCTTTGTACAAGTCAGAATGCAATTACTGCACAACCTGCTAGGAACTGCCAGCATTGATCGAAGCTGTAAAACACTTCCATGTTTACCTGTAGATATGCTTGAGACTTTTTAAGTCTGTACGGATCATGGCGCAATAAATTGGTCGGACTCTTTTAAAAACCTTGAGGATCAACTCAATCAAGTTCGAGGCTGCCCAAAACTTCAACCGAACTGAGATGGACCATATTGTGTCATGAAAGTCATAACCGATGTCACTATTAAGATTCAGAAGATGCCACGAGGATCCCAAATGGATGATAGTTTTCATCCCGTCATTCTCAATCAAATTTGCTGAGGCTATTACTCCCGTTTTTCGTTTCTAGTTGGTCTGTGAGACCATTTACTTACTTACTAATGATCCGCTACAGTCTGGAATAAACCGATGGCTTCCAACCGACATGCCTCTCCAATTAGGCCGATCTTTAGCTAACTGCCTCTGGTTGCCCACTTCAAGTTGTTTGAGTTCGGTTTCTACTTGTGAGCGCCGCTTAAGGTGACGTCTTTCTCCACTGTGTCCGACGTTTAGCTGCTCTCTTTTAAATACCTTGAAGAACAACTCGCGAGGGGGATGGAGCGTCTTCAAAAGTATCCGAGTGCAACATCAAATTGGGAAGAAACACCGAAATGCCGATGCACTTTCTCGGCGACCATGAGCGTTTAAAATTTGTTATCACAGCGAGGTTGAAGAGAACTTTAGTCAGCGGATAACATATAGCTGTGCTCGCGATTCGACTGGTTGAAACTGATTTCGATCCCGAAAGCTTCAGTATGCACAAGAGACTGATTCCACTCTAGCTCAGGTGATTTCCTGGATAAAAGCTGGAGATTGTCCTACATACAGTGAGACCTCTGGTCAGCGTAACCACAAGAGACTGATTCCACTCTAGCTCAGGTGATTTTCTGGATAAAAGCTGGAGATTGCCCAACATACAGTGAGACCTCTGGTCAGCGTAACGTGTAAAGTTCATTGGGCGCAATAGAGCAGTTTAAAGCAGAAAAACGGTATTTTTCAAAGAAAAATGGAGGAACTTAAAGACAACAGCCAGTGCGTTTACTTCCAATTACTTCTTAATCGTTGTTTGAGGAAATCATTAAGTTGTACCACCATACCTTATCGGAGGACATTTAAAATCCAATAAGACTTTCACGACATTAAGAAGCCGGTCCTATTGGGTGGGAGCGCGAATGTGATATTTGTGTGTCAAAGCGTGCCCTCACATAACGACTCTAGGACCTCTGCAAATCTGTTTGACTGGCGAACCATTTCAAAGCGTAGCCCTTGAATTTCTGGGACCCTAACCTGCAACAAAGCGGGAAATAAGTATGTGTTGGTGATAATGGACTATTTTTCTATGAGGCTAGAGGTATCCCCCAACAACAGACTATATGTAGGCAAAACCATCGTAAATGAAGTGATTTGCCGCTATGAGGTCCCAACAGAGCTACATTCGGATCAGGGATGACAATTTGAATCTGAGACCTTTTAATGTGTTATGGAAAGTATGGGTCTACGCAAGACTCCAACAACATCATTTCACTCTCAGTCAGATGGTCTTCTATAGAGGTTGAGTCCAATCTCGCAAGATTCGTAAGCGATATGTAGCAAGACTGGGATGGCCTGCTTCTCTGATTTGCGATGGCTTACGATTCGTTAAGCCAGGAGTTAAGATAAGAAACACGTAATATGCGACAGCCTCTCGACTTACTTTTCGTAACACTAATCGATTCGGATCCCCAGACAGGGGGGGTTTGTCCAAATGCTATAGGAGCAACTCCGAGAAATTCAGGACTGAGGAAGACCTGAATTACAACTGTCGGGCTCAAAGTCATACTTACTCAAATGAAGATTAAGAGCGACCTAAAATTTAACGTTGGTTGAGGTCGGTTTTTACTCGTGTGCGCCACTAAAAGTGAGGTCTTTCTGTACTGTGTCCGAGGTTAAGCTGGGAATCGAAAACTCTGCCAGCCGGAGTATTGGTGTCCATTCGTTTTACATGCCCCAGCCATCTTAAAGGTCCAATGCTGAGTTTTTTTTTTACAAGGGGTATGTCGCCTTACAGCTCGTATAGCTCGTGGTTAAATCTTTGTCTCCATACCCCGTCATCGCAAACGGGACCGAAGATTTTTCGAACAATTTTTCTCTCAACACGACCAAGGATTCCTTCATCCGCTTTTGATACGGTCCATAATTCAGCGCCGTAGAGCAGGACTGGGTTGATCAGGGTCTTGTATAATGATCTCCCCAATAGTTCAAGTGAGGGCTTACTACTGAATTCCCTTCTTAGCCCGAAGAAGCAGCTGTTGGCGAGAGTGATTCTTCATTTAGTTTCTGACGATCTGTTGTTGTCAAGTTTTAGCGGTTTACCAAAACTTGACATGACTCTGAATAGTTCGTCTCTATAAATGCTGTCGTATGCGGCTTTGAAATCGATGAATAGGTGGTGGGTATCGATTTGGGCTTCTTGGGTTTCTTTCCAGGATCTGTCTAAGCTTGAAGATTTAAACAGTCGTTGACTTTAATTTCCTAAAACCACACTGATAAGGGCCGATCAGGGTGTTGGTAAACGGTTTCAGGCGTTCACATATTGCGGCAGATAGGATCTTGTAGGTGATGTTGAGGAGACTTATGCGCCTGTAGGTGGCGCAGTACAGAGAGCTTCCTTTTTTGTGAATCGGGCAACCGATGCTGAGGTTTCATTCTTCAGACATACTTTCATCTGACCAAATTGTGCGTATGTGAATGTTTTTTACCATCTCCACCAGCTTCATAAAGCTTAACAGGAAGGCCCTCATTTCCCGGAGCCATGTCCAGCATAAGTTTAATCGCCACTTCACTTAGGTCGGGTGGTTTGTAGTTTTTGCTGTCGTCGCCAATATTGAATGGTTCTGCCTAAAAGCGGGAGAATGGTCATCGTGGCCGTTAAACAGTCTGCAGAGGTGGATCTTTCATATTTTCAGCATCGACTGTTTCTCAACTCCGATCTTTTCGTGTTCATCTAGATAGGATTCTATTCGCAGCTTGTTTCCCTGGCTTTGACTTTTTATACTTTGGTCAGACTTAGAAACATCATTCCTGGAGTGACATTACTCTATGTCATCGAGCGCGTGCTTTTCTTGCTCTTTTTTTTTTTTCAAAAAGTCAATTATTCTTGCATCCTTCTTTGCTTATAAAGCTCAATTGCAACTCTCGACTTCGCCTGTAGCTTGAGTCTGAGTCGATGTTTGTCTCTCAAAATGTTCGGACATCCAAAATACTGGATGCGTGCCTCTTGTCTATCGCTTGCAACTCTCGACTTCGCCTGTAGCTTGAGTCTGAGTCGATGTTTGTCTCTCAAAATGTTCGGACATCCAAAATACTCGATGCGTGCCTCTTGTCTATCGCTTTGTGATCAATTTAATTTACCAATCGTAGATCTGGAGACTGCCAGGTCCCCTTATGGATATCGAGGTGAGGAAACCGTGTTCTTGCTAAAGTGGCATTTCGTTCCGCAGCGAAGTCATTTAGCCTAAGGCTGTATTTTCCGACAATACTCCTAAAGATGTCTTCTCCTCCTACCTGTGCGTTAAAATCTCCCAGGAAGATTAACGTCGTACTTCGGCTGTCGCTCATAAGTTTTGTCAAGGAGCTCGTAGATACATTCCTTCACAATCTCATATTTTTCCTCCGTTGGAGTTGCAAGGCTTATTTTTGCGAATTTGGCCTTGATGTGGATTGTTACAATGCGTTCGGCAATGTCTTGAAAAGATAAGACTTCTTGACTAAGTCTGACACTTATAAAAAATTTACATCTGAATGGTCGCTGTTTCAGATCACTATAACACGGTCCATAGTAGATGTTAAAGTTCTTCATCCTTTTTTTTGCCCGGCCCATCCTGGATGGCAGTAATGTCTGCTTTGTAGCAGGTAAGGGCTTCCGCTAGTTGTTCGGCTGAACCTCTCCTTTTTATTTTTTTCACCTTCCAGGTGCAGATACGAACGTCGTTGTCTGTTTTTTGTTTAGCACGGTCTTCAACAATAAATTCAGTCCCTTACGAGGCTCTTAGTTGCTTTGTAGGTTGGGTTAGAGTGGCTGCCAGCGTTCGCCAGCACACTTAGACCATTTTGGTCCGTTGTGATACCACGTGGATCTTGTCCAATCTCCTTACTATCCGTGGGTAAATCATTCTGAGCTTTTGATGAAGTGAGGAGGCTTTTCACTTCCGTTTTAGCCAAATCACTGAGATTTTGAAAATAGTCAGCTCCAAGAAGTAGCTTCCTTTAGTTTGATAGGGCCGGGCAGTTACAAAGGAGATGAAGTATTGTTTCCTCCTCCTCCTCGTCCATGCAGCTCCAACAGAAGTCATTTGAAAGAAGGCCTAGCCTTTCTGCGTGCCTACCTATTAAGCAGTGTCCCGTGATGACACTTATGGTATCGCAAATATGCGGTCTATCAAGCGAAATCAGTCCCTTTGATCTTCTCAAATCTAGCTTTGGCCAAATTTGTTAAGTTTTTTGACACGTCGTGTCAAGACTCCATCTGAGGTTTTATTTGCTGTTAGCATGTTGCGCTAATAAGCTTTTGCATGTAGCGATAGGAATACCTAGTGCATCCGTGTCGGGTACAACTGGTAATTTGGTTTCATTTCTGGCGAGTTCATCAGCCTTACAGTTACCTGGTGAATGTTAAAATTCGTTGACATCTCCTGAGAGAGATGATCGGCAATCAAGGGCTGTCTTTGAATTTGTTGAGACCGATTCCAGGGATTTGATGGCTGCTTGGCTGTCCGAGAAAATGCTTATATCCTTGGCAGATATTACATTCTCTTTCAACCGGGATAAGGCTTCTTTTATCGCCATGAGTTCCGCCTGGAACACTCTGCAATGTTGCTTTGTAACAATGTTTTGTTTACGTAAGTTTGTAGTTAACCCAAAGCACAACCCCAACCTGAAGGACCATATTTATTAGATACGCCAAGGACAAGGGGCCATCAGTATCCACTAGACCTATCAGCTCTTCCGCCACCATCTCTGTTCAAAGGGCCTGAGTAACCCTTGAGATACCTAGATGTCGAAGCAGCTTAAATAGGTTGTCCATCCTAACTGGGACTGTAGTCGCCACCGTTGACTCCATCTTGGAAATGCTTCCACTTCCGTCTGGGATGTTTTTTGAAAGGGGACCTTATCCCTAGCTAGTTTTGGTCCACAATTGGTATTTTATTTCCCACCTATTCGGCATATCTACAGAGGGTTCCCCTATCCACCAAGGCGTCCGTTTGACTCATACCTACACCTAATCCTAATCCTGTTACATCTGCAATTAATTATTCTCATCCGTATATAGTAGGTATAGTCGATATAGATTCAAAAGATCCCGAGATTATGCAATAAAATCAAAAAAACTCGTCTAATTACTGATGGTTGTATAACGTCCATTACTTATTGTGTACACCAAGCAATAAGTAAACAACAACAACAATGCGAAAAAAGAAAACTTAAAGATACACCATCCTAGACTATAGATACAAGCATAAACGTATGCGGTAGCGGTATACGTATCTCATCTAAGGAGAATACACTAAACTCAGTGTCTGTCCGCTGTGTTTTAATTATAAATTGGTAGATACACCACAAAAAAAATATATATACCCCCTATTTACATACAATATACATGCATGTATATTGGGTTAATGATGCATATCTACACGGCATCTATATACGCGTACATAGAATAGAACGTAAATTACAAAAATAAACCGCGTCTTTTCTCTCAACGGCCTGGGCTAAATAAAACCGTCTCTCGAATATTCTTGATGTCGAATTTACGAGACTAAAGATGAGCGGGTTTGATGTTTTTCTTGTTGTTCTGTCTTTTATGGAAGGAGGGCTCGAGGAGAAAATAAATAAAAAAAAATCGAGGCATGATAGATAGATCCGAACATTTGTCTTTGAAATGTTTCGGTGTTGCACCGTATCTAATGTCTTTAGCAATGTTGTGAAGCACCCTGATCCAACTGACAGGGGCACACGATCAGTTGAATCGAACTGCACGATCGAATTAATCAGCCTTCTCCTTCATGATGTTTTGAAAATGAAATTAGGACTGGTCCCGGTACTGTAGGCAAAATGTTACATCACCAGAACGAGCAAACGACCAACGACTAATTAGATACCGAGGAGATGTTTTTTGGGATTTTTGTTGACGGCAAAAAAGTCTTATTTTAGAATTGACGCAGACTGAATGGGTAAAAAGCTTCTGTCTGAAATTTAAGATCGACATTTTAAGTGATAAATACGTCGTCAATGTTAAACAAAACAAAAAGTAAGATCATGTTGATGTGTATTTTTCATGCGGTTAGGGGTACCAGGAAGGTCCTTGGAATACATTTTAAATATATCCTATAAGGTTTTTTAAAAGTATTTTTGTATCATATTTAGATACTACAGCAGGGTTTTACAAAATTCTATTTTTGTTTACATTTTAATTAATTCAAATTTTAAAATTAACTTTAATGGTCTACCGTCAAGTCGATCCTATTTTATTTATAAACAAAAAAGGTGAATGCACATCGAATCTCAATTTGATATTGACCTGCGATCACAGTTCTGATAAAATAAGAAAGTCTTATCAAAAATTTGTCAAACTCCAAATCTCTTTGGTTTGTAAACGTCGGATTTCTTGTAGGATCGGGCAAACCGCAATAAAATGGTAGATGTTTTCAGGTTCTCTCCTGTTGCATAGATTACAAGTTTGCTGAAGATCGGTTCTATGTGGAATGAAATTTAACTTTTGTAGTTCAACTCTGGCTCTGAAAAAAACAAAAAAATACAAATTTTTGGCGCAACAGGCTCGTTAGTACCCAGGTGGCTCTGAAAATGGTGCTAATAATTTCCGGGGAATATTTGATCTTGAAATATCTTTCTTGGGAGAGGATTTGATGGTTTAAATTTCTGTACAATAATCTGGACGCCGAGGAAGATGCTCTAGTTAAATGTTGGTCATATATTTTTTCTGGAACTGGCCCTCCAGGTTGGGGGTTGTGCTTTGGGTTAACTACCCACCCACAGAAAAAAACATGGTTACGAAGCAACCAATAGCCTCGGAAAGGACTGATTATATTGTTGACGACCCTGCTAAACGAAAAAAGGACAACGACGTTCGTATCTGCACCTGGAATGTGAGAACATTAAACAGGAGAGGTGCAGGCGAACAACTAGCGGAAGCCCTAAACTGCTACAAAGCAGACATTACTGCCATCCAGGAAATACGATGGGATGGGCCGGGCAAAAAGAGGATGAAAAACTGTGACATATACTACGGACCATTTTATAGTGAGCAGAAACAGCGACTATTCGGATGCGGATTTGTTATAAGTGCCAGACTTAGGCAAGAAGTCTTATGTTTCCAAGACATTAGCGAACGCATAGTAACAATCCGCATCAAGGCCAAATTCGCCAACATAAGCCTTATATGCGCTCACGCTCCGACGGAAGAAAAAGATGATATAGCTAAGGATTCCTTCTACGAGCTCCTTGACAAAACCTATGAGCGACTACCGAAGTACGATGTTAAAATCGTGCTGGGAGATTTTAACGCAAAGGTAGGAAGAGAAGACATCTTTAGAAGTATTGTCGGAAAACATAGCCAACACGACAACACGTCTGGTAACGGACTTAGGCTAATTGATTTCGCTACGGAACGAAATGCCACTATAGCCAGCACACGGTTTCCTCACCTCGATATCTATAAGGGGACATGGCGGTCTCCAGATCAACGAACGGTCAACCAAATTGATCACATTGCGATAGATAAGAGGCACGCATCCAGTATTTTGGATGTCCGAACATTCCGAGGAGCTAACATCGACTCGGATCACTACCTTGTAGCAGCCAAGGTAAGACTGCGGATATCCACCACGCCACAACAATCCAGAAATACTGTGAAAAAATTTAATGTCGGAAGACTGCAATCGCAAGAGACCGCCAAGACCTTCGCACAACGCGTATCCCTTAACCTCTCGATTAACACCATACCACCAGCATCGAATGTCGAAGAGCAATGGCAACGATGCCAACAGGCCATTAGATAAGCCGCAACTGATGTGCTAGGTTTCTCGCGTCCACCAGCAAGAAACCCCTGGTTTGATGAGGAATGCCGACAGATGCTCGCAGCCAAGAACGAGGCCTACAAGGCTAAGCTGCAGGTGAAGACGAGAGCCTCCATTGAGCTCTATAGGCAAAGAAGAAAGGAAGAACATCGGCTTTTCAGAAAGAAGAAAAAAGAGCAAGAAAAGCGCGCGATCGAGGATATAGAGAGGTGCCACTCCAGGAACGATGTTCGCAAGTTTTACCAAAGTGTAAAACGTCAAAGACAAGGATACAAGGCTCGAACAGAATCCTATCGAGATGAACAAGGAAATATTGTAGTTGAGACACAGTCGATGCTGAGGATATGGAAGAACCACTTCTGCAGACTGTTAAACGGCGATGACGAACAACATTCCGCTGTCAGGCAGAACGGACCATTTAATATTGGCAACGACAGCGAAAACTGCCAACCACCCGACCTGAGTGAAGTGAGGATAGCAATATCTAAACTTAAGCTTAATAAGGCTGCCGGAAATGACGGCCTTCCCGCTGAGCTTTATAAGGCCGGCGGAGATGACTTGGTAAGTAACATCCACCAACTCATAAGTCAAATCTGGTCGGATGAAAATATGCCTGAAGAATGGAACCTCAGCATCGTTTGCCCGATCCACAAAAAAGGAGACCCTCTGAACTGCGCCAACTACAGAGGCATAAGTCTCCTCAACATCGCCTACAAGATCCTATCTGCCGTAATATGTGAACGCCTGAAACCGTTTACCAACAACCTGATTGGCCCTTATCAGTGTGGATTTAGGCCAGGAAAGTCCACAACCGATCAAATTTTCACACTTCGGCAGATCCTGGAAAAAACTCAAGAAGTCCAAATCGATACCCACCACCTATTCATCGATTTCAAAGCCGCATATGACAGCATTTATAGAGACGAACTGTACAGAGCCATGTCTAGTTTTGGTATACCGCCCAAACTCGTACGTTTGTGTAGGATGACGATAGAGAATTCTCGCTGCTCCATCAGGGTCGGAAACGACCTCACATACACATTTAGGCAAGGCGATGCGCTGTCATGTGACTTCTTTAATCTGATTCTTGAGAGAATTGTGCAAAACTCCAAAGCCAACACCAGAGGAACAATTTTCCAAAAGTCGGTGCAACTACTAGCATACGCTGACGATATTGACATCATTGGTAGGACTCAACGTGATGTCATAGCCACGTTTGCTAGTATAGAGAAGGAAGCGGATACTGAGGGTTTAGCAATAAATAAGACCAAGTATAACTTGTCAACACGAAAGGACACACAATATAGTCGAATTATACAGAGCGTTACCATTGACAGATATAACTTTAAGGTATTACGGGACTTTGTCTTCCTTGGCATAACAATTCGTCAGAAATCAAACGAAGAATTACTCTTACCAACCGCTGTTTCTTCGGGCTAAGAAGGCAATTTAGTAGTAAAGCACCCACTCGAACTACTGAGGAGATCCTATTTGAGACCCTTATCATCCCAGTCCTGGTCTACGGCACTGAAGCATGTACCGTATCAAAAACGGATGAAGAAATCCTTGGTAGATTCGAGAGGAAAATTCTTCGAAAAATCTTCGGTCCCGTTTGCGTTGACGGGCTATGGAGACGAAGATTCAACCAAGAACTATACGAGCTGTACAGCGACATGCCCCTGGTCAAAAAAACTCCGCATTGGACGTTTAAGATGGCTAGGACATGTAGAACGAATGGACACCAATACTCCGGCTCGCAGAGTCTTCGATTCCCAGCCAGACGTCGGACGCAGTAGAGGAAGACCTCGCCTTAAGTGGCGCGCACAAGTGGAAACCGACCTCAACCAACTTGGAGTGCGCAACTGGAGGCAGTTAGCTAAGGACCACGTTAATTGGAGAGGCATGTTGGTTGAGGCCCAGGTTCATTCCGGACTGTAGCGCCACTTAAGTAAGTAAGTAAGTATATATTTTTTCACCGACCTTAGCGATGATCATTGCAAATATATTCTGCCATTCAGTAATGTTGCTCTCTGAAAAAGAAATATTGAGGTCGTGCGATAACGCCAGTTGGTTCCAATCTCTGAAAGGTGAAGCATTTGTTTGCAATAATCTAATTAATATTGACCTATGAAGACTGTTTTCACTTCTCTTCATCAATCTAATTAGATAATCTGAATGAGCTTTTAGGTTTTGCAAGTAAATGGGTGGTAAGCCCGATTCCACGTGGATAGCGTAGGTTGGTGTCACGTTCGGTAGTCGAAATAGTCGCTTAAAGAAAAATCTTTGAACGGCTTCAAATTCTTCAAAGGGGCTCACACCAAAGGCCTGAACTGTAGCGTTGAATACTTGATATTTAGAGGACAGATCAATGTTTTGGTTTGCGAAAAATTTCGGCCACATCATGTTTAGTACCAGTTTTGCCTCGCTGCTTTTTTCTTTCGCATGATTGTGGAAGTTTAAGTTGTTTGTTAATAGCACACCGAGGTACTTAAATTCATGAACCACATCAATCCGCTCGTTGTTGAGTCGCAAGGATTCTTCACGACGTCTTGCTCTCTGTCGGTTCTCAAAGATCATGACCTTTATTTTCATGACGTTGATTTGGAGATCCCAAGTTTCACAAAACGACTGAAGTCTATTTATTTGCAGTTGGAGCGCAAATGGATTATCCGCAAGCAACACCAAGTCATCTGCATAAAGGAGTACTTTTATGTGATTGCCCGCAAAGCTTACGCCTCCAGGAAGAATATCTGATATGGGATCAATGTACAAGGCGAACAGAACACGGCTTAAAATGCAACCCTGTGGAACACCTGCAGACATGTCAAACCATTCAGATCCATCCCACACAGCTACACTTGATGACGACAAAAAATGTTCATATACTAAAAGGAACTTTCTTGATACTCAAAGCGATGCGAGTCTGTAGACTAAAGCTTGTCTGTTGACTGTGTCAAACGCTGCTTTAAAGTCTACAAAGCATACAAACAGCTTCTTGTTCCTTTCAATATATTTTCTAGCGATACTAATCAATGCAAAAATGTGATCAATAGTTGAAAAGCCTGCACGGAATCCAGCTTGATACTTGCTCAGACGATTGTTGTCTTCAATCCAAATGGATAGTCTTGAATACAGGATCGTAGCAAGAATCTTTCTGAGAGAATTGAGAATGGAGATTACTCTATAATTCTCTGCCAATCTCGCGTTCCCTTTTTTAAAAATAGGAAGCACAAGCGCTTTGGTAAAACAAAAGGGGACACAAGCATTGTTATAGATTAGGTTGAAAAACTCCACTATGTAGTTTTTCAGTTGATCTGTTGCATTTTTAAAGAATTCAATAGGGATACCGTCACTTCCTGGAGCTTTGTTGTTCTTCATGGTTACCAGAGATGATTCGAGTTCTCTTAAAGAAATTAGACGATCAAGCACAGATAAAGTTTCGTTCTGTAATGCATAGCTAAAAGTATGAAGATTCTGCTCCGCTGACAGTAGTGTTTTAAAATGAGCAGCTAAAGTTTCCGCTTCGAGAGCAATTTTCATACTTCGGCTGCACCCACCCAGCTCACGAACGTTAGACCAGAATTCCTTGGAGTTTTTGGCGTGCTGTAACCTGGTTGCAAGGCTTTTAAGGTAGAGCATTCGTTTCTGTGTGCATAGTTGCTTAAACTCTTTATTGGCACGTAGGTACATAGTTTTGAATGCTACAGAGTTTGTCGATCTGAACAATTTCAAGAGCTTAAAAGAGAGTTTGCGAAGGTTGTAGCAATCCCTGTCGAACCACTTACTTTTGGATGTGAACGTGTTGTTATTATTCGTAGGTAAAGCGGAGGCATAAATCACTCTTGTGATTTAAATGCATTTAAATGTCAAATAGACATTTTTAAAATTTGTCTGCACTAAAGCCAGAAACACATTTACACAACACCCATATCGGCATTAACAGAACAATTTTTATAAGCAGTTTTTTGCACAGAACAGAACAACATGCCTTTTCAATTAGCCCAGTTCCTAGCTTACTACCTCCAAATACGCCCTTTAAATTGGTTGAGGTCGGTTTCTACTTGTGCGCGACATAATTTGGCTTCCAATCGAAAACTCTGCGAATCGGCTGTGCTAAAATATTTTATTCGATGAGGTTATGATCAGGATTGATGGATCAATACCCTCCTACGCTACTGACTCTTTCACTTGATCAAATGTACATGTAATACAACTGTCAGTTTTTTTTTAACATTTCTGAATTAAGCAGATGAAGATTTCACATTGACAAGTCATAGAACGTTATCTACTCCTCAAGATCTCTGAAAACTCGTGACTATTTTTCTTATAATTCCAATCCTTCAGTAAATGGTCAAACACTTAAGGCTGAACTTTAATAACCTAATCGCTCCGTACGACCACGTCCGTATATGTGCGTATACAAGGAAAATGTATGATTTGGCTATAACAGCTGTCACTTTAAGTTTCGTTAAATTTTGCTCATTTCCGAAAGAGCGATATCATACACTTCTTCATATGAAAATTTGACAGATAACTCTTGTAGCAACTAGTCTAAAGCCCCGGTAGATAGCGCTGTACTTATTTCAATTATTGATAATGTAATTTATTTATGTTTCAATAAATTTATAATAATAACTAGCTAACCCGCAAACGTTGTTTTGCCACCCTTAACATTTAGGGGGATGAAAAATAGATGTTGTCCGATTCTCAGGCCTAACGGATATGTACACAAAATTTCACGAAAATCGGTCGAGCCATTTCGGAGGAGTATAATGACTAACACCGCGACATATATTATATATTTATATATAAGATAATAAATAACTTTTGTAGCAAAAAATATTTGTAAGAAAAACTAAATATTCATCCACCTTGAGCGGGAAAAATAAACGACAAGGTTATTGCGTCTCCTTGAGATTTATTTTGTGTAGTTTAGGTTTTTTTAAATTCACAAATTAGTATTAGTATTACAGACCACTTAAGCAAATAAGAAAAATTAAGAAAACTTAGGGTAAATTGTCTAATACCAGCCCTATTGAGGTATCCGTCGAAGCGGACAATTTTCCTCAACGCATACTTCGTCGGAGGTTCAAATTCCATTTGAGGTATGTGTCATCAAAAAAATATACTACACAGACGTGACGGCTTCACTTCACTACAATTCGTAAATAAATTCCGCAATGAATTTGTGTCGGACTAAATCGGAAAAGGAATGGCACCTAGCTGTCAAAAATTGCACGAAAAATGCACCTGAACGCACTTCAACGCAATTCGCCGGGATGCGTTACAAAATGTCGGAGAAATATTTCGAACAACTTTTCGGAAGAATACCTCGAAGCAAAAATCCTCCAAATCGTTCAAAATCGGAGAATTTTCCGCTCCGACAAATACCTCGATAGGGCTGATTAGCTTCCGAATGCTTTCGACTATTATAGCTCAGCTCTCCTCAAAGAGTTTGCAAGAAAACGTAACACAAAAAGCGTTGAAGGACCTTTTACATTTCGTTCGGTCGAAAATATCGCTACCGTCTTTCAAAATGTCCTGGGTGATACACCGACAACGACTAGATGGCGCGCCAAACACAATTGGCACATTGATCTCAACAGTGAATTTTAGTGAAAATAGTGAATAATAGAAAATAAAATACGCGAAAAATAGTCCGATTTGACAGATCTAGGTATCTATCTTTGATTATTTTTTTAAGTCCAATAGAAGCTTACAAAGAGAACATGCGAAAAGATTCCGAGAACTAATTCGACGAAGCTTTCGCGCTAAAATAAATGAAAAAATGGGATAAAAAAACAATAACAATGGCAACGCCTTTCAAAAATTGAAAATATAAAATATTCAACAAAACATTTAAAAAAACCAACCCCCTTATTCATTAGACTCGCAAAAAATCTGATCGACCCTTATTAGTGTAGTTTTAAACCAGAAAAGTCCACAACTGCACAAATATTTTTACTTCGGGACATCCTTTATAAATCCCTTTGTCGATTTAGGAGCAAAAATATTCGAAATATCTTCGGTCCCGTTTGCGTTGACGGGCTATATACAGCCACATGCCACTAGTCAAAAAACTCCGCATTGGACGTTTAAGATGGCTAGGACATGTAGAAAGAATGGACACAAATAGCCAGACGTCGGACGCAGTAGAGGAAGACCTTGCCTTAAGTGGCGGGCACAAGTAGAAACCGGCCTCAACCAACTTGGAGTGTGCAACTGGAGGCAGTTATCTAAGGACCGGGCTAACTGCAGAGGCATGTTGGTTGAGGCTACCACAGCGAAACAAAATGGTGGAGTTTTATTTGAAGGCTTGGTAAACGTCTTACTTACTTACTTAAGTGGCGCTACAGTAAGGGATGAATCTGGGCCTCAACCAACATGCCTCTCCACTTAGCCCGGTCCTTAGCTAACTACCTCCAGTTGCGCACACCAAGTTGGTTGAGGTCGGTTTCTACTTGTGCCCGCCACTTAAGGCGAAGTCTTCCTCTACTGCGTCCGAAGCCTGGCTGGGAATCGAAGACTCTGAGTCCAAGTATTGGTGTCCATTCGTTCTACATGTCTTAGCCATCTCAAACGTCCAATGCGGAGTTTTTTAACCAGGGGTATGTCGATGTACAGCTAGTATAGTTCGTGGTTGAATCTCCATAGCCCGTCAACGCAAACGGGACCGAAGATTTTTCGAAGAATTTTCCTCTCGAATCGACGAAGGATTTCTTCTTCCGTCTTTGATATGGTTCATGCTTCAGTGCCGTAGACCAGGACTAGGATGATAAGGGTCTCAAATAGGATCTCCTCAGTAGTTCGAGTGGGTGCTTTACTACTAAATTGCCTTCTTAGCCCGAAGAAACAGCTGTTGGTAAGAGTAATTCTTCGTTTGATTTCTGACGAATTGTTATGCCAAGGAAGTCAAAGTCCCGTAATACCTTAAAGATATATCTGTCAATGGTAACGCTTTGTATAATTCGACTATATTGTGTGTCCTTTCGTGTTGACAAGTTATACTTGGTCTTATTTATTGCTAAACCCTCATTATTCGCTTCCTTCTCTATACTAGCAAACGAAGCTATGACATCACGTAGAGTCCTACCAATGATGTCAATATCGTCGGCGTATCCTAGTTATTGCAGCGATTTTTGGGAAATTGTGCCTCTGGAGTTTTGCACAATCGTCTCAAGAATGTTGTTAAAGAAGTCACATTACATATTGCATCGCCTTGCTTAAATCCTTTTTTGGTATCGAATGTGTCGTTGATGTCGTTTCCGACACTGGTAGAGCAGCGAGAATTCTCCATCGTCATCCTACACAAACGGACGAGGTTGGGCGGTATATCAAAACTAGACATGGCTCTGTATAGTTCGTCTCTATAAATGCTGTCGTATGCGGCTTTGAAATCGATAAATAGGTGGCGGGTATCGATTTGGACTTCTTGGGCTTTTTCGACGAACTGCCGAAGTGTGAAAATTTGATCGGTTTTGGACTTTCCTGCCTTAAAACCACACTGATAAGGGCCGATCAGGTTGTTGGTAAACAGTTTCAGGCGTTCACATATTACGGCACATATCGACTATTTCTCAACTACGATATTTCCTTGTTCATCTCGATAGGATTCTGTTCGAGCCTTGTATCCTTGGCTTTGACGTTTTACACTTTGGTAAAACTTGCGAACATCGTTCCTGGAGTGGCACCTCTCTATATCCTCGATCGCGCGCTTTTCTTGCTCTTTTTTCTTCTTTCTGAAAAGCCGATGTTCTTCCCTTCTTCTTTGCCTATAGAGCTCAATGGCAGCTCTAGTCTTCACCTGCAGCTTAGCCTTGTAGGCCTCGTTCTTGGCTGCGAGCATCTGTCGGCATTCCTCATCAAACCAGGGGTTTCTTGCTGGTGGGCGCGAGAAACCTAGCACATCAGTTGCGGCTGATCTAATGGCCTGTTGGCATCGTTGCCATTGTTCTTCGACATTAGATGCTGGTGGCGTGTTGTGAGTCGGAGTGGTGGATATCCGCATCCTTACCTTGACTACAACAAGGTAGTGGTCCGCGCCAATGTTAGCCCTCGGAATGTTCGGACATCCAAAATACTGGATGCATGCCTCTTATCTATCGCAATGTGATCAATTTGGTTGACTGTTCGTTGATCTGGAGACCGCCATGTCCCCTTATGGATATCGAGGTGAGAAAACCGTGTGCTGGCTATAGTGGCATTTCGTTCCGTAGCGAAGTCAATTAGCCTAAGTCCGTTACCAGACGTGTTGTCCTGTAGGCTATATTTTCCGACAGTACTGCTAAAGATGTCTTCTCTTCCTACCTTTGCGTTAAAATCTCCCAGCACGATTTTAACATCGTACTTTGGTAGTCGCTCATAGGTTTTGTCGAGGAGCTCGTAGTAGCAATCCTTAGTTATATCATCCTTTTCCTCCGTCCGAGCATGAGCGCATATAAGGCTTATGTTGGCGAATTTGGCCTTGATGCGGATTGTTACAATGCGTTCGCTAATGTCTTGAAAACATAAGACTTCTTGCCTAAGTCTGGTACTTATCAAAAATCCGCATCCAAATAGTCGCTGTTTCTGCTCACTATAACACGGTCCATAGCAGATGTCACAGTTTTTCATCCTCTTTTTTCCCGGCCCATCCCATCGTAGTTCCTGGATGGCAGTAATGTCTGCTTTGTAGCAGTTTAGGGCTTCCGCTAGTTGTTCGCTTGCACCTCTCCTGTTTAATGTTCTCACATTCCAGGTGCAGATACGAACGTCGTTGTCCTTTTTTCGTTTAGCATGGTCGTCAACAATAATATCAGTCCTTTCCGAGGCTATTGGTTGCTTCGTAACAATTTTTTTTTCCGTGGATGGGTAGTTAACCCAAAGCACAACCCCCAACCTGGAGGGCCAGGCCCTTGTTTTGACCCTGTGACAGCGGGCCGGAAAAGAATACCGATGTCAGTAGCCCATTTTGGGGTATGAGCGCTGCCGTTGACCCATTGAGGGCTCCTCCGCCACCATTAGTTGGTGACTCGCTCGTTGTTAAAATGAGCGAGGAATGATCGGAGAAAACTTTCTTAAACTTTGATTCGATTGGCTGATAGACATTTTAAAAAGAAAACAATCAATCAAATCCGGTCGTTCGTAACAACGGTAGGCCAATTATTTGGTTTTCCTGGTCCCTGCAACACAATCTCTTACCGCTTTAACCAGTTCATTGGAATGTCTTAGGCATTGATACACAGCATGTTGACGCTCTCCCACTGCCCCCTGCTTGACACCAAACGACGAATAGTGTTGTCAGACGGAACTTGTTGGACACAATAATTTCGACAATTTGTACGTTGAGTTAACACAATTGAACGTCTATTTTGAATTAACGTCTTATTACGTCTTATTTCTGCGCATTTGTTGGGTGTAAAAGGTTCAAGTTTTAAATGTTACTGAATTGACGTTTCAAAAACATGTCTACTCAAGTCAATCGGTTGATAAATATCAAAGTTATTCAATGTTTACATTGGTTGCGACCATAAAAGATGGCGCATCCTGTGCTTATCAATTATTTTAGAAAAGTGATTATCACTCAAAATTACAATCTTTTATAACTTCTGTTTGCAAAGCATGCTAGTGATGGAATGACCTCAAACAATGAATATTCTTAATCCTTATTGTCAGGCAGACAAAGCAATGAGGAAGATTCATATTAAATATTTAAAAAATAACTTAAGGTCCTTTAAAAATGGTTTTTCTTGGAAGAAGGGCCGTCATAAAATGGGAATCCATATATTGCTTTATATACAAACCGCAGAATTGTACTAAAATTGTCAACTAGGTACATTATTTACGTAATCTCAAATAAATTATAAAACTAATCCCACAAGCACATGACCCATTACTAAGACTTTTCCTGTTTTTTTTCTTTTCAGCTAACATGCAGCCAAAGGACTCCACCATAACAGCAAGGCATTCATTTGCCAATGAATTTATCCAAGTCTCCTGCCAACTTCATTGGCTGCTATCGGGGCCTGACCAACCCCACAGCGGCAATATAGTGCGCACAGAAATGCATCGCATCCAACCAAGCAATACAACCACCGTGCTGAGGACTCACACGTATATGTGACGATGACTCGAAGCGCAAGAGTCCACATACGCCTGAGTGTTCAGCACAGTGTACCATGGACAGCGATACGATTGGATGTGTACGAGTGTTTGTTGTTCGTTCTCAATTTTGGATTTGGCAGGATATTTCGATAGACTGAGCGAGATGCATAGTGTAAGAAGGAAAGGGGAAACGAATGCAGTTCGTGTATTGGATGCAAGAATCCGAGGGTTATAAACCAATCAACCCTTAGCTACTTGGATTTAAATTGGAATATTCGTTGTCCTTAGAGGAGTTAAATTATAAGATACCACTGTGGAGTTCATTTATGCTGCAATGCTACGTGAGGAGGAGACTTAAATTTTATTATTTATTTTCTTCTTGGAGATTAAGGCTCCAAGGCAATGGTGATATTGCTACACCCTGCCGAGGACTCCTTAGAACTCAATAATTTTAAGTAGTTTACGTATCCTTGAGAATAATGTAAATATTGCAAATAGAATTAAATTACATTGAATATTTAAATTTAGAAATAACAATAAAGATACACACAGACAACATCAAGTGTTTTGGTTTCCAAAAGTCCGTTAAAAAAAAAAAGAAAACCGTTACATTGAAATTGAGATGTAAAAGATTAAATTAAATTAAAACATAAAATTTATCGATTACTGATAATGTTACATATATTAAAATATAAATAATGATTATACAAACAAAAATACAGAAAATAAAGTTTTAGCTACCACAGCGGAACAAAATGGCGGAGTTTTATTTAAATGGTTGGAAATAAGCTGCCACTCATTATTTCGTTGTTAGACGGAGTCTGTGCTTAAGAGCTGAAACCGAGTGTTTTGATGGTCATTTATCAAGTTCAGTGTATTTTTTGGTGCCGATCTCCAAGACCTGGGCATGCTTGGGCTATATAAAGGAGAAGAAGCCAAGCTATTATAGTTTGCACTCGTTAAACCTCGACTTAAACCCAGTTTAAGAAGAATGATTATTTTTATGATTTCACCGCATTTAAGGGGTTAGAAATACCCTTCATATGTTTTTGTGGGGGTTAGGGAAATTGGAGCTAAGAAGATAGGAAGATGCACATTGCGTTTAAATGACTGTAAACTAAAATAGTAAGGGAGGACAGAGTTTGGCAGAGTATTCGTTTTGTCCGGATTATGAACTAACCTCTATATTTCGAGACGTGCGCTCAACGTCCACAAAAAGATAATCCTCTGAACTGCGCTAACTACAGAAGCTTATGTTTCCGCATCGAGAAAATCTATCGATTAAATGGATGGTTGGGTGTTGTTGAACGAGGATAGACTCTGATTGGCGTTAACTTGGCAATGCCCAGTGTTGTAACTCTGACTACACATGAAATGTGCTTATTTTTACCTTCAAGTGGTAACCATCGGGTACTGGTCTCATCCAACCGGATTTGACTTGCTAAACGATAAGTGCGAGTGTTGATAACACGACGAAAAACAGCAACACTATAAACACCCTGGTGAGAATGGCACGGATGAATACCCGGCCTGCTGTCCCAGGCGAACCTAGATGAGCTGCTCTGACATATTCGGGCAACAGGTTGTCTAGGAATTTCAAGGGTTAGTCAGGCCCCTTGAACAGAGATGGTGGCGGTAGAAGTATTGTCGGAAAACATAGCCTACACGACAACACGTCTGGTAACGGACTTAGGCTAATTGATTTCGCTACGGAACGAAATGCAACTAAAGCAAGCACACGGTTTCATCACCTCGATATCCATAAGGGGACATGGCGGTCTCCAGATCAACAAACGGTCAACCAAATTGATCACATTGCGATAGATAAGAGGCACGCATCCAGTCTTTTGGGTGTCCGAACATTCCGAGGAGCTAACACCGACTCGGATCACTTGCGAAGATGAGCTCTCTGGTTTTACTTTGTAAACCAAATATCTTACCCTCTGTTGCCCATGGCTCCTGGATTAAACCTAGAGCGATATTCCCTTCGGCACATCGTTGGTTGTAGGTGTCCGAGGCACCTATAGCTCGGTGCAGGTTTGCCTGCAGCACATTTAGTAGGGTGGTCATCGCTTCCTACCGTGCTCAGGGTTTCGTACCCTATAAGGCTTGTTATCGCCTCTTCTGCGTACGATACCCTGTTGAGAAAGACCTTCGTGTCTATCTCTCGAACCGTTTTTACGCTGTCCGTGTTTTTGCCGTTCACGCGCCCGTTCCGCAGCTAGCTTTGGTCTAAACTGTTGCTGGCTGATGTTAGCGTTGCTCGTACTGGGGGCGTTTGGCGATAATGTCGTAGGCAGTGAACCAGTCTTCTTTTTATCGCTTCCGGCGGCAGTACTAATACTGGCTGCTGGTTGCAACGAGCTGGCGCTTGTTTTTTCTGACGACTTTTTCTTTTTATCAGTGTCATTTACACTATTTTTTCGGGTCTGAATTGCAGCCTTGTCGGATCCTTTAAGGATGATCTTGATTTGTCCAAATCTGTATGATACCATCCCCTTTAGCTCCGCAAGCCTACGCATCGCACTCTCGTTTATTGCAAAGACCATGTGGGCGACGTCTTTCTCGTCCGATCTTTGCAGAACTCTCCACGTTCTCGTTTTTAGGTCTCTGTTTTGACCGTCTAGTATTGCCAGTATTCTCTCATTTGTAACTCCGGTACTCTGCGGGAAGAAAGCTCTGACAATATGTGGTTTCGGAAAGTCTTCCTCTCCCACAAGCATTACTTCCAACTCGCATTTCTCCTTTAGTCTGAGGAAGTTTGTTTTCATCCACTCTGAAGTGGTGATGTCCGCACATACTAACAAGAGCCATCCGGCTTTGAAAGTTGTCCCGCGTAAAGCTGGCTTTGCATCCCCGTCGCGCAGTTCGATCGTGATGTCCATAATCCTCTCTTGTATCTGAACCATTTGTTCATTCGTGAGAGGATTGCGATCGATATCGACTGGTACGACACCCAATCTGACATAGCTCGTTATATCTCTATAGGTGGTTCTGTCAGAGGTTGTTTTCCCAGTGTGAGCTCGCTTCGCTTCGGACTGAGGTGGTGTGTTGTCCTCAGATCTCATGCGTTTGGCTTCTTTGGCATCATCTTTTGTTTTTGCAAAGATGCGGGCTTGCTCTATGCTGCTACCCTGTTTCAGCGCTCTGTTGAAACGACGCTGTTCAGCTGGCGTGAACCTGATACGCTTGGAATCAGTTTGAGCCGTTTTGCCTGGGGTCCCTGGCGCTTCTGTATATTCCGGATGCAATTCATCCGAGAGTATACTGATGCTGTATACAGTAGTTGATTCCGAGGCTGAGTCGCTCAGATGAGACAATTTCTCTTCTAGGCTCATCATCTCGAAATCACTGATTTGTGACCCTTCCCGATTGGCAGGTGTCGTGTCGGTTTCGACAGGGTGTTCTGAAACATCCCTAGTTGTTGATGCATTTGTAGAGGCATCATTCTCTATGTTTTTTACTATTGGTACTTCAATTTTTCCCACGAGTAGGCGGGATTTATTGGTCGCCCGTGGTCTACCCGTGGTCTACCCGTCAGTCATTTTCAGGTGGGCGCCCGCGAGAAGGACTGAAAGATGAGGATTTTGCCCAACCTTGACTTGGTAAGTAACATCCAGCAACTCATAAGCCAAATCTGGTCGGATGAAAATATGCCTGAAGAATGGAACCTCAGCATCGTTTGCCCGATCCACAAAAAAGGAGACCCTCTGAACTGCGCCAACTACAGAGGAATAAATCTCCTCAACATCGCCTACAAGATCCTATCTGCCGTAGTATGTGAACGCCTGAAACCGTTTACCAACAACCTGATTGGCCCTTATCAGTGTGGTTTTAGGCCAGGAAAGTCCACGATCGATCAAATTTTCACACTTCGGCAGATCCTGGAAAAAACCCAAGAAGTCCAAATCGATACCCACCACCTATTTTTCGATTTCAAAGCCGCATACGACAGCATTTATAGAGACGAACTATAAAGAGCCATGTCTAGTGTTGGTATACCGCCCAAACTCGTCCGTTTGTGTAGGATGACGATGGAGAATTCTCGCTGCACCATCAGGGTTGGAAACGACCTCACCGACACATTCGATACCAAAAAAGGATTTAGGCAAGGCGATGCGCTGTAATGTGACTTCTTTAATCTGATTCTTGAGAGGATTGTGCAAAACTCCAAAGCCAACACCAGAGGCACAATTTTCCAAAAGTCGGTGAAACTACTAGCATACGCTGACGATATTGACATCATTGGTAGGACTCAACGTGATGTCATAGCCACGTTTGCTAGTATAGAGAAGGAAGCGGCGAAAATGGGTTTAGCAGTAAATGAGGGTAAGACTAAGTATATGCTGTCATCACGAAAGGACTCACAACATCGACGAATTGGACAGAACGTCACCATTGAGGGTAAGACTAAGTATATGCTGTCAACACGAAAGGACACACAACATCGACGAATTGGACAGAACGTCGCCATTCACAGATATAACTTTGAGGTAGTACGGGACTTTGTCTACCTCGGCTCCGTTATTAACTCTGACAACAACATCTCGTCAGAAATCAAACGAAGAATTACTCTTGCCAATCGCTGTTTCTTCGGGCTAAGAAGAAGTAAAGCCCTCACTCGAACTACTAAGGAGATCCTATATAAGACCCTGATCATCCCAGTCCTGCTCTTCGGCGCTGAAGCATAAACAATACATAAGCGGATGAAGAATTCCTTGGTCGATTCGAGAGAAAAATTCTTCGAAAAATCTTCGGTCCCGTTTGCGTTGACGGGCTATGGAGACGAAGATTCAACCACGAACTATACGAACTGTACAGCGACATGCCCCTGGTCAAAAAACTCCGCATTGAACGTTTAAGATGGCTAGGACATGTAGAACGAATGGACACCAATACTCCGGCTCGAAGAGTCTTCGATTCCCAGCCAGACGTCGGACGCAGTAGAGGAAGACCTCGCCTCCTTAAGTGGCGCGCACAAGTATAAACCGACCTCAACCAACTTGGAGTGCGCAACTGGAGGCAGTTAGCTAAGGACCGGGCTAATTGGAGAGGCATGTTGGTTGAGGCCCAGGTTCATTCCGGACTGTAGCGCCACTTATGTAAAGTAAGTAAGTAGATGTGACATACTTCCAGAAAAACCTTCATGCGTAAGTGAAGCGGAAGTCGCACAATGTCAACTAAATGACATTATCATCTCATCTTTTACAAATAGCTGTAAGGTTAAACGCACTGTGGCAAAGAGGTGCACACCATGGTGGAACGATAGCCTAGAGAGTCTCCGTAAAAGAGTAAGAAAACTTTTCAATAAAGCCAAACGCACCGGTAAGTGGGACCAATATAAATCTCTACTTACCCAATAAAACATAGAGTTGCGTAAATCAAAAAAAGAGCGTCCTGGCGCAAATACTGTGAGGAACTCGAAGAGCTCCCGGCGGTGTCGCGTCTCCAGAGGGCACTCTCGAAAAATAAAACAAATTGCATGGGATTACTAGTCAAATCTGACGGTAAAATCACATGTGACCGGGAAGAAACGTTGACCACACTTCTTCAGGTACACTTTCCCGGCTCCACTATCACAAGTGAGTTTCATGAACACATGATAGATGACTCACCCAATAGAAACCTGAAAAGGATTAATAGTTTATCCGGCAAACTTTTCACTCCGGATAAGGTCAAATAAGGCACCAGGGACAGACGGAATCTTTTCTGCTCTCATACAAAAGGGCTTGGTTTTGAAGTTTTGGTAATGAGTTGCTGTATGTTGTTTACCAAATAATGCAACAACATACATACAACATAAGAATTCCCAAGACGGAATCATAGATGCGCCTACTAAGCTAAAGACCAATATATAGAAATGTCAAGGGTTAGTCAGGCCTCTGAACAATGATGATAGCGGATTCGCCAAAATGTCAACCGTAGTGTATGGATACTGATGGCCCCGAGTCCAAGGGGTACGTAATAAAATGGAGCTGACTCTCCATGTGCCAATCAATCAATCAATCAATCACAGAAAATCCTATTGTTATGAAGCAACCAAACGCCTAGCTCCTTGATCAAGTCAAAAGGATGCGTTCTTTGTAGCCGGTGCAATAAATTGCTGTCATCCAAAATTTGTAGCACTGCATTGTTGATATGTCCGATCACTCGATTTGTACGCTTTTGAGCTAAGCTAATAGTTTCAGCTTCGATTGTATGAATTCTAAAATTTCTATGGATATCGTTGTTTCTAGTGTACCATGTTACATTGGCATTTGATTTTTGGTACAACCCCAAAGTTGTATACGGTATACAGCATATCATAAGACCATACGGGCTTAAGTACTTGCTTGCATAAAATATGTTTATTTTCGCTACTGACCTGGGAAGTTTTTCCAAGTATAGGCATTCTGGGAGAACTTCTTGTGTTTTGTACTTTAAGTCATCGTGCTACACCTTTGGTCCGCCTGGCAGACTAATAGTGGTTGCTGCCATCAAAAACAGCAAAATATGGTCTGGTTTTATAGTACCCTACCAACTGGTGAAAGAGTTTTGCTGAAATGGATGGTACCAATACTCCAAGCTGACAAACAGTGTGTTTTGTTTTTGCTGTCGGTTGTTTGCATGCAATGAATCAGCTTAAAACCAAAGGTATTCGAGTGGAAGCTTAAACCCTAAGGTATTCGAGCACTAGGCATCTGATTGCTACTTATCTTCATTAGAGAAGTGAGAAACCTAAAGCTACAAAACATAATCGACAATAATTCGCAAATGTCAATGAAGGCAGAAAAAAAGGAATAGCACGATATTCTAAGATGGCTTTTAAGCGTAATTTTGTTTCTTGCCCGTCAAAACCTTTTGAGGCCACAGAGAGGATTTCTTGGAATTGTTGAAACTTTTATCCAAATATGACCCAGCATTCAATAGGTAATAAGACATGAGTCATCTCAAATTTGTCGAAGACTATCCAAAATGAATTTATAAGCCTTTTAGAGAAAGACGTGAGCACAAACATTTTGAAAGACATCCACCAGGCGAAGTAATTTTGGCAGTAGAGGTCATTAGATAGTTCACATCCAGAACGGCAAAGTTGAGGTGAAAAATCCTTTCTTGGGTTTTTTTCCTACATCTTGAAAGATTGCCAAAGAACTTATCAACTACATCTTAAAGCAAGATAGTCTTGACATTAACCTTTGCACGGATAGTACGCATTTTTATTATTAATGCAAAAATTTTATAAATAATGTCGAAATGTGATTATATGAACGTTTACTCCGAAATTTGTAGGAATCGGTGTCTATGTGAATAATAATGATTTTCCGTTATTGGCAAAAACTGAAAATTCCGCTACGTGATAGTTGGGCTAAATCTAATTATGTGGAATTGTTTCAAACTATAATAGTAGTATATATATTAAATTTCATTCAATTGGACACCGTAGTTTGCGAGAAATTAACAATTTTCTTTATATAGCCTATATGACAAAATCCTTTATATGGATTTTCTCGAAAAAAACTGGGTATGTAGTTTTGTTGAAACTAATATGCTTATAATATGTATAAAGTTTAATTAAAATCGTTAGAGCTATTTTGGAGAAAATTGAGGTTATGTGTAATTTTTATATGGCAGGTACCATTAATAACATGGCTAAAAGAAAAACAAAATGGCCTAGAATTATGACCAAAATAAACTTGTATAAGAAATTTGAAGACAATCGGTCAAGCTGTTTAGGCTGGGGAGAACATGCACTACGAAAGAAAGATCGACAAACCGATGGACGGAATTCCAAAAAAAAAACACTTTATTGGGTTCCGCTATCATCGTAATATTAGAATCAATCAAAATCTTGAGGTCGAAAATTTTCACGAAGACAATAAATTTCTCTTTGTAAGAGAAAGTTAAAAATGTTTGTGTTTCAGTCAAGAGACGTGTTGACACTAGATGGAGCACTCATCACGAGACTGTTTAGCCATTGAAGGAAAATTTCGTGGAGATAGTTTCAACACTTTGTGATCTTCAAAAGCAAAATATGGATACAAGAAGTACTACAACCATAATTTTATCTGCTGTATGAGACTTTACGTTTTTGTGTTATCTTTCATTCTGCGGCGATATTTTGGAAGATGTTGATGCAGCACAGAAATACTTGCAAAGATCCAGGCTCACTCTAGAAAAAAGTGTAATAAAACTTAAGGCACTCGCGAGTCAATATACGCATAAGAACAATGTATTGAGCTAGAAATGCCAATGGAAAGGCAAAAAATACACATTTTTGCAGCAACAGGCTCGTTAGTACCCAGAGCCTAGCTTTTCTTACAACCATCCATGTGTCCGAGTGTTCCTACTTCCTCCTGTTTTATGCCGAAAATATAAGATTTTCTAGACATACTACTCGGATGTTTTGTCAGATCATGTCAGCTACGGCTAGGATTCGATCCCAGGCCTTCTGCGCGGCAGTTCATCACACTTACCATCGCGCCAATGAGCACACAATTCAATTCAAAGTCAATTGAAAAGCGGCGAAGAACAAAAAAGAAGAGGAAACACGAAGATCAGTGAAGTTATTCCTAGGACTAAGGCCACGAAAAAATTCCTGTAGATTCCGAGGAGGAACTGCGTGTTGTTGTGCCTAATGCTTACCTCGACATTTACAGAACTAACAGACAACAGTATCATATTGGAAATCGGGTGAATACGTCACATGATAGTCTGAACGGACTGTAACTATGCCCTTTCATGTCCGTTAGGTTGGCCGTGTTCCGGATTTCAGATTTAGTCAGATATTTTAGATGAAGCTCTGTTCTCCTTTCAAAATGGTGGATTGACTATTGAACTAAGATCCGGAAGAAATCCGGAACACGGACAACCTATCTTCTAAAGGGTGGTTCAATTTTAAGGGCCGATGTTGATTTTGATTAAAACACAAATTATTTAGGAAATTATTGTCATTTCCTTTTATTATGATAATATTGGTATGGTTCAATTATGTATGGAACAAAATATGGGCCGAATGGCCGCCACGACCACGGCGGCATACCTCCACCCGATGGTTCAAATTTTTGATGACGCTGAGGCATAATTGAGGTTCTATGCCGTTAATGTGCCGAATTATCTCATCCTTTAGCTCTTGAATTGTTGCTGGCTTATCGACGTATACCCTTTCATTCAAATAACCCTAAAGAAAGAAGTCCAACGGGGTCAAATTACACGATTTTGACGAACAATTGACATCGCCACCACGTGAGATAACACGGTCATTGAATTTGTCGCGCAAAAGAGCCATTGTTTCGTTAGCTATGTGGCAAGTGGTACCGTCCTGTTGAAATCATACATCGTCCACATCCATATCTTCCAATTCGGGCAATAAAAAAATCGTTATCATCTTACGATAGCGAACGTCATTCACAGTAACTGCCTGACCGGCCTCATTTTGGAAAAAATACGGCCCGATGATGCCGCCAGCCCATAAACCGCAGCAAACAGTCACTCTTTGTGAATGCATTGGTTTTTAGATTATCATTCGCCCAAATGCTGCAATTCTGCTTATTGACGAATCCACTGACGTGAAAATGTGCCTCATCACTGAAGATAGTTTTCTTCGAAAATTTATCATCTACTGTTGCGATTTCTTGCCACCATTCAGACCATTGACGACACTTGAAATGGTCAATGGTTAAGCCTGTAAATGCAAGTCTTTATGCATAATGTTCATCAACGACGAGCGTGAGAGGTCCAATTGTTGAGCACGACGACGAGTTGAGGTGGACGGCTCTTCAGCGACACTATCGCGAACAGCAGCAATATTTTCTGCAGTACGAGCTGTATGATCAGCACTGGTGTTTTCATATCTAATACAGACCCGGTTTGCTCAAATTTTTTCACAATTTTTCCGATTGTACGCACATTTGGACGAATAAATTGACAGAAAAAATCACGAAGTGCACGATATGCATTTTGATTTGAACGCCCATTTTCGTAATAAGCCTGAATAACTTAAACGCGTTGCTCGATGTTGTATCTTTCCATCGTTCAAATTGAATTAGTCTGAAATTGAGAAATGTCAAATAAAATGCAGAAAAAACTTGACGTTTAGGTGTGGTTCACATTCAACATCGGCCCTTAAAATTTAACCACCAGTTACATATAAATAAAAATTAAATGTCGTTCGTTGGCATCATTTGAGAAGGGCAGCACCGATTTGGACAATTAAAAGGCGATTTGGATAATCAGAAGACAACTTAGGTTTTTAAGATATGAAAAATTTACCACTTTCTTACTTACTTACTTAAGTGGCGCTACAGTCCGGGATGAACCTGGGCCTGAACCAACATGCCTCTCCAATAAGCCCGATCCTTAGCTAACTGCCTCCAGTTGCGCACTCCAAGTTGGTTGAGGTCGGTTTTTACTTGTGTGCGCCACTTAAGGCGAGGTCTTCCTCTACTGCGTCCGACGTCTGGCTTGGAATCGAAGACTCCGCGAGCCGGTGTATTGGTGTCCATTCGTTCTACATGTCCTAGCAATCTTAAACGTCCAATGCAGAGTTTTTTGACTAGGGGTATGTCGCTGTACAGCTCGTATAGTTCGTGGTTGAATTTTCCTCTCGAATCGACCGAATCGATCGATTTCTTCATCCGCTTTTGATATGGTCCATGCTTCAGCGCCGTAGAGTAGGACTGGGATGATCAGGGTCTTATATAGGATCTCCTTAGTAGTTTGAGTGAGGGCTTAACTACTAAATTGCCTTCTTAGCCCGAAGAAACAGCGATTGGCAAGAGTAATTCTTCGTTTGATTTCTGACGAGATGTTGTTGTCAGAGTTAATAGCGGAGCCGAGGTAGAAGTCCCGTACTACCTCAAAGTTATATCTGTCAATGGTGGCGTTCTGTCCAATTCGTCGATGTTCTGTGTCCTTTCGTGTTGACAGCATATACTTTGTCTTACCCTCATTTACTGCTAAGCCCATTTTTTCCGCTTCCTTCTCTATACTAGCAAACGTGGTTATGACATCACGTTGAGTCCTACCAATGATGTCAATATCGTCAGCGTATGCTAGTAGTTGCACCGATTTTTGGAAAATTGTGCCTCTGGCGTTGGCTCGGGGGTTTTTCAAAATCCTCTCAAGAATCAAATTGAAAAAGTCACATGGTATTTTTTTTGGTATCGAATGTGTCGGTGAGGTAGTTTCCGACCCTGATGGTGCAGGGAGAATTCTCCATCGTCATCCTACACAAACGGACGAGTTTGGGCGGTATACCAAAACTAGACATGGCTCTGTATAGTTCGTATGCGGCTTTAAAATCGATAAATAGGTGGTGGGTTTCGATTTGGACTTCTTGGGTTTTTTCCAGGATCTGCCGAAGTGTGAAAATTTGATCGATTGTGGACTTTCCTGGCCTAAAACCACACTGATAAGGGCCGATCAGGTTGTTGGTAAACGGTTTCAGGCGTTCACATATTACGGCAGATAGGATCTTGTAGACGATGTTGAGTAGACTAATGCCTCTGTAGTTGGCGCAGTTCACAGGGTCTCCTTTTTTGTGGATCGGGTAAACGATACTGAAGTTCCATTCTTCAGGCATGCTTTCAACCGACCAGATGTGGCTTATGAGTGGGTTGATGATACTTACCAAGTCATCTCCGCGAGCTTTATAAAGCTCAGCGGGAAGGCCGTCATTTCCGTCGGCCTTATTAAGCTTGAGTTTAGATATAGCTATCCTCACTTCACTTAGGTCGGGTGGTTGGCAGTTTTCGCTGTCGTTGCCAATATTAATAGTTCGTTCTGCCTGACAGCGGAATGTAGTTCGTCATCGCCGTTTAACAGTCTGCAGCATTGACTGTGTCTCAACTACGATATTTTGTTGTTCATCTCGACAGGATTCTGTTCGAGCCTTGTATCCTTGGCTTTGACGTTTTACACTTTGGTAAAACTTGCGAACATCGTTCCTGGAGTGGCACCTCTCTATATCCTCGATCGCGCGCTTTTCTTGCTCTTTTTTCTTCTTTCCGGAAAGCCGATGTTCTTCCCTTCTTCTTTGCCTATTGCAACTCTCGTCTTCACCTGCAGGCCTTGTAGGCCTCGTTCTTGGCTGCGAGCATCTGTCGGTACTTCTCATCAAACCAGGGGTTCTTGCTGGTGGCCGCGAGAATCCTAGCACATCAGTTGCGGCATTGGCATCGTTGCGATCGTTCTTCGCAATTAGATGCTGGTGGTGTGTTGTGGGTCGAGAGGTTAAGTGATACGTGTTGCGCGAAGGTCTTGGCGGTCTCTGGCGATTGCAGTCTTTCGACATTAAATTTTTTCACAGTAGTTCTGGTTTTTTGTTACCTTGGCTACAACAAGGTAGTGGTCCGAGTCGATGTTAGCCCCTCGGAATGTTCGGACATCCAAAATACTAGATGCGTGCCTCTGGTCTATATGGAGACCGCCATGTCCCCTTGTGGATATCGAGTTGAGGAAACCGTGTGCTGGCTATAGTGGCATTTCGTTCCATTGTTGTTCCAATGCTTACCTCGACATTTACAGATCTAACTGTCAACAGTATCATATTAGAAATCGGGCGAATACGGGGTCATATGGTAGTCTGAAGGGGCTAGTAACTATGCCCTTTCAAAAAAGACAATGTCCGTGTTCTGGTTTTCGGATTTAGTAAGATATCTTAGATGGAGCTCTGCTCTCATTGAATAAAATGGTGGATGGACTAACGAGAACAGAGCTTCATAATATCTCAAATCTACACGGCAAATAATCTCTATAAAACTCATCGAATATTTCAAAACAAATCAAACGAAAACTGATAATAATTCGTTTCCGGTGTGAACATTATCCGGTTTGTATCTTGAATGGTTGTGGTACGAAGTAAATCATTCCCTTGTGATTGTACTCTTTGTTACATGTGTGGTGCCTGCAATGCAAAAAATACTTTTCTTTCATTTATATATAAATTTATATTTAAATGCTTCTACATGATTATGTAAAAAGCCATTCCTGATAAAAAAAAAAGTTTTACAAAGGATAAATCATATTTTCAACCCAAATTTCAGATATATCCAACAATTCTCCACACCACAATTCACCTTCCACTCAAGTTCCACACAAACCTCTTTGACTTGGCACCACTTTTCACTCGCACCACAGTTCAGTGTGTTTTGGATGTCATTCGTTCGCTGTCACTTTGATTCCGATTTGTTGTTGTTTATTTCGTAGTTTTGTTGTGAAAACATTTTTTGGACGTAATTTTATCGCTTCTACTTAAAATCAAGTTTCCCCGAATCCGTTCAAATACCTCTTCCAATTATGAGCTCCCCAAGAACCGGTTCCTCACGCGACCATCATCGTCGGTCGAAAAAAAGCCTCACAACATCGAAAAAACCCAACCGCAATCCTTCACAGAGCGATCATGAATCTCTGTGTCATGCCTCCGATGCTATCCTTCGCAACGTCGTTTCATCAGATGAACATCTCTCATTCCTTCCTTCGGATTTTACCCTCGACGAAGTCCAAGCTGAGGTAAGTCGTGTAATGTTTGTGCGGATAAAATACAAATGCAACAGCACGAATGAAACCCAAGAAAAAGTGAAAAATCCAATCCAATTAACGCACAATTTCTGGTCTCTTCCATACGACGACCTTAACATTGTCAATCGATGGAGGAACACACAGGCATGAAGTCGCATTAAGTGGGTTATGACGAATAAATTCGCTTCTCTCAATCGATAGTGTCAATGTGTAAATAACGCTTGGCCGGGGAACAAAAAAAAACCGTGTCTCTGGGTCAGTAAACTTTTTGAAAATAATTAACAACCGCTAAGTGTGAGGCAGTGCTGTTCGTTCAGGCCGCGTCACACTTTTAAAGTGCTAATTGATGGGAACAGAAGTTGGGAGAAATTAATGCGAAACAGTTGCTTGTTGTGTTGTTTGGGCTTCTAGCCGTTCCAGTGTAGAATAGTGTTGCATCACTTATTACGTATTACGACGAGTTGGTTAAAGTCGGTTAATAGTTTCTCTTTTCTGTTGTTGTCTATAGATTGCTCTGGCGCGAGGACTTGCGACAACGATTTACGTGAAACGTGATGGACTATCTACGCTGAAAGTTGTGGTAAGTTTAAAATTTCTTCTATTTTGCAAGCGAGTCGCACCGTAAAAGGGTTGCTCTATATTCAAGTGCTTGTTGGTTTTTTCTCTTTCGAATTGCGTTCGTCTTTCGCCATCGGTTACACGGGTTCTAGATCGTATTTGAACTCATTTCACCGTTCGTTCTGTAACGAAATAAAAGTGATAAGCCACCGGCTTTACGTCATTTTATGGTGTGAATCGTTTTATTGGCGTTAAATGCTTAATAAGTTGTAAATTGTGCGCTTATCGATGGGCTTAGACTACGTTGGGTTAGGCAAGAATTGGCACGTAAGAGTAGCACATTGATAGCTTTGTAATTCTGCCGATAAGGTATCTAACATTTACCAGGTGTCTCAGTGTAAATATCGATTGGTAATAAGAGACTTAACTGTGTTTGACTAGAATGATTGATAGATAGAAGTTGTGTTCATAACCAAAGCAGGAAAGGGCTCCCACATCAATCCAAAGGATCTTCGTCCGATCAGTCTATCGTCTTTTCTTGGACTTTTTCCTACCCACTATGGTAGCCTTATTTAGGTTTAATTTCAATTGGGGCTACATACCACAAACCTGGAGGGAGGTAAACGTGGTATTTATCCCCAAACCAGGCAAACCAATAGAACTACCTAAATCATACCGTCCAATAAGCTTAACATCGTTTTCCTGAAAACAATGGAAAGAATACTTGACGTACACATTAGAGAGTGCTTAAATGAAAGCACTCCTCTGCACCCATGTCAATTCGCCTATCAAAAAGGTAGATCCACGGAAGGAGCACTTCTAAGTTTAACATCACAAATAAAAAGTGCATACGAAAACAAAGAAGTAGCTTTATGTGCCTTCCTTGACATAGAGAGTGCTTTTGACAACACTGGATATGATTCCATATCAAATGCTTTGACTCATAGAAGAATAGATTACCAACCCATCAAATCGATCAAAGCGATGCTTGAAAGTCGGAAAATAACTGCTTCATCAGCACTGACCTCAGTATCAGTAACAGCCGTTAAAGGCTGCCCTCAGGGAGGAGTACTCTCACCCCTACTACTGTCTCTGGTTATCGATAACCTACTTCAAGACCTAAGTAATGCAGATTTCAATATAATTGGATACGCCGATGACCTAGTCATCATAATAAAGGGCAAAGAACCAAACGAGGTTACAACACGTTTGCAAAACGCCCTTAAGATTGTCATAGACTGGTGAAGTAAAGAAAGTCTTTCTATAAACCCCAGCAATCTTAACCATATTTCAATCAATGGTACATACATTGAGTATTCCAACGAAGTAAAATATCTTGGAGTGATCCTCGACAAAAAACTAAGCTGGAACACCCACATTAACAACAAAATTCAAAAAGCAACCAAAGCTTTCTGGGCTTGCAGAAACATGTATGGTAAAACCTGGGGAATCTCTCCAAAGACTACACACTGGATCTACACGATTATGGTCAGGCTCATTATAACATACGCTTCCATAGTATGGTGGAACAAAGTCACCCAAAAAACAACTATAAATAAATTAAACAAGGTACAACGGCTTGCCTGTCTGGGCATTACCGGAGCTATGCGTACCTGTCCCACGGCGGCTATGGAAGCCATAATAGGACTAACACCTCTCCACATTTACATAAAAAAAGTGGCAATTCGCAGCTCAGCAAGTTTGACACAAGCGGAAGAATTAAACATTAGTGAACATCTAAAACTAATTGAACTTCTATCCGAACTTCCAGAACTTGACATGATCTGTGCGGTTACAGACCGCTTACCAAAGACACTATGCTTCGACAAAAGATTCTCAACGGAGATCACAACCAGAGAAGCATGGTGTAGCAACAACCCTCCAAACTGCCTAAACGGCCTAAAGTGGTATACGGATGGTTCTAAAATGGACTCAGGGGTAGGAGCTGGCATACATGGACCAAATAAAAACATCTCAATACCTATGGGAAAAAAACCCTAGTGTATTCCAAGCTGAGCTCCATGCCATAAAAGAATGCGCAAACCTAATACACAACTCAGGTATTAAAGGCGCAAACATCCATATATTCACGGACAGTCAAGCAGCTATAAAAGCCCTTAGCTCACACATCATTGACTCCAAATCAGTACTACACTGCTTCAACTCCCTCCAAACACTCAGTTCCAGGAACAAAACCAAACTATGGTGGGTCCCCGGACATAAGGGAGTTGAAGGTAACGAAAAAGCTGATGAACTAGCCAGAAAAGGTTCCGAAACCCCCTTCATTGGACCTGAACCCTTCTGTGCAATCCCCAAATCAGCCATAAATCTAGTCATAAAAAACTGGGAACAAAACAGATGTGTTTCATACTGGGGAAACATCCCAGGCCTAAGACAGGCCAAAAGAGCTATTCAGCCCTTCAAATCAGATGCCGACAAGATACTAAATCTTCGCAGGCACGATATCAAAAACTTAGTAGGCTACCTAACTGGTCATCACGGTCTGCGATATCATCTAAACAAAATGCGTCTAGTCGACTCACCGGAGTGCAGACTATGTCTAGAAGAAAACGAAACAGCCGAGCATATCATATTATGTGAATGCCCGGCTCTTTACGGTATGAGAAGAGAATCTTTCTTCAGGGAATTCTTAAGTCCCGAAGAATTGAGGAAATCTTCGGCTGAAAGTATTATCAGCTACATTAGGAAAGTAGAAGCGCTACTAACCTAAAAAGCATCTGACGGCAAGCACAATAGATCTTTTAGGTCGATGTGTATATTACTGCTTAGGCAGGTCAGAATTAAAAAAAAAAAAAATCGTCTTTTCTTTGGAACTTTGGAACGATTAGTTGATCTATTCCTCAGTATTAGTATAGAACCGACTGTCATCTCCAACTCCCAACATGCATACTGCAGTGGAAGTCGGTTAAGACAGCGCTGCACTCACTCGTCTGCATCATAGAAAACTCACTAAGAGCAAAAGAGTGTGCTATGGTTGCTCTTCTTGATGCGCTTTCAGATTTAAAGTTGAGGAATCGGAGGGAGTGCTCATAAATCAGCTATTTACGGGCAGAATTATTAACACAAATCTTGGTGGTGTCTCATCCGCACGTATATCTGTAACCTGTGGCACCTCACAAGAGGGCATCCGGATTCCTCTTCTCAGGAATCTAGTGGTCACCAATCTACTAGTAAATCTAGAAAGAGAAGGATGCAAGATGATAATGTAAGCATGCTTTACGTGAGCACCTATCCTTTACGGCTCTTATCTCACGGTGGGCCTACCCACATATCGCAACCATTTTTAAGTGTGGTTAGCACCCCAATGCAGACCTGCACTGCATCGGTAACATTTCGAAAATCATGTGTTAGGCACGAACTTCAACCTTGCTAAGGCCCGAGGCTATCTGCACCTCTTGCATTCTAAAGCCACCTCTTTAGAATGCCATACGCTTCAGCGGACTTCTGACAACCACAACCACCACGATACTCCCACAAGGGGGCCTACCTCAAAATCAGTCTAGGACATTGTCCTAGGGGCTCTGATTCCCGTGGTACCATTATATAGTCAATGGTGAGACTCCACACCGATTCCTTATGGACTCCATAACAACCCAGTCCGGTCTCGAAGTTACTAAGTCACCACCAATCAGGTAGTGATCAGTGGCAACAACAAGTAACTTTCCCACTTCATGCACCATTTACTCTAGTTGTTCATTGAACACACGTTTGTTCATTCAACAAAAAAGAGCTTGACTGCCTCGCCTTTTCGGACAAATCTTTATTCGGTTACCGAACAAAGAATGTCCTTACGGCGAATTATAGCAGCCAAATGGTTGTGGATCCACACGAAGTCGGCTTGGATTGGTTCGCGATGGGCTTTCACAGTAAACTGCTATGACCACATTCACCGCAGATCGCTAAGTAACGAATTAACGAAACTAGCTTTCCTGCGGCTACCTCTATCCACCACCTGAGGACGCGCCCAGTAGGGGCCCAACCCCCCTGGGGAATGCAAGATGACGGACTATTGCAAAATGGTCTCTCTGTACTATCCAAATTGGCCGCCAGATGTTGACTCGGCGCGAACAATCAAAAAACCGAATTGGTCCTTTTGACCCTCCCTAACTTAATGGCGTTACTGGCGTCTTGGATAAGAAACTGAACTGGAAAGCACCTATCCAAGAAGAGTAGATAAAGCCACCGTAGCCTTATACAAAGGGCAATCGGAAAGAAATGGAGTATGCAACCACATATCACTCTCTGGCTTAACGTGTCCATCATCTCTGCTCACAGCATAATGCTGATCTCTGCTGGGTTCCTGGTCACAGGGACATAGACGGCAACGAGATGGCCGTCGAACTGGCAAGAAATGGATCTGCTACAGATCATGATCAGGCACTACAAACGGTCGAACCACCACTCTGTAACCTCAGAGAAAGAGTGGAATACAAAACCCGAATGAAAGCCAATACCAGGTGGAATTCATTGACTACCTGCGAAATATCTCGGAAGCTCTGGCCAGAATACAACGGAAACCGAACCAAAAAACTTTTGCGGTATGACAGGAGCTCCTTATCTAAACTGGTAGGGGCTCTAACTGGTCACAACTTTCTCAGAACCCATACAATGAAATTAAATCTCAAGGATGACGATATCTGTGGAGGCTGCGGCGATGAGGAGGCACACGAGGATACACCTCACTTCCTCTGTCACTGCCCGAGTCTCTGAAATTCAACGCATTGCTGTCAACCAAATTGTTGTCCTAACGCACAACCCCGAAACTTTTGCTCAGTAGCTTCATGGTACGGGCGGGCGGTGTGCATGAAAACACAAAATCATATGGCGGGCTGTGCCAGCACGACCCGCCATAGAACAATTTTTCTTGTATGGAGTGCGTCATCTGTATAGAATTCATAATCTTTGGTCTAAGACAGAAGTGGATGGATGGGTTTTCTCCGAGATGCTTAACTTAAGCATATCCTTTCGCCTTCTCGATCATTGTAGCGTTTTTCAGGCAGAAATCATGGCAGTTAAAGAAGCCTTGTCCTGGGTGAGGGTAATGTAATATCCACGAACAATATTAGGATCTTCAGTTACACCAAAGCGCCAATCAAATCCCTGGGATTCATTTAATTTACATCAAAATCAGCCCACGAATGCTGACTATCTCTAAATGAGATGGCAGGGCATTTTACCATTCACCTCCTTTCTGTACCGGGTCACAGATATATACCAGGGAACCGTAAGGCGGGTGAGCTTGCCAGATAGGGCTTGATATTCCCTTGATATTCTAAGTAGAAACGTTAGTTATGCACCCCGCTACATGTAAATCACTAATCCTACTAGATGCGATCAAGATAGCAAACCGCAGATGGATAAGCACAACGTGTCTAATATCCAGGAAAATCTACTTAAAGTCCGGAATGAACCTGGGCCTCGACCAACATGCCTCTCTTATTAGCCCGGTCCCTATCTTACTGCCTCTAGTTGCACACACAAAGTCGACTGCGATCGGTTTCTACTTGTGCACTCCACTTAACGCGGGGTCTTCCTCTACTGGGCACGTTCTACATGTCCTAGCCATCTTAAATGTCCAATGCAGAGTTTTTTTGGCTAGGGGTATGTCGCTGTACAGCTCGTAGAGTTCTTGGTTGCATCTTCATCTCCATACCCCGTCAACGCAAACAGGACCGAAGATTTTTCAAAGAATTTTCTCCCAAAGCGACCAAGGATTTCTTCATCCGCTTTTAATACGGTCCATGCTTCAGCGCCGTAGAGCAAGATGATCGGGGTCTTATATAGGATCTCCTTAGTAGTTTAACTGAGGGTTTTACTACTAAATTGCCTTCTTAGCCTGAGGAAACAGCGATTAGCAAGAGTAATTCTTCGTTTAATTTTAGTTGTGGACTTTCCTGGACTAAAACCACACTGGTGGGCCGATCAGGTTGTTGGTTAACATTTTGAGGCGTCCACATACGACATACGTAGATAGGATTTTGTAGGCGATGTTGAGGAGACTTATGCCTATGTAGCTCGTGCAGTTCAGAGGATCCCCTTTTTTGTGGATCGGACAAACGATGCTGAGGTTCTATTCTTCAGGAATACTTTCATCCGATCAAATTCTACAAATGAATTGATCTGCGTTATTACCAAAATATCTTCACCGGCTTTATAAAGCTCGGCAGGAAGGTTGGCATTTCCGGGAGCCTTGTTGCTATGCTATTTTCGCTTTTAGGTCGTGTGGTTGGTAGTTTTCAGTGTCGTCGTTCATATTGAATGGTTCGTTTTGCCTGACAGCGGAATATTGTTCGTAATCGCCTTTTAGCAGTCTACAGAAGTGGTTCTTCCATATCCTCAGTATCGACTGTGTCTCAACTACGATATTTCCTTGTTCATCTCGACAGGATTCTGTTCGAGCCTTGTATCCTTGGGTTTGACGTTGAACACTTTGGTAAAACTTGCGAACATAATTTATGGAGTGGCACCTCTCTATATCCTCGATCGCGCGTTTTTCTTGCTCTTTCTTCTGAAAAGGCGGTGTTCTTCCCTCCTTCTTTGCCTGTAGAGCTCAACTGTAGCTCTCGTCTTCACCTCATTCTCATTCTTGTCTTCGAGTATCTGTTGGCAGTCCTCATTAAACCAAAGGTTTCTTGCTGGTTGGCGTGAGCAACCTATCACATCAGTTGCGACTGATATAATGGCTTATTGACATCGTTGCCATTGTTCTTCGAAAGTAGATGCTGGTGGTATTGTGTCAAACGAGAGGTTAATGTATAGGTGCTCTTGCTATTTTAGTCTTTCGAAATTAAATTGTTTCACAGTATTTCTGGTTTCTTGGGGCGTGGTGGATATTTGCATTCTTACATTGCATTGGCTGCAACAAGGTAGTGGTCCTCGTCGATGTTAGCCCCTCCCAATATTCGGACATCCAAAAGACTGGATGGGTGCTTCTTGTCTATCGCAATGCGATCAATTTGATTGACCATGACCATCCGTTGATCTGGAGACCCCATAGCGTGCGTTTGTTGGCTATAGTGGCATTTCGTTCCGCAGCGAAGTCATTTAGCCTGTTACCAGACATATTGTCGTGTAGGCTGTATTTTCCGAGAATACTGCTAAAGAAGTCTTCTCTCCCTACCTTTACGTTAAAATTGCACAGAACGATTTTAACATCGTAATTCTGTAGTCGGTCATAAGCTTTGTCAAGTAGCTCTTAAAAACATTCGCTTTATCAACTTTTTCCTCCGTCTGAGCGTAAGCGCATATAATGCTTATGTTCGCCAATTTCACCTTGATGCGGATTGCTACAATGCGTGTCTTGAGAGCATAAGACTTCTTGCCCAAGTCTGGCATTAAAAGCGAATCAACTTCCGAATAGTCGCAGTTTCTGGTCACTATAACACGGTCCATTGTAGATGTCACAGATTTTCATCCTCTTATTGCTCGGTCCATCCCATCGAATTTCTTGGATGGCAGTATTGGCTAATTTGTAGCAGCTTCCGCTAGTTGTTAGCATGCCTCTCCTGTTTAATGTTTTCACATTACAGGTGAAGATGCGAACGTCGTTGTTCATTTCGTTTTGCATGGTCGTCAACAATAAGATCAGTCCTTTCCGATGCTCTTGGTTGCTTCGTAACAATGTTTTATTAACTCAAAGCACAACCCCCAACCTGGAGTACCAGTTCCAATTTATTAGATACCCCTAGGACACGAGCCATCAGTATCCACTACGGTATTGAACGGTGTCATTGGCCTTTCGGCTCATCCACCACCATCCCTGTTCAAGAGGCCGGACTTAACTTGAGTTTTCCCGAATATGTCAAAGCAGCTTATCCATCCTTTTTTCATCCTATTAGGGACTGTAGACGCCACCGTTGATTCCAGACGAGAGTTCTTCCGCTGCCGCCGGGAAATAGAAAACGTGCTCTCATCTGCTGCCGCCAAGACTTTACTCAGGGTTTGTGAGGGCACTCTGTGGTAGCCACTTGACGGCTAAGAGTCGGAGTAGGTAGGCATCAGCTAGGTGAAAACTCAAGGTTGCATATAATCAGAAACCAGAAACGCTCTCTCTGCTTAATAATGCTGAAAAGATCAAACATCGGTACCATCACCGGTGTCCTTACAAGACACAGCCCTCTAGACCTACATGCAAAAAGACAGTAACTTGTGCAGAAACTGCTTGGATGTGGTCGTTGAGGAGTGTATTACTCACTTTCTCTGCTCTTGTCCAGCACTCTCGAACAAAAGCTATTTGGATGTGGACTATGAGGAGTGTATAACTCACATTCTCTGCTCTTGTCCAGTACTCTCCAACATCTAGTGGTATACTTCTTAAACAATCTAGATGAGCTGGCTAATATTGATGTCAGAAACTTCCTCCGCTTTGTAGTTAGCTCGGAATGCTTCATTTTGGCAAACGAATATAAGGAAAAATCGAAAGATCCACGTGGTACCACAACGGACTTTTCTGGTATACCTATATGTGCATGCGTATCAAGTGCAGCCACTATAACCGAACCTAAAGTCGATAGACGTTTGCAATTCCCCGTTCAAGTTTCATTATTCATCTACCCAGCTATAGAGAAACGCCGATTATGCTGCAGACAGTGTTTTTTGACAGCTCGGTTAACTTGGCAACGTTAGTTCTATTCAGACCATGATTTCAAGACCCAGTAGTTAGTCAATTGTCCTCTCATGTACAATTTAAGGTCTGACAATGGTCTTGTATGACTTCTAGAGCTATAAACATCAGAATTCATAGGTGGATATAACAGATGTATATTTTTAGAGGTGTAGAACTTTAAGTTGGCAACACTATTTTAACTGGCGCCCATTTCGTCAGCTGTAAAGTGATTTATTTTTAGTTTGGTTTGGCATTTCAACATGAATAGACTGACGTCTGAACAACGCTTCCAAATTGTGCAAATTTATTTTGAAAATCATGGTTCTGTTCGAAACGCGTATCGCGCACTATGTTCATTTTACGGTCAACACAATCTTCCATCAGGGCATAATTCGATTAAGTATGGAACGTTTTTGCATCACGTTTACTCTAAATTATCCACAGACACGTCGTACAATGCGTACAGAAGAAGTCATTGCTGCTGTAGAGCGTAGCGTAGAGGATGACCTGAATCAGTCTATCCGCTATTGTGCACAGAATTGTTGTTGTTGTTGTTGCAAACCTGAAAAGATTAGGGGGAGAGATTTCGGATAGATTCGTGAGGTCATGGAAAAAGTATTTTCCTAAGGTTCTCATTCTTAATTGGCTGAGGCCTGGGCAGTGGCACAGAAAGTGGAGGGTATCCTCGTGTATTTCTTCATCACCGCAGCCTCTAGAGAGGACATCATCTATGAGATGCATTTTCAGTTTGTGGCTTTTTAGTAAGTTGTGTCCAGTAAGAATCCCAACTATAGTAGAGACAGATTTCCTGTTTCTACGAAGTAGTCTATGGGTACTCAGGCCACATCCTTTTGGAAGTTTCACAGGTGGGAAGGGAGTTCCACCTGTTTTTGGCAGTGATCAGTGTTTTCTGTCCCACCCGAGATTTGAGGTCACATAGTGGTGGTTTGACAGACTGGTCTGCTTGGTCAATGCTGGAGGCAGATCCTTTTCTTGCCAGTTCGTCAGCAATTTCATTGCCCTGTATGCCTCTGTGTCTGGGGACCCAGCAGAGCTTAACATTATGTTGGACGCCAAGAACCTTTAGCTCTTCACGACAACGTTTCACAAGCCGAGATTTTATTTCGACAGCAGAGATAGCTTTTATTGCAGCCTGACTGTCAATAAAGATGGTGGTATCATCTGGTGGTATCGCCAGCATTGAGGTCGGTTTGGCTGCCTCTGCTACTGCCAATATTTCGGCTTGGAAAACACTGCTGTGCTCAGGGAGACGAAAGGTGCTGTTTAGCTTTAGTGTTTCTGAAAACACTCCAGCTCCAACGCCTACATCCATTTTTGAACCATCAGTGTAGATGGATATGGTTTCGGGGCCCAATTCGTTCCTCTCCCACTCCTCTCTGCTTGGAAGGATGCAGGAGAATGGTCTTTGAAAGTCATGGTGAGGCAGCATGTAGTCAGAGGATACAGCTGAGCCCAGATATCTGTGTAGAATTTGGGCATGTCCTCCTGAGTTCGATTTGCAGCAGTTGAGCTGGCTGATTCTTAGAGCACTTTTGACTGCAGATTCTTGCATGTAAAGGTCTAGCGGTAGCAGGTTAAGGATGGTTTCCAGTCCCGCTGTTGGTGTGGTTCTCATTGCGCTAGTAGCGCCCACACATGCTATCCTTTGTACCTTTGTCACCAGACAAGCCCCCCATATGTTAATATAGGTCTCACAATGGCCATGTACATCCATAGGATGATCTTAGGGTTCGGACCCCAGTTTTTTCCGAATATTCGGTTACACGTATAGAAAGCGACTGGGGCCTTTTTAATGCGCTCGCGCACATTTAGGTTCCAGTTGATTTTTCTATCAAGAATGACACCCAGATACTTTGCACTATCGGCTAGTTTTATGGTAGTCCCATCGTTAGCCGGTAGGTCGAATATTGGAGCCATGATTACTGACTTTTTCGTTCATCAATTTAACTACCATGATGTGCAGGAGCTGTGGTTTCAACAAGACGGCGCAACATGTCACCCAGATCATGCCACAATTGATTTTTTGAAGGAACCATTCGATGAGCGCATATTTTCGAGTTTTTGTCCTTTCAATTGGCCTCCAACATCGTGCGATTTAACGCCGTTTGTCTATTTTCTGTGGGGTTATGTGAAGTCGGTAGTCTACGCCAATTAGCCCGAAACGATTGACCACTTGGAGGACAAATTCGCCGCGTAATTGCCGATATAAGGCCACAAATGTTGAAAAAATTCATTGAAAATTGGACCTCCAGATTAACTACGTCCGAGCCAGCCGTGGCGGTCATATGACAGAAATCATATTTAAATTAGAATGCCAGCAGATTATCTTTCGAATAAAGTAAATTTCATGACAATTTAAAAAATCATCTCTGTTTTATTTCATTTCAAAGTTCTAAACCTAAAAAAAAACACCCTTTACAAATAGCACCACAGAACTAACGGGTGATTTTTTAAGAGGTTTAGAACTTTTTTAAAAAAAAAAAACACAAAAAATTCGAAAAAATGAATGAAATATTTATTTGAATCGATAGTTTGAACCTTGCAATTTAATGTTTAAAGATAATTTCATGCAAATGTTGACCGCGGCTGCGTCTCAGGTAGCCCATCCGCTGAGTCCAATTTTGGCATACTCTTTCACACATATCGGCCGGTATCTCACGAATGAATGCATGGATGTTGGCTTCCAGTGCGTCAATCGAAGCGGGCTTGTCCCTATAGACATTAGCCTTGACATACCCCCACAAAAAATAATCTAATGGTGTCAAATCGCACGATCTAGGCGGCCAATTGACCGGCCCGAAACGTGAAATTAACTGTTCACCAAACTCGCCTCGCAATTGCGCCATTGTTTCGCGTGCTGTGTGGCATGTGGCACCGTCTTGTTGAAACCACATATCATGCAAGTCAAGAACTTCCATTTCGGGCAAAAAAAAGTTTGTTATCATCGCTCGGTAGCGTTCACCATTGACAGTAACGCTGCGATTCGCATCATCTTTGAAGAAATATGGCCCAATAATGCCGCCGGCCCATAAACCGCACCAAACAGTGGCTTTTTCGGGATGCATTGGTAGCTGTTGCAATGCTTCTGGCTGATCTTCACTCCAAATGCGGCAATTTTGCTTATTTACGTACCCATTCAACCAAAAATGAGCCTCATCGCTGAACACAATTTTTCGATAAAAAAGCGGATCCTCGGCCAGCTTTCCAAGAGCTGGCTTTAGTTCTTGCACCAGCTGTATCTTAAAAGGCTTTACTCCCAAATCCTTCCGCAAAATTTTCCACGTAGTGCTGTAACAAAGGCCTAACTGCTGGGAACGGCGCCGAATCGACATTTCGCGGTCTTCTGTCACACTAGCTGATACGGCCGCAATATTTTCTTCACTACGCACAGTACGTAAACGTGTTGGTGGTTTAATGTCCAACAAAGTAAATTTGGTGCGAAATTTGGTCACAATCTTCCGAATAGACTGCTCAGAAGGTCGAGAATGCCGATCATAAAATGGAAGCAGCGCGCGATGAACATTTCGAACCGAGCACGAATTTTGATAGTAAAATTCAATAATTTGCAAGCGTTGTTCATTTGTCAGACGATCCATGGTTAAATTGCAAACCAAACTGAAGCTGTTTGACAGTGACACAAGGTACTAAACACACGTCAGCTGTCAAAACCAGTGTTGCCAAAACCAAACCAGCTAAAAAATCACCCGTTACTTAAATACGGCTTTCAATTCCATGTGGGATTCCTCAGAATTCATACAAAAAAACATAACAAAAGCCGACTCGCATCGCTAATTGGCCTATTTAGCTTGATTGTGCAAATTATTTAACGCTACGAATCAATCTGCAACCGCAATGTGGATCAGAATAAATGCTAAGTAAATAAAAGTCCGCAACAAGCTAATTGCTTGAGAATAAAACCGAGAGGAAAGGCTGCCCCATTTGGAATTGGATTAAGCAGCACATATTTTAAAAGCTTAAAACCTTAATTTATTGACATTTATATCTTTTTATTTCACCCCATATGATAGCGCGATAATTTGAATTTTATGTTTTGTGGTACCCGGAAATGGTTTTTAAATAAACGGTCTTACACAACTCGAATAGACTTTCCTTGAATTTTAGACGAATACTTATTGTATTTGGTAAGGTTGAAAAAACTCACTTTTTGCTGAATATTTAGTGACTTTGGCGTATTACCTTTATTGTAATTTTGAGCGAAAAACAGGAAACTAAATTTTTATAAGTACCGCAGTAGGCAAATGGTAGGCGATGAGCTTATATGGAAACACAATCACTTACTCGATGCCTAATAACTCCGATTCTCAGCGCCCTCGGGGCTACTGCTGGCTGCCCTGTGTCCTTGGCCTTTTATATAGTTTTGGCACCAGAAATTGAGCGCCCAGGAGGAGACGTACACAATAAGGCACCTCTTTCTTTTCCAAAATGGCAGCGGAAGATTTCCCGAGTGTCGTCTAAAGTCCCAGCTAAGATGGATAAAGTGAACAAAGCTGGTCCGATATATTCAGAAACTGATCATCTAGAAATCTCAAGGGCTAGTCAGGCCCCTTAAAAAGATATGGTTGCGGAAGAGCTGAAAAGCCAAAGGCATCACTTAATTCCGTAGTGGATACTGATTACCCCTTGCCACAGGTGTATCTAATAAATTGGAACTGGCTTATAAGGTTGGGAGCTGTGTCATCTTGGAAATCTTCTTTACCACGAGAAAAGCAACTAGTTATGAAAAAGACAAATTCCGTGGATAACGAATCCCCTATCCAAACAGGCCTTGAACGACCATAGACACAGGTGTACGAGTATGCCCCGGAAACGCACGCTGAACACTTTGGTTGCTGCTTTAAAACTTGAATCTGCCCTCGGGGGTACATTTCAGACATTACCCCCGATTCAGAGAAGAACATAAATTCTACAAAAAAGCCAAATAACTGGCAGCTGGCTTCAAAGTAGGAACGCAGACTCTACGAAATAAGAATGGCAACCTAGTCACAGACGCGCAGACAATTGTAGATATATTCAGGCAATATCTAGCTGCTGCTTAGTAGGCATAATGTCGAGAGGGTATTAGAGTTAGAAACCGGTCCACCTTAGTCAACGAAGAGGTAACACTACCTCGAAGTATTGAAGAAGGTAGTGCAGCCATAAAAAAATTGAACAACAATAAAGTAGCAGGTTCTGATGAATTACCTGCAGAACTCTTCAAATACGGAGGTGTTGCTATTGAAGCGTACATTTACCAAACCATCACAAAGTCTGGATGGATGAGAGCATGCCCAATGATTATCAACTCCATATGTCCCATCTACAAAAAAGGTGATCCAATGTTGCACCAACTACCGAGGCAAGGCATATCCCTGCTAAATGTCGCATTAATATCCTACCAACGTACTGTTTGAACGTCTTAAGCCTTTTTGCAACACACTTATCGGCACGTACCAGTGTGACTTCCGTTCCGGCATATCGATCATAGACCAAATCCTGGAAGAGATTTTCGGTTTCAAACCGAGACGCCTAATCTTTTCATCGGTTTTAAGCACGCGTTTAATAGCAACCATCGCCTAGAACTCCATAGAGCTATAACGAAATTCGGGATCCCATTAAAATTGTCGCTGAAGGATGCAACTGATGAAAGCAGTTAATAGGACACTTTATTAATTTTAATGCCAGAAGTCCAATTCCAAAAAAGATCGTTTGTGGACCTAGAACTTTGAACTTTAATAGGTTAGGTTAGGTTAGAGTGGCTGCGAGTTCGCCAGCACACTACGACCATTGGTCCATTATGATACCACGTGGATCTTGTCCATTCTGCTTACTATCCGTGAGAAATTTAGCCTTTAGTAATTCTTTGTTTGATTTCTGACGAGATCTCATTGTCAAAGTTGATGGCGGATCCGAAGTAAACCCCTTAAAGTAAAGTCCTTACCACTCAAACTTATATCCGTCGATGGTTGTCGTCGTTGTCGTGTGCTTTCTCTGGTAGAAATATTCCATACCACTGTTGACCAAAAAACAACTAAAGGGTTAGATTAAGGTGTCATACGACCCCTGCCGATAATCAACCAGTCTGAGGTCCCTACCAAATGCTCAGAATCACCGCCGCTAACGTAAAGAATCTGGGAAAACCTGATCCAATTGTAGTTAATGGGTGTGCCAGGATAGATAATACCTCTATGACTATTAACGCATCCGAGCCATCGGTGAAGACATTGGTTTTGGAACATGGTCCGATCCGTACCAAAGAGATGCAAGGAGTATCCTCATTCTACATGGAAATCACCCGTTATTCAGCTCCAATCAGGTTAAGGCTATCCGGTCAATAGAGCGGAATACAAGGCAAAACTCGACTCTGAGCTGGGCGAATGAATAACTTTAACGTTTCGCCAGCTCCTCCGAGGATAACCCGTCCAAATGACAACGGTCGGTGAAAGACAACGAGGAGTGCCAAAAAGTCAGAAACGGCACAATGTGTCAAATATCCAGGTAACTCTGGCCAAAATATAATCAAAAGCGCTCCATCTGATTGACAATGCTGAACAGATCAAACATCAGCACCATAATCGGTGTCCTTACAGGACACTGTCCTATAGGCCTTCACGCAAAAAGACTAGGCCTTTTCAGCAATCGCTTCTGTAGAAACTGCTTGGACGAAGAAGAGGAGTAAACTATTACTGGCTAATATCAACGTCAGAAACCTTTCTTGCTGGTGGCCGCTGCGGCTGATTTAATGGCTTGTTGGCATCGTTGCAATTGTTGTTCGACATTAGATGCTGGTGGTGTGTTGCGAGTCGAAAGGTTAAGGGATACGCGTTGCGCGTTGCGCGTCTTTCGACATTAAATTTTTTCACAGTATTTCTGTTTTTTTGTGGCGTGGTGGATATCCGCATCCTTACCTTGGCTACAACAAGGTAGTGGTCCGAGTCGATGTTAGCCCCTCGGAATGTTCGGACATCCAAAATACTGGATGCGTTACAATGCGTTCGCTAATGTCTTGAAAACATAAGATTCTTGCCTAAGTCTGGCACTTATAACAAATCCGCATCCAAATAGTTGCTGTTTCTGCTCACTATAACACGGTCCATAGTAGATGTCACAGTTTTTCATCCTCTTTTTGCCCGGCCCATCCCATCGTATTTCCTGGATGGCGGTGATGTCTGCTTTGTAGCAGTTTAGGGCTTCCGCTAGTTGTTCGCCTGCACCTCTCCTGTTTAATGTTCTCACATTCCAGGTGCAGATACGAACGTCGTTGTCCTTTTTTCGTTTAGCATGGTCGTCAACAGTAATATTAGTCCTTTCCGAGGCTATTGGTTGCTTCGTTACATAGTCTTTTTTCCGTGGATGGGTAGTTAACCCAAAGCACAACCCCCAACCTGGAGGGCCAGGCCATTGTTTTGACCCTAGGACAGCGGGCCGGAAAATATACCGATGTCATCAGCCCATTTTGGGATATGAGCGCTGCCGTTGACCCATTGAGGGCTCCTCCGCCAATACCCTGGCTCTGTATTGGAAATCCCTATAGACCTGGTGTTCACCTATGTCGAAGCAGCTCATATAGGGATTTCACTACCAGTTCGATCAAAGTGGAGCTGTAGGCGCCACCGTTGACTCCATCTAGGGAATTCCTCCGCTGCCGCCTGAGAGTGAGTGCCTTAGTGAGAGGACACTCCTCCCCCTCTCTCGTTTGCTGCCACCAGCGACCACCCACAGGGGTTTAATACCCCATCTCCAGTAATAGGCACCCACCAGTCACCAGCGTGGAGGTGAGAGTAGGAGTTGGTAGTGAGAGGCTAGAGTGAGAACACTTGTGTCCTCATATAATCGCATCACTATCCTTAAGCACCGGCTTATCAGCAATCGCTTCTGTAGAAACTGATTGGACGAAGAAGAGGAAGAAACTATTACTGGCTAATATCAACATCAGAAACCTCCTACATAGTCAGCTCTGAATGTTTCAATTAGGCGAGCGGATATAGGAAAGTCGACAGATCCACGTGGTATCACAGCGAACCTTTCTAAGTCTAAGTGCGCACGCGCGTACAGCTACTGCAACCTAACCTAACCTTTGTACTTTCGTTTTGACAGCATAGGTATAGTCCTGCCCTAATTTAATGATAAGTCCATTTTTGCAGTTTCCTTCGTGCGAACGTGCCGGTTTTGACAGGCTCAGTAGCGCTGAATCGGAATTGGACACCTAGAATTAAAATTAACAGTGGGTCCTAAATAACTGCTTTCACCGCAAATCCCGAATTTCGTCAAAGCGCTAGATGCGATGGATGCTACCAAACGCGTGCGATGAAAAGATTAAGATTTCAAATCGGGATGCATAATCTTTTCATCGATTCTAATCGATTTAAATTTAAAAAAGTTTCGTCAGTAGAATATTTAGAAGCTAGTCCTTCTTGTTAAGACTGTTTATTTTAAGGATTGGATGGGAAAAGGTATTAATCAGTAAAATGTATCTTTCTTCTTGTGCTAACTTTAATTCGTTGAAACCTTTTGAAAATTTCCGAGTATCTTCCAATGTTTAACTAATTTTTGTCTTCGAGTTATTCATACATTTTGACAGGGATTTTTAGAGAGTCAACGTTTACCTCCTACATGTTTAAACGTAAGCACTTATAATTAAATTCTAACTGGGTAAACATTTTTATAAATTTTTTTTTCTAAATGAAATGGCAACAGTAAGCTGTTTGTCGATAAGAATCGAATAAATGATTTCGCTTGTTCATCCAATTATTCCAGCCTTTTACTACCAGCAAACTCTTTGATGTCTTCCAAGAAATACCGAACACAAAAAAAAAAACCTATCTGACAATAAAACTCTCCACATGGTCGGTCTCGTATTTAAATTATATTTCGCAAACAAATCCTAAAGTTCCCAATTTGTTTGAAATTTCACTTTGTTTGATATCGCACTGTCAGTTCCACTGAAGCATCAATGTCACGTCTTTTTTGATTGATGCGGCAAACTATTTATCTTCCATTGTTATGCTAACAAGCTGGAATCTCTCAAGATCAACATCTCACTAGCGCACTTTGACGGTGAAAAAGTACATGCCTCACTTTGTAATGCTGTTGGAGCACATTCCATCACCGCTCCGTCAATGGCAAGCTAATCTGACTCCACTGACCTTTCTCCACTCTCAATAAAGAACACAAATTAGAAAAAAACGCGCAATAAAATCAAATCCACGGTCTATTGAAACAGCTCCCTAATAAGTAATTCAATTTATTGACCACGCAGTTCGAAGCGAATTATTAAAAAAATTCCGCTAATCAATTCTTATCGCATGATTAGTGAACTAAAGTCTGACTCTTGAGCAGTCCTATAAGTTGTGAGTAATTAGCATAATCTCAGCGCAATTATAAATCTAATTGCGAACGCGAACGAGGAGAATCACATTCAAATAACTGCGCCTTGTGATTGTTCGTAATTACTGTAAAAAATCCGTCAATCATTTTGCTGTCGTTAAGATCGTTACAAAAGTTCAATGCAAGCGGAACAGGAAAACATTTTTGTTTTCTCGAAATTACTCCATTATGGCAAATTCCGTTGACTTCAACCTGTTTAGAAATTTTTACGATTTCTAAAGAAACCCATAAACCTACACGTGTATTTATTTAGGACTGTGCAGAGAGCATGCCCAGCACTTAAAAATAATTAAAAACGAGACGATGCCCCTTTTAAGTTGGAAAACTAAAACAAATAAAAAACCACGTAACTGATATTTGAATAAAGAGATGACAGCACTGTTCCAACAACTACATTCGACAGCTGATCAAAGTTTGTCAGTGCGTTGCTTTGTGGAGTGTCCCATGTCAATTATGCAAGCAGTCATCGATGGAGGCACGGTTGCCATTTGTGTTTGATGGCAGCACTGTTTAAACAACTAGATACATTCGACAGCTGACCAAAGTCTATCAGTGTGTTGCGTTGGGGTGTGTTCCATCTGAATTTTGCAAGCAACCATCGATGGAGGAACGGTTGCAATTTGACATCTTTCACTTCTTTCACATATACTGCCGCCAATGACAATAACGTTCGATGAGGTGAAGCTTACTTACTTATCGGGCTCCCGACCCGTGAAGAGTCTCTGCCTGAGACACTGCAGCCTTCCAACCTCTACGATCCCGGGCTCGCTGCTTCCAGTTGACCAGACAAGTACATGCCTCACCAAGCGCTCTGGCATCCGCGATGGCTTGGTCTTTGAAACAGAGGTTCGGTCTTCCTTGCCTTCTCGAACCTGAGGGCTGGGATTCGAAGATCCTCTTAGCTGGAGCATTATTGTCCATTCGCTCGATGTGGCCGAGCCAATGTAGTCGACGTGTTTTGGCTTTTTGGACTACATCCACATCTTGGTACAGCTCATAGAGTTCGCGGTTGGATCTTCTCTTCCATTCGCCCTCCTCGTACACAGGACCAAAAATCCGCCGAAGTATTTTTCTTTCGAAGGAGCCCAGTATCAGCTCTCCCTTCTTGCTTATCGTCCAGCACTCGGCACCATAAAACAGAACTGGCAGGATAAGCATTTTGTAGAGCACACATTTCGTCCTTCGTCCGAAGTAGCAACAGTTTCCTAGGGTAATTCTTCGACAGATCACCACTAGGGTGTCATTCGTGGAGTTAATGTTAACTCCGAGGTAGGTAAACTCCTTAACTACCTCGAAATTGCTGCTATCAATAGTGACGTTTAGTCCTAGGCGGTGGACAAATGCTTGTTTGTTTGTTGATTGCATGTACTTAGTCTTGTCCTCATTTACTTCAAGGCCAACGGATTTTGCCTGTTCTTTAATCTCCGTGAACGCATTTATCATGGCATTTTGGGAGCGACCGATGATGTCAATGTCGTCCGCATAGCCCAGCAGCTGGACGGACCTGTTGAAAATAGTGCCTTCCGTGTTAACACCTGTTCTGCGCACTATCTGCTCCAGTACGAGATAGAAGAAGTCACATGAAAGCGCGTCTCCGGACCATACTGCACGTTGCAGCGCGTGTTTTCCAGCGTCACGCGACACAACTGAATCAGTTTTGCCGGGATTCCGAATTCCTCCATCGCCATATAGAGCTCCTGATGATGTATGCTATCATACGCGGCTTTGAAGTCGATGAATAGGTGGTGAGTTTCGACTTGAAATTCGTTGGTCTTTTCCAGGATTTGCCTCAGTGTGAAAATTTGGTCTATAGTCGATCTGCCGGGCCGGAAGCCACACTGGTACGTGCCGATTAGTGTGTTGCAGAACCGTTTTAGACGTTCACACAGTACGTTGGATAGGATCTTGTATGCCTCGATAGTTCTTGCAAGACATAGGATCGCCTTTTTTGTAGATGGGGCATATGGATCTGATAGTCCAGTCATCGGGCATGTTTTCTTCCACCCATACTTGGTTGATGATTCGGTGCATGCTCTCTACCAAAACATCACCAGCGTATTTAAAAAGCTCCGCTGGTAAGCCATCAGAACCTGCGGCCTTGTTGGTCTTTAGCTTTTTTATAGCTCGGCCAACTTCTTCTATACTAGGTGGTGGAACTAGTTCTTCATTGACTAGACGTGGGTTCTCTTCTTGCCATATCACTCTCTCTACCTGATGCCCATTTAGCAGCTGTTGGAAATGCTGCTTAAACACATCTACTACTCCCTGCGATTCGGTGACTAGGTTTCCTTCGCTAGAAGAGGCTGCGTTCCGGTTTTGTAGCCAGCAGCCAGTTGCTTGGCTTTTTTATAAAACCTCCGGATGTTGTGATGATCGCGCGACTCTTCGACCTCCTTGAGCTGGGAGGCTGCGTAGGCTCTCTTCTTTCTACGCAGGGTCTTCTTTTCCTCCCTTCTCCTGGCTTGTTTTGGGCTGCAGCGCTTTCTTGTGTGCATCTTCTGTCACCTTTTTCTTGTACACGCATTCATCATCATACCACGGGCTCTTTCTCGGGGGTGGCTGGTACCCTACAGTGGTTTCGGTTACTTCCTTGATGATGTCGCGATACTGGCACCACTGATTGTTGGCGTCTGTGGTAGGTGAGTGCACAGAGGAGAGTTTCATACTCAGGCGCTCACTGTAGGCTCTGGCTACTCCAGGTGTGCTAAGGCGTCCAACGTCGAATTTCTTCTTCTGAGCAGTTCGTAGCTTCTTCTTGTTGGACAGTCGAGCTCTGAATTAAGCCGCGACAAGAAAATGGTCAGAGTCGACGTTTGCCCCTCGGAATGTATGCACGTCGAGGATGTTGGATGCGTGCCTCGCATCGATAAGCACATGGTTGATTTGGTTGGCGGTTCGACCGTCTGGAGAGAGCCAGTTTGCTGTGTGGATCATTAGCACACGAAAACAACTCAAGGACATTAACCACAAGAGGTACTATCTGCGAAAATAGTTGATGAAAGGAAATTGCAGAGAAACAAAATTCAAAAGGGAGCAAAACAAAAGTTGCAACAATAAGGAAAGAAAGCTGATAAAGATGACCCTGAACCGAACGATCACTTAATTCGGAGACAGTGTCAAAGGCACGCAGATATTGCAAAGGTAAAACAAACGGAAATGCAAAGCCAAAAGCGGAACCAGAATATAGGACGGGACGTGACCAAAGACGTGCTGCAAGTACACCAATCGAGGTTCTGGAAGAGGCAAAACTACCTCTACACCAGAGCTCACATGTCCTATCAAGTCACGGGTTCAGTGGCGCGATGGTTAGTGCGATGAACTGCCGCGTAGAGGGTCTGGATACGAATTTAAGCAGTAGCAACACTTACTTCAATTTACTTAAGTGAAGCTATGGTCCGGAATGAACCTGGTCATCAACCAACATGGCTCTCCAATTAGCTGGGGGTATCGATTTGGTCTTCTTGGGTTTTTTTTTCCAGCATCTGCCAAAGTGTGAAGATTTGATCGGTTGTGGACTTTTCTGGTGTAAAAACACACATACGGCCGATCAGGTTGTTGGTAAACTGTTGCGGTGTTCACATATTACGGTGGATAAAATCTTATAGGCGATATTGAGAAGACTTCTGCCTGGCGCAGTTCAGAAAGTCTACATTTTTTTTGGATCGGACAAACGATCCTGAAGTTCCATACTTTCATCCAACCAAATTTTACTTAGGAGAATGAATGTTACTTACGAAATCATCTCATAAAGCTCGGCAGGATAGCCTTGTTAAGCTTAGGTTTAGATATTGCTATCCTCACTTAGGTCGGATGTCTGGTAGTTGTCGCTGTAGTCGCCAATATTGAGTGCTTTGTTCTGCCTGACAGCGGAATATTGTTCTTCATCGCCGATTAACCGTCGGCAGAAATAGTTCTTCCATACCCTCAGCATCGACTGTGTCTCAAGTACGATATATCCTTGTTCATCTCGACAGGATTCTGGTCGAGTCTTGTATCCTAGGCTTTGACGTTTTACACTTTGGTAAAACTTGCGAACATGGTTCCTGGAGTGGCACCTCTCTTTATCCTCGATCGCGCGGTTTTCTTGCTTTTTTTTTCTTCTTTCTGAAAAGCCGGTGTTCTTCCCTTCATCCTGCCCATAGAACTCAATGGCAGCTCTCGTCTTCACCTTCAGCTTAGCCTTGTAGGCCTCGTTCCTGGCTGCGAGCATCTGTCGGCATTCCTTAGAAACCTAGCACATCAGCTGGAGTGGCACCTCTCTATATCACCGATCGCGCGTTTTTCTTCTTTCTGAAAAGCTGGTGTTATTCCCTTCTTATCTGCCCATAGAACTCAATGGCAGCTCTCGTCTTCACCTGCAGCTTAGCCTTGTAAGCCTCGTTCCTGGCTGCGAGCATCTGTCAGCATTCCTCATCAAACCAGGGGTTTCTTGCTGGTGGCCTCGAAAAACTTAGCACATCAGTTGCGGCTGATCTAATGCCTTGTTGGCATCGTTGCCATTGTTCTTCGACATTAGATGCTGGTGGTATGCTGTTAATCGAGAGGTTAATTGATACGCGTTTTGAGAAGGCCTTAGAGGTCTCTTGTGATTGTAGTCTTTCGAAATTGATTTTTTTCACAGTATTTCTGATTTGGTGTGGCGTGGTGGATATCCTCGTTCTTACCTTGGCTGCAACATCCGAGTCAATGTTATCCCCTCGAAAACTTCGTACATCCAAAATGCTGGATCCACGCCTCTTGTCTACGGCTGACCATTGTCGTGTAGGCTGTCTTTTTTCTAAGGATGTCTTCTCTTCCTACCTTTGCATTAAAATCTCCCGGCATGGTTTCAATATCGTACTTCGGTAGTCGCATATAGGTTTTGTCAAAGAGCTCGTAGAAGCAATCTTTTGCGCTGCATCATCTTTTTCCTCCGTCGGGGCATGGGCACATTTGTTGGCGAATTTATCCCTGTTGCGGATTATTGTAATGCGTTCGCTAATGCCTTGAAAAAATAAGACTGCTTACCTAATTCTGGCACTTCCAAATCTACAAACAATTCCACATCCACATAGATGTTGTTTCTGCTGACTTTAACACGGTCCGTAGTAGATGTCAGAGTTTTTCCAATCATATTTTCTGGATGGCAGTAATGTCTTCTTTTAAGAAGTTTAGGGCTCCCGCTAGTTGTTCGGATGCACCTCTTCTGTTTAATGTTCTAACATTCAAGGTGCAGATACGAACGTCGTTGTCCGTTTAACGTTTAGCATGGTCGTCAACAAAAAAATCAGTCCTTTCAAGGTTGCTTTGTAACAACGTCGATGCATCCACTCAAGTGAAAATTGACTTCATAGCCTTCAAACGCCTTACATGAGTTCCTCAGAGAACTGAATGAGCGCCAACTGACAATGTGGGAATTCTGGTATTGAAGCTCTTTCTCCTTCAATGTTTAGAGTTAATCTGGTGGGCCTCCAGTTCTTCGTCTTATCAAACTCGCGGTCTGGCTGGAAGTATAGTACTAACCCATGAAACAATTGACTACCGGGCAGGCCCCAACGTTTAACGTTGAAGGGATTTCGAAAGATGTGCTGGGTTATGATCTCAGAACATCCGTTCAAAAAGTAGGACTCGACGGCAAACGCACGTTACTCACATTTGCAATTCAAGATGGGGTAGGAAACAACCATGCCTGTCGTATGCGACCCGTTCCGACCTCTCTACAGGCTTAAAAAAATTGATATTATGTTTCCGAACCCTGTACATGTAATGTCCTTTTTGAGTGCCACCTTTCTACATATTCAATCGCGCTTTGGTTTGTTTCTCAAAAGCCAGCCTTTCCCTATAATACTTCATGGCAACTTTTTCAGCAGCTCTAGTCCGTGCCTGCAACATTGCCTTGAAGACCTTATTCTTGACTACAACCGACTTGATTTATAGTCAAATGGGCTGGAGAAGCACGAAACATATGATGCGCATGTTTTAATGACTTCTTGACAGTGCCTGTACGGGTAGTTTTGTGTGAAGAAAAATGAAAACTGTCAAATCTCCAATATCGAGAGAGAATGCACTCAATTGTCACCACTGCTTTTCGACTATAGATGGTTGGTATGGGATTTATCGAAAGATTGAGGATTGAGGATCATGTAGATCGAGTATTCGAAAATCCAAAATTTTGGATGAATCCCTTTTGTCCATCGAAATGTGGTCAAGTTCATTGGCCGTTTTATGGCCCAGCATGTACGTAAATAAACTAACCAACTGTAAGCTTCATAAATGCTTCTGGAAACCACAGATTTTGGGGTCATAAGTGTGGGGATTGACGTTGCGACGAGCTCGCAATGGATCTTTCTATATTCATATGAGAAACTTTGGTTCCATAACATGTCGACCCATCAAAAATTCTTTTAAAAATGTTTGGCTTTGATTTTTTTTGTAATTAACGCTTAAAATTCATAAACCGCTTTATGATTAAATTTTTTAACTATTTGAACTAATTAAATAATTAACTTGAAGCCTCTAATTATAAAATTAAAAGAAGCTCTGAACTGTCTGACCTTTAAGTTTGGTGGAATCAGCGATTCAATTTATGATACAAGCTCATAGGTTATCAAACAGAAAATTCGCATCTAGATACGCATGTGTGTTTAATTATCAACTCTGTTGCGATAAGAATTTCTTACATGAAACATACACTGCCTCATCATAATTGATTACACGTGCTTTACGTACACGCCAATCATACCTCAGGTGTCATAAATAGGCATTTGGCACTTCCGGTGCGTGGGTCTCTCCCACTGGGCGACGTCAACTCAACTCCCACTGCACGTCATTTCAAAGAACTTGACTACCGCGTCTGGGAAATATTTTGCAATTAGGAATAACCGGATGCCAAATTAATATTCGACTCATGGGTTTTCATAGCACGCCACCTGTATGAATGTTCTCGCCACATGATAGGCACGATATCAATTCACATGAGGAGGCACTTAATCAAAACCAAGTTCAAGGTCGCATCCATCGCCAACCGATAGATAGTTTCATATTTCTGCATAAACACCAACAAACATGTTCTCATTTTGATTTTTTTCTCTTTGTAGCTATCACAACAAGATCCAACGATAGCGAACCTCAAGAGAGCAATCGAACGCACGGCGAATTTACTTCAGCAACGCAGCAACGCGTATTCGCACCCGATCTCATCAACTCACCAAGCAACAGTAAGGAAAAGCTCAACTGACACACCTCCACGGCGAAGTGGTGACTTGATAGCGGCTGCATCTACTCGTGCGGAACGTCCACATCGTATCAACGCGTCATGGCGTTTCCTCTGGAGAGCCTATGCTCTCACTAAAGCGCAAGAGCCAACTACTGGCGAACAGTCAGGCGTGAATCCATTGCCCGACGAAAACGGTCGTCAGTTGTTGAGTGACTTCGGTATCGGTCACAAGTCGGTGCTGCGATTCGTCAAACGTGAGAACTACTTCGGTCGTCGGAGGCAACGTAGCTAACGCGAGTCGGTATTTTTGCCCGCATATCCAATGTTAACCGCGTATTTAGCAGTCCTCTCGATCCACATAGCATTCCCCGACACACGATACGTTTCGGAACGATGATCTTACGCAAAAGGATTACCAGTGCAGTAATCCTGATATTGGCGATCTTCACCCCCGCAGTGTTGGGCTTCGAAGATGGGGACAACAATAACGTGAAGATCACCAAACATGGCCTGGAGTTGACTCAGACCGTAAATATTCAACGCCAGGAATACCTGCAGAAAATGTGTGAAACCATGGACTACAGCACACAGTCGATTGAGGATCTTACCGAGGAGCAAATGGATCATATGATTGTGGATCCGGAACATAAATTCATGTACTGCTATGTGCCAAAGGTGAATAATTTTAAATAATCGATCGTAGGTATGGGGTGATCGCGCGCACACGATCTTAGCTTGGGTTTTAATTATTTTTCTTCGTCGTCGTCACTTTTCTCTTCGCTTTGCTCCACTTCCGCTGAAGCAGTGTGTATTGTACTTGGGGCCATGTGGGGTCTCCGACAAGCACACATGGTGTGTGTTTCATTTGAAGTTTTTTTTTTTTTTTTTTGCTGAGTTTGTGGCGAGTTTTTGTTTATTAGCAAGTCAGGAGAGAATCTCTGTCGATGTTTAATTTATGCTTCGTTGGAGTTTTGTTTTTGTTTTGGGGTTTTGTTTCACACATCTGTGTGCGGCTATCAGGGTTACCGAGGAGTGGATTCATAGTGTCGTCAAAAAAGTCGCTGAGATGCTAAAGATCGGATGATTTCAGTGTTTCAATGGAGACGAGGGAAGATATAATTGGACGGAAATGGAAGATTCATTATCTGTTGGGCATGATTGGGAGCCCAGGTTGTATGAAAGTATTTTCATTTAATGGTCCGGATCATTTTGTGCTTCAAAACGTGAAATCCAAGCGACGTTCTTTAAAACACCTAGAATGGCAAACAGCCTATTGTATCCTTCGCTTAAAAAAGTGCCAAAATGGTGAATAAAACCGTCCATCTGTAATACTAGTGTCTGCATAATCACACCTAGAATGGCTAACAGCCTATTGTATCTGAATTCATAATAATCAATCAATTGACATCATCTTTGCATAAGGATACGAAAGCCCCCAGCCTTCACTAAAAAAAGTGCCCAAATGGTGAACAAAACCGTCCATCGGTAACACTAGTGTCTACATAATCACGCTGAATATACAGGACTTGTTGTTCACTGAACTGAGGGAGTATTGTTTGGCTACATTCCGAAACTGATCCACTTGATGTTCTCGATTGTTTATCAGATATGTCCAGGCCACTGTGTTATGTTGAGATACTCGTATTTTGTTTTATGGTATCGAATCCTTGGTGTCTGGCGACAGTGAATTTGAGTTGATTAATGATAGCTTGTGAGTGACTGCAGTTAATTCGATCATGATGTAGTTTGCATCTGTTTTTAGAATTCTATGCAATGATATCTTTGGGGCTTAGTTATGAGTTGCTATGCATATTGTTGTGACTCGTATGGAACTGGAAACTAATTTATTTTAATTATTAACGGTCGTCGTTTAAACTTTTTAGAATGCCACTAGCTATTTTGAAAATATTAAACCTATTGCACTTTTATTTTACACTACATACACTTCCAGGTCCAGGTTATTTATATTCGTAAGGTTTATGCATGGAACAGAACATTGTTTATGTGACCACCACTGCTCCGATTACAGGCCAATATCTGAAGGTAAAGGTTTTTGATGACTTCTCCCGAAATTCCATTGGTCTTGAATTACTCATAGAAGAGACCAGATCATAGCATTAGTGCAAGCTGAAGCATTGCCATGCAGTTGCTTCAATGCCAAAAAAAGTGGAAAACACCATCAGTCCAGTACATCGGGCAATATATTTTGAAAATCTACAAAGACGACATAGCCTTGATGTATTAATCTGTAATTGATGGCATTAGTTATAAACGAGGACAATACCATGTTCATATATGTTAGAGTAGACTCCCACTGGACACAATGGTCTGAGATTGCCTGGCGTACACTTTTCTTTTCAAATAATATCGGCAAAATAAGTCCAGACGGAGGTCAAATCTGGAGATCTTGGTGGCCATTCAATGTCGCCATTTTATGATAGCATACGTCCAGGGAGTTTTCGTTGCAGAAACTGCAAGTGTTGCATGGTGTATCAAACCTATGACAAACAGGTAGTATGACTCGAGCTGCAAAGAGGCAGTTAGGTTGAAAAACATACTATTTCGGTCATAAAAGGCCAATCCTACTGAGAAAAAACCGATTAAAGTTCGAACCATCCAGACACGAGTGTAATGATCACATTAAGCGTGTCAAATTCTCCCACGACCAAAAGCTGAGGCAAAAAAAATCGACTAAGCCCCAAAGGTAGTAAATAATTGTTAGTCGTTTGTTAAAAAACATTAAGAATTCGACTACATCTTCCATCCCAACTCTCATTTACAATGACAGATTCCAGCTATCACCTCCCTAGACAAATGCTGCTCATTTTGCATCCATTTCCAAGTTGCCAGATTGTGCCAGTATCCTCCTGTACTTGAGAACGTAGAACTTTCTATGGGACCAAACCAATTTCGTACTCTCACAGTCGCAAGAGTTTTATATTGATCTTACCATTCACCAATCGTCTCGTCCATTATTCTGACAAAAGCGTGGAAGAACACGCTAGAAAAACCACTGCGTATGATTTTCCATCTGCCATATTCATCAGGACACCTTACGAGTAGATGGGAAACTGCATTTGGACTGGACAAATGAAGTTTTCCATCATTTTTTTCCCCAAAAAGGGCGAACTTTACTCTCCAACTACCGACATGCCTCCCTTCTTTCTAAGGTCATTGAAACGTTGCTAAACCGTCAGCTTATGAAATATTTGAATCACGAAAACTCCTCAATGACCGACAAAACAGTTTTTCTGGCCACTGGTGATTTGATGTCATATCTCACCGGAAAGTGAAACCAATCTATCCACCTCAGTGGCGAAAACAATATCCTCGCACTTGATATTTCAAAGGCATTTGACAGGGTTTGGCATCAATGCATTTTGTCGATAATGCCTGCTTTTGGAATCGATGAAACTCTTCTTCAATGGATTAGAAACCACCTCTCGAAACGTACCATTCAAGTTTCTGTTGTTGGTTTCAAATCTGCTACTCACCAAATGAATGCTGGTGTTCCCCAAGGCTCCGTTTTTTCCCTACACCCCTTCTCATTTTTATAATTGATCTCTTGTCTCCAACTAATAATTCAATCAATTCCTTTACTGATGGCAGTACCCTAAGCTTTTTATATACGTTTTCGAAACCTTCACCTTCGGAAGTGAAACATCAACGACAAAATATTTTAAGTTCATTAAATTCCGACCTCGACAGCATAATTAAATGGAGTAACTCTAATAGAGTGGAACCTTTTTGCTTCCAAATCGAAATGCTGTCTTCTGTCATCTAAGCGAAATCAAAATCGCGAAACCCAAAAAACTTTCCATGCGTGTTAATAACAACCTTCGTTGGAACGACCACATATTCGAAATCGCTAAAAACGCACTAAAATGTCTTGGCCTCCTCAATCGATGTAAAAAATATTTCACCCCTTCTGATCTGGCCTCAATATATAAAGCGTATACACGCCCCAAACTTTAGCTCAACGCCCACATCTGGTCAGGTGCAGCAAAAAACATGCACCTACTGGATTGGATACAAAACGCGTGCTATAAAACTGATATTAGATTCAATTGTAGCGAACTCTATAGTCTCGCATGAACATCGAAGGAATATCTCGCCTAACACTATTTTACCGCGCGCTAATAGGAGATTCAACCGTAGCGAACTCTATAGTCTCGCTTAAACATCATAGGAATAGCTCCTGTCTAACACTCTCTTACTGCTAATATAACAGGAAATGCTCAAATGAAATAGCCAGCTGCATTCCACCCATTTAAATATTCAACATGCCATGAATGCTAATCAACCTTCAAGCCTATCTTCGGTCTTACAATGAAGTTTAGTGATTTATTCCTAAAACGACCAACACAAAATTGGAATGCTTTACGAAACTCAGTTTTTCCTCCCCAATACAATTTACAGACAATGAAAACCAACTCACATCGGTGTCTCTCCTTTTCTTCTCCTAAATTCCCCTAATGCCCAGCTGTGCTCAAACACTCATAAACCCTTTAGCGCGTCCTATTTATATAAAAAAGGAGAGCGAATTCAAACGGGGTAGAAGTGAGACTCTATTCTGGTTAATTTGTTAGAGAATGAGATGAATACACTATGGAGATGGTAAACAGAGAGAGAGAGAGATTGTGCGACTGATCACTTTTTCGTTACACTTTTTCGTTTCATAAAATCCATTTCACATCGTCTCAAAAGAAAAGAAGTTTCAGTTAAAAAAAACGTCTTTTTGAAACCAGTAACCGTTTAGAACATTTTCATAAATTTGTGGGCGCTAGAGAGTATGAAATGGGCCTCGTCGGTGATCCAAATTTGCTTCTAAAAATCCGATTCAGTGTCAACCATTCAATTTGGCTGTATTTTAATCGACGTGGAGTGTCGGTCGGGAATATTCTTTGAATCAATTGCAAATCAACCGTCAAAATGCTCCGCAAGGTTTTTCCACTGACGCCAAAATGCTGAGCGCAGTGACGGTTCGACACAAGTGGGTTCTCGACAACACTCTCTCTTATTGCGTTGAAGCAATAAGAACGTGTTGGGCGTTGATGAGATGTCAACGATCTCCCACTGTGCCGTGCTCGACAAAATTTGACATCAAACGACAAATAGTGCTGTCAGTCGGTGCTTGTTGGCCACGGTATTTTCGAGTTAACACAACTGAGCGACTATTTTAAGTGTACAGCGTCAATAGGTTCGTACACATACTTATATGCAAGTGTAAATTTCAATAAACTTGGATGTCAGACTTCACAAAACCGTACGCGTATTGAGAAAATTTTAAAAATTTAATTTTTCTTCACGCAAAATGTCTGCTAGTGAGAAAATGAAAAATGTCAAAGGCCGAGAAGCCCAGGAGTTTGACAGAAACCAATAATTTAATTCTTTGATTTATTCCAAATTTACGCATAAATGTGTATGTTTTGTAGATTTATTTTAATATTTAAGTTCGTAAAATAATCTTTGAAGGTTTTATTGGCAAAATACTAAAGTGGAGGGATAAAATCCGTTTGTCGTCTCTTTCACAATACTTGAAAATTTGACGTTTGATAATTGGTGATTTGACAGTACGGGTACTTTTGTTTTCATTTATCTTTATAGTAGGTACCCGTAAATAACGGGTGATCCAAGTAGAGATACTTTTTTCAATAGCCTTTTTTGACAGATCACGTGTGAGTCGTGTCATGCTGTCATGTTATTTTTGTTTAGTATTGTTTGGCATTTCATAATGGAAAGACTTACGCGTGAACAACGTTTACAAATTGTTCAACTTTATTATAAAAATTCACGTTCTGTGAGGAATGTGTTTCGTGCACTTCGCTCAACTTATGGTCAACATAATCGGCCTACTGAGCGTACTATTCTCAACACCATCACCCATTTGAGACCCAGCATTCATTATTGGATAATATTCGACAGAATAGACCACGTCCAGCAAGCTGTGAAGAAAACATAGCGGCCGTAGCTGAGAGTGTACACGAAGACCGTAGAGAGTCGATTCGGCGCCGTTCGCAGCAACTCGGACTGACGTATGGAACGACTTGGCGCATTTTACGTCAAGATCTTAAATTGAAAGCGTACAAAATACAGCTTGTGCAACAACTGAAGCCGCTCGACCTTCCCAAGCGACATCGCTTCGCTCTATGGGCTCTTGAAAAGTTCCAAGAAGATCCGACGTTTTCGAGGCAAATTTTGTTTAGCGATGAGGCCCATTTCTGGCTCAATGGGTATGTAAACAAACAAAATTGCCGCATTTGGGACGAAGAGCAACCTGAAGAGATTGAAGAACTGCCACTTCATCCAGAAAAAACAACGGTTTGGTGTGGTTTGTGGGCCGGTGGAATCATCGGTCCATATTTCTTTAAAAATTATGCCGGTGCGAACGTAACCGTCAATGGCGACCGTTATCGTGCCATGATAACCGACTATTTGATGCCTGAAATTGAAGCTCGTGATCTCGGCGACATTTGGTTTCAGCAAGACGGCGCCACTTCCAACACATCGCATCAATCAATGGACTTATTGAGAGAACATTTCATGTTTTGGGCCGGTCGATTGGCCACCAAGATCGTGTGATATCGCACCGTTAGACTTTTTCCTGTGGGGATATGTAAAGTCAAAAGCTTATGCCGACAAACCCTCTCGATTCAGGCCTTGGAGGAAAACAGCACGCGTGTCATTCGCCAGTTACCAGTCGAAATGCTCGAACGAGTGATCGAAAATTGGACTCAACGGATGGACCATCTGCGACGTAGCAACGGCCAACATTTGATAGACATAATCTTCAAAAAATAAATGCCAAAGAATGTTCTTGCTAATGATAATAAACATTCTCCATTAAATTTGAATTTTCTGTATTTTTTTCTTTAAAAAAGTAGGGAACCTCGAAATGGATCACCCTTTACATCCCTTATTTCAAACGCTGTGTTGATATGATTCTTGGTGCCCAGCCCAACCAAAGCAATTTTGTTTCGAAAATTGTATGTATTGCGCGATTTCCGTACGCAAAAGGTGAATAAAAAACGTTTGTCCCAAAATTTAAGTAGCTAAATAGTAAAAAAAATGTCAATCCCACAAGCCCCTTTTTTCGGGGAAATCGAAAGTTTCTATACAGTTTGATAAGGTTGTCGTTGAATATATTTCGTAGGTAACCCACAGCCTGTCAACGCAAACAGGACAAACGACTTAATATTTCTTCTAAAAATAAATAAAAATTTTTGTCGCAACTGTCTCGTCAGTACCCAGGGCATATCTTTCTCACAATCATTCATGTGTGCGAATGTACATACTTCTTGTACGATGGCGGGACTTCTGTTTTATGCCGAAGCCGAACGGCTATGTTATTCTTGATTTGTCAGATCATCACGAAAAATCAGTGAAAAATAATTTGGGTTTTGCTACGTCTGGGAATTGAACGCAGACCTTCTGCGCAGCAGTTCATCGCACTAACCATTGCGCCACAGAGCCCTGTGTTTATTCTGCTTTCATTTAATCCTGGCTTCAGTGTTTTAAAGCGGGAGGACTGGTACGATCTGGTCTTTCAATATCCGATTTTACTTGCTCCTTTCCTAAACCACACAGATGAGATCTTCTCAGTTTGTCAAGAAAGATTGAGACGTTCATTAATTCAAATGAGATTCTGTCGTCGATGTTAATGATACTTTTCTCTCTGTTATTAGGCGTCAAAGATCTAAAAGCGTTTTCGATTGGGATACAAAAAGCACTCTTTTTTTACTCTAGAGTACTTTTGAAGAATCTGGATTCCAAGTCAGATTTACACCAACATGAACCAACACAAAAACATTTAACATCTGACTTAATATGTCAATTTGAAGTTTGCATTTCGCAGTTTGATGATTAAAAAGTGATTTTCGGGGAAAACTATAATTAGAAATTAAAATATTTTTGGATAATCATGTTCTAAAATTCATAAGCTTTGTTTTGACACCAACTCGCCAATGGTTGAGTTTATAAAAAAGCCGCAATGAGTAAAAGAAAATTTCAAATGATGGTTTACATTGATAGCTAATTGCGGCCTAAACATAAACAATAAGCTGTCAAATGGCACACTAACACACACAGACAACCAGAGTAACCTCTTTAATGTTCGATTGGGACGGGTAAAATCTGAAATCTGAGAGTAAATCTAAAAATCCCAATCGAAAACGCTATAAGTCAAACACAATTCCTCATTTGGCAAAGCTGAAATTTTCTGCAGTTAATTTTCCTTCCTACTCACCCTTTCTGGTTTTAGTACAGCTGGTTTATATGTAGGGAATTCATGATTATTATAAGCTTCAGAGTAAGAAAACCGTTTCATTTTTACAGAAAAAGTGTCCACTCTGCTAAAACCAGCGGAAATCCCCATAAGTGGAACACGCCTATTGCCTCAGCTAGAAGGTTTTTCCTGCAGCGTTACCAGATTTAGCAGTTTCCTGCGATTTTAGCAGTTTTTGGTCATGAAAATGGCCTGCAGCAGTTTTTTTTTAGCATATTCTTAAATTTTTCCAGTTTTCAGCAGTTCTCAAACAAACAAAAAATTATACATGTTTTTAATTGTTTGGGCGACAGTAAACTCGAATACACGATCATCTTCAAGAAAAATGGTCCCAAAGAAGAAATGCAAATACGCAGTGTTAGGGTCAGAAAGCAAACAAAGTAAACCCAGCTGTTTATGGGTAGTGTCGGTGTGGTGGATACCTATTGATTTAACTGCGTAGCATTCCCAAAAGAAAGGGTGCAGATAGTTATTATATAAAAGGCATTGTTTGGACCACGACACTCAATCAAAATTGTGTACTTATTAAATGCGGATGTCACTCGGTTGCTCTAGCTGTCAGTCATGCCAGTAAGAAATTGCCAAGATCCATTGAGCAATTGGTCAAAGATGTCTAATCATACTTTTCTCAAAGTAGTAAAAGACAACGAGAATTTTTAGAATTCCAAGAGTTTTTTGAAACAGAAACGCATAGGATTTTGCGCCACTAAGAGATTAGATGGCTATCGCTACATGCTTGCGTCAATCAAATTATAGAACAATGGAGTGCATTAAAACTGTATTTCCAAGGTGAATATTTAACAACAAAATCTGTCCCAAACGAATTTATTTTTAATAGCTTGAATAACAGTATATGACAGTATAATAATACTTTTTATGCTATGTATTACATTTTACCTATGGTAACCAAATTCAACATTATATTTCAAAGCGATTATGCCAATACTCACTATTTTGATAAAAAAATTAACGGAAATGTCAGTAAACAACAATAAGTATCCAACAATAACTAATATTGCAATATTTATGCTTACCGACATCTAATACTGCTTGTGAAACATTATTTTCGCAGGTTAATTCGCTAAAAAGTAAAAACAGCAATCGATTCAGTAACGAAAATGTTGCTTTACAAGTAAAGCAGGGCAACTTAAACTTAAATAAATTCAAAGATTCTCTATAAAGATTCCGAACGATTTAATTTAATAACATTGTACATATTTAAATTTAAAAATTATAATCTTTTATAAATTATCATCTTATATAATAACAAATGTAACTGTTTATGTATTTATTGAACTACAAAAAAAAAAACGTATTTCTCAAGGAAAAATCGATCGCAGTTTTTTTAGCATTTTTTTACACTTCTGTCTAGCAGGTTTTGCAGTTTTTCGTCCTACCTTAAGCAGGTTTAAAAAAATTTGTCTGGTAACGCTGTTTTCCTGTCTTTGGTAAAGCATTTTTATGGCAACCGAATCGGTCGCATTGCCCTTCTGTCTATCATTGTATCAGTTTCAATAAAACTGCACAACTCAATTTGACACCTAATGTTAGCCCTCCTACTTAATGTTTCAAGTGAAACGTTTGATATACTTATCCACATTCTTATCGCAATTTTTTGCAAAAAAAAAAAAAAAAACGTTTGGTTACTGGTGTACTCATAATATATTTCAATTCTGAAAGTTATGAGTCAAATTAAAATGAACATGGGACTGTTGGAACAATACCTTGTTATCCCAATTATGTTTATTACATCTGAAAGATTTTCCTTCCAATGATTTAATCTATTTCTCCTTATCAGTAACAATTTTTCAACTTGCCTACTGATAAAGGGAAGTAGAATAAAGTAAAATTATCATAATGTTACCAGTAACCAGGGAGAAAGGCATCCGATTTCAAAGAGCAACAAAATGCTGAAAAAGCTCTTAAAAATAAAACACTTAAAAAATTAGCACGACAAATACCGTAAAACGCTAATGAAAGCAACAAATGATTACACAAATATCTGTGGTTTAATAAAACTGCGTTTGCTATGTCACAAGTATGTCATAAACAAGTTTTATAATTACCCGTATTTGTAAGCCCAGCACCTAAAAACAATAGGTTAGGTTAGAGTGGCTGCCGGCGTTCGCCAGCACACTTAGACCACTTCGGTCCGTTGTGAAACCACGTCCGTTATGAACCACGTCCAATCTCCTTACTGTTCATGGGAAAACCATTTTGAGCTTTTGATGAAGCGGAGGAGGCTTTTCACTTCCCTTTTTGCCAAATCACTGAGACTTTGAAAATAGTAAGCTCCGAGATGTAGCTTCCTTTTGCTTAATAGGGCCGGGCAGTTACAATGGAGATGGAGTATTGTTTCCTCCTCCTCCTCGTCCATGCAGCTCCTACAGAAGTCGTTTGCGAAGAGGCCTAGCCTTTCTGCATGCCTACCTATTAAGCAGTGTCCCGTGATGACACATATGGTATCGCAAATATGCGGTCTATCGAGCGAAATCAGTCCCTTTGATCTTCTCAAATCTTACTTTGGCCAAATTAGTTTGGTTGTTTGACACGTGTCGTGCCAAGACTCCATCTGAGGTTTGATTTGCTGTTACCATTTTGCGCTAATAAGCTTTTGCATGTAGCGTTAGGAATACCTAGTGCACCCGTGTCGGGTACAATTGGTAATTTGGTTCCGTTTCTGGCGAGTTCATCAGCCTTGCAGTTCCCTGGAATGTCACTATGCCCAGGCACCCAGCATAGGGGAATGTTAAAATGCTTTGACATCTCCTGCAGAGATGATCGGCAATCTAGGGTTGTCTTTGAAATTGTTGAGACTGATTCCAGGGATTTGATTGCCGCTTGGCTGTCCGAGAAAATGCTAATATCCTTGGCAGATATTACATTCGCTTTCAACCATGATAAGGCTTCTTTGATGGCCATGAGTTCCGCCTGGAACACGCTGCAATGATCAGGAAGACGGAAAGATAGGCTGAGGTTTAGCCTGTCGGAGAAGACACCAGCGCCCACTCCGTCATCTGTTTTGGAACCATCGGTGTAGAAGTGGATCGAGTCATTTAGCACAGGTTCGTTGCTCTCCCATGACGTTCTGTTTGGGATTGTGGCCCGGAAATTCTTATCAAAGTTTGATCTGGTGAGGGTGTAATCGGTGTTTTCAGGAACATTTGTATATTCGTTTAGAATTTTTGAGTGGCCATATTTAATATTTGACCACTGTTGGATGGCTTTAAGACGTATGGCCGAGTTAGCTGCCATTTGTTTGCCGAAAATATCTAGGGGTAGTAGGTGAAAAAGAATGTCTAATGCCGCTGAGGGTGTCGTACGGAGTGCTCCACCAATGCACAGACACGCAGTTCTCTGCACTTTGGCTAGTTTTTTTGCTGTTTAAAGCTATTTCTAGTGCTGTCCACCATACTACTACCCCCTAAAGAAGTATCGGTCTTATAACCTTCTTATCCCCATTTCAAGCCTATGGCTTTCTTGCAGGAATAAAGTGCTATCGTCGCTTTCTTTACTCTTTCTGTTATGTTTAGCTTCCAGTTAAGCTTCCTGTCCATAATAAGTCCCAGATATTTAGCTTTGTCTGAGAAGACTAGTTCGGTTCCGTTTGGTGACGGGGGGTCAATGTGAGAAATTTTATATTTCCTAGTGAATATGACCAGTTCAGTCTTATGTGTGTTGACACCCAGTCCACAACTGACCGCCCATTTGGAAAGTTTATTTAGTGCGTTTTGGAGAAGCTCATTGAGTATATTCAGGTGTTTCCCTGAGACAGCGATAGCAACGTCATCCGCGTAGGCAATCAGGTGGCATCCCTCTGCTTCCAGGATAAGTAAAAGCTCGTTTACCACTAGGTTCCAGAGAAGTGGGGACAGGACCCCACCTTGCGGGGTCCCTCTACTGACATGTCTTCTGGTCGAAGCACCACCCAGTGTTGTGTTGATAATCCGGCTATTTAATAGCAAATTAATCAGCATTCCAAGTGAGTGAACGACTTTCAGATGTTAGCGCTTTAATGATCGCTCCCGAATTAACGTTGTTAAAAGCGCCTTCGATGTCCAGGAATGCAACCATAGTATACTCCTTGCAGCAGAAAAACTTTTCAATAATACGCACTAATGTGTGCAGGGCTGTTTCTACAGATTTTCCCTTACAGTACGCATGTTGGGATGCAGATAGCTGATTTACATCAATGCTACTGCGAAGATGAATATCAACCAGTCTTTCCAGGATTTTCAGAAGGAATGATAAGCTTATAGGTCTTAGGTCTTTCGGATTGACATGAGAACTTTTACGAGATTTGGGTATGAATACAACTTTGACTTCTCTCCAAACCTTGGGAATATAAATCAGCTCGATGCAGCTCCTAAGGATGGCTTCCACCCAGGGTAGGATGAGATCCAAAGTATGCTGCAGCTCGGCTGGTATAATGCCGTCGGGTCCCGCGGATTTAAAGGGTTTGAAGCTATGTATTGCCCAAAGTATTTTATAGCTAAATTAAATTAAAAATTAAGTTCCGTTTGTGTATTCATGTTTATCCGAAAATTTGATTAAATTTGAATTTGAAACTTCGAGAAACGGTTCGCGTACCTTCTGAGAAAGTTGTGAAAAAAATGAACGAAGAAAAAATGTGTTTCGTTAAATTTTTTGCTACTTTCTTTAAAATTTCGGCTGGTGAGAAAAAAAACTCGGACAAAATGCCCCAGGAATGTAGAAGGATACCTATTGGGTTTTATATTATGTCAACATCTATAATTTTTCAGAAATAAATTTAAGTAATTTCGATTTATCAAATCTATTTATACCATCATAGCTATAAAATTGAATAAAAATTGTTTAAGGCGTTTTCGAGACAGTAAAATCATTTAAAAATTGACCAAAAACAGCCGTTATTTTAGTCTTATTTTTATACCCTATCCCATAGGTGTTTCTTAGTTTTGCTACATAATGTAGGTAGATATGCCTTAAATTATATGGATCGACTTAGAATCGCTAGTTGAGTCGATTTAGCCATGTCTGTTACTCCGTTCGTGCGTCACCAGTTTTCTGGCCTTAAATTTTGAGTTAAAATGATGAAATTTACACGTACACGTACTATTTGTTGTTCCCAGCAAAACAAGTGTAAACATTTTTGAAATACGCTCACTGCCTTTTCAGGAAAACTTAGTTTTTGGCCAAACCATGAAGGATTTTAAAAAGTGTCTGAACAAAATATTTAAACAGTTTTAGTATTTCGTCTACATATTTGCACCCACCACTTTTGAAGGGGTTTTTCAGTAAAAAGAACGGTTTTCGATATAATTTCAAGGCAATTCGAAAAACTTTGATGAAAAAACTTCGATAATTTTGATACGAACATTTCGTCTATAGATCATTTAAATTTTAACCCACGCCCATTTTTGGGATTTTTTATAGCATATGCCATAGCTATAGGTCGTAGGGGTATATCGAACAATCCAAAAACGTTGAGCAAACGTGGCTATGACATCACGTTGAGTCCTACCAATGATGTCAATATCGTCGGCTTATGCTAGTAGTTGCACCGATTTTTGGGAAAATGGTGCCTCTGGTGTTGGCTCGGGAGTTTTGCACAATCTTCTCAAGAATCAAATTAAAGAAGTCACATGGCAGCGCATCGCCTTTCAAATCCAAATTTTTTGATATCGAATGTGTCGGTAAGATCATTTTTGATTCTGATGAAGCAGCGAGAATAATCCATCTTCATCTATACACAAACGGAAGAGGTTGGGCGGTGTACCAACACTAGACATGTCTCTGTATAGTTCGTTTCTATAAATGCTGTCGTATACTTACTTAAGAGGCGCTACAGTCCGGAATGAACCTGGGCCTCAACCAACATGCCTCTCCAATCAGCCCGGTCCTTAGCTAACTGCCTCCAGTTGCGCACTCCAAGTTGGTTGAGGTCGGTTTCTACTTGTGCGCACCACCTAAGGCGAGGTCTTCCTCTACTGCGTCCGACGTCTGGTTGGGAATCGAAGACTCTGCGAGCCGGAGTATTAATATCCATTCTTTCTACATGTACTAGCCAACTTAAACGTCCAATGCGGAGTTTTTTGACTAGGGGTATGTCGCTGTACAGCTCGTATAGTTCGTGGTTGAATCTTCGTCTCCATAGCCCGTCAACGCAAACGGGACCGAAGATTTCCGAAGAATTTTCCTCTCGAATCTACCAAGGATTTCTCCATCCGCTTTTGATACGGTCCATGCTTCAGCGCCGTAGAGCAGGACTGGGATGATCAGGGTCTTATATAGGATCTCCTTAGTAGTTCGAGTAAGGGCTTTACTACTTAATTGCCTTCTTAGCGTGAAGAAACAGCGATTGGCAAGAGTAATTCTTCGTTTGATTTCTGACGAGATGTTGTTGTCAGAGTTAATAGCGGACCCGAGGTAGACAAAGTCCCGTACTACCTCAAAGTTATATCTGCCAATGGTGACGTTCTGTCCAATTCGTCGATGTTGTGAGTCCTTTCGTGATGACAGCATATACTTAGTCTTACCCTCATTTACTGCTAAACCCATTTTTGCCGCTTCCTTCTCTATACTAGCAAACGTGGCTATGACATCACTTTGAGTCCTACCAATGATGTCAATATCGTCAGCGTATGCTAGTTGTTGCACCGACTTTTGGAAAATTGTGCCTCTGGTGTTGGCTCGGGAGTTTTGCACAATCCTCTCAAGAATCAGATTAAAGAAGTCACATGACAACGCATCGCCTTGCCTAAATCCTTTTTTGGTATCGAATGTGTCGGTGAGGTCGTTTTCGACCCTGATGGTGCAGCGAGAATTCTCCATCGTCATTCTATTCTCATCGTCAGGCGTTCACATATTACGGCGGATAGGATCTTGTAGGCGATGTTTAGGAGACTCATGCCTCTGTAGTTGGCGCAGTTCAGAGGGTCTCCTTTTTTGTGAATCGGGAAAACGATACCTGATTTGGCTTATGTTATGAGTTAGTGGATGTTACTTATCAAGTCATCTCCGCCGGCTTTGTAAAGCTCAGCGAGAAGACCGTCATTTCCGGCAGCCTTATTAAGCTTGAGTTTAGATATTGCTATCCTCACTTCACTTGGGTCGGGTGGTTGGCAGTTTTCGCTGTCGTTGCCAATATTGATGACGAACATCGTTCCTGGAGTGGCACCTCTCAATATCCTCGATCGCGCGCTTTTCTTGCTCTTTCGCGTGGTGGATATCCGCATTCTTACCTTTACTGCAACAAAGCAGTGGTCCGAGTCGATGTTAGCCCCTCGGAATGTTCGGACATCCAAAATACTGGATGCGTGAATCTTGTCTATCGCAATGTGATCAATTTGGTTGACTATTCGGGAGGTACTGATCTGTACTAGTAGTGTTAGGAGGGTACCTCAAAACATAAGAATAGATGTTACAAGTTTCTTGGCATGATACATCTGAACCAACCATGACGCCAAGAAGATGCAAAGATTCATTAGATTTAGTGGGTGTATTCCCAATTGGCCTAGTGGCCAATCCGTTAGACTACTAAATGGGGGTTCCTTACCTCAAGAATTTAATCAAAGGCAATTTCATTCCTATGACTTAAAAAGGGTAACTTCCCGACTTAATCTAGGCCACTGCAACCCACAAGTCCAATTCATTAAGTCGTGGGAAAAATTTAACATATTCACATACCGGGCTGGATTTAAACTCACTGTGTGGTGTGGGATCTCCTCCAGGTCACAGTGACATTAAATTCAGCCCGCTATGTGAATATGTTACTCCACTACTTAATGAATTGGACTTGTGGGTGCAGTGGTCTAGTTTAAGTCCCGAAATTTACGTTTTTTTACTGCCCACCTCTTGCAATTTATTAAACTACCATGTAAAGCTTCTCAAATTTTCCGCTCGGAGTCGGCATAAAACGGAGGTCCCATTCTTTGTTGCAAAAATTTTAATTCGCCACACACAAATGAATAAAGAACCCTTGTTGGTGGCCCTGTAAAGGCCGTCAATGTCAGACATTTCTTCTTTTAATTTCCATGCTATTCGATTGAAAAACTCTTTTTCTTGAAATGTCAACACCAAGTGCTCTTTGATGTCAAAAATGTACACCTTAGCTCCAATTGTATTTCGTCTCAATCAGTCAAATTAACCAACAAACTAACACGGAACTTCAATGGCTGAGCTGTTTGCATTCCGCAGCCCTAACACATTTTCAAGTAATTTGTCAAATCGCACATAAAACCTTGTTAAAGCTAGTTTGACTAATAAGGCTTAGTATTTCATGGAATTAGTCAGTGCTTTAATTAAATCTTTCTAAATTGTAGTCTCTAAGCCTATAATAGCTATCAACAATGTTACCCAACTACAAGTAGAGCATTCCACACACACAGTAACTACTAATTCAAGACTTCTAATCGGAGAGGAATATAATCAACACTTACAACAGTGATTAGCGCAGCTGTTCCACTTAGTAATGCAAAACCCCACATCGAACTATTTTCAATCAAATTCTCTCGCTCAAAAACAATTCCACAAACAATTATTCAAAAAACAAAATAAATACCGCTAAATCGAATCAGATTGTGCAAAATCTGTCGGCGATAATCTTCATTCAAAATTCAACGGAAGCTATTAATGTATACCGCGGACGAGGGCCTCCACCCCCATCGCATAAACTCTCTTCCACCAGTCTTCCATATCTCGATGGATGGTTTAAAAATACAACTCGATAACGTAATCGACAACAAGTGTTCATTGAGTTGTGTGCTGACGAATCTACACCTCATAAAATCAACAATCGCCAACTTGGGGAACCTTTGCCCCGCCTCAGCCTTCGATTGTTGAGTATGTACAAATCATCATCGCTCGTACGACTTGGTTGTCATTATTCCAGGTGTTTGGTTAACCGCTGACGTGATGAAGAGCTGTAAACTGTAATCACACACATGTCCCCGTAATTACATGGCCCGGGTCCGCACTGAAGATTACATAAAAACCTAAAGGCTGTGTGTAAAGTATTTCAAGTCAAAATGTCAATGACGGTTCGCAAATAGACGGTTCAGCCGACAACAACAATAAAGCGAGATAGGGAATATGTACATGCGCGTATTCACATGCGCAAGTGAGTCGGATGGTTGTAACACGTGCTAGGTGATGAAAAAAACTGATCGTTGTCGTGACCTCATTTGCATGGCGGGAAAATTTTGTCGTACCGCTTCCTAGTGGTATGACAGGTTTCCTGCACTCATGTAGGCTGGGTAATTGAAAGGCTTTCGAGAAAGTGCCGTGTTGCATGTGCAACAATTTGCATCAACTGAGAGTGCACGGTCTAATGATGATGACAACAAGTGATGCACTTTTGATTTCAACCGAACGTCCACCAGAAGAACGGAGAAAGTACTCGTAAATTAACTTTCCGCCGTCGTTAAAATTTAATTGATGAGAGCGAATTTTATTTTTTTCAATTTAGTTTGGGTTCGGTTGAGTTTTATTATAGAAAACGGAAGTACCACAAAAAAATGAAATCGACTTGGGGTTTGATAAGAATTTAGGAATGTAGTTTTTGAAATGCTTCTAGATATGATGAATTTCTTTCGCCGAACATAATCAAACAGTTATATCAATTCGCTGGAAAAGTGCGAGGTGTTTGTAGAAAATGTTTGCTTTCGATGTGTTACTCATGTCATGACATGGCATGAGTAGGGAGTAGGTATGAAGTGATTTATCGATAAATCGTTTCAAATGTGAATTTTGCCACTGAGTCCATCTTTTTATACCCTAAAGCCGTGGCTGGAAATATCTGCAACATAAAGAAACTCTAATAATTGGTCTGTTCCCGTACTTTTTCAGTAAAAATTAGTAAATTCTCAAATTTCTTGGAGTGGGGGTAAATATCTCGGAAAGAGACAAAATTACCAAAAAGTACGGGAACGCGTTTAAGTAAAAAACAGTAAAATTATATATTTTGTATGCCTTTTAAAGAACAAATGGCATAAATCACCTGTCAAAACAAGCGAGTTGTCCCTTTTAGATACCAACTGACAGTTTACAGATTTTTACCAACAGAAATTTCTGCAGTAAATTTTTATGGAGGGAGGGTTAGTTTTTTGCTCTCTCGTGAGCTGTCTCTTTTACTTATTTTTGCGTATGGGAACGGTAATAAGTAAAAATCAGTAAAAATCAGTAAGAATCAGTAAATATTATTTTGTACGGGAACAGACCTAATGTCTGTATGTCATATAATTTATTTTTTAAATGGCATCCACTCTGGAGCGACATTTTATCAGGAAATTGTGCATAAGCCAAGAGTGTTAAAGTGGTAATCGTCTCAGTTATTGATCGAATAGAATCGGACGCTACAGTTTATAATGAACCTGGTCCTTAGCTAACTGCCTCCAGTTGCGCACTTCAAATCGGTTGAGGTTGGTTTCTACGCCGCGCTTAAGGAGGTTTCTGCGCGGCACTTAAGTCGAGGTCTTCCTCTACTGAGTCTGACGGTTGGCTGGGAATCGGAGTCTCTGCGAGCCGGAGTGTTGATGTCCATTCGCTCTACATGCCTTAGTCATCTTAAACGTCCAATTCAGAGTTGCGCACTTCAAATCGGTTGAGGTTGGTTTCTACGCCGTGCTTAAGGCGGTTTCTGCGCGGCACTTAAGTCGAGGTCTTCCTCTACTGAGTCTGACGGTTGGCTGGGAATCGGAGACTCTGCGAGCCGGAGTGTTGATGTCCATTCGCTCTACATGCCTTAGTCATCTTAAACGTCCAATTCGGAGTTATTTTTGACTAGGGGTGTGTCGCTGCACAGCTCGTGCAGCTCTTGGTGGAATCTTCGTCTCCATACCCCGTCGACGCAAACGGGAACAAAGAATTTTTCTCTTAAAACGACCAGGTTAAGTTAGAGTGGCTTCCAGCGATTCGCTAGCACACTTAAACCAATTTTTGGTTCATTGTGATACCACATTTCGTCCATTCTCCATGTTTCCTGTGAGAAAACCAATCTGAGCTATTAATGAAACGGGTGATGACAAATCGCTGAGATTTCGAAAGAAGTAAGCTCCAAGATGAAGCTTCTTTTTGTTTAATAGGGCCGGGCAGTTACAAAGAAGATGAAATATTGTTTCTTCTTCTCTGTCCATACAGCTCCTGCAGAAGTCGTTTGAATGAAGCCCTAGCTTTTCTGTGCCTACCTATTAGACAGTGTCCAGTGATGACACCTATGGTGACGCAAATGCGTGGTCTAGTTAGCGAAATCAGTGCCTTGGATCTTCTTAAATCCAGCTTTGGTCAGATTTGTTTGGTTTTTCGACCAAGAATCCATTTGAAATTTGATTTTTTGATGTTAGCATGCTGCGCTGGTAAGCTCTTGCATGTAACGTGTCGGGTACGACTGGTAATTAAGTCCCATGTTCGGCGAGTTCATCAGCCTTACAGTTCCCTGGAATTTCACTATGCCAGGGACCCAGCATTGGTGAATGTTAAACTACTTTGACATCTTTTGAAGAGATGAGCGGCAACATATGATTGTCTTTGAGTTTGTTAAGACTGATTTTAGGGATTCGATGACCTCTTGGATGTCCGAGAAGATGCGAATATTCTTGACAGGTATTACATTCTCTTCCAGCCAATATAAGGCTTCTTTTTGATCGCCATAAGTTCCGCCTGGAACACGCTGAACGACCAATGATTTCTTTATCCGCTTTAAATTGATACGGTCCATACTTCAGCGCCATAGAGCAGGACTGGGATGATCAGGGTCTTGTATAAGATCTCCTAGTATTTCGAGTGAGGGCTCTACTACTGAATTGCCTTCTTAGCCCGAAGAAACAGCGGTTGGCAAGAGTAATTCTTCGTTTTATAACTGATGAAACGTTGTTGTCAGAGTTTATAGCGAAGTCGAGGTAGACAAATTCCCGTACTACCTCAGAGGTTCTTCTTTTACTGCGACTCTCTGAATTGCGTCAATCGCCACTTTCTTAAACAAAATTAGGTCCAATGAATTCTTGACAGCCTACTTAATTTACTTTAACGGCTTATAACCCGTTGATGGTCTCTGGTTGAAACAAGGCAAGATTGCTTTCAGTTATTCAGTCCCAGTGCTCTGGCATTCACGATCACTGGAGGTTTGCTCTTCTTTTTCATCTGGAAACTGATGGCTGGGATTCAAAGATTCTCTTGGCTGGAGCATTATACTTCGTTCGCTGAGCTAATGTAGTCCACGTGTTTTTACCTCTTGTACTACATCCACATCTTGCTAAAGTTTATAAAGTTCGTCGTGGTATCTTCTCCTCCATTTGGCTTCTTCGTAAGCCGAACAATTTTTGGTTGTTGTATGCCTAATATTTGTTCCACTTTCCTGCTTATTGTCCAGCAATGGGCGGTGTAAACAACTGGTAGGGTTAGGGTCCGGTATGACTTAAATTGGGGCTTTCGGGTTACCGAGCTTTAATCCCATTCGTTTCGCTTTAGCTAAACCGAAGTAACATCGATCTCCTACGGGAAACTTCGTCGTATGTACTATGTACCCCTTTACTGAATGAAGGTGGTCCGGTTCTCGACGTATAACTTATTATGCCCATTAATCAGCTTCTGGATATGTCGCCTGAATACATCTACAATTCCCTGCGCTTCAATGACTAGGATTCTATTGTCGCTGCTAAAGCCTGCGTTCCTACTTTGAAGACAGATTGTCATTTGTTTGGATTTTTGGTAGACTTGACGGATTTCCTTTTTGTTGCGAGACTTCAATTTCGCTGAACTGGGAGGCTGGGTGTTCTATATTCTACCCAGAATTTTCTTCTATTTTGTTCCTGGTTCGATACACTTCCCACATGTAGCGGGTTGTACGCTGTGGCGCCTTGATATGCCCCTCCTTTGTCGCTTTTTGTTGGTACTTAGAAATACTATCATGCGAAGGTGATCTTTTAGAGGGTGACTATTTTCCTTTACTTATGGAAATATTTGAAATTATTCCGCGTTCTTAAGAAATATAGCGTCGACGCGTATTCCGCATCTCTCAACTTAACAAATAAAATCCAAACAAAACTTACGATATTGCCGCCATTTGCAAAAGTTAGATATAGCATCACCCTGTATGTAAAATTTCATGAAAATAGTGACAACCTTTTTTTTGAACACCTGCCCTTGATAAATTCCAGAGAAAAGGTTGGTCAATTTGTTATTTAACTTATCGTAGTTTCATCTAATCTTATCGCTCTTCCAATTATCGAATAATTTATTAAAACCCCCTCGCACTCGCTATACTCCACCATTTTAAGTTAATAGCATTTAAAAAGATTATAGATTACGAAAACATTTAAATTCTAATTGAATTTAGATTGGGTGTGAATTTCCCACGATAGGAATATTCGGGGTAGACCCTAGAAAATAAGAGCTCTTCGGCTTACCCAGTTTAAGCAATTTTCCCAATTAGAATTGATAAATCTCCTGTGTGGAGTGTGTTTATCCAATTTGGCAATTAGCCAGTTCCGAAACGTACAATTGATGAAAGCGACGACGCCGCCAACTTGACACCAATCAATACAAGAATTGCGGTGTCTTGGGTAATTTGTGGTCTGCAAATGCACGTGGCAGATGAAGTCATTGATCGAAATTTTTGAAGAATTTTATTTTCGAATTGTTTATGTTGTAACTGGAATGTGAGGTAAACGTTTTTTGATTTTTGGCAGACATGGACAGCGGGTGATTTTCTATTAGAAACCTGATTGATAGTGTACATAGAACGACCGAAAAATGTGGAGGCGAACACTTTTATTGGCTTCATAAGTAGGGGGCTTGATTTGGCATGAATCAGGTGTTTAATTTATGAGAGCTGCCTCATAAAACTGCCTCGTTTCGAATGAACTTTGGATGTAGGTATCGTTGGTATAGGCAGTTTGTATTTTATGAGCTATTAGGAAAGTACATACTGAAGTGTAATTGACCCAAAAACACCACAAGAATAAAATATGGTGGAGGATTTTCGACATATGATGGGCTGTAAGCACTTAATGTGTACGAGATGACACCTATTAAAAGTTGAGGGGTTCCGATAAGGTAAGTAAGTACGTGCCTACTTAATGATAACACGACAATGGTTCAAGTGCATAATGGCTGAAACACAATCACGCTTTGGAGCTTCACTTTGCCGACTTTACGCTCAACTGCTTGGCGCACGATTTGGCATATTTAACAGAGATGGCATATTAGTTTACGTAAAGTAATCTACGCGTAGTAAATCGGACAAACTACATGCCTCATTTGTTACAATTGCTACCTACATATAAATCGTTAAATTTCAAATTTCATAGGCATATCTATGTCCATGGCTTTGGAATTGGATGCATCCAGAATAAGAAAACTTGCGAATAGTAGATGTGAGACCAGAGAACAGGTAAAGAAGAGATAGGAAACTTTCTACGACTTTACGTTTTGCCTACAAGCTAATCCTGAAATTTTCGAGGATTTTGATAGATAAATTCCCCACCACGGTAATGTGGTAATTTATGTGTCAAAACCACACGTAAGAAATCGGGTGATAAAGGGGAAGACGTACGAAAGTTTTCTATCTCTTCCTTACTTGATCTCTGATGTGAGACATGGACTACAGCAACCAGTCCTTACTTGCTTACTTAAGTGGCGCTACAGTCCGGGATGAACCTGGGCCTCAACCTACATGCCTTTCTAATTAGCCCGGTCCTTAGCTAACTGCCTCCAGTTGCGCACTCCAAGTTGGTTGAGGTCGGTTTCTACTTGTGCTACTCTCTACTTCTACCTTTACTGCGTCCGACGTCTGGCTGGGAATCGAAGACTCTGCGAGCCGTAGTATTGGTGTCCATTCTTTCTACATGTCCTAGCCATCTTGACTAGGGGTATGTCGCTGTACAGCTCGTATAGTTCGTGGTTGAATCTTCGTCTCCATAGCCCGTCAACGCAAACAGGACCGAAGATTTTCCGAAAAATTTATCTCTCGAATCGACCAAGGATTTCTTCATCCGCTTTTGGTACGGTCCATGCTTCAGCGCCGTAGAGCAGGACTGGGGTGATCAGGGTCTTATATAGGATCTCCTTAGTAGTTCGAGTGAGGGCTTTACTACTAAATTGACTTCTTAGCCCGAAGAAACAGCGATTGGCAAGAGTAATTCTTCGTTTGATTTCTGACGAGATGTTGTTTTCAGAGTTAATAGCGGAGCCGAGGTAGACAAAGTCCCGTACTACCTCAAATATATTTCAATGGTGACGTTCTGTCCAATTCGTCGATGTTGTGTGTCCTTTCGTGTTGACAGCATAAACTTAGTCTTACCCTCATTTACTGCTAAACCCATTTTTGCCGCTTCCTTCTCTATACTAGAAAACGTGGCTATGACATCACGTTGAGTCCTACCAATGATGTCAATATCGTCGACGTATGCTAGTAGTTGCACCGATTTTTGGAAAATTGTGCCTCTGGTGTTGGCTCGGGAGTTTTGCACAATCCTCTCAAGAATCAAATTGAAAAAGTCACATGATAGCGCATCGCCTTGCCTAAATCCTTTTTTGGTATCGAATGTGTCGGTGAGGTCGTTTCCGACCCTGATGGAGCAGCGAGAATTTTCCATCGTCATCCTACACAAACGGACGAGTTTGGACGGTATACCAAAACTAGACATGGCTCTGTATAGTTCGTCTCTATAAATGCTGTCGTATGCGGCTTTGAAATCGATAAATAGGTGGTAGCTATCGATTTGGACTTCTTGGGTTTTTTCCAGGATCTGCCGAAGTGTGAAAATTTGATCGATCGTGGACTTTCCTGGCCTAAAACCACACTGATAAGGACCGATCAGGTTATTGGTAAACGGTTTCAGGCGTTCACATATTACGGCAGATAGGATCTTGTAGGCGATGTTGAGTAGACTTATGCCTCTGTAGTTAGCGCAGTTCAGAGGGTCTCCTTTTTTGTGGATCGGGCAAACGATGCTGAGGTTCCATTCTTCAGGCATGCTTTCAACCGACCAGATTTGGCTTATGAGTTGGTGGATGTTGCTTACCAAGTCATCTCCGCCAGCTTTATAAAGTTCAGCGGAAGGCCGTCATTTCCGGCGGCCTTATTAAGCTTGAGTTTAGATATAGCTATCCTCACTTCACTTAGGTCGGGTGGGTGGCAGTTTTCGCTGTCGTTGCCAATATTTAATGGTTCGTTCTGCCTGACAGCGGAATGTTGTTCGTCATCGCCGTTTAACAGTCTGCAGATGTGGTCTTCCATATCCTCAGCATCGACCGTGTCTCAACTACGATATTTCCCTGTTCATCTCGACAGGATTCTGTTCGAGCCTTGTACCCTTGGCTTTGACGTTTTACACTTTCGTAAAACTTGCGAACATCGTTCCTGGAGTGGCACCTCTCTATATCCTCGATCGCGCGCTTTTCTTGCTCTTTTTTCTTCTTTCTGAAAAGCCGATGTTCTTCCCTTCTTCTTTGCCTATAGAGCTCAATGGCAGCTCTCGTCTTGACCTGCAGCTTAGGCTTGTAGGCCTCGTTCTTGGCTGCGAGCATCTGTCGGCATTCCTCATCAAACCAGGGGTTTTTTCCTGGTGGCCGCGTGAAACCTAGCACATCAGTTGCGGCTGATCTAATGCCTTGTTGGCATCGTTGCCATTGTTCTTCGACATTAGATGCTGGTGGTGTGTTGTGAGTCGATAGGTTAAGGGAAACGCGTTGCGCAAAGGTCTTGGCGGTCTCTGGCGATTGCAGTCTTTCGACATTAAATTTCTTCACAGTATTTCTGTTTTTTTGTGGCGTGGTGGATATCCACATCCTTACTTTGGCTACAACAAGGTAGTGGTCCAAGTCTATGTTGGCCCCTTGGAATGTTCGGACATCCAAAAAACTGGATGCGTGCCTCTTGTCTATCGCAATCTGGTCAATTTGGTTTACTGTTCGTTGATCTGGAGACCGCCATGTCCCCTTGTGGATATCGAGGTGAGGAAACCGTGTGCTGGCTATAGTGGCATTTCGTTCCGTAGCGAAGTCAATTAGCCTAAGTCCGTTACCAGACGTGTTGTCGTGTAGGCTATATTTTCCGACAGTTCTGCTAAAGATGTCTTCTCTTCCTACCTTTGCGTAAAAATCTCCCAGCACGATTTTTAGATCGTACTTTGGTAGTCTGCTGGCTTGCTTACTTGCTTGCTTTGGTAGTCGCTCATAGGTTTTGTCGAGGAGCTCGTAGAAGCAATCCTTAGTTATGTCATATTTTTCCTCCGTCGGAGTTTGAGCGCATATAGGGCTTATGTTGGCGAATTTGGCCTTGATGCGGATTGTTAAAATGCGTTTGCTAATGTCTTGGAAATATAAGACTTCTTGCCTAAGTCTGGCACTTATAACAAATCCGCATCAAAATATACGCTGTCTCTGCTCATTATAACACGGTCCATAGTAGATGTCACAGTTATTCATCCTCTTTTTGCCCGGCCCATGCCATCGTATATCCTGGATGACAGTAATGTCTGCTTTGTAGTAGTTTAGGGCTTCCGCTAGTTGTTCGCCTGCCCCTCTCCTGTTTAATGTTCTCACATTCCAGGTGCAGATACGAACGTCGTTGTCCTTTTTTCGTTTAGCATGGTCGTCAACAATAATATCAGTCCTTTCCGAGGCTATTGGTTGCTTCGTAACATACTCTTTTTTCGTGGATGGGTAGTTAACCCAATGCACAATCCCCAACCTGGAGGGCCAGGCCCTTGTTTTGACCCTAGGACAGCGGGCCGGAAAAAATACCGATGTCAGAAGCCCATTTTGGGGTATGAGCGCTGCCATTGACCCATTGAAGGCTCCTCCGCCACCAACTCTTTTCCAATGCACTGGCTCAGTATTGGAAATCCCTATAGAGCTATAAAATATGTCGAAGTAGCTCATATAGGGATTTCACTACCAGTTCGATCAAACTGGAGCTGTAGGCGCCACCGTTGACTCCATCTAGGGAATTCCTCCGCTGCCGCCTGAGAGTGAGTGCCTTAGTGAGAGGACACTCCTCCCCCCTCTCTCGTTTGCTGCCACCAACGACCTTCCACAGGGGTTTAATACCCCATCTCCAGTCGAGGTACTAGGCACCCACCAGTCACCAGCGTGGAGGTGAGAGTAGGAGCTGATAGTGAGAAGCTAGAGTGAGAACGCTTGTGTCCTCATATAATCGCATCACTATCCTTAAGCACCGGCATTGATTTGGACGGTCAATGCTAAAATCCGAATGCCTTTCTTTGATGACGTGGTTGCAAACGTATTTGATGGACTTCACCGAATTGCAGATAAGAGAACAATCCTAGTGCTGTCCACCAAAACATTTTTTCTTTCACTTCTGCCTGGCATCTGGTGATTATTATAAAACTCCGAGCTGAAGCTGTAGTTGGTGGTAATGTAGTTTACGGTCAGATCGGTGTAAAGGTAATGTCGTATCGTTAGAGCACAAATTACCCGAATTCTCAAAAATTGGATTGCGAGCAGATAGTGCGTAGGGCAGGTGTTAATATGTAAAAAAAACACGTTGACTACATTTACACGCCAAAAGAATCTTCGAAATCCAGTCTTCAAGCTCGAGGCATCACAAATGATTATCACAAATCACCTTAAACGATTTTACCCCAGCTAACATTAAAAACTGCTGAAATGATGAAATTGTTCTGGATGTGCGGCAAATTTCCGTCAGTAACCGAGAGCATCGATAGGTCAGCAAGGTTTTCATTAGAGCATTTGTGTCCAAAGTGACTCAAACTATTTACACCTAGAACTTCCATCTCTCTGTTCGCCTAACATAGTTCGATTCTACTGACTCCATAAATCACTTCTTTGTCCTTTCGCAATGGAAACCACCACAAATCGTTCATCTCTCGTAAAACTCATTCATCTCTCTATAAAAATCGTTTCAAATGCAAACATTTATTGAGAAACCGAAACGAAACCTTGAAATATCACCTCTCGAATAAACTATCATTCCCACTCTAAGAAATAAATAAAACCCCAAAAAGAATCCACAAAAACTGTTTAGTAAATAATTTTTCTAAGAAGCATGTGCCCAAAATGATTCACTGGAAGTGTTTACTCTTTTTTATTGGCCAATCTCCATCATCTCGATCTAAAATAAATCTTTTCCTTCCATTTGTTTTTCTTTTCAGGTAGCCTGCACAAATTGGAAACGTGTTCTTATGATACTCACTGGCAGTTGGCAGAATGGCACTGATCCGCTACAGATTCCAGCTTCCCTAGCACATTCCCCTGGCATGTTCCAGAAATTCAGCTCTCTAAGTGATGCCGATCGGCAAACAGTCCTTTCCGAATATACGCGATTCGTTTTAGTGCGACATCCGTTCGAAAGATTGCTCTCTGCATACAGAAACAAACTCGAGGGCACTACGCCCAGCGCGAAGTACTTCCAAACACGAGTTGGCCGGCAAATTGTGAAGAGTTTTCGGGTGAATCCATCGAATGAGTCACTCGAGAACGGAGACGACGTGACATTTGGAGAGTTTGTGCAGTATTTGCTAACTCCGGATGTGAGTCTATTCAATCAGTCATTCAATGAACACTGGGAGCCCATAGCGAAACTGTGTGCACCATGTGCCATGAAGTACAATGTTATTGGTAAGAGATTTGAAAACTCCTCATCTTCGTTTTGGTTTAATCGAGCTCTATCCATCCTAGGTAAACATGAGACTCTCCTGGATGACTCAGCACTGGCGCTGTACTTAACCGGCGACAAGAATCTTACATTCCCAACGGGTCACAAATCCTCGGATACGAAGAGTCATCTGCGTGAGTACTTCGATCCATTGCCCATCGGTGCTATACGAAGGCTGTACGAGATATATTTGGATGACTTTCGGTTATTTGATTACGGCGTGGAGCAAGTGCTTGGTTTTGAATTTGGCTAAGGCGCGGTGAAGGAGAACGATGTGCGCGAGCGTGTATGTTATTGTTTGCATGACTAAGATTTGTTAGATTTTTTGTTACCTGTGTGATAGACCTTGTTTGTGTAACACGTTAGGATAGTAAAGGATTAGACTAGGACAAATTGTTTACCGTTAAGTTAGATGTAAGGAAATATTTTGTATCTTAAGGGAAGAAACGAATAAATTATTTGAAAAGATTGCGGCGTTTAATGGATTTGAAGAGAAATGTTTGTTTTTCGCGGTTGTGGACATTCGAGAGTTTGCTCAACTTGTTATTGACATATTGGATTGGATTGGTGTCGGAATAGTCGTGCGGTATTGGAACGCAGTTTATTTTAAGTACTAGAGTGGGTGCTTGCCTGGTTGGCTTCTAAGACGTTCAAATCCCGACTGTCCTACCTCTTGCAAAAGTCTGATATAATCCATGAGTAGGAAACTGTCTTATCTTACCATGTGGATTTGCTAATATCCCATCGGTCGCGTCCGGATAGAGAATCATAAGCTGATTTGCAGGGTAGGTGGGAAATAAAATACCACTCGTGGACCAAAACTAGTTCGGGGTAAGTTCCTCTATCAAAAAACCTCCCCAGGTGGCAGCGGAAGAATTCCCAATATGGAGTCTGTGGTGTCTATAGTCCCAGTTAGGATGGACAAACTGAACAACCTATTTGAGGTGCTCCGACATATTCGGACAACAGGTCATCTAGGAATCTCAAGGGTTATTCAGGCGCTTGAACAGAGATGATGGAGGAAGAGCTGAGAGAACAACGGCAGCGCTCAATCACGTAGTGGATACGGGTGGCTCCGTGTCCTAGAGATATCTAATAAATTGAATATGGCCCTCCAGGTTTGGGGGTTGTGCTTTGGGGTAACTACCCACTCATGGAAAAAATTGTTACCAAGCAACCATGAAGCTCGGAAATGACTGTTTTTTTGTTGACGACCATGCTAAACGATAAAAACTGACAAAGACGTCCGTATCTGCACCTGAAATGTGAGAACGTTAATAAGGAGAGATGCAGCCGAACAACTAGCAGAAGCCCTAAGCTGCTTAAAAGCAGACATTACTGCCATCCAGGAAATATAATGGAATGGGCCGGGCAAAACGAGGATGAAAAACTGTGACATCTACTACGGTTCTTGTTATAGTGAGCAGAAACAGCGACTATTCGGATGCGAATTTGTTATAAGTGGCAGACATGGCAGATTTGTTATAAGGACAAGAAGTCTTATGTTTTCCAGACATTAGCGAAGGCATTGAAACAATCCGCATCAAGGCCAAATTTGCCAACAGAAGAGTTATATGGGCTTACGCTCCGACGGAAGAAAAAGATGATGCAGCGCAAAAGATTTCTTCAATTAGCTCCTTGACAAAACTAATGACCGACCGAAGTACGATGTTTAAATCGTGCTGAGAAGCTAGGAAGATGAGACATCTTTAGCAGTATTGTCGGGAAACACAGCGTACACGACAACATGTCTGGAAACGGACTTATGTTAATTGAATTCGCTGCCGAACGAAATGCCACTATAGCCAGCACACGGTTTCCTCATCTTGATATCCATAAGGGGTATGGCGGTTTCCAGATCAACGAACGGTCAATCAAATTGTTCCCATTGCGACAAACAAGAGGCACGCATCCAGTATTTTGGATGTCCCAACATTCTGAGGGGCTAACATCGACTCGGGCCACTACCTTGTTGTAGCCAAGGTAAGAATGCGGATACCCACATAGCCTCAACAAAGCCGGCATACTGTGAAAAAAAATGAATGTCGATAAACTGCAATCGCAAGAGACTGCCAAGGCCATACCGCCACCATCGAATATAGAATAACAATGACAACGATATCAACAAGCCATTAGAGCAGTCGCAACTGATGTGCTAGGTTTCTCGCGGCCACCAGCAAGAAACCCCTGGTTTGATGAGGAATGGTTTGATGAAGAACGAGGCCTAAAAGGCCAAGCTGCAGGTGAAGACGAGAGCTGCCATTGAGCTCTATAGGCAGAGAAGAAGAAAAAAGAGCAAGTAAAGCACGCGATCGAGGATATAGAGAGATGCCACTCCAGGAACGAAGTTCGCAAGTTTTACCAAAGTATAAAACGTCAAAGCCAAAGAAACAAGCTCGAACAGATTTCTGTTGAGATAAACAAGGAAATATCGTAGTCAATGCTGAGGATATGGAAGAACCACAACGGCGATGACGAACAATTTTCCGCTGTTTTCCACAAAAAAGGAGACCCTCTAAACTGGGCCAACTACAGTGGCATAAGTCTCATCAACATCGCCTACAAGATCCTATCTGCCGTAATATGTGAACGCCTGAAACCGTTTATCAACAACCTGATCGGCTCTTATCAGTGTGGTTTTAGGCCAGGAAAGTCCACAATCGATCAAATTTTCACACTTCGGCAGATTCTGAAAAAAAGCCAAGAAGTCCAAATCGATACCCACCGCCTATTTATCGATTTCAAAGCTGCATATGACAGCATTTATAGAGACGAACTATACAGAGCCATTTCATGTTTTGGTATACCGCCCAAACTCGTCCGTCTGTGCAGGATGACGATGGAGAATTGTCGCCTCTCCATCACAGTCGGAAACGACCTCACCAACACATTCGATAGCAAAAGTGGATTTAGGCAAGGCGACCCACTGTCATGTGACTTCTTTAACAACATTCTTGAGAGGACACAATCATTCATAAATCGGTGCAACTACTAGCATTCGCCGACGATATTGACATCATTGGTCGGACTCAGCATGATGTCATAGCCACGTTTGCCAGTAAATGGAACGAAGCCGCAAAAATGGGTTTATCAGTAAATGAGGGTAAGACTAAGTATATGCTGTCAACACGAAAGGACACACAACATCGACGATTTGAGGTAGTACGGGACTTTGTCTTCCTCGGCTCCGCTATTAACTCTGACATCTCGTCCGAAATCAAACGAAGAATTACTCTTGTCAATCGCTGTCTTTTCGGGCTAAGAAGGCAATTTAGCAGTAAAGCCCTCCGTCGAACTACTAAGGAGATCCTATACAAGACACTGATCATTCCAGTCTTGGTCTACGGCGCTGAAGCATGGACCGTGTCAAAGGTGAATGAAGAAATCCTTGGTCGATTCGAGAGAAAAATTCTTCGAAAAATCTTCGGTCCCGTTTGCGTTGACAGCCTATGGAGACGAAGATTCAACCAAGAACTGTAAGAGCTGAACGTCGACATACCCCTAGTCAACAAACTCCGCATTGGACGGATAGGACATGTAGAGCGAATGGACACCAATATTCTTGCAGATTTTTCGATTCCCAGCCAGACGTCGGACGCAGTAGAGGTAGACCCCGCCTTAAGTGGCGCGCACAAGTAGAAACCGACTTCAACCAACATTAAGTGGGCACAGGAGGCACTTTGCTAAGAATTAGGTTAATTAGAGAGCATGTTGGTTGAGGCCCTGGTTCATTCTAGACTGTAGCTTCGCTTAAGTGGGTAGGTAAGCATTATCCAGTTACCTATTAACGTTTGTGTCCAGCTTCTGAAAGAGATCTTGCAATTGGACTCGTTTGTACGTTATTAAAGGCTATTTCTCTCTTGGAAGGTTTCTGTTGCATATTCTATGGATTTTATAGTGCTAACCTAAACAACACGCAATGCTGCACTCAACTATTTCAACGAGGCTGTCCGACGGGAGCTTCTTTCTGGTTTATAACTAAAAATTGGAGTAAGCTGACCATGAGAAAGCTAAACCTACTTGCCAATCAGAAAGTCCAAATGAAAATGACCAGGTGAGAGCATAGGAGCTTAGCTATTTGCATTCATGGACTTTATTCCGTCATGGAGAACATACTATCAGCCCCAAGGAGAATGTAAAAGAATCAAGAGCAACTATTGAGCAGGTCGTGTCACAGGTTTATCAATTTATGAACTTATAGCGGTCTTCAGTATTGATAATGCCGGGTCTAGCGTGAGCAATCGTCCACGATTTTTTTATACTATCGCACTCGCTTACTAGCTTTGACCGTAACCACGTCCTAAGACAGCTCTGTTTCCACTTGCTTAAACACCGAATAAGATTTACAGAGATAATAGACACCAATAGGAATGCTGATAACACATTTCAAGTTCAGCGCATGACCCCATCACTCCGATTTCCAATCGACCTTGCAATCTAAGCTTCTGATTGAGTAACACACAATACCAATGTCTCTGAAATTGTGGGACAAACAATTCCATGTGCGTACCCTGACCTTGGTCCTATGCACACCCCACCGGCGCCCATGTCGAATCTAATTTTATCTCGTGAATAATTTAATTATTTTATTTTTATTCGCAGTCTACGACGCGCTCAAAGGCTACAACTACATTATGTAAAGTGAAACAAGAAAAAATGAAATTCAATGAGCTTGGAAGCGTTAATTGGCAACTGGTACTAAGTCTTCTGATGCTTTCCTTCAGTTCTTTTCATAGCGCTGCTTCATAGCACGGTATTTCTTCAGCGAATACAATGCTTCGAGCTCTTTCACTACATAGCGGCCTTTGGCGACAAGCGCCATTATTTGTTTTGGATCCTTGACGTCTTTGTTCTTTATGAATGCCTCATGGCACTGTTGTCGGAACTTTTGCGGCCCACCAGGATATTCACGGCCAAGAAATTGGAGCTGGATTTGTAAATTGATTTTAGTGGGCGAGTTTTGCCGGATGGAAATTCAATGTATTTACCTGTTTGTACAATTGAATTACTTTGGAACGGACTTCAGACATTGGTGTAGTTGATGGGCGTGATGCAGTGATAATTATTTTTGGACAAATTTGCTTTCAATTTAAAAGAATCGATTTTTTGGTATTTTTTTGTGGAAATTGTACACAAATATGTTGAGAATTATTTTTATTTCAGATTCAGACAAGATGTCAAATGTCAGAAGATATGAGTTCCACCATCCACAGTTAGTGAACGAGACTCGAAAGTAAATTCCAAATCTGAGATTATTCTAATAGATACCAGGTGGCGGGATTTTTTTTTTTTAAATTTATTGGTTTTCAAATTGGCAGTTTAAAAAAGAGTTTGACATCGGTAATCTGGGGTCATTCCGTAACTTTGAAGACGAGTATCACTCAGACGGTAGTCGAGAGCTCATGGGCAATCGTTCAATAATCGTCTGTGATTTGACGAATTGAAGTGAAGCAATTAAAGGGATATCGCCGACAGCAAAATCGATTATTGATGAAAGAAATGTTATCGTCAACGATAATCATTTTACGGAATGACTGCCCTGGGTAACTTTTGAAATGATAAACGTTTATGATAGTGTAGGAGACTAGATAAATATGTAGCATTTAATTTTTATATTGTGTGTGTTTACATGTTTACAAATCACATGGTACATACCTAAAGAGTCTTCTTCACTATCGTCAACGATTATCGTTTTGAAAATTATAGAATGAGTACTATGTACAACAAGGATGCTACGCAAAAGGGGAATCTGTCCTCTCAAGCTACTCAGGTGATATTACTGCGTTTCAGGAAATAAGCTGGACATGATCAGGAACTCAAAAAAGAAAGACAAACGAAATTTATTAAAAGTATCACTAAATGCTGCACATGTTACAATGCGGATTCATTGTTGATAAATCACGAGTGATTGGCTTTAAGCCGGTTATGATCGCCTGGCTGGAATAGTTTGAAATTTACCATACCATTAAGGTAAGATTTCCCGTCCTACATCACCTTACCTAACTTCTCAGATGTAATCTGAATTTTTTTTAATTTTCTAGTACTATGGAAGTAAATTTGGAGCAGCGTTGTTGATTTGTTGACATGGTAATATTTCGTAATGATGAGTGATATATATTGTACAGCCTTTATTCAGGGTCGCACAACTTGTTATTCATAAAATATTTTCCCAACCCATAATAGTAATATACACGGTATTTGTCAAATAACTTCGTTTTCTACACTTTTTTAACATTTTGTTGACTCAATATCAACGTCTACAAAGTTGAGTATGTAAAGAAGAGTTACCATATAAAAATCGAACCGTGAAATGCAACTGCTAAAATATTAAAATACCCTCGACTTACAATTAAACCTTTGGTAACCCTGATGCTCAGCCGTCTGTGTATACAGAAATAAAAAAAATTAAATACCCTTATACAGGCACTATTCAACCATCAGACGAGTTTAGGATAGGCAACCTCATTTTAACGTTGTTAAGTTTTATGAATAAGGTGTTTGCGTTTAGAAGCATTATAAGGGCTGCATAATGGCATGGTGGCCCCATGTCCTAGGGGTATCTAACAAATTTGACTGGCCCTCAAGGTTGGAGGCTGTGCTTTGAGTTTACTACCCATCCACGGAAAAAACTAATGTAACGAAGCAACTAATAGCCTCGGAAAGGACTGCTATAACTGTTGACGACCCTGCTAAACGAAAAAAGGACAACGAAGTTCGTATCTGCACCTGGAATGTGAGAACATTAAACATGACAGGTGAAGGCGAACAACTAGCGGAAGCCCGAAACTGCTACAAAGCAGACATTACTGCCATCCAGGAAATACGATGGGATGGGCAGGGCAAAAAGAGGATGAAAAACACATCTACTATGGACCGTGATTTAGTAAGCAGAAACAGCAACTATCCGGATGCGAATTTGTTATAAGTGCCAGACTTAGCGAACGCGTTGTAACAATCCGCATCAAGGCCAAATTCGCCAACGTAAGCCTTATATGCGCTCATGCTCCGACGGAAGAAAAAGATAATATAGCTAAGGATTGCTTCTACGAGCTCCTCCCAAGCCTATGAGCGACTACAAAAGTACGATGTTAAAATCGTGCTGGGAGATTTTAACGCAAAGGTAGGAAAGAAGAAATCTTTAGCGGTACTTTCGAAAAATATAGCCTACACGACAACACGTCTGGTAACGGACTTAGGCTAATTGACTTCGCTACGGAACGAAATGCCACTAGCCAGCACACGGTTTCCTCACCTCGATATCCATATGGGGACATGGCGGTCTCCAGATCAACGAACAGTCAACCAAATTGATCACATTGCGATAGACAAGAGGAACGCATCCATTGGATGTCCGAACATTCCGAGGGGCTAACATCTACTACTACCACTACCTTGTTGCAGCCAAGGTAAGGATGCGGATATCCACCACGCCACAAAAAACCAGAAATACTGTGAAAAAATTTAATGTCGAAAGACTGCAATCGCAAGAGACTGCCAGGGCCTTAGCCCAACGCGTATCCCTTAACCTCTCGATTCACACCATACCACCAGCATCTTATGTCGAAGAACAATGGCAACGATGCCAACAAGCCACTACCGCAACTGATGTTCTTGGTTTCTCGCGGCCACCAGCACCCCTAGTTTGATGAGGAATGCCGACAGATGCTCGCAGCCAAGAACGAGGCCCTCAAGGCTAAGCTGCAGGTGAAGACGAGAGCTGCCATTGAGCTCCATAGGCAGAGAAGAAGGGAACAACATCCGCTTTTCAGCAAGAAGAAAAAAGAGCAAGAAGAGCGCGCGATCGAGGATATAGACAGGTGCCACTCCAGGAACGATGTTTGCAAGTTTTACCAAAATGTAAAACGTCAAAGCCAAGAATACAAGGCTCGAACAGAATCCTGTCGAGATGAACAAGGAAATATCGTAGTTGAGACACAGTCGATGCTAAGGATATGGAAGAACCACTCCTGCAGACTGTTAAACGGCGATGACGAACAACATTCCGCTATCAGGCAGAACGAACCATTTAATAGTGGCAACGACAGAGAAAACTGACAACCACCCGACCTAAGTGAAGTGAGGATAGCTATATCTAAACTGAAGCTTAATAAGGCCGCCGGAAATGACGGCCTTCCCGCTGAGTTTTATAAAGCTGGCGGAGATGACTTGGTAAGTAACATCCACCAACTCATAAGCCAAATCTGGTCGGGTGAAAGCATGCCTGAAGAATGGAACCTCAGCATCGTTTGCCCGATCCACAAAAAAGGAGACCCTCTGAACTGCGCCAACTACAGAGGCATAAGTCTACTCAACATCGCCTACAAGATCCTATCTGCCGTAATATGTGAACGCCTAAAACCGTTTACCAAAAACCTCATCGGCCCTTATCAGTGTGGTTTTAGGCCAGGAAAGTCCACAACCGATCAAATTTTCACACTTCGGCAGATCCTGGAAAAAACCCAAGAAGTCCAAATAGATACCCACCACCTACTTATCGATTTCAAAGCCGCATACGACAGCATTTATAGAGACGAACTGTACAGAGGCATGTCTTGTTTTGGTTTAAAGCCCAAACTTTTCCGTTTGTGTAGGATGACGATGGAGAATTCTCGCAGCTCCATCAGGGTCGGAAACGACCTCACCGACACATCCGATACCAAAAAGGGATTTAGGCAAGGCGATGCGCTGTCATGTGATTTCTTTAATTTGATTCTTGAGAGGATTATGCAAAACTCCCAAGCCAACACCAGAGGCACAATTCTCCAAAAATCGGTGCAACTACTACTACGCCGACGATATTGACATCATTGGTTGGACTCAACTATAGAGAAGGAAGCGGTAAAAATGGGCTTAGCAGTAAATGAGGGTAAATGCTGTCAACACGAAAGGACATACAACATCGACGAATTGGACAGAACGTCACCATTGGCAGATATAACTTTGAGGTGGTACGGGACCTTGTCTACCTCGGCTCCGTGATTAACTTTGACAACAACATCTCGTCAGAAATCAAACGAAGACTCTTGCCAACCGCTGTTTGTTCGGTCTAAGAAGGCAATTTGGTAGTAAAGCCTTCACTCGAACTACTAAGGAGATCCTATATAAGACCCTGATTATCCCAGTCCTGCTCTACGGTGCTGAAGCATGGACCGTATCAAAAGATGAAGAAATCCTTGGTCGATTCGAGAGAAAAATTCTTCGAGAAATGTTCGGTCCTATACGAGCTGTAGAGCGATCGATATACCCCTTGTCAAAAAACTCCGCATTGGACGTTTAAGATGGCTAGGGCATGTAGAACGAATGGACATCAATACTCCGGCTAGCAGAGTCTTCGATTCCCACCAAGACTTCGGACGCAGTAGAGGAAGACCTCGCCTTAAGTGGCGAGCACAAGTAGAAACCGACCTCAACCAACTTGGAGTGCGCAACTGGAGGCAGTTAGCTAAGGACCGGGCTAATTGGAGAGGCATGTTGGTTGAGGCCCAGGTTCATCCCGGACTGTAGCGCCACTTAAGGAAGTAAGTAAGAAGTAAGAAAACCCCAAATCCACCAACATAATAAAGAAACCACATTTAAATCGATAACAGAGATTTATTTCTTTTATTTATAATAATGTTTTCATTTGTTCAATCTTTTTTGTTTGGTTGTCAGTTTTTTTTTTAATTTTTTATGTATTATTCTTATTTGCAGTTGTATTATTATTAAATAATATATGTATATTTATTTTATTTATTTATGATCAGTTTTCTTCAATTTTTGTCATTATTACAGGTTAGTAAATATATTCACTTCTTCGTACATTATTAGTTTTTTTTATTTTTTTTTCATGTAATATATTCATATATATTGTTTAATAATATTTCGAATTAATTTATTAACTCCCGACACCATAAATTACTAAAAATATGTTTTTTTTTGGAAATTAAAAATTATAAAATACATTTAATACAATTTTGTTTATATATATAATATATTTATTCAATAATAATACATCTTTTGTGTTGTATAGTGAGTAAGATTTCCATTCTATTTGTTTTTGGATATACGTTTTTTTTACATTTTTTTTTGTTATTAAAAATCATTCGATAAACTTTCTTGAGGGATAAAGTCTCGAGAGTTATTTTATAATATTTTGTTTTAAATTATTTTAAAGAATATAACAAAAATTAAACGATGAGGATAATAATACTTTGTTTAGCCATTTACTAATATAACCTTATCCATTGAAACGCTATTTGTTTTTTTTTTGTTATATATAATATATGTTTGTCCTATATATCCATTCTATGTGCGGGTGTTTTTTTTTTTAAAGTTCATTGACCGCCCTCTCTGCAAAAAAGGTGTCTAACTACTCGCGAATATGTACTGTACTTATATATAAGTTTTTTGTGCTTTTTTCCTCTAGTTTTGGTTTTGGTTTTAATTTACATTTATAAAGGAAAACAAATACCCTGGGGGGGTATTGATTTGCTTTACTATTTTTTTTTTTCATATAAAATATTTTTGCTTGACTCGTTTCTCCTTGGGTTTTGTCTAAGGACGTACTTTCCTGCTCTGCTAAATTACTTGCTATATATATATATGTTTTGTATAATATATTTTTTGTATTCCGTGGGTTTGGTTATTTTTTTTCTTCTGTTTATAAATTCACTATATAATTTTTGTTTTCTGAAAAAGTGTACTTTTCGGAGTGTGTGTGATCAATCTAAGTGCTGTGGTTAATTTTCTATTTTTTTTTTCTCTAAGTCGCTATATAAATCTGTCTGCCTTTCACTAGAAAATAAAATGAAAAATAATGTTTTTTAAGGAAATTTGCACATAAATAAAATAATTTATCGTTGTTAGCAATTACTGATGAACGACCCTGAAAGGGCTTCCTTACATACCATTCATTGACTAGGGCTTAACTCATTGATTGGGGGGCGTACTCTGCACATCCTTTTTTTTGCTACATTACCTACCTATACAAACTGTTTTTTTGTTTTTTTTTTTATGATATGACAATGGAATATATTTTTAAACAAAATTTAAAAAAAAAATATAAAAATCTGGATAAATGATAAAATTGGGTTATTTCTTTGGTCGTTAGCGTAAATCGATTTTAATTTATATTTTCTTGTTTTAAATAAATCTCTTTAATTTATTGTTCTCCCTATTATTTAATTTTTGGTTTGTTTTCATCTCATAAATAGTTTTTTTTTTTTTTAAATTAAATTTTACTATTTTTATATATCATCTGTTTTGTTTTTTTTTTTTCTATTTTTTGTATATAAGTAGTTTCGGATCGAATTTTCTTATTGATTAAATGATTTTTCATATTTTCTTTGTTGATCTACTTAAATTCTTATTTGGTAGGATTTTGTTTTACTGACGATTTAAGAAAAAAGAAAATTATTTAACGCGTCGTTATAAAATATAAAACAAACACTTTTTTAAGGAAGACTACCACTAACGAGAAAACAAATTTAAACAAACAAAATAATTAAAGAAAATCCAAACATTTTTCATGAATTTATATAGTTTTTATTTATTTAAATTATATATATATATATTTATACTTTGTATTGTGTTTTGCCTTTTTTACATTTATTAAACTTTTTGTCCCATTTTGTTTTTATTTTGTTTAAATATATTTTACATAATTTTTTGGTTTTTTTGTTTTTTTCTTATAACTTCATATATTATATACGCTTTTGTGTTTAGAAGTAGTATTTATACAGGACAAAAAACATCTAATTATTTATTAGTTTATATATATAGAGTTTTTGTGTTTTTTTTTTGTTCAATATAATAATTTATTTTGTCATTTTTCTAAAGTAGGTTTTTTTTTTGTTTTAGGTATTTATATAATATTTGTTTTATGTATATAATATTTTTTTTATAAATAAGTAATAGCTATTATTGTTCTTAATATTTCTCTTTTATATATATATTTTTAAATACATATATATAAAATATTTTAATTTATTTTTATGTTATTGAAATAAAGGATTTAAATTAAAAGTGGAGGGAACTGAAAAATGGCGGCGATTTTACTAGTTAGATGGCGTGGGGTGAGTGTACTTTGGTTATTTTGATTTTGTTTTAAAATTAATTTTCTATTGTCTTTTTATTTAATTTTATTTATTTATTAAATAAGAGCGAGTTCTTAATTTTTTTTTTAGTTAATCAAACATTAAATGATTTGTAAGGATATCGAACTAAGCCTTAAGTTTGTGATTCTTGCATTGAACTATCGTCAAATTTTTTTTAACGCTTTTGTCTGTGTGGTCATTTTTAAGAACACATCATCCTTGCTGTTTTAAAAATAAAAAGCTTGGTTGGATCTTAGCTTCTGTTTTTAGAAAAAAAGCTGATGGTTGTTGTATATGCTAGTTGTGCAAATGTTACATCACCATTTGACAGAAAGTTCTTATTTGATACTTAAACTTGAACAATACACATTCATCTATAGAATTAACGAACTTGCAGTCTACATAGATTAAAGATTGATTGCCGTACATCTATAGGTAAACAGACGGCTTTAACATTGATATAAGAGGACGCCCAGGTATCCGTTTCCAGGTTCTCGGATTGTCGAAATAATTAAGACTTTAAAATTACAGTCACTCATTTAGCTTTTATAATGTTAAAACCACGAAATTTCTTTTTAATGATAAGGTCGAGGGATTTAAGCGCTTTCACAAGGAGCAACTGGTTTCTATAAATCTTCGCAATATTATGCTTTGCTATTTGAAGGCCAAAACAAAAACGAGCCAATGAATATATGATTCAGACCAAAGCTCTAAATAGTAAAAAAAAAATCTCAAACTATTATTTATACCTTAGGCCATTAGGGAGTCTAAAATATCAGTTTTGAAATAATTTATGGCTGATAGTCTGGGAATTTTTTTCTAGTTTTACACCAACAAATCAAACCAATGACTCTGACAGAAGTGGTTCAGCCCATTGCTTCCTACAACTTTAAAAATTCCTATTACTGGTAGTATAAAAATCTGAGGTCGTTAAAGTGTCTTAAATCCCACTTCCCCAACATAATTTATGCCTGTGAAGTCACATTTTTGACATAAATGAAAGAGACAATAATTTAGGCGGATTTCGAATGACGAATTTGAAAAAAAAAAATTGATGACAGTCTCATACTCAGATGAGATGGGTTAGTGGGAAAAAGTTGACTGTAACTGTCGGTACAATTAGGGATTATGGATGCATCAATCTGCTGTAAAGAGCTAAAAATCCGCATCTATCTATATGCAATATTAACACTCTAGGAAAACGTGCAAAAGGTTACACAATTTCATAGACCTAAATTGACAGACCGTTGTTCAAGCTACCAGTGGCGTGTCGTAAACATTTTATAAACCCGTGTACAAGTTATCAGTGGCGTGTCGTAAACTGTTTGACAAGCTCGTGAAAAGACAAAAAATGTAAGACACGCCAGTTATAGGCGGGTCTTGAATTGTTTGCATCGGGTAGCCGAAGCTAATTTCTGCCCCTTGACTTATATAGCTTCACTATATATATAAAAATGGATCTTGGTTTGTTCGGATGCTTTAAACTCGAAAACGACTGGACCAAATTGGATACTTCCTTCTGCGGATTTGTTCGTAATTGCTCCGCGCAGGTTTAGGAAAAAAAAGGTGGCGCTGTAGGCGGTCATTCCATTTGATAATGGCAAAACAACGTTTGACGGGCCAGCTTGTAGAATATAAAGCTCAATTTAAATACTTAAGAGCGGGTTTATTCTCAGGAGTTTAAAATGAAAAACACAAACATTTTCAAATGCCGAATGCTTTTGGTTCTCGGCTTTCCAGTAGGTAAGCCATTAGAAAATGCCCACGTCACTGCAAGCTATGAGATTTATAATTCCTTTTAGTTGCTCTCAGGAACATAAACTACCATATGTGTGGGCAGAAAACCAAAGGATATAACAAGAGATGTTTGTCCTGAAAACAATCCGTTCTTAAATGTCGACTTGTAAGTCCACGTTTGTCGATCAATACGTTTTCAGCTCAATTTTTTAATGTCAAGGACACATGTGCGAAAATTCTGAACGCAGTAAAGCGCACAGTGCATCATGCAAATTATATGAATATGACTTCTGTTTGGCCATTCGAATTTTGTATCACCTAGTCAGAATGGAAAGTCCGTTTTTGTTGTTGTTTGTGTTGTGGTGGTCTTGACTTTTGTACTCAACAACTTGCAGATCTGAAGAGCATGCAGATACTGCATGTATTCCTTACTATTGTTCTATGAACAGTTCTGCACATGTATTTTTGACATAAAATTTAGTGTCCATTTGTAAGTAGAAATGCTGCCCTTAAGCAGCTTTTGAAATGAAACTCAAATGTGTTTAAATGGTGTTGAGAGTTGACAACTTTTTGAAAGAGGCTAGCCAGTGAGCCAATAATTTGATTTCTGTCCGAGATTAGCTGGTAGAATCTCAACGTAGGTCCTATTTTGTGAGGAGCTGTAGTGAGTCAACTTTCCAGAAGCATAAATGCTATCGATACGATCGAGTACAGGTCTTTCGTAAACCTCACTTCTCCAAAAATGTGTTTCACAGTTTTGAAATAAATAAATCCAAGAGTTTCGAATTTCCGCCGATTTCGAATGATTAATTTGAAAAGTTGTTTATGTTCGGTTATATACGCTTATTACTGGTATGACTTTCCGTATCCTTTTATAAAACTCTAGGGCCACTGGATTGCGTATCTTTCACTAATTGTCTGTTTGTTAAATTGATTTAATTTAATTTAATTGTCAAACAACAAAAATCCTGGAATTGAGGAGCACTCTTCGTTTGAAACTCTCTAATAAGAGGGCTCAGTCTTACTCGCACAGAATTAGGAACTATTTCTTCAATTGTTAAGAACAGTTCCAATAATAAGGCAACTTTTATGTTTTAGTACTTCCAAGTTCCAACTGATAACTAGCAAACGAAATATGTCAAGTGAACTTACACATGAGAGTACTTTTAGGAAAAAAGTTATCAGAGATTTTCCTAGCTACCCTTCCAAATAGAGAGGCACCTTAAAAGATCTCAAGCAAAGCAGTCACAGTTAGAGGTTGTTGGGTCTAACATATTTGAGCTCGAAGGTGTTATATCAGCAGCAGTCATTGGTTTACTTTCTATAAGAGCGTTCCTTTTCAGCTTGGCACAAATTTCTACGTACTTTGGAGAAGACGTCAAATAAAACTCACGATGCGCTATGCGCTAAGTAAACAGGAGGTCATTCCGTATCTTTGAAAACGATTATCACTCAGACGGTAGTCGTGACCTCATGAGCAATCGCTCAATAATCGTCTGTGATTTGACGATTTTTGTTTTAGGTTCAGCAAATAAAGTGATATCGCCGACAACAAAAACGACAGTTGATCTTACGTGATGCAAGATGTACCGTCAAAATATTATCTTCAAACGATAATCACTTTAAGGAATGAAGGCCCAGTTTTTGACAGCTACGCCTTGAATTTCTTACGAAGTGTTTCGAAGATGAATTGCTGGGGAATCTGTCAAACAAAAGCGATTGTTTACTTCATTTATTTTGTTCCATAGCGGATACTTCGAAAACTTCGATACTTCGACACGTCATAATAAAATCCACGCGACGTAATGCCGGCCATTATACTTTTCAGTTGTCAGTGTCTTATTTTTATAAAGAAGCAAATTCACCCACACACTATAAAGTGAATTCCAACGAACAAAAGATTTTAGTAGTGCGTTTCTATGTGGGGATTTAAAAAGTTTAAAATGACTTCGATTTATGTCGCAAGTTTATCTTTTTAGGCAAAGCTGATTTTTATCTCAAAAATGAAAATTAAGTGTAAGATGACTTTCACTGCCTAGAGCATAATAATGTCATGAGAAGTTCTAAAATTTTCCATTCAAAGCAGGCGTTAAATAGGTGGTCCAATTAATTGTGGCAAAATTATTACTTCGCCTACAGAAATTAGTGGCCAGTTTTGATGCCCTATTTGGGCCGTTCAATCTAGATATTTATTTTTGCTTATTTATTATAGGCCATTGCAAAAGGAATAACTTGTAAAAAAATGACATTAAATAACTTTCAAAGCTCAAACAAATGCTGAACCTGTCCGTACTTCAATTGGGGATTGGGATCTCTAAATCTGCAGCTAAGGGTTCCACTCTACAAAAACGTACAAAAGGTTACACACTTTCGTAGACCTAAATAAACCTTTTGACATACCTGTGCAAGCTATCAGAGGCGTGTCGTAAACTTTTTGACAGAAAGGAGTACAAATTATCAGTGGCGTGTCGTTTCGCAATTGGATTTCAGTAATCTAGCTAAAAGCTAAGCTAACTAGAGAGGCATATTGATTGAGGAACATGATCGCCATTGACTGTATCTCCACCTAAGAAAATGAGTAAGTTGTAGATCTTTTACCAACCTAAGCTTTAAAACAAAAATTAGGCAATGAACAGATCTAACGTATATGGACACATGAATAGAGATTGTCTACATCTTCAATTAGATTAAGGCTGTCTGCGAGTTAACAAGCCTTCAAACAATCGATCTTTTGCTAGTGCATATTATTTGTCTTCATTGGAATGAAATTCATTTCCAAAGTTGTCTACCCTTACACGTGATGACCTCATATTGCCTTTACTTTGGATTTTGTCTAGAAGGCTTTGAATGAGGTAGCAATGTTTCCTTATTATGAGAGCAAGGCAAACTAGCTGTCAAACAATTCTTTTAATCGATTTGCGTTTTTTCTTGATTTGTACATCAATTTGTGAATGTAAAAATTTGTCAACGCACTCTGGTGGTACTGTAATGTACTGAACCAATAAAACAAACAGGTGTTAGGTTTATGTTCGTTCTTGCTTTGCGCACTTTGGTGGTAATCTATGTACGAATTTACTAAAACAAACAGTTTTCAGCTACCCACTTGTCTTGGGCAATCTGATGATAATTTTTGTACTGAACTTCGAAAATACCTAAACATCTGTCAAGTCAGTTCACCAAATTATCTTAATTTATAGGCGTAAAGCGTCTCTGTTTGGCCGCAGAAAAGCGATCCTTCAGTTGTCAATATGGTTTAAACCATGGGTCTATATTTTATTATCACCCCTATAGAGCTATATTCCCGAATTGGTTAGGTTGGCTAAATCCAGATTCGGCTATAAGTTCGTAATACTTTCCAAAACGAAAGTCAGTTCCAATCGGAACTCAATTTGCTTTCGAGGTATTCCTTGTGGAAGAAAATAAAAAAGCATACAATCCCGTTCGTTTGATTCTGCAGCAATTTTTCGTCAGACAACTTCGAATGAAGCATAGCTGTCAAAAATTGTCTATTAGACCCATATCGCTGATGAGCGATCATGTGTGATACATTTCGTCGGAAGATTTGTTCGAAATGCTAATCGGAACGGATTCCTTGGTAGAAAATTTTCTGATTTCGAACAAATAGGGTGTATAACGTTTTTTTCGGATTTTTCGGCAAATTCGTTAACATTTTGTTTTATGTGTTACTGCTGCGGACTTTGTCACACTTGATAAACCGTGAGTTTCGGCAGCATTTCCAAATCTAATATTGATTGGTTTACATTTAAATTGAAACACAAATCAGTACTGTCAGTGTTTAAATAAACCGTGAGTTTCGGCAGCATTTCCAAATCTAATATTGATTCGTTTACATTTAAATTGAAACACAAATCAGTACTGTCAGTGTTTTGACGAAAATTAGGTATGTTCGTAAAGAGTCCGTACTATCAGTGGACGCGTTTCGAAACTCAGATTTAGTAAGAAATTATAGATGAAACTCAGTTGTTATTGTCAAAATGGTAGATTGACCAATGAGAACAGAGATCTAAAATATCTTACTAAATATAAATTCGCCAGTGTCTTGACTAAAATTAGGTATGTTCGAGGAAATATTGAATGAGGCAAAATATTGATACAATTCGTTCTAGAGTTCAAATTCGCCTAAAAGGTGTTTTCAATAAACTTGCGCATTACGTTTGACAACTGGCTATATTCCTGAATTTGCTGTCACAGTTGACATTTATATTGTAGGCAAACAAAAAAATGTTTAAATTTTTGGTCAACTCAATCGGATTAATAGGAGTTTGTGGGATTAGGTTGGCTAAATTTAGACTCGTACAGGTCTGAAAGTAGATCGATTCAAAAACTCTGGTATTCACTATAAAACTGGAAATATTCACGGAGAATGTCAATGAAAAAATTGTTAAAAATATAATAACCCGTCAGTATTGCACATTGCTGAACGGTGTAAAGTCAGTGGTATTTTAAATATGAAACCACCCCCTGAACTGAAGTAAATACAAGAAAAATTAAAATTAAAAAGTCTTATTATCCATGATGTTCAATTCTTTTCTGCAAATAAAATTGAAGTACTTCAGGGTTCACTTGCGACATCTATATTATTTTTTAATTATAATATAATCCAATGAAACCTATAGCATCGTTAAAGTACACCTCCATCCACTGCCATCGAAATAGAAAATCACCAGCGCAAGCAAACAATTCCTACAATCATTTGCATTATTTCTTAAAGCATAAATTTAAAAATTACATTTTTCTATAATAATTTTCATTTACTAGCCATTAGTCTAAAATCTTCGAATCTAATGCGAAAAAAAACACAACAATGCCAAGACAAAGAAGTTTTTTTTTGTTTTTCATTTTGTTTGAAGAGAATTATTTTAATCACTGATACTGATATTTAGTAACATATTTAACAATAATTTAAACTTAATCAAGAGAAAGGAATAAACAAAAAAAAATGATATATGTGTTCGATTTAATCACGAGTAAAGTTAAACTTTATGTTTTTGCTTTTTTTTGTAATCATAATAATAATAATAAATATTAATTATCTGTTCTATTTTTTTACACTTGAATTCTTTTCTTTATATATACTTACACAATTATTAATGAAATTTACATAACAGGTTTATTTTTTTAAATTTTGTTTTATTATTACTTGTAATTAATACATTTTTACCATTTTTTTGTTGGTTTTGAATATAATTTAAATTTAACATTATTATTGTAAATGAAAAATTAATTTCACAATGGAAAATCTTATGTTTTTGGTTTTGGTGAAATTAATTTTGCGAATTTAATGCAATGATGTTTTATTTTTTTTTATGTTTTGCACTATGATGTTTTTTTTAAATATTTAAACAACTCTGAACGTTTTGTTTTTGCATTAATAGAGAGATAATGATAATAATAGTTTTTTTTAATAATAAATAGTCGTAATAATAATAATAACTGCAAACATGTTTTGTCGATCTTTTTTTTAGGTTTTTGTGAACTTTTTTTCAGTTATTCGTATTTGGTTGGGAAAGAGTTAAGTTTTTGTTTTTAAAGGAAATTTTGTTTTTTTTTTTTAGCAAATTTAAAACATTTTGCTTTTTTGGTTTTATTTCTCTTTGTATATGGAACGTAATTTTAATTTGGGGGTTGTTCTTAAATATTGTTGAAAATACAATTATAAATATATTTTTGGTTTTGTAATATATTTATGTTTACTTTTTTTTAAATTGTTTACTTAAATTAGATGTTAGGAGCTTTATGTGGGAGGTGATTTTGAATGTTGTTGCATTCCATTCATACTGCGGATTAAAGAGATGAGGAAACACTTCTCCTTGTGATTTTGTTGATAGATTTCATTTTTTCCTTCGGAATGATGGTGACGTTTTGTTGTTGATTGTTGTCTATTGAGATAATGTTCAGCCCATGTGAGATTCTTGTTGTTTTATCTATTTGTGTATCTGTGCAGAACTTGACAGGTTATGTTATCAATATTTTTTTAAGGATACAAGCAATTATAAAGCGTTAGTGATTCAAACATATGTCCTTTGGTATTATTGGGGTGAGAAAAGTTATAGGCAGAGTGTATATGTTGAAAGTATATTCCTATTATAACCTAAATGTCAGCTCAATATTCGATAAACTAAGACTTACACTGCCCTAAAAATCACATTTATAACGAAAACGAATAAAATTCCCCTGACAAGCCAATGTATGTGAAAAATTGTAGTGCTGAAATGGGTTAACAGGAGTAAAAGGATATCACAGAACTCAGGATGAAAATCGTGTGTGGAAAGATTTTTGTACGGAGAAGAGTCGGTGATAGTCAACGGGTGAGAAAGAATTTTTTTTCGGAATAGATGGGTGTATTTCCAAAAATGGGGGAAACGGGGAAGTGTTCAGTTCGGAAGGATATTTAGGAATGTTGTTCATGTTTTTGGATTAATTGTCAAAGAGTATGCCTGCCTAGGATGCACTGTCTCATGCTCAGTTTAGAAACAGTACCTCACATTTTGATTAGCGACTTAGACCTGCTCGGATTAAGTGCTGGACAAATCGATACCCAAAAGGGGACATGGCGGTCTCCAGATCAACGAACAGTCGACCAAATTGATCACATTGCGATAGACAAGAGGCACGCATCCAGTATTTTGGATGTCCGAACATTCCGAGGGGCCAACATCGACTCGGACCACTACCTTGTAGTAGCCAAGGTAAGGATGCGGATATCCACCACGCCACAAAAAAACAGAAATACTGCGAAAAAATTTAATGTCGAAAGACTGCAATCGCCAGAGACCGCCAAGACCTTCGCGCAACGCGTATCCCTAAACCTCTCGACGCACAACACACCATCAGCATCTAATGTCGAAGAACAACGGCAACGATGCCAACAAGCCATTAGATCAGCCGCAACTGATGTGCTAGATTTCTCGCGGCCACCAGCAAAAAACCCCTCGTTTGATGAGGAATGCCGACAGATGCTTGCAGCCAAGAACGAGGTCTACTAGGCTAAGCTGCAGGTGAAGACGAGAGCTGCCATTGAGCTCTATGGGCAAAGAAGAAGGGAAGAACATCGGCTTTTCAGAAAGAAGAAAAAAGAGCAAGAAAAGCGCGCGAGTTCGCAGGTTTTACCAAAGTGTAAAACGTCAAAGCCAAGGATACAAGGCTCGAACAGAATCCTGTCGAGATGAACAAGGAAATATCGTAGTTGAGACACAGTCGATGCTGAGGATATGGAAGAACCACATCTGCAGACTGTTAAACGGCGATGACGAACAACATCCCGCTGTCAGGCAGAACGAACCATTTAATATTGGCAACGACAGCGAAAACTGCCAACCACCCGACCTAAGTGAAGTGAGGATAGCTATATCTAAGCTCAAGCTTAATAAGGCCGCCAGAAATGACGGCCTTCCCGCTGAGCTTTATAAAGCTGGCGGAGATGACTTGGTAAGCAACATCCACCAACTCATAAGCCAAATCTGGTTGGTTGAAAGCATGCCTGAAGAATAGAACCTCAGCATCGTTTTCCGGATCCACAAAAATGGAGACCCTCTGAACTGCGCCAACTACAGAGGCATAAGTCTCCTCAACATCGCCTACAAGATCCTATCTGCCGTAATATGTGAACGCCAGAAACCGTTTACCATCAACCTGATCGGCCCTTATCAGTGTGGTTTTAGGCCAGGAAAGGCCACAACCGATTCAATTTTCACACTTCGGCAGATCCTGCAAAAAAAACCCAAGAAGTCCAAATCGATACCCACCACCTATTTATCGATTTCAAAGCCGCATACGACAGCATTTATAGAGACGAACTATACAGAGCCATGTCTAGTTTTGGTATACCGCCCAAACTCGTCCGTTTGTGTTGGATGACGATGGAGAATTCTCGCTGCACCATCAGTGTCGGAAACGACCTGACCGACACATTCGATACCAAAAAAGGATTTAGGCAAGGCGATGCGCTGTCTTGTGACTTTTTCAATTTGATTCTTGAGAGGATTGTGCAAAACTCCCGAGCCAACACCAGAGGCACAATTTTCCAAAAATCGGTGCAACTACTAGCCGACGATATTGACATCATTGGTAGGACTCAACGTGATGTCATAGCCACGTTTGCTAGTATAGAGAAGGAAGCGGCAAAAATGGGTTTAGCAGTATGATGAGGGTAAGACTAAGTATATGCTGTCAGCACGAAAAGACACACAACATCGACGAATTGGACAGAACGTCACCATTGACAGATATAACTTTGAGGTAGTACGGGACTTTGTCTACCTCGGCTCCGCTATTAACTCTGACAACAACATCCCTGCAGAAATCTAACGAAGAATTACTCTTGCCAATCGCTGTTTCTTCGGGCTAAGAAGACAATTTAGTAGTAAAGCCCTCACTCGAACTACTAAGGAGATCCTATATAAGACCCTGATCATCCCAGTCCTACTCGACGGCGCTGAAGCATGGACCGTATCAAAAGCGGATGAAGAAATCCTTGGTCGATTCGAGAGAAAAATTATTCGGAAAATCTTCGGTCCCGTTTGCGTTGACGGGCTATGGAGACGAAGATTCAACCAAGAACTATACGAGCTGTACAGCGACATGCCCCTGGTCAAAAAACTCCGCATTGGACGTTTAAGATGGCTAGGACATGTAGAAAGAATGGACACCAATACTCCGGCTCGCAGAGTCTTCGATTCCCAGCCAGACGTCGGAGGCAGTAGAGGAAGACCTCTCCTTAAGTGGCGCGCACAAGTAGAAACCGACCTCAACCAACTTGGAGTGCGCAACTGGAGGCAATTAGCTAAGGACCGGGCTAATTGGAGAGTCATATTGGTTGAGGCCCAGGTTCATCCCGGATTGTAGCGCCACTTAAATAAGTAAGAAAGTATCAAACACATAAAAAATATCTCCTTCGACTTTATTGATCCATAGCTCAGTTTTCGCGATAAATGCCCTGATTTTATCTTCATATGAAAATATATTGCTGGTTCCTTGCAACGTACAATTTGCTGAATTTGGTTAAATTTGAATGCTTGTACTGCCTTTCTTTGTTCGTACAATCATGACAGCATGTTTCCTTTGGAAAGCCATCACACATCCGTGTGAAAAAGCAGAATTTCGTTTTCAGTGTCATTACAAGACCAGAGCAAGCATTGTAGGAGCGCTGTCCGTACAAAATCCCGCAAGCTTTTGCCTTATAAGTCCATGTTTCTCAATGTACATAATAGACTTATAAGATCCATAACATCAGCACGTTTCGACGTCGTTTCAAGATCTTGAGAAAATAGTAACTCCTTTTCAAACTTTTTATTGTCATTAAAAAATTGAATAAACATTGTGAAACGTCGGTAGATTCATCACATAGTAGCGAAAATAACTACATTTTATCTTGTCAACAACTTGTTTGTCAATATCATTTGACATTTTTTAATACATTTGTCGTTTGAAAGAGGGATAACACGTATTTTCTTCGAATCTGATTATGAATTTAATACCAGACTTCGGACAGATGGCAAGCATCCATTTTGTAAACTAATTGTTCAGCCCCAAAGTAACTCAAAACATTTGGTTAAAAATTTTGATGAAAAAAATTAAATTTATTGGGGTTAGGATTGTGTAAAATTAAAACTGACCCTTAAATCGTGTAAATTTTCCAAAAACACCAAAATTAAAAAAATAAATAAATAAATTGATCGTATGTAAAATTTTAGAAAAAACTAAAAAATTTTGCTGACAAATTAAAAATAAAAATATATTACGACCCTATGGTGGTGTAAAATTTTTGAAAACTATAAAATTTTTATGAAAATTAAAAATTAAAATTATCGTAACCCTAAGGTTGTGTAACATTTTAAAACACTTAAAAATGTTGATGAAGAATTAAAATTTATCGTGACCCTATAATCGTGTAAACATTTCAAAAACTCAAAAATGATTTTGAAAAATGAAACGACCACATTATGTCGTGTAAAATTTTCAAAATAATGAATATTTTTCGTGACCCTAGGGTGGTGTAAAATTTTTAAAAATTAAAATTATTGATGAAAAATGAAAAATTATCGTGTTTGTGTAATATATTCAAAAACTTAAAAAAAATTGATGATACATGAAAATTATCCTGACCGTGCAAATTTTCCAGAAACATAAAAATTTTGACGATAAGTGAAAATTTATCGTGATTCTAAAGTCGTGTAAAATTTTCAAAAACTTGAAAATTTTGATAAAAAACGAAAAAAAAACGAAAAACCCTAAAATCGTGTACAAATTTCAAAAACATAAAAATTTTTCATGGCCCTTGGGTCGTGTAAAATTTTCAAAGCTTTAAAAATTTTGATGAAAAATGAATATTTTTCGTGACCTGGGGTGGTGTAAAATTTTTAAAAATCAAAATGTTTGATGAAAAATTATCGTGATTGTGTAATATATTCAAAAACTTTAAAAAAATGATGATACATGAAAATTATCCTGATCCCAGGGTCGTGCAAATTTTCCAGTAACTTGAAAAAAATTGATGAAATTTATCGTGACTCTAAGGTCGTGTAAAATTTTCAAAAACTTAAAAATTTTGAAGAAAAATGAAAATTTATGGCGACCCTAAAATCATGTAAAATTTAAAAAAAAAACTTAAAAATTTTCATGAAAAATTAAAACTTATCGTAAACTAGGTTCGTGTAAAATATTTAAGAACTTAAAAATGACTTAATGAACATTTATTGTTACTTACAAATTGTGTAAAATTTTCAAAAACTTAAATAAATTTATGAAACATGAAAATTTATCGTGATCCTAGGGTCTTGTAAATTTTTCAAAAATTTTAAAATGATAATGAAAAATGAAAATTTATAGTGTGCACTCTCCTAGTTGACATTTCGACGGCAAAATATTCGAATATCTCTTTCATATTTCGGATATTTGAAAATTTTTAATTTTTACTTCCACAGTATACGTAGTATAGGAATGTTTGTGATGGCTCGAAAATTCAAAGTTGAGTTTATTCAAATTATTATGTTTTGAGGTACCCCATGCCCAAATGTATGTCTGCAGACGGGAGTCATTAGGTGTAAAAATTAAAACAACTTAAGAGTCGGAAGTTTTATAAAATTACACGTCCAGCGTTTTACTTATTTATTTATTTTGAGAATGTAACAGATAGGTTTTTTTTAGCGAAGGTGTATTTGTTCAAACTCCATACCAAAAACAATACTCTTCAACATTCCTGAGGAAGTTTCTAGGAGTCGTGTCGGGCCTTTTATTTCCTGTACTACACTGATTGGATACTTGTGATCTTAGAATTGAAGAAATTGTTAAACATTATTACATGAAATTATTTAAAACGAGTGGTGGGTGCACGACTGGGTCGTACGTAACTTTCTCTTTCACAGCGAGTTGGGCGTTAGATCAAATAGTACGCATTTTGATTATTGATGCTAAAAATTATAAAAATAATGTCGAAATGTGTTTATACGAACGTTTACTCCGAAATTCGAAGGAATCGATGTCAATGTGAATAATAATGATTTTCCGTTATTGGCCAAAACTGAAAATTCCGGTTAGTGATAGTTGGGCTAAAACTAATTATGTGGAATTGCTTCAAGATGTAATAGTAGTATATATATTAATTTTCATTCAATTTGAAATAATAGTTTGCGAGAAATTATCAATTTTCCTTATATGGCCTAAATGACAAAATCCGTTATATGGATTATCTCGAAAAAACTGGGTATGCAGTTTTGTTGGAGCTAATATGGTTATGGTATATATAAAGTTTAATCAAAATCGTTAGAGCCGTTTTCGAGAAAATTGAGGTTATGTGTAATTTTTATATGGCAGGTACCGTTATTAACATGGTTAAAAGCAAACAAAAAAAATCGCCTAGAATTATGACTAAAATAAGCTTGGATACGAAGTTTGAAGAAAATCGGTCTAGCCGTTTAGGCTGGGGAGACCATAACGGACCGACGGACGGAATTCCAAAAACCACTTTTTTAGGCTCCGCTATCATCGTAATGTTAGAATCAATCAAAATCTCGAGGTCGAAAATTTTCACGAAAACAATATCTTTCTCCTTGTAAGAGAAAGTTAAAAAACATTGATTTGCAACCTATTTCGAAGCGATTGAAACGACAGCGGTTTTTGATATTCGAAATAATTACCATCAATTTGTTTGGTAGCACATTTTTTGTACATGCTTAGGGTATATAGATATCCAGACTTAACGATATCTATACAGACTAAGGTGTTGATGCATTTTGCACTTGAATTGTTTTCTAAACCTGATAGATTAGCAGACAAAAACACCCATTATCGAGCTTTCGAAGCAGGTAAAACTTGATATCAGCTTAAAAAAACTAAATCTACTCAGAAAGGGAACTTTACACCTCAACGTGTCCCTTAACAATTGTTACTAAAATCCAATTATTCAAATCCTCAAAAGACATTTGTTTGAATCAATCCGCCAAGCTACAAACTAAAATCTATTTTCTACGTTTAATTTTCAAAATCAATACAAAAAACATCAAACACAAAAAATTACAACACCCACTCACAACACAAAATTATTTAATCTACCTGTTCCGTTGATGTCTTCATTCATTTTTTTTTATTTTTTTAATTTATTCCAATTTTCATTCTCAATCAATTTTTTATTTTTAATTTAATTTCTCATCATTTCCTTTGTATTTTTTTTTTTATTTTTTTTGTTCGTTTAAGCTGTTTATTTCATTGCAGCCAGTTGAGCATCGGTCTCTTCGGGATCCTTTAAGGTGTGCCATTGAGCAATTGGTCGTCGCGGTGATGCCAACATATCAGACCAATGCCGGAGTTCAGTGCCGGTAGCAGCGCATCCCAGAATACATCGTCCAATTGGCTCAGATGTACCAATACGATCGTAATCCACAACAGTGACGACAAGTTGAATTTTCTATTATATATTAATATTTTTCAAAAAGTTAGTAAGGATTATTTAAAAAAAATGGAAGAAAATAATCTTTCTTCACAAAACATTTTATTTTTGTTTTAAACAAAAAATTAAAAATTAAAATTAAAACAAACATTTTTACGATCATATATTTCAAACATCGTAGTAGTAGTGTGTGTATTAATTTTCTATTTTGTTTATATTTAAAAGGAATGCGCTTGTATAGGCAACACAGAAAAGCAATACACATAATATAATAATACTTGGTTGCTTTCAACTAAAAACAAAAAACAAACAAAAATATTAAATAAAATAAAATATTTATTTTTTGTTTAAATTACTAAATTAGTTTTTTTTTTTCACTACACATTATGTTACGTTGCTACGTAGGTTAAATTTTTATTTTTCGTTCAGGGAGGGGGTGAAGTGGGAACTTAGTTTATCAAAGTTATACAAAAAGAAGAGAACAGATGTATTCACTTAAGAAATGTTATTTGCTTAGTTGATAGTTTCTACTTTTATTTTGGAGGATATTTATATTATATTTAGATATTTTTGTCATTTTTATTTATATTATATATATGATCAACACAAAATTAAATTAAATGGTTTATTTTTGTTGGATTTTAAAATAAAAAAATAAATATTGGGAATTTAAGTGGGCTAAATTATATTTTTGTATACTTAATCATTGTTTTTAAAAAAAATTGATTTTGTTTTTAAAAAGTATTATCGGCACAAATGCCGATTTCGAATGGCAAGATTTGTGAATCATTCACGACAGTTTTATATTCTTCGATTTTTTTCTTCAAAATTTAGCAAGAGTTGGCGCTCTAGACATAAAAACTTTAAGGTGTTGTCACTTTCGGTATTTGCCCCAGAAACCCCTCTTTTCGAAGTGCAATGCAATAACCGCTTAGCTACAATTTGTTTGTTCAATTTTACATCGAGAGAATTTTAAAGCAATTGACTTATGATAGAAGATGATATAATTGGAACAGTTGACAATCGATTGTCGCTTAAGCTGGAAATCTGGCTGTTCATACGAGAAAATTCACAAATCACGTTCTTCTCCTAGAGATAGCAAGGGAAATCTTAGAGTGACTCTTTGTGTTCCATGTATTGGTCTTAATAAGGCTAGAAATGGACACACAAGGTGTGTTAGAGTCTCTCAATCCGTATCTCATTTGAGCAACAAAAGTTGGTTTTGTGAGGAACATGCAGTCTAACAATGTGATTACCGATGGGCCAGTTTTTTGTACTGATCGGTACCACCCTGGATACCATCATTCTGGATCTTATTGTGTTTAATTGAATGACACTTCAGCTGCGAATTAAGTCTGGCAGGGGATCAGCTTACTCGTTTCTATTCTATGTCGTTGGGAGTGTCAACCAATACTGGTGACGTTGAAATCCATTGAAGTGACGTAAGTACTTGTCACCATTAGATCAGCCGCAACCGATGTGCTACGTCTCTAGGGCCCACCAGCATTAAACCCTTGGTTGGATGAAGAACGCCGACAAATGCTCGCAGCCAAGAATGAAGAATTCAAAGCTAAGCACTAGGTGAAGACGAGAGCTGCCATTGAGCTCTATAGGCATAATAGGAGGGAAGAACACCGGCTATCGAGGATTTAAAGAGGTGACACTCCAAAAATGATGTTCGCAAGTCTTACCAAAAAGGAAAACATCAAAGCCAGGAATTCAAGGCTCGAACAAAATCTTGTTGAGATATCGTAGTTGACTGTTAAACGGCGATGACGAACAACATTCCGCTGTCATTGGCAACCAAAAACTGACAACCATCTGACCTGAGTGAAGTGAGGAGAACAATATCCTAACTTAAGCTTAACAAGGCTGCCCGAAATGACGGCCTTTCCACCGAGCTTTATAAAGCCGGCGGAGATGATTTGGTAAATAACATTCACCAACTCATAAGCTAAATTTGGTCTGATGAAAGTATGCCAGAAGAATGGAATCTTTTCTCTGAACTGCGCCAATTACAGGGGTAAAAGTCTCCTTACCAAGCGCTGTTTCTTCGGGCTAAGAAGGCAATTTAGTAGTGAAGCCCTCACTAGAACTACTAACGAAGTCTTATTTAAGACCCTGATCATCCCATTGCTGCTCTACGCAGCTGAATCATGGATCGTATCAAAAGCGGTTTAGAAAATCATTGTTCGTTGTAAGAGAATATTTCTTCGAAAAATCTTCGGTCCCGTTTGCGTTGAAGGAGTTAAAAGTTCAACCGCGAGATATAGGAGCTGTACAGCGACATGTCCATAGCCAAAAAATTCCCTATTGGACGTTTAAGACTTCTTCAAAACGATTATCGTCGAAACGAATTCATAAAACAGCCGCATACGTTTAAAAAACATCGTCATTGATTTTCAAGTATCAGCTTAAATAAAGATCAACACATCGGTGAATGCTTCAATTTGAAAGTTCTATATCGTGTTAATTAATCCCGTGGTTTTAAAAACGATAATCGTCAAAACGATTGCATACAACTGGAACTACGTCGCGCAGGTTAAAGACCATTTTCATCGATTTTCAACTATTAGCTTAAACAGCGATCAACACAACGAAGTATGCTACAATTTTAAAGTTCTGCATCCTGTTATTCAATCGCGTCATTTTGAAAAAATCGTCGAAACGAAAAAACATCGTCATTGATATTCAAGTATTAACTTAAATAAAGATCAATACATCGGTGAATGCTTCAATTTTAAATTTCTATATCGTGTTAATTAATCTCGTGGATTTAAAAACGATAATCGTCAAAACGATTGCATACAACTGGAACTACGTCGCGCAGGTTAAAGACCATCTTCATCGATTTTCAACTATTAGCTTAAACAGCGATCAACACAACGAAGTATGCTACAATTTTAAAGTTCTACATCCTGCTATTCAATCGCTTCATTTTGAAAACGATAATCGTTGAAACGAAAAAACATCGTCATTGATTTTCAAGTATTAACTTAAATATGGATCACCACATCGGTGAATGCTTCAATTTTAAATTTCTATATCGTGTTAATTAATCCCGTGGTTTTGAAAACGATAATCGTCAAAACGATTGCATAAAACAGGGAAGTAATCCCGTAGTTTAAAAACCATCGTCATCAAGACAATAGCATATAATCGAATAATCTTCAAAAATGATCCGTCACGAAATGATTGAATAAAACGGGGTAATCATGAATACGATGTCGCCACTAAATGCTCGTACTAAGTATTGCCTAAAACAAAAAATCGTCAAAGCGACATCGTCCAATCATTTTCTTTTTACGCCATTAGAGTTGAAGGACCTACATGGCATGACTTAAAACTGTTTTTTTGTTTTTTGAATTGATTCGACTGTAAGAGTACATATTTCTGAAAGAAGGGCTTTACGCCAGACTTCGAAATATCAAGTTCAAAAATTATGTTTTCGCAACCAAGCTGGTTCCAATCTTCGTTGAGTTTTGACAGAGTTTCGATGACCATAGAGAGAAGGGGCATATGTCCTATTGGTTGTAGTCTGGAAGAGATGAAGATGCTCGTGTTTTATGTTGTTTTTCATCTACTCGAGAACAGTTCTGAAGAATAGAATAGATGAACATGCTTGTTTGGGCACCCATTGCATTACACTCAACATTCTAAACAAATGTACTTACACTCAATCCAAAAGAGCGTATATAAAGGAAATATGTGAATAAAATGTTATCGTTGACAGTTGAATTCAAGACCAATCAGAGTACTTTTTTTATCGTTGAAATTTTAGATTCGTTTTTTCATTTTCGTTGTTGCAAAAAGTTGACTTAAATAGCAAATTCGTTGAACCGTACAACTATACGGAACAATGCTTACGCAGTGGTTTTGACACTTTATAAAAACACCTCCTCAGAATGAAGGGGGAATACCACCTGGACCAGCTGATTTTTGAATTTCAGGATGGTAAAATACTTTTGCGACTATACTAGTACGAAAGGATGAGGCTGAGCGCACTATGGCAAAATGCAATTGGCTGCAAGTTGCGCTGAAACCGAATAAGATTTTTTGATTTTATTTATTATAAACAATAATAGCAATGAATAGTTTAAATAAATTAAAATTCTACGGATTATAGATTTTTTTTAAAATCGACTTTAATAAAATCAAAACATTAAAATATTAGGGGTATTCATGCAACGTAATTTTATTACGTGCGAATGATTATAATTTTACGACGACGTTTCATAAACGACCCTAAAACTGCACCACTAAATAATGCAGTAACCCACTGAATTAAATCTCATTTTAGTAAAATATTTATTGATAGAATTTTGTTCTTATTGTTCTCTTTTCGTTCTCGATTATTTTTTTCAGTTTGGTGCATACCAAATGTGTGAAAGTGACTGATTAAATGTCAAAATAGCATTTGAAAAGTCTACAACGTTTACCATCTCAGTTTACACACCCAATTCCTGTGAGAAAATTCCGATATTGTTAGAAAAGATTTCCCATACAAATTTTGACAGTTCATTTATCACGTCGTAATTTTATCACGTTTACGACGACTTTCCGACCTTGCATGAATACCCCTATTGTGAATTTATAAATATGGCAGCCCTGTAAAGAATGCAATTGACGGGTGAGTTACCAGTCCAGGGCTGGCATCGGTTAAATATGAAACTTTTTTTTTAAATTTTATCGACTTTAAATAATTTGACACTTGATGTGAACTGCTAAATAAAAGTAGTTAGAAATAATTATTTTTACTTAAACTTAGTAAATACATTTTGTGAATACACCTGTTCTTGTTTTTTTTAAACTTTTGTGCATGCAAATGCTATAGGATATCTGTGTACGGGGTACTTGCAGGACATGACTACGAGTGCATAATATTCAGTACTTTACTTTGATTTATTCAAAATACCAAATAATACTATTTGTAAGCCATGTTTGTTTTTTTTATTATATTTCGTGTACAGTGAATGTCATGAAAGATGATGAATATTTTTGATGTTTCTTTTTGTGAGGAAATTTGATGAGGATGTTTTTTTTTATTTTTTTTGGAGTGACGTCGTAACGAATAATGAATAAATGTCGAACTTGTTATGAACAACAATTGTTCATTAAATACTGGTAGACGAAAATGTATAATATTCAATCCTATTATTATAATATTTATAGTTTATTTCTTTTTTGTTTCATTTGTATATAGAATTTTGTATTTTTGGTTTTGAATTTTTTTTTTGAAGTGGAGTATTGATTGATTAATATATATAATGGAGTTTATATTAAGTGATTCCATTGGTGTCATCGCCTTTATTTTAGAATACAAGATTTAATGAGCGCTCATCCTATTCTGAGAGGGTTGGGTGGGTGTATGTGTGGTTTCTCAATGTATATGGTTCGAATTTGTTTTTATACATTTTTTTTTTAAAAAGGATCTGATTTGATTTACTGAATGGGATTTTAAGGATATATCGATAAGGGTTTATACAAAAAAATTCTGTAGCTTAAATGCGGTTTAGCGATTTCTCATGGTTGACGTCCGGGGTATAGCACACATATGAGTAGAGATATCGAAATCCTTGTTTTTTAAACGTTTTATTCTTTTCGTTAAATATGTGTATCTATACGGTTGTATCCAAATCAGAAGACAGTGTCAAAATAATGAACCCGATATTAATTTTGACGCCGTAAAAGGTGGTTTTTGGTTTATTCAAAAATCTGACTTTAATTAGGCGCGATGCAGAGTGGAGTATAATATAGAGACAGATAAAGGTGGAGAGAGTGTTTTTATGATTGTTGTAGAGAGATGACACCGTAGTGAATGTTTTTTTTTGTCAATTCGTTTTTTTAAAGAGATTTTTTTTTTAAATTGAAGAGGCATTGAAGGTGGGCCATTTAAAGAAACAAAAAAATATCATTGCTGTGTAATCCTACTTTTGTGAGCAACATTTTTTTTTTTGGAAAATAATTTTATTTTATTTTCATATTTAGTTACTAATGGTTAAAGGTTATAGTTAAAGATTTTGTTTAGAAGCAAAACAGAAGAGAAACAAATAGGCTTTGGTTAAATTATAGGTAAGGTCACATTGAACGTCTACTTTTTCAAAATAACATCGATTAATACTAATTTACTTGAAACAAGGCAGCTTTTGTTTTTTTTTTTTTGAATAAATAAAACGGGATAGTTTTTTTTTTAGGTTAGGTAAGTGTACACAGAGATTTAGTAGGCATTGAGTATCTTAATTTCTAGTGGAATATTTCAAGCGTTCGTTTGACTTATGTACTTTAGTAGAAATAATAATTAGTATTGGACACCCTTGCTGCTATAATGTAGACATTACTGCCATCCTCGAAATACAACATGGATGAAAAAGAGTTATTTGGGTCCGTGGAATAGTGTGCAGAATTAGTGTTTATATGGAAGCGAATTTATAATAAGCGGCAGACAAAGAAAACAAGTCGTATGTTTCGACGATATTATGTATTTGAAATATGTATTTGAAAACATGGTTTAACGCCAGTATACTTGACTTGGAACTCTTTAATCATGAGTTCTTAGTATATAGGAATGACCGTCACATAAATGACCTAAAAGCGCTTGGAGGAGGTGTTCTTACTGCGGTTCGCAGTCACCTTACCTCTGAGAAAATTGATTTTCCATTCATTCTTAATACCGAAATAATTTGTGTTAAGATAACTATTGGAAATAAATACCTTTATGTCGCAAATGCGTACATTCCCTCCTATCGTCTTGGTACTCTGTATTCTGAGCTATCAAAGGCTTTAGAATACATCTTTGACTTATCTTGTTGTGACAGTAATATTTTGTTGCTGGGTGATTTCAACTTACCACACATAGAATGGGTGCCTTCAGAAGGAGAACCTCATTTTATACCATCAGAAGTCTCTGCACAACAAGAGCTTTCATTACTTGATAACATTTTATCATTTGACTTACAGCAAACGAGCTGTATAAAAAATCATAATAATCGAATCATAATATTAGAATCTAGTACCAGTATTCACTAACATAGACAAAAATCATCCCCCATTAGATATTTTTATTGACATAGGCGGACATCTGTACGAACATTCTGACTCGTATGATCGTTCGTACTCTTTTGACTTTCGGAAGGCGAACTTTCAAAGGCTATCCGAAGAAATAATTCTTTCGAATGTTAATATTGACAGCCTCTCCAATTTAGCAGAAGCTGGTAACAAATTCTATCTTCTAATAAAAGATTGCATGGATAGAACTATCCCAGTCAAGCATTCTAAGAATGCTCAAATCCAGCATCCTTGGTACACGAAAGACCTTAAATCTCTTCGGAATATACGTAACCGGGCCTGGAATAATTTTGTTAAAAGTCAGAATCAATACGACTATGATAAGTACCTGAATTATTTTAAGGAATTCTCTGCGATGTCAAATAGTTTATATAATGGCTATATAGCCAATATGGAGAACGCTCTTAAAAGTGACCCAAAACGCTTTTGGAGTTTTGCCAGCCAACTTCTCTTACAATAATTCAAAAATATCGAGCTCTATTATTTTATCTAACTTATTCGCAGAGAATTTCAGTAAATCATTTATTGATACCCCTCTTGTCTTAGACGAACAATATTTCAATTATCTCAATGACTGTTCTCAAGTTAGTTTCAGCAACGTCACATTTGACGATGAGACAATAATTAAATATATCGCTTTATTAAATAATGATTATTCTGGTGGGCCCGATGGAATCCCACCAATAGTCGTAAAGCAATGCAAAGATGCTATTTCGCCATACCTTAAGTATATGTTTGAAAGCTCCCTTAAAACAGGAGTATTCCCAACTCAATGGAAAAATGCATTTATTACACCTGTTTTTAAAAAAGGTGAACGAGGAGACATTTCTAATTACAGACCTATTTAAAAACTCTCTTGCATTCCTAAGTTATTTGAACATATTATTTGTGATAAATTGGTATTTCTGTGTCGAAACATTATCTGTAAAGAGCAGCATGGCTTTTTAAAAAATCGATCCACTGTCACAAATCTCTTAACTTTTATGCATCATTGTTCCAATAGGTTGGAAAATAAAAAAGAGGTCGATTGTGTATACACTGACTTTGCCAAAGCTTTTGACCAGTTATCACATAACATCATAATTTTTAAACTTAAGGCTTATGGTTTCCCTCCAGGTTTCATAAATTGGGTTCAATCATATGTCTCACTAAGAACTTATCAGGTAAAATTTAGAGGCTCTAAATCCAACCCTTTTGTTGCCCAATCTGGAGTACCCCAAGGTAGTCATTTACGCCCTATCTTATTTATTCTTGCTATTAACGATGCAAAAGCTTGTATTCGAGAGAGCAAAATACTGATATATGCTGATGACATGAAAATTTTCAAATGTGTAGGAGATCTAAGCGATTCGCTTTCACTTCAAACTGATTTAAATAGCTTTACAACATGGTGTTTTAAAAAGGTTTGAATCTGAACCCCACTAAGTGCCAGCATATGTCATTTTCACGAAAACGTATTCCGTCCAATTTTAGTTATACTCTGTCGGGGCACACTCTCTGTCGTATAGACAGTTTTAAAGATCTTGGTGTTTATTTTGATCCTGAATTGGAGTTTAATAAACACATAAACGTTATTGTGAATAAATCCAACTCTATGTTGGGATTTATAAAAAGGTGGTCAAAAGAGTTCAATGATCCTTATGTCACCCTTTCGTTATATAATTGTCTAGTACGCCCTCACTTGGAGTATGCCTCACAGGTGTGGACACCCTTCTATGTCGTTCATTCAAATAGAATTGAGGCAGTCCAACGTAAATTTATAAGATTTGCTTTGAGAGGACTTCCATGGGATGATGTACAAAATTTTCCTCCGTATAGGTGTCGAATTAAACTGCTGCAGTTATTGCCTTTGTCTCAACGTAGACTTAACAATGACATGGTCTTTTTACACCAAATATTATCAGGACAAATAGATGCTCCTGATCTTTTAAGTGCTATTGGTTTTAATACCCGTGGAGGTTCCTATAACCTTCGTAGACTAAATATTTTACATATACCTAATCATAAATACAACTATGGTATGCATGAGGCTATAAGTCGCATGAGTAGAGTTTACAATAAAAATAGCGATGTAGTTGAACTGCATGTTAGTAAAAGTAGTTTAAATGTAGTAGTTTATGTTTATTTTTTTTTGTTTTGTTAATAATACAAAAATAAAGTTTAATTTCATCGTTTATTGATTTTGTTAGTGACGTCAAACTAACTTCAGTGTTTTGTTATGTCCCACTAACAAATGCACTAAATGATGAGCCTGTGGATGCATTTTATATGCTGTGGCAAATCTAGATGCGCTTGTAACGGGTGATTTTTTAGCTGGTTTGGTTTTGGCAACACTGGTTTTGACAGCTGACGTGTGTTTAGTACCTTGTGTCACTGTCAAACAGCTTCAGTTTGGTTTGCAATTTAACCATGGATCGTCTTACAAATGAACAACGCTTGCAAATTATTGAATTTTACTATCAAAATTCGTGCTCGGTTCGAAATGTTCATCCGCGCTGCTTCCATTTTATGATCGGCATTCTCGACCTTCTGAGCAGTCTATTCGGAAGATTGTGACCAAATTTCGCACCAAATTTACTTTGTTGGACATTAAACCACCAACACGTTTACGTACTGTGCGTAGTGAAGAAAATATTGCGGCCGTATCAGCTAGTGTGACAGAAGACCGCGAAATGTCGATTCGGCGCCGTTCCCAGCAGTTAGGCCTTTGTTACAGCACTACGTGGAAAATTTTGCGGAAGGATTTGGGCGTAAAGCCTTTTAAGATACAGCTGGTGCAAGAACTAAAGCCAGCCAACCTTCCACAACGCCGAATTTTTGGTGAATGAGCTCTTGGAAAGCTGGCCGAGGATCCGCTTTTTTATCGAAAAATTGTGTTCAGCGATGAGGCTCATTTTTGGTTGAATGGGTACGTAAATAAGCAAAATTGCCGCATTTGGAGTGAAGATCAGCCAGAAGCATTGCAACAGCTACCAATGCATCCCGAAAAAGCCACTGTTTGGTGCGGTTTATGGGCCGGCGGCATTATTGGGCCATATTTCTTCAAAGATGATGCGAATCGCAGCGTTACTGTCAATGGTGAACGCTACCGAGCGATGATAACAAACTTTTTTTTGCCCGAAATGGAAGTTCTTGACTTGCATGATATGTGGTTTCAACAAGACGGTGCCACATGCCACACAGCACGCGAAACAATGGCGCAATTGCGAGGCGAGTTTGGTGAACAGTTAATTTCACGTTTCGGGCCGGTCAATTGGCCGCCTAGATCGTGCGATTTGACACTATTAGATTATTTTTTGTGCGGGTATGTCAAGGCTAATGTCTATAGGGACAAGCCCGCTTCGATTGACGCACTGGAAGCCAACATCCATGCATTCATTCGTGAGATACCGGCCGATATGTGTGAAAGAGTATGCCAAAATTGGACTCAGCGGATGGGCTACCTGAGACGCAGCCGCGGTCAACATTTGCATGAAATTATCTTTAAACATTAAATTGCAAGGTTCAAACTATCGATTCAAATAAATATTTCATTCATTTTTTCGAATTTTTTGTGTGTTTTTTTTTTAAAAAAAGTTCTAAACCTCTTAAAAAATCACCCGTTATTAAGCTCGCTACGACACAGATCTGATAGTGTTTAAAAAAAAAATAATACGAAACTCTCTAACGCTCCTATGTAGGAAAAAATTGAAAATATGCGTCTATCCAGTTACCATGCTAAAATGGAGCTGGGCGATTTCAACGCCAATTTAAGAAGATCACAAATCTACCAATGTTTTTGGAAAACATAGCCTACATAGCCTACAATTTCAACGGACTTAGGATAATTCAGTTCGCTTCGGGAAAAAATGCCACTACAGTCAGCACATGGTTTTTTTAACTTGGTAACCATAAAGGGTCTATCGAATGTACTCATGATGCGAAAAATATTTTTAAGCATCTATTAGATGTCAACATAATCTGAGCAGCTTACATCGTCTCGAAATATTTCCAAGTTCAGAATGAGGAGATGAAACATACCCTAGAAATGGCGAAATACTATTGAAAATATGTCAAATTTTGTTTACAGAACGTGTATCCATCTTTGACATTGTCAACAAGCGATAAAATTTCCGCAACTTGTATGGTGGGTTTTTGCTGCCCACCAGCTAGAAAACCCATGCTTGCCGAATACTGCGAGGGATGATCAAACCCAAGACAATGGTCAAGGCTGATATGAGAGCTGCTGAAGAGTTCACATTTTATAATTTTAGGGAAGATGCTCAACTCATTAGCAACATTTTATCAGAATGCCCAAATATTTGAACGTCGGAATCGCTTCCCTGATGGTGACTTTCTTAACTGCACCAATAACTGAGGCATGGCCTACAAGATCCTTTGTGCTACGTTCAGAATGCAAGGACATGAATTAACACAAATACTGCTGTCTGTCTTCAATTCAAAGCAAGATGGTAAACGCATTCGAGAAAGATCCCATCTTGACTGGAGCGCACAAATAGAGTCTGACTTAAACCAGCTTGAAGTCCACAACTGGGTTCAGTTAGTTATGTGCCGGTCTAATTGGAGGATAATAGTGATTGTGAAACATTTCTGTAACTGGCTATTTGATACCATTTCTTACTATAAAAGAGCGAAATGAGTGTACAAATGAAGACATTCCTACGGTTTTCAAGCATCTTTGTTTTTCGCTACGATTGAGTCTCCTATCAGTTTCATTACACGTTTTTACATCCGCTGTAGTAGGAGGAATGATATTTTTGCTGCAACTGAATAGATTTGAACTTAATCTCATGGGGTATAATCGCCAGTTTAGTAGGTGTGAAATATTTCTTGAGGCTGAAATTATATGAACTTGACATATTTTGTCGTTTTTGATGCACTTACGAAATTCGAAAGACTGAGAGTAGTGTCATCAGAAAAGAAATGGATTAGATTAGAAGTTGCAGACAAGAAATCAGGAACAGTGTCGAAAGCTAAACATCGGCATTTATATGGAGAGGCGAATAAGGGCCAGTCATATTTGAAATGTACATTTAGGGATGGGGTCATTAGTAGGCCGAATAAGTGTTTCATTGATTCCGAAAACACTCATTTTTGACAAAAGGGATTTATGCAAAACCCCAGTAAAATGTCTTTGAAATATAAGGGACCTTGTTTTAGAGAACATTAAGGAGTTTATTGGATTTGCTTGCACTTTTCGGTAAGTAGTGTCATTAAATCACCAGTGGACCTATTTTTTCGAAAACTGTATTGACGGTCATTGTGATATTTTTATGATGCAAGGAACCTATAATCTGCTGATTTATCAGCGACCTGAAGGGAAATGAAATGAAGAGAAGTAAGTGGTCATTAGTTAGGGAGTGAAGATGATTTCATGATTGATTCATCTACTCAGAAAGAGTCCTGAGGAAAAGCTTTTAAATAAGCTTATTATCTGCTGTAGTTTTCAGATTTCAGAAAATGGATTTCCTGTTTCAGGTGAGAAAATTCTAGTAGATTTGAAAAAAAACAAGAATTCCCATTTCAAAGAATCGTTATTGGAAGACTGTTCTTGGATTTTGAATATAAACTCCTGGTATACCCAAGTTGACATAATGAGAGTATCTGCGAAATAGTTCAGGAGTTTGTCAATTATCATGCGCCATCTCAAGAACTCCTCTTCCAAGTTTTAGACTTTTTTTCAATCGAAAAAAAAAAATAATAGTTCCCTTCCGGGACAGCGTGGATTATCTCTTTAGTTCAAATGATGATCAGCTCAAACAACACATTATCACTAGAAGTTTTAAATTGCTTTTATGCAAGTTTTCGGGCAATGAAAATTAACTTTCCATCTGACCAGCATCTGCTGAAAATGAAAAATATTTTTTTAAAATAAACGACAAAAATAAAGGGATTCTTACAAAATAATGATCTCAATGACCAACATTTCATAAAAATGAAGAATCATTATAGACCATTTTCAAAATGATAATCATAATGACCAGCATCCATTGAAGATGAAAAATCATTTTTTAACATCTTCGACACATATATAATTTTCAGGACCCATGGTAATCAAAATGTCCAGCATCCCTTGGAACGAAAAATCATATTTTTAACATTATCGACAAAACTAAAATTTCCAGGGCTTATTACAAATGATATTCATAAATGATATATATAAACAGAAATTCAATTTTCAATGTGTGTAACAAAATTATTATAATAAGGACCAGCATCCCTTGAAAATAAAAAAATCATATTTTTAACATCATCGACAAAAATACATTTTTCAGGGCCTCCTTCAAATATCATCGACAAAAATACAATTTTCAGGGCCTTCTTCAAACATCATCGACAAAAATACAAATTTCAGGGATTCCTTAAAAATGTTAATCATAATGACTAGCATGCTGTTAAAATTAGAAAATGATCATCCTAGAAAAAAATACAAATTTCAGAGTATTTAAAGAAATGATAATCATAATGACCATAATCCTTTAATAATGGAAAATCATTTGTTATCATCTTCGACAAATATATAGCATCCCTTGGAATGAAAAATAATATTTTTAACATCATCGACAAAACAAAAATGTTCAGGGCTTTTTACAAATCGATATTCATAATGACCAGCATACCTTAAAAATTAGAAAATTATCATCCTTGACAAAAATACAAATTTCAGAGCATTTTTGGAAATGGTAATCATAATGACCATCATCCTTTCATAATGGGAAATCGTTTTTTATTTATTCGACAAAAACTAAAATTTTTAGAGCCTCTTACAAAATGATAATTATAATGACTAGCATTCTTTAAGAATTTAACATCATTAAAATATAATTTTAAGGACCTCTTACAAAATGATAATCAGAATAATCAGCATTCATTAAAAATAAAAAATCATTTCTTAAAATCATCTAAAAATCTTACAAAATCTCTTACAAAACGATATTCATAATGACCAGCATCCATTGAATATGAAAAAATCATATTTAAACATCATCGACAAAAATACAATTTTCAGGGATTCTTTCAAAATGTTAATCATAATGACTAGAATGCCTTGAAAATTAGAAAATGATCATCCTCGACAAAAATACAAATTTCAGAGTATTTAAAGAAATTATAATCATAATGACCATCTTCCTTTAATAATGGAAAATCATTTTTTAACATCTTCGACAAATATATAATATTCAGGACCCATGGTTATAAGAATGTCCAGCATCCCTTGGAACGAAAAATCATATTTTTAACATTATCGACAAAACTAAACTTTTCAGGGCTTCTTACATAACGATATTCATAATGACCAGCAGGCCTTGAAAATTAGAAAATGATCATCTTTGACAAATTTCAGAGCATTTTGGGAAATGATATTCATAATGACCATCATCCTTTCATAATGGGAAATAGTTTTTTTTTATATATTCGACAAAAAATACAATTTTCAGAGCCTCTTACAAAATGATAATTATAATGACCAACATTCTTTAAGAATTTAACATCATTTTATAACATCATCGACAAAAATATAATTGTAAGGACCTCTTACAAAATGATAATCGGAATGATCAGCATTCATTAAAAATGAAAAATCATTTCTTAAAATCATAGACAAATATAGAATTTTCAGAGCCTCTTACAAAACGATATTCATAATGACCATCATCCATTGAAGATAAAAAAAAAAAAAACATCAAAACAAACATCGATAAAAATATCAATTTCAGGGCCTCTTACAAAATGATACCATGATTCAAATGGCCAGTATCCCCTGAAAACGAAAATCATTTTTGACATCTTTTACAATTTTCCTACCTAACCTACCTTTAACCTTATTTTCAGGTCCTCTTACAAAATGACCAGCATCCATTTAAAACCAGCATCGCCTACAAGATCCTTTCTGCTGTATTATATGAACGTTTAGAATGCAAGGAAATGAAGATTACATTAGCACAAATACTGTTGTCTGTCTTAAAATCCAAGGCAGATGGTAAACCATTTGAAAAAGACCCCACAATGAGTGGAGCGCACAAATAACGGGTGATCCAAGTAGAGATACTTTTTTCAATAGCCTTTTTTAACAGATCACGTGTGAGTTGTGTCATGCTGTCATGTTATTTTGCGTGAACAACGTTTAAAAATTGTTCAACTTTATTATGAAAATTCACGTTCTGTGAGGAATGTGTTTCGTGCACTTCGCTCAACTTATGGTCAACATAATCGGCCTACTGAGCGTACTATTCGCAACACCATCACCCATTTTGAGACCCAGCATTCATTATTGGATAATATTCGACCGAATAGACCACGTCCAGCACGCTGTGAAGAAAATATAGCGGCCGTAGCTGAGATTGTACACGAAGACCGTAGAGAGTCGATTCGGCGCCGTTCGCAGCAACTCGGACTGACGTATGGAACGACTTGGCGCATTTTACGTCAAGATCTTAAATTGAAAGCGTACATACAGCTTGTGCAACAACTGAAGCCGCTCGACCTTCCCAAGCGACATCGCTTCGCTCTATGGGCTCTTGAAAAATTCCAAGAAGATCCGACGTTTTCGAGGCAAATTTTGTTTAGCGATGAGGCCCATTTCTGGCTCAATGGGTATGTAAACAAACAAAATTGCGCATTTGGGACGAAGAGCAACCAGAAGAGATTGAAGAACTGCCACTTCATCCAGAAAAAACAACGGTTTGGTGTGGTTTGTGGGCCGGTGGAATCATCGGTCCATATTTCTTTACAAATTATGCCGGTGCGAACGTAACCGTCAATGGCGACCGTTATCGTGCCATGATAACCGACTATTTGATGCCTGAAATTGAAGCTCGTGATCTCGGCGACATTTGGTTTCAGCAAGACGGCGCCACTTCCCACACATCGCACCAATCAATGGACTTATTGAGAGAACATTTCGGTGAGCACATAATTTCACGTTTTGGGCCGGTCGATTGGCCACCAAGATCGTGTGATATCACACCGTTAGACTTTTTCCTGTGGGGATATGTAAAGTCAAAAGCTTATGCCGATAAACCCGCTTCGATTCAGGCCTTGGAGGAAAACATCACGCGTGTCATTCGCCAGTTAGCAGTCGAAATGCTCGAACGAGTGATCGAAAATTGGACTCAACGGATGGACCATCTGCGACGTAGCAACGGCCAACATTTGATAGACATAATCTTCAAAAAATAAATGCCAAAGAATGTTCTTTCAAATGATAATAAACATTCCCCATTAAATTTGAATTTTCTGTGTTATTTTCTTTAAAAAAGTAGGGAACCTCGAAATGGATCACCCTTTAGAAACTGACTTAAACCAGCTTGATGTCCATAACTTGGTGCAGTTAGCTATGGACCGGTCTAATTGGCGAGGAATGGTGATTGTGAACCATATCTGCAACTGGCTATTTCTTACCATTTCTTGCTATAAAAGAGCTAAAAGACTGTAAAATTGAAGACATTCCTGCGGTGTTCAAGCGAGACAATGCAGTTCGTTACGGTTCTGTGTCATATCAGTTTCATTACACGCTATTGTAGGTATCCTTTCCAGTAGGAGCAATGATATTTTATATATAAAACAAGTATCGGAAAACTGTTAATCAGTTAGTGGGATTATCCTTAATCTCATTGTCGCCTTGTTTTTGAATTTTTATTTAAACCTTAGGATTTTTATATCCTTAAAAAAAACATATAGTCAAACGAACGCCTTAAAAAAAATTTAAATAAATTGGAATATGTACACTCACCTTAAAAAAAAAGCTAACAGCAAAAACTTTAATTTTATTTTTAAATAAAACATTAAAAACATCAATTAAACAAAATCCAAAATAAAAAAATTTAAATTTAATAAAAAGATCGTTTGCATAACTATTACAGGGAAAACCAAACATTTTTTTTTAATAAAACATAAACGTATCTACGAGCCATTTTCCATTCACAGGGCATTAAGAGGACGATTGGGCAACGAAAAATAAAATTCAATTTTAGGGCGCACTTTAGTGTATAAGGACAACATCGAAACACATTTAGTATTCGAAAGTACAGAGATAGTTTAAATTTATTTACAAGTTAAACTCATTGATAGAAAAATATATTTTTTTTTAATTTTAATATACTTTTTTGCTTATGTAACAGTGTGCAATGGCTCTGCTTGTATATGTTTATTTATATATTGGCTCAATTGCTTACAACAAAAATACAACACAAAAACATTTATGCTGAGAGGTGGATAGCACAAGGAGCGTGTTTAAGATATCAAACAAAAATTATATCCTTTAAGGGCGGGGGTGTATATCATTGGTCGTAGAACAATTTTTTTAAAGAAAAGTTTTTCTTGTATTTGTATGGATAGTAAGGTAGTAGTAGTAGTTGTTGTAGAGTTTAGGAGGAGGTTGTATTGAGTTTTTTTTTAGATTCTGTTGTAAAGTAGTAGCTTGGTATTGGTTGGGTATTTGTTTGATTTTTTTTGTAAGTTAATACAAATATAAATTTGTTTTTTTTTTTTAAATTAAACAGTAATATTTAGTTATAGGATAGTATAATACATTCTCGCATACTTGTATTTGTTCAAATGGAACTTCAAATGAGAACGACTCATTGTAGTAAGGGTTAAGGGTGCATTTCTTGATACTAGTCTTCTTCTTTTTCAAACGTTTTCCATTTTGCATGATAGCAATTTTCACATATGGATCTATAAAATAGAAAAAAAGAAAACACAATATGGTTTTTGTCGATTTTTACTTTTTTTTTGTCTGCAAAATTTTGTTGATTTTTTTTTGGTTACCATTATTTTTTTTTACTCATTTACTTTAAATAATTTTTTTTACGCTAAAATTCAAATTAGTTATAATTAACTTTACTGTTTTGTTCAAATTACGTTACGCTACTGTTCTAATTTCAAGTTTGTTTCTTTTTTCTAAGGTAAATTATAAAAAAAAAATAAATTAAAAATAAAATTAAAAACATAATTGTTAAAAAAAAATACAAATTTGTGTATAGGGGATTCTCATTGTAGGTTTAAACCGTTATACAGAAAATCTGAAGTTGTAGTAAGTATACGTTATGTCCTTTGTTGGTGTTAAATATTTTTTTTCTCATTTCAGGCGGAAGAGCAGATAAATTTCCATAATAGAGTCATAGATGAGGACTATAGTAGTGAAGCGGAGTAAAATTGGGACTACTTAAGCATGTTTGAAACGAAGGCTTTAGAAGCTTTATTGAACGAGTCCGGTTCCTTGAAAAAGAGATTGTGGATGATAACCAGCAATGCGTATGAGTGCAAGATGCAAGGACATATTGTGGTTTTAATCGTACACCACTGGTCTCCACTGGTCTGAAATGAAGTGCGGCGATAAAAACAAACCATTGCATTGGATGCTTTTACAATTTTGTATAAATCCTCCTGAAAACAATATAAGGAATGATGATCCACATAAGGCACAAATACACATTTTTGCCGCAACAGGCTCGTTAAAACCAAGGGCCTTGCTTAATCGCATAACTATTCATGCGTGAGTGTTTCTCGCTAAATGGCGGGACTTACAAATCTATGCCGATTCCGAAAGGCTCAGTTGAGATAAGATTTTTTTCATAGTTGGTACTATACTCCGATGGTTTTTTTAGATCGACGCAAGAGGAGAGCCAGTGAAAGTAGTTTTGGTGTTCCTTGAACTGGCCGATGAACTTAGATGCGGTAGTTCATCGCAATCGAGCCACTGAGTCCTTGTATTTGCCATTATTACAAAAAAAGAACTGTAGGATTACCAAAATAAAATGGTCTTACTAAGAACGCAACATCATACCAGCTGCAGTCTCCATTGCTGGAACTCGATTAAATAGAATCTGGTACCTTACACGTATAAAAAAGAATTTTTATCAAAAACTAAATGGACATTTAACAGATAAAGTGATAGGACAAGAAAAGTACCCATACCCACATCCAATCCAGATGAGTTAGGCATAATTCTGATAAGCTTTACAAAAATATTTATTTACAGGATTTCTGTAGGGTGTTCCAAGATTCACGCAAGATTTAAATTTCCCGCCGATATTAATGGCGACCATTAAAAAAATAATGTTTGACAGCTGACAAATTAGGCACTACACGAGAGAACATCACCTTTTTATTGGTGAACAATATTTCAAAAAAATATTTTAAGTTTGTTTGTCACATTTTGCGAATTTCGCACAAAATTTGGTCAGAATTTTGATTTAATTTGTGATGAGAGTAGTTGATAAAATCAGCGATACAGGGTTTGGTCCAGTAACAAACATTTCAAAAGTTAACGTCAAAACAGTGTTTCAGAGTATTGATGAAAGTCCAGATACAAAAACTCGGTGTCGTGAAAATTCAAAAAGCCTTACACAGTGTAAACTTACACTACAGATCTGCATCTCAATGTTTGACAAGTTGCATTAATAGAATAACTGAGTCCATGCATATTAAACATCAAGAAGTGGACGCCATCAAGGACAATTTTCCTTGATGGCTTCGAAAATCGACAAAAATAGCCACATTTGGGAGAGCTTAGAGGACCAACATATTATGATAATCGAATAACAAACCCATCAACAACGTGTCCCCGTTTGGCGATGATTTTAGGCAGGAGGCATCATTGAACTAATCCTCTTCGAAAATAAGACGGGCCAAGCAGTGATTTAAAATGTATCTACAAAATCCAACTCGTGCAATAATTTAAGCCACAGGATCACCTAGTAAGGCGTAGATTCGATAAATGGGCCCAAATAAAACTGTCATATTTGGAGTGATGATAATCCAAAAGGGTATGTTGAGACACCGTTATATCCACAAAAACTGACTGTTTGGTGAGTTTTATAGGTTGGTGGAATAATTGGTCCATACTTCTTTAAAAACGAGCCATGATTACTGACTTTTTTGTTCATCAATCTAACAACCATGATGTGCAGGATCTGTGGTTTGTACAAGACGGCGCAACATGTCACACAACTCATGCCACAATTGATTTGTTGAAGGAAACGTTTGGTGAGCGCATAATTTCACATTTTGGTCCTGTGAATTGGCCTCCAAGATCGTGCGATTTAACGCCGCTTGACTATTTTCTATGGGGATATTTGAATTTGGTAGTCTACGCGCGCCGGTAAGGCGCGATCGAGGATATAGAGAGGTGCCTCTCCAGGAACGATGGTAGCAAGTTTTACCAAAGTGTAAAACGTCAAAGCCAAGGATACAAGGCTAGAACAGAATCCTGGCGAGATGAACAAGGAAATATCGTAGTTGAGACACAGTCGATGCTGAGGATATGGAAGAACCACTTCATATCCTCAGTGGTTCAACATTCCGCTGTCAGGCAGAACGAACTATTTAATATTGGCAACGACAGCGAAAACTGCCAACCACCCGACCTAAGTGAAGTGAGGATAGCTATATCTAATCTCAAGCTTAATAAGGCCGCCGGAAATGACGGCCTTCCTGCTGAGCTTTATAAAGCTGACGGAGATGACTTGGTTAGCAACATCCACCAACTCATAAGCCAAATCTGGTCGGTTGAAAGCATGCCTGAAGAATGGAACCTCAGCATCGTTTGCCCCATCCACAAAAAAGGAGACCCTCTGAACTGCGCCAACTACAGAGGCATAAGTCTACTCAACATAGCCTACAAGATCCTATCTGCCGTAATATGTGAACGCCTGAAACCGTTTACCAACAACCTGATCGGCCCTTATCAGTGTGGTTTTAGGACAGGAAAGTCCACAATCGATCAAATTTTCACACTTCGGCAGATCCTGGAAAAAACCCAAGAAGTCCAAATCGATACCCACCACCTATTTATCGATTTCAAAGCCGCATACGACAGCATTTATAGAGATGAACTATACAGAGCCATGTCTAGTTTTGGTATACCGCACAAACTCGTCCGTTTGTGTAGGATGACGATGGAGAATTCTCGCTGCTCCATCAGGGTCGAAAACGACCTCACCGACACATTCGATACCAAAAAAGGATTTAGGCAAGGCGATGCGCTGTCATGTGACTTCTTCAATTTGATTCTTGAGAGGATTGTGCAAAACACAATTTTCCAAAAATCGGTGCAACTACTAGTATACGCCGACGATGTTGACATCATTGCTAGGGCTCAACGTGATGTCATAGCCACGTTTGCTAGTATAGAGAAGGAAGCGGCGAAAATGGGTTTAGCAGTAAATGAGGGTAAGACTAAGTATATGCTGTCAACACGAAAGGACACACAACATCGACGAATTGGACAGAACGTCACCATTGACAGATATAACTTTGAGGTAGTACGGGACTGTGTCTACCTCGGCTCCGCTATTAACTCTGACAACAACATATCGTCAGAAATCAAACGAAGAATTACTCTTGCCAATCGCTGTTTCTTCGGGCTAAGAAGGCAATTTCGTAGTAAAGCCCTCACTCGAACTACTAAGGAGATCCTATATAGGACCCTGATCATCCCAGTCCCGCTGTACTGCGCTGAAGCATGGACCGTATCAAAAGCGGATGAAGAAATCCTTGGTCGATTCGAGAGAAAAATTCTTCGGAAAATCTTCGGTCCCGTTTTCGTTGACGGGCTATGGAGACGAAGATTCAACCACGGACTATACGAGCTGTACAGCGACATACCCCTAGTCAAAAAACTCCGCATTGGACGTTTAAGATGGCTAGGACATGTAGAAAGAATGGACACCAATACTCCGGCCCGCAGAGTCTTCGATTCACAGCCAGACGTCGGACGCAGTAGAGGAAGACCTCCCCTTAAGTGGCGCGCACAAGTAGAAACCGAACTCAACCGACTTGGAGTGCGCAACTGGAGGCAACTGGAGGTTGAGACCCAGGTTCATCCCGGACTGTAGCGCCACTTAAGTAAGTAAGTAAGTAAGTATGTTGAGACACCGTTAAATCCACAAAAACTTACTGTTTTGTGTGCTTTATGGGTTAGTGAAATAATTGATAAGTACTTCTTTAAAAACGATGCCAGAACGTTACAGTCAATAGTGACCCCAAAAGAGCCATGATTACTGAACTTTTCGTTCATAATGAACAACCATGATGTGCAGGAGCTGTCGCTCCAACAAGACGGCGCAACATATCACACAGCTCGTGCCACAATTGATTTATTGAAGGAAACGTTCGGTGAGCGCATAATTTCGCGTTTTGGTCCTGTGAATTGGCCTCCAAGATCATGCGATTGAACGCCGCTTGACTATTTTCTATGGGGGTATGTGAAGTCGGTAGTCTAAGCCGATAAGGTCGATATATGGCCACTTCTACAAATTAGACTACGTTGGAGCCAGCCGTGTCGGTCATATGCCAGAAATCATATTTAAATTATAATGGCAGAAGATTATCTAACGAATAAAGTAAATTTTATGTCAATTTAAAATCTTTGTTTTATTCTATTTCAAAGTTCTTCTAAAAAACACCCTCTATAATAAAAGATGTTGAGTATTTTTATTTTCTACCTTTTTGAGAGGTTAGTGACATTTTTTAGCAAATGTCACTAATTTTTATGAAAAACATCGGCTTTAACTTCAATTAAATTAAATTAAAACGTTTTTTTTTTGTTTACATTTTTATAAAGGTTTTTAAAAACCGCCAAATTATCACGTGGCATATAGGGTAATTCAGTATCAAATTAGGCTTATAGGGGATAATTCTTTGATTTGGAAGGCTTAACAAAAAAACAACACAAATATTCATTGCTTAGCCAGCATAAGCGAGCTTTTTGTTTTTTCAGAAACATCCTAAAAAGTTCAGGCCTGTCTTCGTTTGACAAACCAACGTGCTTCAACTTTAACCGGTTGTTGACTCACGTTGGTTGATACCACATCAAGTAGGTTTCTGTAAAAAAAAACTTTAAAAAAATAAATCGCAAAAGGCATCTTTTAAAAAATTTATACAATGAGAACCCCTTACAAATTTAACGATTTTCCAAAAATTTACTTTCAACTTTCAAGAATGAACGAAATTATCTTTTACTCTACAATAACCAACTGAAACGTTTAAAACCCAAAAGTGAACTTAATGAGAAAAACCAAAAAGAAAATCATAAATTCGATTTTTTCGAAAAACTGAAACAAAATTTAGAGTTTGTTTGTAAAAGCTTAGAAGAGCTTTGGTTGATATTTTCATAGGCAACACTTTTATTTATTTTTTTTTTTCATAAATGCATTTTTATTTAGGGCAAAACTTTGCCCATTTTGTCGAGACTTAAATTAGATGAAAAGACGGACATTGTGAGTATTTGTATGTATCCACAACGAACATATACAATGCAAAAAATGTATTCAGCGATTATATAAAAAAAAAATGAAGACAGACGAGAAAAAAAAACACAAAAAAAAAATTCCATAGCAATATATTTGTTATTTATAAAAAAAAATCGAATGCAAGCAGAGAGAAGAGATTATTATTATTTTACATTAAGGACATTGACTCTGTCCAGTGTTGCTCATATGAAAATATCACAAAAAAAAATGATATAAGACATTTATATTTATTATTTTTATTTATAAAAAAAAATTAAATTAATGCATCGATTGGCTTAGAAAAAAAATAAATTTCTTGTGCCAAAACGAAGAGAGTATTAAATGTTAAAGAGATATATAATATATATTTTAGTATTTTGCTGGTGTTTTTTTTTATTATTTAAGAAATGTAAATGTTATATGCTAAGTGGAAAAATAAATAAATAAATAAACATCAATCGACTTGAAAACGTTTCAATCCAACACATGGTCTCGAGTGTGATAATATTGTGTGGATCGAGGATTTTCAAGTCGATTTGGCGACTAAAGTTTTTACCAGACAAGCCGCCAACGTCCATCTTTTTCAAGTTCTTAGCCTCCAGGATGACGACAGTCAGTTTTCCAGCAGTCGGTACATAACGCAGAGAGAAGCAGATATCACCAAGCTTTTCCTATTTAAATGATGTTGCATACAAAAAAAGACCAAACAATTGAATTAGTAAAAGTTGGTGAAAAAAAAAATTAATTTACTTATAAAAATATTTTTTTGCACATTTATTTCTACATAACGATTATTTAGCTACTCCAATTAAAAAAAAATTGTTTGTATACACATTGGCTTAGTTCGACAACAGTCTGAAGTTCACAACATTGAAAGTAGGGGGAGGAATTTGTTTGTAAAGAATTGTGGGTTGGAGGCACCGTTTTAGGGTTCAGCATTGTTCCTTAATTTTTTTTTTGGTGCACCAACTTTGGGGTGGGTGGGTTAGTACAAGGAAAACAATATGTATTAACATCGAATACGTTAATATTGCATAATCAGTAGAACTTATGTTAATGGTTAGTATAAGGCTTATAAAGAAGCTATCTTATCGTAATTTTTATAATCGAATGCAAATAAATGGTAAAATAAAATAAAAATCGTTTTTTGTGTACATATTTGCTTTTGGAAATAATTTAAGACACTGTGGCGTATACGTAATATATAATATGTTATCTTTCGAAATTAGGACATTATCACAATTTAGGTATAGACGTGGATTTTATGCTGGTTTAAATGATATTAAATAATTTAGGGCTGCCGTTTTACATTTACGTAACTTTCAGACGTACAACTACCAGAAGTTCTAAACTGTAACAAAGTAGACATTACTGCCATCTAAGAAATACGATTCTTAAGGATAGTGATGCGATTATATAAGGATACAAGCGTTCTCACTCTAGCCTCTCACTATCAACTCCTTCTCTAACCTCCACGCTGGTGACTGGTGGGTGCCTAGTACCTCGACTGGAGATGGGCTATTAAACCGTTGTGGAAGGTCGTTGGTGGCAGCAAACGAGAGAGTGGGGAGGAGTGTCCTCTCACTAAGGCACTCACTCTCAGGCGGCAGCGGAGGAATTCCCTAGATGGAGTCAACGGGGGCGCCTACTGGTCCAGTTTGATCGAACTGGTAGTGAAATCCCTATATGAGCTGCTTCGACATATTTGAACACCAGGTCTATACTCTATAGGGATTTCCAATACTGAGCCAGGGTATTGGAAAAGAGTTGGTGGCAGAGGAGCCCTCAATGGATCAACGGCAGCGCTCATATCCCAAAATGACCCGCTGTTCTAGGGTCAAAACAAGGGCCTGGCCCTCCAGGTTGGGGATTGTGCTTTGACTTAACTACCATCCACGGAAAAAAGACTATGTTACGAAGCAACCAAAAGCCTCGGAAAGGACTGATATTATTGTTGACGACCATGCTAACCGAAAAAAGGACAACGACGTTCGTATCTGCACCTGAAATGTGACAACATTAGACAGGAGAGGTGCAGGCGAACAACTAGCGGAAGCCCTAAACTGCTACAAAGCAGACATTACTGCCATCCAAGAAATACGATGGGATGGGCCGGGCAAAAAGAGGATGAAAAACTGTGACATCTACTATGGACCGTGTTATAGTGAGCAGAAACAGCGACTACTTGGATGCGGATTTTTTATAAGTGCAAGACTAAGGCAAGAAGTCTTATGTTTTCAAGACATTAGCGAACGCATTATAATAATCCGCATCAAGGCCAAATTCGCCAACATAAGCCTTATATGCGCTCATGCTCCGACGGAGGAAAAGGATGATATAACTAAGGAATGCGTCTACGAGCTCCTCGACAAAACCTATGAGCGACTTCCAAAGTACGATGTTAAAACCGTGCTGGGAGATTTTAACGCAAAGGTAGGAAGAGAAGACATCTTTAGCAGTACTGTCAGAAAATATAGCCTACACGACAACACGTCTGGTAACGGACTTAGGCTAATTGACTTCGCTACGGAACGAAATGCCACTATAGCCAGCGCACGGTTTCCTCACCTCGATATCCACAAGGGGACATGACGGTCACCAGATCAACGAACAGTCAACCAAATTGATCACATTGCGATGGACAAGAGGCACGCATCCAGTATTTTGTATGTCCGAACATTCGACTTGTTGAAGCCAAAGTAAGGATGCGGATATCCACCACGCCACAAAAAAAAAAGAAATACTGTGAAAAAATTAAATGTCGAAAGACTGCAATCGCCAGAGACCGCCAAGACCTTCGCGAAACGCGTATCTCTTAACCTCTCGACTCACAACACACCACCAGCATCTTATATCGAAGAACAATGGCAACGATCCAACAAGCCATTAGATCAGCAGCAACTGATGTGCTAGGTTTCTCGCGGCCACCAGCAAGAAACCCCTGGTTTGATGAGGAATGCCGACAGATGCTCGCAGCCAAGAACGAGGCCTACAAGGCTAAGCTGCAGGTGAAGACGAGAGCTGCCATTGAGCTCTATAGGCAAAGAAGAAGGGAAGAACATCGGCTTTTCAGAAAGAAGAAAAAAGAGCAAGAAAAGCGCGCGATCGAGGATATAGAATGGTGCCACTCCAGTAACGATGTTCGCAAGTTTTACCAAAGTGTAAAACGTCAAAGCCAAGGATACAAGGCTCGAACAGAATCCTGTCGAGATGAACAAGGAAATATTGTAGTTGAGACACAGTCGATGCTGAGGATATGGAAGAACCACTTCTGCAGACTGTTAAACGACGATGACGAACAACATTCCGCTGTCAGGCAGAACGAACCATTCAATATTGGCAACGACAGCGAAAACTGCCAACCACCCGACCTGACTGAAGTGAGGATAGAAATATCTAAACTCAATCTTAATAAGGCTGCCGAAAATGACGTCCTTCCCGCTGAGCTCTATAAGGCCGGAGGAGATGACTTGGTAAGTAACATCCACCAACTCATAAGCCAAATCTGGTCGGATGAAAATATGCCTGAAGAATGGAACCTCAGCATCGTTTGCCCGATCCCCAAAAAAGGAGATCCTCTGAACTGCGCCAACTACAGAGGCATAAGTCTACTCAACATCGCTTACAAGATCCTATCTGCCGTAATATGTGAACGCTTGAAACCATTTACCAACAACCTGATCGGCCCTTATCAGTGTGGTTTTAGGCCAGGAAAGTCCACAACCGATCAAATTTTCACACTTCGGCAGATCCTGGAAAAAACTCAAGAATTCCAAATCGATACCCACCACCTATTCATCGATTTCAAAGCCGCATATGACAGCATTTATAGAGACGAACTGTACAGAGCCATGTCTAGTTTTGGTATACCGCCCAAACTCGTCCGTTTGTGTAGGATGACGATAGAGAATTCTCGCTGCTCCATCAAGGTCGGAAACGACCTCACCGACACATTCGATACCAAAAAAGGATTTAGGCAAGGCGATGCGCTGTCATGTGACTTCTTTAATCTGATTCTTGAGAGGATTGTGCACAACTCCCGAGCCAACACCTGAGGCACATTTTTCCAAAAATCGGTGCAACTATTAGCATAAGCCGACGATATTGACATCATTGGTAGAACTCAACGTGATGTCATAGCCACGTTTGCTAGTATAGAGAAGGAAGCGGCAAAAATGGGTTTAGCAGTAAATGAGGGTAAGACTAAGTATATGCTGTCAACACGAAAGGACTCACTACATCGACGAATTGGACAGAACGTCACCATTGACAGATATAACATTGAGGTAGTACGGGACTTTGTCTACCTCGGCTCCGCTACAATAACATCTCGTCAGAAATCAAAAGAAGAATTAATCTTGCCAATCGCTGTTTCTTCGGGCTAAGAAGGCAATTTAGTAGTAAAGCCCTCACTCGAACTACTAAGGAGATCCTATATAAACCCTGATCATCCCAGTCTGGCTCTACGGCGCTGAAGCATGAACCGTATCAAAAGCGGATGAAGAAATCCTTGTTCGCTTCGAGCGGAAAATCTTCGGTTCCGTTTGCGTTGACGGGCTATAGAGACGAAGGTTCAACCACGAGCTATACGAGCTGTACTGCGACATACCCCTAGTCTCGCCTTAAGTGGCGCGCACAAGTAGAAACCGACCTCAACCAAATTGGAGTGCGCAACTGGAGGCAGTTACCTAAGGACCGGGCTAATTGGAGAGGCATGTTGGTTGAGGCCCAGGTTCATCCCGGACTGTAGCGGCACTTAAGTAAGTAAGTAAGTAAGTATTGACAAAGCCCATTATACCGAAAGTTAGCTTGGTTGCTGGAGATGATATTTTTTGATGAAATTCAGAATGTTCATTAACAGAGCTAAGAGACGTTTTCTGCTTTAAATGAGAGGCATGATTTTTTAGTTTATTTGATTGACATATATTTGCAATTCCGGGATGAAACCCATACCTCACTGCCACTTTTTGTGTATGCAATGGAGTACTTTAAAACACTTGTGCATTTTTTGATGTCTAACAATGCTAATTCAGCTTATTATCAAAGTCATTAAGCCAAAAATCAACATCATCGCTGAAGATGATTTTATTGATGAAATTCAGGATGTTCTTCAGCCGAGCTCATTTGGAGATATTTTTGTGCTTCAAGTGATCAGCGGACTTCACTTTTGGAAATAATTTGATCCTGCAAGGGTGTAGGCCATGATCTATTTGGACTATTTGCCACAATAGGAACTGCAAAGTTCCGAATACTTGTGAAAGGTATAGAATTAACTGATTTGGGTCATTTTGAACTGAAGTTCTTACGGCTGCGATCTTTTTTGAACATCGGCCGTTGCGTTGTTTAACTGACACAGAAACATTAAAAAGTGAATATGTTGACTGAAATTTATCCAATTTTACACTTTAAGTCTGTATGGTGGGAGGAAAATTAGAGTTAGCACTCTTAGAGTTGCGACCAGAATTTCAGAAGAAATGTTCAATAGTTTCAAAAGTTATGAACTTTAGCACCATAAAAATGTACACCTTCACTTTTCAATAGTTTAAGTATGCATTTGTACTAAAATACGGAACAGTTATGCCATTATTGAAAACCCCAAAACTAGGGCCTCAACGATTTTATGGCTCCGGAACTACATAAATTAATACTTCGAAGGAACGATTTTTAATTTTCGAAAAATATTGCCTTAGATTTTTGTTGCTGATAGTTTTAACTGATCGTTATCTCTTTATATCTTAGTTTTTTTCAGTAAACATTTTTGAGAAATTTGTTTTTTTTTTTTATGACTGGTGGCAGGAGTTTTACAACCAAAAATTGAAGCACTCTTAAAGATGCGACCAGAATTTCAGAAAGAAATTTTTAATAATTTTCAAAGGTTATGAACTTTACCACAATCAAAATGTACCTACAACTTCACTTAACTTTTAACATTGAGAGATCGTAGAAATAGTTTAAGGGTGCTTTTATATTAAAATACGGAACTTATATGGTATTATTGAAAAATCCGAAACAATGGCGCCCAACGATTGAATGGCTTACGGACTAAATTAAAACTCAGATATTGAATTAGTTTTTTTCTGCTGATAGTTTTAACTTCTCATAATCTCTTTATGTCCAAGTTTTTTCAGTGAACATTTTTGAGAAATACTTTTTTTTATGTCTGATGGGAGGATTTTTACAACCAAAAAATATAGTAAGCACTGTTAAAGTTGCGACCAGAATTTCAGATATTTTTATTAAATAAAAAATGTACAATTTCACTTAATTTTTGACATTGAGAGATCGTAGAAATAATTAAAGGGTGCGTTTATATTAAAATATGGAACTGGTATGTCAATTTAAAAAAAAATCGAAACAATGGCGCCCAACGATTGAATGGCTTACGGACTAAATTAAAACTCAGAGGATAGGTTTTTTAAAAATGACTTTTACAACCAAAAAATATAGTAAGCACTGTTAAAGTTGCGACCAGAATTTCAGAATTTTTTTTAAATAATTTTGAAAGGTTATGAACTTTACCACGATCAAAATGTACACCTTCACTGAATTTTTGACACTGAGAGATCGTAGAAATAATTACAGGATGCGTTTATATTAAAATATGGAACTGATATGTCAATTTAAAAACAAAAAAATTCCGAAGCAATGGCGCCCAACGATTGAATGCTTATGTTTTTTTGCTGAAACCTGATATTACTCGTGGGTTCTTGTCTCTCCTTGTTATTTCTGTTATTTATTTTTAAATTTTTTTTTTTAATTAGTAACAAAATGTACACCTGAAGTATAGTGTCAAAAACGCAGTAAAAGTATTACAAAGGTTCAAAACTATACTAAGAAATTCACAAAATCTCCATCAATGGAATCAAATATGAGGATTATTGTATTTCTAGTTTTTAAAAAAAGCACGTACAATTTTTCTCTGTTTACCCATTGTATACCATTGTTATAATTTTTCTTTTATTACTTCCGCACTTAAAAAATTCGAATAAATTTCATTTATATTGTGGAATAACTTTCCAACTGAATTGTTTCCTATTACTGACAATGACTTTCGCACCAACTTTATCGTACTGAGGTCACTTATGTGCCTTTACTTTCAGCCCATCAAAGGAAGTCAGGGATCAATAATTGACGGTAATATAAAGCGTAGGCAGTGAACACGAATTTTCCAAGCATACAGGTGATAAGAAATCATTTTTTCTCAGGTCATTCGAGTTCAGTCAATTTATTGATTTTCCTATTAAGTCCGAAATTGAATGGATTTCTTTTTATTAGAAAACCTTTGCGTGACGGTCTTTCAAAGAAATTCATTTGAAATGAAAATTCCTTGAACGCGTTTAAGGAAGGCCACTCATACTAACTTGCTTTAGTAATTTATGGGATTTTACTGAAAAGGATAGTAAATGTTGATTAGCATAACTAATTATCTGATAGGTAGGTGTATCCATTAAATTTATACATTCGCAATAAGACTGTAATTGCTATCCAAACAAAAATGTTTTAGTCTTTCCTCTATAGGTAAGATTTGGTTAGGTTAGAAGGTCTATAACGGAAGTCCAAAGGTTAAAAGGTGTAGACATCTAGTAGGAAATCTGTACGCAACAGAATTCACCAGGCGTAGCTTCTTGAGGAGTAAAGTTATGAGGTTAGGTTTTATGGGTCGGATGAGGCGTCAAACTAGCATAGGCCTATGTGAGCCCTTAGCAATTCACCATCAGCCCAAAGGCAGCTCATCATCCCGTAGTTGGTACTCATGGTCCCGTGTCCAAGGGATATATTTTAACATGAAACTGGCTCTCCAGGTTAGGGGTTATACTTTGGGTTATCTACCCCCTAAGGTAAAGAAAACATATTTTTAGGAAACAACCAATAGCCTCGGACTGCTCTTATTGTTGGCGACCATGCTAAACGAAAAAAGGACAACGACGTTGATATCTGCGATTGGAATGTGCGAAAATTAAACAGAAGAAATGCAGACAAATTACAAGCGGATGTTTAAGTCCAAGTTACTTCGAGGCAGACATTACTGCCATCCAGGAAATAAAATAGAATGGGCCGTCCAAAAAGGGGATGAAAAACTGTGACATCTACTATGGACCGTGCTATAGTGAGCAGAAACAGCAGATGTGGATTTTTTATAAGTGTCAAACTTAGACAGTGAGTCGTATGCTTTCTAAGACTAGCAAACGCCTCGTGACAATCCGCATCAAGGTCAAATTCGCCAGCATAGCGCATACTAATACTCCGATGGAGGGAAAAAGATGATATAGCGACAGACTGCTTCTACGAGCTCCTTGACAAAACATATGAGCGACTACGATGAGCAAAATCGTCCTGGGAGATTTTAACACAAAGGTAGGAAGAGAAGAGAAGAGGCAGTACATCTAGAGTACGACCGGAGTGGGTTACAAGCTCAGAATTTCCATGTAACCTAGCTAGACTGCATCAATAAGAAGTGCAAAGATCCATGTCCAGGGCGTTGTGGATTCAAAGATGAATGTCCGGTTGTCAATCATGCTATTACGTTCATAGCACAACTGGTTACACTGGCGATCCGTTCATTCAATGTGACGTTCCACAAAAAACTGCAATGGAATCTATCGACCATTGACATCCCAATCCGTGTTGATCGAACGCTGAATCTAGAGAACGAAATGATGCTGCATCATGTCAGTGCTTTAAGGATAACTTTGACAATTCATACGAAGGTGGCCGACCAGAGTGGGTTCAAAGCTCTAAGTGCCTCTCAAACAAGGCCTGCATGTTGTAATTTTCGGGGTTTTTAAACAGTGACCCCGCTTTTAGTAGTCCAACGTAGTAACTACAAGGCCAAATCAAAGTCAAATATGGATTTATCGCAATCGGGAAGGAGATTAAGGTGTCGAAATAAGCGAATGTCCAAATATTGTACTCTCCTAGTTAAACCTCAATATGTTGGGGGTTCAATTGTGTTTCTAGACCCAGATTCACTTTAGATTCCATTGAACTTATAGACAGGCATTTTCATGCACCTTGTTAAGATTTCTAGACTCCAATCAAGCATAGGTTTGAATGCTGCGGTGCACAATGTACAATCTTGGGCTGTGAGATCCACTTTTTCTCAAAGGTTTTTCTGCAAGCATAGCATACATTAAGACCTTCCTTATTTTTTTCCCGTATTCCGGTCCCAATTTATTTGGGAATTGAACACCATATCATGGTACTTACCCTTGAATGAAATTTCAAGGCATATATCCTTTTGTATAGGCAGGTCCTGCTTCAGTACATTAAATCTTCTATTAAATGGATTGAGCTCCGATTTTGTTCAGGTTCACCGAAAAACCTTTTTTGTGGGTACATTGACTTAGTGGTTTTGCATTTATTAAGCTAGGTTTGAGTCCCTTCATTGGCCCTTAATGAAAGATATTAATTTTTTGCAGGACCGTTGTTATCCGTTGTTAATGACGGTTTTGATAGCAAAAACCACATATTGTCGTTAATGGTGGAAGGATACTTTGCTGTTGAACAACTATGCCATAATCATGAGTCGCTATTTTAACTTCTTTGCTGAAACTGAGAAGGATTTTCAGATATGATTTTCAGAAGAAGACGGAAAACTCGATCTAGAGGCGTTAGGCGATTTACGTTTTTCTTAACCACATGTCTCAAAAGTTGTTTTTGAAAAAAAAATCTAATTTGTCAGAAATATGTTGAATCGAGTTCATCTTCGTTTAAGCTGTTGAGCGAACCATCTATGTTTAGAAAAAAAAAGACGGGCTCAGTAGAGCGATGGTTATAGTGCGATGAAATGCCGCGCAGTAGGTCAGAGTTCGATCCCCAACTGTACCATCTGTGTCTAGAAAGGCAGCCTAATAGTGGGGTTGAGTAGCCTTTCTGAAGTTTTTGCATTTTTATACACCCTTTCATAAGGTCTCTACAACGGACAACATGGGTGACAACTCTCTCATTAATACGATAGTGTGCAAGGAAAAAATTTCATGGGCCATTAATTCATTCAAGCCCCATAAATCAGCCGGTCCTGACGGCATAACCCCTATCATGCTACAAAAAACTGCTAATCCCATAATGCCAACACTGCTCCCCATCTTCCGTGCATGTCTAAAACTAAACCACATACCACAAGTGTGGCGTAAAGTTAAAGTTATATTCATACCGAAGGCAGGTAAATGCAGCCACACCGTAGCGAAAGATTTCAGACCCATAAGCCTGTCCTCCTTCCTACTGAAAACGATGGAACGATTACTCGACATCCAAATACGTAGCAACCTGAATCCAGGTTACCTATCTGTAAGCCAACACGCCTATATAAAGGGTAAATCGGTGGAAACGGCTCCACACAAAGAATATACGTTAGTAGCCTTTCTAGATATAGAAGGAGCCTTCAACAACGTTACAGCTGAAGCAATTGCTGAGGCACTTGCCAAAGCTGAAATAGGAACGGTTTCTAGCAATCGTATCTCAACCATGCTCAATAACAGGATCATTTCGTCAACACTAGGCGATTGTACCAAAAGGATCACAACGTCAAGAGGTACCCCCAGGGAGGCGTACTATCCCCACTCCTCTGGCTATTAGTAGTCAACGAGGCACTTAAGAAGCTGGATATCACTGCAATAAAAGGAGTGGCATACGCTGATGATGTAGTCCTCATGGCGTACGGAAAATTCCCACCGAAATGAGTGAAATTATGCAAAGAAGTCTCAATATACTCAGCAAGTGGGCAAAGTCTTGCGGGCTGGGCGTAAACCCAAACAAAACAGAACTGGTTCTCTTTACTAACATGAGATCGATCCCAGCATTTCCGGCACCGTCTTTGGAAGATTCGACTCTCTCATTGTCAGCAAGCGCGAAATATCTGGGGGTGATACTTGATAGTAAACTGAACTGGAATCTAAACGTTGAAGAAAGAGTAAAGAAAGCAAATATTGCCCTCTATAGCTGCAACAGAATCTGCGGCAAAAAATGGGGCCCATACCCGAAGGTCACAAAATGGCTATACACATCCATTGTCAGACCAATCCTAACCTACGGTTGCTTGGTCTGGTGGAATGCTATGAAAAAAGCGAAATATATGTCCAAGCTAAAGGTTCAAAGGACAGCATGCATACTCACGACAGGAGCCATGCGCACTAGCCCCACAGTAGGGTTAGAAACAATCCTACACATAATACCAATTGACTAACAAATCAATGACACAGCAGCAAAAAGTACAGCAAGACTCAAAGAAACGGGCAATCTACTCACGTAGCCTTTTGGCCATAGCTCAATATTAAACTCAATGGCATATGCGGATGTAGCATCTGACTACATGATCCCATATCACGACTTTGTTACTAATTACTCTATCAGAATACCAAGCAGAGACGAATGGTCTTCAAACAATGTGTTATCTAACATTGAAATAGCAATCTATACCGACGGATCCAAAATGGAAGTCGGAGTGGGCTCTGATGTCTACTCTGAAAAGATCGGGCTAGCTACATCCGTGAGATAAGAAAACTCGTGTAGTGTATTCCAAGCAGAGATCCTGGCCATACTCGAAGCTGCCGAATCGGCTAGGGTATTGGACATATCACATGAGGATATCTCCATCTACGTGGATAGTCATGCGGCCATTAAAGCTCTGGCATCCGATAGTAAAATCACGGGTAGCTGGACGCTGCCGCGAAGAGCTGAAGACTCCTTATAACCAGAACAAAGTCCAAATTATCTGGGTGCCAGGACATAATGACACTATAGGAAATGAGAAAGCAGACGAGCTAGCTAGACTAGGATCCAGTTGCATTTCCATAGCTGATATAAGGATCAATCCCCGCTAGCATCTAAAAAACATGAAATAACCAAGCACACTCAAAACGCAGCCATAACAAGATGGCAAAATACAATAAATCTCTCTGGCCGCAAATCAAACAAGCTAATAGCTTTGAACAGAGCATCCATTTCTATAGCGGTGAGAGTAATAACAGGTCACAACCTGTTGGGTAATAAGATAAAACTGACTGGTGCGAACCAACTTTGCAGGAAATGCAGCGACCCAGACGTCGAAGAAGAGGTCTCACACCTACTGTGTCACTGCCCTGCGATCAGTGGCAGCCGTTTTAAAATACTAGGCAGCCTATACTTCGATGACCTAAGAGACCTAACGACTATACCAATAGAGCTGATAGTCCGCTTTTGTAGCAGATCAGGATGGAGCAACTACCTCTTTCAGGCTGAAGGAGCAACACAGACCAGCACCGCATAAGTATCACTAGCGAACTTAACCAGGTATCCTCTTTCTCTATTTCAGGATACTTCTACGAAGGGTATCGCTATGGGCCCACGTAGGCCTATGCGAGTTTGACGACTTACCCGAGCGTCAACAGCCCATCTAACCTAACATAAGGTCTCTACTTCTAACCGTTTCTATGCATCTCCTAACCGGGAAACCCCAGCCACTCTACAAATTAATTTTTCGTAACGACTTTAAAAAAATATTACTCTAACCGGCTCACAAGCGTGGAATAGGGGGAAACGGACGCGATTAAGGCGGGATTGCCGTCTCTGCGGCGTGGCATAGGGCATGTGTGCTTCCGATGGATTTTATTTTTCCGGAACCGTAGCGGGTGTTAAGTCACCACTGGCTGGCGACCCAAGGAAGCAATTCCTTGTGAATAAGTCGGAGGTGGCAACGACACCGGCTATGGAACTGGATTTGAATGACTCGTTCGTTACCGTAGCCTCAGATAATACCATCGCCGAAACATTTCTCAACACGACAGTGAGACACGCTATCTGTAGCCTCGGGGCTAAGCGGTAGTAGTAGACGCAACGTGAGACGCGTGATCAGACGGATCTATCGACGTAAGCAGCAACGTCGCGAGCTGGCTGACGATTTCGCTTTCTTAGGTCTGCACCACCCATCCGAATCGGGCGCGAACGACAAGACTAAGGTCACAAACACCGGAAACCAGGTAAGATCGGCCGCTCTAGAGGGCGACCAGAAAGCATCGTTGGGACTACCCACGATTGCTGAAGGAAGATCAGCAAGGGTGGCGGGCGACACCAAATGGAAGGCGGTAACCATCAGCAAAGATAACCAGGAGGTTAAATCGGCCGCTCCAAAGGGTGACCCTAAAGAATCGTTTGGAGTACCCACGACCGCCAAAGGTAGATCAGCTGGGGTGGCGGCCGACGCCAAATGGAAGCCGTCTGTCAGATAATTCTCAGTCGGAGAGTCCAATGTACTGTTGGGATTACCCACAGGTGCCGAGGCATTATCAGCTGTGATAGCGGGAAGTGACGTAAGGCAAGCTGGCCCTAGCAAGCCGACTACTGCGAGACCACCGCAAAGTGCAGTCAAGCGGAGTCGACTGAATATCAGCGTTTCTCCACAATACGCAGGACCAACAAATCGTACCAAATTCGCCGCTAACATGGGGGTTCCTGCTAATGCGGAACACCTGCGTATACCTTGACGACCTAAGAGACCTAATGACTATCCCAATAGCGCAGATAGTCCGCTTTTGTAGCAGATCAGGATGGAGCAACTACCTCTTTCAGGCTGAAGGAGCAACACAGACCAGCACCGCATAAGTATCACTAGCGAACTTAACCAGGTATCCTCTTTCTCTATTTCAGGATACTTCTACGAAGGGTATCGCTATGGGCCCACGTAGGCCTATGCGAGTTTGACGACTCACCCGAGCGTCAACAGCCCATGTAACCTAACCTAAGGTCTCTACTTCTAACCGTGTCTATGCATCTCCTAACCGGGAAACCCCAGCCACTCTACAAATTAATTTTTCGTACAACTTTAATAAAATATTACTCTAACCGGCTCACAAAATTCTGCATAAAAAAATATTAAGTATACGCCACGTCTTTTCAACAAAATATAATTTAAAAAAAAAATATTTGTTTTCATAATTTTAAGCATTTTGTTCGTATTTAATAAGTAACCAATTAATGCTAATTTATTCAACATAAACAATAAATAAATATTTTATGTACTTCATTACACATTTACTACTTTTCTTTGCATGTAAACATCGATCATAAACGCAAAATCATAAAAAAATAAATAAAACTCATAAAAAATAAATTTTAAAGGTTCGCACTTTTACTGAACTTATTAGAGCTTCGATTATATAAAAAAAAGGTCATGTAAATTAAATTTAAAATTATTTTGTTTCACAAAAAAGAAATTTAAAAAAAAAAACCCTAGCCAATCTCCTTCTAGGGGATTTTCACCATTTTTAAGTGGAACAGAATTTAAAAAAAAAACGTGTTTGTTACCTTTTTTTAAATGTTTAACACCCAGCTCAAACCAGCTCCATTTTTTTTTCAAATATTGACCAATTTCGTGTAAGTAAATGAAAAATATTTCATTCAAAGTGTAAAAAAATAAAACTTCAAATAAAATAAAAAAAAAAATAATTTATATTGTAATTACATTTTTGTCACTTCCATTGTCAAGATCCATTTAGATTGATACTATTTTTTAAGTGTGAAGATAATGTACCATATCGACTAAGAGATAGAGTATGATTTTTGTGAAGTTATGATTTACATTTTTTTTTGTTTAATTAAAATAAAATTGTTAAGAAAACATTTGTATAAAAGCTCTAGATAGCATTCATAATGGTAAAGTTGAATTTAATATTATATTACGAGTATTTAGCAAAAAGTACGGAATTTTAATATTATTATGAGAAAAAGTAAAAAAGCGGATTTTTTTCAAATCGTATTTTCATTTTTTTTGTTAAAAGGGTTGTAAGTTTTATTTGTAGTCTAGGTAATTTATTTTTTCCAAACAAGTTCTTGGGGTAAGTGTTGGACCTTAATTCTTTTTGTGGAAAAGAGTAATTGAAATTGGAAGAGGTAAAAAAAAGATATCTATATCACAAAACACAGGATGACGATCGAGTGAGAGTTTTTTATTTGTCCGGAGAAGAGAAGAGTCGGTGATGGCCGATGAGTGAGGTAGATATTTTCATTACAAGTTGGCATGTTGTATGACTCTATCGGAAACTTTCTTAGCCTTTTCAAATGACCTAGAATGTCAATTTGTCTTTTTAATTATCAAAAAACTTATGTGGAACAAATTAATTTTTTATTCTGTCCCAAAGTAATGGCTAATTTCATATTTCATAATTATAGTGATTCACCAGGCAAAGTTCCGACAGAAAACTGGGGGAAATGATTCACTCCAGGAGGTGGATAAGCGGGAATAAATGTCGGGTTTTTATAATAGGTTTGGTGAAAGGCTGGTAATGGTGATCGATAGCGAATGAATGTCAGGCTCATGTTTGGTGGAATGGGCTTAAATTTTCACAGCATTCGTGATAATTTTCACAGCATATTTAACCACTGACAGTTTTTTCCATTTGGTGGTGGGTAGGACAATCCACTAATGTTGTGTAAAATATTGTATTACACAAGAAGTCAGCTAATTCATATTCATACGTAAAGTTTATTTTTAAAAACTATTTTTTAACGTATAATGAATATTGTAAATTTTTATTCAAATAGTCGAAATTTTTCAAAATCGTCGAATTTTTGTTATTGCATCCGAAAATCAACCGTATAAGGGTGTTCCCCTCGTAACAGTAATTTATTGTTTCGATTAGAAATGCACAATGTTCGACGCAATAACCTAGGGAACCATTTAACAAGATTCCCACTTCATTGCTACTACAAATATGCAAAATCGTATAGCATATCTAGCTTTTAGTTAGATCAATTTTGCAGTATGTTTTTTTGGCTGAGTTGCATTTAAAAGGGAAAAAAACATGACATACCTAAAGCCTTAGAAAAAACCAATGCAATTAATCACGAATTGCTATTAAGCGGGGATTTTAGTATTATAAATGCAGTAATGAAGAAATCTCACCATATGCATTATTATACCATGCTTATTCTATAAACAAATTTTCATTCGCTAGTCACCAACTGGAATAAGGACGAATAAGGAGATCAAATCATGTTCGAGAAAAATATGTCTCTATCGTGCCGATCAGGTTTATGAAGGCTACAATAAGCTACCATATCCCGTAACGATATTGTCAAAGTATTTTAATTTCTTTTAAATTTAACGAAAATTCGATTTTGAACTTCGCCAAAAAGTGAGCAAATTCTAAAAATTAATACCCGGTCTGCCGTCCCAGGTGAACCTAGATAAGTTGCTTCGACATATTCGGACAACAGGTTATCGAGAAATTTCAAGGGTAAGTCAAGCCCCTTGAACAGAGATGGTGGCGGATGAACCGAAAGGTCAACGGCATCGCTTAATTCCGTAGGGGATACTGATGGCCCCATTTCCCTGGGGTATCTCATAAATTGAAACTGGCCATCCAGGTTGGGGGTTGTGCTTTGGGTTAAATACCCACCCATGGAAAAAACAATTGTTACGAAGCAACCAATAGCCTCGGAAAGTACTGATATTATTGTTGACGACCCTGCTAAACGAAAAAAGTACAAAGACGTTCGTATCTGCACCTGGAATGTGAGAACATTAAACAGGAGAGGTGCAGGCGAAAAACTAGCAGAAGCTATAAACTGCTACAAAGCAGACATTACTGTCATCCAGGAAATACGATGGGATGGGCCAGGCAAAAGGAGGATGAAAAACTGTGACATCTACTATGGACCGTGTTATAGTGAGCAGAAACAGCAACTATGCGGATGCGGATTTTTTATAAGTGCCAGACTTAGGAAAGAAGTCTTATGTTTCCAATACATTAGCGAACGCATTGTAATAATCCACATCAAGGCCAAATTCGCCAACATCAGCCTTATATACGCTCATTCATGCTTCGACGGAGGAAAAAGATGATATTGCGGAAGACTGCTTCTACGAGCTCCTTGGGAAAACGTATGAGCCAATACAGAAGTACAATATTAAAATCGTGCTGGGAGATTTAACGCAAAGGTAGGAAGGTATCTTCAGCAGTATTGTCGAAGACCACAGCCACGACGATAACACGTCTGGTAACGGGCTTTGGGTAGTTGACTTCGCTTCGGAACGAAATGCCACTAAAGCTAGCACACGGTTTCCTCAGCTCAATATCCATAAGGGGATATGGCGGTCTCCAGATCAACGAACAGTCTTCCAAATTGATCACATTGCAATAGACAAGGCACGCATCAAGTATTTTGGATGTGCGGACATTCCGAGGTGCTACCATCGACCACTTCCTTGTTGCAGCCAAGGTAAGGATGTGGATATCCACCACCCCACAACAAACCAGAAATACTGTGAAATAATTAAATGTCGAAAGACTGCAATCGCAAGAGACCCCCAAGGCCTTCCCTTAACCTCTCGATTCACACCATACCACCAGCATCTTATGTCGAAGAACAATGGCAACGATGCCAACAAGCCATTAGATCAGCCGCAACTGATGTGCTAGGTTTCTCGCGGCCACCAGCAAGAAACTCCTGGTTTGATGAGGAATGCCGATAGATGCTCGCAGATAAGAACGAGGCCTATAAAGCTAAGCTGCAGGTGAAGACGAGAGCTGCCATTGAGTTCTATAGGCAGATAAGAAGGGAAGAACACCGGCTTTTCAGAAAGAAGAAAAAAGAGCAAGAAAAGCGCGCGATCGAGGATATGGAGAGGTCCCACTCCAGGAATGATGTTCGCAAGTTTTACCAAAGTGCAAAACGTCAAAGCCAAGGATATAAGGCTCGAACAGAATCCTGTCGAGATGAACAAGGAAATATCGTAGTTGAGACACAGTCGATGCTGAGGATATGGAAGAACCACTTCTGCAGACTGTTAAACGGCGATGACGAACAACATTCTGCTGTCAGGCAGAACGAACAATTTAATATTGGCAACGACAGCGAAAACTGCCAACCACCCGACCTAAGTGAAGTGAGGATAGCTATATCGAAACTCAAGCTTAATAAGGCCGCCGGAAATGATGTCCTTCCCGCTGCGCTTTATAAAGCTGGCGGAGATGACTTGGTAAGTAACATCCATCAACTCATAAGCCAAATCTGGTCGGATGAAAGTATGCCTGAAGAATTGAACCACAGCATAGTTGCCCGATCCACAAAAAAGGAGACCCTCTGAACTGCGCCAACTACAGAGGCATAAGTCTCCTCAACATCGCCTACAAGATCATATCTGCCGTAATATGTGAACGCCTGAAACCGTTTACCAACAACCTGATTGGCCCTTATCAGTGTGGTTTTAGGCCAGGAAAGTCCACAACAGATCAAATTTTCACACTTCGGCAGATCCTGGAAAAAACTCAAGAAGTCCAAATCGATACCCACCACCTATTCATCGATTTCAAAGCCGCATATGACAGCATTTATAGAGACGAACTGTATAGAGCCATGTCTAGTTTTGGTATACCGCCCAAACTCGTCCGTTTGTGTAGGATGACGATAGAGAATTCTCGCTGCTCCATCAGGGTCGGAAACGACCTCACCGACACATTCGATACCAAAAAAGGATTTAGGCAAGGCGATGCGCTGTCATGTGACTTTTTCAATTTGATTCTTGAGAGGATTGTGCAAAACTCCCGAGGCAACACCAGAGGCACAATTCTCCAAAAATCGGTGCAACTACTAGCATACGCCGATGATATTGACATCATTGGAAGGACTCAACGTGATGTCATAGCCACGTTTGCTAGTATAGAGAAGGAAGCGGCGAAAATGGGTTTAGCAGTAAATGAGGGTAAGACAAAGTATATGCTGTCAACACGAAAGGACACACAACATCGACGAATTGGACAGAACGTCACCATTGACAGAGGTAGTACGGTATTTTGTCTACAACATCTCGTCTGATATCAAACGAAGACTCTTGCCAACCGCTGTTTCTTCGGGCTAAGAAGGCAATTTATTAGTAAAGCCCTCACTCGAACTACTAAGGAGATCCTATATTAGACCCTGATCATCCCAGTCCTGCTCTACGGCGCTGAAGCATGGACCGTACCAAAAGCGGATGAAGAAATCCTTGGTCGATTCGAGAGATAAATTCTTCGGAAAATCTTCGGTCCCGTTTGCGTTGACGGGCTATGGAGACGAAGATTCAACCAAAATCTGTACAGCAACATACCCCTGGTCAAAAAACTCCGCATTGGTGGTTTAAGATGGCTAGGACATGTAGAACGAATGGACTCAAAAACACCGGCTCGCAGAGTCTTCGATTCCCAGCCAGACGCAGTAGAGGAAGACCTCACCTTAAGTCGCGCGCACAAGTAGAAATCGACCTCAACCAACTTGGAGTGCGCAACTGGAGGCAGATAGCTAAGGACCGGGCTAATTGAAGAGGCATTTTGGTTGAGGCCCAGGTTCATCCCGGACTGTAGCGCCACTTAAGTAAGTAAGTAAGTATGAGTAGCTGATTTATTTATACTCCCAGCATTTAAATCCGAGAGTACATTTGCCTTTGCTTTGACATTGTTGAAAGCTCCATCTTTAGCAAGAAAGGAAGCCATAGTACACTCCTTCACTCTTAGTGAGTTTTCAATAAAGCGTACCAGTCAGTGAAGCTCTGTTTCAACCGACTTAACCTTACAGTATGCATGTTTGGAGTTGGGGAGTGCAGTCGGTTCAATACTAGTACGGAGGTGTAGATCAATTAATATTTCCAAGTTTTTAAGCAGAAAAGAAGATAGACTGATCGGACGAAGATCCTTAGGACTGTAAGATTCTTAACAAAACATCTCAATACCTATGGGAAAAGGCCCTAGTGTATTCCAAGCTGAGCTCCATGCCATAAAAGAATTCGTAAACCTAATACACAACTCAGGTATTAAAGGCGCAAACATCCATATATTCACGGACAGTCAAGCAGCTATAAAAGCCCTTAGCTCACACATCATTGACTCCAAATCAGTACTACACTGCTTCAACTCCCTCCAAACACTCAGTTCCAGGAAAAAACCAAACTATGGCGGGTCCCCGGATATAAGGGAGTTGAAGGTAACGAAAAAGCTGATGAACTAGCCAGAAAAGGTTCGGAAACCCCCTTCATTGGACCTGAACCCTTCTGTGCAATCCCCAAATCAGCCATAAATCTGGTCATAAAAAACTGGGAACAAAACAAATGTGTTTCATACTGGGGAAACATCCCAGGCCTAAGACAGGCCAAAAGAGCTATTCAGCCCTTCAAATCAGATGCCAACAAGATACTAAATCTTCGCAGGCACGATATCAAAAACTTAGTAGGCTACCTAACTGGTCATCACGGTCTGCGATATCACCTAAACAAAATGCGTCTAGTCGACTCACCGGAGTGCACGGAGTGACTATGTCTCGAAGAAGACGAAACAGCCGAGCATATCATATGTGAATGCCCGGCCCTTTACGGTATGAGAAGGGAATCTTTCTCCAGGGAATTTTAAAGTCCCGAAGAACTGAGGAAATCTTCGGCTGAAAGTATTATCAGCAACACTAGGAAAGTAGAAGCGCTACTAACCTAAAAAGCATCTGACGGCAAGCACAATAGATCTTTTAGGTCGATGCGTATATTACTGCTTAGGCAGGTCAGAATTTAAAAAAAAAAAGATTCTTTTCTCACAACTTCTTATAATGTTTTTTCATTAATTTTGATGAAGAACTTGTTTGAATTACACTTTTAAAATTGTTGACTTACAACCCTTTTAACAGTTATATTCACTTCTAAACCCTTGGCTGGTTTTCGCTTCTGGCCAAATGTGTAATTGTTATGAATAATAATAAATTTTGAATAAACCTGTCCAAAGATTTAAAATAAAACTAATTCTAAAAATATATTTTTTTTTTAAAAAAGAAATCATCTAAATGTTTACTTTAAGTAATGTAATAAATAAGATCATGTTTTATCGAAGCTCTGTGAACATACAGTACAGAAAAAAAAATAGTTGTATTTTCTTAATATCAATTTAACTACTGAAAATAAAAATATTATTTAGACAAAGTGAATTTTAATTATATTTTATTTTTTTTATGAAATTTTGTTTTAAGTTTGAATATTGATTACAAAAAATTTAAATTTTTGAACGAAATTTTGTTCTTTATAACTAAATCTCCCTTTGTCCAAATTTGAAAAAAAAAAGAATAAAAATAAAAAAAAAAATTGCAACAAAAAACAAGACAAAAGCAGAAACTTTTATTTAGCAGAATACTCAATCACAATTCTATTACAGATCCCAATAGAGTTTATTTTTAAAAATAAAAAAAAAATTACAACATTAACAATGTCAAACACATGAAAATACACCAATTCCATATAAGACACAAAACAATACACAAATTTCGTTACACATAAAAAACAAATAATGATTACGAATAATTTTTTTTGTTTTTTTTTTTGAAAAATTTTCATATAGGTACTTACGTGGATGATTTAGTTTGCGAGATAGAATTTTGATTTTTGGTAATTTTGGCAATAGGTATGGATTGATTGATAATTTGTTTCGTTAGCGATAAAAAAAAAATAAATATTAAAAAAACAAATTAATAGATTAAAATTTGAATAAAAATGATTTAATTTTTTTTTGTAATAATTTTTTTTTTGTTTCAAAATACATTAATTGAAGAATTATGATTCGAAAGAGGATAAATATTTAAATATTATTATTATGTTTTCGAGATAAAGAAAATGGTTTTACAAGTAAGTAAAAATGTTCATTTGTAAAGCGAAGCATGCATGTTGTACTTTTGACATATTTTTGGATTGTTTAACAATTTTATATTTTTAAATATAATTTTGTTTCTGATAGATTTGTCAATTATAGTTTTGTTTTATTTTTATTTTTGGAAGACACAACCATTCACAGGCGTAAGCACAGCAGAAGTTAAAAATGATTTGACAGTGGGCGGGGGGCAAGGGGGAAGACGAAATGAACAACACAATAAAAAAAAACAATAAAACAAAAAAAGAGGGAAAACAATATGTTTACATCAAGTGTTGTGGTGAAAGAGATACTGTGTTTTCTTAATTGTTGAATAGTTGTGTTCTTTTTTTTCGAATTAAAAATTTTGAATTTCGAAAAAATCATCATGTCATGTGAATAATGTCATACAGGGGGGGCTATGAGTTACTGTGTTGCGTTGTGAAACAGATATATACGTGTCAACTGTCTACAAAGGGGAATCAACTATATAACTCAAATTTAACAGATGTGTAGTGGCTTTAAATAAAAATAATATTCTTGTTCGAAAAAAATTAATAAAAATAAAATACAAAAAAAAATGTCCCAATAAGAAAATTAATTTTTTTTGTTTAAATATTGTTAGCGCTGATTATAAGTGAATTCAATTGGAAGTAAAATATTTTAAAGAAAGGAAATTTTGTAAACCATTTTTTTGTTGTTGTTAGTTTTATTAAAAAGAAAATTGTTTAGCGATCATTTCACTTCTAGCAGAGCATAAGAAAAGTGTGTGCAACTTCTAAGAAAATTTATTAAAAAAAAAATAAAAACGATAAAAAATCGGTTGTCTGAACAAACTCGTTTCACAAAACTAAACCGTTCCAAAGGCCAGAAGAAGGATGCGTTAAAAGAGTTAATTTTTTTTTATTTTTGAACTTCTAGTATGAAAGGGAACTAAAAAAAGGTTGATAATTAATTTTAGTTGTGTAGAAAATGCATTGTGAGGGTGATTGTACATAAGTCCTACACTAGCCTAAAAATGTAGACCACTATTTTTTTTATTGCAAAGAAAATACATATTTGTATGAATAATAGGGATTCCAGTAAATTAAATAAATTCAGTAGGAAGAGATTCCTGAAGATCTGTAGAGGAAGCGAGATCATTTTTTTATTTATTTTTTTTGGACGAAGGCGGGACCTCCTGTTTTATGAATAATCCGAACGGCTAAGTTAAGATAAGCTTTTCTTGACAATTGATACTATTCGGATGATTTGTCAGATCATCACGAGAGGTGGGCCAGTGAAAAATCATTTAGGTGTTGGTACGGCTGGAAATCAAACGACTTGTAAAATTTTACGAATATTTTAATGTTCAGTGATGATACAAAATTTCAAGTTCTTGAACGTGGACTTTTACAGCCTTCAGGACCTTTTCCAAAAGACGCCCAACAGGGCAACAGGTGTTTTTTTAACTGTACAATTTTCTATTTCTTTATATGGACCAATTCATCATTTTTGGTTGTAATATTCTAAAATACTAGATGCTACCAACCCTGCTTGCTATTTACTTCGCAAAGGAATAATGTATGTTGTAAGGGCATTCTGCACTGGAATTATTTATCAGAACGAATAAAACATATTTTGCCTTGTACCTGTTGATGAAATTTTAAAAATTTGTTTCGTATTCATCGCGTTCCGAATTCGAACTACTCCAGATTTGTCGTAACCCAGATTCGTCGTAAAACCTTTAGTCGGTCAAGAAAGTGGAGTTATTGGTTTGAGAATCTATATTTACCGTACCCAAAGGGTGCTTAACGGGACTTATTAACATCCCTCCGCTATCTGTGTGTCTGGCACAGGACTGTATTTATAATGCGGAATTTTATTTTATTTTTATAAAAAGTTTTAATTTGTTCATTAAAATAAGTTACAATTTGTATTTGGTTTTTAATTTTATTATGAAGTCGACTGTATTACAACTATTCGAATTCGGAATAAACGATTTTAAATACAAGGTGGCGCAAAAGTAATCCTCCTAACAGAAAATGCTATAAATTTTGCGATTGGCCCCTAATGTCAGTTCTGTTTTGACATTTGTGTAGTAAACACATGCGAAATACACGTTAATAAACAATGTTACGCTACACTGCTCCAGAACGCGGAATATTGGTGACTATTTATTTGAGCAATAATCGGTCGGTGACTTTGGCACAACGTGAATTTCGTCGCAGATTTCCTAGCCGTCCAACGCCTACTGGTGAAACACTGCGACGTTTAGCCGCTCGCCTCGAAGAGACTGGCGCAACACGTTATGCTGCCAGGTGTGGCAGACCCCGGAGTAGCCTTTCTGCAGAGAATATTGCTGCTGTAGCCGAAGATGTCATGGAAGCGCCACGCAAATGGGTATCAGTCGACGGTCTTTACAGCGAATTTTGGTATATGATTTGAAGATGTTTCCATACAAAGTCCAGACGGTGCATCAGCTGTTAGCTGCTGACCGCCAATCGCGTCTAACATACGCTCAAGCCATCCTTAATCACCACCAAGAGGAAGATGATTTTTCATCATAATCATGAGCCATTTCCATCTTAGGGTGTACGTAAATAAGCAAAATTTACGCTTCTGGGGCACTGAAAATCCGCGTGTAACCCACGAAGAGCCATTACACCCGCTCAAAGTCACTGTATGGTGTGCTGTTTTCGCTGGAGGAGTCATCGGACCTTTTTTCTTCGAAGACGTCGCTGGCCAAGCGGTTACTGTGAATGGTGAGCGCTACAGAGCAATGATCAACGAGTTCTTTTTGCCGCAACTTGATGAATTGGGATTGGAAAACATGTGGTTCCAACAGGACAGTGCAACGGCACACACTGCACGTGCCACAACCGATATGCTGAAGGATGCATTTCCCGGGCGCCTAATCTCCCATTTTGGCGATTTGCACTGGCACAAGAAGAATCAAAGTTTTTCATTTTTTTTTTTAAATTACAGCCAAAAAACATCAGAAGGTTATTTTTGCGCCACCTTGTAGTTTAGTAAGGGCCCTAGTTTATTTTTTGGCCAAGGGCCTTTGGTTACCTAGCTACGCCACTGGACGTGTGTCACTGTCTTGTTGAAAATACATGATAACAACAATAATTTGGTTATGATGTCGAACACCACTAATTTTTACTGGCTGACAAGACGCATTTTCGAAGAAGTATGCTTCGATAATGCCTACAGCCTCCAGTGCAAAATCCACACCAAACAGTCACGCGTTGTGGAAGCGATCAAGGTGAAAATAAGCTTCATAACTGAAGATGATTTTGTTCGAAAAATCAGCATCTACTTGTTGTTGTTCGAAAATCCATTCAACTAACTCTCTTCACTCTGCATGGCTAGTAACCTTCAGTTCTTGAGTCTATTGAACGTTGTAAGCATCAAGTTTCAAGTCTTTCGTGAAAATTCGCTGTAGAGAGCTTCTCGAAATGCCCATTGACCATGCCGAATTGATGTTCCTGGACCGTCAGCAATACTCTCACGAACTGCTTCGATGTTTTCTGTTGAACGAGTTGTGCCAGCACATCCAACGTGTTGAAGATCACTAATTGATCTAGTCTTCCTGAATTTTTTAGTTATGCTCTTCTTAGTTGATGGGTTTAAATTACTGTGACGGCCATATTTTGTACTATGACGGCCACTAAGACGGACATATTTGTTTACGAAATTACTTACTGAAGCTGACAAAACTTCATTATTTTTAAAATGATGCTCAACAATGAAAATAGTTTTTTTATCGTATAGATGTCTATTTTTACTACCTCCAAACTGTCAGCTGTCAGCTGTCACATTGTTATCTTTTTTCCGTTGACAACACGGTACTATTGAATGACGCAAAATTCAAATTTTCCTTACGGGACACCCTTACAATTAAATAATCAGCAGTGGCATCCCAAAAGACTCAATATTGTTGCCATTGTACTAGATTCGTTAGTAAAAATCTATTTATTTGAATGATTTACTGTAGAGTTGTCGCCATTAAACATTTTTTGAATGTTTTTTTTTTTGTTACGAATAAATGGAATGCAGGAGAGGAGAGCACATCAGCTCATCAGCCAGGACGTTTTTTGTATGCACTCACTCTAGATTCCTGCTCATTTATTTGTTTGCACATTTTCCAGTGCAATATTTGTTTAAAAAAGGATATAAAAGAAAAGAAGGCACTCTACTTAGAATGTGGATAATGTTCCACAGGGTTGTATGTTGACACTATTACTAGTTTTATCCCTGCAATATTTGTTTAACAAAGGGCACAAAAGAAGGCATTACTCACTCCACTTATGGCGTTTTCCATTGGTAAAATTAATCTTTTTTCTGATCTGGATCTGGATGACAGTTGTTATGTTTCATTAGGCAAAAAAATTGATTTTTTTTATTTCAGATCAATTTTACAAATCTACAAAATTGCCGGTGCTTAAGGATAGTGATGCGATTATATGAGGACACAAGCGTTCTCACTCTAGCCTCTCACTATCAACTCCTACTCTCACCTCCACGCTGGCGACTGGTGCGTAGTACCTCGACTGCAGATGGGATATTAAACCCCTGTGGAAGGTCGTTGGTGGCAGCAAACAAGAGAGGGGAGTGTCCTCTCACTAAGGCACTCACTCTCAGGCGGCAGCGGAGGAATTCCCTAGATGGAGTCAACGGTGGCCCCTACAGCTCCAGTTTGATCGAACTGGTAGTGAAATCCCTATATGAGCTGCTTCGACATATTTTAACACCACGTCTATAGGGATTTCCAATACTGAGCCAGGGTATTGGAAAAGAGTTGGCGGCGGAGGAGCCCTCAATGGGTCAACGGCAGCGCTCATATCCCAAAATGAGCTACTGACATCGGTATTTTTTCCGGCCCGCTGTCCTAGCGTCAAAACAAGGGCTTGGCCCTCCAGGTCGGGGGTTATGCTTTGGGTTAACTACCCATCGACGGAAAAAAGATTATGTTACGAAGCAACCAATAGCCTCGGAAAGGACTGATATTATTGTTGACGACCATGCTAACCGAAAAAAGGACAACGACGTTCGTATCTGCACCTGGAATGTGAGAACATTAAACAGGAGAGGTGCAGGCGAACAACTAGCGGAAGCCCTAAACTGCTACAAAGCAGACATTACTGCCATCCAGGAAATACGATGCGATGGGCCGGGCAAAAAGAGGATGAAATCTACTGACATCTACTATGGACCGTGTTATAGTGAGCAGAAACAGCGACTATTCGGATGTGGATTTGTTATAAGTGCCAGACTTTGGCAAGAAGTCTTATGTTTCCAAGACATTAGCGAACGCATTGTAACAATCCGCATCAAGGCCAAATTCGCCAACATAAGCTAGAAAAAGATGATATAACTAAGGATTGCTTCTACGAGCTCCTCGACAAAACCTATGAGCGACTACCAAAGTACGATGTTAAAATCGGGAGATTTTAACGCAAAGGTAGGAAGAGAAGACATCTTTAGCAGTACTGTCGGAAAATATAGCTTACACGACAACACGTCTGGTAATGGACTTAGGCTAATTGTCTTCGCTACGGAACGAAATGCCACTATAGCCAGCACACGGTTTCCTCACCTTGATATTAACAAGGGGACATGGCGGTCTCCATATCAACGAACAGTCAACCAAATTGATCACATTGCGATAGACAAGAGGCACGCATCCAGTATTTCGGATGTCCGAACATTCCGAGGGGCCAACATCGACTCGGATTACTATCTTGTTGTAGCCAAAGTAAAGTTGCGGATATCCACCACGCCACAAAAAAAAACAGAAAAAAAATTACAATTTGATTCTTGAGAGGATTGTGCAAAACTCCCGAGCCAACACCAGAGGCACAATTTTCCAAAAATCGTGCAACAACTAGCATACGCCGACGATATTGACATCATTGGTAGGACTCAACGTGATGTCATAACCACGTTTGTTAGTATAGAGAAGGAAGCGACAAAAATGGGTTTAGCAGTAAATGAGGGTAAGACTAAGTATATGCTGTCAACACGAAAGGACACACAACATCGACGAATTGGACAGAACGTTACCATTGACAGATATAAATTTGAGGTAGCACGGGACTTTGTCTACCTCGGCTCCGCTATTAACTCTGACAACAACATGTCGTCAGAAATCAAACGAAGAATTTAGTAGTAAAGCCCTCACTCGAGCTACTAAGGAGATCCTAGCGGTCAAAAGCGGATGAAGAAATCGTTGGTCGATTCGAGAGAAAAATTCTTCGGAAAATCTTCGGTCCCGTTTGCGTTGACGGGCTATAGAAACGAAGATTCAACCACGAACTATACGAGCTGTACAGCGACATACCCCTAGTCCAAAAACTCCGCATTGGACGTTTATGATGGCTAGGACATGTAGAAAGAATGGACACCAATACTCCGGCTCGCAGAGTCTTCGATTCCCACCAAGACGTCGGACGCAGTAGAGGAAGACCTCGCCTTAAGTGGCGAGCACAAGTAGAAACCGAAAACTCAACCAACTTGGAGTGCGCAACTGGAGGCAGTTAGCTAAGGACCGGGCTAATTGGAGAGGCATATTGGTTGAGTCCCAGGTTTATCCCGGACTGTAGCGCAACTTAAGTAAATAAGTAAGTAATTTTACAAATCTGGATTATCGGCAGATTTACCCCTCCTCACTCACACTAATACAGTTTGTCTAGAGTGATTTTCTTTTTGGTTTATAATAATTTCGGTTGTGGAAAACTATTATTAATCATTAAAACTGTAGCAGTTCAATGTGAAATGTAAATTAAATAAAAAAAACATTCAACTTGTGCGAAACTTGATAGCTACCCGATACTAATTTTGCAGACAAGAAATTTCAACAATACAGAGACAAACAAAAAATCAATCTGAAATCGTGTTCCATTGGCACCAAAAAACATCAAATTTTTGGATCAAATCCAGATTTACCAATGGAAAACGCCATTAAAATGCGGACGATGTTCCACAGGGTTGTATGTTGACACTATTATTAGCTTTTTGATAGAAAGTGGATTATATGTTTCTAACTGTCGCCATTCAAAATTTCGTATATATGTTAATGATCTCAAATATTTCGTGCATAATCCACAGATGAAGACTTGACGACGAAAGCCACTGAACTGGCACACAGATAAAGGCTCGACGAAGAACGCCACTGAACTGGCACAGTAAATTTCCGATTAACAATTCCACGATAATGAATTAAGCAATTTTTTAGTCGAATTGAATAAACTACATAGCAACTAAATTGGTCTACATTTTTCATCTAAAACTCATTTCTACCTATCTCCTCATGTAGTAATCACATAAACTAAAACCAAACTCAAGAACCAAACGGTGCATATAAGGATACAAGACAGCCGAATAATGATCGCTAAATATCTAAGATTCGCTTAAAAAAAGTAAAAATAAAAAATGTAAATATATAACTCATGTTTTTATTTTTTTTTAGCATCATCCAATCAATCAGCTTGTATATTTATAATTAAAAATAAAAATAATTATCTCCAATAAAATTTTACAATTTCAATCACTTTTATAAAAAATAAATGAAATGCTCTGCTCTTTTCAAACAAAATAAGAATGTTAAGTAATTTTTTTTTGGTTCGTATTAGTATTACAGAAAAATGAAAATGAAATGAAAATCTCTGACCTTGTTTTTTTTTTTTATTTTATTTTATCAGAAGTAGTTAAGTAGTAGTAGTAGTTGTTGTGTAATATTCTTGTATTTACCTTCTACGAAGGGTCGAAACAAAGTGAGGGGGAAAAAGAAAAATAGGAAATATTTTTTCAGTAAGTCTTTGTAGAAAAAATACCCTCCCATTCATATAAAACAAAAATTGTTTAAAATAAAAACTTTTTTTTAAAAATTAAAATTTATTTCTTATATAAGATAGAGAGGCTTTTTTTTTACATTTTTTATGTTTTTTTTTTATAAAAAAAATTCAGTGTTTCTTGTCAAACAATTTGTGTTGACTTTGTTTTGTAAAAAAAAAGAAACAGTTTTTTTTTTCGATATTCAGCTTTTTGAACTGGGTGTGGAATAAGATTGAATTCTTTTTTTTCGGTTGTTTTTTTTCGAAAATACTTTCGCATTTGAAAATGTGCGTTCAAATGGAACTTCACATTTGTTTTTGTTGTTTTTTTTTAAGGAAAAATAATTAATTTAAAGAAAAAAATAAAATTTCATGTATAGGATTGTGGTTTTGCTGTGCAACATACCTGTCCACCTTCGCCTTCTACGCTGACCAGATCACGCCATTCCTCGATAGTTTGAGCCAAATCGATAGTACATAGGGGCACCTTGACTTCGCCAATTTGGTCATGTTTGGAGAAACGATCGAAATCGAAGATCGCAAATACCAGAGTTTTATTCATGGCATCGGCATAGGGTAAACTCTGTAAAAAAAAATTGGAAGCTTTTATAAAGATAAAACCCTAAAAATGTTTTGATAATACCCACCTTAAATGTAAACGTCTCATTGAAGACAGGACTCAAGGTCTTACGATGGACTTTTGTTTCGAACTTTTTCTTTTTATCCGGTAGCAAGTAACATTTGACGTATGGATCTGATGTACCGCCCATATCTAGAGCAGGCAGCTCTTCCGCTTGGATTATTGTAACGGCTAAGCTGTTTGAATTAAAGTCGTATTCAAGCTGTTGACAAAATTGACATCATTAGATGAGTTTGGCATTCTTTTAAGTTAGTTTGTATGGGCTAATGTATCTGTGTTGAATGATGGCGAGTAATGTGCAAGTGAGTGAGAGGATAATCATCCCCCATTTGTAAGAACAAAACTTCCCATGCAAGGACTTTTGTTTATTGTTTCAGTTTTTTTTTTCATTTAAATTTGAAATGAGGAGTTCGGAAACTCGTAAATCTTCTGGCAGAGTCATTAATAATGAGGGGAAAAGTAAATCCTTTGTAGGCAACATGTGGAACAATGGAAGGTCATTTCGAGTGGATATCCTTTTCACATTTTAATCGATAGCCAAGGGTGAATCACATTTCAGTTCAAATATTTGCTGAACGCATACGAGTGTATTTGAGTTGGGAAATTTGTCAGATTGACTATTCTATTGTACCGGGCTTTGTCCTTGAACATGATGATGAAGACATTTCGTTTAATATCTGATACAAGGGTGGGTGGAATGAAATTGAATTTTGGGATGATTATACGCTCAGGGTGTTGTGTTCAAAAGCAGGTATTCAATGAGAAGCCTTCCTTTGAAGGAATGAAATGAAAGGGAGGTCTTAATTTGTAAATATAAAGGTTCAGCATAAAACATTTCCTAACATTTGTAAGGAACTGCAGTAAGAAGGATGTATACTCATCACCATGCCACTACTTCTACTAAACTAAAAGAATCTGTTATTCGTATGTAAAGGGAATCGCATTCTTACTCCTTGATTTTATGGATCAGCACTTAATTTGGGTCAGTAGGGTAACCTCCTAGAGCAGTTTCTACTAGAAAATTGTAAGTTCTAGATCGTATGGTTTAATTTACCACCTTTTTTATAATTTACATTTTCAGAGAGCCAATGGAAAGTGGGCCAAGTGGCTTCTCAGAAGGTCTGGTTTTGACCGCCATCAAACATTGTTTTTCACCACTGGTCCTTCTATTGAAATGATGATACATTGGATGCGTCATCGAGTGTGGGATAGAGAAAACTTCTGCAGGAAGGTGGGAAATAAAATACCACTTTTGGACCGAAACAAGCTAGGGGTTAAGGTCCCCTATCAAAAAAAGCTCTCAGACGGCGGAGAAAAATATTTCCAAGATGGAGTCAACGGTGGCGTCTATAGTCCCAGATAAGATGGACAAAGTAAACAACCTATTTGAGCTAGGCCGACATATTCGCACAACAGGTTATCTAGACATTTCAAGGGTAAATCGGGCATTTTGATCAGAGTTGGTGGCAGATGAGGCGAAAGGCCCACTTCAGCGCTCAATACAGTAGTGGATACAGATCTCGCCCCGTGTTATAGAGGTATCTAATAAATTGAAACTAAACCTCCAAGTTGTGGTTGTATCACCCAAGGAAAAAATTGTTGTTACGAAGCATCCAAGAGCCTCGAAAAGGACTGATTTTATGGTTGATGAACATGCTTAACGAAAAACTGACAACGACGTATCTGCACCTGAATTGTTAAAACACGAAACAGGAGAGGAGTTGCCGAATAACTAGCGGAATCCGTAAGCTGCGTAAAAACAGACATTACTGCCACCCAGGATATACGATGGGATGGGATATACGATGGGATCGCCCCCTTCAGCATGAAATTCTTGGTTTGGTGAACAGTGTCGAAGGATCCTCGCAGTCAAGAACGAGGCCTACAAGACTAAGCTGCAGGTGAAGACAAGAGCTGCCATTGAGATCTACTGGCAAAGAAGAAGCTGGCTTTTCAGAAAGAAGAAAAAAAGCAAGAAAAGTGGTCTATCGAGGATATTGAGAGTTGCCAATCCAGGAATGATGTTTGCAAGTTTTATCAAAGTGTAAAACATCAATGCCAGGAATGCAAGGATTGAACAAAATCCTGTCGGGATGAACAAAGAAACATCGTAGTTGAGAGACAGTCAATGCTGAGGATATTGAAGTACTACTTCTGCCGAATCTTATATGGCGATGAGGAACAATCTCCCGCTGTCAGTTAAAACAAAAATTATCAACCAGCCGACCTAAATGAAGTTTTGTGACAGCAATACCTAAACTTAAGCTTAACAAGGCTGACGGAAACAATGGCCTTCCCTCCGAGCTTTATAAAGCCGGGCAAAAACTTTCGTTAGAAACATTCACCAGCTCATAAGAAATATTTGGTTGGATGAAACCCGATCTACAAAGAGGAGACCCTTTCAACTGCGCCAACTATAGAGGTCTTCAACATCGTCTAGATAATCCAATCTGTCTTAATATGTGAACGGCTAAAACCGTTTACCAACAATCTGATTGGCCCTTTTCAGCGTGGTTTTAGGCCCGGAAAGTCCACAACTGGTCAAATCTTCATACTTTGGTAGATCCTGGAAAAAATCAAAGAATTCCAAAGCGATACCCACCACCTATTCATTGATTTCAAAGTCGCATATGACAGCGTTTATTGAGACGAACTATGTAGAGCCATGTCGAGCCAACAACGACGAATTGGACAGAACGTCACAATTGACAGATATATCTTTGGGATAGTACGGGACTTTATCTACCCCGGCTCCGCTGGTAACTCTGACAAAAACCTCTCGTTAGAAATAAAACGAAGAATTACTCTTGGCAACCGCTGATTCTTTAACGGGCTCAGTGGCGCTATGGTTAGTGCGATGGACTGCCTCGCAGAAGACCTCAGTACGGTTCTCAGCCGTAGCAACAAATGATTTTTCACTGGCCCTCCTCTCGTGGTGGTCTCACAAATCCTCTGAGTAGTATCAATTGTCAAGAAAAGCTTATCTCGATTACTTGTTGGGATTCGGCATAAAAAGGAGGGCCCGCCTCAAAAAGTACACACGCACACATGAATGGTTGCGAGAAATTTTGGCCAAACATTTTTATTCGTTACCGCCTTGACTCGAATTACTAAGGAGATCCTATACATGAACCTGAACATCCCAGTCCCGCTCTACGGCGCTGAAGCATGGACCATATCAATAGTTGATGAAGAAATCCGTTTAGAGAGAAAAATTCTTCGAAAATTCGTCGGTCCTGTCCGATTCCCAGCCAGACGTCAGACGAGGTAGAGGGAGACCTCGCCTTAAGTGTCGCGCACAATTAGAAACCCAACTCAACCACCTTGAAGTCCGCAACTTGAGGCAGTTTAAAGACCGGTCTAATTGGAGAGGCTTGGAGCTCCACTTAAGCAGGTAAGTAAATCAGAATAGATGTCATCCGCGAATGAATGGATTGGATTACAAGTCAGAGAGAATATTTCGTTGAAAAAATTGAAAACAGAGTAGGTAAGAGGACTGAGCCTTGGGGTACACCATCGTTTGTTGGAAAGAAATCATGTTATATCAGATGGATCAACTGATATAACATGATTGATCTGTTACCCGGAAAACTAGTATGTAATCCATTTTTGTATGTAGAGACGTAGAGACTTGTAGAGACAAGAAACTATAGCTTTTTGTCAAGAGCGCTATGACAGGTATCCATAGCAGAAATTCCACATTCATCGTTACGCTTTAATTTTTTTTCACTTAGGTGAACCATAAGATCATCGGTGGAACATTTCTGTCGAAAACCATACTGACGGTCACTTAGTTGATGATTTTATTCGAAATAGCTCATGGGAGGTTAATTTACTATTCTCCATGACCTTAGAGAGAACTGACGTAAAAGCTACGGGTCGGTAGTTTGAAGAGGAGGTATTATCGTCTTTTTTTTTGGAATTAGCTGAATATGATCAATTTTCTACCGATCCGGAAATATGTCTGCAAAGTAGATTTGGAAACAAATATTTCAAAAAGTGCAATCGATCAACGGTAGACATGATTGCCCGGCCAAGTAACAACAACAACGGTGATAATATATTGAAGCCATTTCAGAAGGTGGTCTGGATTATGTCATTAAACATCCATCCACATCGTTATTTGAACTCATAATGACGACTGATTTGGGTGGGGAAAACCCTTTTTGAAACACAGCTGTCGAATGAACTCACTTCCTTGCCTTAACGGCTCTTACAGGGAGCATTTCAAAAAGGTAAGTTATGTTGCCGCAACCGTATAAAATATCGGACACATCAGTTTCATAACATTTCCAATATCAGTGCCTTGTAGCCTTGACATAGAATCCGTATTGGTAATCATCGATGCGTTTTATGGAACTCAATGCAAGACTTAGTTAACCTGTTAGAAAATAAAAGATTTTTCTTAAACTGATCTTACTTTTTGAAATAAAAATCTAAATATTATGACCGCGTATTAACAGAGATACTTCTTCTTCTCTTATACAATAAACGAAAGCAACATCAAACATTCCAGGATTCAATAAACAGTGCGAACAATTACCCGCTGCGGAACATTCAACCATCAGATTCGTGGATGGCTGATAATAAATTGGACTGCAGGCAAAAAGGCGCATTCGGAACGAATTGGACTGATGTGATTCTCATATCTGAAGAAATGTACTTCCGAATTGGGACCCGTTCTTAGCAAGTTATTTTTGGGTTTCTGGAAAATTCCAGGAGTACTACTTAATCAAAAAAACAACAAAGAAATGCCTTAAAACTACAGACCCATGGCTTTATTACCTTAATAGGAGTTGATGAATAAGCGGTAAAGGTACCGAAAGAAGTGCTTTACTGGAAACCTACTGAGTTATGCCATCAATAGCTGTGGACTTGGAATTTCGTAAGGCATTGCATCAAGCATGTGAGGAGCTAACGGGTGATTTTTTAGCTGGTTTGGTTTTGGCAACACTGGTTTTGACAGCTGACGTGTGTTTAGTACCTTGTGTTACTGTCAAACAGCTTCAGTTTGGTTTGCAATTTAACCATGGATCGTCTTACAAATGAACAACGCTTGCAAATTATTGAATTTAACTATCAAAATTCGTGCTCGGTTCGAAATGTTCATCCGCGCTGCTTCCATTTTATGATCGGCATTCTCGACCTTCTGAGCAGTCTATTCGGAAGATTGTGACCAAATTTCGCACCAAATTTACTTTGTTGGACATTAAACCACCAACACGTTTACGTACTGTGCGTAGTGAAGAAAATATTGCGGCCGTATCAGCTAGTGTGACAGAAGACCGCGAAATGTCGATTCGGCGCCGTTCCCAGCAGTTAGGCCTTTGTTACAGCACTACGTGGAAAATTATGCGGAAGGATTTGGGCGTAAAGCCTTTTAAGATACAGCTGGTGCAAGAACAAAGCCAGCCGACCTACCACAACGCCGAATTTTTGGTGAATGGGCTCTTGGAAAGCTGGCCGAGGATCCGCTTTTTTATCGAAAAATTGTGTTCAGCGATGAGGCTCATTTTTGGTTGAATGGGTACGTAAATAAGCAAAATTGCCGCATTTGGAGTGAAGATCAGCCAGAAGCATTGCAACAGCTACCAATGCATCCCGAAAAAGCCACTGTTTGGTGCGGTTTATGGGCCGGCGGCATTATTGGGCCATATTTCTTCAAAGATGATGCGAATCGCAGCGTTACTGTCAATGGTGAACGCTACCGAGCGATGATAACAAACTTTTGCCCGAAATGGAAGTTCTTGACTTGCATGATATGTGGTTTCAACAAGACGGTGCCACATGCCACACAGCACGCGAAACAATGGCGCAATTGCGAGGCGAGTTTGGTGAACAGTTAATTTCACGTTTCGGGCCGGTCAATTGGCCGCCTAGATCGTGCGATTTGACACCATTAGATTATTTTTTGTGGGAGTATGTCAAGGCTAATGTCTATAGGGACAAGCCCGCTTCGATTGACGCACTGGAAGCCAACATCCATGCATTCATTCGTGAGATACCGGCCGATATGTGTGAAAGAGTATGCCAAAATTGGACTCAGCGGATGGGCTACCTGAGACGCAGCCGCGGTCAACATTTGCATGAAATTATCTTTAAACATTAAATTGCAAGGTTCAAACTATCGATTCAAATAAATATTTCATTCATTTTTTCGATTTTTTTGTGTTTTTTTTTTAAAAAAAGTTCTAAATCTCTTAAAAAATCACCCGTTACATACCGTACTGCTTCAAATTTCCAGCGGTTATCTGCAAGTAGTGGTCAAGGGTGTATTTTAAGATAGATTTCCTACAAATATTGGAGTTCCTCAAGGATCCATTCTCTTACCTACCGCTGGACATAAATACTGTTTTTAGCGGCAACCAATAAAACCGGCGAACGCACCCTGATGTGTGAACATACCTATTGCGGTACTGGTTAGAAAGAAAGATGGCAGCACCCGGTTCTGCGTTGACTATCGCCGACTCAACGATGTCTCCTTCTTGGAGTTTTCTTTCTTGCAGTTACCCTCTACCTAGGATTGATGACACACTCGGTTCTTTAAAGGGGCCAAATGGTTTTCTGCAGGTGCAGATTCATCCTAAGTGAGAAGTGTGCCTTCACCACAGGATATGGCTTGTGGCAGTCAACGTGATGCCATTTGGTTAGTGCAATGCTCCTGCAACTTTGGAGTTCGTTTTGGTACTGGTTAGAAAAAAAGATGGCAGCACCCGGTTCTGCGTTAACTATCGGCGACTCAACGATGTCTCCAAGAAGGGCAGTTACCCTCTACCTAGGATAGATGACACACTCGGTACTCTAAAGGTGCCAAATGGTTTTCGGCAGGTGCAGATTTATCCTAAGTGAGAAGTGGGCCTTCATCACAGGATATGGCTTGTGGCAGTCAACGTGATGCCATTTGGTTAGTGCAATGCTCCTGCAACTTTCGAGTTCGTTTTGATTGGGTTAACGTGGAAAATCTGCTTGGTGTACCTGGACGATGTAGGTAATTGTCGTGGTGAAATCATTCGAGGAACACCAAAACAACTTGCGGGAGGTATTCCTAAGACTTCGGAGTGCCTATTTGAAGCTTAATCCCAAGAAGTATATACTCTTCAGATCCGAAGTTCGATTTTTGGGACACATTATTTTGAAAAGTAAAGCTAGGACCGATCCTAAATCCTTACTACCGGTGGTTTTTAAGGGACTTTTCTGGCATTGCTAAGAGCTTACATCAACTCACGCAGAAAGGAAGCAATTGAAATGGTCATGTGAGTGTGATAATGCTTTTCAAATACTTAAACACCAGCTATGTCAAGCGCAGATACTAACATATCCCGACGGTAAGAAGACCTTCATTGTCGATGCCGACGCAAGTAATTTTTGAGTTGGAGCCGTTTTATCGCAAGTACACGAGGGGCAGGAAAGAGTGGTGGCCTACTTAAGCAAAGTTCTGTTCAGACCTGAAAGAAACTATTGTGTGACCAGGAGGGAACTCTTAGTGTTAATTCTAACGACGATAATTTCCATAAATACCTCTACGGCAGGAAGTTCCTTCTTAGTTCTATGCTGCTCTAATGTGGTTGCTTCAATTTAAGAATCCTGAGGTCCATGTTGCTAGTTACATTGAGCGGCTACAGAGCTACGATTTTGACATTCAGCATCATAAGGGGACCCCGCACTCTAACGCTGACGCACTGTCTAGTGTCTTAAGTGGTTGCTTCAATTTAAGTATCCAGAGGATCAAGTTGCTTAATGCATTGAGCGGCTGCAGAGCTACGATTTTGACATTCAGCATCGTAAGGGACCCTGCACTCTAACGCTGACGAACTGTCTCGTCGACAATGCGGAATGAACTCCAAGCACTGCGCCCGCCAGCCAAGATGAGAAAGAGCTCATCACCACCCAGCGAATAAGAGCCGAGCCCAACAACGGTTGTACAACTGAGAAGATCAGAGAAGCGTAGATGGAAGATCCTGACATTGAGCCGATTCTCACCTGGAGGGAACACTTGGAGAAAACAGATTGGCAAGACATTTCGGATCGTAGCCCACCTCTTAAGGCGTATTGGGCACAGTGTGATTCCCTTCAAAGTCCATGATTGTGGCTCGAGTAGGAAATGGGAGTCCTCCGACGGAACGTCATTTGTAACACAGCTTGTCGTTCCAAGGTCCAAGGTCAAAGATGTACTAAGGGAGCTACATGGTGGAGCCATTTGGGAATCAATAAGACAAAGTAAGAGAGCGATTCTACTGGCTGTCTGCAAGAGAAGACATCGACAAGTGGTGCCAAAAATGCATTACATGCGCCGCCAGTAAAGGACGAAAGACGCATCAGTACAACTTTGGGTCACTGTTCGAAAGAATATCGATAGATATTCCTGGTCCGTTTCCAGAACCGAACAGCGGAAACCATTACATATTGGTTGTTATGGCCTATGGAAGCATTCGCTATACCTGACCAGGAAGCGGAAACCGTGGTGAAACAGATTGTGGACAACAGTCTGTTTGCCAGCGGTTAGGTATCAAGATGACACCGCTTCATCCACAGTCAGACGGAATGGTGGAACGATTAAATCGAACCTTGAAAGAACACCTCTCCAAGGTGGTAGACGACAATCGACGAAACAATCGACTGTTGGCGTACATATCACCACTGGACACTCCCCATGTGAATTCTTATTTGGCCGAGCATTAAGGTTGCCTAGAGAAGTAATGCTCGGATCCCAAACGATAGAGCCACCAACTGAATATGACTACATTGACGATCTATGGGAGACACTCTTGGATATATCGGAAAGCACCAGGACAAGAATAAGACTAGCGAGCGATCGTATGAAAACCAGGTACGATATCAGAGCAACATGAACTGTATTTCGAGAAGGAGATTTAGTGTGGCTATATAATCCCCAACGTAAAAAAGGAATATCGTGACGCGCATAAACGACGTTGTATACCGTATACAGAAAGGATTACTTGGAAAATTAGAAGAAGTCCATCTGGATCGGTTACATCATTACGAAAGTGAAACTGAGGATACACTTGCTCAGGACGAACAAGTTTAGGAAGAGGGCAATGTTTGAAATCCGATTACCGGCACGCGAAAAAATTTATCCCCTCATCAAGTTGTCAGAAGAATCATCGAATCCTGCTTTAGAACACACCCAACGTTCAAACTGCTGGAAACTTTCCAATCGGCCATGAGCTCAATGATTACAGTGAATGCAGGCGAATTAGAAAAAAAATGAGATGACATTCCACGGAATACTTGACCGCACTTTATACCATCTCACCGCTGCACTTGACAGAAAAAAAAAAACGATTTTTACTCAAAAAGGAACAGTGTTCTGTTTTTGTTGTTGTTGCTGTTATTGTCTGGATCCACATCTCTCATTCCATCATCTCTCACATCGTGTACTAGAGGACCATCATCATTACCAAAACCAACTTCATAAACCATTTGGTTTTGGTCTCTAGCCGTCGTTTTCGGGCTCAACTTACCTTGAAATTTAATCGGCCTAATTTTTGTTCACTCTGCTTGCTCTCGCCGTCGTCCTGCTCTTCAGCATTCTCGGTCAATTCCTCCATATCAGGCTGAACCTATGACATACCAGAACCCAATAACTACTAAGATTATAATGACGGCGTGATACTTACTTTCTCTTTGTACGCGGAGCCTAGCAATTGGACCGATTTCATATCGACCCCCTTCTTACCCTTACCATCTTTGGTCCGTCGTTTCTTAAGAAATCTACGCACACAGAAGAAACACAGGCCAAGGACGACAAGGCAAACGGCGATAATGATCGCCACCACACCCCATGTTGGTATCCCGACTGTGTGTGCGAGTTTTTCTGTCAGTTGAGTGGTTTCTTGGGCGATCTTTTCAACTGTTTCCTCAAGCGGCATGGCAGTCGTTGTTGTAATATCCAGTTCTAAATTTTTATTGGATTTCGATAAAAAAAAAGGAAAATAGATACAGCTCTACACGAATGAATTTTCTTACCTTCGGGTGCTGGTTGTGAAGATGTTTTCGATGCCATAGTTGTTGATACTCGCTCCCTGAAGACAGTCTTTTCCGTTACATCAGCTTTAAGATCCTCGCCGCCGGGCGGCACTACTTCCTCGGCTTGACTGTTTGGAGGCATTTTTGTATTCTAAAATGATATAATGTGAGGGGAGATGTTAGAAAGGTTTTTTTTTTAAAGCACATCAGTAGAATGTTGTTTTAAGGATTATTAAGGACATAAAGATTTTGTCTTAAGAGCTGTTAGATATTTTTGTGTGTCAAAGGTAACGCCTAATAATGGCTGTAGATCGTTGAACAAGTTCTCATTATGTACAAGGTGGCGCAAAAATAACCTTTCGAAGTTTATTGGCTGTAATTTAAAAAAAAAATGAAAAACTTTGATTATTCTTGTGGATTATTTTTATTTGGTCTTTTGATTTTTTTTACATCAAGTCGAGAATATAATGTCATGTAAATGGCCGCCGCCACAGTTGATTGTCATTTGAGCCCTTTTTATGGCATTTTCCATCACTTTGGCCAAAACTTCCGGCGATAGGTCCTCACATTCTTGACGGATATTGTCTTTAAGAGCTGCAAGAGTCTTAGGCTTGTTGACATAAACCCGCGACTTCAAAAAGCCCCATAAAAAGAAGTCTGGAGCGGTCAAATCAGGCGATCTTGCTGGCCAGTGCAAATCGCCAAAACGGGAGATTAAGCGCCCGGGAAATGCATCCTTCAGCATATCGGTTGTGGCACGTGTAGTGTGTGCCGTTGCTCCGTCCTGTTGGAACCACATGTTTTCCAATCCCAATTCATCAAGTTGCGGCAAAAAGAACTCGTTGATCATTGCTCTGTAGCGCTCACCATTCACAGTAACCGTTTGGCCCGCGACGTCTTCGAAGAAAAAAGGTCCGATGACTCCTCCAGCGAAAACAGCACACCATACAGTGACTTTTAGCGGGTGTAATGGCTCTTCGTGGGTTACACGCGGATTTTCAGTGCCCCAGAAGCGTAAATTTTGCTTATTTACGTACCCGCTAAGATGGAAATGGGCTTCATCACTCATGATTATTTTTGATGAAAAATCATCTTCCTCTTGGTGGTGATTAAGGATGGCTTGAGCGTATGTTAGACGCGATTGGCGGTCAGCAGCTAACAGCTAATGCACCGTCTGGACTTTGTACGGAAACGTTTTCAAATCTTGTACCAAAATTCGCTGTAAAGACCGTCGACTGATACCCATTTGCGTGGCACGTCGTCTGGTCGATGTCGACGGCGCTTCCATGACATCTTCGGCTACAGCAGCAATATTCTCTGCAGAACGGCTACTCCGGGGTCTGCCACGCCTGGCAGCATTTCGTGTTGTGCCAGTCTCTTCGAGGCGAGCGGCTAAACGTCGCAGTGTTTCATCAGTAGGCGTTGGACGGCTAGGAAATCTGCGATGAAATTCACGTTGTGCCAAAGTCACCGACCGATTATTGCTCAAATAAATAGTCACCAATATTCCACGTTCTGGAGCAGTGTTGCGTAACATTGTTTATTAACGTGTTTTTCGCATGTGTTTACTACACAAATGTCAAAACAGAACTGACAATAGGGGCCAATCGCAAAATTTATAGCGTTTTCTGATAGGAGGATTACTTTTGCGCCTCCTTGTATTTTTAAAAACATTTTTCAGGCTGGAGTTAGGATATTTCTGTTTAAATCCATCGCAAAGTTTATTCTAAATGGTTACTTTTTTATAACGGGTAAAAATGCGTAGTTTTGTTTTTTTAAATCGAATAAAACACTCAAATTTCCATCAAATATTGAAATTTTTTATTTTAATCGATAAATAGGCCTTTGGCATTTACGTTTTAAAGTTCGTGTAAATCTTGTCCGCGGCTCCGTTTCAAATGGTCCATTAGGAAAGTCCAATTTCGCGTCACTTTTTCGAGCATTTCGGCCTGTATTCGACGAATTACGCGTGTTATGTTTTCCTGTAAGGCTTCAATAGTGTTCGACTTGTCCACATAGACTAACAACTTTACATAACCCCACAAGAAATAATCAAGAGGCGTTAAATCGCATGATCTTGGGCCATAAATAAACTGCTCTCCAAATTCATCCTTCAACATTTCCATTGTTTCACGAGCTGTGTGGCAACGCCTTGATGAAACCACATGTCAACCAAGTTCAACTCAGCCAACTGGGGCAAAAAAAAAGTCGCGTATCATGGCTCGATATCGTTAGCCGTTGACGGTAACGTTTCTTCCACGGTCGTCTTTGAAGAAAAATGGACCGATGATGCCACCAGCCCATAACCACACCAAACTGTCGTTTTTTCGGGATGCATCGGTAACTGTTGTATGGCATGTGGCTGTTCATCACTCCAGATGCGACAGTTTTGCTTATTTACTTATCCGTTGAGCCAGAAATGAGCCATATCGCTGAACACAATTTTTCGATAAAACAGCGGATTTGTACCTTTTTTACAGAACACGAATTTTGATAATTAATTTTAATGATTTGCAATCGTTGCTCGTTTGTAAGTCATTTCATGATTAAATGGCAGAGTATACTGAAAACTTTTCAATTTGACAGATGACAATTGGACGCCATTACTAACCAGAGCTGCCAACCTGAAAAACTTAAAAAAATCACCCGTTATCATCTTCTCGTTGCAATTTTGGTTACGAGTCAGAGTCGACGTTTGTTTAACCTATTGTAGATCATTTAAAGGCCTTTTGGTAATACTTTCCCAAAACGCTTATTCCTACTGAAACCGCTAAGTAACACATTTTTGGTTAACAATAAGCATCACTTAAGGGATTAGGGTTCAACTTAATTGTTTAGGGAGAACATAAACAGTTTCTTGATTTAATTTCATAGAGAAATAATTCTTCAAGTTGAAAATATTCCTAATAACACCGATTACACCCTTACCAGATTCAACTTTGATAAGAGATTCCAGGTCACAACCCTAAACAGATCGTCATGGGACCTGTGCATAAATCGACTCGATCCATTTTTATACCAATCATTCCGTCATAATTATAACGGCAGAGTGTTTTCGGCAGAACTCATTGTGATCATGTCATATTTTAGCTGAAAAAGAATATAATATCTGCCAAGGATATTAGCATCTTCTAGGACAGCCAGCGGCAATCAATTTCATGAAATTAGTCTCATCTAACTCAAAATTAAATCTAGTCTGCCGATCGTCTCTTCAAGGGATGGGAGAACAGTTAAACATTCACCTCGGCTGGGTGACTGTGAAATTCCAGGAAACTGTAAGGCTGGAGTACTAAAGTCGTACTCAACGTGGGTACACTTGGTATTCCTATCACTACATGCAAAAACTAGTAACAGCAGCATGCTAACAGTAAATCAAAGCTCAGATGGAGTCTTGGCACGACCTGTCAAATAATCAAACAAATTTGCCCAAAGCTGGATTTAAGAAGATCCAAGGGACTCGCCATACATTAGCGCCACAAAAGGTGTCATCACTGTAAAATAGGTATACACGCAGAAAGGCTAGGCCTTCATTCGAACGACTTCTGCAGGATTTGCATGAAGAAAGAGATGAATATTCCATATTCTGTGGAACTGCCTGATCCCATCAAATAAAAGGAAAATTCATCTTGGAGGATTCATCTCTGGGATTTGACAAACACGGAAGCGAAAAGTCTCCCTGTCTCAATAATAGCTCCGATTATTTTCTTACAGGTTACGAGGATCATTGTCTATCGCAATGATCACATTTGGATGTCCGAACATTCCGAGGGGCTAACATCGACTCGGACCACTACCTTGTTGTAGCCAAGGTAAGGTTGTGGATATCCACCACACCACAAAAAAACAGAAATACTTTGAAAAAATTTAATGTCGAAAGCCTGCAATCGTCAGAGACCGCCAAGACCTTCGCGCAACGCGTATCCCTTAACCTCTCGACTCACAACACACCACCAGCATCTAATGTCGCAGAACAATGGCAACGATGCCAACAAGCCATTAGATCCGCCGCAACAGATGTGTTAGGTTTCTCGCGGCCACCAGCAAGAAACCCCTGGATTGATGAGGAATGCCGACAGATGCTCGCAAGCACGAACGAGACCTATAAGGCTAAGCTGCAGGTGAAGACGAGAGCTGCCATTGAGCTCTATAGGTAAAGAAGAAAGGAAGAACATCGGCTTTTTAGAAAGAAGAAAAAAGAGCAAGAAAAGCGCGCGATCGAGGATATAGAGAGGTGCCACTCCAGGAATGATGTTCGCAAGTTTTACCAAAGTGTAAAACGTCAAAGCCAAGGATAGAAGGCTCGAACAGAATCCTGTCGAGATGAACAAGGAAATATAGTAGTTGAGACACAGTCGATGCTGAGGATATGGAAGAACCACTTCTGCAGACTGTTTAACGGCGATGACGAACAACATTCCGCTGTCAGGCAGAACGAACCATTAAATATTGGCAACGACAGCGAAAACTGCCAACCACCCGACCTAAGTGAAGTGAGGATAGCTATTTCTAAACTCAAGCTTAATAATAAGACCGCCGGAAATGACGGCCTTCCCGCTGAGCTTTATAAAGCTTGCGGAGATGATTTGGTAAGCAACATCCACCAACTCATAAGCCAAATCTGGTCGGGTGAAAGCATGCCTGAAGAATGGAACCTCAGCATCGTTTGCCCGATCCACAAAAAAGGAGACCCTCTGAACTGCGCCAACTACAGAGGCATAAGTCTACTCAACATCGCCTACAAGATCCTATCTGCCGAAATATGTGAACGATTGAAACCGTTTACCAACAACCTAATCGGCCCTTATCAGTGTGGTTTTAGGCCAGGAAAGTCCACAATCGATCAAATTTTCACACTTCGGCAGATCCTGGAAAAAACCCAAGAAGTCCAAATCGATACCCACCACCTATTTATCGATTTCAAAGCCGCATACGACAGCATTTATAGAGACGAACTATACAGAGCCATGTCTAGTTTTCCGTTTGTGTAGGCTGACGATGGAGAATTCTCGCTGCACCATCAGGGTCGGAAACGACCTCACCGCCACATTCGATACCAGCCAAGGCGATGCGCCAGGCAAGGCGATGCGCCAGGCAAGGCGATGCGCCAGGCAAGGCGATGCGCTGTCATGTGACTTTTTCAATTTGATTCTTGAGAGGATTGTGCAAAACTCCCGAGCCAACACTAGAGGCACAATTCTCCAAAAATCGGTGCAACTACTAGCATACGCCCACGATATTGACATCATTGGTAGGACTCAACGTGATGTCATAGCCACGTTTGCTAGTATAGAGAAGGAAGCGGCAAAAATGGGTTTAGCAGTAAATGAGGGTAAGACTAAGTATATGCTGTCAACACGAAAGGACACACAACATCTACGAATTGGACAGAACGTCACCATTGACAGATATAACTTTGAGGTAGTACGGGACTTTGTCTACCTCGGCTTTGCGATTAGCTCTGACAACAACATCTCGTCAGAAATCAAACGAAGAATTACTCTTGCCAATCGCTGTTTCTTCGGGATAAGAAGGAAATTTAGTAGTAAAGCCCTCACTCGAACTACTAAGGAGATCTTATATAAGACCCTGATCATCCCAGTCCTGCTCTACGGCGCTGAAGCATGGACCGTATCAAAAGCGGATGAAGAAATCCTTGGTAGATTCGAGAGGAAAATTCTTCGAAAAATCTTCGATCCCGTTTGCGTTGACGGGCTATGGAGACGAAGATTCAACCACGAACGAAAGCGACATGTCCCTTATCAAAAAACTCCGCATTGGACGTTTAAGATGGCTAGGACATGGAGAATACTCCAATACTCCGGCTCGCAGAGTCTTCGATTCCCAGCCAGACGTCGGGCGCAGTAGAGGAAGACCTCGCCTTAAGTGGCGCGCACAAGTAGAAACCGACCTCAACCAACTTGGAGTGCGCAACTGGAGGCAGTTAACTAAGGACCGGGCTAATTGGAGAGGCCCAGGTTCATCCCGGACTGTAGCGCCACTTAAGTAAGTAAGTGACGAGGAGAATGCACAAGATCCACATGGCATCACAATGAACCAAAAACTGGTCTATGTGTGCTGGCAGCCACTCTAACCTTACCTAACCTAGGCGATGGAATATTTACTGCGGGGTCCCTGGCTCATATTCAGAAAGTAAAAACACTAAGATACGTATACTCGCACTGTCCCACCGTTTGCGAAACTTCCAAAATAAAAAAAACTGTCCTGAGAAGCTTTTAAAATTGTTTCTGGCAAAAATAAAACTTAGCACACACAAACCTATACACAAGCTGGGTATTAAGGCCTTTTTAAGCCGTTCATGACAGATATTACCATTCAACAATTCTGGCTCTCTATATCACGCTATTGAATGCAAGTCTTTAAACATAGAATCTTCGTCAAGGGACATGCTATCTGAACACTAATAAGTAGACTGCTCTTATCTCCTTTTGTCTTGGTTTTGATTTCCTGATTCAAAATGAGTTAATGACGATAATACCTACAGATTTACCATCTAAGGACAACAATCTTCCATCAGTCATTTAAGAATTAGAATCCTTTAAGTATCCAATGGATTTCATTCAAAGAAAGTTCAAAGAGATGACTTAAACCCACCATTGTGAATGAACGTTACCTCCTGATACTCAAATCCGGAAAAAGGAAAACCTAATCACGCTTCAAGTCTGAGAACAGCATTTATTGTCACAGACCATTAGTCACAATTTATCCGCATGTAATGCAGTGCCACATCCGTCTTCTTTTTACACTTCGGAGACAGCAGACGGAATGACGGAAAAATTGTTAAAACACCCACGGTACTCCCTCACACATCAGATCCAGATGACTTTGCGCGCTGTTGGAATTAAAAGCCTTCTTTGTGTATGTCCAGTGTCCATATACCCTCGAGACAAAAGCAGGCTATAGATAAACAAAGTTCTCGAAGACCGTACGGGAAGCAGTGACCTCACTGTCCGGGTGATTTTCCTTCATTCAACGAATGAATGTATTTTCTGTCCCTAGTGTGAGTGTGTATCTTGAAACGTTTTTGTTTTTACATAATATGGAGGATTTTCGATGCATGTATGTATGCACGGAAGCTTTCGATTGTCCAGTACCAGACCTCATATTGAAGGGGGGTGGTAAAAGTCCATTTGGTGTAGGTAGAGAGTCTTGTCGGCATATGGCACGGGCTAATTGCATTTACAATCAATTGGAAACAAATGCAATGGCTATGTTTTTGAGGGATGTAGTGGGTGGACTGGAAATTCCCGTTATCGCGATTATTTACCTAATGGAAACGGCTTTGCGTCTCGGGTATATTAGGTTAGTTTTTTGCTTGTTATTGGATTAGCGAATAATAAACAGATCCTTAAATAGGAATTATTGGATTTAAATTGCATTTGAATAGCTTGCGTTCTGTTAAGCCTTATTAGAGTTTAATTACTCCAGATGTTCTCAAATTGAATGGTGTTTGTTCGATGCGGTTAACATCAATTTCAATTAAAGTTATCCAAAGCTTGTAGTTTGTTTACATTTAACTTTTAATTAAGTCAACGACAATGGATTCAATTGACACACAACTTAGGTGAGTTAAATTGGCTTTGCATTTTAAATTTAACAAATTCAATTGAGAAAAGGACGGATTTAACCTTAAATTACACCTAACCTTAAATAACACCTAAAATTGGTTTGTTACTTCAAATTAAGAAAGTATCCATGTATCAAGTAGCATATGTTTTACTTACCCAACAATTGCTTATATCTGACAAAGATTGAAGAGCATCAAACTGCCCTAGATGAATCTCGAAATAACCCTTCGAAATCGATGAATCGACAAAATTGATCGGATAAGCTAGGTTTTTGGTCTGTTGTGGGGTATTAATGCTTAAAATTGCACATTCGAAGGAAATGCTGACACTTAAAAATACGTCTTCCTTAACTAACGCGACCGATCATAATAACATCCGGAGGTTTTATAAAAAAGCCAAACAACTGGCTGCTGGCTACAAAACCGGAACGCAGGCTCTTCGAGATATTGAAGGAAACCTAGTCACCGAAGCGCAGGGAATAGTAGATGTGTTTTAGCAGCATGCCAACAACCGCTAAATGAGCATCATGTATAGAGAGTGATAGGGCAAGAAGAGAACCCACGTCCATTCAATGATGAAGTTCCACCACCTAGTATAGAAGAAGTTGGCCTAGCTAAAGAACAACAAGGCCGCAGGTTCTGATGGCTTACTAGCGTAGCTTTTTAAAAACGGTGGTGATGTTTTGGTAGGGAGCATGCACCGAATCATCAACCAAGTATGGTTGGAAGAAAACATGCCCGATGACTGGACTATCGGCTCCATATGCCCCATCTATAAAAAAAGGCGATCCTATGTCTTGCAAGAACTATCGAGGAATATCCCTGCTTAATGTCGCATACAAGATCATATCATATGTGTGAACGTCTAAAACGGTTCTGCAACACACTATTTTTTTTTTTTTTTAAATTCTGACTTGCCTAAGCAGTAATATACACATCGACCTAAAAGATCTATTGTGCTTGCCGTCTGATGTTTTTTAGGTTAGTAGCGCTTCTACTTTCCTAATGTAGCTGATAATACTTTCAGCCGAAGATTTTCTCAGTTCCTCTTAAAAATTCCCTGAAGAAAGTTTCCCTTCTCATATCGTAAAGGGCCGGGCATTCCCATATGATATGCTCGGCTGTTTCGTCTTCTTGAAGACATAGTCTGCACTCCGGTGAGTCGACTAGATGCATTTTATTTAGGTGATATCGCAGACCGTGATGACCAGTTAGGTAGCCTACTTAGTTTTTGATATCGTGCCTGGGAAGATTTAGTATCTTATTAGCATCTGCTTTGAAGGGCTGAATAGCTCTTTTGGCCTGTCTTAGGCCTGAAATTTTTACACGACCCTAGTGTCACGATAAATTTTCATTTTTCATCAAAATTTTTCAGATTATGAAATTTTTACACGACCCTAGGGTAACGATAAATTTTCAGTTTTCATCGAAACTTTTCAGATTTTTAAATTTTTACAGGACCCTAGGGTCACGATAAATTTTCATTTTTCATCAAAATTTTTCAGATTTCGAAATTTTTACACGACCCTAGGGTAACGATAAATTTTCATTTTTCATCAAAATTTTTCGGATTTTGAAATTTTTACATGACCCTAGGGTCACGTTAAATTTTCATTTTTCATCAAAATTTTTCGGATTTTGAAATTTTTACATGACCCTAGGGTAACGATAAATTTTCATTTTTCATCAAAATTTTTCAAAATGTCTACACGACCCTAGGGTAACGATAAATTTTCAGTTTTTATCGAAACTTTTCAGATTTTGAATTTTTTACACGAAACTAGGGTAACGATAAATTTTCAGTTTTCATCAAAATTTTTCAGATTTCGAAATTCTAACACGACCCTAGGGTCACGATAAATTTTCATTTTTCATCAAAATTTTTCAGTATGTCTTTCCCAGTATGAAAAACATTTGTTTGTTCCCAGTTTTTTATAACCAGATTTATGGCTGATTCTGGGATTGCACAGAAGGGTTCAGGTCCAATGAAGGGGGTTCACGAACCTTTTCTGGCTAGTTCATCAGCTTTTTCGTTACCTTCAATCCCCTTATGTCCGCGGACCCACCATAGTCTGGTTTTGTTCCTGGAACGGAGTGTTTGGAGGGAATTGAAGCAGTGTAGTACTGATTTGGAGTCAATAATGTGTGAGCTAAGGGCTTTTATAGCTGCTTGACTGTCCGTGAATATATGGATGTTTGCGCCTTTAATACCTGAGTTGTGTATTAGGTTTTCGCATTCTTTTTAGGGTTTTTTTTCCATAGGTATTGAGATGTTTCTATTTGGTCCATGTATGCCAGCTCCTACCCCTGAGTCCATTTTAGAACCATCCGTATACCACTTTAGGCCGTTTTGGCAGTTTGGTGGGTTATTGCTACACCATGCTGCAACACACTAATCGGCACGTACCAGTGTGGCTTCCGGCCCGGCAGATCGACTATAGTTCACACTGAGGAAAATCCTGGATGCAGAGTCTCAGACAGAGACTCTGCATGGGTCGGGAGCCCGATATTAAATAGGATTTGGATGATGTGGATCTTAGAAGTTCGAGTTTTTTTTGTCAATAATTTGCGCTTCAAATACAGTTAAATAGGATGAGTCGCTCTCTCAGGAGCTGCACACTAAGTGAAACACTTCCAAAAAGGAGTTAGAGGAACTCAGACGAATACGTGTACCAAGGTGCGTGGTTCCAAACCACACGTTTGAGATTCATAGGTTTGCGGATGCTTCGGGTAGAGCTTATGGATGCTGTATCTACATCCGATATAAGATTAACGATAATTTAGTTGTAAGACTTTTTAGGGCTTAGTCTCGGGTTGCTCCTCGCAAGCTGCAACCAATACCGAGGTTGGAGCTGTGCGATGAGGAATTGTTGATACAATTATTGAATAAAGTGGTGAAAAACGTTCCCAAGAGATGTGAGTCTATGCATCTTTGGACAGATTCCGAGATCATGCTCCATTGGCTGGCAAAGCATTCATCGACGTGGGAAGCAAATCGCGTTTCACGGATTCAACAAGCTACTTGGAGACACGTAGGATCCAAGTCGAATCCAGCCGATATTGTGGCACGGGGAGCGACGATCATCATCTTGGTTCAATGGATCACGCTTTATAAGACACCTGAGCATTGGCCCAAATCGAAGTTGACTGAAATTTTGGAAGCACCAGGCAAAAGGAAAGGGAAAACATCATTATTGAGTGTAAAAACACCTGAATTCCAAATTGAGGTTTACAAGGTTTTCGATTTTTCTGAAGATGTTAAGAATTCTTTGCTTTGTACTTCTGTACACTGTGAAGCAGCGCCAATATTGATTCCAGTGACCGGAACCTTTACTAGTATGGAATTAGATTAGATGTTCCTAAGACTGGTGTGGAATGTTCAACTGTTAAACTTTGCAGAGGAAATACGGCTACATCAGAAGAAGAAGAACGAGTTACCGAAGCAGAGCTCTTTTAAATCACTGTCGCCATTCCTGGAACAACGAGGCGAGCTGGAGTTATTAAGAGTAGGAGGCAGGTTGCAGAATACGGATCTTCCATCGCAAACAAACATCCATTGCTGTTACCGAAAAACAACTTGTTTGTGCGGCAATATATGGAAAACCTGCACGTTAAAAATCTTCATGCTGGTCCACAGGCGCTAATGGCCTTGCCTCGACAAAAGCTGTGGATTTTTAATTGCAGAGAACTGGCATCCAGTATAGTGAAGGAGTGAGTAATGTGCTTCAAGTATCGTCCTCGTTTGATTTCGGAGATCATGGGGAATCTTCCTAAGAACAGATTCGAACTAACGAGGCCTTTTCTCATCGCAGGTGTAGATTTTTGTGAACCTCTTTTCATCACAGAAGTGTCAGAGGGCGACCACCAAGGAAGGTGTACGTCGCTGTCTTCGTTTGTTTTGGATGCAAGGCAGTTCATCTAGAAGTTGTGGGCGATCTGACTTCGAAAGCGTTCATCTGCCTTAAAAAGATTTGTAACGCGTAGGGGTCTTCAACAAGAGAATATACTGCGACAATGCCACGAATTTTGTAGGAGCCAGGCGCGAGTTGGGTGTTCTAAAAGCTATGATCATCAAGCAGCAAAGAACTGAGGATGTCCATAAGTGGTGTTCCGCAGAAGGAATGGAATTTAAACGTATCCCACCACGAGCTCCGCATTTCGCAGTCAAGTCGTTCAAATTTCATTTTCTTCGTGTATTATCCGAAAATATTTTCCATTTCGGAGAACTAACCACTTTCAATGCAGAGCTCGAATCTGTGCTCAATTCAGGCCAATTTCATCCATGTCAACCGATCCAAATGACTTTGAAGTGTTCACGCCAGAAAATATTCTAATTGGTGCTCCTCAAGGGGCAGTTCCAGAGCCAATCTATGAGGAACCGAAGGCAATCAGTGCGCTAGAAAGATGGAGGCGCGTTTCCTTGTTGCGGCAACTTTTTTTGACTCGTTGGCCAAAAGATTATTTGCTGAACATGCAATCCAAGGTCAAATGGAGGGAAATGGCAACCAAGGAACTTAAGCCTGATACATTAGTGCTGATACAAGATGATAACACAAAATCCAACCAATGGCTTATGGGTCTTGTGATATCGACAATACGAGGTAACGACAACAAAGTTCGAGTGGTCAGTATCAAAACGAAGGCTGGTGACATCCGAAGAGTTATTCATAGATTAGCTCAATGTAAGGCACTGGTAAGTTTTTTTTTACTTCTGAATCTGCCGATGCGTTGAAATTTGGTCAATTGCGACTATTTTGGTCCTTAATTCCAGCTCATAAAGTTAGATGAACATTTTTGGTTGTTGGCATCTTTCTTATGAGGCCGAGACCACGCTTCTATTTTGTTTTTCAATTCTAGACACACTGCTTCCCAGTATTAAACCTAAGCACACTTGAACTGGGTACCTACTCAGTCCTTAACTTTGAAAACGATAATCGTTGTCGATAGTAAAGGATACTTTCTGGGGACGAACCGTATAATTTGCATGCATGTACACGGACTAAATATAAAAAAATACACGTTACGAACACAGAAAGTCGACTTCACTATCTTCAACGATTATCGTTTTGAAAGTTACGGTATGAGTTTCGATCTGAAGACTGTAGACTCACACTTTGATTGAGTCCAAAGAATTTTTGAAAACAGGCTCAAATTACCTAGGAATTGGAAAATATTCAAGAATACAAAAAAAAAACAACCATAGCCTCTTAGATATGGAAAAATGCCAAAAACTGCAACCTTGGCAAAATTCCAGGATCGCAGTCACCGATGTTATTCTACATCATAGCGACTTTCGACAAATTTTGCAAACAGGTAAATGAGACAGAGAACATTAACAAAATGGAAACCCCTTTTCAGAGAAGGCACACAAAAATCTCTGCATCACATACACCTAACACCTAACCTCAGACCTTTCGATCCGCTTGGAATTTTGCCAGAAGCTGCTTCGAATGGTAGACGAGGAAAAAACATTCCGAACTGTATTTTCATATCGGATATAGCTCTCTTCGACTTAAATGGCAATGTCAACAAGCTGAATGAATATATCTTCTTAGATATTCGTTCTGAATTCCTAAGTGTGCCGTCCGTGTCCTCCGTATGTTTGGCATCAATTATCAACAAACATCTCAACACAAATTCGAAATAGACCCACGCAGTGCTACTTAGAGATATCTTTGAGATAATATCTTGCTCCTTGATTGACACTCTTTTCATTGATTGAATTTCATATAAATTAATTGGCATATGGGTCCAATTATCCTGCAGCGGATATGTCTACTCCCTGGAATGGATAGCCAATGTGTTCTGAAGGGTTGTTCCAAGTGTTTGTATTTTTATCTTGTTTTATACATACTTCCTCCTATCGTGTTGGTGTTGGTATCGTGAATTTTTTGTTCCGATTTTTATCACAGCAAATAAAAGAAAACCAAAGTAGGGCTGGTAATTCTGCCTTCAGCATTATACTGGAGGCTAAACGGCTGAGCTGCGAGCCGAGGGGTTCCTAAAATTATCATTAAATTCTTCCAAATAATGGTAAACCCCTCAGATAATGTCTATTCTATCGTCACATTGATAGTCGTTTCAACTTTCCACTCTCGGACCAAAATTACCTAGGGGTAAGGTACTCAATCAAAAAAACTTCACCAGATGGCAACAACATCTCGTCAGAAATCAAATGAAGAATTACTCTTGCCAATCGCTGTTTCTTCGGGCTAAGAAGGCAATTTAGTAGTAAAGCCCTCACTCGAACTATTAAGGCGATCCTATATAAGACCCTGATCATCCCAGTCCTGCTCTATGGCGCTGAAGCATGGACCGTATCAAAGGCGGATGAAGAAATCCTTGGTCGAATCGAGAGAAAAATTCTTCGCAAAATCTTCGGTCCCGTTTGCGTTGACTGGCTATGGAGACGAAGATTCAACCACGAACTATACGAACTGTACAGCGACATACCCCTAATCAATAAACTCCGTATTGGACGTTTAAGATGGCTAGGACATGTAGAAAGAATGGACACCAATACTCCGGCTCGCAGAATCTTCGATTCCCTGCCAGACGTCGGACGCAGTAGAGGAAGACCTCGCCCTAAGTGACGCGCACAATTAGAAACCGACCTCAACCAACTTGGAGTGCGCAACTGGAGGCAGTTAGCTAAGGACCGGGCTAATTGGAGAGGCATGTTGGTTGATGCCCATGTTCATTCCGGACTGTAGCGCCACTTAAGTAAGTAAGATGGCAGCAGTCGAATACCTAAGATAAAATCAATGGTGGGATCTGCGATGTCAAAAATAATGCATGAGTTGCTCAAGAACCACTTCAGTAGACTTAAGCCGTTTTTAGGAATACTGTCCCGCTGTCATGCGGATCGAACCTTTTAATATTTGCAATGTCTGCGAAATATTTCAGCCACCCGACTTATATGAATTGAAGACAGCAATTTACAAACTTTAGTTCAACCATTCTGCCAGAAACGACGACCTTCCTATTGAGCTATATAAGGTCGGTGGAGAGGGTCTGTTATGTTACATTCACCAACTCATTAACAAAATTTAGTCAGAAAAAAGAGCCTACATGTTAAAAGACTAACGCCTATTTGGCAATGACTTCTGCAGGATTGGACGAGAAGAAAAAGGAGTGTATTCCTCAACTTTTATGCTCTTGTCCAACTCTTTCCAAGAACATAAAACTTCATCTAGGAGACTACTTCATGTCAAAAACCATTAATTGGCTTATAGTGACCTCGGAACGGGGTACCACAACTGACCTTTTCTGATCTAAGTTTGCACGTGCCTCGCGTGCATCTACTATAAAGTAACCTATCTGCCTTAAGAAGGCGCCTTCGGTATCGGTTGCCCGAATAACAAAGGAACTCCGACTCTGGTGTTCTGTATGTTTCAAGGCAGATTTTTAGCCACTTAACAAACGGGAAAACCAACTGGGAAGGTTTCAAAAACGATATTGAAAATAATATCCGACTGGGTGTATCGCTTTGAACACCATTGGAACTCGAAGTCGCGGTTGACTCCTTTATCGATACCATCCAAAAAGCAGCATGGAATAATACTCCTACACAGAACAAAATTGTGAGCTATAGTAAAATTAATTACCCCCGAGAAATACAAGATTTAGTAAGACAAAAAAGAAAAGCTCGTAAAAGATGGCACCAAACCCGTGCCCCGCAAGATAAAAAACATCTCAATCGGTTGAGTAATTTGCTATCAAATTCGATTAAAAATTTTAAAAACCATGCAGTAGAAACGTATCTGCAAAGCCTAACCGCTGGAAAGGAATCGAATTATTTGCTCTGGAAAGCAATTAGAGTCAAAAAATCGCTGTGCCGCCAATTAGGATAACTCAAGACGTTTTGGCAAAAGGCGATAAGGAAAAAGCTGACGTTTTTGCCTCACACCTTGAGGAAACATTTAAGCCATTTGATGGTCCATCGCAAAATGAATACATTAACATATTCGAGAGTACAACCGATATAGTAAGATATGCAAGTATTGCCGAGCTTAAACGGGAAATACAGAAACTAAAGCCTAAAAAACTCCGGGTTATGATCTGATTACAGGAGAACTTCTTAAAATGTTGCCTCGGAAAGCATTCACTAAGCTTCTTTTTATTATAAATGCAGCAATCAGATTAGAATACATACCAAGACAGTGGAAAGTCGCCGAAGTGATTATGGTTCTAAAACCAAGAAAATCACCGAATGAAATAAAATCTTACAGGCCTATTTCACTTCTTCCAATAATTTCAAAAGTTTTTGAACGGATATTACTCGGTCGCTTACACCCCATAATTGATCAGAAACGTCTTTTACCTGACCATCAATTTGGGTTCAGAAGTAAACATTCAACGGAGGACCAAGTACATCGAATAACAGATGTAATTGAGAAAGCTTTCGAAGAAAAGAAAATTTGTTCAGCCGTGACGTGTCGCAAGCTTTTGACAAGGTGTGGCACAAAGGCCTTAAGTATAAACTAAGTCAAGTTCTGCCAAAACAATTATATAAAATCCTCGTGTCGTATCTTGAGCATAGACTCTTCCGTGTGAAACTTGGAAGCGAATATTACGAGTTCAAAGAAATAATGGCAGGTGTACCGCAAGGAAGCGTCCTTGGACCAATCCTGTATCTCCTATTCACTCGTGAATTCCCACAAACAAACGATATATACGAAAATATTCGAAGCTTAACCTTGATAACAAGCTGCTATTATACAAGCAAGTGCTAAAACCGGTTTGGACATATGGTATACAACTATGGGGTTGTACCAGTGAAACGAATCTAAACATTTTACAAACTTTTGAAAACAAAATGTTAAGATCATTCGTCAATGCGCCGTGGTACGTAACGACGATGATCTACGCAGAGATCTGGGTATTCCCGCGGTTAAAGATGAAACAAAAAATTTTGCACGAAAACATAAAAAACGTTTATTAGGACACGTTAACACAACAGTCCTCCAAATTCTTGACGAAACAAATATATTGCGGCGTCTTCAAAGAACTAAACCCTTAGATTTGGCCCGATTATAACAAACCGCGCTATAAATTGCGGAAAAAGCAGGAACTCTCAAAGGAAAGCTACCAAACATATTATATACTCGTGATAAAAAAAATTGCTAGATAAGTCGAATACTAAGCCCACGGAAAAAAAAAAGATTTTTAGCCACTGCCTCTCAAACAAACAGTTCTTTCTCGTATCCCTTGAGGCCCTCGACAAAGGTGTCCTAAATATAATAGTTTCGGATTTCTAAACGTTGATTTTCGACTTGCAGTCATCACAATTTCTCTGAATTTTGTCGAAATTTCACTGCAGAAGAATTCTATTGACCTCGAACGTAGAGGCTGTTTTGTACTGTAAGATTGTCCTCATACGCAATTGCCTGAGTAAGACTACCTTATCGATGATGTATTTGCTTACAAGGATCGGAAAATTTACCACTCCCTGTTGCAGACCGTTTTTAATGAAGAAGTCTGAGGTAGAAATTACATTGCCACCTTTGACAACTAAAGGAAGAGGTTTTCTTCCACACTGGCAAAACCACAACGTAAGCTTTTCCATCTGTCCTATTCATCAGGACTCATCCCAAGTAGATGGAAAACATCATTCGTTCAGCCCGTACCTAAAAAGGGTGAATGTTCTCTCTCTTTAACTACCTAATTGCACTTACCTCCTTTCTTTCTAAGGTATGGAAACGCAGCTGTAAGTCTTTAGTCATAAGCTGTAAACAGAATAAGGTTCTACATTACTTCGGCGGATGCTCTACCAAAACATCTTTATTAATGTGTCATGTATACACATCACCGAAAACTTTATAGAAGCCTTACAGAGTGTAAACCGGCGTGTCTTCTATAAAACCTTTGGACTTAGCTTCTGCACATTAGTACTTGTGTGCAGAAGCTTAGTCCAAAAGCTCAATAGAAGAAATTGCTTCTGGAAATCGGAAATATGAAGCTTATAGAAGATTTTTTTATAGTTTGGCAGTTATGGAATTTTCTGGACTACAACCACCTTCATAAGGTCCGAAAAAAATCTAGTGATAGGATTTCGTTGATGGTACATATGACTCTGTAGTTGACGGAGTTCTAAGCGTCGCTGTGGAAGCACACAGAAAAACAGAGTTGGAGTTCCTATATAAGATGTCCCACGGCAAGAGAGATGGCCTTGAGTAATGGTCTCATCATTGGGACTTACTACCCCAATAAGGAATGTTGTGAAAGTATGCGTTTAAGCTGTTACATTCCGACTGAAGTTTTTCCTATATATTTGTACTTTCGAGGGCTAATACAGGAAAGGTCGGCGGTTCCGCTTATCTCAAGGCGAAGGAGAACGCCTGTGGTCAGGCTATATATATTTAATATTGTTGGAGGGGAAACAGTTTCGATAGTGTTTTATCGAAGCAACATTTGGAAACCACCTAAAAGTTCAATTCGATACCATTCACCTATTCGTCGATTTCGAAGTTGCACAGGACAGTATTTATAGAGCCGAACACGTAGAGCAATGTCTAGTTTTGGTATACCGACCGAACTCATCCATCTATGTAGGATGGCAATGAAGATTTCTCACTGGATTTAGGCAAGGCGACAGTTGTTTTAAACTCCTGAGCCAACACTATCAACACTATCTTTCATAAATCTGTGTAACTAGTAGCATACAGCAGCGGTATTGGTCAGTTTCGACGAGATGGCACTGTCACGTTTGCTAGTATGGAGAAGGAAGCTACAAAGTGAAGGTAATATCCAGTGTATGCTGTCATCACGAAAGGACACAATAGATCGATAAATCGAGAGAACTTTACTCTTCCCTACAACTTTTTTTGGGGCGAAATATCCAATTTAATAACAAAGCCCTTAATCGAACCATCGAGGAGTCCTATCATCCCAGTCCTGCTGTAAGGCACAGATCCATAAACGGTATTGAAGTGGGATGAAGAAATACTTGGTCGAGTGTGAGTTCACGGGTTATGGGAGAGAAGTTTCAATCAAAAACTTTACGACCCATAACGTCATATAGTCCTGGTCAAAAAACTCCCCCTTGCAAGGAAACATTCTAGTTGAGACAGAGTCGATGTTGAGGATATGGAAGAACAACTTCTGCAGACTGTTAAACGGCGATGACGAACAACATTCCACTGTCAGGCAGAACGAATCATTTAATATTGGCAACGAAAGATGAAACTACAAACCAGCCGACTTAAGTGAAGTATGGAATATCTGAACTCAATCTTGGCGGCCTTCCCGCCGAACTTTTTATAGCCGGCGGAGATGACTTGGTAAGTATCATTCATCAACTTAGCCAAATGTGTTCGGATGGAAGTATGTTCGATGTATGGAACCATAGCATCGTTTGCCTCTGAACTGCGCCAACTAGAGAGGCATCGCCTACAAGATCCTATCTGCCGTAATATGTGAACGCCTGAAAACGTTTACAAACAAACTGTTTGGCTCTATTCAGTGTGGTTTAAGGCCAGGAAAGTCCACAACAGATCAAGATTGGGAAAAACCCAGGAACTCCAAGTCGATACTCATTTCCTATTCATTGATTTCAAAGGCGGATATGACAGCATTTATAGAGACGGATTATATAGAGCCATGCCGCCCAAGCTCGTCCATCTGTGCCCAAGCTCGTCCATCTGTCCATAAATCAGTGCAACTACTACTATACGCCGACGACATTGTCATCATTGCTCGGACTCAACGTGACGTTTGCTAAGTATAGAGAAGAAGCGGCAAAATGTGATGTCAATTTGAGAAAACTCAAAACTTGGGAATCTTTGGTCCCCTTTGCGTTGATTAGCTTTCGAGGCGAAGACTCAACCAAGAACTATACGAGCTGTATCTACAGATGCATACCATTAGTCAAAAATCTCCGCATTGGACGTTTAAGATGGCTTGACATGTAGAAAGAATGGACACCAATACTCCGGCTCGCAGAGCCTTCGATTCCCAGCCAGAAGTCAGACACAGTAGAGGAAGACCTCGCCTAACGTGGCGCGCACAAGAAGAAGCCGACCTCAACCAACTTGGAGTGCGCAACCGGATGCAGTTATCTTATGACTGGGATAATTGCAGAGGCATGTTGGTTGAGGAACAGGTTCATTCCGGACTATAGCGCCACTTAATTCAAGATCCAAAAGATGGTATGACCGAATGTACATCAACACTCCGGCAGGTGTCTTTTCTTCCCTGCTAGAGGTCAGTGCAGTGGCGTAGTGGTTCGAGCATTTGACTACTAAGCGCGTTGCCCTGGTTCAAACTCCGAAAGTGACAACACTTAAGTTTATTTCAATGCTGCACCTCTTGTGAAATTCTGACAAACATCCAAGAATAACACTGTCATGAGAAGATTCTTAAATTGTTGTTCGGATTCTGCGTTAAACTTAGAGGTCCGTTTTTTTGTGGCAAAAATATTAACTTCGAACCCACAAATGATGGGTTAGATTAGGTTTACGGGTTGGTGGAGTAGAGGATTCTCTATTCCGCCACACTTAGGTCCATGTGGACCCATTGTGATACCCTTGGTGGGATTACGTCCTTCCTTAGCGTTACTACGGGTTATTCCACTCTATCCAGCCATCCTGATGTTCGTAGGAACCTCGAGATTTAATTTCATTGTATGGGTTCTGAGAAAGTTGTGACCAGTGAGAGCCCCTACCAGTTTAGATAAGGAGCTTCTGTCGTACCGCAAAAGTTGTTTGGTTCGGTTTCCGTTGTATTCTGGCCAGAGCTTCCGAGATATTTCGCAGGTAGTCAATGACTTCCACCTGGTATTGGCTTTCATTCGGGTTTTGTATTCCACTTTTTCTCTGAGGTTACAGAGTGGTGGTTCGACCGTTTGTAGTGCCTGGTCATGATCTGTAGCAGATCATTTCATGCCAGTTCGTCGGCCATCTCGTTGCCGTCTATGTCCCTGTGACCAGGAACCCAGCAGAGATCAGCGTTATGCTGTGAGCAGAGGACCTTGAGCTCTTCGCGACAGCGGCGAACTAGCTTTGATTTAATTTCGATAGCAGATACTGCTTTTATAGCCGCTTGGCTGTCAATGAATATGGTGATATCACTGTGTGGTATTTCCATTATTGACACCAAATGAGCCGCTTCAGCGATTGCTAGCACCTCAGCTTGGAACACACTACTATGGGAGAAGTTAGGTTGGAGGCCCTGCTTATGCCAGACAAATATATATACATACATAGACTTCAGACGTAGTAGAGGAGGGCCTAGCCTTCATTTGTGGTCACAAGTACAAACTGATATTTGATAACTTAAAGCCTGCAACTGGCGTTAGTCAGCCCGAGTCTCCGGTCAATTGGGAAGTCATGTTGGTTGAGGCCACGTCAGTAAATGATGGCACCGATTTCGTTGGAAGCCATCGACTACAAAAACAGTTTTTTTTTAAGTTTTTGATAATTATGTTGATAATAGAATTATAATTTTAGAAAATCGAATCTTCCCAAAAACTGCCCTAAAATTTTCAATAAAAACTGATAGATAGAGACAAACATTGTCACAACTGCTGACATAGTTTTAGAACCTTTTTACCATGTTGTCACAATAATAACAATTGCCATACTTATCGCTCATAAATAATCCATTTCGAGAGCACGCAAAAAGCAAGTATCTACGACACATTCGCACACCCACCCCTCGGTTATTTTGCTATGTTTACACTCTTCAAACTCCCTGTTGACTGTTAGATTAAATAACAATCGATATCGGTGTCGCTATGACGTTCGATAGGTAGCGTTAGATCGTGTGGAAAAATTGTTGAGGGGAGAAAACAATTTATTTGTGCGGTTACCAACCAGCGCCAACACCATTGTCTGTGTCGCAGAGATACCCTTCGATGGATACAAACCGGAAGTAGATGAACATTATTCACCAAGAAGATCCGTTTCTCTACAACCAATTCCAAGCGAGATGCGCACGATTTTGCTGGTCCTATCGGATAATTCTAGGCCAAGTCTTCTGGGAAATTCGCCTAAAATTCGGTTAAGCAGGGATAGCACAAAAGGGTGAATATAAAATGAATCAGGGGTCCGATTTATATAGCACCCACTAAATAATCGGATTATGAGTGTAATAGTGGCTTTAGAGTCGCCTCACGTAATAAAAAAAAAATATTTTATTCCACTTTCCTGTTGGGACATTCCCCTCTGCCCTAGGGCGAACTTTTATTCTCCAACCTACGTGTGCGGAAATTTTAATTGACTTTGCGCTTAGTGGGTGAAGGATTCTCTATACACATACACAGACAAATATGCCACCTATGCGTGGATTATATGGAGCTATGGAAATTAGTTTTTCAAAAATTATTTAAGGAAGGGAAAGAATTGACCGAGCACGAAGCATGAGTATTTATAGGCTTTAAAATGAAAGGATAATGGTTATCCTTATCATCGTGATAATAATTATCTGCTAATGATTGTTTTTTTCGTAAATAAGCACGAAGGTAATTAGTTGTTATAAACGAGTTGTTGTCCGATCTAAAATTAGACCTTGAACTTTGGAGCTATGGGGTCATCTGTTGTTTTGTACAGGGTGCACCATCTTTTATGTGGGTATGTAAACATTGAATAACTTTGACACTTATCAACGGATTGACTTGGGTAGATATGTTTTTGAAATGCCAATACAATGTAATTTTAGATATGAATCGCTTCAAATCGAAACTTACGTTATTGCTTAAGTGACGCTACAGTTCGGAATGAACCTCGACCTCAACCAACATGCTCCTGCGTTTAGTCTGGTCATTAGCTAACTGCATCCAGTTGCGCACTTCAAGTTGGTTGAGTCTACTACTTGTGCACTTAAGGCGGTAAGATCTTCCTCTACTGCGTCCAAATGTGGCTGGAAATCGAAGACTCTGTGAATCGGGGTATGGGCATTCTCTCTACATGTCATAGTCATATTAAACGTCCAACGAGTAGTCATATAACCAGGTCTATGCCTCTGTACAGCTCCTATTGCTCGCGGTTGAATCGTCTTCTCTTTAGTCCGTAAACGCAAACGGGGCTGAACATTTTTCGAAGAATGTTGCTCTCGAATCGACCAAGGTAGTCCTTTCCATCCTTTTCTTATACGGTCCAGGCTTCAGCACCGTAGAGCAGGACTGCCTCGATCAGGGTTTTATATATGAGCTCTCCAGTAGTTTGAGTGAGGGCTTTACTACTAAATTGTCTTCTTAGCCCGAAGTAACAGCGGTTGGCAAGAGTAATTCTTCGTTTGACTTCTGACAAGATGTTGCTGCCAGAGTTAATAGCGGAGCCATGGTAGTCAAAATCCCGCACTACCTCAAATTTACATCTGCCAATGTTGACGTTCTGTCGATATTGTGTCTTGTGTGTCCTTTCGTGTTGACAGCATATAGTTGGTCTGACCCCCATTTACTGCAAAACCAATTTTTGGCACTTCCTTTTCTATACCAGCTAACGTGGTCATCAACATGAGTCCGACAAATGTTTCAGTGAGGTCGGTTTCAACACTGATGGAGCCGCGACGATCTCCTTAGTCATCCTGCACAGATGTACGAGTTTGGGCGGTAAACCAAAACTAGACTTGGTTCTGCATAGTTCGTCTCTTCTCTATAAATGCTTTCGTATGCGGCTCTGAAATCGATGAATAGGTGATGGGTATTGATTTGGACTTCTTGGTTGTTTTTAGGGTATGCCGAATTGTGAAGATTTGATCAGTTGTAGACTTTCCTGGCCTAAAACCACACTGATAAGAGCAGATCAGGTATAGTTGGTAAACGGTTTCAGGTGTTTTTCCATGACTCTGGCGGATAAATCAGGTGGAATTCAACCGATGGCATGGGTTATGTTGGTTTTGAAGGCCGATGTGGTTTGGAACTTATTCGCTTACACCTACGACTTCAGAAAACCCCAGAAGACAAAGTCTAAGTGGTTCAAATCGCATGATTTCGGTGGCGGGCTTTCATCACCTCCACTTGAGATGACCATGCCATCGAATCGCTCGTGCAGAATTTGCAATGTGGCGTGAGCTGTGTTCCATATAGCGCCTTGCAGCACCCTCCTCTTGAAACCACATGTAGTTGGTGTCCATATCATCCCATTCAGGCCAAAATAAGTACGCATCGACCTATATCGCCGCATAAATTGATGACCTGGCCAACATCGTTCTCAAAGAAATATGGACCGATGATGATGCCACCAGCCCAAAACCCAAACAGTGACTTTTTCGGGATGCATTGGCCACTCATAGTTCTTATGTGGATTGGTATCGTCCCAAATTCGACAATTTTCTTTGTTAATGTACCCATTTATCCAGAAATGGACCTCATAGCTGCGAAGATGATATTTCGATGAAAGGAAGGGTTAGTTTCCAACTGCTTCAGAGCTCAAGACGTCTATGTCTATGGTCGTTTACCTTCAGCTCCTAGTTTAGTTGAGCTTTATACGGGTGTAGGCTCATGTCACGTAGCAAACTCCACCAAGTTGTGGTCTGTGAAAGACCGAGTTCTTGTGAGTGAAGCGAAACCAACTACCTCGGATTCTTTGCACACACTAACGAACAACGCGATTGTTTTCGGCAGATTTTCCATTTCCTCCACGCAAGGGTGTTGATTTATCGTTAACTACACCAATGAACTCAAATTTATCCACCACAATGCGAATAGTACTCTGACCCCTCGGTGGTACGATTAGGTGACCGTAAAATGGGCGCGTTCCGCAATCGTTGCCCGAGAGGAACACCCATTTTGGCAAAACAATTTTATCATTTGCACGTGTTCTTGAACGCACTGTCCGTCTATGACAATATGTTAAAATATGTTGAATAAACAACCTGTTTTAGCAAATTATCATGGACGACAGTGCGTTCAAGAACACGTGCAAATGATAGCTTGCACGTGTAGCTTCAACAATAAGGCCGCTATGAACTGTCAAAGTTCGGAAGTCCCAATTGGAAGACCCTTTACTTATTTCCAAAGAAAGCCTAAGTTAGGATACTCCACCTTATAAATGCTTTACTAAGACTTTTGTACGTATCAAGCCACTGAAAAGTCGCTGCAGTCATTATGGTTCCAAAGGCGGGAAAACCTCCAAACGATAAGAAATCATTTAGGAAGCAGTATTCCTATAATTTCGAAGGTTTTTGAAAAAAAATCTTTTTAAAGCGCTTAAAGCCAGTGATAGAAAAAAGGCATTCAACAATCGACCAGGTTTATTGAATAACAAACGAAATTGAAAAAGCCTTAGGAGAAAAAAGCATATGTTGCACCTTTTTGCTTGACAACTCAAGCCATTGAAAAATGACTGATAGAACACTTTTTCCGGAAAAAAATGTGCACAATACTAGAATCCTTTCTTGAGGACAAAATCTTTTGTGTTAAACACGGGCATGAATATTCCACGTTGAGGGATATTAAGGAAAATACAGAGAGATCTCAGGTTAAAGCAGATTCCAGGTGCCGAATTCCGCAACGGAGAGTTTTGCTATGTACACGAAAAAAATGTGTGTACTCAGCCCTATCGCGGTATCCGTCGGAGCTAAAAATTCTCTGATTTGTACGATTCGGAGGATTTTTGCTTCGAGGTATTCTTCCGAAAAGCTGTTCCGAATATTTCTCCGATATTTTGTAACGGATCCCGGAAAATTGAGTTGAAGTGCGTTCAGGTACATTTTTCGTGTAGTTTTTGGCAGCTAAGTTCCATTCTTCTTCCGATATCCTCTGACACCAATTCTTCGCGGAATTTATTAACGAATTGTAGTGAAGTGAAACCGTCGCGCCTGTGTAGTATTTTTTTCGATGACATATACAAGGTGGCGCAAAAGTTGTCACCCGTCGCAAAAGCTGTCACTTGATGTTTTTTGGTTACAAATATTTGAATTCTTCCGCAAAAAAAGTAGAAAATTTTATTCCACGATTCATGTCCTATGCGCCACCTATAATAATTGTTTCGATTTTTTTGCAAAACACTTCAAAAAATTACGGCCAAGAATCATCGGGTGACAACTGTTCGCCACCTTGTACCTCGAATAGAATTTGAATCTCCGACGAAGTATGCGTTGTGGAAAATTGTAAACTCCGACGGATACCTGAATACCTGATAGGGCTGACTGACAGCTGTCTTGTTCCGATTCCGCAAGGGTGCAAGTGAGTTTTACTTACAGTTGTCGTGCACCCATATAAAACAATTTATTCACTCACTTTTCGACTGTGAATAAAGGCAGCGTGAAAAAAAATGGGAGAACCGAATATATTATTCACCATGGTGTAGGTAATAAAAATGAATTCACAGCATGTTGCGGATTCGCACTGCTATAGGTTTACACAGGTACACAGGTAGTGAATGTGAGCTTTGTGAAGTGTGTACACAGGCAGAAAACTCACACTTGCGGAATTCGGCCCCACTGTTTATTTGCTCTTTAAGTGACATCTTGCCTTTGATATTTTATTTACAAACTAATTATCCCGATTGTTTATGATTTATTCACTAGGCTTTCCAATAGTTTGCCAAGAATGAGATTTTGTTGTATCTTATATCGTTTTTGTCTTCTTGGTAAAACTTTTATTTTCGCAACGCTGTACAAAATGGCTGTATGTCCATGTGTCATGTAAAGATACTTCAGTTGGGGTGGGTCTTTAAGGAGACATCTGTTCATATATGTGATTAAGGATTTCTAATTTCTACCATCAGGGTTAGTTTCTTGAGGCTTATGAGACAAATGCGAGTAATTGTTAATACAGGATGCTTTTATGGTTCCGAAAAATGTTTTTTGACAGCAATATCGTTTTAATTGGTCCAAAGCTGTCACATGAGTACATAAACACAAATATGACATTCGTGGATAATGACTGATAGCAATATAAGGCGCGTGCCTTTTTTAATTGCAATATACATCCGTCTCTTGTATACAAGGGGTAGTAGTAGATGCAATGTATTTGTTGGAACGGATTTAGTCATTGAAAGAAAATGAATGAAATGCGTCTTCGCGTGGCGGATAGACAATGACAGCGCTAAATCCCGTAGTGGATATTACTAATGGCCCCGTGTTCTAGGGGTATCTAAAAAAATTGAGCTGACCTTCCAGATTACGGGTTATGCTTTGGGTTAACTACCCACCCATGGAAAATACCATATGTTACGAAGCAACCAATAGCCTCGGAAAGAACTGATCTTATAGTTGACGAACCTGCTAAACGCAAAAAGGACAACGACGTTCATAGCTGCACCTGGAATATGAGAACATTACATAGAAGAGGTGCAGGCGTCCAACTAGCGAAAACCCTAAACTGCTACAAAGCAAACATTACTGCCATCCAGAAAATACAATGGGAAGGGCCGGGCAAAAAGAAGATGACAAACTGTGACATTTACTATGGACCGTGTTATAGTGAGCAGAAACAGCGACTATTCGGATGCGGATTTGTTATAAGTGGTAGACATAGGCAATAAGTCTTATGTTTTCAAAAAAGCGAGGGCATTGTAACGATCAGCATCGAGACCAAATTCGCCAATATTAGCCTTATATGCGCTCACGCTCCGACAGAAGAAAAAGATGATATTGCTCAAGACTGCTTCTACGAGCTCCTTGACAGAACTTATGAGCGATTGCCAAAGTAGGATGTTAAAGTAGTGCTGGGAGATGTTAACGCAAAAGTGGGGAGAGAAGACATCTTAGCAGTATTGTCGGAAAACATAGCCTTCACGACAATATGGCAACGGACTTAGGCTAATTGACTTCGCTATGCAACGAAACGCCACTATAGCCAGCACACGATTTCCTCACCTCGATATCATAAGAGGACATGGCGGTCTTCAAATCCTCGAACGGACAATCAAATTGATGACGTTGCTATAGACAAGTGGCAAGAATCCAGTACTTTGGATGTCCAAACACTCCGTGGGGCTAATATCTACTCGGGCCACTACCTTGTTGCAGGCATGGTACGGATATCCACCACTCCAGAACAAACAAGAAAAAAAGTTAAATGTCGAAAGACTGCAATTGCAAGAGTACCGTAAGGCCTACGAGCAATGCGTATCCCATAACCCCTCGATTCACACCATACGATCAGCATCTTATGTCGAGGAGCAATGTCAACGATGCCAACAAGCAATTAGATCAGCCGCAACTAAAGAGCTAGGGTTATCGCGCCTACCAGCAAGAAACCCTTGGTTTGATGGAAAATGCCAACAGATGCTATCAGTTTAGAACAAGGCCTACAAGGCTAAGCTGCAGATGAAGACGATAGCTGCCATTGAGCTCTTTAGGCAAAGAAGAAGGGAAGAACACTAGCTTTTCAGAAAGAAGAAAAAAGAGCAAGAAACGCTCGCGATCGAGGATATGGAGAGGTCCCACCCCAGGAATGATGTTCGCAAGTTTTACCAAAGTGTAAAACGTCAAAGCCAAGGATATAAGGCTCGAAGAGAATCCTGTCGAGATGAACAAGGAAATATCGTAGTTGAGACACAACCGATGCTGAGGATATGGAAGAACCACTTATGCAGACTTTTAAACGGCGATGACGAACAACATTCCGCTGTCAGGCAGAACGAACCATTTAATATTGGCAACGACAGCGAAAATTGGCAACCACCCGACCTAAGTGAAGTGAGAATAGCAATATCTTAGCTCAACCTTAATAAGGTTGCTGGAAGTGACGGCCTTTCCGTTGAGCTTTATAAAACCGGCGTAGATGCCTTGGTACAAATCTGGTCGGATGAACGTATACCTGAAGAATGGAACCTCAGCATCGGTTGGCCGATCCACAAAAAAGGAGACCCTCTAAATTGCTCCAACTACAGAGGCATACGTCTGCTCAACATCGCCTACAAGATCCTATCTGCCGTAATATTTGAACGCCTGAAACCGTTTGGTTTCACCGCGATGGTTAGTGCGATGAACTGCCGCGCAGGAGGTCTGGGTTCGATTCCCAGCCGTAGCAACACCTAAATGATTTTTCACTGGCCCTCCTCTCGTGATGATCTGACAAATCATCCGAGTAGTATCAATTGTCAAGAATAGCTTATCTCAACTTAGCCGTTCGGAGTCGGCATAAAACAGGAGGTCCCGCCATCGTGCAAGAAGTAACCACGCACACATGAATGGTTGTGAGAAAGCTAGGCCCTGGGTACTAACGAGCCTGTTGCGCCAAAAATTTATATTTTTTTGAAACCGTTTACCAACAACCTGATCGGCCCTTATCAGTGTGGTTTGAGGGCTGAAAAGTCCACTTTTGATCAAATCTTCACACTTCTGCAGATCCTGGAAAAAGCCAAGAAGTCCAAATCGATATCCACCACCTATTCAACGATTTCAAAGCCGTTCACGACAGCATTTATAGAGTCATACTGTACAGTGCAATGTCTTGTTTTGGTATACCGCCCAAACGTGTACTCCAGGATGACGATGGAGAATTCTCGCTGCTCGATCAGGGTCGAAAACGATATCACTGACACATTCGATACCAAAAAAGGATTTTAGCAAGGGACGCACTGTCATGTGACTTCTTTAATCTGATTTTTGAGAGGATTGTGCAAAACTCCCGAACCAACAACAGAGGCAAAATCTTCCATAAACCGTTGCAACTACTAGCATACGCCGACGATATTGGCATCTTTGGTCGGACTCAAGGTGATGTCATATCCACGTTTGCTAGTAGAGATAAGGAAGCGGCAAAAATGGGTTTAGCAGTAAATGAGGGTAAGACTATGTATATGCTGTCAACACGAAAGGACACACAACATCGACGAATTGGACAGAACATCACCATTGACAGATATAAGTTTGAGGTAGTACGGGACTTTGTCTAACTCTGCTCCACTATTGACTCTGGCAACAACATATCGTCAGAAATCAAACGAAGAATTAATCTTGCCAACCGCTATTTCTTTAAGCTAAGAAGGCAAGTAAGTAGTAAATCACTCACTCGAACTACTAAGGAGATCCTATACAAGACCGTAATTATCCCAGTCCTGCTCTACGGCATTGTATCATGGACCATGTTAAAAGCGGATGAAGAAACCCAACGTCGTTTTGAGCTACAAATGCTTTGAACAATTTTGGTTTCCATTTGCGGTGAAGGGCTATGGAGTCGAAGATGCAACCACGAGCTATAGGAGCTGTTAAGCGACAAACCGCTAGTAGAAACACTTCATATTGGACGTTTAAGATTGCTAAGACAATTAGGTTTAATCGACACCAATACTTCGGCTCGCAGAGCCTTCGATTCCCAGCCAAACGTTAGACGCAGTAAAGGAAGACCTCGCTTTAACTGGCGCCCAGAAGTAGAAACCGACCTCAACCAACTTGGAGTGCGCAACTTGAGGCAGTTTTCTGCGGACCGGACTAATTGGAAAGGCATGTTGGTTGTGCCCCAGATTCATTCCGGATTGTAGCGCTTATTAAGTAAGTAAGCAAGTAGGGATTCAGTTTTATTTTACTGAAAATGGAGCGTTCCATTGTGGAAGTGTCTGGCAAGCCCAAAAGGAGCGCACCTTTTGAAGTTGAATGTGAAGAATGAAGATGCTAGAATATTTTGTTAAGGAATTTTTTTGTTAATGGTAAATTACATGGAGAGCCCGCCTTTTTGTATTTATCCTGTTAGATACAGAGTGTATCTGTATAACGTCATATTTCATTCAAAAAAAGAAACAAAAAAAATAGTTTGAGGGCCTTGACCAAAAATTCAATTATTCACTTCTATGACAGCAACATCATCTCTGATTATGGCGTCATTGTGATGAGGCTATCTTTCCCTTGTGTAGTTCCATTAGATGTCCTCAGTTGTATATACAGTTTGTACATCCCTTCAATGTACATAGTTGTGGTTTTCTTGACGCCGAATTTCTTTTTCCCGTTTCTCTGAAAATAGGTCGCGCATTTTGGGATTTCTTTTATTGTCTCATTATCCTTGTTGTGCCTTAGCTTTTTTTTTTTTAGAAAAGGATATTCGTCTAATGCATCCTCAGTTTATGACGTCCAGATTTATGAACAAAGACTTTCAGGACTTGCTTCTTAGTTTGTTTGTAGTCTGTCTCCTTGCGATACGATGTCCTCGGAGTTGATGGTACTTAAAACGATTTATTATACCAAGCGGTTTTATGACCCGCAATCTGGATGTAATGGGCTGGCAACACATCCAGATAATATACGTTAGAGTGCAATATTTTGGTTTTGGGAGAAACTTAAATATAAAACGTTCTAAGGCGATATGAAGGTTAAACTGTAGATATTCATGCAATATGGTGTCAATAGGAACAAGCAAAGAATTGACGAAGCTGGATTTTTTGCGCCTTAGAAGTATTTTGATGGCCTCCTGTCTATATGCAACATCCTCTTTATTCTAAGTATCATCTGGTCCTTTATCAGGCAACTATGACTCAATGTTGCCCTAAATATTGTCTCCATCGCCTACTTACACCCAACCGAATTGAGGTTAATTCAAGTGCTCATCCCGAATGCGATTCACGTTCCCATACTCGTACAAGTGAACGTGTCAAAATGTTCAATGAAATATAGACGACAACCGATAATTAGGCATGTCCTAGTTCATGCACGCCTCATAAAGTTTGGTTCGTGCGTCAGGACACTCCAGCTCTTATGTCCCTCTATATGCCTTTCATATAATTTTCGCTCAGAGTTAACTAAAAAGTCACATTAATCTTCATTCTCGTTAAACTACAAAAAAAAGGATCAGATCCTTACTGCAATCTTTTGCGAAACTTTAAAAAAGACCGTATCCCCATGTACCCGGAATTACATAATAAAAACTACCCCTAAGGACTATCATTCTAGACAAGGACGAGAATGAATAAAACGCGTAGTACCTATACCACTCAACGTAATTGTCTTTATTATGTTAGACTTGGATTCCTGTACCTTCAACTATAAGGACATACGTATACTCTGAACTATACTTGGAAAATATATTCTCTGGCTTTTCCTAGACTCTTTCATGGTTCGCTTAATCATTGTCCTGTCATTCCTGGGTACACAAAATCGATTGTTGGCACGAATCCCGTTCTAGGATATATGCGTATAGATGTATATAGTCTGCCGCAGTTGTATGGTGGTTGTTTTTTAGCTGGTATCCTATGAAAGGATGTTCGATTCATGTAGGTGGAAATTTATTGCAACCGGAAGAAGGATAAAAGCGGGGTTAGATGTTTTGTTGTTGTATTTTGTTCGTTTTGATAATATAGGTTAGGTGTGACGTTGCCAGGGTATTTTAGTTTTGTTGGTATTCTTCTCCTTTTGTTCGAACACAAAAGATGCATTGCGATAGAGTGAATGACACAATTTTGAGGGAATATTTAGGTCGGTAATAGCTATGTTGTTGTCTTATTGTGAAGATAGTCTGTACTGTTAGTATGGTTTTTTTATTTTTGGTCTAAGTGCAACACATTGAACCTAGGGAGTAATGCCAAATATTTTAAGATGCTTTTCAAAGTATACGATTAAAGAAATAAGCAATATTTCGCATTAACGAAACTTACAGAGCCTACAAACCTATCCCCTTCATTCATTTGTCAGACTATCGTAAGAGATGAAGCAGTGAAAAAATGTAGGTCTTGTAAATTCCAGGATTTGAACCAGAGGCACCGCTTAGTAGTACAGTGCACTAGCCACTAGGCCACAGGACCCATAGCCAACTGCCTCCATTAACGGATTCCTCCAAATATAAAGCAGACCCTGAAAGACCGCAGACAATGACTTACCGAATATGTAATTGGAACGTACGTATGCTGTACACCCTGGGTGTACATCAGGTGGTACTAGGCGAACATTACCTCGATTCAGGAAATACAATGGACAGGATCAGGAATGCACAAACGAACAACACCGAAGTCGACACATATACTTTATGCCAGTTAGTGATCGCCTGGCTGTGATCCGCAGCAGAGCAATAATTTGCAACATCAGCCATAATATGTACAAACGCTACTACCGATGACTCTGAAAACTATACCAATGAGGAATGTTAAGACCTCCTGGACGGAACCTATCTGAAATACGATGTGAAAATCCTAATTGGGGACTTCAATGCGAAAATCGGTAGGGTAAATATCTTCGGAGGTTGAGTTGGAAAGCACAGTCTCCACAAAACGACAACAGATAATGGCTTCCAACTAATGGCCTTTGCATTTAACCTGAAGGACTAAGTTCCACGATTACCAGAGGGACAAACATCAACACTGACCATTTTCTCATAGCAGCCAAATTCAGAGCCCGACTGTCCAACGAGAAGAAGGTAAGATTCGTGCAGACAAGGGGGATTTCACATTGATCGTCTTAGTGAACCTAAGATTGCCAGAGTCTTCAAGGTACAACTCCACCAATATCTCCACTAAGACCTAATTGATACAGTATCGCAATATCATTAAAGTGGAATCCAAATCCACCATATGATATATGCAAGCACTAAAAAAATTAAAGAAGAGTCACATATCAAGACCAATACAAACCCCACCCCGCGTGGAAGACTATTATGCCAGAAGAAGGGACCAGAAGAAAATCCCGCTTAGGAAAAAAGAAAATACGCAGACTCTCCGTTAGTTGGTTAAGTAGCAATTCAGTCTGGAATGAATCTGGCCTTAACCAACATGCCTCTACAAGTAGTCCGGTCCTTAGCTAACTGCCTCCAGTTGCGTGCTTGAAATTGGTTGAGGTCGGTTTATACTTCCTCTACTGCGTCCGAAGTCTGGCTGGGTATCAAAGAAACTGCGATCCGGGGTATTTGTGTCTACTCGCTCTACTTGTCCTAGCTATCTCCAACGTCCAATGCGGTGGTTTTTCAGCAGGCATATGTTTCTCCGCAGGTGGTATAGTTCTTGAAAAAATCTTAGTCTCCATAGCAAGTAAACACAAACGGGATCGACGAATTTTCGTAGAGTTTTTCGCTTCATCCGCTTTTGATACGATTCATGCTTTAGTGCCGACTGGTAAGGCTCTTGAATTGGATTTTCTTAGTATTGTGAGTGAGGGCTTTACTACTAGTTGCCTTCTTAGCCCGAAGAAGCAGCGGTTGGCAAGAGTAATTCTTCGTTTAATTTCTGACAAGATGTTGTTATCAAAGTTAATAGCAAAGCCGAGGTAGACAAAGTCCGGTACTTCCTCAAAGTAATATCCTTCTATGGTGACGTTCTGTCCAATTTGGCGATGTTTTGTGTCCTTTCGTGTTGACAGCATATCTTGGTCTTACCCTCATTTATTGCTAAGCTAGTAGTTGTACCGATTTTTGGAGAATTGTGACTCTGGTATTGGCTCGGGAGTTTTGCAGAATTCTCTCAAGAATCAAACTGAAGAAGTCACATCACAGCGCATCGCCTTGCCTTAATCCATTTTTGGTATCGAATGTGTAGGTGAGGTCGTTTCCGACCCTGATAGAGCAGCAAGTATTCTCCATCGTCATCCTACACAAACGGACGAGTTTGGGCGGTAGACCAAAACTAGACATGGCTCTGTATAGTTCATCTCTATAAATGCTGTCATATGCGGCTTTGATATCGATAAATAGGTGGTGGGTATCGATTTGAACTTCTTGGGTTTTTTCCAGGCTCTGCCGAAGTGTGAAAATTTGATCGGTTGTGGACTTTCCTGGCCTAAAACCACACTGATGAGGGACGATCAGGTTGTTGGTAAACAGTTTCAGGCGGTCACATATAACGGCAGATAGGATTTTGTAGGCGATGTTGATGAAACTTATGACTCTGAAGTTGTAGCATTTCAGACGGTCCTTTTTTTATGCATCGCTCAAACGGTGCTTTCATTCTTCAGATATTTTTTTTCATCCGACCAAATTGTTGCTTATGGGTTGGGAAGTATTGCTTACTAACTTATCTCTTAAAAAGCTCAGCTGAAAGGACATTATTTAGGGCAGCCTCGTTAAGCTTAAGTTTGGATATTGCTATCCCCAATTCACTTAAGTCGTGTGGTTGGTAGTTTTCACTGTCCTCGCCAATATTGAAAATTTCGATCTGCCTTGTTTCCTTGGCTTTCATGTTTTACACTTTGGTAAAACTTGGGAACATTATTGCTGGAGTTGTGAGTCTAGGTAGGCCACGGAGGCATCCTTGATGTTGGAGAGAAGAGCACGACACGCTTTACTCGTCGGGCGGGAGTAGTTCTTGCCCTCTGACCAAACATCCCAGCTTAACAAACATTTTTGTTCGTTGACAAAAAAGTGACCTTTGGGAGTTGGAAGAATTTAATAGTCCAGCGCACTAACCACTAGTTATATATAAAACCATGTAAACGTCGTTTACAGAATCTTTACTTTACTGAATCTTTAGTTCCATCTACTTGTTCTTCAAAACCAACCTGAATGACAAACTCAATTTAATCAGAAGTTACATGTACAACAGTGGCCATAGTTCCAAATTGTAAAATGTTTTGGTTCGTACGCTACACCGTTTGGGTAAGATACTTTACAGCTGTACAAATCTGCAAGTTAATAGGAGATCGATTCGTGAGACTCATTGTGTTTGCCCAGAAACTTAAACTACCTAACCTGCACGTTTTCTTTACAGCTGTACAGATCTTCAAGTTGATAGGTGATAGATACATGAGATTCAGTGTGTTTGCCACAAAATCCAAACTACCCGACCCGCCCGTTTTCACCGGGTAAAAATGCATTTTTAAAATAGGTAGCCAAATTGAAAGCCAAATTTAAAAAAATGGTATGACATAGCTATCGATCTCTAAATCATTTATATTAAGTTCAACAATTTTTATTGACAACTGGCTTCCAAATTTGGAATATTTCCTGCTTTCATCTAGTACTATCACCACACTTAAAACTTCCTTACCGCCCGACCTTTAATCCCAATCCCAATTGATCGTTCATCACCCACCCATTTTTTCCAATGGATATTTATGCGCACCAGATCTGACACTTTGCTTGAAAACCAAACACCCAACACTCGACCTTCATTACCAATTATCCATCCTCATCGCATGAATTGTCTACCCTTCCAATCTTCCTGAACTGACTTTATTGTGTGTTCCACTATCCTTTCGGAAACACATAAACTATTTACTCTCGAAAAATTTACGTCACCGACTCTCCTCCGTACCCAACATTTCTCCACGGTAGTCACTTATCAGATGTGTCTTCAGGTGGCTATATACGCTCTATAGGTATGAAGGATAGGTAGAAAATAAAATATCATTTAGCTGGGGGTAAGATCGCTGGATCAAAAATCCTCAAGTCCAAACAAGTTGCCAGCGTCAATGAAGATTGAATGCACAGCAATTCTCCGGCTCGCAGAGTCTTCAATTTTCAGACAGACCTCGGACGCAGGAAGGCTATGTCTTAATTGCCATACATAAGTTGAAATCGACCTCAACCAACTTAAAGTGCCCGACTTTATGCAGTTAGCTACGAATTGGGCCAATTGGAGATGCACCACCTAAGTTTGTAAATAAATAAGACGGCAGCTGAAGAATTCGCGAGATGGGAAGAACGGTGGAATATACAGTTCAAGTTAGGCTGGATGAATAAAATACCTATATGCGCGATTCTTAAACATTTGGATGGCATATAGCAATTTCAGGGCTTCATGAATAAATATGTAGGCGGATGAGTCGAAAGGCCAAACGCAGCGCTTAATTCCGTAGAATATACTGGCAGCTCCATGAGCTAAAGGTATGTGATAAATTGGAAATGGTCCTCCAGGTTGGACGTTGTACTTTGTGCTAACTACGGAATTCTGTAAAAAGCTATTCTTAAGGGGCAATCAAGAGCCTAGGAAAAAACTGGTTTTATAGTTGACGATCATGTTAAGAGGCTTCGGAATGAAATGATCTTAGTTGACGATTATGCTTCAAAAATTGCAACGACGTTCTTCTACCTAAAATGTTAGAAGGCTTAACAAGAAAGGTGCAATAGAACAACTAGCGGACGCCCTAAGATGAGAAAAATAAGACATTACTGCCACCCAGGAAAAATAAGTTTGATGTGCTGGGCAAACGAAGTATGAAAAACTGTTTCCGTGGTATTAGAATGAAATATTTGGAATCTGTGCTCCATAAAGACCCTCAAACCTAGTGTCTCCCTTCATTTGTGTGTGCGAAGTCATATTTTTTCCACAGAGAAGAGGACCTACCGTTTAACGCAGAATCCAAACGCCAAATTGGAGAAGCTTCTCATGAAAGTGATACTCTTGGATGTTTGTCAGACTTTTGCAAGAGGTGGGGCAGTGAGAAAACTTAGGTGTTGTCACTTTGAAACACCGCACTTATAATAGCTCAACGCACTAGCCACTGTATCCCGTGGTATAGTGAGCAGAAATAGCGACTATTCGGATGGGAATTTTTTTATGAGGGACAGACTTAGGGAAGAAGTCTTATGTTCTGATGACAGTAACAAACGCATTCGTACTATCCGTAACAAGGCCAAACTCGACAACTTGCCTTATATCCGTCCGTGCTCCGACGCAGGAAAGAGATGACATCCCTGTAGACAGCTTCAACAAGATCCTCGAAAAAATTTTTGGGCGACCATCAAAGGACGATGTAAAATGATAGGGAGATCTTAACTCCAAGGTAGGATGAGAGGACATTTTAAGCAGTATTATCAGAAAACACAGCTTATATGACAACAGGGCTGTCAATCTATTTCGTTGACTACGAAAAGCCACCTTGCATACGGCTTCCGAGCCTTCATATTGATAAAGGGACATGGCGGCTAAACCATCAAAGTGTCAATCAAATTAGACGAGATGTACTCATCCATTACTTTGGATGTCTGAACATTCCGATCATATACTACCTTGTTGCAGTCAAAGTAAGAAAGAAAATAAGTAAGCTGCAACAACTTTGCAAATACAAAGAAAAATGTTTGGCCAAAAGGCTCGTTAGTACCTAGGGCCTAGCTTTTTCTTACAACTATTCATTTGTGCATGAGCACATCTTGCATGATGGCGGGACCTCCCGTTTTATGCCGAATCTGAACAGTTTTCATTGATAAATAATACTACTCGGGTGATTTGTCAGATCATCCAGAGGTTGCTACGGGCGAAAAGCGAGCTCAGATATTTTGCGTGGCAGTTCGTCGCATTAACCATATCGCCACTTAGACCGACTTTAACACTTTACCACCAGGAGGTAACCTAGTGGTAGGAGAAGCCACGTGAAGATGATGCCAACAAGCCCTTAGGAATTCTCCCGATCTCCGGAAAGAAAACCCTGGATTGACGATTGATGCAGACAGATGATCTCAGTCTTAAGCCAGGCATACAAGGCAAAGCTGCTGGAGAAGACGAGACCTGAGACCATGACCCTATCTGTGGTATTCTTTGAACTCCGGAAACCGTTTACCAACAACCTGATCGGCACTTAGCAGTGTGCTTTAAGCCATGAAAGTGCAGACATTGTCAAACCATCACACTTAGCCAGATCCTGATGAAAAGTCAAGAAATCTAAATCGATACCCACCACATATTCATCGATTTCGAAGCCGCATACTGCAGCATTTTTAGAGACGAACTGAACAAGTACATCGTCTAAACTTGTCCATCGAAACATTCGATACCAAAAAAAGGATTAAGGCAAGGCGTTGCAGACTTGCAGTATTATGTGACTTCTTCAACTTCTGGAGAGGATTGTGCAAAACTCTCAAACCAACAACAGAGGCACAATCTTCCATAAGATATTGACATCATTGGTCGGCTTTAACCTGAGGTCATAGCCACGTTTGGTGGTATAGAGAAGGAAGCAGCCAATGAGGGTACAACCAAATAAAGTCATCGATGAACTAGACAAAACTTCACCATTGACGAAGATACACATTTGACAATGTTTGGGACTTCGTATAACTCTGCTCCGCTATCAGCTCTCGAAAAGAAATCTCGTCAGAAATCTTGTCAACCCCTATTTTTGGGCTAAGTAGGCCATTAGGTCACGAAACCCTCGCTGAAACAACTAAATAGATACTAAGTAGGTTGGTAGGTAGAGGTGGAGGTTCAGCATGAACCCAAGTAGCACTGATGTGCCTTTTTGTTACCACGAATCGTGTGACCTATTTTATGATGATTCGTGAGGGTGTGATACAATCGGCATCTAGATCCAGCCTGTGGTGTTTAGAAAACGAATAACATCTTGTATCCTTTTACCCGACATGTCGCCAAATTCGTCGAAGAATGGTTGGTCTATTGCACGCTATCTGGGTCTTGCTAGTGCCGGACATTTCCAGATGAAATGGGAGAGTTTATCTTTCTCATTTGCGTTCTCGCAACTACGGCATTGGGGGTTGTATGGGATAAATAGTTTGGTCACATGGTCTCCAATAAGCCTATCGCCGTAATTCTTGCGATATCTAAGCGGGTTCTATTCAGTAGGTCGGTTTTTCTCTTCTTGTGCCATATATTACTAGATATGACACAACTTGTTAACCTTCTCCATTTGGATTAGGCCTTCTTCAGGAAGTATGAGTGGATTTGTCCCTTAACTGCACCTAGCGTGATATGGACCCTTGCCGCAAGTTAGCCATGTAGAGCTGAGCCTTGCCTGGCCAGCTTGTCTGCGAGCTCGTTTCCTTCAATGTCAATGTGCCCTGGGACCCAGAGAAGTGTGGCAGCTTGACTATCTATGAGGATAGCAATATTTTGCTTTTTGTAGTGTCACTCCCCAGTTGCGTGCAAGCCTGTCGGATAGCCAGTATTTCCGCCTGGAATACCATGGCAAAATCTGGTAGGCGGTATGATACCGATATTTTCGGTGATTCCGAGTAGACAACGGACACACCACAGTTCATCATAGATCCGTCAGTGTAGGCGACCATGTCGAAATCCTTTACTACTTCGTTCCTCTTCCACTGAGCTCTGGTAGGAAAGCCTACATGGAAGCCTTTCTTGAAGCTTAGTGTGGTTGTGATGTAGTCAGTTGGAAAGTGACCATTTCGTATCAAGTCAAGGATATTTCTCTGGCCATACCCATCCTGACTCCTTGAGTCTTACTGCGCTGCATAGTGCGGTATCTTTAATATGTAGGTCAAGAGGCAAGAGCTGCATTAGCATGAATTCCGTTTAGCTCGGGTTTTCACCATGGCCGCAACTTGCAGCCTAGGTGCTAACCATGTCTAGAGCATTCCCCATGATTTCGCTTATCAAGGAGATCCTATGTAAAACAGTTACTATCCCAGTCCTGCTCTACGGTTCCAAAGAATGAACCGTCTCAAAAGTGAATGAAGAAATCCTTGGTCTTTTGAAGCGAAAAATTCTTCGGAAAATCTTCGGTCTACATGATGGCTGGAGCATGTAGACCGAATGAACACAAATGACCAGGCCTGCAGAGGCTTTAATTCCAAGCCAAACATTGGGTAGGTATGGGAGAGTTTCAGAAGCTATCACTCGCAGTCGAACCAGTGTGATAAAAGTCGGATGTTTGTGTAATGGCCATCTCTTGCCAATGGAGTTTTACTGAACCTTTTGTCGGTGAGGGATAGGGCACATTAGTCAAGCGGTTACGATGATAATGCGGTTGAGCGATGAAGAAGATTGGAATAGATATGTTTGAAGCACTTTTTTCGCGGTTTAGCTTCGAGATATGTTTCCAGTGTAAGGTGGTTTCCTTTTCTTATTTACTCTTTCCTATCACCTTTAACCCGTCCGTAGTCCATATAAAGTAGATTTCCACCACTTTTATTATTTATTGACACGAACAAATGTTTGTCGATCAAGCGGTTTGTGGTGAGTGGTCAAGGACTATGTGTTCCGACATGCCTAGCTGGACAAACACAAGTACCCTCCGCAGCTCCATACCTCTGTGGCCTAACCGTGACTCATAACAATATGGCCTCAAGTGGCTCGTACAAGTAAAACCCGACCAACATGAAATGCGCAACTCGAAGCAGCTAGCTGAAGATCAAACATTTTGAATAGGAATGTTGCTTGAAGCCCAGGTTCTCTCTAAGTAAGATTTGCAATTGGAAAAGTGGGAAAAGTCTGTATACACCACCTCCCCAACATGTAGGGAAGATAATTCGACGCTAGGGCGACAACGCTCATTATGTCCCTGTGGCGACACACGTTTAGCCTCTAAAGCGTTTACTGATTCTTGTAAGGTGGCTGTCAAATGTCATCCTCTCTTGTCGTGGTTGGCAGAACTTTTCGGTCACGGTTTCCTAACCCTTAACTACACCGCATCGTCACCAAACATCAATTAAACGGATCTGCCTGTTTCGTCGATTTATCTTCGGTCATATACAGACTTCTAAAAGATTTTAGATCCCTCCAATAAATAGACCCTCATTAATCACCATACAGCTTCAATAAAAATGAATTTAATCCGATTAGAGAGAAACATCTAATATCATAGCTGGCTCCCTACCAACAAATGGCATCCTTGCTCCCCAATCTAATCCGTCTTTTCAACTCTCCCAATGCAACTAAATTACCCCCACCTCGGATCAGCCCTTGCATGATGATAAGTGTACCAGAGAAAGTATCTCATTTCCATTAGAACTATTTTATTGCAAAACTGCCTACAGCCTGGAATATTTAGAAACACCTAGAGGTAGTCCCCTTATTTGGTATACCACCCATTGAACCCATTGAGAGAATATAGGGCGTCGATAACGCCTTTTGTGCAGTATATGTGCCACATTTTCGTCTATCTGCAAAACCTACTGCAGACATAGATACTTCGATACGTATGCACAAAGGGAAGTCATAAAAACGATTCCCCAACGAGACACCCTATACCGCATGCCAAACCCGTAAGGCCATCGGTTCGTTTGAAGCTATAGCAACAAAGTGATGGGGGGTGCTTCAGGGGTTATTTTACATTTACCCTGTCGAAGTCTTCACTGACGTCGACGTTCATCGGAAAACAACACAAAACCTCCATTTGCTGTAGTTGTGGTAATTACGGATTTGAATAGACGCGTTAAAGGGGACGTGTGCAAGCACTCTCTCGCTCTCTGTGCTTTCCTTTGAAGGAGGTCTTCATGTTTACCAAGTGCTTAGGCTTTTCATTTCTTTACTGTGCCATCGCCCCATGTGCCTTGTTTGATTGAGTGTGCTCTTCGTATGGTGCGACTTAGTTTTAGGGTCAAAACGTCAGAGCTGTCATGCGATGTCTACGTGAGGAACAATGCAAACTTTCAAACTTGGGTAAAAGTTTTGCATAAAAAAAAATATATCCTGCCAGAGAGTGAGCATGCGAAATGAATGTGAATTCCACCACAGATACGTTCGTATTTCGAGGGACATTTGATATTTTACTGGATGGAGGAGTGTTTCATCAATGCACACGACTAAATTACAGTTTTAATGATGCTGCAATGTAAGTCACGCAACATGAATGCAACAAGGGTTCTGAAATCAGAGTATGGGTTCATAGAAAGGACTCGCACCCGCGCTATGGTATATTGACGTCAAACCGCAGACATCTGCGTGGTGGAGTGTTTGGTGGACTCAGTTCGCAGAAATGCTAGCGATGGCGAATAAATTTATTTCTATGGTTTCTGATGACATACGTGCGTACTTTGTAGGTATTAGTGAAGGATGGGGTTGGTGTTTTGTGTGATTTATTCCGTTGGAAGTATATGAATATATAATGGGAGCATTTTTATTATTATTAATAGCGTAATTCAAATCTGATTACAGTTTGGAAAATTTCGGGAGCTGCATATATTTTTAAACAGTTGAGGTCACAATGTTTTGTTATCCGTAACTAACAATGTTGTCGTTGATTTTTTTTTATTGAAATTAAGCGATTCTACAAATGTTTTGAACTCATTTCCCATTCGCAATGCTGGTAAATACTTTAAAAGGCGTTTCGCATATTTCGAAATCGATTTATCACAGGAGGAGATTTTAATGCCACAACCAAGTATTGGGGATTGACTAATACAAGAGGAAGGGAACTATATTTCTGAAATAATAAAAAAAAAAATGGGCAGCAATATTACCACTCAACAAGAAAACCTACCTATTGGCCAAAAGATAGGAATAAAACCCCAGTTTTTGTTGAGTTTTTCGTCCTAGAGTTGGCCCGTGTCCTAGAGGTATCGAATAAATTGGAACTAGCTTTCCAGGTTGGGGGTTGTGCCTTTAGTTAATTAACAACTCACGAAAAAAAACATTGTTATCCAAGGAAAGGACTGACCTTATTGTTGACGACCATGCTAAATGGACTACGACGTTCGTATCTGCAACTGGAACAACTAGCGGATGCCCAAATCTGCTTAACGGCAGACATTACTGCCATCCAGGAAAAACGATTAGACTGCCTGATTACCACCATACCACCATCATCTAATGTCGAAGAGCAATGGTAACGATGTCAATAAGCCATTAGATCATCCGCAACCGATGTGCTGGGTTTCTCCTGCCCACCTTGGTTTTATAAGGAAAGCCAACAGATGCTCGCAACCAAAAACGATGCCTTTAAGGCTAAGATGCAGGTGAAAACAAGTGCTACCATTGAGCTCTAAAGGAACACCGAATTTTCAGAAAGAAGAAAAAAGAGCAAGAACAGCTTGCGAATGAAGACATAGAGAGGTGCCATTCCAGGAATAATGTTCACAAGATTTGAAAAAGTGTAAAATGTCAAAGCCAGGGATAAAACGATTGAACAGAATCCTGTCGATATGGAATGGACCTCAGCATCGTTTGCCCGATCCCCAAAAAAGGAGACCGTCTGCACTGCGCCAACTACAGAGGCATAAGTCTGCTCAACATCGCCTACAAGATCCTATCTGCCGTAATATGTGAACGCCAGAAACCGTTTACCAACAACCTGATCGGCCCTTATCAGTGTGGTTTTAGGCCAGGAAAGTCCACAACCGATCAAATTTTCACACTTCGGCAGATCCTGAAAAAAAACCCAAGAAGTCCAAATCGATACCCACCACCTATTTCTCGATTTCAAAGCCGCATACGACAGCATTCATAGATATGAACTAGTTTAGATATTGCTATCCTCACTATATCGGGTGGTTGGCAGTTTTCGTTGCCGTTGCCAACATTAAATGGTTCGTTCTGCCTGACAGCGGAATGTTGTTCGTCATCGCCGTTTAACAGTCTGCTGAAGTGGTTCTTCCAAATCCTCAGCATCGGCTGTGTCTCAACTACGACATTTCCTTGTTCATATCGACAGGAGTCCTTTCGAGCATTGTATCCTTGACTGTGACGTTTAACACTTTGGTAAAACCTGCGAACATCGTTCCTGGAGTGGCACCTCTCTATATCCTCGATCGCGCGCTTTGCTTGCTCTTTTTTTCTTCTTTCTGAAAAGCCGGTATTCTTCCCTTCTTCTTTTCATATAGAGCTCAATGACAGCTCTCGTCTTCACCTGCAGCTTAGCCTTGTAGGCCTCGCTCATGGCTGCGAGCATCTGTCGGCATTCCTCATCAAACCAGGGGTTTCTTGCTGGTGTCCGTGAGAAACCTAGCACATCAGTTGCGGCTGATCTAATGGTATTTTGGCATTGTTCCCATTGTTCTTCAACATTCGATGGTGGGATGTAGGCGAAAAGCAGGATAGATACGCACGTTACGTATACGCCACTTTTCCACTTTTTTGGCAAACGCAGTTGAAAGTTTACGGTTCAATTAAATTTAAAAGGGTCGATAGAAGTTTCTCATTTTATATCAAGTTTTACTTAGAATATCTTCTTTCTAATCATAATTACTTAAAAGCTCCGTCTCTTCTAGTTTATTATATATTACAGCATTTCCTCAGAATGGTTTTGACGTATACGCCACTCAAGATAATTATTTTTTTGTGTTCATACACGTACGTCAAAAGAACTGCACGTAAGTCATTCCAAAAGCATGAACAGATGGTGGTGCTGAACAGAACACTACCTTCATACAAACTTAATAAAATACTTTTTTATGGAACAAGGGAAAAGTATTTTTTCGTGAAAAAATCGACCTCGAGATTTCGATTCTAATATAACGATGATAGCGAAACATAAAACATTTTTTTTGCTATTCCGTCAATCGGTCCGTCTGTCCGTAATGGTCTACCTAGCCTAAACGACTTGACCGATTTTCTTCAAACTTCTTATACAGGATTTTTTGGTCATAATTTAAGGCCATTTTTTTTTTCATTTAGCTATTATATTAAGGGTACCTGTCATATAAAATTACACATAACCTCAATTTTATCGAAAACGGCTCTAACTATTTTAGCCATTAAGAAAATTGTTAATATTTCTCAAACAAGTTATGACATTTAATTTATATACTACTATTACTGTTTGTAATTTTCAGTTCTGGTCAGTAACGGAAAATCTTTATATTATACCGATTCCGGAATAAACGTTCACATTTTGACATTATTAATATTATTTTAAGCATCAATAATCAAAATACATATTATTGTTTATTTTGGCCAAACTGTGCATATTTTCAGTATTTAACAGCTTTGAGGAACGATTACAAGTTGATATACTCTACACTGACTTTACAAAAGCCTTTGATAGAGCGCACCACACCCTACATTTAGCCAAACTAAAATCGTTGGGTTTTCATTCCTCAATGCTTAAATGGTTCCATAATTATTTAACAAACAGAAAGCAAATGGTTAAGATCGATGTTAATACTTCTCGCGAAATCGATGTAACATCCGGTGTCCCGCAAGGTAGCCACTTGGGCCCATTGCTTTTTATTTTGTTTTTAAATGACGTTCATGATATTTTTAATTTTTGCAACGTTTTAACTTTCTCGGACGATTTAAAATTATATTCTCGTATAAGTAATATAACAGACTGTATCGGGTTTCAGTCTGATATAAATAGTTTGTCGGCATGGTGTTATCATAACGCTATGGAGCTTAACATCTTGAAATGTAAAATGTTTACAGCATTTCGTATAGATGCACCTATAATAAGTGATTATTATATGAACGATCTTAGACTTCAGCGTACGGAAAATGTTAAAGATCCCGAGGTCATATTTGACAAACAATTAAAATTTTCTTCTCATTATGATTACACTATAGCAAAATTGCAAGGACTTCCGAGACGTATTTAGCCTTAAAACTATATACTGCTCGTTAGTCTGGCCGCAGTTGGAATACACATCCACCATATGCGATTCGCCATAATGCAGGCACTTAAGGCCTGCTCAGAATGCATATCTGTAGCTGGTATCTTGCATCGCTGTCAAAAGACAGATATATTTCTTGCATGAAGTTGCCCTCTATTCAACTTCAAGCTACAGATTCACGAAGATACACATTGTGGTTGCCTTGTTTTTAACTTTTCACTCAGCTACAGATACGAATTCTGATCGGCCCTTTAGATTAGAAAGATCTCAGAAAAATTTCACGAGGTACGCATTCCGTAAATTATTTACGTTTGAAGAATTGCCTAGTCATGATAAAAGATGCGAACAAATTGGCTTGCAAACCTTAAGTATCTTGTATCATGTTTGTTCGCGATATTCTAAATTATCATATTGTTACACCGGAATTGATTTCTCTTATTAATGTGTATGCTCCCAAAGAATCGCTTAGGGAGCAAAATTTGTTAATGTCGAACTCTCATAAAACCAACTATGGCAGCAATGAGCCTATTACACGATGCATATGCATGTTTAATTTTGTAAGCAACAAAATTGATTTCTGTTTGTGCTGGGTTGATTTTAAAAATTGTTTATATTCAATGGTTTTAAATTAAAATATTGTTTATTTAAGTAGTCTATAAGGTTGAAAAAATCGGTAGATGACCATCTAAGTCGCGCAACAAAAACCAGTTGTGTAAAGCGATACTGAGAGCGTAGTGCTCTGTGATGTGAAATTAAAAAAAAATTGTCGCATGCTTGTCATTTGATATAACGCTCAACTCGCTGTAAAAGAGAAATTTGCATGTGACCCAGTTGTTTCTTTTTAAAGTTGGTATAATTTGGCTAAATTTAAATGACTTAAATAAAATTAGTGCAGGTGTACCACAAGGCTCAGTTCTTGGACCGGTCCTCTATAATATTTTCACATCCGATTTGCCACATTTACCAAACTGTGAGGTTGCCATTTTTGCTGATGACACTGCTATATATTCATCCCATCAATTCGCTCTCAACATTGGGAGCAATTTAATAGAAGGAATGGATATACTAGTAAAGTACTATAGCAGATGGAAAATAAAACTCAATGAAGGTAAAACTCAAGCGATTTTTTTCACTCGAAATAGAAAAGCTTGCGCTCTTCTCAGCAGACACATTCAGTTGAATGGAATCAATATTAATTGGGAGCCTTCGGTTAGGTATCTGGGTGTTTATTTAGATACTAGACTTACTTTTAAAGACCACCTTAGTAAATCACTAAAAATTCATTAATCGTAAATCGTTACTTTCTATAGACAATAAAATAATCCTTCACAAATTAGTTTTTCAGGCAATATTATTGTACGGTTGCCAAATATGGGGCGACTGTGCCGTCTGCCATATTAAACGAGTGGTGGGTGCACGACTGGGTCGTACGCAACTTTCTCTTTCACAGCGAGTTGGGTGTTAGATCAAATAGTACGCATTTTGATTATTAATGCTTAAAATGATATGAATAATGTCGAAATGTGATTATACGAACGTTTACTACGAAATTTGAAGGAATCGGTGTCTATGGGAATAATAATGATTTTTTGTTATTGGCCAAAACTGAAAATTCCGTTTAGTGATAGTTGGGGTAAAACCAATTATGTGGAATTGCTTCAAGCTGTAATATTAAATTTCATTCAATTTGACATGCTAGTTTGCGAGAAATTATCAATTTTCCTTATATGGCCTAAATGACAAAATCCGTTATATGGATTTTCTCGAAAAAACTGGGTATGCAGTTTTGTTGAAGCTAATATGGTTATAGTATATATAAAGTTTAATCAAAATCGTTAGAGCCGATTTCGAGAAAATTGAGGTTATGTGTAATTTTTATATGGCAGGTACCCTTATTAACATGGCTAAAAGCAAACAAAAAAAATGGCCTAGAATTATGACTAAAATAAGCTTGGATACGAAGTTTGAAGAAAATCGGTCTAGCCGTTTAGGCTGGGGAGACCATCACGGACAGACGGACCGACGGACGGAATTCCAAAAACCACTTTTTTAGGCTCCGCTATCATTGTAATGTTAGAATCAATCAAAATCTCGAGGTCGAAAATTTTCACGAAAACAATATCTTTCTCTTTGTAAGAGAAAGCTAAAAATTGCAAGTTTCCCAAAATAAAATTTTAAAAATGATGCTCAATTTACCATGGAGGTATTTAACTATTGACCTCCATCAAAAGCGAATGTTGGACTGATTTCTAATAGGATCGACCGACTTAAACGAACATTTTTAACAAGATGCAGCTTTGCTGATAATCCCCTCGTAAATCAATTAAATATTTGATTTATCTACTTTTATTTGTTTTTAAATAAATTGTTAAATAACCACCATATTTATTATTTATTAATATTTAATATTCATGTTAATCTGTTGTCATATTACAATGCTTTGTTAAATACTTTATATTATTTATTTATTTTGTTAATATTGTTATTTATTTATTTGTTAATATTTGGTATTTATTAGTTTTTATATGAAAATTCATTTGTTAAATGTATATACTTGTTAATACTTGTTTTTTTTGTTATAGTTATTTATTTATTTGTTTATCTGTTTATTTATTTATTTATTTTTTTTCTTTGTATACTTTTTTTTCTTATTATATTGAGGGTTTTATAGTATTTCTGCCTCAAAGTACATTTCTTAAATAAAATTTCTTAATAATTAAAAAAAAACATATTTCAATAGAAAGATAATTACCATTATCAAATTATTGTATTGTAAAATGTGTTACAATCTACCTATGTAAAACTTTTAATACTCAATAAAATATCTATCTATCTATCTATCTAAATGGCTCTCTAAGTATTTTTTATCAGAGATGGCTCTACATTCTACAATATCTGGCCATGATTAGTCTTACTTTTATCGGGGGTGTAATTTTTGTTTGTGTTTATTGCGTTTGTTCAAGGTTTTAAGTTTTAAGTTTTAAGTTTTCTTGTCGTATGATCGAAGTCTGTGGATATACGGCAAAACAATACTAAACCAAAAAAATGGGAATTGCATAGAATACTGGACGTATATCCAAAAAAATGGCGTTTACGTCAAACCAATATTCGATCTTATTAATTTGGATGGATATAGGTCAAAACTATAATAGATATCTCAGTGTTGGCTAGAGATAGGTCAAAATAAATAAAATATTTGGAAAGCTCATTCTCGAAAACATAGGACATGAATTCATATCCCAAAAAGTACATTTTGTTGTGTACGTCAAACCAATTCTGTAAAAAGACCAATTTTTACAGTTGCTATGTTCCATTGGGCAAATAAAAAAGATTTTTCTTTGATCTCCGAATAATTTTGAAGATTTGGATTTTCCGGCAGATTTACCACTTCTTGCGCTAAGACTAATTCGAATGATACCTGTCAGTTTGACAAGAGTGATGTTCGTTTTAATTAATTATTATTTTGGTTATGAAAAACTATTATTTCCCAGTAAATGGTAGCAGTGAAATATTTAGATTTAGATTTATTAATTTGTAAAGTCCTAACACTTTAAGATAAAATATCTTATATGGTAAGTGAAATATTAGTTAAATACAAACAAACAACCTGTGTGAATGGAAATTTGACAGCTACACCGACACTAACTTCACGCACATGAAATCACACGAATTCAAAGACAAAAAATCCATCAATCAAAAATCAATCTGAAATCGTGTTCCATTGGCAACAGAAAAGATCGAATTTCAGATAAATATCCAAAATTAACAATGGAAAACACCATCTGTAGTGATGCCAAGTCGATGCGCACTTTATTGACACTTACAATTTATGAAATTTGTAATTAATTGAAAAAAAAAGTTAAATAGGGCTTTACTCACTTATAAATATAAAATATTTTAACTTGTTTCTATTTCTTGAAACTTCATATTTAAAATAGTAAAGCACTTCCAGCACTTTATATTATCCTCTAGCAATTCCCAGAAGAACTTAGTTTACTCACCAAAAAGTATAAAAAATACTCAAATCCTTAAAGCATCCTTTAAGCTCACTTAGGTTTTCATCAATTAATTTAATTTCTGTATAAAGAGTACAAAAAATCAATTTTAATTAAAAAACTTTATCCAACTTTTTTTTACTTTTTTCTGACTTTTTTTTTAATTTTGTTTGTTATTACACCGCACACACTGCACTCTTAAAAACTGAAATTACCTAGCTATATATAAAAAAAAAAGGATACCAGCTAATTGGTAATTGAATTTATTTTATAACCAAACAAACACAACCGAAATATACATACATAGAATTATTCCCGTCTGTATGTCTTTAACTACGAGCACATCCCGAGGGCACAGAAGCACAACTCAACATCCCTTGCAAAAGGGATTATAAAAGTATACGATGAACAAACTCAATCAACGATAAAATAATTTTTGGGGGAAAATATCCTTCTAACAGGAAAAACGGTCCAAGAAAATTCAGTCAACACACTTAAGCACCACCACGATGACACACTAAGAGACGGAACGAAAATAAAATTCCACTTCTACTTCCATTCAAATGTTCCGGTGAATGTGTGCGTTCTATATTCCATATGCCAATACAACTCCTTTCTTCGTGTGTATTTGTAAGTGAATCCAAATGTCGCCATGAGTTGCCATTGCCTGTGCCAATATTTCATTCAGAGTTTTCTTGGGTCTCTTCAGACAAGTAGTCTCCATAGTTGGCAGGACTAAACTGGAAAACAACAACGTCCTTATACATACACACACACATGCCATGTAGAACTAGGCAAAAGGCATTTTTTTTATAATAAAATAATCAATTCCTAGAATTTGTGTAAACGATGAAGAAAAAACGGGATGAGGACGAAAGTGGCACGTAGAATCATCTCTGTATGTATGCCAGTAGTAGAAAAAGCTTTTATTTCATAGAAAAAAAGAGCAAGCTTTTCAGTTTTCTTCAAACACGAAATGTATAAGGAAAGGATACATAAATTGTTGTTTTTGTTGCACTCATTTCCATAGTTGATATAATGAATTGCAGAGCGAGGATAATAAACAAATTATTAATAGGTTCGCGGGATATCATCCTTAGCCAAGAAAGAAAATGCGAATCGAGCGAAAGAAAAATCGATAAAAGTGGAGAGAGAGAGAGAGAAAAAAATGAAGCAGTGCAAAAGGACATCCCAGTTGAACATGCTCCAAGAATTACACAACCTCTTCAGCGGTAAAACGATGCCAATGATGCCAATACGTGTGAAACAAGTTCCGGGGGGAATTTTGTCAAGCTATGCGGTGGATTTTCCGTCAAATTGGGCCTAAGTATTATGATTTTTGCAGTTGGTCCTTTATGTAGATTTGGTGACCTTTTGTCGGTAAAGTTTGAAAGCATGATTTACAGGCGACATTAGGTATATATTTTTGGAACGTAGATTCTGGGGTATGCAGGTTAAAAGGCCCGACAGGCGAATTTTATGGGACTCCAAATGAAAGATGAGCCCGACATAAATTTGTTTGTGGTTGCAGTGGTGTGGTTTTTTTTTGTACTGCAGGTTGGAAGGAAATTACTTTGGGATGTCTTCTTTCTAGAGGAGTGTTATTAATTATTTATTTATACATCTTCCTTAGTTGAACCTCTGGGGATTTATTTAATCCCAGAGTAATAAAAGAAGGCAACAAGAACGCCTACATGATATGACCGGGGAGAGAACATAGGGAGAGAATTGTTGGATTTTTATATTAAATATCTCGCTGGGTATTTTTTTAAGAAAAAACTTTTATAGAAAGGCTTTATGAGGCTTTAAGGATGTAGCTTCAACAATATGACCGCTATCAACTGTCAAAGTTCGGAAGTCCCTATTAAAAGAGATTTTAGTTTTAGACCGAAAGACACACTGAAACGCCATTGCTGGCGATTTTACACGATTCCACTTGGCTTCAACATTCTGGACAGACAACACCCCAGGCAGGGAATGTTGAGGCAAATAACCTAACCCAGCTGACACTCATACCGGATAATCACAGTCAAGCCGCCTACAATCTGGACTTGTTTCTTACCTCCCATCCTGATGAATACACCATCAATGTATAACCGCCTCTAGGTTCGTCAGACGTGTGTATCATATCAGCGAATTTTTCGTACTCCAACCACACAGTCGAAGAAAAGATTCCCAAAAAGACTGTTCGGGAATACGAAAAAGCCAATTGGGAAGCATTTAACAGTTTTTTTTAGGAACTTTAACTGGTCATTATATATCCTCGATACTGCTGATATGATATCAACCAACATTCTCCTCGGTATGAGATATTTTATTCCCAACATAATAAAGAGTATCAGACCAAAGGCAAAAGGGTGGTATGACTTGAGCTGCAAAAAAGCTATCAGGTTGAGAGAGACAAACTTTCGAATCTACAAGACCCATCAGAAAAAAACCGAAAAAAATTAAAAAAAAAAACAAAAATGACAGGAATGCCCACCTAAAGCGTGTCAAATTCCTATATTACCAAAAGTTGAGGTTAACCATTCTACAATGCCCCAGAGGTAGCAAAAATGTTGGTCATTTGTCAAAAATATAAAAAATTCAGTTCCGACCATCATTCAAGTGACATTCCAGCTGTAAGCTCTTCAGCCAAATACAATCTGCTTGCTGCACCTTTGGCAGCCGGTTCCACGTTCCCAGATTGTGTCCAGTTTCCTTCTGCATTTCAGAACTCCTATCATTCAATGAGACAAATCCACTTTCGTAATCATACAGCTGCAAGAGTTCTACTTGATCTAGACATTCACAAATCCGTTGGTCCAGTTGGTATCTCCCCAGTTAATCTGAAGAGGAATTCCTCTACGCTAGCGAAGCCACTGTTTCTCTTCAGATATCTTCCCGAGAAGATGGAAACCATTATCTGTCCCTAAATCGGCGAATCTCCTCCCTCCACTTACATTAGATCTCTTCCCTAAAATGGCGAATCTTCCCTCCACTTAACGACCAATTGTACTTACTTTCCTTCTTTCTTAGTCATGAAAACGCTGATAAACCTCCAGCTTTTAAAATATCTCCAAACACGAAAATTCCTCAATGGCTGACAATACGGAAAAAAAGGAAACGGACACCGACGTTCGTATCTGCACCTGGAATGTGAGAACATTAAACAGGAGAGGTGCAGGCGAACAACTAGCGGAAGCCCTAAACTGCTACAAAGCAGACATTACTGCCATCCAGGAAATACGATGGGATGGTCCGGGCAAAAAGAGGATGAAAAACTGTGACATCTACTACGGACCGTGTTATAGTGAGCAGGAACAGCGACTATTCGGATGCGGATTTGTTATAAGTGCCAGACTTTGGCAAGAAGTCTTATGTTTTCAAGACATTCGCGAACGCATTGTAACAATCCGCATCAAGGCCAAATTCGCCAACATATGCCTTATATGCGCTCATGCTCCGACGGAGGAAAAAGATGGTATAACTAAGGATTACTTCTACGAGCTGCTCGACAAAACCTATGAGCGACTACCAAAGTACGATGTTAAAATCGTGCTGGGAGATTTTAACGCAAGGGTGGGAAGAGAAGACATCTTTAGCAGTACTGTTGGAAAATATAGCCTACACGACAACACGTCTGGTAACGGACTTAGGCTAATTGACTTCGCTACGGAACGAAATGCCACTATAGCCAGCACACGGTTTCCTCACAATATATCGTAGTTGAGACACAGTCGATGCTGAGGATATGGAAGAACCACAAAAAAGGAGACCCTCTGAACTGCGCCAACTACAGAGGCATAAGTCTACTCAACATCGCTTACAAGATCCTATCTGCCGTAATATGTGAACGCCTGAAACCGTTTACCAACAACCTGATCGGCCCTTATCAGTGTGGTTTTAGGCCAGGAAAGTCCACAATCGATCAAATTTTCACACTTCGGCAGATCCTGGAAAAAACCCAAGAAGTCCAAATCGATACCCACCACCTATTTATCGATTTCAAAGCCGCATACGACAGGATTTATAGAGACGAACTATACAGAGCCATGTCTAGTTTTGGTATACCGCCCAAACTCGTCCGTTTGTGTAGGATGACGATGGAGAATTCTCGCTGCACCATTAGGGTCGGAAACGACCTCACCGACACATTCGATACCAAAAAAGGATTTAGGCAAGGCGATGCGCTGTCATGTGACTTTTTCAATTTGATTCTTGAGAGGCTTGTGCAAAACTCCCAAACCAACACCAGAGGCACATTCTTCCAAAAATCGGTGCAACATCATTTGTCAGATGCAACGGGATGTCATAACCATGTTTTCTTTTATAGGGAAAGAAGTGGCGAAAATGGGTTTAGCTGTGAATGAGAGTAAGGCCAAGTGTAAGCTGTCAATACAAAAGGATACACCAGATTGACGAATTGGACAGAACGTCACCATTGACAGATATAAATTTGAGGTAGGACGCGATTTTGTCGATTTTTAGGTGAGACTTAAAATTCTTATTCAATGGCTGCCCAACTAACAATTTTTCTTCTATAAAGTTCAAATTTGCAATTTTAAGAAGCAATTACTTGTATTGAGCTTGTACTTGTGTGGAGAAGTTCATCCTGTTTAATAACTCTTGGAGGTAAATTCACATGCTTTATAGAAAATGAAATGGTATATCAATTCAAGGTTTCTATAAACTTTCCGGGGATGTGTGTTAAATATGTTTTGATACAACTTACGCGAAAGTTATATAACGGGTCCGCCATCTAACGTTTTTTTTTTTTCAACTAGTGCTTATTTCGTAAATGGTAACATTTAGCTCATGTCTGATTTGACAGATAATTAGTTTTATCCTTCCGCTGAACGAATATGGTTGTGTATACGCTTGAACAACGCTGGGAAATATTGCGACATTCCTTTGAAAATCATGGTAATGTTGCAGAATGTGTGCGAAAATTGAGTACGGATTTTGGAAGAAGAGAAGCACCGTCAGCTCCGTATGTTCGTTATCTTGTGAAAAAAGTGAAAGAAACTGGCATCCTCATCGATAAACCAAAGCGTGAAAAGCCAAAAACAGTGCGTACACCCGAGAATATTGCTGCTGTGGCAGAAAGTGTGCGTGAAGCGCCATCAACATCAATTCACCGTCGCGTCGTTCTCAACAATTGAACATTTCGGAGACATCATTGAGACGACCTTGGTATGACGCCATACAAAGTCCAATTGGTTCAGGAATTGAAGCCAACTGACCATCCAATGCGTTTTCGCTTCGCTAAGTGGGCCTGCGATCGACTTAGAGAAGATGCCGATTTTGCCAAAAAAAATCATCTTTTCAGATGAAGCTCATTTTGATCTTGGCGGGTATGTAAACAAGCAAAATTGTCGCATTTGGGGCACAGAAAACCCGCACGCATACATTGAAAACCCGATACACCCAAAACGAGTCACTTTTTTGGTGCGGATTTTGGTCTTCGAAAATGAGCAAGGAGTGGCCGTTACAGTCAATGTCGATCGTTATCAGGCCATGTTGAACGAATTTCTGTTCACAAAAATTGAAGAGGAGGATATTGGCAACATTTGGTTTTAACAGGACGGCGCTTCGTGCCACACAGCCGAAGCTACACTCGATGTTTTGAGCCCTGTTTTTGAAGATCGCATTATCAGCCGCAGAGCTGATGTCGTTTGGCCACCTCGGAGCTACGATTTGACACCGTTGGACTGTTATTTGTGGGGTGCCGTAAAATATAAGTGTTACACCGACAACCCAGAGACAATTGACGCTTTAAAGGACAATATTCGTGAAGCCATTGGTGAAATACAGCTGCACACAACCGATAATGTGCTTAAAAATTGGACCGATCGTGTAGGCTACTGCATGCCCAGCCAAGGCAACCATTTGAATGAAATTATTTTTTAGTATTAACCGGAAGGATTGTACTTTCAAATAAAAAAATAAATTTGTTTTTTATATATAGCATTTACAAAAAAAAAAGTTATTTGGCGGACCCTTTAGAAGCATAATATATTTAGAGCACCTGACTTAAGCTTCAGCAGCTGGAACTACTTATTCTTTTTACAATGAACTACCACGCAGAAGATCTGTGTTCGATTCCCAGTCGTGGCAAGACTAAATTGTTTTTTTATTGCCCAAAATACTCAGACACCTATTTCCTTACACTAAGAAATCAAATTCACATTACAAGTGAAATATTTCCCATTTTGGTGTACGTTTTACTGATTGCTTTAACCGATGCCTACGATTTGTAGCTTAAAAAAATGAATGTGTAGTGCGAAAATGACAATAAATACCATAAATGAATAAAACAAATTTTGTTAATAATCATTAACATAAAAAAATATGGTGGGAAAGTACAGAAATATTTAAAATAAAAACAGCATTCGAATTTTTATTTTCGTTATTTTTGAGTTTCGGTAAGGCTTCGGTAAGAAAGTCTTATAGAGTGACGTAGAGTGCACCAAATGTGTTTCGTTAAGACTTCATACAGCTAATATTGCTGGAGGTGATAAGTTTCGAAAGCGTTTTATCAAAGCGAAATTGTTAGTTGAATTCTTCCTACTGTTTAAACCTTCGTATCTTTGGGGCTATGAGCTTTGAAAAATAAAAGAACTATACCGCGACATATCCAATGAAAAAATTCAAAGACAAAGACATTTTTGGTTTTGCTTTGACCATAAGGCGCAAGGATATTATTTGGAAGTTTCGAGTCAGTAGACTATTTACATGGCCAGCTCTATGTTGCATGCTTGCTAGTGGCCAAACCATCGGTATTGTGTATGGATGCAAACCGAAAAATTGTTATTTATGCAAAACCACATAAATTATTTGGAATACAAGCAATTTGATTGGATTTTTTTTTGCTTAGCGAAATATACGAGGGTCTGTTAGTATATAGATTTAATATTAATAACATCCACACCAACAAAAATTATATTCAGTCAAAGAGCAATCTAAAAATAATTTGTGATACCTACCCGTTCAACATTTTGACGTCATCTTCGAATAACTGATAAAGCCTACGGTTTCATTATTCTGGCATTGCTATGATATTCTCCATTAATATGCTTCCTGCACTCGAAATATATAAATTCAAATAAATGTGGTGGGTTGTGCTATTTATATGATTTACCAAGAGTCCTTGATTTTTTAATAAAAATGAATAATAACCTCGAGATAGAAATCATAATGTCGTACATCCCTTTTTACTTATTGCGTTTATTTTGTAAACATGTTCAATTCCACACATTTCCGTCTATTCAGTGATTTAGTTCTCAGGTGTCGAATATGGTCATATGACTCAATTCGTCATGTGTTTACACATTTGGTTGAATCAATTATTAGGCGAGTATAGTCGCCTTATTAAGATTTCCATTCCAACTGAATTGAGTGTATCCAATGCCCCTTCACCTAGGTAGGACGATTTTACTTATTACCTCTATGAGGCCTCACCTCGGTAGGCCGATTTTACTTACTCCCTCTATGAGGATCTTGAGAAACTAATAAATGTTCAATTCCTTGAAAAACGCCGTGAACTATCCGACATCCTATTTGAACATCAGTTACTAGCAGGAAATACCGCTTGGGGCCCGCTCTGCTACAAATAAAATCCCTCAACGCCAACTCTTGAAATCTGAAATCTGTTCGCCTCTTCCGACCACCAAAATGCGCTTGAATCGCTATAAATCTTTCGATTGCCTTTGCAGCAATCTTACTCTATGAAACTCCTTATACCTATAGCCCTTCTTGTCTTTCACTCTTTTTTTAATTTTTAAGTTCTAAATTCAAAAATAAAAATTAGCAAATTGGATATATTTTCACTAAATCAAAAACTGAATAGATACTTGGACAACAGCTTTAACCTCTTTTTAATACTACCAAACCCTGACTTTTAAAGATCATCATCATCCTGCATCTTTTCAATGGCGGTGATATTCAAAACAATAAAACTTAACAGCACTTTTCGACTCCATGATTATGGGGATGGGTGTCTTCTTAAAATTTGGCAGTAGCAGAGGCAATCAAAATGTCCTCTTTGCTATAGATAGGCAAACCAATACCATTCCCATGGGTATGGTTTGAAACCGCTATCCCTAATCAAGTAAAGAGGATCAAAATGGTTGTAAAGAGCCTGTTAGGTCGAAAGAGTTATGTTTTTGGTCATATAAAACCAATCCTACTGACCAGCACTTTTCGACTCCATGATTATGGGGATGGGTGTCTTCTCAAAAATTGGCAGTAGCAGAGGCAACCAATCCTACTGACCAAAACCTAATAAAGTTCAAACGAGCCAGAGACGACTGTAATGACCACACTAGTCCTGTCAAATTCTCCCACGATCATACGCTAAAATACAAATACAAACTTTTGGCATAACAGGCACGTTAGCATCTACCCAGGGTCTAGCTTTTTCTGACAACCATTCATAATGCGTGTGCTGTTCTTGCACGATGACGGAACCTAATATTTTATGTCGAATCCGAACGGCTAAGTTGAGATAAGCTTTTCTTGACACTTGATACTACTCAAGAGGATTTGTCAGATCATCACGAGAGTAGGGCCAGTGACAAATCATTTAGGTGTTGCTTCAGCTGCTCTGGATAATCGAACCCACACTTTCTGCACGGCAGTTCATCGCACTAACCATCTCGCCACTAAGCTCGTCCCACGACCAAAAGCTGAGGCAAACAATTCTGCCATGTCCCAAGGGTATGCAGTAAAAATTTTTGGTTGGTTTTAAAAAAAAACTTAAGAATTCAGCCTTATCTTCCATTCCAACGCTCAATTAAAACGACATTCCAGCTTTCACCTCTCAAGACAAAGCCAATAGAGTACTTCGCGACGACGTCAATCTGACAGCCAAATCTTTTGTATGAACGCAAATTTATTGGTGGGGGTTCAAAAAAAAAAAAAATACCTCCGACCCGTCAAATGAAATTGCCTTGATACAATAGATTGATGATTTCACGAGCTACTCTATATCTGCTTCCATTTTGTAGCCAGTTCCATGTTGTACCCAGTTTCCTCCCGTACTTGAGAACTTAGAACATTCTACGGGACCAATCTACTTTCGTATTCGTACAGTACCAAGAGTATTATTTGATCTTTACATTCACAAATCGTCTGGTCCAGATGGTATCTCTCCTATAATTCTGAGGAGGTGTTCTTCCATGATGGCAAAATTACTGCGCGTAAGCTTTTCCATCTGTCCTATTCAGCAGAACTCTTTCCGACTTGATGGAAAACAGCATTTGTCCAGCTGGTCCTAAGGTCGTATCTTCTTCTCTCTACAACTACCGACCAATTGTATTTTTCCTTCTTTCCAATACATGGAAACGCCGATAAACCTTAAACTTGTGAAATATCTTGAATCACGAAAACTCCTTAATGGCCGATAATACGATTTTCGTAGCAACAAGTCAACTGGTGAATTGATAACATAGCTCACTTAAAATCGGAACCAATCTATCCATCTTGATGGAGAACACAAAATCGTTGCACTTGATATTTCAAAGGCGTTTCACATCAAGCCAAGCCCTTTTGTCGAAAACGCATGCTTTTGGAATCAATAAAACTTTTCTTCTATGGACTAGAAATTATCTCGAAATATTAATTTCAAGTTGTTCTGGACGGTTTCAAGTCATCTACTCATCAAATAAATGCTGGTGTTCCCCAAGGTTCGGTCTTTTTTTCGATTCTCTTTCGCATATTTATAAATGGCCTCCAGTCTCCAGTTCGAATCCACTTCATTATTTCGCTAATGACAGTACTCTCAGCTTCTCATATTCGTTCCACGGTTCTCGTCCCTCACATTCTGACGTAGTCTTTAAATTACAAAATGTACTGAGCATAATGAATTCTGACCTTGACAACATTATCAAATGGTGTAAATCCAACAAAGTGGAAGTTAATGCTTCCAAAACGCAATGCTGTCTTCTGTCAATAAAGCAAAAATTTAAATCTGCAGCCATCATCCATGAATGGCACTTGCATCGTCGAAATAGAATAACATTCCACACTCGGTATTTGTGTTTGAATCGACCTTCGTTGGAACGACCACATTTTCGAAGTCGCTAAAAAACGCTGCGAAATGTCGATGTTCAAGCGAGACTATAGAGTTCACTACGATTGAGTCTCCTATCAGTTTTATGTACGGTTTTGTATGCTATCCAGTAGGTACGATAATGTTTTTGCTGAAGATGCAAGAAATATTTCCCCTCTTCTGATCTGGCCTCAATATAACAGGTCCGCCATCTAACGTTTTTTTTTTTGCAACTAGTGCTTATTTCGTGAATGGTAACACTTTGCTCATGTCTGATTTGACAGATAATTAGTTTTATCCTTCCGCTGAACGAATATGGTAAAGTATACGCTTGAACAACGCTGGGAAATATTGCGACATTATTTTGAAAATCATGGTAATGTTGCAGAATGTGTGCGAAATTGCGTACGGATTTTGGAAGAAGAGAATCACCGTCACCTCCGTATGTTCGTTAAAGAAAAAAGTGAAAGAAACTGGCATCCTCATCGATAAACCAAAGCGTGAAAAGCCAAAAACAGTGCGTACACCCGAGAATATTGCTGCTGTGGCAGAAAGTGTGCGTGAAGCGCCATCAACATCAATTCACCGTCTTTCTCAACAATTGAACATTTCGGAGACATCATTGAGACGAATTTTGCATAAAGACCTTGGTATGACGCCATACAAAGTTCAATTGGTTCAGGAGTTGAAGCCAAATGACCATCCAATGCGTTTTCGCTTCGCTAAGTGGGCCTGCGATCGACTTAGAGAAGATGCCGATTTTGCCAAAAAAAAAAACATCTTTTCAGATGAAGCTCATTTTGATCTTGGCGGGTATGTAAACAAGCAAAATTGTCGCATTTGGGGCACAGAAAACCCGCACGCATACATTGAAAAGCCGATACACCCAAAACGAGTCACTGTTTGGTGCGGATTTTGGTCCAGAGGCATAATTGGGTCATTATGGCAGCCATTTGAATGACGTTATTTTTTAATATTAACCGGAAGGATTGTACTTTCAAATAAAAAAATAAATTTGCGAAAATATTCAGTAGTTTTTTTTATAGCATTTACAAAAAAAGTTATTTGGCGGACCCTTTAGAAGCATAATATATTTAGAGCACCTGACTTAAGCTTAAGCAGCTGGAACTACTTATTCTTTTTACAATGAACTACCACGCAGAAGGTCTGTGTTCGATTCCCAGTCGTGGCAAGACTAAATTGTTTTTTTATTGCCCAAAATACTCAGACACCTATTTCCTTACACTAAGAAATCAAATTCACATTACAAGTGAAATATTTCCCATTTTGGTGTACGTTTTACTGATTGCTTTAACCGATGCCTACGATTTGTAGCTTAAAAAAATGAATGTGTAGTGCGAAAATGACAATAAATACCATAAATGAATAAAACAAATTTTGTTAATAATCATTAACATAAAAAAATATGGTGGGAAAGTACAGAAATATTTAAAATAAAAACAGCATTCGAATTTTTATTTTCGTTATTTTTGAGTTTCGGTAAGGCTTCGGTAAGAAAGTCTTATAGAGTGACGTAGAGTGCACCAAATGTGTTTCGTTAAGACTTCATACAGCTAATATTGCTGGAGGTGATAAGTTTCGAAAGCGTTTTATCAAAGCGAAATTGTTAGTTGAATTCTTCCTACTGTTTAAACCTTCGTATCTTTGGGGCTATGAGCTTTGAAAAATAAAAGAACTATACCGCGACATATCCAATGAAAAAATTCAAAGACAAAGACATTTTTGGTTTTGCTTTGACCATAAGGCGCAAGGATATTATTTGGAAGTTTCGAGTCAGTAGACTATTTACATGGCCAGCTCTATGTTGCATGCTTGCTAGTGGCCAAACCATCGGTATTGTGTATGGATGCAAACCGAAAAATTGTTATTTATGCAAAACCACATAAATTATTTGGAATACAAGCAATTTGATTGGATTTTTTTTTGCTTAGCGAAATATACGAGGGTCTGTTAGTATATAGATTTAATATTAATAACATCCACACAAACAAAAATTATATTCAGTCAAAGAGCAATCTAAAAATAATTTGTGATACCTACCCGTTCAACATTTTGACGTCATCTTCGAATAACTGATAAAGCCTACGGTCTTTATGGTTTCATTATTCTGGCATTGCTATGATATTCTCCATTAATATGCTTCCTGCATTCGAAACATATAAATTCAAATAAATGTGGTGGGTTGTGCTATTTATATGATTTACCAGGAGTCCTTGATTTTTTAATAAAAATGAAAAATAACCTCGAGATAAAAATCATAAAGTCGTACATCCCTTTCCTACTTATTGCGTTTATTTTGTAAACATGTTCAATTCCACACATTTCCGTCTATTCAGTGATGTAGTTCTCAGGTGTCGAATATGGTCATATGACTCAATTCGTCATGTGTTTACACATTTGGTTGAATCAATTATTAGGCGAGTATAGTCGCCTTAATACGATTTCCATTCCAACTGAATTGAGTGTGTCCAATGCCCCTTCACCTAGGTAGGCCTCTATGAGGATCGTCAGAAACTAATAAGTATTCAATCCCTTGAAAAACGCCGTGAACTAGCCGACATCCTATTTGCACATCAGTTACTAGTAGGAAATATCGATTGGCCCGGTTTGCTACAAATGAAATCCCTCAACGCCAACTCTTAAAATCTGAAATCTGTTCGCCTCTTCCGACCACCAAAAGGCGCTTGGATCGCTATAAATCTTTGGATTGCCTTTGCAGCAATCTTACTCTATGAAACTCCTTATACCTATAGCCCTTCTTGTCCTTCACTCTTTTTTAATTTTTAAGTATTAAATTTAAAAATAAAAAATTAGCAAATTGAATATTTTTCTACTAAATCCAAAACTGAATAGATACTTGGACAACAGCTTTAACCTCTTCTTAAATGCTACCAAACCCTGACGTTTAAAGATCATCATCATCTTTTCAATGGCGGTGATATTCAAAACAATAAAGCTTAACAGCACTTTTCGAATCCATGATTATGGAGATGGGTGTCTTCTCAAAAATTGGCAGTAGCAGAGGCAACCAAACCGTCCTCTTTGCTATAGATAGGCAAACGAACACCATTCCCATGGGTATGGTTTGAAATCGCTATCCCTAACCAAGTAAAGGGGATCAAAATGGTTGTGAAGAGCCTGTTAGGTCGAAAGAGTTATGTTTTTGATCATATAAAACCAATCCTATTGACCAAAACCTAATAAAGTTCAAACGAGCCAGAAACTGTAATGACCATACTAGTCCTGTCAAATTCTCCCACGATCATACGCTACAATACAAATAAAATTTTTTGGCATAACAGGCACGTTAGCAGGCAGTAAAGAGGATCAAAATGGTTGTAAAGAGCCTGTTAGGTCGAAAGAGTTATGTTTTTGGTCATATAAAACCAATCCTACTGACCAAAACCTAATAAAGTTCAAACGAGCCAGAGACGACTGTAATGACCATACTAGTCCTGTCAAATTCTCCCACGATCATACGCTACAATACAAATAAATTTTTTTGGCATAACAGGCACGTTAGCATCTACCCAGGGTCTAGCTTTTTCTCACAACCATTCATAATGCGTATGCTGTTCTTGCACGATGACGGAACCTAATATTTTATGTCGAATCCGAACGGCTAAGTTGAGATAAGCTTTTCTTGACACTTGATACTACACAGAGGATTTGTCAGATCATCACGAGAGTAGGGCCAGTGACAAATCATTTAGGTGTTGCTACAGCTGCTCGCGATAATCGAACCCACACTTTCTGAACGACAGTTCATCGCACTAACCATCTCGCCACTAAGCCCGTCCCACGATCAAAAGCTGAGGCAAACAATTCTGCCATGTCCCAAGGGTATGTAGTAAAAATTGTTGGTTGTTTTAAAAAAAAAAACTTAAGAAATTAGCCTTATCTTCCATCCCAACGCTCAACTAAAACGATATTCCAGCTTTCACCTCTCAAGACAAAGCCAATAGAGTACTTTGCGACGACGTCAATCTGACAGCCAAATCTTTTGTATGAACGCAAATTTATTGGTGGGGGTTCAAAAAAAAAAAATACCCCCCGACCCCCGTCAAATGAAATTGCCTTAATACAAAAGATTGATGATTTCACGAGCTACTCTATATCTGCTTCCATTTTTCAGCCAGTTCCATGTTGTACCCAGTTTCCTCCCGTACTTGAGAACTTAGAACATTCTACGGGACCAATCTACTTTCGTATTCGTACAGTACCAAGAGTATTATTTAATCTTTACATTCACAAATCGTCTGGTCCAGATGGTATCTCTCCCATAATTCTGAGGAGGTGTTCTTCCATGATGGCAAAATCACTGCGCGTAAGCTTTTCTATCTGTCCTATTCATCAAATCTCTTTCCGAGTAGATGGAAAACAGCATTTGTCCAGCCGGTCCTAAGGTCGCATCTTCTTCTCTCTACAACTACCGACCAATTGTATTTTTCCTTCTTTCCAATACATGGAAACGCCGATAAACCTTCAGCTTGTGAAATATCTTGAATCACGAAAACTCCTTAATGGCCGACAATACGATTTTCGTAGCAACAGGTCAACTGGTGATTTGATAACATAGCTCACCAAAAATTGGAACCAATCTATCCATCTTGGTGGAGAACACAAAATCGTTGTACTTGATATTTCAAAGGCGTTTCACATCAAGCCAAGCCCTTTTGTCGAAAACGCATGCTTTTGGAATCGATGAAACTCTTCTTCTATGGATTAGAAATCACCTCTCGAAACGATACTTTCAAATTGTTTTGGACGGTTTCAAGTCTCCTACTCATCAAATAAATGCTGGTGTTCCCCAAGGTTCGGTCTTATCTTCGATACTCTTTCGCATATTTATAAATGGCCTCCAGTTGTAATCCACTTCATTATTTCGCTAATGACAGTACTTTCAGCTTCTCATATTCGTTCCACGGTTCTCGTCCCTCACATTCGGACGTGGTCTTTAAATAACAAAATGTGCTGAGTATAATGAATTGTGACCTTGACAACATTATCAAATGGTGTAAATCCAACAAAGTGGAAAATAATGCTTCCAAAACGCAATGATGTCTTCTGTCAATAAAGCAAAAATTTAAATCTGCAGCCATCATCCATCATCCATAAATAGATAAATAGTCGAAATAGAAAAACATTCCACACTCGGTATTTGTCGACCTTCTTTTGAACGACCACATTTTCGAAGTTGCTTAAAAAAACGCTGCGAAATGTCGATGTTCAAGCGAGACTATAGAGTTTACTACGGTTGAGTCTACTATCAGTTTTATTGTACGATTTTGTATCCTATCCAGTAGGTAAGATAATGTTTTTGCTGAAGATGCAAGAAATATTTCCCCTCTTCTGATCTGGCCTCAATATAACGGGTCCGCCATCTAACGTTTTTTTTGCAACTAGTGCTTATTTCGTGAATGGTAACACTTAGCTCATGTCTGATTTAACAGATAATTAGTTTCATCCTTCCGCTGAACGAATAGGGTTAAGTATACGCTTGAACAACGCTGGAAAATATTGCGACATTACTTTGAAAATCATGGTAATGTTGCAGAATGTGTGCGAAAATTGCGTACGGATTTTGGAAGAAGAGAAGCACCGTCAGCTCCGTATGTTCGTTATCTTGTGAAAAAAGTGAAAGAAACTGGCATCCTCATCGATAATATTGCTGCTGTGGCAGAAAGTGTGCGTGAAGCGCCATCAACATCAATTCACCGTCGTTCTCAACAATTGAACATTTCGGAGACATCATTCAGACGAATTTTGCATAAAGACATTGGTATGACGCCAAACAAAGTCCAATTGGTTCAGGAGTTGAAGCCAAATGACCATCCAATGCGTTTTCGCTTCGCTAAGTTGGCCTGCGATCGACTTAGAGAAGATGCCGATTTTGCCAAAAAATCATCTTTTCAGATGAAGCTCATTTTGATCTTGGCGGGTATGTAAACAAGCAAAATTGTCGCATTTGGGGCACAGAGAACCCGCACGCATACATTGAAGAGCCGATACACCCAAAACGAGTCACTGTTTTGGTGCGGATTTTGGTCCAGAGGAAATGAGCAAGGAGTGGCCGTTACAGTCAATGGCGATCGTTATCGGGCCATGTTGAACGAATTTTTGTTCACAAAAATTGAAGAGGAGGATATTGGCAACATTTGGTTTCAACAGGACGGCACTACGTGCCACACAGCCGAAGCTACACTCGATGTTTTGCGGCCTGTTTTTGAAGATCGCATTATCAGCCGCAGAGCTGATGTCGTTTGGCCACCTCGGAGCCACGATTTGACACCGTTGGACTATTATTTGTGGGGTGCCGTAAAAGATAAGTGTTACACCGACAAGCCAGAGACAATTGACGCTTTAAAGGACAATATTCGTGAAGCCATTGGTGAAATACAGCTGTACACAATCGATAATGTGCTTACAAATTGGACCGATCGTGTAGGCTACTGCATGGCCAGCCGAGGCAGCCATTTGAATGAAATTATTTTCCATTATTAACCGGAAGGATTGTACTTTCAAATAAAAAAAGAAATTTGAGAAAATATTCAGTAGTTTTTTTTATAGCATTTTCAAATTTATTTATTTGGCGGAATCTTTACAAAGCGTATATACGCCCCAAACTTGAGTCCAACCCCCACTTTTTGAACAGGTGGAGCAAAAACATCACTTCACCTACTGGATAGGATATCAAAAGCGTGCGACAAAACTGAAAGGAAATTCTTCCGTAGCGAACTCTAGAGTATCACGTGAACATTCCAGGAATATCTCTTGCCTAACAGTCTTTTACGTCTATTGTAATATTAAATGTACAAACTCAATAGCCAGTTGCATTCCGCCCCTTCAAATATTCAATCGTTGTTCTCAAAAGTCCATGAATGCTAATCAATTCACCCTGAAGCCTATCTTCGGACGTACTAAGAAATATAGATATTCATACCTAAACCGAACAAGACGAATGTGGACTGCTCTACGAAACTCGGTTTTTTCCTCCCCATTTCAATTTACAGAATTTCAAGCCAACACACATCGGTGTCTCCTCTTTTCTTCTCCTGAATTATCAAAATCAAACACTAAAAGGATAAACATTTTAGCGCGTGCTCATTAAAAAAAGCTGAAAACCAAATCTGCTTGTGAACTTAAAGGCTGGAAGGTTTCATTGTATTGAATGAAAGCATTATTGGGTTCCGTTTTACAAAACAACTTTTTTTCAATGAACTGACTAGGAAAATACCTGCCACCAGGCTTTAAAAGAGCAGTCTGACAAACCACTATCAAGGCACGAGAGGTAAAGAAATCTCTCATGATTTATAAAACATCAATTATGGACTTATGGGCTTATGGATTTATGAAACACAACCCAAAACTCAGAATTTATTTTGACGATGGAAGTAATATTTACTGAACACATCCTATTTGACCTTCGTGAGGTTTCGTTGAATGAGAATTATAAGAAGAATCCCTCCATTTGCTTTGCAATTGGTAGGTCTTCTGCCAATGGAGTAAAATACCTTTAGAAACATTATTTTTCATTGACCTTTTGGATCTAACCAAAGTGCTATTTAACGAGACAAAGGAAGAATTCGCCGAAATACGTGGACTCCCGTGGTGGCATCTATCTATGAATGAATAAATTAAGTCTATATTGACAGAGTAGAACTTGGAGCAAAACTATTGTCGGGATTGGTTTTCCAAAAAAACATTTTCGTCAGGAGAACAACCCTGAAAGGAAATCCACAGAGCTAAAATCTGCTTTACAACATCTCCAAAGGAATGTTTTATTATACAATCATGCGCTTATTCAAACATGCGATTCAACGATTCGTTTGTTTTGTTGAAGTTTTTGTACAATAGAATTAGTTTCGTTAAAAAAATCAAACTCGAGATGTTGATCAAAGTTAGAAAATTGGGTTTCGCATTACTCCCCGTCTGCCGGTCTGTGATTGCAACTAGATGCTAAAGGATCTACGACTTTACCTCTAAATTTGATATACTATTGGCATAATGCAAGGTAATACCCAGAGGGGCTTTTTGATTGGTAAAATTTTTGGTAGTACAGACATTTTTCAAAAAGGGCTTCAACGATTTTGATTTAACTTCACACGATTTTTAACAAAGCTCGCAAGCAAACGAACGTTTTTGCTTATGCGTATCCATATGAATCTTCAGGTTTTCTTTTCTAAGCTCAAGCTACAGTATCATATAACGTCTAAAAAAATATATCACCTGACCCAGTTTCAAATGTATTTTCGATTATTATTTCAAAACTTGAGGAACAAAGCAAAACAAATAAACTTATTTTTGACAGGCTCGTTAAGCTCGAAAATAGTATTTGCAATAGAAGTACCCCACCTACAACATGAATAGATTGCTTAAAATTCTTACGTGGAATGCCAATGGCCTTCGGCAAAAACATGGAGAATTTGAATTATTTATGCAGGAAAAAGATATAGACATCTGTTTAATATCCGAAACTCACGCAAAGAGTAATTCGAACTTAAAGATTAAAGCTTACCTCGACTATCATGCTCTACATCCATCGAATAAGGCTAGAGGTGGAGCCTCACTATATATAAAAGAGTGTATCGAACATTCGATTGATCTTAAATTAGAAATCGAAACAATGCAAGTTAGCTCTATACAAGTCAAAAGCAGACAATCCTTTCTGAAGATATCGCCTATTTTCTGTCCACCACGATGCAAGGTTGAGAAAATTGACTTTGAAAGCTTGCTTAATTCCCTTGGACAACGTTTTGTCATCAGAGGGGACTTTAATGCAAAACATATATTCTGGGGATCTAGATGCATATCACAGAAAGCTAGGATGCTTTATGATGTAGGTAGAAAGTACAATACCGAATTTCATTCTACGGGAAAACCAACTTACTGGCCAACTGATGTTAGAAAAATACCGGATTTGATCGATTTTTTCATTCTAAAAGGTCTGCCGTCCAATCGATTCAAAGTTGAAGAATGCTTTGATCTTTCCTCTGATCATTCTCCATTCATTTTAACAACGAGCGAGTCACTGATTATAAATGAAAAACCACCAAGATTAACAAACGGTAAAACCAACTGGGATGGTTTCAAAAACGATATTGAAAATAATATCCGACTGGGTGTATCGCCCCATTGGAACTCGAAGTCGCGGTTGACTCCTTTATCGACATCATCCAAAAAGCAGCATGGAATAATACTCCTCAACAGAACAAAATTGTGAGCTAAAGTAAAATTAAGTACCCCCGAGAAATACAAGATTTAGTAAGATAAAAAAAAAAAGCTCGTAAAAGATGGCACCAAACTCGTGCCCCGCAAGATACTCGGTTGAGTAATTTGCTATAAAATTCGATTAAAAATCTTAAAAACCATGCAGTAGAACCTTATCTGCAAAGCATAACCGCTGGAAAGGAACGGCCAAAAATCGCTGTGCCGCCAATTAGGGTAACTCAAGACGTTTGGGCAAAAAGCGATAAGGAAAAAGCTGACGTCTTTGCCTCACATCTTGAGGAAACATTTAAGCCATTTGATGGTCCAGCGCAAAATGAAAACATTAATATATTCGAGAGTACAACCGATAATAACATAGTAAGATATGCAATTATTGCCGAGCTTAAACGGGAAATACAGAAACTAAAGCCTAAAAAAGCTCCAGGTTATGACCTGATTACAGGAGAACTTCTTAAAATGTTGCCTCGGAAAGCATTAACTAAGCTTCTTTTTATTATAAATGCAGCAATTAGATTAGAATACATACCAAGACAGTGGAAAGTCGCGGAAGTGATTATGGTTCTAAAACCAAGAAAATCACCGAATGAAATAAAATCTTACAGGCCTATTTCACTTCTTCCAATAATTTCAAAAGTTTTTGAACGAATATTACTCGGTCGCTTACACCCCATAATTGACCAGAAACGTCTTTTACCTGGCCATCAATTTGGGTTCAGAAGCAAACATTCAACTACCAAGTACATCGAATTACAGATGTAATTGAGAAAGCTTTCGAAGAAAAGAAAATTTGTTCAGCCGTGACGTGTCGCAAGCTTTTGACAAGGTGTGGCACAAAGGCCTTAAGTATAAACTAAGTCAAGTTCTGCCAGAACAATTATATAAAATCCTCGTGTCGTATCTTGAACATAGACTCTTCCGTGTGAAACTTGGAAGCGAATATTCCGAATTCAAAGAAATAATGACAGGTGTACCGCAAGGATGCGTCCTTGGACCAATCCTGTACCTCCTATTCACTCGTGATATCCCACAAACAAACGATACAATAGTTGCAACGTTTGCTGACGATACTGCTATACTAGCAGTTGCCACAACAATAGAGGAAACAAATATCAAATTACAAAACGCTCTTAACGAGGTTAATGAATGGACTAAATCCTGGCGGATTGCTCTTAATGAGAGCAAATCGATCCATGTAGATTTTTCGTATAAACGGACAAACAATTTGCCTGTATTTCTAAATACGGTTCGAGTCCCGTTTGCAAATGAAGCGAAATATCTCGGTATGAAAATTAAAATGGAAGTCGCATGTAAAAAAGAAATGCGAAGAACTTAAGAATAAATACAGAGAACTGTACTGGTGGCTCGGAAAATATTCGAAACTTAACCTTGATAACAAGCTGCTATTATACAAGCAAGTGCTAAAACCGGTTTGGAATATGGTATACAACTATGGGGTTGTACCAGTGAAACGAATCTAAACATTTTACAAGCTTTTGAAAACAAAATGTAAAGATCATTCGTCAATGCGCCGTGGTGCGTAAGGAACGAAGATCTACGCAGAGATCTGGCTATTCCCGCGGTTAAAGATGAAACAAAACATATGAGAAGGCTGTGCGGATCGTTGAATACCCTATCCCATCCTATCCATAAAACTTAAATCCCCAAAAAAAGTGGGCATGGCTAAGAACACGATGTGGATAAAATAGAAAAAATGATATAGTAACATAGTACCGTGTTGCCAACGGCGCAAAATTTAAAATTTTGTGTGAATTATGGGACACCCTTTATAATAGGTCTGTTCCCGTACAAAATAATATTTACTGATTCTTACTGATTCGTACTGATTTTTACTGATTTTTACCTATTGCCATTCCCGTACGCAAAAATAAGTAAAAGAGACAGCTCACGAGAGAGCAAAAAACTACCCCTCCATAAAAATCTGTAAAAAAATTTACTGCAGAAATTTCTTTATCTTAAAGTATCTTAAAGTGACAACTCGCTTGTTTTGACAGGTGATTTATGTCATTTGTTCTTTAAAAGACATACAAAATATATAATTTTACTGTGTACTTGTACTTAAACGCGTTCCCGTACTTTTTGGTAATTTTGTCTCTTTCTAAGATAATTTACCCCCACTCCAAGAAACTATAGAATTTACTAAGTTTTACTGAAGAAGTACGGGAACAGACCTAATGTTGAGCTCGCAAGGAGTAAGAGTAAGTACGTACGACCCAGTCGTGAAACCACTCCTCGTTTTATGAGTATTTCGACGTACGTTTTGGACATTGCCTGTCTGGTCAACCCACCAATCTTACCTAGCCTCATACTGAATCTCCATTTTTAATTTTAACTCTGCGCTTAGAAATAGCGTTTCGGGATTGATACTTATGATGCGGGATACCTTATATTGGTAAAGTCCCTAAATATGAACATCATCACTTTTTAATTCCTTCCAGCTGAGCATTCAATAAATTTCGATTGTCATCTAAAAATCTTCAATTGAATTGGACAAACTCCATTAGACATTTAGAAGAGTTTCATTTTTATACCCTATCCCACAGGGGTGTATTAGTTTTGTGACATTGTTTGCAACATAGATAAATAATTTACCTAGAAATACCTTAAAGGTCAGCAACAGCCGTAACAAACTCCTCGTTAGCTTTTACTACGACTGCTTGAAGGAGTTACCTACAACACCTACAGCACGGATCGTCAGCTTCTGCTGCAAGTCGGGTTGGAGCAACTACCTTTTTGAAGCTAATGCAGCAGCACAAATCCCCTAAGTATAACTCCCTTCACTAACGCAGCTTTCTTTTCAAGTACAAAAAATAGTATCGCTATAGGCCCACGTAGGCCTATGCTAGTTTGACGACTCAATTGGACGTCAACAGCCCATTAAACCTAACCTACCTTAAAGTATATGGATCGACTCAGAATATATAGCTGAGTCGATTGAGCCACGTCTGTCCGTCCGTCCATCCATCTGTACGATATCTATTATAAGGCCTTTAACTTTGAGGTAGGACAATAAAATTTGGTGTATAGGATCCTTGCCCATGCCTACAGAGACATTTTCAAAATCCGTCCACTACCACGTCCACTTTTTTAAAAAAAATGTTCGTTTTTGATCAAACTGTGAAGAATTTCAAAAAGGTGTCTGTGCAATACATTTGACAATGTGATTACCTATATCTGATAGCCATAAAGATTTTTCTCACACCCACTTTTTGGGGCGTTTTCTTATGATGAGATAGGGTATTGAACGTTTTTGAAGAAAATCAGTTTTTGTTTTTCAATGACCAAGATTTACTTTTCTGACGTAATGTTTGCCTATTACACTCAAATAAAACTTATTCGTTCCACTGCACTGATGTGGGTTCACTTCTTCGTTTGTTCCAATTTGTCACCAGTATTTTGTAAGATCAACCCTTTAACTTGAATTATTGGACCCCTGTGGTGATTTTAATAACACAAATTTCCACCAATGATTGTTAAAAAAAATTTCTCAAATAAAATTTCCGTTCCACAATGTTTAGTATTCCAATGAAGTTTTTTAATGACAGATATAACTGCACTGTAAATATCTTCTTTTAAAACTCCTTATGGTTTAACCAAAAAAGTTTCTAAAAAAATGGGCGTGATGAGGGGGAGATTTTAAAATGTTAAAATGTTTGCTGGGAGCAGCAAATATTTCGTTTAAAAAATTTCATCAATCTAGGTCAAAATTTAAGATCGACAGACAAGCGACCAGCTTATGGGATTCAATTTTGATATAATACTTTACTGTATGTCTATCTAAAACCTAGCTTCTCACTTCATTCCATACCTCCCATTCGACCCATACCCAAAATTTTGGGGCGGTTCTTTAACGATGAACAATATGCTTTCTAATTGTATTCTCATAAAGTTTTTAGTCACGCCAACTTTTTGCAGATATTAATTTTAAATATAGGATGGGGTGGGATAGGGTATTAAACGATTCGCAGAGCGGATTGTAGTCTTCTCATATGTTTTTACTTTTGCATCAAAGAAGATGGCGTCATGTTTAACGTTGAGTTCAAACGTTTTCTTAAAAAAAAATAGTTTTGTAATTTGTAGTTTTGTAAAAAATTTAAAAAAGCTTTGGTGAAAATGATCTGGGTGTCAGGACATAATAACATTCCAGGAAATGAGCTAGCCAAACTAGGATCGTCTAGGTGTATGTCCTCATGTGATAGTATGGTAAGACCCCCACATGCTTAAAAAAAACAGAAAATAACTACACACTCACAAAATGCAACAATAAATAGTTGAAAAAAAAAACATTCACTTGTAAACGCACTAAAGACTTATGACCGGAATTTAGCGGTAGCAAATCAAACAATCTAATAGCTGTGAATAGAGCCTCTACTTCTATACCGGTGAGAGTTATAACAGATCACAATCTGTTGGGTAAGCACTCCAGTAATTCAGACTTTCTGACACATACCAACTATGCACGAAATGCGTAGATCCACACGTCGAGGAGGACATCCCTCCCGTGCTATGCCACTGTCCCACGATCAGCAACAGCCTTAACAAAATCCTGGTAGGACCTAACGAAGCTAGCAACAATACCTATAGTACAGATCGTCCGTTTCTGCTACAAATCGGGGTGGAGCAAATATCTCTTTGAAGCAGATGGAACTACACAAATCACCATATAACATTAGTTTTCAAGTTAAAATCTCACACCAAACCTAAGTATTTAAAAAAAATGAATAATATGTGAACTGCATTCGTTCTATTTTATTATAACGTTGACTGAATGGCTGAATGACAACAGGGTCTATTAGTCTGTACTGCAAATGACAGCACTTGACAGCTCTATTACTTTTGCATGGCTGTTTGACATTTTGAGAGTAAAAATACACTCGTTAGCTAGATAAAAAAGAAAATCGGGTACATTTTGTAGTACTAACGGGTTTTGTTTTTGAAAATACAATCAAATTAACAAATTTAATTTGTTTCCATGTATTATGGCAAACATTCCCATTAATAATGGAATACAACGTCGTTCAAATCGCTGCCTCGGCTGGCTTCGCAGAAGCGCATTCTGTCACTCCAATTTTCCAAAACCTTGTTGATGGTTTGGGGCTGTAGCTCACGGTTTTGCTTGGATGATATTCGCCATAAGTGCTTGAATCGTTTCCGGATTGAAGGCATAACATCGGTCCTTCACGGTTCCCCACAAAAAAAGTCCAAGGGGGTCAAATCGCAGCTCCGAGGCGGCTAATTGATATCGTCAAGACGGCTGATAACACAATTTAGGAATTAGGTGCGCAAAAGATCGATGTAGCATGGGCTGTGTGGCATGGCGCGCCATCCTGCTTGAACCATAGGTCGTCCAAACTCATGTCTCCAATTTCGGTAAAAAACATATGAGAAGGCTACAATCGGCTTTGCGAATCTTCCATATAACATGGTTCTTATAGAAAATGGCCCCCAAAAATTGGGCGTCTATATCCTTTTCGAAATTCCTTACGGTATGGCCAAAAACTACGTTTATCGGCAGTAAGCAGATTTCAAAAATGTTTACACTTGTTCTGCTGGGAGCAACAAAGAGCACATGTACGAAATTTCATAATTTTAGCTGAAAATTTAAGGCCCAACTAAGGCCCGAAATTCCTTACGGTATGGCCAAAAACTACGTTTTTCGGCAGTAAGCAGATTTCAAAAATGTTTACACTTGTTCTGCTGGGAGCAACAAAGAGCACATGTACGAAATTTCATAATTTTAGCTGAAAATTTAAGGCCCAACTAAGGCCCGAAATTCCTTACGGTATGGTCAAAAACTACGTTTTTCGGCAGTAAGCAGATTTCAAAAATGTTTACACTTGTTCTGCTGGGAGCAACAAAGGGCACGTGTACAAAATTTCACAATTTAAGCTGAAAAAGGCTACAATCGGCTTTGCGAATCTTCCATATAACATGGTTCTTATAGAAAATGGCCCCCAAAAATTGGGCGTCTATATCCTTTTCGAAATTCCTTACGGTATGGCCAAAAACTACGTTTATCGGCAGTAAGCAGATTTCAAAAATGTTTACACTTGTTCTGCTGGGAGCAACAAAGAGCACATGTACGAAATTTCATAATTTTAGCTGAAAATTTAAGGCCCAACTAAGGCCCGAAATTCCTTACGGTATGGCCAAAAACTACGTTTTTCGGCAGTAAGCAGATTTCAAAAATGTTTACACTTGTTCTGCTGGGAGCAACAAAGAGCACATGTACGAAATTTCATAATTTTAGCTGAAAATTTAAGGCCCAACTAAGGCCCGAAATTCCTTACGGTATGGTCAAAAACTACGTTTTTCGGCAGTAAGCAGATTTCAAAAATGTTTACACTTGTTCTGCTGGGAGCAACAAAGGGCACGTGTACAAAATTTCACAATTTAAGCTGAAAAATTAAGGCCCAACTCCACAATCCGCACTAAACTGTCACTCTCTGTAAATGCATCGGCTTCTCGACAATAACGTGTGGGTTTTTTGATCCCCAGATGCGTCAATTTCGATTGTTAACGTAGCCGCCGAGATAAAAATGGCCTCGTCAGAAAAGATGATTTTTCGCTCAAAATCGTTATCCAATTCAAGCTGCTCGAAGGCCCAATTTGCGAAGCGATAAGCGAATGGTGATGGGCTCCTTTAAATCCTGAGTCAATTGGACTTTGTAGGCGAATTATCTGAGATCTTTGTGCAGAAATCTACTCAGGCTAGTGCATGTAATGTTGAGCTGTTAAGATCGATGGCGATGAATTCATTGATGTTCCTGAATTGAGTCTCACACTCTCGGCTATAACAGTCACAATCTCGTCTCGATGGGGAGCATGAGTGTTGACCACTAGAATTCCAATCCCACGAACTTTTTGCACAAACTTGCATAAAGCAGGCGCGGTGGGTGCTTCATTTCGTCCAAAACTTCTTTTCAAATAACGCACTGTTTGGGATACACAGGACTCACTTTGGAAATAAATTGTCAATATGTCCCAAAGTTGTTCAAGCGTACGATTAGTAATGAAATTTTCAGTTTTCATTGACTTTTGTTGTGGGGAAATTTTCTTAAATTTATGAGCGGTTAAATCGTTTAACGCTAGCGGTATGTGTATTCTTGGGAAGGCCTTCCGTTTCAGACCGATGACCACATGACTTGACGTGACGTAACGTACGTAAAGGGTCTTGTTTTGACTGGGGAGTAAACCTCAGAGGCTATCACTCTCAGTAGGGTGATTGCAATCGGTAGTGTCGTCGGATGGCCATCTCTTGCCAGCAACAACAGGCATGTTCCGTAGATCTTAGCGAAACTTCTATTGGTGAGGGAAAAACTGGGAACGCGAGCTTTGCGGTTAGGTTTCTCCTGGCTTTATTAAGTGTTTGGATACGCGAAGTATTCCCAGATTCCTCACTGATGGCGGCATTGGTCATGAGTGTTGCCTTTTCTCTTTCCTTGTTTACTTTCCTATCTTTAGAACTCCGCCCGCAGTCAACGTAACGTAGCATCCTTCTTCTTTTTTTATTTGTCGAGTAGACAAAGACGACAGCTAAAACTGCCAACCACCCGACCTAAGTGAAGTGAGGATAGCTATATCTAAACTCGAGCTTAATAAGGCCGCCGAAAATGATGGCCTTCCTGCTGAGGTTTATAAAGCTGGCGGAGATGACTTGGTAAGCAACATCCACCAACTCATAAGCTAAATCTGGTCGGTTGAAAGCATGCCTGAAGAATGGAACCTCAGCATCGTTTGCCTGATCCACAAAAAAGGAGACCCTCTGAACTGCGCCAACTACAGAGGCATAAGTCTACTCAACATCGCCTTCAAGATCCTATCTGCCGTAATATGTGAACGCCTGAAACCGTTTACCAACAACCTGATCGGCCCTTATCAGTGTGGTCTTAGGCCAGGAAAGTCCACAATCGATCAAATTTTTACACTTCGGCAGATCCTGGAAAAACCCCAAGAAGTCCAAATCGATGCCCACCACCTATTTATCGATTTCAAGGCCGCATACGACAACATTTATAGAGACGAACTATAAAGAGCCATGTCTAGTTTTGGTATACCGTCCAAACTCGTCCGTTTGTGTAGGATGACGATGGAGAATTCTCGCTGCACCATCAGGGTCGGAAACGACCTCACCGACACATACGATACCAAAACAGGATTTAGGCAAGGCGATGCGCTGTCATGTGACTTTTTCAATTTGATTCTTGAGAGGATTGTGAAAAACTCCCGAGCCAACACCAGAGGCACAGTTCTCCAAAAATCGGTGCAACTAATAGAATACGCCGACGATATTGACATCATTGGTAGGACTCAACGTGATGTCATAGCCACGTTTGCTAGTATAGAGAAGTAAGCGGCAAAAATGGGTTTGGCAGTAAATGAGGGTAAGACAAAGTATATGCTGTCAACTCGAAAGGACGCACAACATCGACGAATTGGACAGAACGTCACCATTGACAGATATAACTTTGAGGTAGCACGGGACTTTGTCTACCTCGGCTCCGCTATTAACTCTGAAAACAACATCTCGTCAGAAATCAAACGAAGAATTACTCTTGCCAATCGCTGTTTCTTCGGGCTAAGAAGGCAATTTAGTAGTAAAGCCCTCACTGGAACTTCTAAGGAGATCCTATTTAAGACCCTGATCATCCCAGTCCTGCTCTAGGGTGCTGAAGCATGGACCGTATCAAAAGCGGGTGAAGAAATCCTTGGTCGATTCGAGAGAAAAATTCTTCTATGGAGACGAAGATTCAACCACGAACTATACGAGCTGTACAGCGACATACCCCTAATCAAAAAACTCCGCATTGGACGTTTAAGATGGCTAGGACATGTAGAAAGAATGGACACCAATACTCCGGCTCGCAGAGTCTTCGATTCCCAGCCAGACGTCGGACGCAGTAGAGGAAGACCTCGCCTTAAGTGGCGCGCACAAGTAGAAACCGACCTCAACCAACTTGGAGTACACAACTGGAGGCAGTTAGCTAAGGACCGGGCTAATTGGAGAGGCATGTTGGTTGCGGTCCAGGTTCATCCCGGACTGTAGCGCCACTTAAGTAGGACGTTATGGCAATTTCAGAAATTAATTTGAATGTCAATGTCAGAAAATGATTAGTTAACGAGTTGATAGCATTAATTAGCTTAGAATGAGACCTCCGTAATATTTTCACAAGGATCATCGTCCAGAGTTTTCTATAGTAGATATCTACTTAGTATACCCTCCTATTAGAATATTTCCACTTGAAAGGATTGACGTAAATGAATGAAGATATTTGCATAATGTTCCATGAGAATTATTTATTTTTTAATAGATTTGTCTGCCAAAGGTCATTTCAGTGGGATCCTTTCATAATATCTGTCATACGTAGCATTTGAAATAAAATTATAAAAACAAGAAAATGAATCCATTCCATTCAACGACCTTGTTATTCCTGAGGATAATATTCTGACCATGTTCATCTGACTCTAATTTACAAATAAGATTCACTTCCAACCCAAGTATCGCCCCTATCAATGTGAGATGTCCATACGAATTGAAATCCAAAATGTGGTGTACCTTAAGTGTTGCAACCCAGAGGGCTTGAATAAGGAAATACCATTTACTCTGAATGACAGCCCGACTTGGAATAGTTAAACTTACGAGTATTAGAATCCCTACAACGATTTTACGACTTCTTCTCTCCCTTACTAAAATGGTGTGCGTGCGTGTGTGCATATCCAAAGTGTAACCACTCACAAACCGAAGGACACATAATACAGCTGTGAGTGTAACCTTCTCTATGAATTTCAACGAGCTGAACTAAAAATAAATATACGACGCCTCCTCAGAAAAAAATAAAATCAACCGCACAATGAGTGTGGCCTTTTTTAAACGCATACATATACATTTACATATACACTACATATACATATTTTGTTTTGCGTAAGCTTCTACAATCACACGCTTCTTTAATGATTTTCAGTTTGTTGGTGGTTTTTATAGTCCTTTTCCTGTTTTTTTTGTATTTCATCCAATCAAATAAGATGACAGTTTTTCTTGATGTGGACCTCCTTTTTTTATTCTGTAGAATAGGGTACTGTACATTTGACAACGGGTTTGTAATGTCAAGCAAGCACATTGCTTCAAGCTTGATGAAATATTCAGGACGGAATTATTGCGACCTGGGCTGTCGTTTTGAATTCGGTTCGATTGGGGAGTTTGATTCAAATAGTTGGTAATGACGTTTTATCTGACACCTGACAACATCTTTTTATTCAGAGTTGCCGTTGCCTGGCAAATCATTCTGGTAACACTAAAGACAGAGAGATTTCTTCAACAGTATGTAAGACAAGGACGTAAATGTCAGAATATAGAAACTGTTAAAAGAATCTAGTCTCAGACGAAAAATGTACAAACATCAGTTTAAAACTTGGAATTTTCTCTGAAGCACATACATTGGAAGGTGGTCAAATATTAGGCACTGCGATTATATGCAACCTTGAGTTTTCACCTAGCTGATGCCTACCAACTCTAACATTCAGCCTTCTCGTGACAACATTTGTCCGACGACCGCTTCGTGCCAAATACCTTGACTGAGATAGGGTCTCAATCGCTGTGCAAAGTGTTACCGTAAGCAAATGAGAGCGGCAGGAAGACGTGTTCTCAGACTAATTCCATTTCCAGGCGGCAGCATCCCAAGATGTTCCCAGTTAAGATGGACAAAGTGAATATTTTTTTTTTTTATTTATTTAAGCTTAGTACAAGCTGAACTTAAGACTAAATTAACCTAATTAAAATTATTTATTAGAAAAAGGTTTAAGGAGTGTTGGAAGATGAGGTGGACATGAGGGAGTTTCGTAGAGCAAGTTTGCTACAGTGAAAATCAAAGGAGTTGTGCCCATTAACCAGGCGCAGTATTCTAGTCATTGGTTCGTTGTTGCCGTAGTTGGTTCGGTGGAATTTTAGTCGGAAGAGGGGAACAGATCTTAGATTTCGGGAATTGGTGTTGAGGGATATAATTTCTAGCAGAGCGGAGCAATCAATATTTCCTGCTAGAAGCTGATGTCCAAATAGAATGTCGGCTATTTCACGACGCTTTTGAAGCGATTGAAGGTTTATCAATTTCAAACGATCCTCGTAGGGTGGTAAATTAAAACTATCTACCCAGGGGAGACCGCGTAGAGCAAAACGGATGAATCTGCGTTGGACACTCTCAATACGGAGGGAATGGGTATTGTGATAAGGCGATCATACTTGGCTAGCAAATTCAAGTATAGGTCTAACAAATGTGGAAACGAGAGATTTTGTTACATAGGGATTCGAGAATTCCTTAGACCAGCGTTTTACAAACCCAAGTGCGGAGTTGGCTCTGCTGATGATATTATCAATATGATAGCGAAAGTTAAGTTCTCTGTCACAGATAACACCCAGATCACGCATGAAAAGCACATTAGGTACGGGCTCACCAAATATTAAATAGGATCTAGCGACTGATGGAAGACGCTTACGGGAGTATGTCATGGTCTGACATTTGATGACATTGAGCTCCAGGAAGTTTTTTTTGGCGCCAGGTTGAAAACTTGTTTAAATCTCTTTGAAGTGGGTAAGAGTCAGCAGAGCATATTTAGGAATATCCAGTGTAAGTCAGGCCCCATGAAGAGAGATAGTCAGAAGGCCTATGGCAGCGCTCAATCCTGTAGTAAATACACATGGACCCGTATCCTAGGGGTATCTTATAAATTGGAACTGGCTCAGTGGCACGATGGTAAGTGCGATGAACTACCGCGCAGAAGGTCTGGGTTCGATTCCCAGCCGTAGCAAATGATTGTACACTGGCCCTAATCTCGTGATGATCTGACAAATCATTCGAGTGGTATCAATTGTCAAGAATAGCTTATCTCAACTGAGCCGTTCGGATTCGGAATACAACACGAGGGCCCGCCATCGTGCAAGAAGTACACACGCACACATGAATGATTGTGAGAAATCTTGCGACAAAAATTTGTTTTTTTTGTATTGGCCCTACGGGTGGGCGGATGTACCTTGGGTTACCTACCCACTTATGAAAACAAAACTCTTTTGATGACGACCATGCAAAACAAAAAAAGGGCCACGACGTTTGTAACTGCACCTGGAATGTAAGGACATCAAATAGGAGTGGTCCAGGTGAACAAACAGCAGAAGCCCTAAGTTGCTACAAAGCAGACATTACTGCCATCCAGGAAATTCGATGGTATGGACCAGGCAAAAAGTGGATGAAAAACTGTGACATCTACAACAGACCGTGTTATAGCGAATAGAAGTTGCTACTTTCGGATGTGGATTTGTTAGAAGTGCCAAACTTAGGCAAGAGTCTTTTGCCATCAAAACCAAATTTACCAACATAAGCCCTATATGCGCTCACGCACCGATAGAGGAAAAATATGATAAAGCGAAAGACTGCTTCTACGAGCTCCATGTAAAAACTTATGAGCTACTACCGAAGCGCGGTGTTAAAATCGTGCTGGGAAATTTTAAAGCAAAGGTGGGGACAGATGACCTCTCTCGCAGTATTATCGAAAAAAAACAGCCTGCACGACAATGTTCAGCGAACGACAAAAGGCACGGATCCATTATTTTGGATGTACAAAGTTTCTAAGGGGAAAACATCGACTCGGATGTTACAGCCATGGGAAAACGCTGATATCCATTCGAATTTCGAAAGACTGCAATCACAAGAGACCTCTAAGGCCAACTAGCCATTAGATCAGGCTTAACTGATGTGCTAGGTTTCTCGCGCCAACCCTTGGTTTTATGACGAATGGCGACAGATGCTCGCAATCAAGAACTAGTCCTACAAAGCTAAGATGCTGTTGATGAAGAGAGCTTTAATTGAGCTCTATATAGGCAAAGAAGGAGGGAAGAACACCGGCTTTTCTGAAAGAAGAAAAACGAGCAAGAAAAGCTCGTGATCGTGAATATAGAGAGGTGCCACTCCAGGAACGATGTTTGCGAGTGTAAAACGTCAAAGTCAAGGATACTAGTCAACCAGAACGAACCATTCAATATTTGCCACGACAGCGAAAACTACCAACTACCCGACCTAAGTGAAGCCTCATCGGCCGTTATCAGTGTGGTTTTAGGCCAGGAAAGTCCACAACTGATCAAATCTTCACACTTCAGCATATCCTGGAAAAAACCCAAGAAGTCCAAATCGATACCCACCACCTATTCATCGATTTCAAAGCCGCATACGACAGCATTTATAGAGACGAACTATACCGAGCCGTGTCTTGTTTTGACAGATATAACTTTGAGATATGATGGGACTTTGTCTACCTCGGCTTCGCTATTAACTGTGGCAATACCACCTCGTCAGAGATTAAACGAAGAATTACTCTTGCCTACCGCTGTTTCTTCGGGTTAAGAAGTCCAAATCGATACCCACCACATATTCATCGATTTCAAAGCCGCATGCGACAGCATTTATAGAGACGAACTATACCCAGCCATGTCTTGTTTTGGTATACCGCCCAAACTCGTCCGTCACCATTGACAGATATATAGTCCGTACCAAAACAGTTGGCCAACGGTCGATTGCGCAGAGAGAGGATTTAAGAGAACAAAAATGACGCGAAAGAGATATAATCACTAAGCGTTTTTGCCTGTAATTTACAATGCGTAACCCAACTTTACAGAGCTTAGAACTAAAATGCTGTTGAATATCTAAATAAACAAAAAAAATTTGGTGTGACACTGCAATTTTCTTTATTTTGCGTGCCAATATCAGTACCTACATGATCAATATGCACGACACAATTAATAATGATCAACGAAAGCATAATGAGCAAATAGGGTTTAAATCTAAAACCGTACACCTTCATACAGACACAGTCACACAATCAATTCATGTGTAATGTTTTGCTTAATCTATCCGACCGTGATCACATCATACGCCTACAAAGAACCAACAAGACAAAAAACGAAACAATATATTTTCCTCCAAGTAAAGTTGACATACATATAATGGTCTATATTTTTCTTCCGCTCCTAATTTCAGTATAAAATAAGGAAAATGAAGAAACCACCCTCAGTGAGATCGCGACAGCGATCTTGAACACAAGGCAGGGTATATGTATACGTCGTTTTTTATTATGGCTCCGCCCATTTTCGTCTCTTTATGCTTGTTTTTGCAATTTTAAGAGATTGTTAAACACATTTTAAGAGACCTGCGCAGTAGAATGGCCAACTGTTTTGGTACGGACTATAACTTTGAGATATGATGGGACTTTGTCTACCTCGGCTTCGCTATTAACTGTGGCAATACCACCTCGTCAGAAATTAAACGAAGAATTACTCTTGCCTTTCGCTGTTTCTTCGGGTTAAGAAGGCAAATCACTCGAGCTACTAAGGAGTTATAAATAAGACACTGATCGTTCCAGTCCTGCTCTATTGCTCATCTGCAGCATGGACCGTATCAAAAGTGGATGAAGAAATCCTTGGTAGATTTGAGAGACAAATTCTTCAGTCCCTTTAACGTTGACAAGCTATGGAGGCGAAGATTAAATCAAAAACTCCGCATTAGATGGTTAGGACATTTAGAACGAATGGACACCAATACAATGGCTCACAGAGTCTTCAATTCCCAGCAAGACGTGGGACGGAGTAGAGCAAGACTTCGAACTAATTGGTGCGCACAAGTAGAAACCGACCTCAAGCAACTTGGAGTGGGCAACTGGAGGCGGTTAGCTAAGGACTGGGCTAATTAGAGAAACATTTGGTTGAGGTTAAGTAAGTAAGTAAGTAATGTGATAATGTATTCAACGATTCGCACAGCGGATTGTAGCCTTTTCAATGTTTTTTTACTTGAAAGACCTATGTATCCCGCTTCATCTTTGTACGATTGCCCGGATCAGAGGGGTTCAATTTTCAACGATTTTACGCATAGATCCGACTGTTTTTGAGCTATGGCCTCGGTTATGTTGACTTTGAGGGGATCATCCGATTGCGGCTTATTGACATAGGACAAGTCCACACCAAAAAGTCTAACGAAGTTATATCGCACGATCTTAGTGGTTTATTCACATCAACTCGGTGAGAAATAACCCTACCCTCAGAAATCCAGAATGTCAATGTTGTCAAATGCTGTGTTGCACGTAGCACCGCGGCTGTTCTGCTGGAATCACATTTTATCCATGTCATCCATATCGTGAAATTTGATCCAAAAGAAATATGTTACCGTTGATCTGAAGGGCTCGCCATTGACAGAGATGGTTTCACCATCTGGTAAATCACGTGTGGGCTTGTGGTCATCCCATATTTTGAAATTTAGCTTGTTAACGTAACCAATCACCAGAAAATGGGACTCGTTGCTAAAGACGATCGTTGGGTTAAAATTGGGTTGCTCTCACAAACGATCCGAAGTCCTGTCATTAACTTTGAGCGCCTGGGAGTTGGATGTTGTATTGGTGCAGACCCAAGAAATGAAGCAAATTCGGAAGGTTAACTTCTGCGAAAAGGCCGAGTTCTTGTTTAGGGCGAGGAATCTACAGCTTTGGGTTCTCCTGCGCACATGCACTGAATGCAAGATGTTTTTAACCGATCTGGTGGCCGCACTTCTTGTTTAACGCGAGAAATCCACTTCGTTGGTTCTTAAATACACATTTAAGGTAAGCGGCGATGTTTTCAGTCGGTCAAGCGTTCCTTTGACGTATGAGTACTGGCTGATTGCTTACCAAAACCATCATCTCGAAACGTTGCGGAGTCACCTTTGTAAAGCCACTTAGTTCGGCTTGGGGATGTTTTCACTAATAAACCCTAACTGTGCGATTTTATTTGGGTTTGGTGCAGTAACTCCAAATACTAAAATCCACAAATAAAAAACCCCAACCAAAATCCCTGAACCAAAATCCTTTAATCGAAATTCTGCATGTTGTCCGAATAGCTCAGATCGTCTCATGTAAGGTGTTCACATTGTCGAACCTTGACTCATACTGTATACGGCGGCAATTACTCCATTTTTCATATTCTTGAGCTGGCGTCTTGAAAAAAGGATTAGGTACCTACACCTACATGTACCCTTTACTCGTTCACTTTTTTTCTACATTTTCGGTTTGAAAAAGTGTGTTTCTGGCCCCCAAAGGTTTTTCTAAAATAAGGCATGCCTATTTAAAGGAATCGGATTGCATCTTGGAAAATGGATGAGGTACCTATAGAATGTCCACCCCTGACTCGTTCACTTTTTTTTGCATTTTTGGGTTGAAAAAGTGTTTTTGAGGCCCCAAAAGTCTTGGGAATAGGAAGAGGTACCTTTATAAATGAAAAATGTTTGGAAGAATGAAAGCATTCCCAGGGAATGGAAGGACGGAGTTATTGCCAAGATACCGAAGAAAGGGGAGTCTAAGAACTGCAGCAACTGGCGTGGTATCACCGTTTTGAGCGTTTTCCACAAGCTTATGGCAACTATCATTCTCGAAAGGATAAAGTCCAGGATTGAGTCGACGCCCAAGAGGAACCAAGCGGGATTTCCAGTGGTCGATCATAATAACACCTTGCGAATCGTCCTTGAATAATCGTCGGAGTACCAATCACCTCTTGTTGATCGTGTTTTTACTTGCAATTGCTGATGTAATGACTGCGACGGTGGAAGAGACTTGGAATTCAATGGAACCCGTTTGATAAGTTAAGCCATTTGGACTACGCTGATGAGATCTGTTTCTGGCAAACAACTGCTTTGCGCATGTGAAACGTGGAAATGCTCCGCCAACATCTTGAGCTCGTTACAAGCTTTTGTTAATCGTTGTCTGCGTTAGATCCTCAAGATCCGGTGGCCACAAGTAATTTCCTACCATGAATTGTGGATAAGGACTGGATTTTGTCATCAAGCAGAGAAAATGGCGATGGATTGTCCATGATTAGGTAAGGTTAGGTTGTAGTGGCTGCACGCGATGCGCGTCCACACTTAGACCATAAAGGTCCGTTGTGGTGCCACATGGATCTGTCGACTTTCCCTGTATTCGTTCACCTTATTGAACCATTCAGAGTTGACTATATAGCGTATGACCTTTCTGACATTGATATTAGCCAGGTCACCTAGATTATCAAAGAAAGATTCTTCCAAGCTGGAGTTTTCTCTTTTGGGAGAGAGCTGGACAAGATCAGAGCTTCTACATATCATTGCTGAAGAGGCATAGTCTTTTTGCGTGTAGGGCTATAGGACAGTGTTCTGTAAGGACGCCGATTATGGTGCTTATGTTTGATCTGTTCAGCATTGTCAAGCAGATTGAGCGCTTCAGGTTATAGTTGCCTGGACATTTGACACGTTGTGCCGTTTATTCATCTGCGGTTTGCTTTTTGGTCGTATCCAGTTTGATCTGTGATTTACATGTAGCCAGGGGCATACCTAACGTATCTTCTGGTAGTGGAATATAAAGGGTGGTGGCGTGCCTGGCAAGCTCATTCGCCTTGTAGTTCCCTGAATTGTCTCTGTGGCCCGGCTACCAGAAGAGGTTTAAGGTAAAATGCTCCGCCATCTCATTAAGAGACAGTCGGCATTCGTAAGCTGATTTCGATTTTAACGAGATGTGTTCGAGGGATTTGATTGCCGTTTGGCTGTCACTGAAGATGTTAATATACTTCGTGGATATTACATTCGTTTTAAGCCAGGACAAGGATTCTTTAAGTGGCATGATTTCCGCCTGGAAAATACTACAATGATCGGGAAGGCAAAAGATATGCTCGGAGAAAACACCTCCACCCACTCCAGATTCTGTTTTAGACCCATCAGTATAGATGTGAATCGAGCTATTGGTTCCGATCGAATCCGAACCGCACTCAAATTACGCTCAAAACTGAGTTGGGTAGTGGTGTGGTAGGTTTTTTGTTAAGGTGATTCAGAATCTTTGTGTGTTCACCTTGAGTGGGTGTCCAATGTGATGAGGCTCTCATAGTCTCACAGCTGTACAAGCTGCGGTTTGTTTGCCGTAGATATCTAGGGGTACTAGATTCATGGTAGCATCCAGGGCTACGGAGGGAGTTGTTCTTAGAGCTCTGCTAATGGATATGCAAGCTGATCTTTGAGCTTTACCTAGTAGGTTCGGTTGGAAACTGTTTCCAAAGCTGTCCACCAGACTAAGACACCATACATGTCTTATGTTAGACACGTAAAGTCAGAAAGAGATGTGTGGTTGCATACCCCATTTCTGTCCGATTGCCCTTTTACAAGATTATAAGGCTAGGGTGGCTTTCTTAACGCGTTCTTGAGTATTCGCTTTCCAGTTCAGTTTCTTAACCAAAACCAAACATAGGTACTTGGCTGATTCAGCGAACTTGAAACTGACGCCATTTAGTTTAGGAGGGTCAATGTGAGTGACTTTGTATTTCCTTATGGAAAGGACCAACTCGGTTTTTTGAGGGTTCGCTTCTAGTCCGCATATGGTGGCCCATTTCGACAGTACAGAGAGTCCATTTTGTAATAGTTCTCTAAGGGTATTGAGGTGTTCCCTTATATAGCTATTGCCACGTCATCCGAGTAGGCAATCACTTTGCATCCTTCGCTTTCTAGATTTACTAGTATCTAGTTGACCACTAGATTCCAGATAAGAGGAGACAGGACGCCCTCTTGTGGGGTGCCACAGCCAACAGATATATTTGCTGATGACATGCCAAGATTTGTGTTAATAAATCTGCCTGTGAGTAGCTGATTTATTAGCACTCCCAACGAGTCATTAACATTTAAATCCGAAAGGACATTAGTAATTGCTTCTGCTTTCAAATTGTTAAAAGTTCCTTTATATCAAGAAAGGCAACCATACTACTTTGCTTTTAGTGAATTTTCTATGATTATGTACGATTGAATGAACACCTTAATGATTTTCCACTGGCCCTCCTCTCGTCAAGAATAGCGTATCTCAACTTAGCCGTTCAGATTCGGCATAAAACAGGATTTCCCTCCATCGAGCAAGAAATACACACGGACACATGAATGGTTGTGGGAAAGCTAGGCCCTGGGTACTAACGAGCCTGTTGTGTCAAAATTTTTTTTTTTTTGAATGAAGCGCTGTCTCAACTGCCTTTCCCTTGCAATATGCATGTTGGGAGTTGGAGAGTGCAGGCGGTTCTATACTAGAACGGAGGTGTACATCAATTATTCTTTCCAAGGTTTTAAGAAGAAATGAACATAAACTGATCGGGCGGAGATCCTTCGGATTTATGTGAGAGGTCTTTGGCCATACACTAAGGAAACCACAACATAGCTTAGCAGTGCTTTCAAGGGTTCCATCAAGGTGTAAGGCGAGTTGGTAGGCCATGAACAATATGGAGGTCAACTGTTTTGAAGAAAACTCAATCCGAAAATTTACACATCTAAGGTATCGAGCTGTAAACAGGGAGAGATGGAAAGACCTGGTTGTCGCCCTATGCCCGAGGAGGAGTTAAAGTGTTGCTGCAACAACAGCTTCCGGAACAAAAGAAAAAGGAGAGTCCACTGAGATGCAGAGATTTTCAGGATTGGACTCTTGCCAAAATGCATAATTTGTGTGAATTATTATTGCCAATTCCAATCAATCTAGGAAAAAAGGACTAATTCGGGTTAATTACAGGAAATTATAATTCAGGCTACCATGAGAGGTATCACCGAGTACCCAAAATTGAAGGTCAGGGCTATGTAATTTAACTGGAATTCTTCGTCTGAAATTATCCCGAATTAACTAGAATTATGGATACCAACAGTAACCATTATCTACCCTAAGTCCTATTTCTGCGTTTCATAAGAAAAAAAAACGAAATTCGACTAAAAGATACCAAAGAAGCAAAAGCACGAATAAAATGCCTTAAAGTTCTTGAATTGGGTCGATTTTCGTATCCCCAACAACAGATATAAATTTAACTGAAATGTAATGTAGTACAGAAGTATTCCATGCCTTTGTCAAAATCCATCCTAAGTGTGGCATCTGATATTGATTTTCACCAAGTTCGAAATGCCCAGCCCAATTATCATAAGTTAAACGCTAAGTACAACCATTATTGAGGTTGTAAACGTTTTCAAAATTAAAATCCAAATGGGAAGTGTAGAAGTAAGACTTGACATCATGGTGGAACTTAAAATATGTACCTAACCAGTAGGTACTGTTATTTGTCAAAATGAGATGTCTTAAGGTTATAAGAAGCCCTTAATAGCGAACTTATAATTTTGAATTAAATGAAATAATAGCACAGAGATGAAAAGATATCAATCACATAGTTTTGAGATACTTTTTGAATCTCATGAGCTAATTTAACATCTATTACATGTTTTTTAAACGTTATGCGTCTTATCGTATCTTTTTCGGAAACGTTTGTCATTTATTTCGAAAATGCGCATCACAGGTAAACGGGGATTATTGCTGAAGGAAAAAAAACTCATAATTTCATAATTAATGACTACAACAACAAATTCAATGAGAAAAATAACCTCTAGAGGTTCTTAAATCCACAAACTAATCAATTTCTGCCAAAAAAAATATATCCTGTCCACCCAACTGAGGCTTACATCCCCAATGGAATGGATCTATACCTCACTTCTAATGAGAAACAATTTTTGTTGAGCAATTGTTTTCTAAATCGCAAAAACAAGAAAAAATACAACGAATGAACGAATAAAAAAAAAATCATTCAATCAATCGGATGTATGTAGGTATTTGCGAAAAGCTTCTGCTTCCCATCGACCCCTCAAGTAAGAAAAAAAAGCACCATCCCCCCTTTCGATTGTGGAAGGCCTTTTCCTCTACCCCTCCTTTTTTCAATTCCTTATCTTTCCACCACTTTCATCGGCGACCTCCTTCATTTGCTTTTCTTCGTCGTTGTCGCCTTCCTCTGTACCTCATACAACGGTACCTACACTTAAAAGGTTACACAGGGGCTTTGGATAGAAAAAAAAATTTACGAAAAGCAAGGCTTATTTTTTTCCAAGGAAATTTCTCTATTGATCACTTTTGTCCCGTTATTTTATTAACTATAACCAAAATTATTATCATCATCACCAGCCAACACCATCTCCCCCCCTTAGATGGGCGAGAAAAATCATTTCAGATACATATCCCTGTAATACTAAAAAAAGGCAAACACAAGAAAAGAGAAAAAGAGAGAGAGAGAGAGAGAGAGAGAACAAAAAAGAAAAATGAAATGTCCTTGCTTACCTATGAAAAAATCTCAAGTGGACTTGGAAGTTCCGTTGCGTTTTTGGGGGCTCTTTTGATTTTCGTTTAAATTCGTTTTATTCGATCTCGCTAATTTTAATCCAGTTGAAGTTTAAGGTTAGTTTTTGAGACTAAATTTATAAAAATGTATATCTGCGAATTATCCTCTGCTGTCACGAGGGGGTGGTGGTTGATTTTCAGTTATTTTCTCGGAACGACATTTTTGTAAAGCTTTTTGTGTGAGTGTGTGTTTTTTTTTCTGTTACGATTTTTCTTTATAATTTTATTTAATTTTCTACTTTCACCGATTTCTAAATTTTAAATAAGAAAATAAAATTGGATATTTTTTTTGTAAAAATAATTTATTTCGAATTTTTTTCTTCGTTCGAAACACCACTTTTGCAAAATTCACTTTGTGGGGAAGGATAACTTTTTTTTTTTTCTTTTATCTTTCGTTTTCCCAACCAACAATTTTTCACTAGGATTTTTTATTCATTGCTCGGGAAAAGGATAGTAATGCTCACTTAATTTTGATGAAAATTTTTATTGAAATTATTTTTTTATGGTGAAAATTAATTTTATTAGTTTTTTACTTCGATAGAGTAACACACGCAGAGATGAGAGAATTCACTCGCGTTTTGGTCGCAAACCGAAGGCGAATCTGTGAATTTTTTCGTGAAAATCGATTTCGAAATAAGGAAAAAGTTCCGTTGAGTGTGCGAATGTATATCTGTCAAGGGGGAGTTGAGAATTTTTGGGTGCTTTTGATGTAGCGTTGACGCATGCGTTGAATTGTGGGGTAGTAGAGAAAGATTTGATGTGTTAAGCTTTAATGGCAGCCATTATGTCGTGTGTACACTTTGCACACACACACACGGAGAGACTGTTCTATATGTTGGGGGTTGTAAGTTTTTGAAGCACAGTTTTTTTTTGTGGTGCGCTTGTATGGAGTATGTCAATAAATAAAATGACAACTGGCAATGTGATAAGGACTTTTGTCAATGGCGAATAAATAGATGGGGGTTGTTGTGTGTTGGTGTTTGTGGTATACTGGTGTAGGCATGGCATTTAGAGGGCTTTTTCGAAGAGGAATTCGGAGAATTTTAAAACTGTGGCTTTCGAAACGGATTTAGAATTTCTAACTTCGAAAATATTACGTAAAGGAATTCGGAGAATTTTAGAATCGTGTTTTTCGAAACGAATTTAGAATTTCGAACATGGAAAATATTACGTAAAGTTCATTGAAATCGGAAAATTTTCGGAATGATTTTTAGGACAATTTCTAAAACTGATTTCGGAGCTACCGAAAAAGGTTGTGATGTAGGTACTCGAAACAAGCTTTCAATTGTTTGTTGCCATATAAAACGTGGTTTTGCCATATAAATAAGTGAATATTTTGGTTATTAAATAAAAAAACGAATGTGTTGTAAATGTGTTTATACGTCTTCAGGATCGATAAAATTTATCGAATGTGACCAACAAAATAGAACGATTGTTTATCGATAAAATAGAACGAATGAAACGATTTGAACGAACGTTTTTTTTGACGTCTATTCTGCCGGGAATGACGGTGCGCATTGTCATTCAATAAAGAAACGTAAAACGTTCGTGACACTTGCATTCTATTGAGAGGAAACATGCTGCAGAGCTGTTTCGGTGCAGACCATTTCAGAAATATCGGTGTAATACAGCATTTCATTACGTATCTCGTCGGGTCGTTTGGACACCTAGGCGGAGATATCAAAGACAACTGAAATCGAATCTAATTATAATTCGAAAGTGAAATATTAAATTTGAAAGTGAAATATTTAACTGAAAGTGTACTGTTATTTGTTTCAGTTTTGTTCTAGAAATTTTTCGGGGCCGATTTTGGATGCAGCTGTACAGTGTCGGATAGCTTTTAGTAGGTACGACGGCAGTTGACACAACTTATTCGCCGTTGAGGATATATCCCACGTGGACATCGAGCAAATACGTGAAGGTTTGATCATGTTTGGTGTTGCGCCGTTGGAAAATGTAAAATGTACCCGAGTATGAAGATCAAACGGATATGTAAGGATGTGATCTATGACAGAAAGGAAAATGAAGCGCTGTAGACGACGGAAACAATGTGTGCAAAAATTAGGTTTTTGAGTATATAATTCAGAGCTTCATTGGCTTCGCAAACTGTATCGACCGATTTGTATGATACGCCTGGCAACGACTGCTGTATCTTGAAGTCCCAGGTGGGGTTGGGACCCTACTGGGCGCCTCCTCGGGTGGTGGATAGAAGGAGCCGTAGAAAGTTGAAGTATTTTTCATTCGATACTAGGGCGATATGCGGTGAAGGAGGCCATAGTAGGTGACTGTAAAAGCCCATCGTGAACCAATCAAAGCCGACTTCATGTCAGTCCGCGTCCATCTGACTAAACTTTGCCATAAAAATAATTTTTATTCGAAAAGGCGATGTAGTCAGGCTCTCTTGTTAAATGAATAAGTTTTATAAAACAGCGTGTTCAACAAGAAATTGTAGTTCGATGGCGCATAAAGTTGGAAAGATAATCATTGTTGCTGCTGATTCTTTACATGGTTAGTAGTGACTTAGTAACTTATGAGATTCTGGACTGGGTTTGTTATGGGACCCATAAGGAAGATCGTGGAGAGTCTGACCACAGATTATAGTACCAAGGGAATCAGGAGACCCTAAGACGTGTCTTAGCCTGATTAGGAGGTAGGCCCCCTTGTAGGAGTATCGTGGTTGGTGTGGTTACCCGACTTCATGCGGAAGTATGGTATTCTAAAGTTGGTTGTATAACTTTAGAATACAAGAGGTGTAGATAGGCCTCGGTCTTTACCAAGGATGAAGTTCATGCCTACCACACACGATTTTTGAAATGCACTAATATGGTGTGTCCTGTATTGGGGTGTTAAGTAACATTTTTCTATGTGGATAGGCCCACCGTGAAATAATAGCTGTATTGGCTAGGTGTTCACGTTAAGCAAGATACAGATAATGTAAAGCAACATTGAAATTTAAAACGTCGACGTCCACATTGTTTGCTGCCAAAATGTTTTTTTTTTGCCAGGCATACATTTTGCGTTGTTCCTTTTGCGAATCATCGATTGTGCAAAAATCGGTACGCAATTTATTATAAGTATTTTCATGGAGATTGCTTTGAAAATGTGTCAACGGATGGATCTTGCGCATCCTTATTTTTTGGATGAAATTTTTCAACATTGCACCACAATGACGATCCAGCAAGTGTTGATCGTAGAATGACGGGAAGTGTTTTACACTTGTTCAGCTTCGTCGAATGGAGAGTCTTATACCAAATTTCATCCTTGTAGCTTTATATTTAATACTTGGTAATACATAGATAGACGGACGGACAGAGAGACATGGCTCCATTGACTCAGTTAGTGAGCATAGACGTATCGTCCGTAACGTTGCTACTTCAACTTCTGGTTTATCTCATGTATATAGCAGGAATATGATTGGACCGAGAACGCTTCCTTGCGGGATACCGGCGTGGATTTCTTTGAACTCCTAGTATTCACTCTTTTATCTAACACGATAAAGAGTGTGTTTTCAATGTAAGATTCCAGTATTTTTTATAATTTTGTTCGGTATAGGATTGTCATTAGCACATTAGACCTTTCTGTCATATCTTGTAGAAAGCTTGTGATACGTCGAGCTTTTTCAATTTCAACACATAAAAATCTCAAAAAAGCATTTATAATGTAGAGCAACTTAACTAAGGCTATTTTCGGTGGTTCCGTTAGAATTCCGCCAGTAATATTTCTTATTGTGAACAGAAGCTAGGATAGGCATACAGCTTTTAATTTATGGTTTTCGGGTGACATATTAGCATTCGGTTCTTCGTTTAATGGTTGTGCATTGAATGACTTGAACGTTCCTTCTAGATGCTCCGCAAATGTCTCCTTTTGGCCATTCGCCGCCAGCTTTTTTTATTGGTGGCGAGTGCATTTTGGGTTTCTTTATTGTCTTTAAGGCTTCCTATAGTCAGCAGTTTGAAGTCTTATCAGCAGCCAAGCCTTCGAGGTATGTAGAAGCCTCGCGATTTCTTAAATCCTCTAGCTCAAAAAAAAAATACAAATTTTTGGCGCAACAGGCTCGTTAGTACCCAGGGCCTAGCTTTCTCACAACCATTCATGTGTGCGTGTGTACTTCTTGCACGATGGCGGGACCTCCTGTTTTATGCCGACTCCGAACGGCTAAGTTGAGATAAGCTATTCTTGACATTTGATACTACTCGGACGATTGTGTTGCTACGGCTGGGAATCGAACCCAGACCTTCTGCGCGGCAGTTCATCGCACTAGCCAATTACCAAAAGCCTATCTTCATTTAGCTAATGTAACACAGCAATCCAGTAAAACAGCTCCAATAAAACTAAAGTTGTGAAGATCTAGCAATGTCTATGTTATAAAAAGAAAATATTTTTTTCATCATATCATGATGTAGTGAAAGCAAGGGTTGAAAATCCTTATTTCTTTATATTATCAAGCTAGCTATGTCCCAATTAAGCTGCTTAAATAAGTCTTACTGGATATTCAACATACATATGAAAGCTAAAGCCTTTTCGATAAAGCTTCGAACAAATTTGAGAGCTTTTACGCTTTTTCTGGTTGTTGTATAAACTTATTTATTCTCATCATAGGAAAATGAAAGCTTGAAGTTGTTTATATTGTCGTTAGAGAGCGTTACGAGCACATATTTTTTTTTTAATTTTAAAAACATAAAAGAATTTTGGCTTCCTCCCAAAATTTTATAGTCAGTAAACTGAAATTTATGTTTATCCGTATAATGCGAGGTAAGTGTAAACTCAAAACGAATTTAAAATTGGATTACTTTGGCCAAAAAACAAAAAAAACGGTATTTGAATTTTTTTTTCTACTAAACAATTAAGGATAAGGTTTGGATATGGTCCAAGCTTCAGCTCTTTAAAGCAGAACTTGGATATACATCTATCTATATTTTATATACAAGGTGGCGCAAAAACAACCTTCCGATGTTTTTTGGCTGTAATTTAAAAAAAAAAAAATGAAAAACTTTGATTCTTCTTGGATAAATAAAGAAGTATTTAGAAGAAGGTGGTCTTAGCTAAGAGACAATTTATATCAGACCATCTTCTTCTACTTCTTTATAAATCCCAAGTACGACTAGGACTTGAAAACTGTTGTCAATTTGGAGTTCCGCCCCGAACATACATTGAAGTTACTATCCAAAGACTGGCAATCTGACTTTTAGGCTTATAGAGGTGTTCCCTTTCTTTATATATACACATACAGCAAAGGCTTGTAGGTGATATCTCTCTTTATTACATATATTATAATGGCAGATGTTGGGAGCAGTTTAGAGATTTTTTTTTTAATTTCTAGACTCGTTGTTTTTCAACGACCGACATGACCCACAGTTTTAGCTTTTACAGAAATAGTGTACATTTAACAACGAAATCCCAAAATCTTTTTGTGATAGAACAAGCAAACAATGAAACGAACTTCCAGAAGACGTATTGTCGCCAATTGACAATCTACAACAATTCAATAGCAGAGTCAAATAATAGATTCGTCTGACCTTCATTTTGTGAAGGCTGTTCTATCGATCTAACCCGCCGAAGATATTTTCTTTCAAAAATTTCTCATCGAATTCCGGACAAGCTTCTCCAGCTTATGTGTGTGCACATAAAATTAACTGATGGGGATCACATCCAGGCAATGACAAACCGACTTGAGTCCATTTATTCTTGATCTGAGTGAGTTCCCCGCTACGAAGCCGTATACTTATATGTGCAGCCTTTGATAACGGCTGAGATAATATTTTTGGAATATCTGTAATGTCTGCTCTGTATATTGTGAGAACAGATTCATGTTATTGACGATCACCCGCTATTGACAGACTGCGTACGTTCCAAGTTTCTTAGAAAATCCGCGTTATATAATATTCGTAAGTTATACCAAACTGTAGAACTTCAAAACCTGAGATACAAGTTCTGAAAATAATTCTGTCGCGTTAAACAGGGGAAAAATCGTCGTTGAATATGAATGAAACATTTCTGAAGACTGCAAAACGGCGATGGCGGATAATCACAACTGTCAGGCAGAACGAAGTATTCAATATTGGTGACAACAGCGCACATCAAGCCACCCGACCTAAATAAAACGATGATAGCAATATCTTAACTTAAGCTCCATCAGACTACAGGAAATGCGGTCCTTCCTACCGAGCTATAAAGCCGGTGCAGATAATTTGGTAACCATCATACACAAGCTAGTTAGAAAAATTCGGTCGGATGAAAGTATGCCTGTTAAAAAGGAACCTTAGCATCCATAAGAACCACAAAAAAGAGACCATTTGAATTGAGAATACTACAGAGGCTTAAGTCTAACATCCTATATGCCGTAATATGTGGACTCCTGAAAACGTTTACTTATAACCTGGTTGGCCATTATCAGCGTGGTTTTTGGCAGGAAAAGTCCACAACTGATCAAATCTTCACAGATCCTGGAAAAGACCCAAAAAGTCCAAAACAATACTCTCCATTTATTCGTCGATTTCAAAGCCGAATTCGACAGCGAGCCAAGTTAAGTTTTGATATACCGCCCAAACGCTGACAACGCTATTAACTTTGACAAAAATATCTCGTCAGAACTCAAACGAGAAATAGCTCTTGCCAACCGCTGTTTCTTTGGGCTAAGAAGGCAGTTATAAAGGCCTTACTTGAACTACTAAGGAGATCCTATCATCGGAGTCATGCTCTACAGCGTTAAAGTATGGACTACATCAAACGCAGGGGAAGAAATCCGTGGTTTTAGGCGAAATATAGACTTTTTCGCTTAAAACCACGGATTTATAAAAACTTTCGGTTCAGTTTGAGATAACTGGATATGCTGACGTAGATTCAATCAAGAACTTTACGAGCTAAACATCAACATTGTCCTGTCAAAAGAAGCCACTCAGCGTTCATTCTGGCTAGGTAAGTAGGTAAAGGTGGCGATTCGGCATGAATTCAAGTAGCACTAATGTGCCTTTTTGTTACCACTACTCGTGTGACCTTTATTAATGTTGTGGATGTAATACAGGCGGTCTCTTGATCCAGCCTGTGAGGTTTAGAAAACGGATAAGATCTTGTATCCCTTTACCCGAGATATCGCTAAGGTTGTCGAAGAATGGTTGGTCTAACGCACGCAATCTGGCTCTTGCTAGTTCCGGAAATTTTCGGATGAAATCCGATAGGGTTTCTCTCTCATTTGTGTTCCTGCAACTGCGGCATTGAGGGTTGTATGGTATCTTTAGTTTGGAAGCATGGTCTCCATTCTCCAATTGGCAAGTGCCCCGTGACTATCACCGTAATTCTTGCGATATCTGGGCGGGTTCTATTTAGAAGGTCTTTTGTTCTGTTCTTGTCGTAGGAAGGCCATATCTTCCTCGATATGACGCAATTTGTTAACCTTCTCCATTTGGAATCTGCCTTCTTCGGCAAGTATGAGTGGATTTGTATCTTAACCACAACTAGGGGGATATGAACCGTTTCCGCAAGTAAGCGTAGAGCTGAGCCTTGCCTGCCCAGCTCGTCTGCACGCTCGTTTCCTTCAATGTCATTCTGCCCTGGAACCCCTGAAGCATTCGCCCAGGTGGGCAAGTTCGTTTCGCCATTAGTTTACCAGCTTGGAGGTAGATGAGTTGATGGCCTTATTGGCCGCTTGACTATCTATGAGGATAGCAATGCTTTTTCGTAGTGTCGTAGTGTCAGTAGCATGCAAGCCTCTCAGATAGCCGGTAGTTCCGCCTGGCGAAATCCGGTAAGCGGTATGATACTGATTTTTTTTGCTGTGATTCCAAGTAGACACCGGGGCCCACACCACAGTTAATCTTAGATCTGTCGGTGTAGACCACCGTGTCGAAATCTCTTACTACTTCGTTTCTCTTCCACAGAGCTCTGGTATGAAAGCCTACGTGGAAGCCTTTCTTGTAGCTTAGTATAGGTGTTATGTAGTCTGTTGGAAACGTGATCATGCCGTTTACTAACAAGTCCAGGATATTACTGTGGACATTGGGCCTTGCATTCCAGCATCCTGACTCCTTGAGGCTTACTGAGCTGCATTAAGCGGTATCTTCAATGTGTAGGTTGAGAGGCATGAGATGCAATAGCACAGTAAGGGCATGCGTTGTCGCCGAAATCATTGCCGTGGTGCCTATACTGGCTGTTCTTTGCTGCCTTTTTAATTTTGTGAGGTTGTAGTCTTGACTCAATGCGAACCACCATGTGTACATCCACGAGGTCGTATTTGGTTGAAGTCCCCACTTCTTTCCAAATGTTTTGCTGCAAGCATAGAAGACAACACACGCCTTCCTTACTCTATGTTCGTTGTTGTGTTTCAATTTAAATTTTGGGTCCAGCACGATACCCAAATACCTAGCGCTGGAAGATAGTGTGAGTGGTTGGCCATTAAGACGAGGGAGGGTGAAGTCGGGTATTTTGGTTTTGGTGACCAATTCCGTTTGCTCGCGGTTTACACCGAAGCCATAACTTGCAGCCCAGGTGCTTACCTTGTCTAGAGAAGCCCCATGATTTCACTTATCACGGAGGGGATTTTTTATGGCTATGACATATGAGACATTTGGCTGAAGTTAGACACAGTAGAGGAAGACCACGCCTAAAGTGGCGCGTACAAGTAGAAATGGACCTCAACCAAATCACAGTGCCCAACTGAAGGCAGATGGCTTATGACCAGACTAATTGGAGAGACATGTTTATTTTCGGATCAGGTTCACATTTAAATAAATGCTCAAGAGTCGCCTAACACTGGGGGACACGAGAAGCTTAAAAATCCAAAATACCCACACAAAACGCAAGAATTCTGACATTGTGTAGGCTGTAGGCTCTTCATCAATCCAATGCTGATAAAGATTCAACAAAATCCCAACATGCACCAATTCCCGACAGAAAAAAACTTTAATCGTCAAAAACCTTTAAATACTCGACGTCAACTGCAGAGCGCTTCAACACTTCTACTTGCGTAGATAAATGCATGAATGTAAATCAATTCACTTTCACTTCATCGCAATTGAAATAGTGTTCATGGAATGGCATTAGCATTTAGCATCCTATTTCGAGCTCAACAACCACATCCACTTCAACAAGTATACACTGCAGCACTTTAACCACTTATGCATTGTATCCTTTTTTTGTAGACAATTGCAATGCGACCACAGACGCCGCACCTCCTGCATCCTGGCAAACACCGTATGTACAAACAAACGCAAAAAAAACAGATATTTCAAAAAGAAAGCAAAACAAGGACCCCGCAAATGTTTAGATTGGCCAGAGTGATGGGAAACCAGATTGACACAATGACGCATCGTACGGCACGACACAGACGACTCTTTGACCCGGTTCTGTGTGCATCGGACGCTTTGTGCTCCTATTCTTCTGGTGCCTCACTGTGTTGCATATTGCACCGCGTATATGTGTACATGGAGTATTGCTACCCCTAGAGAGATTGGAAAATTCATAAATAGACTCGGGGGTGTAGGGTGCCATGTGCCCCGGGAAAATGTGCAAAAAAAAAAATGTCCTTCGGATGCGTATGATATTTATATTGTATCAACAAATATTTAGAGCTTCAGAGAAGATCTGAGAGAGAGAGGACGAACAAGGATGAGTTCAGAGCACTTCTTTATGCATTCTAATTAATTGGCCATATCTGGCATGTATGTAGGATTGTGAAAGGATTCTCTTCTGTTAGTGTCATGCCAAACCACTGACGTCTCGCTATGGAGCTGTGAACTGTGAATGTAACAAAAAAGTCATACACATGCATGCATGCGAGAGTGTAATGTGTGTAAAACACTAGACGGCTTTGAACTTCAGCGCGTTCAGGGGTTGAAAAGCGTTCCTTCTGCATCATTAAACCGGAGTTATGCACCCGGTCGAGTACAGTCTCTGATATGCTGCGATAAAAAAGGACTGGTACGAGGTGACTAACTCAATCTGTCAACAAAGTGAAACATTTCTTCTGCAATTGCGGGTGTGTTGTCAGGGACTAATTTATTACCCCACTTTATACGGAATGCTTGGGTAAACCATAATGCGGTAGGGAGGGGGCTGACAAAAGGTTATAACAAGTCTTTCTCATCCTCAAATAAGAGAACATTGGTTTGTAAATTCGAGGCAACCTTGAAAAAAATTATGACGGTTTTACACTAAAATAAAACCGATATTATATGCCGATAGAAAACACAGCGTCGCTGTTGAAGAAGCCATTGTGTATTCGCCCTAAAGTCTTACGTTTCTACCCTAACTTGTATCCAACATAATTGATCTGACGTCTAGAGGGCGGCTGACAAACACTGCAAGCACTAACCAGGTGTTGATTTTTTCATAGCGTCTTCACCAGTAAGCAGCTTACTGCGACGCTGTGTTTTCTATCGGCATATAATATCGGTTTTATTTTAGTGTAAAACCGTCATATTATCTGCCTGGTGAAAACACAGCGTCGCTGTTGAAGACGTGTTTGTTATCTGCTGGTGTTTGAGCACAACGCTATGATGATAAAAGATTACTGAAAAATGAACGTTAAAATAAAATTTATTGTTTCTTCAAATGAACAGGAACTATGATTGTTATCCAGTTAGGTAATTAATGGCCCTCTAGGTTATAATATTATTAACGATTCGATCGAATATTAAAATATAGATTGTTATGGTTATATCTTTTTCAGAGGATACATAAATGAATACATACGAGTACATCTATACCGATTTAAAATTTTTAAAAAGGTGCTGATTCTTAACTGAAGGATTCGAATCTATCTTCTTGCAGTAGTGTCTCCTGAATGTCTTTTCTGTTCGCCAATTTCCTCTCGAGAGAATTTCATCAACTGGTTGATTTTCTAGCCAGCCAAGCGATGCAACGGCCGCTCGCACGCTACCCGGTGTGGCATCAATGCCCGCCTCTCTCAACACTGAACGTATCCATCCACCGATTAATGTTTTTGACGCCGGTCTTACAGGTCCATTAATGCTTATAAAAAGATTATCAAGATTCGCTATTTGAGATCTTCTTTCTTGAGATAGGTTTATAAGATGCTTTATCCAAAATACAGGACATATATTCTTGTTAGGATGCTCGATTAATTGCCAGCTCGATTGTCTGTGCGAAGACGAATCTGTTTTTGACCCAAACGCTGGATGTAATATAATCTTTCCGTCTTCTTCTATTAAAAAATCCTCAGACATCATTAGCAATGTTAAATCATGTACTCTTCGTCCAGATGCCAGGAGTAATATAGTCGCGGTTCTCCTTGCTGCGTCAAAGAGGGTCTCTTTACTAGGTGTTGATGCCAGCCATTCTACGACTATCCGTGGGTCCCATGTCTGAAGCTTTCTGGTAGTAGGTCTAGTTAAAGACACTGCTTTTAAGATTTGTTTAACTAAAAAATGCGAAGAAATGTGGTCGACTGCATTCGGACCACAAAATGTTGAAATTGCAGATTTGTGTACCAGAATCGTGCTTGGTGCATAATTCTCCTTTAAAAATAACTGAGCCAAATATTTCGCTACAATTGGGCCTGTTGGAGATCTGCAGCAAAAATTATTTTCTTTACACCATGCTACCCACGCTCTGATAGCAGGTAAGTATGTTTTCAAAGTCGAGTCCCTCCACGCTTTTCTAAGTAATTGTTTTTCTTCAATAGACCATCTTTCTAGTTGGTCTCCCCACCCCCAACTCTCCAAACATTCAGGCTTAAATGTTCCACTTGTGGTGGTGGACGTCCTGTTGTCACGTCTATCAATACCTTCCGCAGGTTGTTGATTGCCAAAGGAGGTTCTAGCGCTCGAGCTCTCAGGTCGGTCAGCCAAAATGCTTGTGTCCATTCGGGAGCTACAATGAGGTAAATTCCCCGTGATCGGTTGAGATGAGCCAGAACCTTTGGCATAAGGTTTGGAGGGGGGAATACCCAACCTAGCTGACATTGCCAAATTCGACTGAATGCATCGTAGAATTCTGCTGCATGATCTCTGCAATCTCTCGAAACATATCTTCTGACAACAGCTGTTTTTTCTGAAGCAAACAAGTCGATGTCGGGAATTCCCCATCTTTCGAAAATGGGAGCTGTTGCTTCTGAAAGAAGATGCCATTCGGGTATAGGTCGTTGCCTTGAAAGTCTGTCTGCTATGCCATTGTACCTTCCTGGAAGGTAAACGGCAGATATAGTTATGTTGTACTGATCTGCAAGGAGAAGAATTTGGTATGTAAGATCTAAGAGGCCAATGGATCTTGTTCCTCCTTCCTTCCGAATGTAAGCCACCAGAGTACGGTTGTCGGTCTGAAGCAGGACGTGCGATCCTCTTAGATGTTCCACTCGGGCGCTTAAAGCTTTGTAGACCGCATACATCTCTTTCATGTTTGAGTGCCAACTTACCTGACTTTTTGACCATCGACCAGACATTGTTAGCTCGTCTAACTGAGCACCCCAGCCCGAGGCTGCCGCATCTGTGACTAAGAAGTTTGTTATTGCCGGCTTGTGAATCTGTGTCACCTTGTCCGTGGCCCCGAGCCACCAAGTTATCTCCTCCAAGGCCCTTCGAGGAATTGGAAGTTTTTGTCTCGCACGTTTGTTGAACTTTCCAAGAAATATTTGAAGGCAACGACAATTCAGTCTTCCTCTTGGGATGACAAAATTTGCAAAATTTAATTGTCCAAGTACTCTTTGAAGCTGTCGCAGGCTGCACACTTGTCTCCGGGACAAAATTTGAAGAGAAGACCTGATCTTCTCTTTCTTTGCGTCTGGAATACTCATTAGGTTTCTTTTCGAATCCCAATGTATACCCAGGAACTCTATCATCTGCGTTGGTACCAAAACGCTCTTTTTGAAATTTACCATCCAACCGAGAATGTGGAAAAGTTCTATGGTTTCCGCAACCTGAACAGTCAGCTTTGATAAGTCCTGTCCCACTAGGAGGAAGTCGTCCAAGTAAACTAGGACTCTGATGCCTCTGCTTCGAAGAATTTCCGCAATCCAACATGTTAGGGCTGAAAACAATCTGGGTGCTGATGAAAGGCCAAATGGTAGGCACGTAAGTTGCAAGAGTTTGCCTCTGTACACAATCCTTAGAAAAGGTCGATGACTTTCTGCTATTGGCACATGAAAATATGCCTGTGACAAATCTATCTTGACCATCCAATCGTCTGGTTGTATAAAGTCTGGAACTGAGGCGTGAGAGATCATCCTGTAAGATTTTTCTATTACATAATTGTTTAATGCTCTCAAGTCGAAAATGGGTCGAACCCCCCCATTTGATTTGTTTATGAGAAACATCTTTGAAATAAAACTTGGGCCCGCTTGTGGGCAAAACTCTAAGACATTTAATTTTGTTAACTCCTGTATCTGATGATCCATCTCTTGTGATGTTCTTGTTGAATAATTTAATAAAATTTGTGCTGTTGGAAAAACTAAAGGGGGTTTGGAACGAAAAGGTATCCTTGTTCCAGAAATGCTTTTTAGAATGAAAGAATTGGCACCAAGATTCTTCCAACTGTTTACGAAAAACTTTAGTTGCCCCCCTCTGAATTGTAAGTCATTTGTTGTCCTTGTTTCTGTCTTTCGAGCGAAAGGAATTAGTCAATCCCTTGTCTTGCTTCCTATTCCCCTGTTTATCCTTGTACATGTGGCTGTGCGCAGATCTCTTATAATTATATTTAGATTCACCCCTATTCTTTCTATCATTGTTCGATCGGTCGGCGTACGATCGTTGACTTTGGAAAGATTTTCTTTCCCTGGGAACATAAGGAGTACTTAGCCAGGATTGAGCCCCACCAAGTGACTGCATTAATGCTTGAAGAGCCTGTTTCTCAAACAGATGTTCTGAACTTGGATGAATATTTCTAAAAGCTGCCTGAACATTTTTATTAGGAATCTCCGAAATTAATCTCTCACGCCTCACTTCGATGCACTCAGCCCTTTTGCCACATATGACTTGTAAGGCTAGTTCTGAGTTCTTATAAGAATCGGAGGATGATCCAAACGACTTCGTGAATCTTTCAAACAGCGAATTTGGATTAAGGTCGGTGACCTAAACGCCCAGTCAATGATTGTCTGAAGTCCTGATTTCAGCAGCGCCTTTTGCTCCAACAAGGAATTAGATAAGGCTGCCATAACCTGTTCCGTAGACACTAAATAATCCTTGGTCTTACTGAGTGTGCACAGCTCGTCATTTACTTGCAACTCAACAAAACCTGGAGTTGCAGCCAACGACTTCACTGCTTTCGAATATCTCACACTTTTCCATGTTGGTAGCCCAAAATGCTGTAATCTGATCAGTGAATCGAGGTGCTCTTTGTTGGCTAATGGGATGGCTCTCGCATCACTCTCAGTCTGTAACTGGCCCAGATTTAATGTCCTGTTGGAGCACTCTGGATGGTTAAGGAAAATATCCGATGATTGCGCCTGCAATCCTTGAATAGCCTCATCCTCCTGTGGAATAAACATCCCCATGCACTGGGATAAATAACTAACCTGATTTGCCAGCTCATCAAGTGGTTGATCTACCGACGATTGTTCGTAAGTTCTAGAATCTTTCTTCCTTTTATTAGGCGGTGGAGAAGCAGTCTGCTCGCTCTCGGAAGACGAAGAACTAGATGACGATATATTCCTCCTTGAAAGACCGGGACTATCGTCTCTTTTCTTAGATTTTTCTGGCGATAAACTCATCACGAACTTACAAAATTATCAAAATGTGTTATTTCCAAATTTTCTTTTACGTTTTAACCAAATGAATTTAGATTGCGACTTTACGGCGACGAATAACACAACGCAATGAAAAAATCAACACCTGGTTGGTGCTTGCAGTGTTTGTCAGCCGCCCTCTAGACGTCAGATCAATTATGTTGGATACAAGTTAGGGTAGAAACGTAAGACTTTAGGGCGAATACACAATGGCTTCTTCAACAGCGACGCTGTGTTTTCACCAGGCAGATAATAAGAAAATGTCAAAGTCCGAATAATTTAGCACGGTTTAAGCAAAAGATGTGACCTGACGTAAAAGCCTGGTTTATTTTTATGCTGTACCAGCACCACCTAAATTCCATCGGAAAATACCTTGACAGTTCAATAAATAAGTTGGTGCAGGCCATCCTAAGGGGCTATTTAGTTGGCGCTTAAGTCCGCAACTAACCTGGGCCTCAACCAACATACCCCTCCAATTAGGCCGATACTTAGATAACTGCCTCCAGATGCGGACTTCAAGTTGGTTGAGGTCGTTTCTACTTGTGCGCGTCCAACGTCAGGCTGGTAATCGAAGACTCTGCGAGTCGGAATATTGGTGCCAATGTGGAGTTTTTAGATTCGTTGCATTTCGCTGTGCAGCTCGTATAGTTATCGGTTGAATCTTCGTCGCCATAGCCCGTCAACGCTGATATTGATTGATAAGATCAGGGTCTTGTATAAGATTTCCTTAGTAGTTCGAGTGAGGGCTTTACTACTAAATTGCCTTCTTCGTTTGCTTTCTGACGAGATGTTGTTGTCAGAGTTAGTATCGGAACCGAGGTAGACAAAGTCCCGTACTACCTCACAGTTATATCTCTCAATGGTGACGTTCTGTCCAAATTCGTCGATGTTGTGTGTCCTTTCGTGTTGACTGCATATACTTAGTCTTACCCTCATTTACTGCTAAACCCATTTTTGCCGCTTCCTTCTCTAAACTAGCAAACGTGGTTATGACATCACGTTGAGTCCTACCAATGATGTCAATATCGTCGGCGTATGCTAGTAGTTGGACCGATTTTTGGAAAATTGTGCCTCTGGTGTTGGCTCGGGAGTTTTGCACAATCCTCTCAAGAATAAAATTAAAGAAATCACATGACAGCGCATCGCTTTGCCTAAATCCTTTTTTGGTATCGAATGTGTCGGTGAGGCCATGCTTATTAAACTTGGGGTTAGATATTGCTATCGTCACTTCACTTAGGTCGGGTGGTTGACAGTTTTTGCTGCCGTTGCCAATATTAAATGGATCGTTCTGCCTGACAGCGGAATGTTGTTCGTCAACGCTGTTTAACAGTCCGCAGAAGTGGCTCTTCCATATCCTCAGCATCGACTGTGTCTCCACTACGATATTTCCTTGTTCATCTTGACAGGATTCTGTTCGAGCCTTGTATCCTCGGCTTTGACGTTTTACACTTTGGTAGAATTTGCGAATATCGTTCCTGGAGTGGTTCCTCTCTATATCATTGATCACGCGCTTTTCTTGCTCTTTTATCTTCTTTCTGAAAAGCTAGTGTTCTTCCCTTCTTCTCTGTCTATAGAGTTTAATGGCAGCTCTCATCTTCACCTGCAGTTTAGCATTGTAGGCCTCGTTCTTAGCTGCGAGCATCTGCCGGCATTCCTGATCAAATTACGGGTTTCTTGCTGGTGGGCGCGAGGAACATCACATCAGTTGCTGCTGATGGCTTGTTGGCATCGTCGCCATTGTTCTTCGATATTCGATGCTGGTGGCTTGGTGTGTATCGAGAGGTTAAGGGATTCGCGTTGCGCGAAGATCTTGGCGGTCTCTTGCGAATGCATTTTTTCGACGTTAAATTTTTGCACAATATTTCTATTTTGTTGTGGCGTGGTGGATATCCGCATCCTTACCTTGGCTGCAACAAGTAAGTGGTCCGAGTCGATGTAAGCCCCTCGGAATGTTCTGGATGTCCTGATACTGTATGCGTGCCTCTTGTCTATCGCAATGTGATCAATTTGGTTGACTGTTCCTTGATCTGGAGACCGCCATTTTCCCTTGTGGATATCGAGGTGAGGAAACCGTGTGCTGGCTATAGTGGCATTACGTTCCGTAGCGTAGTCAATTAGGCTAAGTCCGTTACCAGACGTGCTGTCGTGTAGGCTATATTTTCCGACAGTACTGCTAAAGATGTCTTCTCTTCCTACCTTTGCGTTAAAATCTCCCAGCACAATTTTAACATGGTACTTTGGTAGTCGCTCATAGGTTTTGTCAAGGAGCTCGTAGAAGCAATCCTTAGGATCATGAGCTCATATAAGGCTTCATGTTGGCTCATTTGGCCTTGATGCGGATTGTTACAATGCGTTTGCTCATGTCTTGGAAACATAACACTTCTTGCCTGTATCTGGCACTTATAACAAATCCGCATCCGAATAGTAGCTGTTTGTGCTCACTATAACACGGTCCACAGTAGATGTCACAGTTTTTCATCCTCGTTTGCCTCTGTTGCCATGATACACCTGTCCCAATTGTGCAGCCTAGCAGATGCGTGGATTCTTCTGATTTGGGACTACTAGCCTATTTGCCAAACTCCGAAACGTAAGAACAACTACTTTACGAGCATATAGCATGATGTGGTGATATGGCATCTAAATCATCCAAAGCACTGGATCTGTCTCTTTTTTTTTATCGAAATGTGATTATCAGTATTTCTTGATCATGGAGACCGCCATGCCTCCTTATGGATATCAAAGCGGGAAAACAGTGTGCTGGCTATATCGGAATTTCGTTTCGCGTTGCTATATTGTCGTTTAAATTTACCAGGACGATCATAACGACGTACTTCGGTAGTCGCCCATTAGTTTTGTCTACTAGCTCGTCATCTCTTTCCTTAGTCGGAGGGTGAGAGCATATAAGACTTATGTAGCCGAATTCGCCCTTGAATTGGATTGTTCAAGGCGTTCTCTGATGTCATCTATTTATTCGAGCTCTTGCCAAAATATGTCTGCATCCAACTGCATCCAAATAGTCGATGTTTTTGCTCATTATAACAAGGATTGTAGTTTGTGTCACAGTTTTTCACACTTTTTGCCTGGGCCTTTCCATCGTATTTCCTGGATGGGAGTAATGTCTGCTTTTCTGCAGCTAAGCGCTTCTGCTAGTTACTCGTCTTCCATCTTTTCTGTTAATCGTTCTAGTATTATAGGTGCACATATGAACGTCGTTGTCCGTCTTCGTTAATCATGGTATCAACACCAAAATCCGTCCCTTACAAGGTTCTTGGTTTCCACGAAACCATTTTTTTACAAGCTGGAGAGCTAGTTCCAATTTTAAGATACCCCTGGCACACGATGCCATCAGTATTTAGCGTTGGGTTGAGTTCTCTTGTTGGCCTTAGGCTCATCCGCCATCAAGGGGCCTGGGTAAACCATGAAATCTTGTATGACCTGTTGTTCTAATAATAGGCCAAGGTCATGTAGGTTTTTTATTTTGCCCAGCCTAACTGGAACTATTAACTTCACTGTTGTTAACATTTTGGGAACTCTTTTGCTGCCGTTTGCGAAGGTGTTTTGATTCAAGGTGCTTACCATTAGCTAATTTTGAAACTGTCCTCTGTGCACTCACCTACCACAGATGCCAACAATCAGTGGTGCCAGTATCGCGACATCATGAAGGAGGTAGCCGGAACCACTGTAGGGTACCAGCCATCCCCGAGAAAGAGCCCGTGGTATGATGATGAATGCGTGTACAAGAAAAAGGTGGCAGAAGATGCACACAAGAAAGCGCTACAGCGCAAAACAAGGCCAGTGAGAGAAGAGTGTCGAGCCAGGAGAAGGGAGGAAAAGAAGACTCTGCGTAGAGAGAAGAGAGTTTACACAGCCTCCCAGTTCAAGGAGATCGAAGAGTCGCGCAATCATAACAACATCCGGAGGTTTTATAAAAAAGGCAAGCAACTAGCTGCTGGCTACAAGACTGGAACGCAGGCTCTTCGAGACAGCGAAGGAAACCTAGTCACCGAATCGCAGGGAAAAAAGCATTTTCAACAGCTGCTAAATGGGCATCATGTAGAAAGAGTGATAGGGCAAGAAGAGAACCCACGTCCAGTCATTGAAGAACTAGTTTCACCACCTAGTATAGAAGAAGTTGGGCTAGATATAAAAAGCCTTAAGAACAACAAGGCCGCAGGTTCTGATGGCTTACCAGCGGAGGTTTTTAAAAACGGTGGTGATGTTTTTGAAGGGAGCATGCACCGAATCATCAACCAAGTTTGGGTGGAAGAAAACATGCCCGATGACTGGACTATAAGCTCCATATGCCCCATCTACAAAAAAGGCGATCCAATGCATTGCAAGAACTATCGAGGCATATCTCTGCTAAATGTCGCATACAAGATCCCATCCAACGTACGGTATGAACGTCTAAAATCGTTCTAAATACATAAATCGGCACATACTAGCTGAGGCAAATCCTGGAAAAGACCAACGAATTTCAAGTCGAAACTCACCACCTATTCATCGACTTCAAAGCCGAGTATGATAGCATACATCGTAAGGAGCTCTATATGGCGATGACCAAATTCGGAATCCCGACAAAACAGATTCAGCTGTGTCGCGTGACGTTGGAAAACACGCGCTGCAACGTGCAGTTTGGAAGTAGCTCCTCCGAACTATTACAAACATGCAATGGATTTTGGCAAGGAGACGCGCTATCATGTGACTTCTTCAACTCGCACTGGAGCAGATAGTGCGCAGGGCAGGTGTTAACCCGGAAGGCACTATTTTCAACAGGTCCGTCCAGCTGCTGGGCTATGCGGACGATATTGACATCATCGGTCGCATGCCGTGATAAAAGCGTTCACGGAGATTGAAGAACAGGCGAAATCCGTTGGCCTTGAAGTAAATGAGGACAAGTCTAAGTACATGCTATCAACAAACAAACAAGCATCTGTCCACCGCCTAGGACAAAACGTCACTATTGACAGCAGTAATTTGGTGGTAGTTAAGGAGTTCACCTACCTCGGAGTAAACATAGACTCTACGAATGACACCCTAGTGGAGATCCGGCGAAGAATTACCCTAGGAAACCATTACTTCGGTTTGGCGAAACAACTGGGTGCAGACCTCCTAACTCGAGGGACGAAATGTGTGCTCTACAAAACCCTTATCCTGCCATTTCTGCTTTATGGTGCCGAGTGCTGGACGATAACCAAGAAGGGAGAGCTGATACTGGGCTCCGTCAGATTCGTCAGATTTTTGGTCCTGTGCGCGAGCTCTATGAGCTGTACCACGATGTGGATGTAGTCCAAAAAGCCAAAACACATCGATTACTTTGGCTCGGCCACATCCAGCGAATGGACAATAATGCTCCAGATAAGAGGATCTTCAAATCCCAGCCCCCAGGTTCGACAATTCAAGGAAGATCGAACCTCCGTTTCAAAGACCAAGCCATCGCGGATGCCATGGCGCTTGGTCTAGACAACTGGAAGCAGCGAGCCAGGGATCGTAGAGGATCTAAGGCTGCAATATCTCAGGCAGAGACCGATAAGTAAGGAAGTACTCAACTCGAGCAATTTAAACTAGACTAGAGCTTCGACGTCCCTAATCGAGGTCTCTGCATGTCTTGGAATGAATATTTGAAAGGACTTTCATGTAGGTATCTAAATATGATTTACCGATCCTAAATATCTTGTAGGTTTCACTTACCCTAACTGACAAAATCACTCAAGCCCCCAAGTTACATTTCCTAAAAAAAGTCGACCGAGTTGATATTTCTTACTTTTGGTTTCCAAAAATATTTACCGCATCAGTCGTTCAATCAATACCGAGTCATGCAAGGTCACTGACAAGTTCGGTTCCGTATCTGTGCGTTTGATCCCAGGCCCACGTGGTACTGATTTCGTATCGGCTCCAGTCCCCAAGAAGCTGTTGTCCATGGCTGGTATTGAGGATTGTTACACCTTGGCTCGTGGCTCCACTGGTACTTTGGGTAACTTCGCTAAGGACACCTATTCTGCTATTGCCAAGACATACGCTCCTTTAAACAAATGTAACCAACATCTGAATAGTAGATACACAAAGCTGACACCTTTCTCAGGACCCTTTTCAGTCCATTATCGACTACATGTATCACTTTTTTTTACCACCCCCAACATCCATAAACAAATCCACACCTCCACACTTGTTAATACTCGTCCTCGCACAAACGCACAGTGAGCATTCAGAATTTACGATTTTGTCACCGAACCTTGACATTTGGACATTGCCTGTGAAAATAGTATTTAAGCCGACAACAAACAAAAAAAAAACAAAAAAAAAAACTTTTCCTTCGACATCCTGTCAATAATTCAAAACTTGGCTATGTGTGTTTATAAACTTCAGGCCATTAAGTCGCCAACGAAAGATGTCTACACGGTCCGGACTGCCTACTGTGTTGTCGATTTATGTAGCCCATTGCCGAGTGGGTCCTTTCTACGGGTAAAAAGGGTGCATGAAGCAGGTCCCTTTTGAGTCATATATTTTGGCAAATCGAATAAATCCAAATGGACGGACATTTCGCAACTTTTTGTGCTCGTAAACATAATTCCTTATTGAATTTGTTTGCTTTCACACACAGACAGAGATATGAAGGAATAAGCCGCACACAGTCGAATGACAAAGAACCTTTGGGATCCTGAGAGTCATTCCCGTTTGTATTTTATTTTGAAATATGTTTTCATGACTTCATCTTTATTTTGTGTTTGTTTGTAGTTGCAGGACATGGACATCCTGTATTGTGTTGAATGGTGTACTGTGTACAGCCAACAACAGGCGACTAGTGATCAACAGTTGTTCACTGATTTATCGCACACAGGGGGTGGTCGATGAACATTTTATATTGGCTGAGATACCTATAGGTACAGATTTATGTCTGAACTCACAAATGGATTGTAACAGTGGCCGGTGAAAATATTCGAACCAAAATTCTAACAATCATTGATGTTTAATATGCATTTTTGCAGGATCTCTAAGTTAGGTTTGTAGTGGCTACTGGTATCACATGGATCCATTGACTTCCCTATATTCTTTCGCCTAATTGAACCATTCAGAGCTAACTGTGTCAGCTAGCTCCAGCTCCAGCCTGCTCACATAGATTATCGAAAAAGTGGTCTTCCAGATGAAGTTTCCTTTTTCCTGAGAGAGCTTGACAAGAGCAGAGAAGGTGAGTAATACTCTCCTCCTCTTCCTCGTCCAAGCAGCTTCTACAGAAATCATGGCTAAAAAGGCCTAGTCTTTTTGCGTGTAGGCCTATAGGACAGTGTCGTGTGAGGACACCGATTATGGAGCTGATGATTGATCTGTCCAGCATTGCTAAGCGCTTCTGGTTATAGCTAGTCCAGAGTTGCTTGGATATTTGGCACGTTGTGCCGTTTAGGCTGGGGTTTGAGGCTGTTTCGAATGCCGTCCACCAGACGAAGACACCATTCAGAAATATGGGTCTAATGATAGACACGTAAGGCCAGATATGTGGTTGCATACCCCATTTCTTTCCGATTGCCCTTTTTACAAAAGTGTAGGCTACGGTGGCTTTTTCAACTAGTTCTTGGATGTAGGCTCTCCAGGTGAGTTTTCTATCCAAAACCAGACACAAATATTTGGCTGATTCTGTGAACTTGAGACTGACGCCTTTAAGCTTAGGAGGGTCAATGTGCGGGACTTTCAATTTCCTGCTGAAAAGGATCAGTTCGCTTTTTTGACGGTTCGCGTCGAGTCAACATTTGGCGGCCCAATTAGAGAGTGCAGAGAGGCAATTTCGTAATAGATCTCTAAGGGTATTAAGGTATTTACCTGAATACCTGATACAGCCATTGCCACGTCATCTACGTTGGCAATCACTTTGCATCCCTCTCTTTCTAGATTTACTACTTACTTACTTGTTAAGTGGCGCTACAGTCGGGGATGAACCTGGGCCTGAACCAACATGCCTCTTCAATTAGCCCGGTCCTTAGCTAACTGCCTCCAGTTGCGCCCTCCAAGTTGGTTGAGGTCGGTTTCTACTTTTGCGCGCCACTTAAGGCGAGGTCTTCCTCTACTGCGTCCGACGTCTGGCTGAGAATCGAAGACTCTGCGAGCCGGAGTATTGGTGTCCATTCGTTCTACATGTCCTCGCCATCTTAAACGTCCAATGCGGAGTTTTTTTGATTAGGGGTATGTCGCTGTACGGCTCGTTTAGTTCGTGGTTGAATCTTCGTCTCTATAGCCCGTCAACGCAAACGGGACCGAAGATTTTCCGAAGAATTTTTCGCTCGAATCGACCATGGATTTCTTCATCCGCTTTTGATACGGTCCATGCTTCAGCGCCGTAGGCTATGTAGGCTATGTTTTCCGACAGTACTGCTCAAGATATCTTCTCTTCCTACCTTTGCGTTAAAATCTCCCAGCACGATTAGAACATCGTTCTTTGGTAGTCGCTCATAGGTTTTGTGGAGGAGCTCGTAGAAGCAATCCTTAGTTATATCATCCTTTTCCTCCGTCGGAGCATGGGCGCATATAAGGCTTTTGTTGGCGAATTTGGCCTTGATGCGGATTGTTACAATGCGTTCGCTAATGTCTTGAAAACATAAGACTTCTTGCCTAAGTCTTGCACCTATAGCAAATCCGCATCCAAATAGTCGCCGTTTCTGCTCACTATAACACGGTCCATAGTAGATGTCACAGTTTTTCATCCTCTATTTGCCCGGCCCATCCCATCGTATTTCCTGGATGGCAGTAATGTCTGCTTTGTAGCAGTTTAGGGCTTCCGCTAGTTGTTCGCCTGCACCTCTCCTGCTTAACGTTCTCACATTCCAGGTGCAGATACGAACGTCGTTGTCCTTTTTTTCGTTTAGCATGGTTGTCAACAGTAATATCAGTCCTTTACGAGGCTATTGGTTGCTTCGTTTTTTTCCGTGGATGGGTAGTTAACTCAAAGTACAACCCCCAACCTGGAGGGCCAGGCCCTTGTTTTGACCCTAGGACAGCGGGCCGGAAAAAATACCGATGTCAGTAGCCCATTTTTGAGGTATGAGCGCTGCCGTTGACCCATTGAGGGCTCCTCCGCCACCAACTCTTTTCCAATACCCTGGCTCAGTATTGGAAATCCCTATAGACCTGGTGTTCAAATATGTCGAAGCAGCTCATATAGGGATTTCACTACCAGTTCGATCAAACTGGAGCTGTAGGCGCCACCGTTGACTCCATCTAGGGAATTCCTCCGCTGCCGCCTGAGAGTGAGTGCCTTAGTGAGAGGACACTCCAACTCAACAAATCCACTTTCATTAAAAAAAAAACTATTTGCTGTTTAAACATTTTCATTTTCATCATTCATCATTTTGAGTGAAACACTGGAAATTTAATGTTATAGAAGTTTCGACACCTAAGTTGGTCTTATGGGTTTGTAGTTTTGTAAACGTCAAATGATCTAAAAAGAACGGTGTCGTAAAGTCGTTTTCTCTGATGAAAAAAAGGTTTAATTTCGATGGACCAGATGGATTCAATTTGTATTTCTTAGATTCAAGAAAAAGTGAGCGTTTCTTAAGCCGCAACCATTGTAGAATCGGAGTTCTCATGGTGTGGGGGTCGATTTCTTATTACGGAACTATGGAATAAGAGTTTCCTTTCACTAAATTAACCTCAAACACTTATAAAAAATACTTAAGAATGGGCTTTTTTTTCCTAAATTTTTGGAAGTGTTTCGACATATTCAGTGGACTTATCAACATGATAACGCTCACATCCATACTGCGCGGGTCGTACAAAATTGAATAGATCGTCAAAATGTGGGGGCTTCTACAATGGTCACCATTCTTACCTGATTTAAATATCATCGAAAATGTGTGGGGGTAACTAGCAAGAAAAGTATATGAATCCGGCATGCAGTTCGAAGAAAAAAAACATTAATCCTCGCAAATAATAGAGCTTGGAGCGAAATTCGTCTGGATAACCTCAAGCAATTTTACGATTCAATGCCAATTGGATTGTATGTAGTAATTTTGAAGGTTTAAGTACACACTACTAAATAAATTTTATATACTAAACTATAAAGCAAAACTGCATTTTTTTGGCTAAATTTACTTTAGCTCGCACTCACTTTTTTGCACTTTAAAATGCACATAGAGAAATAATTTCAATAGTTATACCTCAAAGTATACTGATCGATTCAGCTGAGTATTAAATTTCATTCAATTTGACATAATAGTTTGCGAGAAATTAACAATTTTCTTTATATGGCCTAAATGACAAAATCCGTTATATGGATTTTCTCGAAAAAACGCAGTAAGTTTAATCAAAATCTTTAAAGCCGTTTTCGAGAAAATTGAGGTTATGTGTAATTTTTATATGGCAGGTACCTACCGTTAATAACATGGCTAAAAGCAAACAAAAAAATTGACCTAGAATTATGGCCAAAATAAGCTTGGATACGAAGTTTGAAGAAAATCGGTCAAGCCGTTTAGGCTGGGGAGACCATTACGGACCGACGGACCGACGGACGGAATTCCAAAAACCACTTTTTTAGGCTCCGCTCTCATCGTAATGTAAGAATCAATCAAAATCTCGAGTTCGAAAATTTTCAGGAAAACAATATCTTTCTCTTTATAAGAGAAAGTTAAAAATTGCGACATTTATTACAGCTGCAACAAAAGATTGCAAGGGGTATATTAACTCAATTCTTCATTCGGAACGTAATAACGTAAAAAGTACTTTCACGAATTAAATGAAATTTGGTTACAAAGTGTATTAAGCGTTACTCTTTAAAATGGTATATAAAAAATTTCTATAAACTTCGAACATACAAAAATAATCGTGAAAATGTTACCAAATTGGTACTAAAATTGGATTTTTTTCCATAGAAATTCTTTTCAAATCCTTATAACTCGTAAACCGCTTAATAGATTTGAATTAAATTTGGCAAATTGATAGATTGGAAACTTTTCTTGAAAACTATATGGTGCATTTGTCAGCGGGGGTTTCGCAAATTTGTCGTGGGAAATCGGCTTAGGACAAAAGTCATTCACTTCAAGTCGATAACTGATCGTCTTTCTGAGATCTGCATCACAGCTTCGTTATAAAACATAAGCACACTCCCATACCGACGAGGATGAAGATCTAATCAAGGAGGAGTTTTATGACCTCCTGGATGTAGCCTACGGAGCCTCCCCGGAGTAAGATGTAAAAGTTGTACTCGGGGATTTCAATGATAAAGTCGGAAAGGAAAACATTTTTGGCGGTTTAGGTGGTAAGCACAGAATCCAAGAAACGGCAACAGACAACGGCTACCGACTAATCGATTTTGCAGCAGCTCGTAATACGGTGATAAGTAGCACTGGGTTCCCAAGGCTAAGGATCCACACAGCAACCTGGCGCTCTCAAGGCGGTTTAACCGCCAATGTGCTAATCGACGCGAGGCACGCATCCAACATCCTCCGAGGGGCAAACATCCACTCTGACCATTTTATTGTCGCGGCTAAATTCAGAGCTCGACTGTCTAACGAGAAGAAGCTGCGAACGGCCCAGAAGAAGAAATTCGACGTTGGACGCCTTAGCACACCTGGAGTAGCCAGAGCCTAAAGTGAGCGCCTGAGTATGAAACTCTCCTTCGTGCACTCACCTACCACAGACGCTAATAGTTGCACCAATTTATGGAAGATTGTGTCTCTTGTGTCTCTGGTGTTGGTTAGGAAGTTCTGCACAATCCTCTCTAGAATCAAATTAAGGAACTCACATGACATTGCATCGCCTAAATCCTTTTTTGGTATCAAATGTTTTGGTGAGGTCAATTCTGATCCTAATGGAGCAGCTAGAATTCTTCTTCACCATCCTACACAAACGGAAGTGTTTGGGCGGTATGTCAAATGCTGTAGTATGCGGCTTTGAAATCGATGAATTGGTGGTGGTTATTGGGCGGCAAACGATTTTTCTTCTTTCTGAAAAGCCTGGTGTTCTTCCCTCCTTCTTTGCCTATAGAAGCTCAATGGCAGCTGTCATCTTCATCTGGAGATTAGCGTTGTAGGCCTAGTTCTTGGCTGCAAGTTTTCTTGCTATTGGGCTTGAGAAACCAAAATCTTCGGTTGCGGTTGATCTAATGGCTTTTTGTCATCGATGCCGTTGATCTACGAGATTAGATGCCGGAGTTATGGTGTTAATGGAGATGTTAAGGTAAGCGCCTTTTTGCGAAGGACTTGACGGTCTCTTGCGATTACAGTCTGTCGACATTAAATTTTATCACAGTATTTATGGTTTGTTGTGGCATTGTGGATATCCGCATTCTTACCTTGGCAGCGACAAGGTAGCAGTCCAAGTCAATGTTAGTCTTGGAATGTTCGAACATCCAAAAGAGTTCGTTGTCAGACGTGTTGTTGTGTAGGGTGTGTTTTCCGACAATACTGCTAAAGATGTCTTCCCTTCCTACCTTTGCGTTTAAATTTCCCAGCAAGATTTTAACATCGTACTTCGGTAGTACTGATAACTTTTGTTAGGGAGCACGTAGAAGCAGTCTTCCGAAATATCATCTTTTTCCTTCGTCGGAGCATGAGCGCATATGAGGCTTATGTAGGCCAATTTGGCCTTGATGCGCATTGTTACATTCGCTAATGTCTTTATATACAGGGTGGCTCACGAATCGTACTACAAAAATAAAACGTAATAACTTTTTTTCTGTGTGAGTAATCGGCTTATTTTTTTTTTATTTTGTACGTTACTATTTAGATTTATAAAAATGGATGCTTGAGATACGGAGAAAAGAATTTGGATAGTGCAACGTCCATGCCTGCATGCTTTGCAGGCCAATCCGAGCGTTTCGACCCGAAACTTATCGGGGCAAATTGGAGTTAGTAGACGGTTATTACAACGGATACTTCATGACGATTTAAACTTGTTTCCGTACAAAGTCCAAATTACTAGCAAGTTAAACCCTCAGGATTTGCCTGTTCGCCTGGAATTTTGCCAAAAAATGATATCAATGGCCGAAGAAGACAACACATTGATCAATTGTTTGTTCATGTCTGATGAGGCCCATTTTGATCTTAACGGCAATGTAAACAAGCAAAATTGCCGTATATGAAAAGAGTCTAATCCAGATATGCTCCATGAGACGGAACTGCACCCAGAACGAGTCACTGTGTGGTGCGCAGTTTCATCAAGGTGTATTGTCGGGCCGTACTTCTTTGAAGAAAACTGTGTAACCATTACTGTCAATGGGGACCGTTATTTAAAGATTTTGAAGGAGTTTTTTTTACCCAGAACTGCGCCGAAGACGTATACCATTCAACAGCGTTTGGTTTCAGCAAGATGGAGCAACTGCACATATAGCCAGACCAGTTATGGCGGAGCTAAACAAAAAATTCGCAAACAAATTAATTTCTAGGAACTCCACTCTTCGCTGGCCCCCAAGGTCACCTGACCTGACTGCACCAGACTTCTTTTTATGGGGTTATGTCAAGCAAGAGGTGTATAAAACGAAGCCCAGGAATTTAACTGAATTAAAGCAGTCCATAACGACAATAATTGAGGCGATACCAACTTCAACTCTTCAGGCCGCAATGAATAATTTTTTGATCAGGTGCCGCATATGCGTGGGAGAGCGTGGAGGTCATTTGCGATCTATAATCTTTAAAAACAACTAACTATTTAAAATAAAATTTAATTTTCTAACCAATAAAAAAAAATAAATGAAATACATCGATTAAAAAAAAAGTTATTTGAATTTGTTATTGTAGCACAATTGGTGCGCCACCCTGTACATAAGAAGCCTAAGTCTGGTCACTATAATACGGTCCGTAGTAGATGTCACAGTTTTTCATCTTTTTGTCCGGCGCATCCTATCGTATTTTCTGAAAGGGAGTAATGTCTGCTTTGTAGCAGCTTAGGGCTTTTGCTAGTTGTTTGCCTGCACCTCCCCTTTCAGCTCATCTGCCACCATATCTGTTCAAGTGGCCTGACTTACCCTTGAAATTCCTTAAGCACCTGTTCTCCGAATATTTCGAAGCAGCTCATTTTGGTTATTCACCTTGTCCATCCTAAATGGTACTGTAGACGCCACCGTTGACTCCATCTTATGAGTTCTTCGACTGCCGCCTGGAATGACATGTGTGCATTAGTGCATTAGTGCACGTCTTCCCCTCTCTTTCAATTGCTGCTGCCATGACTTACGCAGGGATCTACGTTCTAGGTAATACGCTGAAAGTCGGTGTTGGAATCAGCTAGGTTAAAACTCAAGGTTTCATATAATCGCGTTGCCCATTGTTAGACCATCCAAGGGTGATAGGGTCTTATATAAGATCTCCTTACTACGGAATTTTTAACGTGAAGAAACTGCGGTTAGCAAAAGTAAATCGTCATTTTGTTTTTAACAAAGTCCTATACAACTTTAAGGTCATATCTGTCAATGGTGATGTTCCGTCCAATTCATCGTTATTATTTGGGCCTTTATTTTTGACGAGATATACTTGGGTTTGTCTTCTTAATGTTATTACCTATACAACTTTAAGGTCATATCTGTCAATGGTGATGTTCCGTCCAATTCATCGTTATTATTTGGGCCTTTATTTTTGACGAGATATACTTGGGTTTGTCTTCTTAATGTTATTACCCATTTTCATCGCTTACTTCTCTATTTTTTTTTTTTTAAATTCTGACCTGCCTAAGCAGTAATATACACATCGACCTAAAAGATATATTGTGCTTGCCATCAGATGTTTTTAGGTTAGTAGCGTTTCTACTTTCCTAATGTAGCTGATAATACTTTCAGCCGAAGATTTCCTCAGCTCCTCGGGACTTAAAAATTCCCTTCTCATGCCGTAAAGGGCCGGGCATTCCCATATGATATGCTCGGCTGTTTCGTCTTCTTCTAGACATAGTCTGCACTCCGGTGAGTCGACTAGACTCATTTTGTTTAGGTGATATCGCAGACCGTGATGACCAGTTAGGAAGCCTACTATGTTTTTGATATCGTGCCTGCGAAGATTTAGTATCTTATTGGCATCTGATTTGAAGGGCTGAATAGCTCTTTTGGCCTGTCTTAGGCCTGGGATGTTTCCCCAGTATGAAACACATTTGTTTTGTTCCCAGTTTTTTATGACCAGATTTATGGCTGATTTGGGGATTGCACAGAAGGGCTCAGGTCCAATGAAGGGGGTTTCCGAACCTTTTCTGGCTAGTTGATCAGCTTTTTCGTTACCTTCAACTCCCTTATGTCCGGGGACCCACCATAGTTTGGTTTTGTTCCTGGAACTGAGTGTTTGGAGGGAGTTGAAGCAGTGTAGTACTGATTTGGAGTCAATGATGTGTGAGCTAAGGGCTTTTATAGCTGCTTGACTGTCCGTGAATATATGGATGTTTGCGCCTTTAATACCTGAGTTGTGTATTAGGTTTGCGCATTCTTTTATGGCATGGAGCTCAGCTTGGAATACACTAGGGTTTTTTCCCATAGGTATTGAGATGTTTTTATTTGGTCCATGTATGCCAGCTCCTACCCCTGAGTCCATTTTAGAACCATCCGTATACCACTTTAGGCCATTTAGGCAGTTTGGTGGGTTGTTGCTACACCATGCTTCTCTGGTTGTGATCTCCTTTGAGAATCTTTTGTCGAAGCATAGTGTCTTTGGTAAGCGGTCTGTAACCGCACAGATCATGCCAAGTTCTGGAAGTTTGGATAGAAGGTCAATTAGTTTAAGATGTTCACTAATGTTAAGTTCTTCCGCTTGTGTCAAACTTGCTGAGCTGCGAATTGCCACTTTTTTTTATATAAATGTGGAGGGGTCCTATTAAGGCTTCTATAGACGCTGTGGGACAGGTACGCATAGCTCCGGTAGTGCCCAGATTCCTTCTCTATACTAGCAGACGTGTCTAAAACATCCAGCTTGTCTAAAACATCCAGCTTTAGAATCCCTGCAAATCGTATATTTCTTATCAGGATGGTTCTGGAGAATACTTAATGCTTTGTCAAAATTGGTAGAAATACAATTAAAATCCTTGACACCAACAATGGAAAAGCTAGGCTTGTCTGGGTCGTTAGTACCGGATATTTAATTTTTTTTCCAAATTCGTAGAAGCAGACAAGACCCTAGATCTGGTCTTGAGTCAGTTTCGTCGGCGTATGCTAGTTGTTACACAGATTTATGAAAGATTGTGCCTCTAGTGCTGCCTCGGGTGTTTTTCACTATCCTCTCAAGAATTATGTTTGAGAAGTTAATCGAGTACTTCGGTTAGGTCATTGCGTACCATAGTAGAGGAGCGAGAATTCTCCACCATCATTCTGCGCAGACGGACGAGTTCTGGCGGTATACCAAAACTAGACTAGAGTATGGTGAAACATTATAATGACCCCTAATTCAGAGCCAAAAAAATACTTCCTGGTTGTAAACACATAAAAACCGTTGGTGTCCTGAAACTGTATACCATTCTAGACTCGCTAGGAAACAAAACAGATGGCGCAGTTGGTGAGCTTCCCTTGATGATGTCGGTTTCGATAAATTAATCCAAGCGACCACCACCCTGTGCTTTATTTCCATCTGTTTGCGTTCTTCCCTTAGTTCATGCATGGTCGTGTAATAATTTATTACCATAGGTAATGGCCAAATTGAGTTCTATTCAGGATCATGATAGCGTGTGTTCATGTCATGTTGCCTTTTTGTGTAAACCAGTTGCAATCGCATCATCGTCCATGTTATCGATGGCACCGATGATAGTGGTGAAATTAATGCAATTCATTTCATTGAACAGGATAATCGTTTCAAGGCAACAAGCTGAATTCCATTACACTAGTCAAAGGATATACAGAATGAGAAAGGTGTTGGTGGGGAGGGCGGCATGCCAATGCCAATGCGTCCCCATTCAAGTGACCCTTTAACGTTTAGTCTTCTTGGCAACGATAGGTGAGAAAATATAGTAAGACACGATTATTCGCACATCTTAGATCAAACACCACATGTATATGTATGCAACAACACATGAATACATTTGGAGCAAGGATACATGATATCGAAGGCATTACTCTGATGCCACATAAAGGATGGAACTACCATGCAATTGATGCTTGAATTGTCTCTGGGCACACCAGACTGCCCTCGACTTGGCTGTCTCCACACACATAAAACGAGACCTATTCAGGTAGCACTAGATTGGGTTTGCCTTGATTCTGGGTTAGATGTGTGTGTGTGCTTGAATTTGCCTTCTATCACTACGATCAATATGTTAATAGAGACAACAAAACATCCAGCTTGGTAGAATGCCAGATTTTCTGATGGATTATTTCCAAAGTCCTTTGTCATGATTATTTTACAAACCAAACAAAAACACACACACGCCCACAGATGCATACAAATTTCAATTATTCATAAAATTTACATAATTTCAAGATTCTGTTCAGATATCCTGTCAATCGGGGATAGTCTCCAGGACATGGCAGGAATGCGTATGCAGATGGACTTTTGTAAATATTATGAATATGATGTAATTGCATCGCTTATCCTTCATAGGTATGCGATCTCTGATGGTGTCAGTGTAGCCAAAGTCGACGTCATCGTCATCATCCTTGTCGCAGACCGCTTCGGCATGCTTCCGTATACAGAATACGCTTGCATTCAATTTTATCAATTTTAATGAAATATCCATCTGTGTGTTAAGAGCAGCGAAACGAGTCCAGGCCACTGAGTAAATATATCGAGCAATCGATTAAAAATTGAATGCCCTCACTGTCATACCACCCTGTGCCGGGCATAGTGGGTGTGCGTGCGTGATTGCTGGGAATTTCTATAATTTAAGTAAATGGAATTAAGTGGACAAATGGGTAAACACTATCTCATGCGTAATCGATGTGGGTGGACAAGAGCATGGTCATGTCCTGTAGGCCGATTGAATCAATATTGTAATTGTGAAAATATATCTTGTTTCCTTTTGGTAAATTGATGATGTTGTGATTGTGAACAGATGAAGACCTCGTGTCCGGTTGCTAATTACAAAACTTGACATAATTAAATTTACAAAAGCTCTTCGTTGTATTGTTGTCAAAATGTTGCCGTACTTGTGTGTGGAATTTATTAATTTAAATCCGATGAGCTGGGTTAGAAGAGTGAGGTTCTGTCACGTGGGAATATATTATTTCACAGGTAAACAAACTAGAAATGCCTTTGTGTAGGTGCGTTCTGACATCGTTATCGACATGATCCGGATTAAAGAGGGTCATGCATTGTCAAGCAATTTGCTTTTCAGGTATAGCGGATGAATTAATTCAGTGACCCAAAATCTGCAAGTTAATTTTGTAGAATAACAGACATTTTTTGACAGAGAGATTCAAGTTATAAAACCAGTGGCCCGAAAATGATCCATCAAATAAATCAAATATTCTGAAGAAACGATCATAAGATGTCCAACAGAAACCAGACAGACTCTACTCAGTTGGTATAAGTCCAGAAATTTCACGATATATCATCCTCCAGAGAAAACTAGGAGACCGTGTATAAGGTGAACAATACTGTGAATAACTTTTATCTGAGCTTTATCGTATTAAATGAAGAAAACCAATAGTCGCCAACAAGCTGATACTATTTGTGCACAAACACAAACTCCTTGAAAAAGCAAACCCTGCCTAATTTTTGGAACAAAGTTCGTTGTAAAACATGGTAACGTCACTTCTAGTAATTCGTTGACAAAACTGCCTAATTTTTGGACGATAGGTCTTCTACTGAATGTATTCATGGCATTCGATAGTCCACTGCCCCCTGTCTTGTTGACTTTAAGACCATATGCTCAGAGGGACTTTTTTTAACCTAACGGCACTGGGAATGCTAAACCCATGGTATGGGAAAAAAGTTCGTTGTGAAACATGGTACCGTCACTTCTAGTAATTCGTTGACAAAACCTATGAGCGACTACCGAAGTACGATGTTAAAATCTTCCTGGAAGATTTTAACTCAAACGGAGGAAGAGAATATATCTTAAGCAGTGTTGTCGGAAAACACAGCCTACACGACAACACGCCTGGCAACGGACTTAGGCTAATTGACTTCGCCACGGAACGAAATACCACTATAGCCAGCACACGGTTTCCTCACCACGATATCCATAAGGGGAAAAGGCGGACTCCTTATCAACGGTCGGACAATCAAATTGATCACATTGCGATAGACAAGAGGCACGCATCCAGTATTTTGGATGTCCGAGGGGGCAACACTGACTCGGACCACTACCTTGTTGTAGCCAAAGTAAGGATGCGGATATCTACCACGCCACAAAAAAACAGAAATACTGTGAAAAAAATTAATGTCGAAAGACCTTCGCGCAACGCGGATCCCTTAACCTCTCGACTCACAACATACCACCAGCATCTAATGTCGAAGAACAATGGCAACGATGCCAACAATTCATTAGATCAGCCGCAACTGATGTGCTAGGTTTATCGCGGCCACCAGCCAGAAACCCCTGGTTTGTTGATGAATGCCGACAGATGCTCGCAGCCAGGAATGAGGCCTACAAGGCTAAGCTTCAGGTGAAGACGAGAGCTGCCATTGAGCTCTATAGGCAAAGAAGAAGGGAAGAACATCGGCTTTTCAGAAAGAAGAAAAAAAAGAGAAAGAAAAGCGCGCGATCGAGGATATGGAGAGGTGCCACTCCAGGAACGATGTTCGCAAGTTTTACCAAAGTGTAAAACGTCAAAGCCAGGGATACAAGGGTCGAACAGAATCCTGTCGAGATGAACAAGAAATATCGTAGTTGAGACACAGTCGATGCTGAGGATATGGAAGAACCACTTCTGCAGACTGTTAAACGGCGATGACGAACAACATTCCGTTGTCAGGCAGAACGATCCATTCAATATTGGCAACGGCAGCGAAAACTGCCAACCACCCGACCTAAGTGAAGCGAGGATAGCAATATCTAAACTCAAGCTTAATAAGGCCGCCGGAAATGACGGCCTTCCCGTTGAGCTTTATAAAGCTGGCGGAGATGATGTAACAACATCCACCAACTCATAAGCTAAATCTGGTCGGTTGAAAGCATGCCTGAAGAATGGAACCTCAGCATCGTTTGCCCGATCCACAAAAAAGGAGACCCTCTGAACTGCGCCAACTACAGAGGCATAAGTCTACTCAACATCGCTTGAAACCGTTTACCAACAACCTGATCGGCCCTTATCAGTGTGGTTTTAGGCCAGGAAAGTCCACAATCGATCAAATTTTCACACTTCGGCAGATCCTGGAAAAAAACCCAAGAAGTCCAAATCGATACCCACCACCTATTTATCGATTTCAAAGCCGCATACGACAGCATTTATAGAGACGAACTATACAGAGCCATGTCTAGTTTTGGTATACCGCCCAAACTCGTCCGTTTGTGTAGGATGACGATGGAGAATTCTCGCTGCACCATCAGGGTCGGAAACGACCTCACCGACACATTCGATACCAAAAAAGGATTTAGGCAAGGCGATGCGCTGTCAATTTGATTCTTGAGAGGATTGTGCAAAATTCCCGAGCCAACACCAGAGGCACAATTCTCTAAAAATCGGTGCAACTACTAGCATACGCCGACGATATTGACATCATTGGTAGGACTCAACGTGATGTCATAGCCCCATTTGCTAGTATAGAGAAGGAAGCGGCAAAATGGGTCTAGCAGTAAATGAGGGTAAGACAAAGTTTATGATGTCAACACGAAAGGACACACAACATCGACGAATTGGACAGAACGTCACCATTGACAGATATAACTTTGAGGTAGTACGGGACTTTGTCTACCTCGACTCCGCTAATAACTCTGTAAACAACATCTCGTCAGAAATCAAACGAAGAATTACTTTTGCCAATCGCTGTTTCTTCGGGCTAAGAATGCAATTTTGTTGTAAAGCTCTCACTCGAACTACTAAGGAGATCCTATATAAGACCCTGATCATCCCAGTCCTGCTCTACGTGGCTGAAGCATGGACCGTATCAAAAGCGGATGAAGAAATCCTTGGTCGATTCGAGAGAAAAATTCTTCGGAAAATCTTCGGTCCCGTTTGCGTTGACGGGCTATGGAGACGAAGATTCAACCACGAACTATACGAGCTGTACAGCGACATACCCCTAGTCAAAAAACTCCGCATTGGACGTTTAAGCTGGCTAGTACATGTAGGAAGAATGGACACTAATACTCCGGCTCGCAGAGTCTTCGATTCCCAACCAGACGTCGGACGCAGTAGAGGAAGACCTCGCCTTAGGTGGTGCGCACAAGTGGAAACCGACCTCAACCAACTTGGAGTGCGCAACTGGAGGCAGTTAGCTAAGGACCGGGCTAATTGGAGAGACATGTTGGTTGAGGCCCAGGTTCGTCCCGGACTGTAGCGCCACTTAAGTAAATATTTGATGATTACTCATAGTAATCCTTCAGAAATGGTGGCATGGTTAGGTTAAGGTAAATGGGCTGTTTACGCTCAGGTGAGCAGTCAAACTCGCATAGGCCTACGTGGGCTCTTAGTAACACCCTTATGTTGTTGTACCTGAAAAGAATTTCGCGTTAGTCAAAATAGTGTTACTTAAGTGATTTGTGCTGCTCCATTCGCTACAAAGAGGTAATTGCTCCATCCCGATTTGTAGCAGAAACGGACGATCTGTGCCAAGGAGTATGTTGCGGCTATTGCTGATCGCGGAGCAATGACAAAGTAGGTGGGTGATGTCCTCCTCCACGTCTGGATCTCCGCATTTCCGGCATAGTTGGTGTGAGTCGGTTAGTCTAATGCTATTGGAGTGCTTACCCAACAGATTGTGACCTGTTATCACTCTCACCGGTATAGAAAAAGAAGCTCTGTTCGGAGCTGTAAGCTTGTTTGATATGCTACCGCTTAATTCCGGCCAAAGGTAATTGGTGTGTTTGCAAGTGTTAGTGTTTTCCAACAAAATTTTGTTACACTTTGCGTGTATTCAGTTGTTGCCTGTTTTTTTTAAGGGAGTGGGGGTCGAACTCTACTGTCGCACAAGGGGATGCAGCTGGACGATCCTAGTCTGGCTAGCTTGTCTGCCTTTTCATTTCCTGGAATGTTATTGTGTCCTGACACCCAGATAATTTGCCCCTTATTCTGGTTCATAGTGTCTGTAGCTCTGTGCGGCAGCGTCCAACTACAAGTGATTTTACTACATTTGATGACAGAGCTTTTATGGCCGCCTGACTATATACGTAAATGGAAATGTCCTGGCTTATCACAAGAGCCAGTATACTAGTACTCTAGACGATACGGCAGTTTCGAGGTTAGCTAGGATCTCTGCTTGGAAGACACTGCATCAGTTTGCTAGTCGAAGGGATGTGGTTAGTCCGAATGCATCGGAGTAAACCCCAGAGATCACTCCCATTTCCATTTTAGACCCATAGGTGTAAATTGCTAATTCAGTGCTAGATAGCACATTGTTTGACAACCAGTCTCTACTTGGTATTTTGATTGAGTAGTATGTCAAGTCGTGATATGGGATTATGTAGTCAGATGACCCATTCTCGTTTGCTATCTGTAAATTGGTGGAAGGTTAAGGATTGTTTCCAACCCTACTGTGGGGCCGGTGCGCATAGCTCCTGTATGCTGTTTTTGGAACCTATGTTAGTGTACTCATGTGCAATGTCTTTTTCTTGGCATTCAACCAGACTAGGCTGCCATATCTAAGAATCGGTCTGACAACGGCTGTATATAGCCATTTCGTGACTTTCTGGGCGGGTCCCCAGATTCTATTGCAGCTGTGTAGTGCAATATTAGCTTTCTTTGCTCTTTCGTTGATATTAAGATTCCAATTTAGCTTGCTGTCAAGTATCACTCTCAGGTATTTGGCACTTTGCTAAGTATATTTAACCTCGTTTGCATGATTGCGCTAAGAGTCCTGCCCTATCACTCTCTCGATATTATCTTCATCTGTACAATCCCCGATAGCTATATCTGTGAATAGGTTGTAATTGTCATTTCGTAGAGCCTGCAGCCCCTCCTTGAACCCAGTTTAGGCGATGGTCATGTAGGTTAGAGTGGATGTGGCTACCTCATAAATAATGTCGCTGTGCTGCGGATACTTTTTGATGACGTTTTGTGGAAAGGGCTCTATACAAATCCGATTTCTATTTATGAAAACAACTCATAATAACTTTTGTACAAATATAGCTTAACTCTAGTCCTATTCTATTTTAGGGGATATGGGTTAAAACTTCCGCAAAATAATCATTTAGCTGAATTTTCAGCTCCTACAAGACTAATTTGAGGTTATAAATATGATTTATTCTTTGGCGCTATATTTTTTGAACATATTTAACGAACCCTTCACGCGGATTCCAAACACAAGTTATGGTGGTCTTTAGGCAGGTCTTTGGTTATTTAAGTGAATGATTTCAGCAAATTTTATTTCGGTAAGTAGTCCAAATAACCGTCCACTACATCGACTGATGATGGAACCTGATGACCAGACATAAAATCTGTTTGTTAGTGTTATTAAAATCGTCAAACTCTACGTATTCATTAAGTCTGAGCTTCTACAATGGTCTTCTTCCGAACATTATTAAACCAATCATACAGCTGTCGGAATAAAAAAATAACTTCGAAATAAGTTTCATTTATTTAACCCAATAAACGCCATAAAATCCTCATTCGTATATAATAATCTGAATACGGAATAGCCTTTAAAACATCATTATCCTTCTCTTAACGGCTGGCATCTATTCCCATCAATCTTCCTTCCACCCATATCCTTGCATACACAATATCCATACCCCATTCATCCACACTAGTATGTGCTTTCGATTTTCGTCCAACAAAAAGGATATATGCTCACACTGGTGCTCTGCCTACCCCCCTACCCAATCAACCAAAACCAGGATAATAAAAAAAAGGAAAAACTCTTTCGCAACATTCGCTTTCGAGGTAATTCAACTGAAAGCCCTGGCGGCTTTTAAGCGAAATGAACAAAAAAAAATGAAAGTATACCATGCCCACCACATTCTCCGACTGACGGCAGTAATCTCTTCGATTCACTGCCATAAATAAGTTCAATACCATTGAACAGCACAAACCAATATCCCTTAGACCGCCCTTTCAGCCTCCCGCAAGGTATCGATGCATTGCCATCGCCCCCGATCAGTCAACCAGTCATCCTCAGCCATTGTATGAACTTGGGGATTAGCAGCCCGGGATTACATTCTGGTCAAAAAAAAAATCGGTCCCGCTTCGCAACTTTAACTGCGACTTCGTAACTTACTGTGACTCCTGACGCCCGACTCCTGACCACCTCTGTGAACTCTTCATTTGGAAAAATATTGATTTTACCGGAGATTTATGATCCTTGCGGTGAAATACTGGTTGAGCCAATATGTACATTCGTAGCCAGTATGCCCTCCGGCCACTGTCAGTTGGTATACAAAGACCGGATGAAAAGCGCAAACCCAGCCGCCCCAACCCTAAGGGCAAATAAGGGCATGAAAGCCTAGACGTACACAAGTTAGAAAAATGAAAGAATTATTATTGGCAAAACGTAATATAGTGCGGATGGATGTCGACTAGCTATCAAACAGTATCCGTGGGTTAAGAAGAAGAATGCACACAGAATGAGTGTCCTGTGAGCTAAGGGATGGCTTCGGTGAAAGTAAACACACAGTTAGAGGGGAACAAGGTCGCCAGAAGGAGTGAGACCTTGTTTGCCCGACGGCAAAGATGGATGAGGGCTTCGGCACGCAGTTCAATTAGAGAAGTAAACGATGGGGTTATCTTTCTTTAAAGAGTGCTATGCGCTTTAAAAAACGGCATCGGGTGAATTTTTGTGGGATTCAGACGATTTGTTATAAGAAATGTTGGTTAAGGATGGTTTTTGTAAGAGTAGGTATGGACACATTACCGATGACCGATTTTGACCTTTCAAACCTTGAAAAACTGATTCACCACCAATTTTCTCAAAATATTAATTTTAGGAAGCTTAACGGCCCACAAACAACAGGAGAAGTGTGAGTCACCTAACAACGCCTACAAGATCCTATCTGCCATAATAAATATGTGAACGTCTGAAAGCCAACAACTGATAAAATCTTTAAACGTTGGCAGATCCTGTAAAAAAAACTCAAGAAGTCCAAATCGATACCCACCAACTATTCATCGATTGCGGGCAGCATTTATTGAGACGAACTAGACAGAGCTATGTCCAGCCCAAACTCGTCCGTCTAAGCAGGATGCTCCAACCTAACTGAAACATTCGATACCAAAAAAAGATTTTGGAAGGCGAGGATTGTGCAAAACTCCCGAGCCAACACAGAAGCACAATCTTCATCAAATCGGTGGAATTACTAGCCGTCGCCGACAATATTGACATCATTGGTCAGGCTCAACGCGATGTCATAGCCGCACGTTTCCTAGCATAGAGATGGAAGCGGCAAAAATGGGTTTAGCAGTAAATGAGGATAAGGCTAAGTATATTATGTCAACATGAAAGGACACACATCATCGACAAATTGGACAGAACTTCAACATTGGCAGATCTGTACTCATCAGAAAGGGAGAAGGTGATAGAGCTATTAGAATTAAGTCATTTGAGGATATTTATAATTTAAACACTATTTAAATATTTCTATTTTGTATCTTCTGAATAGTATTAATTCATCTTTAGATCCTCTTTTTGACTCTAGTAATTATGATAGTTAGATAGATCTTCCGGTTTTTCTGTCATTCATCAAAATATTCGCAGTATGCGAACAAATTTAAATACTTTTCTCACTCACCTCGCACCTCTGGATCATTTACCAGATATTTTTTTTCTTTCCGAAATTTGGATATTTGAAGAAGAGAAGCCTGAATATGATAGCATTCCTAATTTTTCATTTGATGCTACGTGTAATGAAAACTATGCTGCTGGCGGTGTGGCAGTATATTATAAAAGTAACTTAATAGGATGTTAGATAAATAAGTATAAATTGGAATGTGCTGATATAATTTGCGTTGATTGTGAAGTCTCTGGTGTTCACTACTGTTTTATCTGTATTTACAGATTGCATAAGTGTACAGTAAAAAAATTTTTGGATGAATTTTCGAGATTTTTGGATAAGCTTAAGTGTATTAATATAATTTTGTTGGGTGATTTTAATATAAACATCCTGTGTGATGTGCCTGATGTAGACAATTTTTTAACTTTGCTTTCCTCGTTTGGTTTTGAATCGGTGATGAACCAGGCTACTCGATTAGGTTCTTGTTTAGACCATATTTTTATATGACTTCATAGAAACGCGTGTGTTGATTATAAAACAATTGCTTACGACTTGAAAATAACTGACCATAGTTTGACTAGTATTCAACTCAATTGCAGAGTTTCTCGGACAACTAAATTAGAAGTTATTGAAAATAAACAAATTGATTTTGCCGCTTTAAGATTAAAATTAAATTTTGAGTTTTGGGACGAAGTTTACGGTGCTGTCAACCCTTCTGTTGCATTTAATTTATTCCTTAATAAGCTACAATTTCATTTACAGAATTGTAGCCAAATCATATCAAAAAGAAAAAAGAAATTAAAATGCCTTAAGCAATGGATGACTTCCTCATTATTAAAAAAAATAAGAAAAAAAAAACAAATTTGTGTAGCTATCAATAAACACCCTAATAATCGTAGACTAAATAATTATTATGTAAAGTTATGTAGAGAATTAAAAATCGAAATACCACTATGTAGAAATACTTACTACAGCAATCGATTAGCTAGAAACCTAGGTAACTCTAAAGAGGAATGGCGAGTAGTTAATAAAATACTTAACAAAAATAAATCTTATGTAGATATTCTTATTAACAATAATAATTCAACTGTGTCTGAGCCTTTAGAAGTTGCTAATTTGTTTAATAATTTTTTCGCTAATGTAGGTTCTTGCGAATATATTTCAAATGTAGCACATCCTTCATTTCATTGTGTGAATAGTTTAATACATAGCAATTTTCATTCAGAAAGCTTCTTATTGGAACCGTTCACCTCGCTTGAAATTTACAAAATTATTATATCACTTAAATCTTCTAACTCGTCGTCTTTTGATAATATCTCAAGTTTCATATTGAAACAAATTGCGTTTCATATTTCTGATGTTCTTTGTTATATTTTTAATTTTTGTGTGCAAGACGGTGTTTTTCCTGAGTGTTTAAAAACAGCTGTAGTGTTACCACTGCACAAAAAAGGTGATAGAACGCTATTAAATTATCGTCCAATTTCCATCTTATCCGTTTATTCTAAAAATTTTGAAAACGGGATTAAATCTAGAATGTTATCATTTTTAGATAGGACTCATTTCTTTAGTGATTGTCAGTTCGGGTTTAGAAGTGGTAAATCGACTGAAAGTGCATTACTAAAATTATCAGGAGAAATAAATAACAGTTTGAATGCTTCTCAAATTCCGTCCTCTTTATTTATTGATATAACCAAGGCTTTTGACATGGTAAACCACACTTTATTGTTAAATAAATTATTTAATGCAGGATTCAGAGTTTTTTTTCATGAATTTTTGGCCTCTTATCTAACAAGTCGTAAACAAGTGGTAAAAATCAAAAATGTTCTGAGTTCGCATAATTATTTAAGTATAGGCGTTCCTCAAGGGTCAGTCCTGGGCCCAATACTTTTTCTAATTTATGTAAATTCGTTATTTATTCAACCTTTTAAGGGCAAAATTACGGCATTTGCAGATGATACTGCTCTTTCCTACGCTGATAACAGCTATCTTGATATGTTTTCCAATGTTAATTACGACTTAGATATACTACGACGATGGTTCATTTATCATAAGCTGATCATCAGTAATAAGACAAAGTTTATGGTATTCAATATTTAGGGTGTAAGATCCGAGGAGTTGCCTTTATATTATCACTCACCAAGCTGTTGTCGATTTTCTTTGATAGATGCATACGATCATAAATTATTTGACAGTCAGGTTTGTTGTAGTGAGAGTTGCTTTCTAATCGAACGTGTTGATGGCTTTAAATACCTTGGTATTATATTGGACCATAAGTTTTGCTGGAAGGAACATACGTTATATCTGAAACATTATCTGAATGGAGTGGTAAGACAATTATATCACGTTAGTATTTACTGCAATCTACCTATTTTAAAATTAGTTTATAATGGTATCTTTAAATCAAAACTACAGTATGGAATTTCTTGCTGGGGTGGCACCTTTTTTAATAAAATAGAACCATTATTGATTAAACAGAAGCATGCATTAAGAATTATGTGTAAAGTCAATCGTAGAAACCCTAGTTTTGAGTACTTCAAACGTCTCGAATTTCTTCCTTTAAGGCATTTATACTGCTACAAAGTCTTAAAGATATTTTTTGAAAATTCCGGGTATTATGATGCTAGATTTCACGATAGCCACAATTTAAGAGTCAACACCAGGAACTTTGTAAATATACCCGCGATCCACAAAATACATTTCACACGTTTTTATTATGTTACTGCTCCTCGTTTATTTAATACATTACCTGAAAAACTAAGGTGTGAGAGAGTGAAAACAGTATTCATAAAAGATATTAAAAAATGGCTTTTCTCGTTTAATCATTCGGAAATTGACGCTTTCTTAACGCCAATGATCTAACAATTACTTTTTCATAACATATAATTAAATCTTTTGTTTCCTTATTTTCTTCAACAATATCATTATTTGTTTTATTTTTTATTTTTTACAATTTTGATGTTTGTTTTCCCCATCAATTGTTTTATTTTCATTTATATAACTGTACATTCGCCTCTTGTCATTCATTAGACAATAGATTGTACTCAACTATTTCCTTCAAAATATTTAAAAATCTTTGTAATTAATTTTGAATTATTGTACATACTATATATTTAAGTTTCTTGATATGAAATAAAGAAAAAAAAAAAAAAAAGATATAACTTTGAGGTAGTAAGGGACTTTGTCTACCTCGGCTCCGCTATTAACTCTGACAACAACATCTTCTCAGAAATTAAATGAAAACAATCTTGCCAATCGCTGTTTCTTCGGACTAAGAAGGCAATTTAGTAGAAAAGGCCTCACTCGAACTACTAAGGAGACCCTATACTTATAGGGCTCCCGACACGTAAAGAGTATCTGCCTAAGACACTGTATACTTCCATATCCTTTCGCTCTGGTATCTGCGATGGCTTGGTCTTTGAAACGGAGATTCGGTCTTCCTTCCCATCTCTACCCTGGGGGCTGAAATTCGAAGATCCTCTTAGCTGGAGCATTATTGTCCATTCGCTCGATGTGGCTGAGCCAATGTAGTCGTAATGTTTTGGCTTTTTGGACTACATCCACATCTTAGTACAGTTCGCGGTTGTATCTTCTCCTCCATTCGCCTTCCTTACGCACAGGACCTAAAATCCGCAAAAGTATTTTGTTTTCTCTCCCTTCTTGCTTATCTTCCTGCACTCGGTGCCATAAAGCAGAACTTGCAGGAACCCAGTTGTTTCGCCAAACCGAAGTAGCAATGGTTTCCTAGGGTGATTCTTCGCCGGATCTCCACTAGTGTGTCATTCGTGGAGTTATGTTAACTCCGAGGTAGGTGAACTCCTTAACTACCTCGAAATTGCTGCTATCAATAGTGACGGTTTGTCCTAGGCGGTGGACAGGTGCTTGTATGTTTGTTGATAGCAGGTACTTAGTCTTGTCCTCATTTACTTCAAGGCCAACGGATTTCGCCTGTTTTTAAATCGCCGTGAACGCTTTTAACACGGCACGCTGGGAGCAACTGATGATGTCAATATCGTCTGCATAGCCCAGATGCTGGACTCGTGTTTTCCAGCGTCAAGCGACACAGCTGAATCAGTTTGGCCGGGATTCCGAAATCGGCCATCGCCATATAGAGCACCTGACGATGTACGCGGCTTTGGAGTCGATGAAAAGGTGGTGAGTTTCGACTTGAAATTCGTTGGTCTATTTTAGGATTTGTGAAAATTTGATCTATAGTCGATCTGCCGGAAGCCACACTGGTACGTGTCGATTAGTGTATTGCAGAACCGTTTTAGACCTTCACATAGTACGTTGGATAGGATCTTGTATGCGACATTAAGCAGGGATATCCCTCGATAGTTCTTGCAAGACATAGGATCGCCCATAGGGGTATATGTATTCGGGCATGTTTACTTCCACCCATACTTGGTTGATCATTCGGTGCATGCTCCCTACCAAAACATCACCACCGTTTTTAAAAAGCTCCGCTGGTAAGCCATCAGAACCTGCTGCCTTGTTGTTCTTAAGCTTTTTTATAGCTAGACCAACTTCTTCTATACTAGGTGGTGGAACTAGTTCTTCATTGACTGATGATGGCCATTTATGCAACTGTTGGAAATGCTGATTAAACACATCTTCTATTCCCTGCGCTTCGGTGACTAGGTTTCCTTCGCTGTCTCGAAGGGCCTGCGTTCCGGTTTTGTAGCCAGCAGCTTGGCTTTTTCATAAAACCTCCGGATGTTGTTATGATCGCGCGACTCTTCGATCTCCTTGAACTGGGAGGCTGCGTAGGCTCTCTTCTTTCTACGCAGGGTCTTCTTTTCCTTCCTTCTACTGGCTTGATACTCTTTTCTCGCTGCCCTTGTTTTGCGCTGCAGCGCTTTCTTGTGTGCATCTTCTGTCACCTTTTTCTTGTACACGCATTCATTATCATACCACGGGCTCTTTCTCGATGGTGGCTAGCACCCTTCAGAGATTTCGGCTACCTCCTTGATGATGTCACGATACTGGCACCACTGATTGTTGGCGTCTGTGGTAGGTGAGTTCACAGAGGAGAGTTTCATATTCAGGAGTTTCATACTCAGTCTGGAGAGCACGAGGTTCCTGTATGGATCCCATGCTTTGGGAACCTAGTGCTGCTTATCACCGTATTAGGAGCTGCTGCAAAATCGGTTAGTCGGTAGCCGTTGTCTTTTGTCGTTTCGTGGATTCTGTGCTTACTAACTAAACCGCCAAAGTTGTTTTCCTTTCCGACTTTAGCATTGAAATCCCCGAGTACAACTTTTACATCATACTTTGGACAAGCTTCATCTGTATCATAAAACTCATCCTTGATCTTCAGCCTCGTTGGTAGGCGATCACTTATCGGCTTGAAGTCATTAGGAAGCTTGAAGCTTAATACATGCAATCTTTTTATTCCAGCTTTGTATCCTTGGCTTTGACGTTTTACACTTTGGTAAAACTTGTGAACATCGTTCCTGGAGTGGCATCTCTCTATATCCTCGATCGCGCGCTTTTCTTGCTCTTTTTTCTTCTTTCTGAAAAGCTGGTATCCTTCCCTTCTTCTCTGCCTATAGACAAAGAGGTATAGAACTACAAGAGAACGCATCACAGCTAAAAATGTTGTAGCCGTTTCAGACGCGGGCGGTAAGTGCGAAGGGGAATTCCCGTTGTTAGTTTGCATAAGCTATGCTGTTGGTTGATGCTGGCAAGTCAATTTGAACACTGGGGTATCAACATCGGTATCCCACATAGTAAATTTTCGTTGTATGAGATGCGCACTCTATGTAGATGTATACTCTTTGCTATAGAGCTCAATGGCAGGTCTCGTCTTCACCTATAGCTTAGCCTTGTAGACTTCGTTCTTAGCGGCGTGCATTTGTTGACATTCCTCATCAAATTAGGGGTTTTTTGCTGGTGGTTGCGAGCATCGTTGGCATCATTTCGACATTAGATGCTGGTGGTATGGTATTACTCAAGAGGTTAAGGGATATAAGTTGCGCGAAGGCCTTGGAGGTCTCTTGCGATTGCAGTCTTCCGACATTAAATTGTTTCACAGTATTTCTGGTTTGTTGTGAAGTAGTGGATATCCGCATTCGTACCTTGGCTGCAACAAGGTATTGATCCAAGTCGATGTTAGTACTTTGGGAATGTTCGGACATGCATAATACTGGATGCGTGAATATCATATTTTTCCTTCGTTGAAGCGTGAGCACGTAAAAGGCTTATGTTGAGAATTTGGCCTTGGTGCGGATTGTTTCAATGCGTTTGCTAATGCGTTCAAAACATAAGACTTCTTGCATAAGTCTGGCACCTATGACAAAACCACATCCGAATAGCCGCTGTTTCTGCTCACTATAACATGGCACGTAGTAGATGTAACAGTTGTTCATCCTCTTTTTGTCCGGTCAATCCTATCGTATTTCCTGGGTGGCAGTAAAATCTGCTTTGTAGTAGCTTAGGGCTTCCGCAAGTTGTTCGGTTTCATCTCTCCCCTTCAATGTTCTCACATTTCAGGTGCAGATATGAACGTCGTTATCATTTTCATTCAGCAGTAAAATCAGTCCTTTCCGAAGCTATTGCTTCGTAACAATACTTTTCCCATGGGTGGATAGTAAACCTAAAGCACATCTCCCTTAACTTGAGGGCCAGGCCCATGCGTCTACCTGAGGAGAGCAGGCCGGATATTTCGTGCCAGTCATTCTGACCAGGCCTGTTATAGTATTGCTTTTTTTTGTCTTATTGTCAATACTTGCACTTTTAAGTTAAGAAAGTCAAATCCATTGGATGACACCAGTATTCGACGGCTACAATTGATGTGAAGTCAAAGTTACAAAGACCGGTCATTTCCAAGTTAACGCCGATCAGAGTTTTCGTCCAATAACATACAAACATAATTTCAATTAGTCCCTTTAAAAGACTTCACCTGATAACCCTATCATCAGTATCATCAGAGTTATGGTAACTTTTCATCTGGCGGCAAAACTTTCACCCTGTTAAATGCCAGCAGTCCAATTATCCCCTGGGATAACATGCAAAAAATATAGTTTTAACATTCCGATTAAAATCTGAAACTTCCTTCACTTCCAGCATCCTTGCAATCATCCCCGCCACCATCAGATAGGTCTGTGTTTGCTTTGCCCTCAAAAAGACCATGTAATGGACGATGGTGGAGAAAAAGCGCAACAACTCCAGAGCAACGATTATCACCATCATCCCTGTCGTCATCATAGTTTCCCATAGTAAGTGTGGCTTTGTCTGGACGCGGCGACATCACCATCTCTCGCTGCAGGGAAATTAAATTCCTAACACCTAAAGCTGTCGTTACACAAATTACATTCAGATAGCTGCAGGATAATAAAATTAGACCAACAAAACGTAACGAAAAAAAAACACTCCAACTGCAAACGTTGAACTACTCGAAATGAAATAACGAAAAGGACGACAGTAGTGGTAGGTGATACACTCGGGCAGCGCATCCTTTTGCCCAAATGGACATTTTCAATTGGATCCTCCCCGGCGTCACTTTTAATTCAATAAAAATTCTGTAATTGCATGCTTCAATTTCAATTTCACTAGGACGACGACGACGATGATGAGGAGGAAGATGACGAGGATGTGTATGATGGTTGCGACGGCGACAAGGATGACTACGACAACGGAGGAACTTTGCAATGGAAATATGCCCCAAAGGACGACTTTCAATGTTTAGTGCCATACACCTCAGTTGGATATGGAACTCGGATGACCTGATGGATATCTTGATCTGCAAGGGAAGGTGAGTTTTGTGTCATACAACTGCTTTGGGGTAGTGTTGGTACATCTGGTAAAATTGTTTTCCTCCATCGTGTCGAATAAATCAAATGCTCGCTCGTCGCTAAGGCAAAGAAGGATGTTTATGGAGTCCAGTTTATTCTCCTTCTTAATCATTGGCCATTTTAATTGAATTGCCAGAAGTAATTAGCCAAAGAGATTGGATGGAAAAAATTCATTACAACTCCAGAAGTTGGTGTTTCTCTACCTTGCTCACCCCTATATGCATCTCAGCGCAATAGGACAATCCTACTTTTTTGATTATCCACCCATAATGGGATTACATCATCAACTCTAATGGGAATTTTTTCCCCGGACAAGTTTTCGAATAAAAGGCATCGAGGATCCTGGATTTTCCACTTTTTTTGTTTCACAGTTCCTTTAGACGGAGAGATGCATACAGGTACAGAAGCAAATGTTCAGATTTATTCAAAGATATCCACGATTCGAACACGATTGCTCACACACACACACACCCTACTATGGAAGTGAAGAATTGCAGCAGCACTTGAGAGGTAAGTGACCGGAATTAATGCGCCCAAAGGATATAAAGAACTTCTCTGAGAACATTTCAATAATCATTATTGGAAAAGTTATTTTCCCGTCGACTTTTGAATGGAATGTTCCATTTGATTTCTGCTGCGATCCAGTGCAGAAGCTAGAAGCGAATCGAGATGTAGATAAGCTTGTGAACTATACAACATTGGTAGGGAGCAGTTCTGCAGTTTGTGAGAGACTCACTATCAGAGATGTTCTAGATTTGGAGGAGAAAAAGCTTGAGCTCTTGATTTGATCCAGTATTCATATGGGAAAGCTAGAAGAATCCAGGTTACCAACCAAATCCTATGATCCTTGTTTTAGTACTTCTTTGATAAAGTGGACGAACTTTACAAAAGGAAGAAGCGACACTTAGACGGTATTATTGTGTAAACACAACTATTGAGTTAAGTGACGCTACCTTCCGTGGATAAACTGGGTCTCAGCTTCTTTGTTCTTCCTGTTGCGGACTTCAAGTTGTTTGAGACAGGTTTCTACTTGCGCGCGCGACATCAAAAGAGGTCTTCCTTTACTGCAAGTCCACTTATTACCGCCTCGCGTCAAGTATTGCCACTAAGCCACGTGGCTAGAAAAATCGAATCTGCATCTCCCTGCATGTCTAGCTAGTCATGAGTGGCGGTTAACAGGTTCAGGAGAAGACCAATTGGCGAGGTTTTGGATACACCGCAAATTTGTTTGAAATTTCGAGCTGAGTTTAGTTTATCCATGCGCCGGTTATAGTGATTACTGAGGCTATAGTGTTCAATGAAGGTTCCAATGTAAATTCCATTGACATTGCCATCTTATCTCCTGGGGATTGCTCCCTCAGTCAGATGGGTCAGGTGATCTTCCGGACAGTTGTTTATTTTCATGAAGTGTTGATATTTGGTCTTACACACAGCTTGAGAAAGTCGATCGATCCACGCAGTGCTAAGATTTACATGGACACGGCTTCATTAAAACCGGAGAGCACCTGATATCAGGAGTTCTACCGCTTGCTATACGTGGTATTTGTTTAGACACCCAGCGCTCCTACGGCGGAAACCTTGAGAATGGAAAAAGGATTGAGGATTGTACTTCACATCCCCATTGTGATGACCAGAATGATTGATACATAACGATCCCACCACAAGACTGCTGAGCCACATCAAGCCGACAAACGTTGGAAGGGGAAATTCATTATGTTAGTCTCCATCAGCGATGACTTCTGTAAAAGCTGCTTGGACGAGGAAGAGGAGGAAAGTATTACTCAGGATCACTCGCGTAACTCAAACGACCACGGGTTCTACTGAAAACCTTGAATCTGGCAAATCAAGCTGTAAAGGGCAGACATTATATACTACCATCCAGGTAAGGTGACCAAGGGTGTTAAAGGACAACCGCAGCATTCGATCTCGTGGCACTCCGGTGCTATGGGTTTGTAAAACAATGGAACCGGTCCTCCAAGTTGGGGCTTTTGCCGTCAGGGTTACTCGCATAATTTGTACGACCAAAGGTTCTACTTAAAAACTTGACTCTGTCCTCATGCGGTACAGGGAAAACGTTACTGCGATTCAGGAAATATGACGGATTGGATTAGCAATCGAAAAACATGCGAAATTCATTGCAGCTTTCGCCAAAGTCTAAATTCATTAGGATGTGGATTCATTGTTCAGGAGGCAACTTAATTCAAGAATAATCGACTTTAAGCCGATTAATGATCGCCTGTGACCCGGATCAGAGCAAATGTTTGCCACATCAGCTCTATATGTGCATACGCCCCTACTACGGAGAAAATTTTACTACCTTCTGGAAGGACCCTTTGCGGTATACGATTGTGAAAATCGTACTATGCGAACATCGATAAGGAAAGCCTTTCCGCCGTTTATGTTGGAAAGCACAGACTCCACGAAACTACAACAGATAATGGCTGCCGACTAATAGACTTCTCGGCAGCATATAATACTGTTATCACCAGCATTAGATTTCCACGACTTCGATTCCACAAAGCAACCTGGCGATCGACCATATACTCATAGAGGCACGCGTCCAACATCATGGATGTACACACATTCAGAGGGGCAAACTTCGACTGTGACCACTTTCTTGTCGCAGCCAAGTTAAAAGCCCGTCTGTGCAAAGATATCAATCTGCGAATTCATGTTGGCCGTCTTAGTGAACCGGAGATCGCGAGAGTCTACAAGGAATAACTGAATGAAATACTCCGCTTTGTGAACTCTTTCTCAACCAATATCAACACTCAGTGGGTGCAGTATCGCAATCATCAAATATGTAGCCGAAACCACATTATACTGTCCGCCATACGAAGACCGAACAGCCGCGCCGGTTTTAAGATCAAGCGATCGCGTATGGACTGAATTAAAGGCTACTACAGAAGACGAAGTTATAACAGCGACACAGAGTTGAGAGTACTACAACATACCAGCAAGGATCTGTTCTGTCCCCTATTGTGTACGATGGTCGTTTGATGCCGCCAGTGCAACGAAGGGTGAAGATAGTAGGCTTTACGGATAATATCGCAGTCATTACGTTGGCAAAGCGTAAGCAGGAGATCATACAGAGAACAAACATAGCGATATAATATGTCATCAAAGCCTGGTTGGAGTCTATACTGAAGAATTATACCAATCATCGGTAGGCGCAGAAGAAGTCTCCGATTTTTTTTAAATAGCGCCCCCAAAAGTGGGCCTGGGTCAAAATGATCTACAGATGAAATGTTCACAGTATTATTGTTGTTCTGAATTGAGTTGAAGTCAGAAATAATTTTTGCCAAGTTGATGTCTTGGACTTGCTTTTATTTGTTTGTAGATACGCGATAGAAAAACTCGACGTTATACTACGTATATAACTTTATTAGGGATGGTTTCGTTTGCCCGATCCACAAAAAAGGAGACCCTCTGAACTGCGCCAACTACAGAGGCATAAGTCTACTCAACATCGCTTACAAGATCCTATCTGCCGTAATATGTGAACGCCTGAAACCGTTTACCAACAACCTGATCGGCCCTTATCAGTGTGGTTTTAGGCCAGGAAAGTCCACAATCGATCAAATTTTCACACTTCGGCAGATCCTGGAAAAAACCTTGAAGTCCAAATCGATACCTACCACCTATTTATCGATTTCAAAGCCGCATACTCGTCCGTTTGTGTAGGATGACGATGGAGAATTCTCGCTGCACCATCAGGGTCGGAAACGACCTCACCGACACATTCGATACCAAAATTCGATTTAGGCAAGGCGATGCGCTGTCATGTGACTTCTTCAATTTGATTCTTGAGAGTATTGTGCAAAACTCCCGAGCCAACACCAGAGGCACAATTTTCCAAAAATCGGTGCAACTACTAGCATACGCACACGATATTGACATCATTGGTAGGACTCAACGTGATGTCATAGCCACGTTTGGTAGTATAGAGAAGGAAGCGGCAAAAATGGGTTTAGCAGTAAATGAGGGTAAGACTAAGTATATGCTGTCAACACGAAAGGACAAACAACATCGACGAATTGGACAGAACGTCCCCATTGACAGATATAACTTTGAGGTAGTACGGGACTTTGTCTTTGTCATCTCGTCAGAAATCAAACGAAGAATTACTTTTGCCAATCGCTGTTTCTTCGGGCTAAGAAGGCAATTTAGTAGTAAAGCCATCACTCGAACTACTAAGGAGATCCTATATAAGACCCTGATCATCCCAGTCCTGCTCTACGGCGCTGAAGCATGGACCGTATCAAAAGCGGATGTAAAAATCCTTGGTCGATTCGAGAGAAAAATTCTTCGGAAAATCTTCGGTCCCGTTTGGGTTGACGGGCTATGGAGACGAAGATTAAACCACGAACTATACGAGCTGTACAGCGACATACCCCTAGTCAAAAAACTCCGCATTGGACGTTTAAGATGGCTAGGACATGTAGAAAGAATGGACACCAATACTTCGGCTCGCAGAATCTTCGATTCCCAGCCAGACGTCGGACGCAGAAGAGGAAGACCTCGCCTTAAGTGGCGCACACAAGTAGAAACCGACCTCAACCAACTTGGAGTGCGTAACTGGAGGCAGTTAGCTAAGGACCGGGCTAATTGGAGAGGCATGTTGGTTGAGGCCCAGGTTCATCCCGGACTGTAGCGCCACTTAAGTAAGTAAGTTGACTAACTCAATTTGAACCATGGAAAGATACACAATCAAGCAACACGTTAAAGTTATTCCAGCTTATTATGAAAATGGGCGTTTAAATCAAAGTGCATATCGTGCATTTCGTGATTTTTTCGGTTAATTTAATCGTCCAAATGTGCGTACAATCGGAAAAATCGTTCAAAAATTTGAGCAAACCGGGTCTGTAGGAGATGAGAAAATACCAGTACATGCTCGTACAGCTCGTACTGCAGAAAATATTGTTGCTTTTCGTGATAGTGTGGCTGAAAAGCCGTCCACCTCAATTCGTTGTCGTGCCCAACAGTTGCACCTCTCACGCGCATTGAGATGAACATTCTGCATAAAGACTTGCATTTACACGCTTACAAGGTGCAATTAACTCAAGAACTAAAGACTCTTGACCATTTCGAGCGTCGTCAATGGTCAGAATGGTGGCAAGAAATGGCAACAGAAAATCATCTTTTCACCTCAGTGGATTCGTCAATAAGCAGAATTGCCTCATCCAAGAGTGATTGTCGAAAAACCAATGCACCCACAAAGAGTGACTGTTTGGTGCGGTTTATGGGCTGGCGGCATCATCGGGCCGTATATTTTTTCCAAAATGAGGCCGGTCAGGCAGTTACTGTGAATGGTGTTCGCTTTCGTGAGATGGTAACGAACTTTTTATGGCCCGAATTGGAAGATATGGATGTGGACGATATGAGGTTTCAACAGGACAGTACCACTTGCCACAGAACTAACGAAACAATGGCTCTTTTGCGCGACAAATTCAATGGCCGTGTTATCTCACGTGGTGGCGATGCCAAGATCATGTGATTTGACACCGTTTGACTTCTTATTTTGGGGTTAATTGATAGAAAAGGTGTACGTCGATAAGCCAGTAACAATTCAAGAGATACAGGACGAGATAATTCGGCACATTAACGGCATGGAACCTCAATTATGCCCCAGCGTCATCGAAAATTTGTACCATCGGATGGAGGAGTGCCGCCGAGGTCGCGGCGGCCATTTGGACGATATTTTGTTCCATGTATAATTAAACCGTACCGGTATTATCATAATAAAAAGAAATGATAGTAATTTCCTAAATAATTTGTGTTTTATTCAAAAGCAAAATCGGTCCTTAGAATTTAACCACCCTTTACAATGGAACAAAGCTAAAAAACAGTACACGGGTCTGGTTGATTTAGAGCAGCTTTCGTCACCGTATGGTTAGAGGGCCTCTATCTAAAGCTGACCAGATTTGGCATAAGTAAACCACTATTATATATGCTCCATGACATGCTTACTGGTGGAATTTTTGTTATCAGAAGTGGCTCCTACCACCGAATTCATTACAAATGGATTGCAACAGGGAGCGGTAAACTGGCCGAAAGGTAGTCTTACATAGGCAATTTCATATGCGGACGATCTTATCGCATACAGAACAGCCCCTACTGTCGATGTCATTCGAACACTTTTGCAGGGGGACTTTGCCAAAATCCAGAGATATTGTGGTGACTGGAATTGAAAATCAGCTTTCAGAAATCCGAAATTATCCTGTTAAAGACAACGTTGTCTACAGCCTCTAGGGATACTAGTACGAACTGGCGCAAGCTGGTGATCGTTGGAACAAACGGACAGCCACTGGCGAGTAAAAGTGTAGTAAAGTTGGATCGATGCTTAGTGCGATTTCCAGCCGTAACAACACCTAAATGATTTTTCACTGGCCCTCCTCTTGTGATGATCTGACAAATCATCCGAGTGGTATCAATTGTCAAGAAAAGTTTATCTCAACTAAGCCGTTCGGATTCGGCATAAAACAGGAGGTCCCGCCATCGTACATAAATGGTTGTGAGAAAGCTCGGCCTTGTTGGGGCCTATTGCCCCAAAAATTTGTATTTGTATGTAGACGCTGCACTGGCGAGAGCATGGGGACGGGACCGAAGAATTTTTCCCTTCGAATCGACCAAGGATTTCTACATCCGCTTTTGATACGGTCCATGCTTCAGCGCCGTAAAGCAGGACTGCAATAATCAGGGTCTTATATAGGATCTCCTTAGTAGTTCGAGTGAGGGCTTTACTACTGAATTGCCTTCTTAGCCCGAAGAAACAGCGATTGGCAAGAGTAATTCTTCGTTTGATTTATGAAGAGATGTTAATAGCGGAGTCGAGGTAGACAAAGTCCCGTACTACCTCAAAGTTATATCTGTCAATGGGGACGTTCTGTCCAATTCGTCGATGTTGTTTGTCCTTTCGTGTTGACAGCATATACTTAGCCTTACCCTCATTTACTGCTAAACCCATTTTTTCCGCTTCCTTCTCTATACTAGCAAACGTGGCTATGACATCACGTTGAGTCCTACCAATGATGTCAATATCGTCAGCGTATGCTAGTAGTTGCACCGATTTTTGGAGAATTGTGCCTCTGGTGTTGGCTCGGGTGTTTTGCACAATCCTCTCAAGAATCAAATTGAAAAAGTCACATGACAGTGCATCGCCTTGCCTAAATCCTTTTTGGTATCGAATGTGTCGGTGCGGTCGTTTCCGACCCTGATGGTGCAGCGAGAATTCTCCATCGTCATCCTACACCAAAACTAGACATGGCTCTGTATACTTTGTCTCTATAAATGCTGTCGTATGCGGCTTTGAAATCGATAAATAGGTGGTGGGTATCGATTTGGACTTCTTGGGTTTTTTCCAGGATCTGCCGAAGTGTGAAAATTTGATAAATTGTGGGCATTCCTGGCCTAAAACCACACTGATAAGGGCCGATCAGGTTGTTGGTAAACGGTTTCAAGCGTTCACATATTCCGGCAGATAGGATCTTGTAGGCGATGTTGAGGTGACTTATGCCTCTTTAGTTGGCGCAGTGCAGAGGGTCTCCTTTTTTGTTGATCGGGCAAACGATGCTGAGGTTCCATTCTTCAGGCATGCTGCCAACCGACCAGATTTGGCTTATGAGTTGGTGGATGTTGCTTACCAAGTCATATCCGCCAGCTTTATAAAGCTCAGCGGGAAGGCCGTCATTTCCGGCGGCCTTATTAAGCTTTAAATATAGATATCCTCACCTCACGTAGGTCGGGTGGTTGGTAGTTTTCGCTGTCGTTGCCAATATTAAATGGTTCGTTCTGCCTGACAGCGGAATGTTGTTCGTCATCGCCGTTTGACAGTCTGCCGAAATGGTTCTTCCACATCCTCAGCATCGACTGTGTCTCAACTGCAATATTTCCCTGTTCATCTCGACAGGATTCTGTTCGAGCCTTGCATCCTTGGCTTTGACGTTTTATACTTTGGTAAAACTTGCGAATATCGTTCCTGGAGTGGCACCTCTCTACATCCTCGATCGCGCGCTTTCTTGCTCTCTTTTCTTCTTTCTGAAAAGCCGATGTTCTTCCCTTCTTCTTTGCAGCTCTCGTCTTCACCTGCAGCTTAGCCTTGTAGGCCTCTTTCTTGGCTGCGAGCATCTGTCGGCATTCCTCATCAAACCAGGGGTTTCTTGGTGTTGGCCGCGAGAAACCTAGCACATCAGTTGCGGCTGATCTAATGGCTTGTTGGCATCGTTGCCATTGTTCTTCGACATTAGATGCTGGTGGTATGTTGTGAGTGGAGAGGTTAAGGGATACGCGTTGGGCGTAGCTCTTGGCGGTCTCTGGCGATTGCAGTCTTTCGACATTAAATTTTTTCACAGCATTTCTGTTTTTTTGTGGCATGGTGGATATCCGCATCCTTACCTTGGCTACAACAAGGTAGTGGTCCGGAATGTTCGGACATGCAAAATACTGGATGCGTGCCTCTTGTCTATCGCGATGTAATCAATTTGGTTAACTGTTCGTTGATCTGGAGACCGCCATGTCCCCTTGTGGATATCGAGGTGAGGAAACTGGCTGTAGTAACATTTCGTTCCGTAGCGAAGTCAATTAGGCTATGTCCGTTACCAGACGTGTTGTCGTCTAGCCTATATTTTCCGACAGTACTGCTAAAGATGTCTTCTCTTCCTACCTTTGCGTTAAAATCTCCCAGCACGATTTTATCATCGTACTTTGGTAGTCGCTCGTAGGTTTTGTCGAGGATCTCGTAGAAGCAATCCTTAGTTATATCATCCTTTTCCTCCGTCGGAGCATGAGTGCATCTAATGCTTATGTTGGCAAATTTGGCCTTGATGCGGATTGTTACAATGCGTTCGCTAATGTCTTGAAAACATAAGACTTCTTGCCTAAGTCTGGCACCTATAACAAATCCGCATCCAAATAGTCGCTGTTTCTGCTCACTATAACACGGTCCATAGAAGATGTCACAGTTTTTCATACTTTTTCCCGGCCCATCCCATCGTATTTCCTGGATGGCAGTAATGTCTGCTTTGTAGCAGTTTAGGGCTTACGCTAGTTGTTCGCCTGCACCTCTCCTGTTTAATGTTCTCACATTCCAGGTGCAGATACGAACGTCGTTGTCCTTTTTTCGTGTTGCATGGTCGTCATCAATAATATCAGTCCTTTCCGAGGCTATTGGTTGGTTCGTAACAATAGTTTTTTTTCTCCCGTGGATGGGTAGTTAACCCAAAGCAACTCCCCCAACCTGGAGGGCCAGGCCCTTGTTTTGACCCTAGGACAGCGGGCCGGAAAAAATACCGATGTCAGTAGCCCATTTTGGGGTTAGCGCTGCCGTTGACCCATTGAGGGCTCCTCCGCAACCAACTCTTTTCCAATACCCTGGCTCAGTCTTGAAAATCCCTATAGACCTGGTGTTGAAATACCAGTTCGATCAAACTGGAGCTGTAGGCGCCACCGTTGACTCCATCTAGGGAATTCCTCCGCTGCCGCCTGAGAGTGAGTGCCTTAGTGAGATTACACTCCTCCCCCCTCTCTCGTTTGCTGCCACCAACGACCTTCCACAGGGGTTTAATACCCCATCTCCATTCGAGGTACTAGGCACCCACTAGTGAGAACGCTTATGGCCTTATATAATCGCTTCACTATCCCTTCAGAGTAAGTCTGAAATTGATAAAATGTCAAATGAAATGAAGAAAAATACTTGACGTTAAGGTGTTGTTCACATTCAACATCGGCCCTTAAAATTTAACCAGCCGTTATATCAGAGACGAGCTTGGAGGCGGCATGAATACAGTCATGTACCACCAATGTATAGTTTTATTGTCATCAGATTACTTGAACATAGAAGACGCAAACCGTATAATTGGAGAGATGATCCTGTCAGAGGAAACATGGAACAAAGTAAACCATTTTGTTACCTGTATCCTAAATGAATTGAGGACGATTGAGCATCTAAGACAACAGAACGCCGAAGAGGAGAGTATAGCATGGGAGTCTTTCCCGAGTAGAGAGTGGTAAACGAGTGTACCGACGTGTTTTAGTATGTAGGCACACTCCTGAGTTGATTAGTCGGGGTGAGAATCTAGGAGTGTATTTTGAAGATCTCACTTGTGGCGCAACCAAAACAAAAATGGAAGAATGCCTTCTCTCAGACAGAGACGACCATCAACGGGTCAGGAACCATCTCAGAAATCAAACAATCCCCCTGATTTAAAAAAAAACCAACGAAAATTATTTCAAATTGTTCCCGAAAGCAAACCTTTAAACTCCAATCGTAAATCCACAATTTGTTTCAACTCTTCTGTAAATTAATACCCCCGTTCCGTGCTGACCAGCTCCGCATCTTCTCTGCATAAAAATTCAAATAAATCACGCATCCATTCTCACCGGCAGCGCGACACAAAGCGGTTGTCCGTGTTAAATTAAAAAAATATTCGCAAACGCAATCCATGCCGGCCACTCGATCGCATATATCGTAAAACACTTAATTTATATGATTATCCATTATCCACTTCATGATACAAGCGGTCAGTTAAAATTGGAGTTCCCATTAAGCTCACCACTCCAAAGGGACGCATCAACCCCTGCGCGGAGGGGGGCCGACATTATTCCCTCAAGCAATTACAAACACTCCAGCTGGAGCTGGTTTGCTATTGCCACCCCAGATCGGTGTCATGGTAAACCTCATTTTAATTGAAAATAAAATGTTATTACAATTTTATTTACTTAACCTCACTCTTTCTGGCTCGGGGAGTATACCATGCATGCGAACGACATGGTTCACACACATCAACGGTCCCATAGTGGCCAATTACATTGCAATTGGAGTCCGGTCAGTATAATCCCTTCGTTGCAGCCCCAGAGGACACTGGGTTCACTGGGTATTAGTCATTTTTTTTTCGTAATGACCCCATCAGGGGATGGAGGAACAAACGAACACAGACCCACACAAATAAACAAAAAACAATTTGGTTACAAAGCGATGGAGTAATGGGAATTAAGACGATAACGACCATTCGACCTAAAATGTTAGAAGAACAAATCACCTGATAATTTAATGGACCACCACTGCCAGAAATCATATTCCACAGAAACTGCCACAAATTTCCTCAGAAGCCACAACACTCTCGGCAGACCCATAAACTCATCATCACATTGATCCTTCCGATGTTGTTCAACCACATCAAGGGGCAACCCTTAACCGATATATAATCACAACGAGAGCACCACTTCAAGCTGAAGCCCGTAACAAATCAATCCCTTCCATTTGCAATGACGCCCAAAACATCCATTACCATGGCGTTCCCGACTGATGGGTTACTGGAAACTACTACTCTACGACTGTACACATGTATCGGCATTGAATTCAAAAGCCCGACACAGAAGAAGGGCGCTGCTGCCAACGTGAACGACGAGGTATCTTAACCCAAATTGAGACATCTATTCAGAAAGCAATTTGCAAAATGAAGTAGTTCCCTGCCAGCATGAATCAAGAGGCCAGGTGTGGAACCTTCTACTCTCGCACTTGCATCTCGTTTGGTACTCCATCCAACCACCATCCGCCTATATACCCACCCGTCGTCGGTCGTTCATTCGCCTGCGCCATAGTCGACCTGAATTTCGAATTACTCTATGTAAATAAATGTGAGCACGTACAGGCACCCTGTGCGCCACCCGCCCCACTGTCGTCTTCTTTGTCCTCGTCCTCATCCTCATCCTCGTCTTCGTCAACATTATCATCATCATCACCATCACCAACATCGTTGGTCGCCATCGCCATCGTGCACAAATAAGGACTTAGCACTATTTTGGTAAGCAATCTAAGGAGAGAAAATTTATTTCCAGCCAAGCAGCGCGATGGATAGCAGCGTGTATCCTTCGTCTTAAGGATATGCTTCAGCATTCCGTACACAAACATCAGTTCCAGCTCTCTGCCCCAATCGACCCATTTCAAGTCGCTTGTTATTTTCCTTTTTTCCTGTATCCAATTGAGTGATCCAGTGATTTAGTAGTGTACCGGAACCCTTTCGAGCGTATCGAGTGAAAATTTCACTCAAGGACGAGTTGGTCACAACAAGGAATGCCTTTCCTGCGAACAAGTGCCCCCGACCTGATGCATTTCAGGTGAAAGCCTCTCTGAAACGGAAATGAATGCAAGCACTCTAATGCCGTCTCATTGAGCAGCAAACAAGCTCTATTATCATTGAATCGTTGAAGGACCAAAAACAGCTATATCCTTGTGTACCAACACCAATGTGAGGACATCGCTCAATCATTTCACAGAATCCTAATGGAATTTCATTACCTATAGCCGGTTCGTTGGGAATAATCATGGAGACATCTCTTAAAGATCATCCGCTCCATGGGATTCCATTAGATTACAATTTGTATAAAGGACACGTTTCTAGTGTTAACCATCGTAAAGGATTAGAGGCCAACTTCATTATTTTAACTGACTTGCGAGTTTCTTGGGAATTTTTCCTTTTTTTTTTGTGGGGTGAGGCGGTTTATCTTTCCTCTGTCACAGGCGCACTGTCTCGAATTTAATGAATGATAAGACCCGTTCTGGGTATGTTTGTATGCGTAACGGGTATCTTGATGGTATTTTCGGGGGACGTCTTCTAATCCTTATTAATTATGAAGAACGATTTTACTTAACCCCAAAAGTTGAATGAGGAGTGTAGATGAATGGCGTTGAGGCGAGGTCGTACTTCAAGGAAGAACATGGTAATGAGGAAATTTATCCTCAAGACTGACAATGAACTTTGGGTATCTACTCATTTTGGAGATTGCTCCTAATGGAGGGTGAGGTAATTCCAGTGAAGAGCTTCCGCAGAAGATAGGAAGTTATTCATTTTTATTGATTGGAAGTGAGCTGATAAGAGACAAGGAAACGGAAGGGTATCACGATAAAGCTAGATGAAGTGTCTTTGAAACCTTAAATGATGTATTTGTGGAGACAATATGTCAGCGGGGAAAAGGAAAAGTAAGAAGACTCAGTTGATTCCAGGTGACTCCAGAATGAACGAGGGGTGGTACATCACTTGGGAGGTGAAATGGTAGGTTTTTCGATTATATGATAACAAAAGCGTTCGCTGATGCCTAGCAACTTCTTCTCCCAGTCATCATGTGACGACCTCTCGGCTATTAGTAGTTTGACAGTCGATTGGGTATGAAACCTTTTGTAAAGCCTCGGGAGTGGCAGATGAGAACGGGGCAGCGGAAAATGTTCAAGATTAAGTTAACGCATGATGTGCATGTCTGGTGATTGGTTGCAAACAGACGTTTTCAATCAACTGGTTTCCTTTGCGGTCTTCCTCTTGGCGCGTAATGAGACCTTGGAACTCTGTCTTGCTTGTGGTGTTTTAATAGATTTCGCTGGTTCAGAGAATCGTTGCATGCCTGCGATGTGACTGCTGTTGATAAGATATTTCTACTTGTCGCTCCCAGCCTAACTTTCATTGCCGTTGCAACCTATCTTGTGTTTGAACACTTCCTATGTACAAATTTCAATTTGAGCAGAAATGGTGGAGAATGAGCCGATAGACTAACGTCAGCGCCTTACTAAAATTGGGGTAAGTTCCTAACCGCATACAAACCACCTTGTTATGCGATTGGCGGATTTCCTAAAATAGCAATCAGACCCAGAACGACTACGGGCAGCGACAGCATCATGAAATGATTTGATTAGTAGCAACAGATTTCATGGACATTGAATTCCACCCGTCGCTTTTTTGATGATCTGATCGCCATTCAAATTGAGCTTATAGATGTAAAATCCGTCATAAGGGACAAACATCGACTCCGAACATTTCCTGGTCAAATCTGAATTTGAAACTCAAAGTCCAACGAGGAGAAACTACAAATATGACAATCGGAGCTTGGCAGAAACTATAGCAAGGAGCTTCCTACTATGCCATCATCATCTACCAACACTGACATGCAGAGGGTGAGTAGTATACCGTAATATTAAAAAAAGGAGTATCCGATTCTAATCTAGGCCGGTAGCATGTTACAAGAAATTTACTTAGGACAGGACAATTCTTCGCAAAAAGGAATAAATTCTGGCAGGCTTTACGAAAAAGGTATATACAACCATCAAACAGTCTGGTAACAGCTCGCCGAACACAAACCAGAGGCAGTATTAGAAAGCAGTCACATGAGCACCAGGCTCATAGGGAACACCTTAAAAGTACGTACGACAAATGACAAATATTAGAGGACCCAGACAACAAATAAGACCAATTCTGTCAAGGGTGTTGCTGTCCTGCTGTTCACCCTAATATACGCTGCAGCGATATGGTGCTTAAGGATAGTGATGCGATTATATAAGGACACAAGCGTTCTCACTCTACCGTCTCACTATCAACTCCACGCTGCGCTGGTGACTGGTGGGAGCCTAGTACCTCGACTGGAGATTTGGTATTGAACCCCTGTGGAAGGCCGTTGGTGGCAGCAAACGAGAGAGGGGGGAGGAGAGTCGTCTCACTAAGGCACTCACTCTCAGGCGGCAGCGGAGGAATTCCCTAGATGGAGTCAACGGTGGCGCCTACAACTCCAGTTTGATCGAACTGGTAGTGAAATCCCTATATGAGCTTCTTCGACATATTTGAACACCAGGTATATAAGGATTTCCAATACTGAGCCAGGGTATTGGAAAAGAGTTGGTGGCGGAGGAGCCCCTAATGGGTCAACGGCAGCGCTCATATCCCAAAATGGGCTACTGACATCGGTTTTATTTCCGGCCCGCTGTCCTAGGGTCAAAACAAGGGCCTGGCCCTCCAGGTTGGGGGTTGTGCTTTGGGTTAACTATCCATCCACGGAAAAAAGATTATGTTACGAAGCAACCAATAGCCTCGGAAAGGACTGATATTATTGTTGTAGACCATGCTAAATGAAAAAAGGACAACGACGATCGTATCTGCACCTGGAATGTGAGAACATTAAACAGGAGAGGTGCAGGCGAATAACTAGCGGAAGCCCTAAACTGCTACAAAGCAGACATAACTGCCATCCAGGAAGTACGATGGGATGGGCCAGGCAAAAAGAGGATGAAAAACTGTGACATCTACTATGGACCGTGTTATAGTGAGCAGAAAGAGCGACTATTTGGATGCGGATTTGTTATAAGTACCAGACTTAGGCAAGAAGTCTTATGATTTCAAGACATTAGCGAACGCATTGTAACAATACGCATCAAAGCCAAATTCGCCAACATAAGCCTTATATGCGCTCATGCTCCGACGGAGGAAAAATATGATATAACTAAGGATTGCTTCTATGAGCTCCTCGACAAAACCTATGAGCGACTACCAAAGTACGATGTTAAAATCGTGCTGGGAGATTTTAACGCAAAGGTAAGAAGAGAAGACATCTTAAGCGGTACTGTCGGAAAATATAGCCTTCACGACAACACGTCTGGTAACGGACTAAGGCTAATTGACTTCGCTACGGAACGAAATGCCACTATAGCCAGCACACGGTTTCCTCACCTCGATATCCATAAGGAGACATGGCGGTCTCCAGATCAACGAACAGTCAACCAAATTGATCGCATTGCGATAGACAAGAGGCACGCATCCAGTATTTTGGATGTCCGAACATTCCGAGGGGCCAACATCGACTCGGACCACTACCTTATTGTAGCCAAAGTAAGGATGCGGATATCCACCACGCCACAAAAAAAGCAGAAATACTGTGAAAAAATTTAATGTCGAAAGACTGCAATCGCCAGAGACCGCCACGACCTTCGCGCAACGTGTATCCCTTAACCTCTCGACTCACAACACACCACCAGCATCTAAGGTCGAAGAACAATGGCAACGATGCCAACAAGCCATTAGATCAGCCGCAACTGATGTGCTAGGTTTCTCGCGGCTAAAAGCAAGAAACCCCTGGTTTGAAGAGGAATGCCGACAGCTGCTCGCAGCCAAGAACGACGCCTACAAGGCTAAGCTGCAGGGGAAGACGAGAGCTGCCATTGAGCTCTATAGGCAAAGAAGAAGGGAAGAACATCGGCTTTTCAGAAAGAAGAAAAAAGAGCAAGAAAAGCGCGCGATCGAGGATATAGAGAGGTGCCACTCCAGGAACGATGTTCGCAAGTTTTACCAAAGTGTAAAATGTCACAGCCAAGGATACAAGGCTCGAACAGAATCCTGTGGAGATGAACAAGGAAATATCGTAGTTGTAACAAAGTCGATGCTGAGGATATGGAAGAACCACATCTGCAGACTGTTAGACCGAGCTAAGTGAAGTGAGGATAGCTATATCTAAACCCAAGCTTAATAAGGCCGCCGGAAATGACGGCCTTCCCGCTGAGATTTATAAAGCTGGCGGGGATGATTTGGTAAGCAACATCCACCAACTCATAAGCCAAATCTTGTCGGTTGAAAGCATGCCTGAAGAATGGAACCTCAGCATCGGTTGCCCGATCCACAAAAACGGAGACCCTCTGAACTGCGCCAACTAAGGAGGCATAAGTCTCCTCAACATCGCCTGCAAGATCCTATCTGCCGTAATATGTGAACGCTTGAAACCGTTTACCAACAACCTGATCGGCCCTTATCAGTGTGGTTTTAGGCCAGGAAAGTCCACAATCGATCAAATCTTCACACTTCGGCAGATCCTGGAAAAAACCCAAGAAGTCCAAATCGATACCCACTACCTATTTATCGATTTCAAAGCCGCATACGACAGCATTTATAGAGACGAACTATACAGAGCCATGTCTAGTTTTGGTATACCGCCCAAACCGTCCGTTTGTGTAGGATGACAATGGAGAATTCTCGCTGCACCATCAGGGTCGGAAACGACCTCACCGACACATTCGATACCAAAAGTCGATTTAGGCAAGGCGATGTGCTGTCATGTGACTTCTTCAATTTGATTCTTGAGAGGATTGTGCAAAACTACCGAGTCAACACCAGATGCACAATTCTCCAAAAGTCGGTGCAACTACTAGCATACGCTGACGATATTGACATCATTGGTAGGACTCAACGTGATGTCATAGCCCCGTTTGCTAGTATAGAGAAGGAAGCGGCAAAATGGGTTTAGCAGTAAATGAGGGTAAAACTAAGTATATGCTGTCATCACGAAAGGACTCACAACATCGACGAATTGGACAGAACGTCACCATTGACAGATATAACTTTGAGGTAGTACGGGACTTTGTCTTTTGTGTCAGAAATCAAACGAGGAATTACTCTTGCCAATCGCTGTTTCTTCGGGATAAGAAGGCAATTTAGTAGTAAAGCCCTCACTCGAACTACTAAGGAGATCCTATATAAGACCCTGATCACCCCAGTCCTGCTCTACGGCGCTGAAGCATGGACCGTATCAAAAGCGGATGAAGAAATCCTTGGTAGATTCGAGAGAAAAATTCTTCCGAGACGAAGATTCAACCACGAACTTTACGAGCTGTACAGCGACATACCCCTAGTCAAAAAACTCTGCATTGGACGTTTAAGATGGCTAGGATATGTAGAATGAATGGACACCAATACTCCGGCTCGCAGAGTCTTCGATTCCCAGCCAGACGTCGGACGCAGTACAGGAAGACCTCGCCTTAAGTGGCGCGCACAAGTAGAAACTGACCTCAACCAACTTGGAGTGCGCAACTGGAGGCAGTTAGCTAAGGACCGGGCTAATTGGAGAGGCATGTTGGTTGAGGCCCAGGTTCATCCCGGACTGTAGCGCCACTTAAGTAAGTAAGTAAGCTTATACATCACATGCTTACAGTTTCCATGAAAGTCTTCATGATCTTGCTGATAACGAACGAAAAATTTCTCTGACACTTATATCACCACTTCGCCCGAAAAAGCCACGGCCTTAATCTTTTTGCTTTTGAGAATTTTTGTTGGCGAGAAGCCGCAACGGAAGGAGCTCCCGCCAAGCTGTAAAGTCCCTCTGTCAGCATATCACGTTAGGCGGATTTTGACTAGTGCAATGTTTCCAAACTGCTTTATCCCTAATGGCTCGAATGAAGGTCAGCTAAACACTATTAATGCATAGCCTCGATTTAAATTAGCAAAGCCAAACCCATGTGTATATCTATAAGGCAACAAATCAAATATTCAAAGCCCCAATCAGTATCATTTCGAATTCACTTGCACGACACCATAATTAACGGTCATGAGGCACCCGCAAACAATCAGAAACATAAATTTCCACTTGTTATCGGCGAATGGCATCCCCAACGCCCTGCCGTCAACAGCGGCACCAAACTATTGCCACAACTACACAAAGTGTAAGCGACAAAATCTGAATATTTATTAATTAATAAAACAGCGAAGGAGTCCCACAACCATGCAAAGGATTTCCTGCATAACGCAACCAAACTTACCACACATCGTGTGCCTGTGCCACCAATGCTTGAGTATCACGCAGCTTCGAGCGCAGGAAGAGGACTCGCATATAAATCAGAAAACTCCAAACTCCATTTAAACTTTTAACCTCCAACTGTCAAATGAATATCAAGGAGACCTCCATCCCATCAGCACCCGAATCCTTGTATCTATGACTTTTAGAGTCCATTGTCGTAGTCATTAGCCCCTGCTGCTGCTTTTGTCAGACGTTGTGTTGGGGTGGATGGAGCTCCTCTTGTGAGGGGTGCAAGTGAAAACTTTCAACTCTTAGCCAGCAAAAGTCAACCATACTTGGTGTTTGGTGTCCTCCTAGTGCTCTGCCCCATGGCATATGTATAGCGCATCCGACTAATAGATTGCTATCGTATGAATCCGTATCGCTTGCCGCGTCGTCCTAGCAATTCGAAAAACTCAATTAAACCCTAAAATCCAATAAAATTTCCCAAACTCTTGTATACTCTGCGGACATTTGATGCGATTTTCAATTTAGTATCGGCCCGGCGCGCCATGGCCCCCCTGAACGACCAACAACCTTGTACGACTCGACTGACCAAAAACCAACAACCATTTTCTTTTTGACATGTCAGATAATAAATTTATTTATCCCTTTTTTCGTCCTAGTCGTCGTCGTCGTCGACGGTTGGCTTTGCATCTTTGTCCCGCTTTGCGGTGTTCTCTTCGATGCATCTGCAGATCCCTTTGGAGAAATATCCTAGCAAATGAATGGGTATGCGAGAGCTGAGGCCGAGGACCGAAACAATGAAATTAATGTGTATCTAGAAATCTTCCAATTTCAGCTGTTATGTGTGGTGATGGTGGGGTCCGTTTGTAGGTGCCTAGGGGCGCTAGCTGCAATATTTCGGAAATTTATGGACCTGTGCGCAAGAAAAGCTTCTAGTCTTCTCGGTGGTATGCAATTTTATGGAAAGAATTTATGTCAAGTCATTATGGGGTCCGGTTGTGGTCTTGCTTTGTTGAATGGCTGTTGGACGAAGGCGCGGCTGCTTTACTTTAGGAAATGTATCTCGCGAGACTGCGAGCTGTAGGGTATGCAGGCAATATGCAGTTTCTTGTTTTTTTTGGAGTGGAAACTCATGACTGGATGGATTTCATCCTCAGTTTCAGGGCATCGCGTGATGATTTATCGGTGATTACTTGGCCTGTAATTCATCGGGGTGCTGCTGACTGAAATCGGTTTAAGTGCCCGCGAAAATGTTTAAAAGTGAAGGGAAAGATTTATGATTGGCTGTTCAAAGGCGGGATTGGGTGTGTATATGTGTTTTCTTAGGGTAATTGGATGGTTTTCAATAAGTTATCCTTAAATCGCAGTGAGGTGAATGTACAAGGATTAAGCACATATTTTTGATTGAAGGTAGTTTACCGAAAGCGCAGGTTTTAAAGTCGACTTTCCTGTTCCAAGTTGAGCATATTAATTCAAGATCCCAAGTTCAACTCTACTTTCAAAGTAAAAGGTGTTCTTTTTAGATTGTATGATTGGATCTTGAAATTAAGCACACACAATGTGCTTACCTCTTTTGACTCGCGACCACCATGTGGCGGCTACTCACAATAGATTGAGTTTTAACCACTTTGCGCGGTCTTGGCGGTAGCAGATAAAAAGGGATATCTGTGCTAATTAAACTCCTTGATGAAACCGATTTAGGCTCAATAAGGTGAACAACCTACAAAAGCTGATATCACATATCAGACAAGAAGTAATATAAGAACTTCAAGGGTTTGTAAGATGGTGACGAATGAACCAAATCAGCGCCCAATCCTGTAGTGGCCCCGCGAACTAGGGCTCATTTATTCAAACTGACCCTAAAAGCTAGGGGATTGGCTTTAGGTTTATGACTCAATCAATGAGTGGGTGCATTGGCCTAGTGGTTATTGGAGACTACTAAGCGCGGGAACCATGGTTCAAATCCCGAAAGTGACAACGCCGAAGTTTTTCAACTGTCCTACTTCTTGCGAAAGTCTTACAAAGATCGAAGAGTAGCTGGAGTGGGGGTCCTCTTATTTGTGGCAAAATATAACTTCGAACACACAAATGAAGGGAGAAGCTAGAACGCGGAACAATAGTGTCTATTTTTTGCGTAACAATTCGTCTGTAGTGTTGGCGCAGCGCGAATTCCGTCACCTTTCCCCCAGCCGTCCGACATCGACTGCGCAAACATCGCGCCGACCAGACGCCGTGCCTCGCAATTAGCCATCAGCCGGTCGTCCCTAGGGCGAATTTGGGTCAAAGACTTGCGCATGTTCCCATATAAAGTCCAGTTCATGCATCAGCTGCAGCCTTTCGACAGCCAAACGCGTGTAACCTACGCCCAAGCCATCCTCAATCTTGAGGACGAAGTGGACGACGAAGTGAACAAGCAAAACTATCGCTTCTTGGGCACCGAAAGCGCTGTTCACGATGGGGGAGGCTTCGGGTCATTTATCCGAGAACGCCGTTGGTCAAACGAAAACAGTGGACGGTGCACGCTATAGGACCATGTTAACCGAGTTTTTTCTGCCGCATTGGATGAATTAGAACTGTAGGACATGGTGGTTCCAACAGGACGGAGCAACGGCACACACTGCGCGATGCAACCGATATTCTTAATGGCCAAACAACATCGGATGACTTCTTTTGGCATACCTTGTATAATACAAGGCCGCATGATGGAGTTCATAATGAACTCCATCATACGGGAAGCGGCTCTAGATGTTTTTATTAGCTAACAGCATTAAGGACTAAGATATACAAAAATATCCATTTCTAACTAGTTGCGGAGCACATTGCTTTGATCTATTCGAGTCTCTTACTTCGACCCTGGGTAATAACGAGCCTGTTGCACCAAAAATTTGTATTTTTAGAGCCGATTGCCCTTCTCATTCCGTAAAATATAATAATTGCGGCCGAATAGGTCATACCAAAAGAGTATGTCAATCAAAGTTGATACAAACTATCACAACCACACCAGGAAGAGACCTCAAAACCATGGTCGCACATACATGTGGACTTTGCAGATCCATTTTAAGGTAAAACGTTCATTGTTATAATTGACTCATGTTCCAAATGGCTGGATGTAGAACGAGTTTCGAAGACAAGTTCAGTTTGTGCGATAAATAGTTTACTATCCATCTTTGCCACTCATGGTTTACGGGATTCGATGGTATCGGATAATGCAATAGCCTTCACGTTCGAGGAATTCCAAAAAAATTTGCATAAAAAATTTGATTTCGTACATACGATCTGCTTCTTTCTATCTGTCGAGTTATGGTCCAGCAGAGCGAATAGTACGAACAACCAAAGAATACACCTGTAGCAGAATTTTGGCGGACCCATGGAGCTTCGACTAGCAAGGTTTTTGCTAAGTCAATACACAATACCCTCAACTGTCACTGGGAAGTCACCGGCTGAAACACTATTTAGGCGACACCCAATGACTTACATCGATTGTGCACCATATAGATCGACAAAAAAGGACCAATCTCCAAAAAATGACAATGAACTTCAAATAAATGATTAAGTTTGGGCTCGGGACTATTCCAGCGAACCATCACAGATTCCAGCCAACTGGACCAGTTCCATATGCTATAACGACAGAAGGTAGAAACACTATGCTACGACATTTGGACCAACTCCCTACCACACTTCCAGATATTCCGGAGACTACAATCTAGGAAGGAGCTACTAACAACGATACTGATACCCATCAATTTCACAAAGTAGAATCAACAGTTGAACAGTTAAGAACCAGAACAACAAACAATAACCATCCGACGCTCGGAACGCCTTCGAGCCAAGAGTATTAGTGCAATGTGAGATAGGAGGAGTGTTGTATCTGTTGTGTATTTTAAAAATATTGCTTAACAATGAAAATGCGTTGTTTTTTCGTATAGCGCCACATTTTTAATAAGCCCCAACTGTCAGCTGTCACATTGTTATCTTTTTTTGCCGTTGGCAACACAGTCCTGACAAATGCCGCTAAATTCAAATTTTGCATGTTAAATGGGACACCCTTTATTTACGTTTCACATCGTAAATGTATATCCGTGAATAGGACTTACATATTTGTATATCCTATTCCATAGGGGTATATTACTTTTGATACAAAGTTTGTGACAGATAATCAGAGTATGTGGCCATTACAGCTCTTATTTCACGGTGTGCTTATCCACATATCAGAACCATAGAAAAGTGTGATTAGCACCCTAACGTAGGACATCCTTAATAAGGACCGAGGTTTATCTGCACCTCTTGCATTCTAAAGGTGCCACCATCGTCTGTACAATACCATACCGCCCTACCATTCTGGATAAACCACAACAACCAAGATACTCCCATAAGGGGACCTACCTCAAAATCAGGCTAAAACAAGTCTTCTGAGTTCCTGATTCATATGGCAACATACTATAGTATATGGTTAGACTCAGCATCGAATCCTTATGAGTCCCTTAACAAACAGGAATCGTGATGGTTAGTGAACTACTACGGAAGGTTTTTGCAAAATCTGTCTTCTAACCTGTACCCGCTGCACAATTTGCTGAAGAAGAAAGCTGGTTTCAATTGGAACAAGGGGTGTGAAAAAGCGTTCAACCTCATAAAAAAAAGAATAACGTCAGATGTCGTGCTTTGTGCTTTCGACCCAAAGCTACCGCTGTCATTAGCTTATGACGCAAGGCCTTATGGACTGGGAGCTGTTTTGTCCCATACATTTCCTGATGGCCAAGACCATCCCATCGCTTACGCGTCACGATCACTATCGGCTTCCGAAAAGAACTACAGTCAGATTGACAATGAAGCGACTGTTATATTCTGGGCATTAAAACGTTTCTTCCGATACTGCTACGGAAGTAAGTTCATGTTAATTACAGACTATAAGCCACTTGTATCTATTTTCAGCCCAGACAAGAACTTACCAAGTAGGGTGCATTATGCCCAGTTTCTTCAAGGCTTTAACTATGACATTGACTATAGAGCGACAGATAGTTATGGAAATGCGGATGCGGATGCGAGTTGATGATGTCACAAAATTCCAAATGCACCAAATTAACTCTACCGAGAACCAAATTGCTAAGGAGACCAAAAAGGATCCAGAATTAAGAAATGTGTATAATTGTCTGTATCTGGGGAAAAAGTTGGCGGAGCCAGGATAAAAAGGTATAGATGAACAATTTTCTTTGTCCAATGGTACCATACTTAGGCACAATCGAGTGGTGATTCCCAGAAGTCTAAGAAAGGCGATACTCACAGAACTGCATGTTGCTCACGTCGGCATAGTCGAAATGAAGGTCCTTGCGAGGAGCTACGTCTGGTGGCCAAAGATCGATGAAGATATCGAGAATATATCACGCGAATATTGTGCATGCAGGAGTGTGATGAAGCAGTCAGCCAAGAAGGTTCAACATCCATGGGAATACCCAATTGTCCCATGGCAAAGGATACATATTGATTTCGCTGGTCCGTTCATGAAAAAATATTTTTTGACGGCCATGACAGCATGGAAGACAATTGAGGTCTTACGAGATATATTCCCTCGCTACGGGTTACCATTCATATTGGTTCGTGATAACGGCCTTACTTTTACGTCGGAGGAGTTTATGGAGTTCGTCAGAGGAAACTGAATTCAACAAATTCAAATTCACTGCGCCATATAAACCCAGCCACGAACAGTCAGGCGGAACAATTTGTGCAGAATATGAAGGGTGCACTCCCAAAAATGATGAACGATTCTGGAAGCATAAATTTCAAACTAGCTAACTACCTTATGCGATATAGGAAAACTCCAAATGCTACAGCCGGAGTGGCAAGAGATATTCGCATCATTCTGGACTTAGTTCGAATTGCCATCAAAAATAACGTCCACGGAAAACTGGTGACAATATACCCCACTGGAACGCAGTACCATCCTGGAGATAGAGCGCAGTTGAGGAACTACACCAATAACGACAGAAAATGGGAGTTCGCAAAATAGTTCGAAGAGATGGACTTTTTCATTATCACATTAATGTAAACGGAAGACTCTGAGATGGAGTGTGAATTTAGCCGAAGTTATCGAAGACTCCGACCCACAGGTAATTCCAGAACTCCCTACAGTACATACCAGCGTCAATGTTTCAGATGTAATGGTTACATCAACGAAGGAGCTATAAATACCAGAATCACTACCAGATTCCAAACAACCATCTATTATTAGGGACCAAGAAGGGAGTGTTACTAACAAAATAAGTGCGAATCCAGAACAAGGAAGCTGTCCGGATGTATTAGTTAAAAACAACAGTGAGACTTCTTCATTGCGTAGGAGCTCTCGTTTGAAGAGGCCAGTGGAGCGGTACACTCCAATTTAGTGGGGAGGAGTATTGTGTATTTTCCGCAACCTACAAGAGAATTCCGTCTGAAGTACCCATATCCACGAGCTGTCAAATCTATGCATGTGTTCTCTTGCCTTCTTCTCTTTTTGACTCTCGCACCAGCAGGTTATCCTTTATATCTAACATTAGCATTAAATAAAAGTTGAATTAATAATTAGTGGCATCCGTTTTATTCGACACTCAAGCAGATATCTAACAACTACTAACCAATGTAAGTAATTAGCAACAACACCAAGTAACTCTCCCACTTCTTGCGCCATCTAGAAGCACTTGCTTATTGAACACACTCTCTATAAGACTTGTTCATCTAACAAAACACTGATGGACGCGGACCTACATGAAGTCGGCTGGATTGGTTCACTATGGACTTTTACAGTAAACTGCTAGTAACGAATGAACGAAACATCGCTTTACTGCGGCTCCCTCTATCCACCACCCGAGGACGCACCCAGTAGAAGCCCAACCCTAAACTGGGAGTTTGTGACGTAGATAAAAATTTAAGAATGACATAGTTGGATATGGATCGACTCAAAATATTTAGCGGATTCGGTTTAGCAATGACTGTCTATTCGCCAGTCCATCCGGAAGCGTATCCCCGATTTTTGTGCCTTAAATTTTCAGCTGGAATGATGGAATTTGGTATATAGACTCTCTGTGTAAACATTTTAAAATTTGCCCTCTGCCACACACACTCATTTCAATTTATTTTTGGTCAAACATTATAGAATTTTGATAAAGTATATCATCAAGATTTTTAGGCATTTTTATTTTCTGTAAAAATGGTTTTCGGTACTGTTGGAGCAGATACACCTTAATGTCCCAATCATCAAATTCTATCCAACAAAATTACTCGCATGTTTTTATACCAAATTTGTAAATTTTAAACCTGGCGCCTTGTTTAGACCATAAGCCTTATTTTTTTGTATAATCAATTCGCCACACAAAACATGTATAATAGCTATTCGCCTTAATAAAAGACACAGTTTGTTACCCAAACCCTTAGGGGAATCGCTTTCTTATATATTTCTATTTACTTTATTTCTATTTACTTAAAAAGATATTCACTATTCGAATGTGAAAATCAATTGAATTCTTGTGGAGGAAGATCCAGAATAGATCCCAGGAAATCAGTATACATCTACATCTGGTGTATCAGCAACACCGTGACATTTAGGCAGCTGGGAAATTTGTTTGGTATTTCGAAGTCATCAGCATGGATTGTTGCCCGCAGAGTAACAGCATTTTTAATTAAAACTGGACACGAATATGTGAAATGGTCACAAGGAGATGATGCAACTGAAATTCAAGCTTCGTTTCTTCAAAAGAAAAGAATACCCAACATTATTGGAGCAATAGATTGCACGCACGTCACTATAAAAGCACCAAGAAAAGACAAAGAATGCTATTTTGATAGGAAGCAAAATTATAGCTTAGTTTTACAAGCTGTTGTTGATGCTAACAAAAAGTTCATAGACATCACTTCCGGGGAGCCGGGATCTCTTCATGACTGCAGGGTACTACGGAGATCCAACTTGTATGCAAGAGCCAATGCTAACAATGCCACCATGTTTCCCAATGGTGCGTTTATACTTGGTGCCTCTGCCTACCCTCCGTCAAGTTGGTTGGTGCCACCATTTAAAGATTGTGGAAATCTGACGGAATCTCAACGAAATTTCAACAATATGCATTCTGCAACTAGAATTGTTGTGGAAAATGCTTTTGGGTTGGTCAAGGGACGATTTAGGAGATTGATAAAGTTCACGGAACAGACAGATTTATGTGCTGTTACGAATCTCATCGTGGGTGCTTGTGTTTTGCACAACATTTGCATACGTCACGACGATTTGTATTCACCTCACGTATCGGATCCTTTAAATTCTACGTCGGATGAAAATTTCGGTGACGAAGATATAGCAGATTATGGTGTAAGCAGAAGGGATTCACTTTTTCGATATTTCAAGAGCAAAATATTATATAAACATATAACGGGTCCGCCATCTAACGTTTTTTTTTCAACTAGTGCTTATTTCGTGAATGGTAGCACTTAGGTCATGTCTGATTTGACAGATAATTAGTTTTATCCTTCCGCTGAATATGGTTGTGTATAAGCTTGAACAACGCTGGGAAATATGGCTACATTACTTTGAAAATCATGGTAATGTTGCAGAATTTGTGCGAAAATTGCGTACGGATTTTGGAAGAAGAGAAGCACCGTCAGCTCCGTATGTTCGGTATCTTTTGAAAAAAGTGAAAGAAACTGGCATCCTCATCGATAAACCAAAGCGTGAAAAGCCAAAAACAGTGCGTACACCCGAGAATATTGCTGCTGTGGCAGAAAGTGTGCGTGAAGCGCCATCAACATCAATTGACCGTCGTTCTCGGGCCATGTTGAACGAATTTTTATTCACAAAAATTGAAGAGGAGGATATTGGCAACATTTGGTTTCAACAGGACGGCGCTACGTGCCACACAGCTGAAGCTACACTCGATGTTTTGCGTCCTGTTTTTGAAGATCGCATTATCAGCCGCAGAGCTGATGTCGTTTGGCCACCTCGGAGCTGCGATTTGACACCGTTGGACTGTTATTTGTAGGGTGCCGTAAAGATAAGTGTTACGCCGACAAGCCAGAGACAATTGACGCTTTAAAAGACAATATTCGTGAAGCCATTGGTGAAATAAAGCTGCACACAATCGATAATGTGCTTAAAAATTGGACCGATCGTGTAGGCTACTGCATGGCCAGCCGAGGCAGCCATTTGAACAAAATTATTTGCCATTATTAACCGGAAGGATTGTTCTTTCAAATAAAAAAAGAAATTTGAGAAAATATTCAGTAGTTTTTTTTTATAACATTTTCACAAAAAAAAAGTTATTTGGCGGACCCTTTATGTATGTTACATATATTTGTTATATTGTCAAATCTAAAATATAAAAAAAATCTACGTATCTAAAATAAAAATAACAATAACCATATGTATTCATAAGGGAAGGTATTTTTTTTGTCTTTTTTTGCCAAATTTTCCAAAATTTTAATTTTTTTTTTCTTCAGCTTCTTATAAAATCTGCACTTCTTCCTTCCATTTTTCCTCCAAACCACTTTGGATTCTTTCCATCAACTGCATTTTTTGTTTGCTCTGTCGTTCTTTTAATTTAAGTTTTTCCTGGTAGTACAGATTTTTCGACAATTTTCTTTTGCGGCCAAGTGTTTGAGTGGACGTGGAGGATTCTTCATCAAAAAAGAAAACGTTGGCTGATGAGGAAGATGATGAGAAGGTACGACTGGGTTGGTATTCGATCTCGTTGTTTATAACACCCGGATCCTCTGGATTTTCCGTTTCCCCAGCGAATGGTATGGACGTTGGAAATAATTGGTTTGTCACCAAACATTTCATCCATCTCGTCCATGTACGGAACCACACTTGGAGATGGACCAGTTTGATTCCTGTTGTCCTTTGCGCTCTTGTAAGCGTTTAGAAGAGTCTTCATCTTCCCCTCTATTGCACTGACTGTAATGCTGTTATCCTGAAATAAGAACTGTGTTATAAAACGAACCAAACAAAAATATTAATTTAATTTAAATTATTTTTCTTTATCTTATAACTAACTTACATGCTAGACAAAAATTAATAAAAACTAGCCTACTTATCTACTAACTTAACTAACTTACTTGTCCTCTGCGGAAACCCTAAATTAAATAATAACAACTTAAAACTAATGCCTTTCGGCCTAAAATCTAATTTAATTATTTTCACATATATTTATCATTTTTCTTGACCAAGAAACATTTTTTAAAAAACACACCATGTCTTCCAAAACATGCTCGTACGCATTCTTTTTTTTTCTGCTGTGGTGGAACTCGTCTTTCCTTTGAAGGTAGCACCTCAGCAACATTAAAATCTCATCCTTTGTCAATATTTTACGTTTACTAAATTGGAATATATAAATTATTGTATATAAAATTTATTTATTGAATTGTTTACCTTTTTTCTGCCATGTTGCTGCCGTTAAATATTTTTCCAATTAAGGTACATGTCAATTGGATGTCACTTTAGCCATCTTCGATAACATTTCTCGATAACAACAGCAATGAGTTGGTTTGGTAGCACGTTTTCTATCCAGGCTAATTATCCAGGTTATATAGGCTAAGGTGTTGTTGTATTTTACACGTAAATTGTTTGCTAAGCCTATATAGATTTGGAGTGAAGAGAAAAAAAAACACGCCTATTGTTCGCTCGCTACTTTTCGAATTCTTCATTCGGTTTACTAAATATTCGAAAGTTCGCAACCGTTGATAGAAATTTACCAACGCATCAACCAGGATCGTTCTATCCTTTCGAGAAAGGACGTCGTAGAGATCCTAAGATTGACGATCAAATTCAAATGATCGTTCAGGCACAATTTTAAGAAAATTTGAAAAAACTTTTGATGAAAATATTTTGAGAGTAATAGTATGAACTTTTCGTCTTCAGATCATTTTAATCCACGCCCACTGTTTGGGGGCGTTTTCATAGAAAAACTATTTGTCAAGCTTATTACATAACATATGCTATCGAAAAACATCGTTTTAGATAAATTGTCCCAACAAGATGTGGTTCAAATATTTTTCCCCATTGAGTTTTAAGGCACGCTCACTTTTTGGAGACATTTATTTACATCATGGAATGGAGTAGGGTATCAAAAGATTCGCACAGCAGATTGTAGCCTTCCCATATGTGTATAAAAGGTTTGTTTATAACAAACAAGACACACACGCCTAGAAAAGCTTTCTTCGACAATTATTATTTATTATCTCCGCAAAGCAATCGATCATCGAAATTACCTCAATCCCGGTTATAAAAAAATATCTTTCATACAAATCATGTCATGAATTAGAACGATCTTATCGGTTCGAAACTTAATAGGGCGTAAATGTCCAGATAATGAACAACTTACGACTGACCAGCTACTAATTGTTAAAAAGAAATAAAAGTCAATACGGTTGCCAATAAAATTGTGCTTTCGTGCTTAGTTTAGGACTTCGATTTGCAATCACAAGTCTTAGTTTCTTGGCAGATTCCGCAGCGCAATGAAGTCGATTGTTGTATTCCTGGCATTGGTGAGCTTTGCGGTTGCTTATCCAACATCCATCGAAAGGGATCCAGAGCAGGGTGACAAGTTCGAGGGTGATATTGTCCTTTCAACAAATCAAAGGATTAACTTACAATTGGGTGCACGAAATGGCTTAATCGCGGAGAATTATCGCTGGCCAGGAGGCAAGGTCTACTATAAGATCTACGAACCTCATTTCGGTATGATTGTAGTCAGAAAGGGATTTTGAAAAAAAAATTCTACTCATACTTCCATTTTTTTTGTAGATGCAGCTCATAGGAACCACATCCTTCGTGGCATGGAAATGCTTGAAGAGGTCAGCTGCATTCGATTCTATGAAGCCGACGAGACCACTGTCAATTACGTTAACATTACCGGCTTGGCGGGTGGTTGCTACTCGAACGTTGGATATCTCAACAGGGGAGTCCAGACGGTTAACTTCCAAATCTATGACTTGGATGTTGGATGCTTCCGTCTGGCAACTATTATGCATGAGTTCCTGCATACGCTGGGCTTCTATCACCAACAGAGTGCTTCGGATCGCGATGACTTTGTTACAATCGTACTCGAGAATGTTGAGGAAGGCATGGAGCACAATTTTAATATTTACGACTCGTCGGTTGTTGAAGACTTTGGCATTCAATATGATTACGGTAGTGTTATGCATTACGGTCCGACTGCGTTCACTAAAAATGGAGAGCACACAATTATACCACACGATCCGACTGCTGAAATCGGTCAGAGGCTGAAAATCAGTCCAAAGGACATATATAAGCTAAACATTATGTACAAGTGTCCAATTGAAATTTAGTGTGTGAGAATGGATATCGATTTAGGGATGTGTATTATAGGCGGAGGACTGCTTTAACAGTTGAGATTGATATAAATAAATAATCGCACTGAACAGTTGTTTTAATTGTTTCATTGGCATGCTGTGGGTTTATTAGAGCTTGCGGTTATTTTGATTGATTTCTAATCTCACCAACGCAACATTCAGGTTACGGTCTATATTTCGCTAATGGACTGACAATCTTTTTTTAGAAAACAAATTTTTCACACCTACGCTTGATAAGCACTGTGCTAGAAAACCATATTTGTCCACATAGGCATTTACAGCAAAATATATTTCAAAGAAATAACACATTGATAGACGCAATTGCAACTTTTAGAAGAAAGGACAAATCCACAGTTCCGCAAATCGAAACCGAAATCGAGAACACAGTTCTCAAATCAGATGAATTCATGCACCTGCTAAGCATCCCAGTTGGGTCTGAAGTAACGGGTGATTTTTTAGCTGGTTTGGTTTTGGCAACACTGGTTTTGACAGCTGACGTGTGTTTAGTACCTTGTGTCACTGTCAAACAGCTTCAGTTTGGTTTGCAATTTAACCATGGATCATCTTACAAATGAACAACGCTTGCAAATTATTGAATTTTACTATCAAAATTCGTGCTCGGTTCGAAATGTTCATCGCGCGCTGCTTCCATTTTATGATCGGCATTCTCGACCTTCTGAGCAGTCTATTCGGAAGATTGTGACCAAATTTCGCACCAAATTTACTTTGTTGGACATTAAACCACCAACACGTTTACGTACTGTGCGTAGTGAAGAAAATATTGCGGCCGTATCAGCTAGTGTGACAGAAGACCGCGAAATGTCGATTCGGCGCCGTTCCCAGCAGTTAGGCCTTTGTTACAGCACTACGTGGAAAATTTTGCGGAAGGATTTGGGCGTAAAGCCTTTTAAGATACAGCTGGTGCAAGAACTAAAGCCAGCCGACCTACCACAACGCCGAATTTTTGGTGAATGGGCTCTTGGAAAGCTGGCCGAGGATCCGCTTTTTTATCGAAAAATTGTGTTCAGCGATGAGGCTCATTTTTGGTTGAATGGGTACGTAAATAAGCAAAATTGCCGCATTTGGAGTGAAGATCAGCCAGAAGCATTGCAACAGCTACCAATGCATCCCGAAAAAGCCACTGTTTGGTGCGGTTTATGGGCCGGCGGCATTATTGGGCCATATTTCTTCAAAGATGATGCGAATCGCAGCGTTACTGTCAATGTTGAACGCTACCGAGCGATGATAACAAACTTTTTTTTGCCCGAAATGGAAGTTCTTGACTTGCATGATATGTGGTTTCAACAAGACGGTGCCACATGCCACACAGCACGCGAAACAATGGCGCAATTGCGAGGCGAGTTTGGTGAACAGTTAATTTCACGTTTCGGGCCGGTCAATTGGCCGCCTAGATCGTGCGATTTGACACCATTAGATTATTTTTTGTGGGGGTATGTCAAGGCTAATGTCTATAGGGACAAGCCCGCTTCGATTGACGCACTGGAAGCCAACATCCATGCATTCATTCGTGAGATACCGGCCGATATGTGTGAAAGAGTATGCCAAAATTGGACTCAGCGGATGGGCTACCTGAGACGCAGCCGCGGTCAACATTTGCATGAAATTATCTTTAAACATTAAATTGCAAGGTTCAAACTATCGATTTTTTTTTAAAAAAAAGTTCTAAACCTCTTAAAAAATCACCCGTTATAAAAGCGACGACTTATAACATCTATTGACAAATCAGCAGCGTCCAAACTAAGGTAACCTTTTTAGAGCTAGGAGATATTTTACACCAGCTTCATCATATGTTTGAAGTTTCCCTCCAAAACATAAACTGAACTTACTGGACTCTACATAAAGATGGGCAAGACGCGTTATAGACAACTTAACATATGTGCACACATTATCGACAACAATTTAACATGGAAAAATTTAATGCTACGTTTTGGAAAGAAATTCGACAGGCTGGATTAATAACAAATAATGAGCCAACACATGAAAATGGTTATCTCAATGAGCTCAAATGCAAGTTTGCACACTCCGTTGTAGGAAGTCCTGCTCCAATATCTATTCTTTCGTTTCTTCGGTTAGTTTTTAAATTCATCATCAGTGCACAAAGAAGACATTTTTAGAAGATAAACACTTTGCCACAGATCAACAGTCAGATTTCAGAAGAAAACATAACTGCATAACAGCGTTAATGAAAGTTACTGAAAGTTACTGACGATATTCGAGACGATAAATTGGAACTGGCCCTCCAGGTTGGTGGTTGTGCTTTGGGTTAACTCCCCACCCATGGAAAATACCATATGTTACGAAGCAACCAATAGCCTCGAAAAGGACTGATATACTTGCTTAACGAAAAAAGGACAACGACGTTCGTAACTGCACCTGGAATGTGGGAACATTAAACAGGAGAGGTTCAGGCGAACAACTAGCGGAGGCCCTAAACTGCTACAAAGCAGACATTACTGACATCCAGGAAATACGATGGGATGGGTAGTGCAAAAAGAGGATGAAAAACTGTGACATCTACTTTGGACCGTGTTATAGTGAGCAGAAACAGCGACTATTCAAATGCGGATTGGTTGTGCCAGACTTAGTCCTATGTTTGCATGATATTAGCGAACGCATTGTAACAATCCGCATCAAGGCCAAATTCGCCAACATAAGCCTTATAAGCGCTTACGCTCCGACGGAGGAAAAGATGATATAACTAAGGAGTGCTTCTACGAGCTCCTTGACAAAACCTATGAGCGACTACCGAAGTACGATGTACTCGTGCTGGAAATTTTAACGCAAAGGTAGGAAAAGAAGACATATTAAGCAGTATTGTCGGAAACCATAGCCTACACGACAACACGTCTGGTAACGGACTTAGGCTAAATGACTTCGCTGTGTTACGAAATGCCACTATTGCCAGCACACGGCTTCTTCACCTTGATATCCAATGGGGATATGGTGGTCTTCAGATCAATGAACGGTCAACCAAATTGATAATATTACTGGAGGCAGGCATCCAGTATTTTGGATGTCCGAACATTCCGAGGCGCTAACATCGACTCAGAACTATACCATGTTGCACCCAAGGTAAGGATGCGGATATCCACCACGCCACAACAAACCAGGTACTGTGAAAAAATTTAATGTCGAAAGACTGCAATCGCAAGAGACCGCCAAGGCCTTCGCGCAACGCGTATCCCTTAACCTCTCGATTCACACCATACCACCAGCATCGAATGTCGAAGAGCAATGGCAACGATGCCAACAGGCCATTAGATCAGTCGCAACTGATTTGCTAGGTTTCTCACGGCCACCAGCACGAAACCCCTGGTTTGATGAGGAATGCCGACAGATGCTCGCAGCCAAGAACGAGGCCTACAAGGCTAAGCTGTGGGGGCCCTATCCAACATTTTTTTTTTTGAAAAAAAAAATTATATTTTAAATAGACAATTAAATGTTTAGAAACACCCGGTACACAAAAAAAAAAGTCGTTAGCGAATGTTCGAACCATAACACTCAGAATTCCGACACCGATCAGCTGAGTTTACTTCGCCCCAAATCAGCGGAAGTTTGCTATATTCGGCAAGAATAGCTTTCCACCAATGTTGGCCAATGATTGACTTTCTTTTCAATTTTAACTCCACCAAAAGAAGTTCAGTAGAGTGTCCATAAGAGCGTTACCTGCATATATACGTATACATAAGCGACAACGTGGGTAAATTTATTTATTTCAATAAGAAGTCGCGAATTAAATTAATTTCATTTAGAAAAAGAAAGAATCCTCGCCAACATAATATATGCATACGAATACATTGAAGGACGACAATTACCCGTACCCAAATAGTGTATCAGTGGTCGAGCAAAAAAAAAAAAAAAAATCAAACGTAAGTTTTAGTTTTATTTGCAAAAACAAAAAAGAATAAACGAAATTTGGTTTATTAGGCGTGTAATTAACATTCGAGCACTGGCTTAGGCGATCGTGCAACAAATCTGTTGTTTGGCACGTCAATAGCACGTACACGCGTTTGATCCCTTTTTCGGAATTGTGACCAACAAAAAAAAAAGTTCTTTTCAGGACTACCCAACCTTCGCGTACACAAAAGTAATCTTCAGTAATCCATACTGGGATAATTCCGGCTGAAAAGTGTAGTTTCTAAACTGCATAAGCTACGTTTCAAGAAACCGCAAGCTCTTCGCACTGTAAATTGCTCAGACGTATGATACCGCGAGCAACAGCATAAAAAATCCCTAAACGGCAGCTACACTGAACATTGGCTTTGGCAATAAGCTTGCAGACCGCAGTTAGTCACTGAGAGAGCGCCGCGCAAGTTACCACCGACGATCGAGCCATCACCGCTACCCACTAGTCGTGGGTGCAAAACTCCTCTACAGACGCGTAAACAATATAAATATATACAACAACAAAACCCTGTGCTCCCTTCTGAACCCTGTCCTGATCCTATTCCTCCCATTGTGATATCCCTAATCCAAAAAAAAAAAAAAGGAAAAAAAAAATGTCAATACATAAAAGAAAAAAGTGTATAGAAAAAAAATTGGTAAAGTAAATACGGATTGATTAGAGTGTTAGAGTGAATCAATTTGATAGAATATTAATTAAGCTAAAAATATTTTTATATAATGTGTAAAGAGCGTTCAAGTGATTACATATAAATCTTTCTAATATAAAAGTGTAGGAAACAAAACATCACAAAAATTACAACATCGCCGCTTCTATGTTGCTGTGCGCACACCATCATCGGAGATCGCAGGCCAATACATAATGTACAGATTGAGTACATAAAATACCGGTGAGTCTTAAACCTATCTTTTTTTTTATTTGAACGTTCTACTGTTCTAATAGCGAACTGTAATAAATAAAAGTAAACAATACAAAAAAATCTTTATATTAAAAAACTTTACATTAACTTAAAATTCAAACTAGCCTATCATATTCGATAAATTAGTAACAATTATTATTCTAATATTTCCTAAATGAGAATTAAAAACCAAAAAAAGAAAAAAAAATACAATCTAATTTAAAATTCAAGAACATAAACAACAAGCGAACAATATATATACTTAGTAAACAAGATATGAAATACTTTCCACTCTAAATACTCTTACGAATAAAAATCTATATACATATATACTTATACTACTTACCTGATACATATAAATGAATTAAATCCTACTTACCAACACTATATTTACCACTACATGCTTAAACATTTTACCTAATGATTTTAATTTTGAAGTGAAATAAAATAATTTGTGGTATGAAACCTAATCGAATCAAATCTATTCTTTTTGCTACACTTAGTCTGTAAAAATGAATTTAGAGTAAAATTATAGTGCAATTGGGGAGTGATGTGTGAAAGAAGATGCATCGACTATAAAATTACCGAATCATAAACAATGATTCGGCCTTACATTAGGGGTTATCGCAGATGTTAAGCGGCGCGATAACCAAGGTTGATCACCATTCATGCGATGGTCGATTGAGGGTGGGATGCGCTTCGGGAACCAACTCCAGCTATGGTTTCCCAAACAATTTTCGGTTTGAAAATCTTTATCGGCTTCCAATATTTTTTTTTATTCTTGTGAGAGTTTCATCGTCCCATACAATTTTTTTTATTTAGTTCTATAGGCATGTAAAATTGAACGATCGTCCTACAGTAAGGTGCAAGAATCCACGCCTCCGGCGAGCTATAGCCGCGCTTGTGCAAGCATGCCTGCCGCACTTTACTATGAAGGACAACCCCATCTTAAGACCTTTTAATTTCTAACAAATTCCTGTTTTTGTGAAAATGTTACTGGTTTGGTGTTTCATACATCCGTAAGATGGGGGACAACTTTCGTTACACAGGTGGCGCCCGAACGTGGGGCACGAAACGTCTTGACATATTTATCAACAACCAGCTTAATTTCGAAATTGATTTTAGTAGTACGCTTAAAGCATGAAGTTCATCGAGTTTATTCTTCGAAAATATAAAAACGGTTCAAGCTATCGTATGTCCAGAAGACACAACTGTTGCGAAACATATGTGTTTAATGTAGCAGCGATATCTTCGGTTTTAACTTGTATCTATTTGCAGTATTACCAACGACCCCAAGTTTCCAGTTCGTAAAGAAACTAATACTCGTTGAAGCGTTGGAAGATTTTTATAGATATTACTGATGATCTGCTAGCTAAAGGAGTTTGTTAGACGACCGAGAGACATCGATACATTTGATATCACCACTCCGTCAGTTGCGCCTACTTTCTGTTTTAGTTAGCTTTACTATAATCAATTTTTTAAAGTCGTTTTTACAAGTCAGATTATAAAAGAAGCCTAAATAGTTGTTTTTTTTTTTAACACCAAACGAAATCAAAGTTTGTAGGAATAATTGTATTATACAAATTTATTTTCCAAATAAAAGATATTTAGAACAATAATATTTAAAGTGACCGAGAGATCCGTATTAATTATTTCTCTTTGTTTGCACTCAAATTTTACCTTTTATATCAAACTTAAGACAGATTTGAGATTATGATTTAAAACCGTTTATTGTTTTTACGTTGATGTACTTACCATTTAACACTTCACATACCCATGCACAAATTATTATTATAAACAAAAACACAAACTTACCTTATACTTTTCCATACTTACATTATCTTGCTGTATTCTTAACATTGCAGTTGCCTAGACTTACCCAAATATTTAAGTTAATTCCAAACCCATTTATTACAAAAAAAAAAAAAAAACACAATGCCTCTGAAAAAAAATAGTGCACATAATTTGAGGAGCAATAAAGAACACGATGGAACTCCCATGGTTTCCAATGAATCCTCTAAACAACGTTCTAAAAATTTGCCATCCATCAGTCAAGATAATCAAAATAGTGAACCAGACAGTGATACAAATTCTCAAGAACCTATCCGCCGAGTTGATCCTTCCGATCAAATCGATAACTCAAATTCAACTAGGATTCGAAACGAAAGCTTAACGCTTTATGTACAAGAGGTTGTTAATGCCTCTATCGGTTTGAATAGATCAGCGGATCTGAGAAGAAGACGCGAAGAGTTTGAATCAGAACGAACTATTATTCGCGAGGATGTCGCTAAAACGGTGCATGAAGCCCTTAAGGCATATACACCAGCGCAAAATAATTCAGATGACTACGATGTTAATCGTCGCCAACATCATCAAAGCACTGCGAATCGGTCCAATCAGAATGTGCAAGGTCAAGCAAGGCAAATAAATCCACCCAATCAAGACAATGCACACGAATTTAGCGAAAATGTGCAGAATTTCGTTACTCAATTGAACGCACTTCATTTGGATGCCGATACCCCAAACGTACGGAATATTCCATCATCCAGCAATTCATATCGCACATTAGAATTTCATAAATGGGGACTTAAATTCGACAACCATAATATGACCGTTGATGATTTCATATTTAGACTAGAGAAATTGCGAGAATGTTATGGTGCAACTTGGGACGAAATCTTCAGTCATTTTCATCAATTTGTTGCAGGACCAGTACAAAGTTGGTATTGGATGTACTTGAAATCCAACCCAAATGTTAAGTGGCTAACTTTTCAAATAGCTTTGTTCGAGCAATTTAGGAGCTTAGAAACAGATTCTGAACTGTCGCGTACAATGTTTGATCGTCGTCAAGGTATTAATGAAAGCTTTGACGATTTTTATAGCGCGATTCAACAGCTAAATACTCGACTATTCCGTCCAAAAACTCCTAAAGAGCTCATCGATTTGTTAAAACAAAACGTGAAGCGTCGGATAGGAGAACATCTTATAACATTCAACACAAATAGTCTACCTGAAATGGTATACATTTGCAGGACAATAGAGAAATATATAAATCAGAGTGATGGTTTGCGTTCGAAACCATTTCTTCAGCCAAACTTTCGTAGACAAGTAAGCGAACTAGACGCTGAACCTATTGAGCAGGAATTACTTGAAATAGATGCTTTAAATGTTCCTTACATAAAACGAGATACAAGTTCATATACATGCTGGAACTGCAAACAAAAAGGACACTCGTTCGTTGATTGTAGCAATCCTCAACGGAACTTGTTTTGCTATAAATGTGGCTTCGAAAATACTACCACACCACATTGTCCAAGGTGTTCGGGAAACCCGAAACGGGGCATTCCGAAAACCGGGGAGAATTGCCCTCAAACAAGAAACCCGGAACGCACTTAAAAACAAACCAGTTCTTTCAAAATCCACCTGACGTACTTAATTCACCTGAAATTCACTCACCATCTGAAATAACACCCAAACAGTCAAAAGCTATTGTATCCATTTTGAAAAAAAGCGACAGTCAAATAGATTCACCCAAAACATTTGAAAAACCAAAATCTCTTCATGAAAGACTTCTTAACTATTACGAAGTTCGGGCTAGAATATTTAATTCTAATGTATCAAACCGAGTTCGAAAACTTAGAGAAAGATTTCGAGAAAAACGAAAAACTCATAAAGCCATTTCCGCAACACATCTATGTACATCAGATGATCCACGTCCTTATGCAAATGTATCAGTTTTTGACAAACAAATGCTTGGTCTTCTAGATAGTGGTGCAAGCATAAGCTGTCTAGGATCTGGATGTGTAGAAATGCTGAACAGTTTAAATATTCCGATTAAAAGATTCAAATCGAACGTGAAAACTGCTTGCGGACAGCAGCAATCAATAGTTGGTGTAGTTAGCACCAATATCACTTACAAAGGCGCGACGAAAAAGATTTCGCTTTTTCTTGTCCCTACTTTAGAACAGCAGTTGTACCTTGGAGTAAACTTCTGGAAGCTTTTTGAGATTGCTCCTCAAATACTTTCGGAAATCTCGTCCAGTACACTGCAAAATTTCGGTGATTCGAATGCTCACGAATTATCAGCAAATCAATCAGGACAACTCCAAAATGTGATCGGTTTGTTCCCGTGCTATGCTCATTCTGGCCTAGGGCGGACAAACCTCGAAGAGCACAACATTGATACAGGCAATGCTGAGCCTGTAAAACAACGACACTATCCTGTTTCTCCAGCGGTACAAAACCTTATGTATGAGGAATTGGATAGGATGCTCGAAATGGGCGTGATTGAGGAGAGTTCTAGTGCTTGGAATTCACCAGTGGTCTTGGTGCGAAAACCGGGGAAAAATCGCCTATGCCTTGATTCGCGAAAAGTGAACCAAGTCACTAAGAAGGATGCCTATCCACTTCCTCATATAGAGGGACTGCTAAGTCGCCTTTCAGAGACACATTACATTAGTAGTGTGGATCTGAAGGACGCCTTTTGGCAGATTCCGCTGGAGAAGTCGTCTCGGGAAAAGACTGCATTTACTGTGCCTGGCAGACCCCTGTACCAATTTAAGGTAATGCCCTTTGGCCTCTGCAATGCGGCTCAACGCATGTGTAGATTGATGGACAAAGTGGTACCTCATAAATTGAAACAGAATGTTTTTGTATATCTTGACGATTTGTTGATTATTTCGAGTACATTTGAAGAGCACCTAGATCTGTTGAAACTTATAGCCTTGCGAATTCAAACATCTGGACTTACAATTAATCTAAATAAGTCAAAGTTTTGTTTTAAACAGTTAAAATACCTGGGATATATCGTAGGAGGAGGATGTTTGAGAACGGATCCCGATAAAGTTTCAGCCATACGAGATTTCCCAATACCAAAAACACCACGTCAAGTTCGACGATTCTTGGGATTATCAGGCTGGTATCGACGATTTATTAAAGACTATTCCTCCCGAGCTAGTCCCATAACTGATACTTTAAAGAAGAGTAAGACATTTGTTTTCGGGCCTGAAGCTACTACGGCATTTGAGGAGCTTAAATCGTCGCTAACATCAGCACCTGTTCTTGTCAATCCGGACTTTAATAAGCCATTTATAATATTATGCGATGCATCTACATCTGGGATAGGATGTGTTCTTTGTCAAAATGATGAAGATGGCGCTGAGAAGCCAATTTATTACTACTCCCATAAGCTCAACTCAGCACAGCGCAATTACAGCGTTACCGAGTTGGAGTGCCTTGCAGCAGTTTTGGGAGTTGAAAAATTTCGCTCATATATAGAGATGCAGCAGTTTAAGATCGTAACAGACCATGCGAGCTTAAAGTGGCTAATGAATCAAAAAGATCTTAGCGGACGTCTCGCTCGTTGGAGTTTAAAGCTACAAAGTTTCACGTTTGAGATAGAGCACCGAAAGGGATCACAGAATGTTGTACCGGATGCGCTCTCTCGAGTGTACTGTGTCGATGAGATAGCACTCGATACCACAGATAAAGCGACCCCTTTCGATGTTCTACATGTAGATCTTGCGGATCCGTGTTTTAAATCGATTGAGTATGTAAGATTGGCAGAAACAATCGAGAACAGTAAAAACCAGCTGCCTGACCTTCAAGTCTCAGAAGGTTTTGTGTACAAGAAGGTTAAATACAGCACAGGGAATCCACAGGATGACGACCGTGTGTGGAAACTGTGGATTCCATCATCATTAACTAGTCGTTTGATTCGATTGGCTCATGATCCACCAAAAGCTTCGCATGGTGGCTTAGCGAAAACATTGTATCGCCTGCGTGAGCGGTTTTACTGGCCTAATATGGCGACTGAAGTTAAAACGTTTATTGCAAATTGTAGCGTTTGTAAGCAGTCTAAATCTCCCAATACAACCCTTAGACCTCCAATGGGACAAGCATTTGTGGTAAAGCGGCCATTTCAACATCTTTTCATCGATTACCTTGGTCCATATCCCCGATCAAGAAAAGGAAATGCTTATATGTTTGTGTGTCTTGACCAGCTCACAAAATTTGTATTTGTCAAACCATGTCGAAAAGCAACAAGCGAAGAAGCCATTAAGTTCCTTGAAGATCAGGTATTTTCTATATTTGGTGTGCCTGAATCCTTACTCTCCGATAACGGAAAGCAGTTCACTGGAAAAGAGTTTCAAAAGTTGTTGACAGCGTATGGTATTCATCATGTTAGGACGGCCGCATACTCTCCACAAGCGAACGCAAGTGAGCGAGTAAACCGCTCCATCTTAGCTGCAATTCGGTCATATATACTAGACGAAGAAAATCAGTCAAACTGGGACAGAAACATTCAATCCATTGCTAGTGCACTTCGTTCCACAAAACATTCGACCATAGGAATGTCGCCATACGAAGCTCTCTTTGGTCAGTCCAAAGTTGAACATGGCCATGATTATGTTATTTTAAAGAAACTAAATGGTCTGAATAACGCCGAGATAGACGTTCTACCAAAAGCCCTTAAAATGAATTTAATTCATACTTACCTGCAAGAATCTTTAGAGCGAGCTCACAAGAATTATGAAAATTCTTATAATTTGCGAAGTAAGAATGTTCGGTATGTGACAGGTCAAATTGTTTATAAACGAAACTTTGTGCTCAGTGATGCTACCAAACAAAGAAGTGTTAAACTATGTCCTAAGTTTACGAAAGCTAGAATAAAAAGCATACCTAGTCAGAATCTCTACGAGCTAGAAGACATGAAAGGAAATAAAATGGGTATATTTCACGCGAAAGATATTCACAAATAGCTAATGAGTCTTAAAATATAATTTCAAATTCGTGGGTCGATTGTTGATAGGTCCTTTTTCCATTCCACTTTAATTTGCTAGTGCTCAAGAAAGTGAAATGTTTTGTGGGGGCCCTATCCAACATTTTTTTTTTTGAAAAAAAAAATTATATTTTAAATAGACAATTAAATGTTTAGAAACACCCGGTACACAAAAAAAAAGTCGTTAGCGAATGTTCGAACCATAACACTCAGAATTCCGACACCGATCAGCTGAGTTTACTTCGCCCCAAATCAGCGGAAGTTTGCTATATTCGGCAAGAATAGCTTTCCACCAATGTTGGCCAATGATTGACTTTCTTTTCAATTTTAACTCCACCAAAAGAAGTTCAGTTGAGTGTCCATAAGAGCGTTACCTGCATATATACGTATACATAAGCGACAACGTGGGTAAATTTATTTATTTCAATAAGAAGTCGCGAATTAAATTAATTTCATTTAGAAAAAGAAAGAATCCTCGCCAACATAATATATGCATACGAATACATTGAAGGACGACAATTACCCGTACCCAAATAGTGTATCAGTGGTCGAGCAAAAAAAAAAAAAAAAATCAAACGTAAGTTTTAGTTTTATTTGCAAAAACAAAAAAGAATAAACGAAATTTGGTTTATTAGGCGTGTAATTAACATTCGAGCACTGGCTTAGGCGATCGTGCAACAAATCTGTTGTTTGGCACGTCAATAGCACGTACACGCGTTTGATCCCTTTTTCGGAATTGTGACCAACAAAAAAAAAAGTTCTTTTCAGGACTACCCAACCTTCGCGTACACAAAAGTAATCTTCAGTAATCCATACTGGGATAATTCCGGCTGAAAAGTGTAGTTTCTAAACTGCATAAGCTACGTTTCAAGAAACCGCAAGCTCTTCGCACTGTAAATTGCTCAGACGTATGATACCGCGAGCAACAGCATAAAAAATCCCTAAACGGCAGCTACACTGAACATTGGCTTTGGCAATAAGCTTGCAGACCGCAGTTAGTCACTGAGAGAGCGCCGCGCAAGTTACCACCGACGATCGAGCCATCACCGCTACCCACTAGTCGTGGGTGCAAAACTCCTCTACAGACGCGTAAACAATATAAATATATACAACAACAAAACCCTGTGCTCCCTTCTGAACCCTGTCCTGATCCTATTCCTCCCATTGTGATATCCCTAATCCAAAAAAAAAAAAAAGGAAAAAAAAAATGTCAATACATAAAAGAAAAAAGTGTATAGAAAAAAAATTGGTAAAGTAAATACGGATTGATTAGAGTGTTAGAGTGAATCAATTTGATAGAATATTAATTAAGCTAAAAATATTTTTATATAATGTGTAAAGAGCGTTCAAGTGATTACATATAAATCTTTCTAATATAAAAGTGTAGGAAACAAAACATCACAAAAATTACAACATCGCCGCTTCTATGTTGCTGTGCGCACACCATCATCGGAGATCGCAGGCCAATACATAATGTACAGATTGAGTACATAAAATACCGGTGAGTCTTAAACCTATCTTTTTTTTTATTTGAACGTTCTACTGTTCTAATAGCGAACTGTAATAAATAAAAGTAAACAATACAAAAAAATCTTTATATTAAAAAACTTTACATTAACTTAAAATTCAAACTAGCCTATCATATTCGATAAATTAGTAACAATTATTATTCTAATATTTCCTAAATGAGAATTAAAAACCAAAAAAAGAAAAAAAAATACAATCTAATTTAAAATTCAAGAACATAAACAACAAGCGAACAATATATATACTTAGTAAACAAGATATGAAATACTTTCCACTCTAAATACTCTTACGAATAAAAATCTATATACATATATACTTATACTACTTACCTGATACATATAAATGAATTAAATCCTACTTACCAACACTATATTTACCACTACATGCTTAAACATTTTACCTAATGATTTTAATTTTGAAGTGAAATAAAATAATTTGTGGTATGAAACCTAATCGAATCAAATCTATTCTTTTTGCTACACTTAGTCTGTAAAAATGAATTTAGAGTAAAATTATAGTGCAATTGGGGAGTGATGTGTGAAAGAAGATGCATCGACTATAAAATTACCGAATCATAAACAATGATTCGGCCTTACATTAGGGGTTATCGCAGATGTTAAGCGGCGCGATAACCAAGGTTGATCACCATTCATGCGATGGTCGATTGAGGGTGGGATGCGCTTCGGGAACCAACTCCAGCTATGGTTTCCCAAACAATTTTCGGTTTGAAAATCTTTATCGGCTTCCAATATTTTTTTTTATTCTTGTGAGAGTTTCATCGTCCCATACAATTTTTTTTATTTAGTTCTATAGGCATGTAAAATTGAACGATCGTCCTACAGTAAGGTGCAAGAATCCACGCCTCCGGCGAGCTATAGCCGCGCTTGTGCAAGCATGCCTGCCGCACTTTACTATGAAGGACAACCCCATCTTAAGACCTTTTAATTTCTAACAAATTCCTGTTTTTGTGAAAATGTTACTGGTTTGGTGTTTCATACATCCGTAAGATGGGGGACAACTTTCGTTACAAAGCTGCTGGTGAAGACGAGAGCTGCCATTGAGCTCTATTGGCAAAGAAGAAGGAAAAATCATCGGCTTTACAGAAAAAAGAAAAAAAAAACAAGAAGAACGTGTGATATGAAGACGTGCCACTCCAGGAACGATGTTCGCAAGTTTTACCAAAGTGTAAAACGTCAAAGCCAAGGCTACAAGGTTCGAACAGAATCTTGTCGAGATGAACAAGGAAATATCGTAGTTGAGACACAGTGCTGAGAATATGGAAGAACCACTTCTGCAGACTGTTAAACGGCGATGACGAACAACATTCCGCTGTCAGGCAGAACGAACCATTCAATATTGGCAACGACAGCGAAAACTGCCAACCACCCGACCTAAGTGAAGTGAGGATAGCTATATCTAAACTCAAGCTTAATAAGGCCGCCGGAAATGACGGCCTTCCCGCTGAGCTTTATAAAGCTGGCGGAGATGACTTGGTAAGTATCATCCACCAACTCATAAGCCAAATCTGGTCGGATGAAAGCATGCTTGAAGAATAGAACATCAGCATTGCTTGCCCGATCAACAAAAAAGGAGACGCCAACTAAAGAGGCATAAGTCACCTCAACATCGCCTACAAGATCCTATCTGCCGGAATATGTGAACGCCTGAAACCGTTTACCAACAACATGATCGGCCCTTATCAGTGTGGTCTTAGACCAGGAAAGTCCACAACCGATCAAATTTTCACACTTCGGCAGATCCTGGAAAAAACCCAAGAAGTACAAATCGATACCCACCACCTATTTATCGATTTCAAAGCCGCATACGACAGCATTTATAGAAACGAACTATACAGAGCCTTGTCTAGTTTTGGTATACCGCCCAAACTCGTCGTTTGTGTAGGATGACGATGGAGAATTCTTCCTGCACATTCGTTACCAAAATGATTTAGGCAAGACGATGCGCTGTCATGTGATTTCTTCAATTTGATTCTTGAGAGGATTGTCCAAAACTCCCGAGCCAACACCAGAGGCACCATTTTCCAAAAACCGGTGGAACTAGCATGCGCCGACAATATTGACATCATTGGTAGCACTCAACGTGATGTCATAGCCACGTTTGCTAGTATAGAGAAGGAAGCGGCAAAAATTGGTTTAGCAGTAAATGAGGGAAATACTTAGTATATGCTGTCAACATCAAAGCACACACAGTATTCACGAATTGGATAGAACGTCACTACTGACAGATACAACTTTGAGTTGGTACAGGACCTCGGCTCCACGCTATTGACTCTGACAGCAACATTTCGTCAGAAATCAAACTAAAAATGGAGTTTAGTTCTAAAGCCCTCACTCGAACTACTAAGAAGATCCTATACAAGGCCCTGATCATCGTGGTTCTGCTCTAGGGCACTGAAGAATGGACCATATCAACAGCGAATAAAGAAATCCTTCGTCCTCTTGAGAGAAAAATGCTGTAAAAGGCTTTCGGTACCGTATGCTTTGGCAGGCTATGGAGACGAAAATTCAACCATTAACTATACGAGCTTTACAGCGACGTACCTCTAGTCAAAAAAACTCCGCATGTGACGTTTAAGATGGCTAGGACGTGTAGTCTCGCACAGTCTTCGTTTCCCAGTCAGACATCGGACGAAGTAGAAGAAGACCTCGCCTTAAGTGGAGCGCACATGTAGAAAGCGATCTCAACTACCTTAAGGTGCACAATTTAGGGCCTAAGGACGAGGCTAATTTGAGAGGTTGACGGATATTGGTTGAGGGCCAGGTTCATTCCGGACTGAAGCGCTATTGGAATAAATAAAAAAAAGTCGCAAGTTCGATGCGAGAATGATTTTTTAATTGCAACGATTAAAATCGCAAATGGTGGGACATACATGCCAGTACGTGTTTTTCATTTTAACCCCCGACAATCGCGTCTCCGCCGGAAAGATGGAACAAATCGCAGACTTTTATACCTTGCAATTCCTAGGTGTCTATTGCGCTCATTCCCATTAAAAGTTATGTGCTATCGATTTGGACTTTTTTACGTTTTCGATTCCTTAAAACATGAACCAATGCCTTCGATTCGGAACGTCAAAGATAACCTTGTGCTGGGCTTTTATAGCTTAATAATCTACAAAATTATTTATATGTTTATAACCTCTGGCCTCATACGACTTCCAGCTGCGTAAACCCTCTATTTACAGCGCGACTAATTGCGGCTCTGATCCGATTAACTAATAAAATTTAATTGACTCCTCACAATGCCGCTTATCTTCTTTTAGCCAAAATTAACTCTTATCGGAGAGTTATCAGAGCTGATCTAGACCTATAGTGTTCCCTTACTGACTAACAAATACACACTCGCTAACGCAATGTTGTTTACAACGGAAGTCTTTTATATTTGCATCGGACACAGATACATTGTATTGACTTTCCGGATATCATTGTTACTTAGTCCGGTCCTTTGACCGATGACTGCCTTTGGGTCGCGTGTTCTTATCGTTTTCTCACCGTTCTTCGAAAATGCCACGGGGCTGTAATGAAGGACACTTTTGTAGTCGTAGGGTATACCGAAATTCTCCGTTGTGGTTTGTCTATGGAAATTGTATTCCATGCCAGGTTCTATATTCTCCAGGATAACATCGATGTAGTCATCACGATCTGAGGCGCTTTGCTGATGATAGAAACCAAGTGAGTGAAGAAGTTCGTGTAGAATGGAGCCAATTCTGAAGCAACCTTCGTCCAGAGGGAATACTTGAAGATTCATCCGTTGACTTGAAGGCTGGTATCCAATTGTGGAGTAGCAACCTTTGGGGTATGCTGTTATGTTGATGTAGTGCTGACTTGTTTCGTCAGCTTCCTTGAATTTAATGCATGTTGCTGATTCGATGATTTTAGTCGCCTTGATAATGTACGCTTTGTGAGCGGGGTCTGGAAGATAATGGAATTCTTTTAGTTTTTAAAGATTATTCCCCTAAGTACATACCAAAGTCTGAACTGATTTTGTAAGTTACCAAACTATTTGGCCAACGTTTTGCTCTGTCAATTAGTCCATTTCGTGACTGAAGTTGATCATCACTGAGAACTATGTCACCTTCAAAGAAGCCTGATGTTTCTTCAGGATCTGCTGATCTTACTGGGTATCCCTTCGAAACACCAATAAGAAGTAAGAATGCAAAAATAAATTGGGCTGTTGACATTGCTTTAGCTTGCAAAACTATATGATGCAGCTTTATGTGATATCCGACTGAAACTGATTTCGATTAGAAATTACGAAGCAATTTAAAACGGTAAAAAAGATAAGTCGACATTTCTGTACAAGTTCATCATGTCGTAAAACAAACGAGTGGAATCAGCGATAAGATCAAACAAGCACTTAAGCTAAAATTATTCGTAGGAGATAATGTATAAATCAATGGGCTATCAGCTGTTGAAAATGTTTTTATTATCTATAAGACGTGACAGGGTGACAGCTACAATTAACAGGTAGAAGCTTACCCAGTCTTTATTGGCAGATGTTCGATTTTCGCAGCATATTTTTGATCAGAGGTTCATTGTTTTTTTTGAGTCATACTTTTGGGCTTAAAGCAAAGAGAACATGTTGAACTGATCTTAATGGTTCCAAGATTTTAAGCTTCTCATTGTGGGATATACAAAATATGAACTCGAAAGTTATTAAAATATTGACATCAGTTCTGACGATAGGTGGTTTTCAGATACGAATTTAAGTTGAATTTTGTTAAGACATGCAACTGATCAACAAAAAAAATCTCAGTATTGTCCCTCTTCGATGTATGGACTAGACCAGATGAATTTGTTCAAGGATTTGCTTACCCTCCCAATTAGGCATAAGCACCTGGTTAATAAGTTATTTCGATGTTTTGACCAAAGAACATCACCATATGCAACTTCAAAATGAAAGTGATTAACCTATATGACCTGATAAGACATATTTGGACGGCATGTCTTCTCGGAATCTTAAGGGTTAGCCAGACGCATTGGACATACATCTTTGGGGATCAACTGAAAGGCATATGACAGCGCTCAATTCGCCTGCCAGGCATAGCGAACCACTCGATAAAAGCGACGATAGCAAAAACCTGACCAAAATGATGTGATGAAGGCAATATCATGGAGGCAGTCGGAAATGATGGCTTTCTTGCAGAGCTAAATAAAGCCGGGGGAGATCATTTTGTTTTGTAACGAAGCAACCAAGAGCCTTAGAATGGAAAGGACAGCGACGTTTGTTACTGCACCTAGAATTTGCCAACAATAAACAGGAAAGGTGAACGCGAAAAACGAGCAGAAGATCTAAGCTGTATAGCAGATATGACTTCCATACAGGAAGCACATTGGAATTGCATTGGCAAAAGCAAGCTGGAAAACTGTGACACGTACTACGGACCGCGTTATAGTGAGCCGAAATGGCGATTATTCGGATGTGGATTTGTTATAAGTTTCAGACTGACGCAAAAAGTCTTATATTTCCAAGACAGCATAACAATCCGAATTAAGGCCAAACTCACTAAAATAAGCCTTATATGCGATCACGCTCCGATGGGGGGAGAACGAGCTCTTTGACAAAACTTATATGAGTGACTACTGAAGTACGATGTTAAAATCGTGCTTTGAGATTTTAACGCAGGGTAGGAAGAGAAGACATCTTTAACAGTATTGTCGGAGAACATAGCCTACACGACAACACGTCTGGTAACGGACTTAGGCTAATTGACTTCACTACGGAACGAAATGCCACTAAAGCCAGCACACGGTTTCCTCACCACGATATCCATAAGGGGACATGGCGGTCTACAGCTCCACGAACATTCAACCAAATTGATCACATTGCGATAGACAAGAGGCACGCATCCAGTATTTTGGATAACATCGACTCGGACCACAACCTTTTTGCAGCCAAGATAAGAATGCAGATATCTAAAACGCCACAACAAACCAGGAATACTGTGAAAAAATTGAATGTCCAAAGACTGCAATCGCAAGAGACCGCTAAGGCCTTCGCGCAACGAGTATCCCTTAACCTCTCGACTCACAACATACCACCAGCATCTAATGTCGAAGAACAATGGCAACGATGCCAACGAGCCATTAGATCAGCCGCAACTGATGTGCTAGGTTTCTCGCGGCCACCAGCAAGAAATCCCTGGTTTGATGAGGAATGCCGACAGATGCACGCAGCCAAGAACGAGGCCTACTGTCTAAGCTGCAGGTGAAGACGAGAGCTGCCATTGAGCTCCATAGGCAAAGGAGAAGGGAAGAACATCGGCTTTTCAGAAAGAAGAAAAAAGAGCAAGAAAAGCGTGCGATCGAGGATATAGAGAGGTGCCACTCCAGGAACGATGTTCGCAAGTTTTAAAACGTCAAAGCCAAGGATACAAGGCTCGAACAGAATCCTGTCGAGATGAACAGGGAAATATCGTAGTTGAGACACAGTCGATGCTGAGGATGTGGAAGAACCACTTCTGCAGACTGTCAAACGGCGATGACGAACAACATTCCGCTGTCAGGCAGAACGAACCATTCAATATTGGCAACGACAGCGAAAACTGACAACCACCCGACCTAAGTAAAGTGAGGATAGCTATATCTAAACTCAAACTTAATAAGGCCGCCGGAAATGACGGCCTTCCCGCTGAGCTTTATAAAGCTGGCGGAGATGACTTGGTAAGCAACATCCACCAACTCATAAGCCAAATCTCGTCGGTTGAAAGCATGCCTGAAGAATGGAACCTCAGCATCGTTTCCACAAAAAAGGAGACCCTCTGAACTGCGCTAACTACAGAGGCATAAGTCTCCTCAACATCGTCTACAAAATCCTATCTGCCGTAATATGTGAACGCCTGAAACTATTTACCAACAACCTGATCGGCCGTTATCAGTGTGGTCTTAGACCAGGAAAGTCCACAACCGATCAAATTCTCACACTTCGGCAGATCCTGGAAAAAAACCCAAGAAGTCCAAATCGATACCCACCACATATTCATCGATTTCAAAGCCGCATACGAAAACATTTATAGAGACAAACTACACAGAGCCATGTCTAGTTTTGGTATACCGCCCAAACTCGTCCGTCTGTTGAGGATGACGATGGAAAATTCTCGCTACTTCATTAGCGTCAGAAACGACCTCACCGACGCATTCGATACCAAAAAAGTATTTAGGCAAGGCGATGTGCTGTCATGCGAATTCTTTAATTTGAATCTTGAGATATTGACATCATTGGTAGGACCCAACGTGATGTCAAAGCCACGTTTGCTAGCATAGAAAAGGAAGCGGCCAAAGTGGGTTTAGCTGTAAATGAGGGTAAGACCAAATATGCTACTAAGGAGAACCTGATCAAGCCAGTCCTGCTCTACTGCGCTACAGCATGGACTATAAAAATCGGATGAAGAAATTCATTGTATATTCGATGGGAAAATTCTTAGAAAAATCCTCGGTTCCGTTTGCCTTGACGGGCTTTAGAGATGAAGATTCAACCAAGAACTAAACGAGCTGCACAGCGACATTCCCCTAGTCAAAAAACTTCGCATTGGACATTTAAGTTGGGCATGTTGAACAAATGGACACCATTACTCCGGCTAGCGAAGGCTTCGATTCCCAACTAGACTTCGGACGCAGTAGAGTAGACCTTAAGTGGAGTGACCTCAACCTACTTGTAATGCGCAACTGCGGAGTCAGTTAGCTAAGGCCGGGGTATTTGGAGAGGCATATGGATTGTGGCCCAAGTTCATTTCGGACTGCAGCGCCACTTAAGTAAGTAATTGTCGTGGCACTATTTTACAGCAGCATCTAGTTCGTCCTGCATTTTTGATATCACTAATTCCAGGGATCTATGTTGCACCGCAATCGCTGTATCGTTAGCAAAAGCATAATGACTTTTTTTCTTTGAGACATGCCAAAGCTAGTTCGTGTAGAGGATGAAAAGGATTGGAACAAGCTTTGATCCCACAGGGACTCCATAATCAACGTTTTTCCTTTCATTCAGCGTGTTCCTAATTATTACACAGAACAGTCGGTCGTTATGGCAATGCATAGTAAAGTTTCTGGTAAGTTGGTATGGTTCAGAGTGTCGAAAGCTTTACGGAAGCCCATGAATAGTACTTGTAAAAGGTGGCATCTGTTCAAGCTTGGTTTAATCAAATTTGCAAATTCAGCCAGAAGTTTGCCTGTACTCTTAATTTTTTTTAAAGCCCTTCTAACTATTGTGTATGAGAGAGTGCTTGAACATTAAATTCTGCAATCCATAACTGGAAGGATTGAAATTGGTTAATAATAATTGGTCCAACTAATGCCGTTTTGAGCTCTGTTGGAAATTTTGAATACAACATCAACCAAGTAGCCGCCTCAATTGACCAGAGAGAAATCTGCCCTTTTTGCTACGTTTTCTATCATTTTCTCAAGCGTTTTTGTTGGTACAGCGATGTTTTCGGAATAAATTTTTGCTTGAGCTCGTCAATCGTCTGTGGCTTCTGTTTTTTTTTTCCGTGGGCTGGTGGAAATCTTCATAGACACGATGAGCACGTGCCCAAAGTAGTGTGAGATTTTAACTCACTAAAACCACCACCCATTTTGTATTTCTATTGCAACTAAGTATTCGACTTATCCAGCAATTTTTTTATCAAAAGTATATAATATGTTTGGTAGGTAACTTTCCTTTGAGAGTTCCTGCTTTTTCCGCAATTTATAGCGCGGTTTGTTATTATCGGGCCAAATCTAAGGGTTTAGTTCTTTGAAGACGCCGCAATATATTTGTTTCGTCAAGAATTTGGAGGACTGTTGTGTTAACGTGTCCTAATAAACGTTTTTTATGTTTTCGTGCAAAATTTTTTGTTTCATCTTTAACCGCGGGAATACCCAAATCTCTGCGTAGATCTTCGTTCCTTACGTACCACGGCGCATTGACGAATGATCTTAACATTTTGTTTTCAAAAGTTTGTAAAATGTTTAGATTCGTTTCACTGGTATAACCCCATAGTTGTATACCATATGTCCAAACCGGTTTTAGCACTTGCTTGTATAATAGCAGCTTGTTATCATGGTTAAGCTTCGAATATTTTCCTAGCAACCAGTACAGTTCTCTGTATTTATTTTTAAGTTCTTCGCATTACTTTTTTACATGCGACTTCCATTTAAATTTTCATACCGAGATATTTAGCTTCATTTGCAAACAGGACTCGAACCGTATTTAGAAATACAGGCAAATTGTTTGTCCGTTTATACGAAAAATCTACATGGATCGATTTGCTCTCATTAAGAGCAATCCGCCAGAATTTAGTCCATTCATTAACCTCGTTAAGAGCGTTTTGTAATTTGATATTTGTTTCCTCTATTGTTGTGCCAAAGCTAGTATAGCAGTATCGTCAGCAAACGTTGCAACTATTGTATCGTTTGTTTGTAGGATATCACGAGTGAATAGGAGGTACAGGATTGGTCCAAGGACTCGGAATATTCGCTTTCAAGTTTCACATGGGAGAGTCTATGCTCAAGATACGACACGAGGATTTGTATAATTGTTCTGGCAGAACTTGACTTAGTTTATACGTAAGGCCTTTGTGAGAAATACGGCTGAACAAATTTTCTTTTCTTCGAAAGCTTTCTCAATTACATCTGTTATTCGATGTACTTGGTCCACCGTTGAGTGTTTACTTCTGAACTCAAATTGATGGTCAGGTAAAAGACGTTTCTGGTCAATTATGGGGTGTAAGCGACCGAGTAATATCCGTTCAAAAACTTTTGAAATTATTGGAAGAAGAGAAATAGGCCTGTAAGATTTTATTTCATTCGGTGATTTTCTTGGTTATAGAACCATAATCACTTCCGCGACTTTCCACTGTCTTGGTATGTATTCTAATCTGATTGCTGCATTTATAATAAAAAGAAGCTTAGTTAATGCTTTCCGAAGCAACATTTTAAGAAGTTCTCCTGTAATCAGGTCATAACCCGGAGCTTTTTTAGGCTTTAGGTTCTGTATTTCCCGTTTAAGCTTGGCAATTCTTGCATATCTTACTATGTTATTATCGGTTGTACTCTCGAATATATTAATGTTTTCATTTTGCGCTGGACCATCAAATGGCTTAAATGTTTCCTCAAGATGTGAGGCAAAAACGTCAGCTTTTTCCTTATCGCTTTTTGCCCAAACGTCTTGAGTTACCCTAATTGTCGGCACAGCGATCTTTGGCCGTTTTATGACTCTAAATGCTTTCCAGAGCGAATAATTCGATTCCTTTCCAGCGGCTAGGCTTTTCAGATAAGTTTCTACTGCATGGTTTTTAAAAATTTTAATCGAATTTGATAGCAAATTACCGTATTTCTGTGATGTACTTTACTTTTCAAATAAAGCCACAAGAAGAAGAATGGAGTGCGCAACTCTGGAAATCTTGGTGGCCAGTCAATGTCTTCATATCTTGACAGTACGTGAAGGGAATTTTCATTGCAGAAAATTCAACTGCAACCAGTTGAAACCAGCAACCATACAGATCTTACAGACCTTTTGCACACATTGGATTCCCATCGCCGTTGCCTTCTCTGAAGAAAAGTGGCACAAACGCAGCCCCACACAGTAACTTTTTGATTCTCCATTCCCCAAATGCGGCAATTTAGCTTGACAATGGCGCCAAAGAGTATGAAATGGGCCTCGTCAGTCAACAAAATTTTCTTCCAAATATCAGGTTCAGTGTTAACCATTCAAGCGACAGTTTAGCCGTATTCCATGTAAGGTAGACGTTCTGCCGGCGATATTCTTTAAGTCAATTGTGGAAAAAATACAAACCATGCAAATCAATCTTCGATACACTCAATTTTCGCTTTTTTTTGAACTGCCTTAAAATTTGACTGAAAACCGTTTTTTTAAATGAAAACGCCCCCAAAAATTGTGTTTGGCAAAAACAAAACTTTAAGTAGACGAAATATAGGTATTCAGGTTGTCTTAGATTGTCTGTCTTGGACGTTGATGTACTGCATATTGACAATCACCTACCGTCCAGTGCTGAACAGAATTCGATACGAAACTTTGAATAGTGTTGCCAGACGGTGCTTGTTGGCCACCATATTGTCGACAATATGAACGTTGAGTTAACACAACTGAACGACTACTTTCAATGTTTTCCTTTTTATATATATATAGGAAGGTGAAAAGCTTCGATAGCCGTAGCTGCATATTTTGTGTGTTAGTGTGGGAATATGTCTGCAGGTTGCACAAATGTGTGTGTCATTGTGTGCCTGTGTATGCCGCTATTGCTGCATATGTATGTCTACATATGTTTGGCAATTATCTGTATGTCTTACTTACTTACTTAAGTGGCGCTACAGTCCGGGATGAACCTGGGCCTCAACCAACATGCCTCTCCAATTAGCCCGGTTCTTAGCTAACTGCCTCCAGTTGCGCACTCCAAGTTGGTTGAGGTCGGTTTCTACTTGTGCGCGCCACTTAAGGCGAGGTCTTCCTCTATTGCGTCCGACGTCTGGCTGGGAATCGAAGACTCTGCGAGCCGGAGTATTGGTGTCCATTCTTTCTACATGTCCTAGCCATCTTAAACGTCCAATGCGGAGTTTTTTTGACTAGGGATATGTCGCTGTACAGCTCGTATAGTTCGTGGTTGAATCTTCGTCTCCATAGCCCGTCAACGCAAACGGGACCGAAGATATTCCGAAGAATTTTTCGCTCGAATCGACCAAGGATTTCTTCATCCGCTTTTGATACGGTCCATGCTTCAGCGCCGTAGAGCAGGACTGGGATGATCAGGGTCTTATATAGGATCTCCATGGTAGTTCGAGTGAGGGCTTTACTACTAAATTGCCTTCTTAGCCCGAAGAAACCTGACGAGATGTTGTTGTCAGAGTTAATAGCGGAGCCGAGGTAGACAAAGTCCCGTACTACCTCAAAGTTATATCTGTCAATGGTGAAGTTCTGTCCAATTCCTCGATGTTGTGTGTCCTTTCGTGTTGACAGCATATACTTAGTCTTACCCTCATTTACTGCTAAACCCATTTTTGCCGCTTCCTTCTCTATACTACCAAACGTGGCTATGACATCGCGTTGAGTCCTACCAATGATGTCAATATCGTCAGCGTATGCTAGTAGTTGCACTGATTTTTGGAAAATTGTGCCTCTGGTGTTGGCTCGGGAGTTTTGCACAATCCTCTCAAGAATCAAATTGAAGAAGTCACATGACAGCGCATCGCCTTGCCTAAATCCTTTTTGGTATCGAATGTGTCGGTGCGGTCGTTTCCGACCCTGATGGTGCAGCGAGAATTCTCCATCGTCATCCTACACAAACGGACGAGTTTAGGCGGTATACCAAAACTAGACATGGCTCTGTATAGTTCGTCTCTATAAATGCTGTCGTATGCGGCTTTGAAATCGATAAATAGGTAGTGGGTATCGATTTGGACTTCTTGGGTTTTTTCCAGGATCCGCCAAAGTGTGAAAATTTGATCGATTGTGGACTTTCCTGGCCTAAAACCACACTGATAAGGGCCGATCAGGTTGTTGGTAAACGGTTTCAAGCGTTCACATACTATGGCAGATAGGATCTTGTAGGCGATGTTGAGTAGACTTATGCCTCTGTAGTTGGCGCAGTTCAGAGGGTCTCCTTTTTTGTGGATCGGGCAAACGATGCTGAGGTTCCATTCTTCAGGCATGCTTTCAACCGACCAGATTTGGCTTATGAGTTGGTGGATGTTGCTTACCAAGTCATCTCCGCTAGCTTTATAAAGCTCAGCGGGAAGGCCGTCATTTCCGGCGGCCTTATTAAGTTTGATTTTAGATATAGCTATCCTCACTTTACTTAGGTCGGGTGGTTGGCAGTTTTCGCTGTCGTTGCCAATATTGAATGGATCGTTCTGCCTGACAGCGGAATGTTGTTCATCATCGCCGTTTAACAGTCTGCAGAAGTGGTTCTTCCATATCCTCAGCATCGACTGTGTCTCAACTACGATATTTCCTTGTTCATCTCGACAGGATTCTGTTCGAGCCTTGTATCCTTGGCTTTGACGTTTTACACTTTGGTAAAACTTGCGAACATCGTTCCTGGATTGGCACCTCTCTATATCCTCGATCCTGTATGTCACATCCCTTTTACACGTCTCCTCTATGGACTGCTCACTTTTTACAACATACGCATGTATTGTAAGTGCGTATATCCGTCTGCCCACGCTGCTGTTCCGGTGCGTTTTGGAAAGTGGCTATGTATGGCTTGTATTCACCGTGTTATTTCCTCTGTTTTCATCGCTCTCTCATTCCTCTCGGTGGAGCTGCAGCATCATGCTAGCGATAATTTGATTCGCCGTATCCCAAGATTCGCTCGACGTCAGCATGAAACGCTTGATGCAGCTTCCTAGGCGTCGTGAACATCCGGCACTCCTTCAGTACGCCCTGATACTTAAATGTATAGCTTCACCGGTTTGTTTCGGTGTGAAGCGTTTCATGGTTAAAATATTACTCAATAGACGTTTCAAAAACGTGTTTCATAAGTCAATCGGTTAATAAATGTCAATGTTACTCTATTTCTTCATACCGAAATAAAAGATGGCGCACCTATCTATAGAATACAATGGCATTTCGTCTTGTATTCTGCATTTGGTTACTTTACAGTCAGTTGACGGCATCTCTAAAAATAACAAAAATAAATATCATCCTATTCGGTCTGACTACACATCAAATGTGCTTATCTTTACCTCCAAGTGGTAACCATCGGGTACTGGTCTCATCCAACCGGATTTGACTTGCTAAACGATAAGTGCGAGTGTTGATAACACGACGAAAAACAGCAACACTATAAACACCCTGGTGAGAATGGCACGGATGAATACCCGGCCTGCTGTCCCAGGCGAACCTAGATGAGCTGCTCTGACATATTCGGACAACAGGTTGTCTAGGAATTTCAAGGGTTAGTCAGGCCCCTTGAACAGAGATGGTGGCGGATGAACCGAAAGGCCAACGGCAGCGCTCAATCCCGTAGTGGATACTGATGGCCCCGTGTCCTAGGGGTATCTAATAAATTGGAACTGGCCCTCCAGGTTGGGGGTTGTGCTTTGGGTTAACTACCCACCCACAGAAAAAAAAACATAGTTACGAAGCAACCAATAGCCTCGGAAAGGACTGATTTTATTGTTAACGACCCTGCTAAACGAAAAAAGGACAACGACGTTCGTATCTGCACCTGGAATGTGAGAACATTAAACAGGAGAGGTGCAGGCGAACAACTAGCGGAAGCCCTAAACTGCTACAAAGCAGACATTACTGCCATCCAGGAAATACGATGGGATGGGCCGGGCAAAAAGAGGATGAAAAACTGTGACATATACTACGGACCGTGTTATAGTGAGCAGAAACAGCGACTATTCGGATGCGGATTTGTTATAAGTGCCAGACTTAGGCAAGAAGTCTTATGTTTCCAAGACATTAGCGAACGCATAGTAACAATCCGCATCAAGGCCAAATTCGCCAACATAAGCCTTATATGCGCTCACGCTCCGACGGAAGAAAAAGATGATATAGCTAAGGATTGCTTCTACGAGCTCCTCGACAAAACCTATGAGCGACTACCGAAGTACGATGTTAAAATCGTGCTGGGAGATTTTAACGCAAAGGTAGGAAGAGAAGACATCTTTAGAAGTATTGTCGGAAAACATAGCCTACACGACAACACGTCTGGTAACGGACTTAGGCTAATTGATTTCGCTACGGAACGAAATGCCACTATAGCCAGCACACGGTTTCCTCACCTCGATATCCATAAGGGGACATGGCGGTCTCCAGATCAACGAACGGTCAACCAAATTGATCACATTGCGATAGATAAGAGGCACGCATCCAGTATTTTGGATGTCCGAACATTCCGAGGAGCTAACATCGACTCGGATCACTACCTTGTAGCAGCCAAGGTAAGAATGCGGATATCCACCACGCCACAACAATCCAGAAATACTGTGAAAAAATTTAATGTCGGAAGACTGCAATCGCAAGAGACCGCCAAGACCTTCGCACAACGCGTATCCCTTAACCTCTCGATTAACACCATACCACCAGCATCGAATGTCGAAGAGCAATGGCAACGATGCCAACAGGCCATTAGATCAGCCGCAACTGAAGTGCTAGGTTTCTCGCGCCCACCAGCAAGAAACCCCTGGTTTGATGAGGAATGCCGACAGATGCTCGCAGCCAAGAACGAGGCCTACAAGGCTAAGCTGCAGGTGAAGACGAGAGCTGCCATTGAGCTCTATAGGCAAAGAAGAAGGGAAGAACATCGGCTTTTCAGCAAGAAGAAAAAAGAGCAAGAAAAGCGCGCGATCGAGGATATAGAGAGGTGCCACTCCAGGAACGATGTTCGCAAGTTTTACCAAAGTGTAAAACGTCAAAGCCAAGGATACAAGGCTCGAACAGAATCCTGTCGAGATGAACAAGGAAATATTGTAGTTGAGACACAGTCGATGCTGAGGATATGGAAGAACCACTTCTGCAGACTGTTAAACGGCGATGACGAACAACATTCCGCTGTCAGGCAGAACGAACCATTCAATATTGGCAACGACAGCGAAGACTGCCAACCACCCGACCTGAGTGAAGTGAGGATAGCAATATCTAAACTCAAGCTTAATAAGGCTGCCGGAAATGACGGCCTTCCCGCTGAGCTCTATAAGGCCGGCGGAGATGACTTGGTAAGTAACATCCACCAACTCATAAGCCAAATCTGGTCGGATGAAAATATGCCTGAAGAATGGAACCTCAGCATCGTTTGCCCGATCCACAAAAAAGGAGACCCTCTGAACTGCGCCAACTACAGAGGCATAAGTCTCCTCAACATCGCCTACAAGATCCTATCTGCCGTAATATGTGAACGCCTGAAACCGTTTACCAACAACCTGATTGGCCCTTATCAGTGTGGTTTTAGGCCAGGAAAGTCCACAACCGATCAAATTTTCACACTTCGGCAGATCCTGGAAAAAACTCAAGAAGTCCAAATCGATACCCACCACCTATTCATCGATTTCAAAGCCGCATATGACAGCATTTATAGAGACGAACTGTATAGAGCCATGTCTAGTTTTGGTATACCGCCCAAACTCGTCCGTTTGTGTAGGATGACGATGGAGAATTCTCGCTGCTCCATCAGGGTCGGAAACGACCTCACCGACACATTCGATACCAAAAAAGGATTTAGGCAAGGCGATGCGCTGTCATGTGACTTCTTTAATCTGATTCTTGAGAGAATTGTGCAAAACTCCAAAGCCAACACCAGAGGCACAATTTTCCAAAAGTCGGTGCAACTATTAGCATACGCTGACGATATTGACATCATTGGCAGGACTCAACGTGATGTCATAGCCACGTTTGCTAGTATAGAGAAGGAAGCGGCGAAAATGGGTTTAGCAGTAAATGAGGGTAAGACTAAGTATATGCTGTCATCACGAAAGGACTCACAACATCGACGAATTGGACAGAACGTCACCATTGACAGATATAACTTTGAGGTAGTACGGGACTTTGTCTACCTCGGCTCCGCTATTAGCTCTGACAACAACATCTCGTCAGAAATTAAACGAAGAATTACTCTTGCCAACCGCTGTTTCTTCGGGCTAAAAAGGCAATTTAGTAGTAAAGCCCTCACTCGAACTACTAAGGAAACCCTATATAAGACCCTGATCATCCCAGTCCTGCTCTACGGCGCTGAAGCATGGACTGTATCAAAAGCGGATGAAGAAATCCTTGGTAGATTCGAGAGGAAAATTCTTCGAAAAATCTTCGGTCCCGTTTGCGTTGACGGGCTATGGAGACGAAGATTCAACCAAGAACTATACGAGCTGTACAGCGACATGCCCCTGGTCAAAAAACTCCGCATTGGACGTTTAAGATGGCTAGGACATGTAGAACGAATGGACACCAATACTCCGGCTCGCAGAGTCTTCGATTCCCAGCCAGACGTCGGACGCAGTAGAGGAAGACCTCGCCTTAAGTGGCGCGCACAAGTGGAAACCGACCTCAACCAACTTGGAGTGCGCAACTGGAGGCAGTTAGCTAAGGACCGGGCTAATTGGAGAGGCATGTTGGTTGAGGCCCAGGTTCATTCCGGACTGTAGCGCCACTTAAGTAAGTAAGTAAGTATTCGGTCATCCATTTTTGGCCGCCTCGACTAATTGACATGTTAGGCTCAGGTGTGGGACTCCATCTCTTATTTTTGTTTTACATTCCCGAAGTTTGCAGCCATGGTAACAAAAAAAAAACTTTACTCCAGCCTCTGATGAGCTATCGCTGTAAAGCGTGCATTTTGGAAGAGGCCTGAACACCCCAATTGGTAGATTGACCAGACTCGTCCAACTGTCCTGCGAACTTGGGTCAAAAGGGCGATTATTAGGGGGCGATTGTAGTAGGGGATTCTGTCTGCATCAATACGGGTGATAGTAACTAAAATGATCGAACCCCAACAGATGGCATTGAGTTCACCTAATTGTTGTCCATTATGGTAGACTAAATCGATTCGCAGAATTTAACATATGGCAATCCGCGACTTTCGATATACACGAACAATTTGGGCAGTAGGAAGACCTAGTAATAGAGAATTCAATCCCTTTATTGAAAAAGGTAAATGTCGGTCCATGGAGATATATTATCTGAGTATCAATATGGTCGAAGAATGATAATATATGAGAGATACTGTTTACCCTAACCTCCAAATTTAAGATTTTTTTTTTTAAATTTGGATGAATAAGATACACAAGCCTTTCTTAAACTTTTCGTTACACTCTCCTCAAACCAACTTCAATCCCTGTTATACAAAAAAAATATATATTTCATACAAATCATTTGTGAATTAGAACGGTCTTATCGAATCGGCACTTAATAGGACGTAAGTACCGCAGATAATGAACTACTTACGACTGGCCAGCTACTCATTGTTAAGTAGAAATAAAACGTCAATTCACGACAATCAAACTCAAATCAATCTAAAACAACCACCGCAAACCGATTAGATAGCTAATTCGCATTTGTGCCTCAAAGATACTCACGTTCAACGGCGAATTTAACTTTTTGTTCCTTTTCTAGCCACAAGGTTAGGTGCGAGTTATATGGTTTCCAATGAAATTGTACTTTCGTGCTTGGTTTTTGATTTTGATTTGCAATCACAAGTCTTAGTTTCTTGGCACATTCCGCAGCGCAATGAAGTCGATTTTTGTATTCCTGGCATTGGTGAGCCTTGCGGTTGCTTATCCAACATCCATCGAAAGGGATCCAGAGCAGGGTGACAAGTTTGAGGGTGATATTGTCCTTTCAACAAATCAAAGGATTAACTTACTATTGGGTGCACGAAATGGCTTAATCGCGGAGAATTATCGCTGGCCAGGAGGCAAGGTCTACTATAAGATCTACGAACCTCATTTCGGTATGATTGTAGTCAGAAAGGGATTGGAAAAAAATTCAACTCATACTTCCATCATTTTTTGTAGATGCTGCTCATAGGAACCACATCCTTCGTGGCATGGAAATGCTTGAAGAGGTCAGCTGCATTCGATTCTATGAAGCGGACGAGTCTACTGTTAATTTCATTAACGTAACCGGATTGGCGAGTGGTTGCCACTCGAACGTTGGATATCTCAACAGGGGAGTTCAGAATGTAAATTTCCAAATCTATGACTTGGATGTTGGATGCTTCCGTCTGGCAACTATTATGCATGAGTTCCTGCATTCGCTGGGCTTCTATCACCAACAGAGTGCTTCGGATCGCGATGAGTTTGTTACAATCGCACTCGAAAACGTCCAGGAGGGCAAGGAGCATAATTTTAACATTTACAGTTCGTCGGTTGTTGAGGACTTTGGTATACAATATGATTACGGTAGTGTTATGCATTACGGTCCGACTGCGTTCACTAAAAATGGAGAGCACACAATTATACCACACGATCCGACCGCTGAAATCGGACAGAGGCGACAAATCAGCCCAAAGGACATCTACAAGCTAAACATTATGTACAAGTGTCCAATTGAAATTTAGTATGTGAGTTTGGAGCTGGATTTAGGGATAATTAGTATAGGCGGAGGACTGCTTTAATAGTTGAGATTGATTTATTAAAGTATTGCACTTAAAAATTGTTGTATCTAAATTTTTCATTGACATGCTGTGGGTTTATTAGGGCTGGCGTTTTTGGGAATGATTCCTAGACTCAGCAACATCAAGGTTACTTCATAGAAGATAATGAAAACGGTCTACATGTTTACAGGATGAAACTTTTCAGCTTGATTAGCATTGTGTTAGAATCCCATACTGACATCGACAGCAGTATATTACGGGTGGCCCAAATAGAAGTTTCTTTTTAAAAATGCAATGAAATGAACAAAATTAAATTTTTTTCATTTATTTTTTCATTAATTATGGCACACAACGGCGTTCAAGTGGCTGCTTTGGCTGACTTCGTAGTACCGCGTTCTGTCAGTCCAATTTTCCAAGACCTTGTAGATGATTTCGGTCTGTAGCTCACGGATTGCTTGGATGATATCGACGTTAAGTGCCTGGATCATTTCTGGATTGTTGGCATAATATCGGTCCTTCACGCTTACCCAAAAAAAAAAGTCCAATGGGGACAAATCGCAGCTCTTCAGTGACCAATTGACATCGCCAAAGATCGATTGTAGCATGGGCTGGTCATGGTGCGCCGTCCTGCGTGAACCATATGTTGTCCAAATTGATGTTTTTAATTTCATTAAAAAAAAAGTCAGTTAACATGGCTCTGTAACAACGCCCAATATTGACTGAAACGTTGTTCCCAGCCTCTTTTTCGAAGAAAAATGGTCCGATGATGCCACCACTGCACAATCTGCACCGCAAACTGACTCTCTCTGTGGATGCATCGTCTTCTCGACAATAAAGTGCGGGTTTTCCGAGCCCCAGTTGCGGCAATTTTGTTTGTTAGCGTAACCTTACTTAATTACTTAAGTGGGGCTACAGTCCGAAATGAACCTGGGCCTCAACCAACATGCCTCTACAATTAGCTCGGTCCTTAACTAACTGCCTCCAGTTGCGCACTTCAAGTTGGTTAAGGTCGGTTTCAACTTGTAATCGCCACTTAAGGGAGGTCTTCCTCTACTGCGTCCGACGTCTGGCTAGGAATCGAAGACTCTGCGAGCCGCTGTAGAGCAGGACTGGGATGGTCAGGGTCTTATATAGGATCTTCTTAGTACTTCGAGTGAGGTATACCAAAACTAGACCTAAATCTGTATAGTTCGTCTCTATTAATGCTGTCGTTCTTGGGTTATTTCCAGGATCTGCCAAAGTGTGAACATTTGATCGGTTGTGGACTTTACTGGACTAAAACCAAACTGATAAGGGTCGATCAGGTTGTTGGTGAATGGTTTCAGGCGTTCTTATATTACTGCAGATAGGATCGTAAGCGATGTTGAGGAGACTAATGTCTCTGTAGTTGGCGCTGTTCAGAGGGTCTCCTTTTTTTGTGGATCCATTCCATTCTTCAGGCATACTTTCATCCGATCAGATTTGGCTTTTGAGTTGATGGATGTTACTTAGAAAGTCGTCTCCGCCGGCTGTATAAAGCTGAGGGGGAAGGCCGTCATTTCTGGCGGCCTTATTAAGCTTGAGTTTAGATATGGCTGCCGTTGCGAATATTGAATGGTTCGTTCTGCCTGACAGCAGAATGTTGTTCGTCATCGCCGTTTAACAGTCTGCAGAAGTGGTTCTTCCATATCCTCATCATCAACTGTGTCTGAACTACGATATTTCCTTGTTCATCTCGACAGGATTCTGTTAGAGCCTTGTATCCTTGGCTTTGACGTTTTACACATTGGTAAAACTTGTGAACATCGTTCCTGGAGTTGCACCTCTCTATATCCTCGATGAACCGCCGAGATGAAAATGCGCCTCGTCAGATAAGATGATTTTCGCCCAAAATCGTTGTCTAATTCAAGCAGCGTGATAAAGAAGCATATGGTGGTGCGCCTTCAATTGATTTGTCAATAGGACCTTGTAAGCGAATTCGAGAATCTTTGTGCAGAATTCTCCTCAGGCTAGTGCGTCAAAAGTTGAGCTGTTAAGATCGATGGCGAGTTGATGTTCGTAAATTGAGTCTCACACTCTTGGATACAGCAGCCACATTCTCGTACGGATCGTTCGAAGACGGGGACCATAAGTGTTGTCCACTAGCATACCAGTTTTCGAACTATTTGCAGAAACTTGCGTACCGCAGGCGCGGTGGTTTCAAATAACTCACTGTTTGGTCTGCACAGAACTCATTTTGGAAACTATTTTCAATATTTTCGTTGTTCAAGCGTAAAGCGACTAATTTCGTTCTACAGAGGTATGACACTGACTTTCTATTAAGATTTCATGCGGGAAACAGCTGTGAGTGTCAAAAAACCCTATGATTTAAAAAGAAACCTGTAGATGGCTCACCCTGTTTTGTAAAAAAAACATTAACAACATCAGGTTTTCTGATCAGGTTCCGTCAAAGCCAACTAGGATGTTGCTGTGTCCAAGCTAGCTTTGCTCTTCCAATTCGTGCAAATAAAGGGTTTTTCAACAGGGACGCTACAAAAGTAGAGCGACAGGGACAGCAAACGATGCCAATTTTCTTGCCGCTCTTTTGACATTTCTCTTCAGTAAGGTTTGCCATTTCATGATGGATAGATATACGAGCCAACAACGAGTCGAAATTATTAAAATTTACTACCGAAATTCGGAGTCAGTGGCCTCAACGTTAAGAACGCTACGTCCAATTTATGTTCATCATAATCATCCTAGCAGATCAACAATTGAGCGTCTAGTGGAAAAATTTGAATCCACAGGCACAGTACAAAATGTTCCCGTGCCAGTGAGACAAAGAAGTGCCCGTAGTGTAGAGAATATTGCTGCCGCCGAGGCTTCAGTTGAAGAAAGCCCAAATGTTTCTCTCACACGTCGTTCTCAAGCGTTGGGCATCTCTTTGAAGTCGTTGTGGCGAATTTTGCGAAAAGATCTTGGCCTACATCCTTACAAGATTAAATTGACGCAAGAACTGAAGCCACTTGACCACCAGAAGCGTCATATGTTCGTGAATTGGGCTGAGCAACAACTTGAAAATGATTCGGATTTTCATCGAAAAATCATCTTCAGCGATGAGGCTCATTTCTGGCTGAATGGCTTCGTCAATAAACAAAATATGCGGTATTTGTCAGGCAGCAATCCACACGTACTCCATGAGTCATCATTGCATCACGAAAAAATTACGGTTTGGTGTGGTTTATGGGCCGGCGGCGTCATTGGGCCCTACTTCTTCCTTGATCATCAAGACCGGCACGTTACTATGAATGGGAATCGCTACCGTTCAATGATAACGGAATATTTTTGGCCCCAATTGGATGATATGGACTTGGAGGACATGTGTTTCCAACAGGACGGCGCCTCAAGCAACACAGCGAATGTCACAATCAATTAATTGGAAACCAAGTTTGGAGAACGTGTTATCTCACGAAATGGTCCAGTCGCTTGGATGCCTCGGTCGTGCGATTTGACGCCGTTAGACTATTTCCTGTGGGGCTACGTCAAGTCTATGGTCTATGCCAACAAGCCAGCGACGATTGATGAACTTCGTACGAATATCGAACGTGAAATTGCAGCAGTATCGGCCGATTTATACTTGAAAACCGTAGAAAATTGTGTTCAGCGTCTGGACTTCTGCAAGCGTGCCCGTGGTGGCAATGCAAAAGAAATCGAGTTCCATACATAATGGCATCGAACGTACTTTCGCAGGAATAAAGAATTTCATTGATATCTAAAATTGTTTTTGTTTTATGAAAAAAAAAAAGGTTTGTAGCGCCCTTATTGAAAAACCCGATAAAACCTCGTATAACCAAAAAAAAAAATAAAACAATTTTTTAGAGTAACAGGCTCGTTAGTATCCAGGGCCTAGCCTTTTCTCATGTGCGCTTGTGTACTCCTTGATAACGATGGCGGGACCCCCTCTTTTATGTTGAATCCCAACGGCTGATTTTTCTCGAAAATTGATACCACTCTCATGATTTTTCAGATCCTCGAGAGAGAAGGATCAGTGAAAAATTCTTTAAGGTGTAAGACAGACCTCCTGCGCGGAAGTTCATCGCACTAACCGTCGCGTGACTGAGCCCCTCGAATAGCTGATTAGAAGAAAAAATTAAGCCCTATAAGGAATGCTGATAAGTATTGAAGTGTTTTCAGGAAGGTCACCATGCAAAAATGGTCAATTTTGATACTGCGATCATAAAGATAATTTTCTATAGCAAAAAAATGAACTTTGACACATACGTAACGAATGGTAAATTGTTTGTTTGTTTAAAATTTACAACAAAAACAAGTCCTGATTTTATCAAATTTTAATCGATTATTGTTATCAGACATGTGTAAAGAAATCGTAGATATTTTTTATCTACATGTACAGCTGATCATGTTCACCTTACTTGATTCGAGTAGTCCACTTGAACATTTTTAAATAAACTGTACGCAAATTGTTAAGATAGCTTTGCGCCCTATTAGATAGGGTATGCCTATTTCGATACTTAATGTAAAACAGAAAAATAACAGTAAACGAATCGTTGGGTAAAGCTTAGTCGATATAGCCAAGGGAGTACATCCGTCTGTTCTTACTTACTCACTATTTTATTATTATTATTATTAATATTATTATTATATTCTTCTTTATTTCATTAACAATTACATATTTTTTTTTAGTAGAAATACGGACTTGACAATTATGCCGTCTGCCGGAAATGACATTTCATACGGATAAAATGGTCTAAATAGAAGATGTAACAAAAATATATTTACATACAATAAAAGAAATTGCGAACAATCGAAAGATACATAAATATTAATATTTGAAAAGAGAATAAATAAAAATGAGCTAGCGAGAGGTCAATGTGCAATTTTAATGATTTGAAACATAAAAGCTTGTAATTTTAAATGATTTAAAACATGAAAAGTGGCAATTTTAAATGCTTTCAAACAAATAAAATTATGTTAAAAAGCAGTTAATGAAAATAGACGTGTGATTAGTATTAACTTATCAGAAGCTATTCCGATAAGTAAGGGCATGATTACAAAATTTATACAAAACGAGCCAACCTCGTGCCCCATTTAATACTTCGTAAAGACTACTTACGGACAAAAACTTTTCTTGGATATGTAAACGTCGGATTTCTTGTAGGATCGGACAAACCGCAATAAAATGGTAGATGTTTTCAGGTTCTCTCCTGTTGCATAGATTACAAGTTTGTTGAAGATCGGCTCTATGTGGAATGAAATTTAACTTAAGTAGTTCAACTCTGGCTCTGAAAATGGTGCTAATAATTTCCGACGAATATTTGATGTTGAAATAGCTTTCTTGGGAGAGGATTTGATGGTTTAAATTTCTGTACAATAATCTGGACGCCGAGGAAGATGCTCTAGTTAAATGTTGGTCATATATTTTTTCATCGACCTTAGCGATGATCATTGCAAAAATATTCTGCCATTCAGTAATATATATAAATATATTTATTTTCATAGATAATGGCTTTACAAAATTTGTATTTTACGCAGCTTGCTCAGAGATTTGATATTTAAATTATATCTTACAACTGAAAAATTTTATAAACATTTCTTAAATAATTCTTATATTAAATAACGATCGAAGGAAAACTATGATTAAAAACCTTCATTTAATAAATTTTAGTATTTTACAAAAAAAAAAAAAAAAAAGTGACTAGAGAAAGAAAAATAAAAAGACAATATATCAATAATTAGATTGTGATTAACAAATTAAAAAAAATAAATAATTAATTAAATAAATAAATAAATAAATAAATAAATAAATAAATAAATAAATAAATAAATAAATAAATAAATAAATAAATAAATAAATAAATAAATAGATAAATAAATAAATAACTTAATTAATAAATAAATAAATAAACAAACAAACAAACAAAAAAAATCAATAAATAAATAAATAAATAAATAAATAAATAAACAAACAAAAAAATCAATAAATAAATAAATAAATAAATAAATTAACAAACAAATAAATAAATAAATTAACAAACAAATAAATAAATAAATTAACAAACAAACAAATAAATAAATAAATAAATAAGTAAATAAATAAATAAATAACAAAATAAATAAATTAATAAGTAGGTAAGAAAAAATGAAATGAAGTAAGAATATATATACTTAAAAAGTTTATTGATTTATCAATTCTCTTATCAATATGTTCTTGGAATCACTACATCTTAAATTAAATCTTTCATTGAGAATTTCAATTTTTCTTGCAACTTGATGTATACCATTTTGATCATGTAAAAGTAGAGTGGACTAGAACCAGGGTAAATTTGCCATCATTTTCAAAGTTTTATTTTGTGAAACTTGTAATTTTTTGATATGAGATTTTGCACAAGTTCCCCATACTGGGCATGCATACAAAATTATGGCTTGAAAAATTACTTTACATATTATAATCTTATTAAATTTACTCAGAGGTGATTTTCTACATATTAGGGGGTATAGCATTTTTGTAGCTATGCTTATTTTGTTTAGGGTATTTGTGATATGGTCACGAAAAGTTAATGTCTTGTCTAAATATACACCTAGATATTTGACAGAACTAACCCACGGGACATCACATTGATTTATCTTTAGCTGACCAACTGGTAAGGCACATGCTTTTCTTTTTCTGGTGAAAAACATGGCCTGAGTTTTGTCAGCATTTAGTTTTACCTTCCACCGAATGAAATAATCGTAAATTTTGTTTAACGCATGCTGTAAGTCGCTCTCAATTTCATGACCAAAATCGTTTGAACTATATATAGCAGTATCATCCGCAAACATTGCTATTTCACAGTTCCATACTTGTGGAAAATCAGCAACGTATGTTATGTACAACAATGGAGCCAAAACTGATCCTTGGGGTACACCCGACGCTGCCATTCAGTAATGTTGCTCTCTGAAAGAGAAATATTGAGGTCGTGCGATAACGCCAGTTGGTTCCAATCTCTGAAAGGTGAAGCATTTGTTTGCAATAATCTAATTAATATTGACCTATGAAGACTGTTTTCACTTCTCTTCATCAATCTAGTTAGATAATCTTGTTGAATACTTGATATTTAGAGGACAGATCAATGTTTTGGTTTGCGAAGAATTTCGGCCACATCATGTTTAGTGCCAGTTTTGCCTCGCTGCTTTTTTCTTTTGCATGATTGTGGAAGTTTAAGTTGTTTGTTAATAGCACACCGAGGTACTTAAATTCATAAACCACATCAATCCGCTCGTTGTTGAGTCGACAGGATTCTTCACGACGTCTTGCTTTCTGTCGGTTCTCAAAGATCATGACCTTTGTTTTCATGACGCTGATTTGGAGATCCCAAGTTTCACAAAACGACTGAAGTCTATTTATTTGCAGTTGGAGCGCAAATGGATTATCCGCCAGCAACACCAAGTCATCTGCATAAAGGAGTACTTTTATGTGATTGCCCGCAAAGCTTACGCCTCCAGGCAGAATATCTGATATGGCATCAATGTACAAGGCGAACAGAACTGGGCTTAAAATGCAGACGTGTCAAACCATTCAGACAACTTAGATCCATCCCACACAGCTGCATTTGATGACGACAAAAAATTTTCATATACTAAAAGGAACTTTCTTGTTACTCCAAGCGATGCCAGTCTGTATTTTAAAGCTTGTCTGTTGACGGTGTCAAACGCTGCTTTAAAGTCTACAAAGCATACATACAGCTTCTTGTTCCTTTCAATATATTTTCTAGCGATACTAGTCAATGTAAAAATGTGATCAATAGTAGAAAAGCCTGCACAGAATCCAGCTTGATACTTGCTTGAATACAGGATCGTAGCAAGAATCTTTCTGGGAGAATTGAGAATGGAAATTCCTCTTTAATTCTCTGCCATACTCGCGTTCCCTTTTTTAAAAATAGGAAACACAAGCGCTTTGGTAAAACAAAAAGGGACACAAGCATTGTTATATATTATGTTGAAAAACTATACTATGTAGTTTTTCAGTTGATCTGTTGCATTTTAAAAGAATTCAATAGGGATACCGTCACTTCCCGGATCTTACTTACTCACTAATGTGACGCTGAATTTCGTGGTAATCCCTAGGTAACAGCATCTATATGCCTATGCCTGTGACTACTTAAGGCGAGGTTCACCTCTTGCACGACTTGTACAACTGGCTTTAAATCGATGCCACTGCGGACTAATTTTTTTGTTGACCAGGTCTATGTCGTGCAGCTATTCCAGTTCTTGAAATCTTCTTCTCCATTGCTAACAAATGCAAACGGGAACGAAGATTTTCCCAAGAACTTTTTGTCAAAATGACCAGGATTTCTTCATCCGCTTTTGATACGGCTTCAGCTCCAGCAGGGCTGGAATGATCAGAGTGTTGTGTAGGTTCCCATTAGTAGTTCGAGTGAGGACTTTACAACTATATTATCTTTTCAATCTGAAGAAACAGTGGTTGGAAAAAATAATTCTTCGTTTGATTTCTGACTTTCGGACGAGATATCGCTGTCAGAGTTAAAAATCGAGCCGAGGTTGATACAGTCCCGTATTGCCTTAAAGTTATATCTGTCAATGGTGACGTTTTGTCCAATTCATCGATGTTGTGTGTCTTTTCGTGTTGACAGCGTTTACTTTGCCTAATCCTCATTTACTGCTAAATGCATTGCTGCCCCTTCGATCTCTACACTATGAAATCACGTTGAGTCCGACCAATCGTCGGATTTTTTTTTTTTAATTTGCGTGCACTCAAGGGGTTTAACACAGCGCGGGCGTTAAGGAAATTCGGGATAAGAAGAAAGGAGATACCGATGCACATTGTTTTTAAATGTCTGTAAGTTATAATGGAAAGGAAAAACAGAGTTTGTAGAGCATTCCACATTCGTGTTGTGCGGTTTATGTAGGAATCTCTGCATTTCATCGTATTTCAGCGTTCGTACGAAGATAGGCTTGAGGGTAAACTGATTTGCATTCATAGGGTATCGAGTATTGCGGCTGAATTGTTAAATGGGAGGAATGCAGTTGGCTATTTCATTTGAACATTGGTTCTTAAAATTGCGATAAAACGAGGTAGGGCAGGAGATATTTTGACGATGTTTGAGCGAAACTAAGGAGTTCGCTATTTTTATGTCTCCTATAAGTTTTATCGCACGCGTTTGAATCGTATCTAGGAGGTGAAATGTTGATTTTGGTGCACCTGACCAGAGGTGGGCGTTGAATTCAAGTTTAGGGAGTATAAACGCTTTATATATTGTGGCCAGATCAGAGGTAGTGAAATATTTCTTACATCGATTAAGGAAACCTAGACATTTCGCTGCGTTTTTAGCGACTTCGAATATGTGGTTGTTCCAACTTAAGTCATTACTAACACACATACCTAGCATGGAAAGCTTTTCGGTTTCTTTAACGTAAGTGCCATTCATGGATAATGGATGTAGATTTTGGTTTCTCTTTAATGACGGAAGATGGCATTGTGTTTTGGAAGCATTGAATTCCACTCTCTTGGATTTACCCCATTTAATAATGCTGTCAAGGTCGGAATTCAATGAGCTTGACATATTTTGACGTTTCGAGTCCACGTTCGAAGATGAGGGACACCAGCATTTATTTGGAGAGTTGCAGAATTGAAGGAAAGAAGGAGAAGAAGATTTGCCTTTTTTGGCACAGGCTGGGCAAATGCTGTTTTCCATCTACACGGAAAGAGTCCTAATGAGTAGGATAGATAGAAAAGCTTACGCAGTGTTTTTTTGGAAGATTGTGACTCTGGTGTTGGCTCGGGAGTTTTGCACAATCCTCTCAAGAATCAGATTCAAGAAGTCACATTACAGCACATCGCCTTGCCTAAATCGTTTTTTTTGTATCGAATGTGTTGGTGAGACCGTTTCCGACAATGTTTTTAGACATTAGCTGGTGGTGGTATGGTTTTAAGCGAGAGGTTAAAGGACACGCATTTTGCGAAGGACTTGGTGGTCTCTTGCGATTGTTGTATTTCTACATTAAACAAACATTTACAGTATTTCACATATGTTGTATCGTGGTTAGCCGCTTGGAATGTTCAAACAAACAAAATACTGGATGCATGCCTCTTGTCTATCGCAAATTTATCAATTTGGTTGAACGTTTGGTGGTATGAAGACTGCCATGTTATTTTTTGATATTGAGGTGAGAAATCGTCTTCTGGGCTTAGTGTGATGTCGTGAAGTCAATTGCCAGACGTGATGCCGTGAAGACTGTGTTTTCCAAAAATTCTTCTAAAGATTCCCTTCCTAACTTAGCGTTGAAATCTCAGGGCATGTTAAACATCGTTCTTCAGTAGTTGCTTTTATGTTTTGTTCAGAAATTTTGTCAGGACCAATTATATTTCCTACGACATGGTAATTTTTACTTTGTAGCAACTAAGGTCTTCCGCTTGTTGTTCTGTTGTACTCCATCTGTTTAATTTTCGCGCAATGCAGGCAGATACGAAAGTCGTTGTCCTTTGGTTGTCCATGGTCATTAAAAGAAAGAAAATGTTCCAACAGCACCCACTATTCGTGATGTGGTTGTCAAATTTGATCAATATCGGAACGTTGAAGATGTTAGAAGTTCGGACAGGCCTTATTTTGGATGATCGATTAAAAACATCCAGGACGTTAGGAAAAGACCTGCAATGGATCTTGAAACATCGACACGAAGACGTTCAACACAGTTAGGCATACCTCGTAGCACGATTGATCGGATTTTGAGGAAATATCTGCACATTTACCCTGACAAGATCCGTTTGCTCCAACAGTTCAATCCTGGTGACCCAGAAAAACGTCTCGAGTAATGCAGAACTATCGTAGACATCGCCCAGAATGACGAATAATTTTTGAAAAATGTATGATGAATGACGAGGCACATTCTGGGACACCAAAAATATCAAAAAATGCCATAAATATCCCTTACACTCGCTTCTTGTTGCTGTTTGGTGTGGAATAAACTCGCGTAAGATTTATGGGCCAAAGCTATTTCTTTAAAAACGATGCGAATGCCGCTGCAGAACAATGCTTCAGGACTTCCTTTTTCAACTTGTGCAAGCAGACAATAATGTTGAGCTGATTTGGTTTCAGCAAGACGGCACTACCCCTTTCCTCTTTCTCACTTTCTCCCAGCTGCGACAATTAGTATATCCAGTCTTACAGCATTATCGCTGACCCAGTGCCCACCCTAGACACCTCCATTCGTGATCTGCTTAAGTGCTTTCGAATTGTTACAATTCCCAACTTCTGATATAATAGCTACTTAACGAAATGCCCTGACACGATTCAATAAGCCTATTTACCTACTTCAACATACCTTAACTCCTTCATTATACAGTGGTGGCTCCAAAAGACGTTCTTTCTCTTTACGAATAAAATTTTAGGCGCCCAAAAGTATGACTTGTCTTGACATTTGTAAAGCACACTTGATGATAACAAATCCAAATAAAAATATTCCAGATACAACACACCGATAGGTCATATCTACACCTGTTTTGGCATCATCCCTAAGTTTGATAACGATAACTTGGTGAGACTGATAAGCCTCTACATCAATACACCCTCCGATGACAGTGATTTGTCTTAACTCAAGAGGTATTTGTTTGTAGATACGATCATTATACACGCACTTACTTACCTCTGTTAAGATATGACGAACTTTTGCCAATCAATAAGCTTATCTCGAAACGCTCGTGCAAGTGGCATACAAAACTAGATTCGCGAATTTCTCTAGTGGTCAGTCCAATCCGAAAGCTTAACAGTGCTGTTTCGTCACTTATTCAGAGTCTTGTATCTAAAGAAAATAAAAATGGCCGCCCGGCGTTTCTTCCCAATCGTTGTCATCCTACTTGGAATTACACTAACCCATGGATATCCCCTGACAATTACATCTGTCGATCCCGAACTATCAGGGGGCTTCTTTGAAGGCGACCTCGATCTTAGCGATGATCAAATAATGGAGATGCTATCGCGAAACGGACTAATAGCACGATCAACACGATGGCCCGATCGGTTGGTTATTTATAAAATTAGTCCCGCCTTTGGTATGTCCTGCCAGTGATTTTAGAAATACTCCCTACAACACACTTGTTTCCACTTGCAGAATCAGATCACAAAGCTTACATCTTAAAGGCCATTGAGACTATCGAAGCGGCCACATGTGTCCGTTTCCAGGAAGCCGATGACACCAGCGAGTACTATGTCAATATTTTAGCCGAACCTACTGGATGCCACTCAACAGTTGGGTTCCAAAATAATGTTCAGAGGATGAATCTACAAGTGTTCCCACTTGACGAGGGTTGCTTCAGGATGGGATCAATTTTGCACGAATTTCTGCATGTTCTTGGATTCTATCACCAACAGAGTGCATCAGATCGTGACGACTACATTACAGTGGTTGCAGAGAATATCGAACCTGGAATGGAATACAACTTCGAAAAACAAACCAAAACAGAGAATTTCGGAATATCCTACGACTACAACAGTGTCCTGCATTATAGTGCTTTGGCTTTCTCGAAAAATGGCGGAAAGACCATCTTAACCAACGATCCGCAGGCTACCATCGGCCAGAGGAGCAAAATGAGCGACAAAGATTTCCACAAGCTCAACACAATGTATCTGTGTCCTGTGCAAATATAATGGTAGCCATTTTGTTTGCGAATTGAGAGTGTTCATGTAAATTATTGTGTTTAATTTAAAATGTTGTGATTGCTTAGATTGTAGAGCACGTATAGTGCATAGATTAAGTGTACCTACTGTGGAAAGGCTAACTGATAAGAACTATAAAATCCTTTGATAAAGTCGATGTGCTGTTCCATAAATATAAAGCTAAAGTTTGATTAAATACCATACAAATGCGGATTAATCGATAGCATTGCCTTGAATTACTTCAGTTACAGAAATAGGTTACGGTGAACAACGTCATTTGTAAGCATGGTAGTTTTTTATGGGTAGGTAAAGGTTAACAGCGCAATATCTCAAGTGTGCATTATTCCTATATCTGGCATTGGAATTGTCTTTCTAAGTCTAATGGCCTATTTGGATTTTTTTTCAGATAGAGTAAAAATAAATATTTACATCATTGATCTAAGTCAACGAGATATCGCAGTCGCGTTTGCGAGGAATGGAAGGATACGGCTAAAATGGTTTAGGAGTAAAGTAGGACAATGCGAAGTATATGCAGTCAACAAAATGGGACACTCAATGCCAACCAATTGGACAGAACCTTACAAAAGACAGCTTCAACTTAAAGGTAGTAATGGACTTTGGGTAACTTTGACACATCTACTAACAACAACTACTACTACTACTAACAACTGATTCATTGTCCTGAAAAGCCGACTTAGTAACAAGTACCCTATTTGAATGAACTAAAAGTAAACCCTAAACAAGACCCTAATCATACATGTCCGGCTTATCGGCGATGAAGCATGGACCCTTGCAATGGCTGTTGTATATGTTCGTTTCTAGTGAACGATTGAATCTACAGGCTATAGAGACGAAGAACAAACCTCGTAAGTTTAACAGCTACATAGTCCTTGCCAAAAACTCTGAACTCATTCTTTAAGATGGCTAGGACATATAGAGTGAACGGACATCGGCTGGCAGCATATTTGGTTTCTAGTAAGATTGGTTGGGTTAGGTTGTTGGGTTGATGAGGTAAGCGGTGTACGTCTTCCTTTCTCACACTCATGTCAATATAGACCCATTGTGATGCCCGTGGTAGTTTACGTGGGTGGGTGGTTCCATCATTTGTCCAGAGTCCATTATTATTAGTCGCTTTGCAGCCATCCTTAAGGATGGTGCTTAAGGATAGTGATGCGATTATATGAGGACACAAGCTTTCTCACTCTAGCCTCTCACTATCAACTCCTACTCTCACCTCCACGCTGGTGACTGGTGGGTGCCTAGTACCTCGACTGGATATGGAAGAACCACTTCTGCAGACTGTTAAACGGTGCTGACGAACAACATTCCGCTGTCAGGCAGAACGATCCATATAATATTGGCAAAGACAGCGAAAACTGCCAACCACCCGACCTAAGTGAAGTGAGGATAGCTATATCTAAACTCAAGCTTAATAAGGCCGCCGGAAATGACGGCCTTCCCGCTGAGCTATATAAAGCTGGTGGAGATGACTTGGTAAGTAACATCCACCAACTCATAGGCCAAATCTGGTCGGATGAAAGCATGCCTGAAGAAAATAACATCAGCATTGTTTTCCCGATCCACAAAAAAGGAGACCCTCTGAACTGCGCCAACTAAAGAGGCATAAGTCACCTCAACATCGCCTACAAGATCCTATCTGCCGTAATATGTGAACGCTTGAAACCGTTTACCAACAACCTGATCGGCCCTTATCAGTGTGGTTTTAGGCCAGGAAAGTCCACAATCGATCAAATTTTCACACTTCGGCAGATCCTGGAAAAGACCCAAGAAGTCCAAATCGATACCCACCATCTATTTATCGATTTCAAAGCCTCATACGACAGCATTTATAGAGACGAACTATACACATCCGTGTCTTGTTTTGGAATACCGCCCAAACTCGTCCGTTTGTGTAGGATGACGATGGAGAATTCTCGCTGCACCATCAGGGTCGGAAACGACCTCACCGACACATTCGATACCAAAAATGGATTTCGGCAAGGCGATGCGCTGTCATGGGACTTCTTCAACTTGATTCTTGAGAGGATTGTGCAAAACTCCCGATCCAACACCAGAGGCACAATTTTCCAAAATTCGGTGCAACTACTAGCATACGCCGACGATATTGACATTATTGGTAGGACTCAACGTGATGTCATAGCCACGTTTGCTAGTATAGAGAAGGAAGCGGCAAAAATGGGTTTAGCAGTAAATGAGGGTAAGACTAAGTATATGCTGTCAACACGAAAGGACACACAACATCGACGAATCGGACAGAACGTCACCATTGACAGATATAACTTTGAGGTAGTACGGGACTTTGTCTACCTCGGCTCCGCTATAAACTCTGACAACAACATCTCGTCAGAAATCAAACGAAGAATAAGTAGTAAAGCCCTCACTCGAACTACTAAGGAGATCCTATTTAAGACCCTGATCATCCCAGTCCTGCTCTACGGCGCTGAAGCATGGACCGTATCAAAAGCGTATGAAGAAATCCTTGGTCGATTCGAAAGAAAAATTCTTCCAAAAATCTTCGGTCCCACGAACTATACGAGCTGTACAGCAACATACCCCTAGTCAAAAAACTCCGCATTGGACGTTTAAGATGGCTAGGACATGTAGAAAGAATGGACACCAATACTCCGGCTCGCAGAGTCTTCGATTCCCAGCCAGACGTCGGACGCAGTAGAGGAAGACCTCGCCTTAAGTGGCGCGCACAAGTAGAAACCGACCTCAACCAACTTGGAGTGCACAACTGGAGGCAGTTAGCTAAGGACCGGGCTAATTGGAGATGCATGTTGGTTGAGGCCCAGATTCATTCAGCCATCCAGGTGTTGTCGCAAACCTGTAAATATTTAAGAGAGGGATTTTGGACAGATCCGTGAGCTCTTGAGAAAAATATTTTCCTTAAGTACTTTTTCTTACTTAACTGAGTCCACAGAAAGTGGAGGGTATCCGTGTGTATTTCTTCATCACTGCAGCCTCTTCTATCTGTGGTAGTCTATGGTATATCCAACATTGTACTGCAACACTTACCCCCTGAAGCTATATACGTTTACGCCACGCTTTTCAACAACACGCTGAATAATGCATTTTATCCACTGAGGTGGAAGACGGCACGCGGTGGTTCATCCACTCCCGAAAAAGGGATCAGACATCTCCAATCCAGGAAATTTGGTGCCGATAAGTCTTCTACCGAGTATCAGGAAGGTTTTCGATGTATCTCGATTCTGATGTACAATGGAACAAAGCCAAAAATCAGTGCAAGGGTGCATGTCTGGTTGATTAGGAGAAGGCTTTCGTCACCGTATGGTTAGAGGGCCTCTATTAAAAGCTGACCAGAATTGGCATAAGTAAACCATGCTATATATGCTTCATGACGTTTGTTGTCAAAAGTGGCAATGTAACTTCTACCACCGAATTTTTATTTAAAAATGGTCTGCAACAGGGAGCGGTAAACTGGTCGATTCTCTTCAGCATTTATACCAATCATATGCATATAGGCAATTGCGGAGTATACGCATCTTATCGTGTACAAAATCCAGAGATATTGTGATGACGTTTAGAACGAAGTTGTCTAGGGCCTCTAGGAATAAGAGAAAGAACTGGCGAAAGCTGGTGATCGTTGGACCAAACGGACAGCCACTGGCGAGTAAAAATGCAGCATTTGGCTCGATCAGTATCTATATTTCGGAAGACATGTAGATGCGGCTCTGGCGGCAGGGATTTTCACCTAATTTTTGGCGATATCCAGTGTTTTCTGTCCCACCCGTGATTTGAGGTAACATAGTGGCACTTTGACAGACTAGTCTGCGTGTTTAATGCTGATGGAAGATCTTTTCCTCTCCAGTTGGTCAGCAATGCATTACGATGTATGCCTCTATGTCCGGGCTGAAGATTCGGTTGGTGGTCAAATATTCAGCTTTTCACGACAACGTTTCACAAGCTTAAACCATATTTCGACAGCTGAAATTGCTTTAATTTCAGCCTGACTTTCAATAAAGATGGTGATATCATCTGGTGGTATCGCCAGCAATGAGGTCGCTTTGGCTGCCTCTGCTACTGCCAATATCTCAGCCTGGAAAACACTGCTGTTCCTAGGGAGACGAAAGGTAATGTTAGGCTTTAATATTTCTGATAACACTTCCGCTTCGATGCCTACACCTTTAACATAGATGGATATTGTTTCGGTGCTCAGTTCTTTCATCTCCCACTCCTCCCTACTTGTAAAGATACAGGAGATTTGTCTTTGAAATTCAGGATGAGACAGCATGTTGTCTGAGGATTCAGCTGAGCCTAGCTATCTGTTTAGTATTTGAGCGTGTCTTGTTGAATTAATTTTCCAGCAGTTGAGCTGTCATAACATTTTTGGTGCACTCTTGGCTGCAGTTTCTTGTATGCAAAAACCTAGTGATAACAGGTTGAGGATGGTTTCTAGTCCCGCTGTTGGTGTGGTTCTCATTGCATTGGTAGTGCCCACACATTCTATCTTTTCTACTTTTGTCATGTTTTTCAGATCGGTAATTTTAAATGTGGGATGGTTGGATGTTGTAAACGAAGGCAAAATCTGATTGGCTTTAATTCGGCGAAGCCCAGTTAATGTGAGTCTAACCACTCCATAGGATACTGGTCTGATCCAACCGAATTTGACTCATTAAACTTATAAGTGTAGTGTTGATGCAAAACGAATGCCTGGCAGTGAATATCCGGCATGCTATCCTCAGGGGAATCTAAATAAGCTGCTTCGACTTATTCGGACAACAGGTCATTTAGGAGTTTCAAGGTTAAGTCAGGCCCCTTGAACAAAGATGGTGGCGGAAGTACCCAAAGACCAACGCTCAATCCCGTAGGGAATACTGATAGCCTCGTTTTCTAGGGGTATCTTAGAAATTGGTACTGGCCCTCCAGATTGGGCGTTGTGCTTTGGGTTAACTACTAACCCATGGTAAAAACTAAAACAAATTCGCCAACATATGCTTATTGATCGCATTGCGATAAACCGGGGGCAGGAATCCATTATGTTAGATGTCCGTAAATTCTGAGGACTAACATAGACTCGGACTACTACTTTATTGCAGTCAAGGTATAAATGCGGATATCCACCACGCCACAACAAACCAGAAATGCTGGTAAAATATTTTATGTCCAAAATTGCAATCGCAAATGACCGCCTTCGCGCAACGCAAATCCCTTAACCTCGATTAACACCGTACCACCAGCATCGAATGTCGAAGAACAATGGCAACGCTGTCAACAAGCCACAATCTTCATCAGGTTTGTCGACAGATGCTCGCAGCCAAGACCGAGGCCTACAGAAGATGAGATGAGAGCTGCCATTGAGCTCTATAGGCAGAGAAGAAGGGAAGAACACCGGCTTTTCAGAAAGAAGAAAAAAGGGCAAAGAAAGCTCGCGATCGAGGATATAGAGAGGTGCCACTCCAGGAACGATGTTCGCAAGTTTTACCAAAGTGTAAAATGTCAAAGCCAAGGATACAAGGCTCGAACAGAATTCTGTCGAGATGAACGAGGAAATATCGTAGTTGAGACACATTCGATGCTGAGGATATTGAGGAACCACTTCTTCAGACTGTTAAACGGTGATCACGAACAACATTCCGCTATCAGGCAGAACGAACCATTTAATATTGGCAACGGCAGCGAAAACTGACAACCCCCAACCTAAGTGAAGTGAGGATAGCAATATCTAAATTCAAGCTTAATAAGGCCGCCGGAAATGACGCCGTTCCCGCTGAGCTTTATAAATCCGACGGAGATGAATTGGTAACTAACTTCTACCATGTCATAAGCCAAATCTGGTCGGATGGAAGTATGCCTGAAGAATGGAATCTCAGCATCGTTTTCCCGATCCAAAAAAAGAGACCCTCTTAACTGCGCCAACTAAAGAGGCATAAGTCACCTCAACATCGCCTACAAGATCCTACCTGCCGTAATATGTGAACGCCTGAAACCGTTTACCAACAACCTGATCGGCCCTTATCAGTGTGGTGTTAGACCAGGAAAGTCCAGAACCGATCAAATTTTCACACTTCGGCAGATCCTGGAAAAAACTCAAGAAGTCCAAATCGATACCCACCACCTATTCATCGATTTCAAAGCCGCATATGACAGCATTTATAGAGACGAACTGTACAGAGCCATGTCTAGTTTTGGTATACCGCCCAAACTCGTCCGTTTGTGTAGGATGACGATTGAGAATTCTCGCTGCTCCATCAGGGTCGGAAACGACCTCACCGACACATTCGATACCAAAAAAGGATTTAGGCAAGGCGATGCGCTGTCATGTGACTTCTTTAATCTGATTCTTGAGAGGATTGTACAAAACTCCAAAGCCAACACCAGAGGCACAATTTTCCAAAAGTCGGTGCAACTACTAGCATACGCTGACGATATTGACATCATTGGTAGGACTCAACGTGATGTCATAGCCCCGTTTGCTAGTATAGAGAAGGAAGCGGCGAAAATGGATTTAGCAGTAAATGAGGGTAAGACTAAGTATATGCTGTCATCACGAAAGGACTCACAACATCGACGAATTGGACAGAACGTCACCATTGAAAGATATAACTTTGAGGTAGTACGGGACTTTGTTTACCTCGGCTCCGCTATTAACTCTGACAACAACATCTCGTCAGAAATTAAACGAAGAATTACTCTTGCCAACCGCTGTTTCTTCGGGCTAAGAAGGCAATTTAGTAGTAAAACCCTCACTCGAACTACTAAGGAGATCCTATGTAAGACCCTGATCATCCCAGTCCTGCTCTACGGCGCTGAAGCATGGACCGTATCAAAAGCGGATGAAGAAATCCTTGGTAGATTCGAGATGAAAATTCTTCGAAAAATCTTCGGTCCCGTTTACGTTGACGGGCTATGGAGACGAAGATTCAACCAAGAACTATACGAGCTGTACAGCGACATGCCCCTGATCAAAAAACTCCACATTGGACGTTTAAGATGGCTAGGACATGTAGAAAGAATGGACACCAATACTCCGGCTCGCAGAGTCTTCGATTCCCAGACAGACGTCGGACGCAGTAGAGGAAGACCTCGCCTTTAGTGGCGCGCACAAGTGGAAACCGACCTCAACCAACTTGGGGTGCGCAACTGGAGGCAGGTCCATTCCAGACTGTAGCGCCACTTAAGTAAGTAGGTACGTTTCAAAGTGGTTGATATAATACCCAGTCCTTCCGAAAGGATGCGTTAAATATGAACTATGGACTAGTGCTGGGGCATTTTAAGTCTTACGAATGAATCTTTGTTGAATCTTAACTATGAGATTTTTATTTTGGAGTGTTTTTCTATGATTTTTTTTTATATCTGACAGTTTCGGAATAGAAGCTACTACTTCCAGGATATGAAACAAAATGTCCGATATTACGTTATACAATTATACATGTTTCTGGCTACATCAGGATGCCTGGATATTATTGAAGTACACACAAAAAGTATTAAAAGACATGGTGCCCAGCACACCTACTTAAATTTATCACTATATGGACCAAAGTCTGGCGTGTTAGACTCAACTTCATCGACGCAGAATTGAACCGGTTTGCAGCTAAGATGGTAGAGCCCACTGATGGCATCGGCTTCTATGGAGTTATCCTTAATGTAATGGTACTAATTTGAGAAATGAAATGATATACCACTCGAATGTACTAACTCTAGCTAAGAAATGTCATCGCTCCATAATCTGAAAACATAACCAAGATTTAACGTGAACGTGAATGCCGTTCGTTGATAGTAAGAACTTCAAACGAATGTACCTAATTCAAAACTATCTGCGATATCCACCGCAGTTATTTATTGAATATATTTACTAATTGCCCCACTCAACCACATACATACCTACGTGTATCTCCTTATTTGAGCTCCGACGCAGGTTCCATTATTATTTCATTAAAAACTTTAAAAGAATTTCAATAATTTACCTTTCGAATGAAATAATTGTTTAACCGAGCTAACGGTAAATTCAAAACTCCAAAACAAACTTTTCCTCCATTCAAGTGTATAAATGGCAAATACATGGTATGTAAAAGTATCTAGGTACTCATAGGTACTTAGTGAATGTGAATTCAATGGAAGAAAACATCTCCGCCCTGATTAGCACGAAAATCAGAAATTCTCTGGCTCTCGCTCACACACATATACATGCTCCTTGTAAAGTCTAGAGTATCAATAGTAATTACCACCGCACCGCTTTCACAAAACTCCACAAGTTCCTTCAGAACTTTCAACTTTTGAACATAAATCCATGTGAAGCCATAACTCTCAGCTCGTTGCTCTGCCGCACTAACAAGCAAATCTCCTTGCTGTGGTCGGTAGCACTTTGGAAACTTGTTCTTCAGCTGTACCACAAACGATTTACCCCTTTGGCAACCAGGGCATTTCTGGTCCTGCGTCTTGCGTCACGGCATGCCATGAAAAGCCACGCCATGCCGCTTTGCTCGACTGATCCTTCGTTTCTCCTATGCCGGCAAATGAAGAAAAATTGCCCCGAAAAGAAGATAAAAGAACAAAAGGAGCAAAAAGCAAACAAAATTGAAAGAGCAAAAAGGATATTCATCTACCAACACGAAGGATACCGATAATTGATAAATAATTGATTTTATGATTTATCGGATGGTGGTGGTGCTCCTTTAAAGCGGCAGCAAATTAATGTAATAACTTTAAATTATTAGGGGGGAGGGGAGCACTTCAGGTGGATATACTTCAGAGCTGGACGATAGGTCGAATGCCATCGGTGCGGGCCACAACGCAAGCAAATTTGAGATGTGGGAGGTTTGTCTTTAACATGAAGGTAACATTGACGTACAATGTATTTATACCTGAGGAGGTGGTACATTGTATATTGTGTTATGGTCAATTTAGGGGCTTCTGCATCTCCTTACACTTTCGTGGAAGACTCATGCTTGTTCTGAAAAATAATTCAAGTCCTTTCGTCGATATTCTAGGTCAATGGGGATGAATAGACTCTAATACAAGGTGAGCGAAAAGAAGTCATCCGATGTTGTTTGGCCCTTCAGAATATCGGTTGTGGCTCGCGCAGTGTATGCCGTTGATCCGTCCTGTTGGAACCACATGTCCTCCAGTCCTAATTCGTTCAATTTCGGCAGAAAAAACTCGGTTAACATGGCCCTATAGCGCACACCGTCCACCGTCCACCGTTTGACCAGCAGCGTTCTCGAAAAAAAAAAATGGCCCGATGACTCCTCCAGCTTGAACAGGGCAACATGCAGTAACGTTGAGCGGGTGTAATGGCTCCTCGTGTATTACTCGTTGATTTTTAGTGCCCCAGAAGCGATAGTTTTGCTTGTTCACGTACCCGCTGAGGTAGAAATGAGCCTCATCGCTCATTATGATTTTGGTCGAAAAATCGTCCACTTCATCCTCGAGATTGAGGATGGCTTGGGCGTAGGTTACACGCGTTTGGCGGTCGAAAGGCAGCAGCTGATGCATGGACTGGACTTTTGTACGGGAACATGCGCAAGTCTTTGACCCAAATTCGCCTTAGGAACGACCGGCTGATGGCTAATTGCGAGGCCCGGCAACTGGTGTATTTTTCCGCCGACAGTTCGACATCCTCGGCAACAGCGGCGATATTCTCGGTACAACGGGCGCCCCGGGGCTGGCCACTCTTGGCAACGTCTCGTGCGGTCCCATACTCTTCAAGGTTGGTTGCCAAACGGCGCAGTGTTTGCGCAGTCGGTATCGGACGGCCGGGGAATCGGCGACGGAATTCGCGTTGCGCCAATACTACAGACGAATTGTTACTGAAAAAATAGACATGATTGTTCCGCGTTCTTGGGGAGCTTGTTCACTTGTATTCTACATCTATCTAGTCCACAAATGTCAAAACAGATTTGACATTGGCGGCCATTTGCAAAAATAAGAGCATCTTCCAATAGGGTGATCTCTTTTGGCCCGCCTTGTACAAGAGAGATTATGGTCTAGATATAATGGGGGATGTAGATACCCAAGGGATCTCTGGAAGATTACATTCTGCCTTCACAGATTTATTCTCTCTGTCGAATAATGACAAACTTCTCCTTACCGTAGGTGCCTCTCTACTTGACCAATCGCGATTAAGCTATAAACCTTACAAATAAAAAGACTTCTCCTTATGATAAAAGGGAAACTGACTAGTCGGACGCAAATAGTATTGATGAAGGCTGCCATTAACTTATCGGAAGAACGAATAGTTGAAATAATTGTCAAAATGATACGAATTGTCAAATTTCGAGCAATGGGTGCCTTCGAAAAAATCACCAAAACGGGTTGTAAGGCTTAACTTTTTTCTGAAGTGAAACTTCTTTTGGGACGTTGTGAATTAGATGTAATGAAACGAAAATGCGTCACGAAAAATAGATACACATAACATAATTCCGCAGCCGGTTCTGGAGTGTTTTGGCAGTTTGTTTTAAGAAACGAAACACCGTCGTTCCCAACCAGTCCTCCATCCGAGTACTAACCACAACCTTCGCTTCTTGATGTCAGTGATCGCGTGGTGTTTTAGTTTATTCTGTTTGTTTGAAGTGAAACTTATTTTCGGACTGTTGTTGTGGCTGCTTAAACGGATGTACTTGTATCTCAGACAATACGTACGTTGGTGTGCAAAAAAGGGTTGGAGAAAGAACGTTGGTGTCTGTAAATAAGTAAATTTGGGTACGTGGGATTGTGTGAGAAAAATCAAATTATGAAGCTCATCGGTGAGTCCAGAAAGCAATATTTAATGTTGTAAGGAATCAAACGAAAGTTGCTACATAGGTAGATGCGACATTTGGTAACAGTAGGTGGCCAAATTGGTTATTTGGCTCTGAATGTTGGAATGACAGCTGATGTTGGTGTCACAAATGTGGTTTAGCGAAGGTATGTATCTGACGTCTGGAGTCTGTAATTGAAGCTTGAATCCAGAAGAAAAGATTTAATTGAGTTTTCGATGTTTTTGTGATAAGTGATAATGAATATGCTTTTTTTTTAATTGGAGTGTTGCCTCCAGAAAGGACATTTTTGAAACGAGATGCTATCGGGGAAGTCTCTGACGTTTGTGGGCGTAAATACAAAGTTGCAATACTTTGAAAAGGACAGATTGGACGAGAGAGGCTGCAAGATGAAGATGGAAATCGGAATGTGGTTTGATTCGGGTGGGATGAAGTAGTCAGATTTGATGATGTATTCAGTTGTATAACGGTAATTTTGGCTAAAATTGCCTTCTTAATGTTTGACGTGCTTGCAATGAAGATAGAATATCTTCACACTGGACATCTTGCAGAAGGGACTAATGGCGATATTTGTATGCCTTTCTGTAGTGAAACTTCTTTTGGAACGGTTTGAATTCGATTTTATAAAACGAAAAAGAAATCAAACAAAATATCGGTTGTCTTCTGCAATCTGTCTGTAGCAATCTAGGTATTTAGTCGGACGTCTAGATATAAACACACTCGCCACAATTTAAAAACTAAATACAAATTACAACACTAATATATAAACTAACATGGTCCCTGTTTCGCGAGTGGACTGTAAAATTGGAAATCAATAGCAGGGATGACATTGTTATCAGTGGTTAATAGGTGACAGCAAAAGAACTCCCAAGATGGTGTCGACGGTTACGTCTACAGGCCCAGTAAGGATGGACAAAGGGAATAAACTTAATGAGCTGCTTCAACATATTCGGACAACAAATCATTTAGAAATCTCAAGGATAAGTCGAGCCCGTGAACAGAGATTGTGGCGGATGAGCCGAAAGGCTAACTGCAGCGATCAATCCTGTAGTTGTCCTAGGGGTATCGAATAAATTCGAACTGGCCATCCAGATTGAGGGTTGTGCCTTGGGTAAACTACCCACTCCCAGATACAAATTATCAAGGTAGCCACGAGTCCAGAAGGGACTTGTTGACGACCATCGAGATGACCATGCAAAACGAAAAAGGACAATAACGTTCGTATCTGCACCTAGAATATGAGAACATTAAACAAGAAAGGTGCAGGAGAACAATTAGTGGAAGCTCTTAGATACTACAAAGCAGACATTTCTGCCATTCGGATGTGGATTTGTTATAAGTACCGAACTTAGGCAAGAGTTCTTATGTTTTCAAGACATGAGCGAACGCATTGTAACAATCAGCATCAAGATCGAATTCGCCTAGTTAAGCCTGATATGCGCTCACGACGCTTCCGAAGTAGAAAAAATATTCGACAGCGAAAGATTGCTTCTACGAGCGCTGCAACTCCAAGAATGATGTTCGCAAGTTTTACCAAAGTGTAAAACGTCAAAGGCTAAAATAGAATTCTGTTCCGATTAACAAGGAAATATCGTAGTTGCGACACAAGCGATGCTGTGGATATGAAGAACCATTTGTGCAGACTGTTAAACATCGACGACGAACAATATCCCGCTGTCAGGCAGAACGGCCTTATACGTAACATTCATCAACTCAAAAGACAAATTTGCACGGATGAAAGAATGCCTGAAAAATGGAAGCTCAGCATCATTTGCCTGATTCATATTAAAGGAGACCCTATCCCTATGAACTGCACCAACTACAAAGGCATAAATCTCCTCAACATTGCCTACAAGATCCCATCTGCTGCAATATGTGAACGCTTGAAACCATTAACCAACCACCTTATGTGTGATTTTTTAGGTCAGGAAACTCCACCACTGATCAAACCTTAACACTTTCGCAAATCCTGGAAAAAAATACAAGAAGTCCAAATCGTAAGCCACCACCTATCATCGATTTGAAAGACGCATTCGAAAGCATTTATAGAGACAATGTATACAGACTTACAAAACCATGGCTTGTTTTCGTCACCAGACATCAAATCTCCTGCTCGTAGTCTTCTACTCCCAGCCAGACGTCGGAAGCAAAGTGGTCGCACAAGTAAAAACCGTGCTCAACCAACTTGCAGAACGGAATTAAAGGCAGTTAGATACTGACTAACGACTAAATTGCTATTCAGTAAAAGAAACCAGTAAATGCTTACTTACTTGCTTAAGTGGGGTTACAGTCTGGGGTGAATCTAGGCTCCAAGAAACATGCCATACGTCCTAATCCTAAGCTATTTCCCTATAATTGCGCATAGTTGCATAGAGTATACAAATTCACAAATTATGCGGCGCCGGTTTTTGCAATATCTATACATTCAGAGATATGAGAGCCGTTAAGAAAGGCATGAAAATTTTCTAAAATTCAGCTAATTCCTGTTACTGAATTCTTTCTTTTTACTGACATAAGTAAGGAATAACCCCCACAATCGATATCAAAATAATTGTCCGACCTATCCAATCATGGAACACATAACATTTCAAATTCGTCAAACTGAAGGTTTGTCTAAAAAAAATTCCATTTTCGAAATCCCTCCCCACCCGCACAAGCACTCTAATATGCTTTTGAAGATTTCCCATAAACATATGATACACCATACACTGACAGATCCTTACCATTCGTCCGCATCGAACTCATCGTATCACAACCCCCTCTGGGTCATGAATAAATCACACTGTCGTCGTTTATCTAATTGACAGGATTGAATCACAACTGTCATGTCGGTATGAATATTCAATTCATAAATGTCAATCGAAGTGCCTGCGAGCAGTTTGCCAAACGCGCGTTTCCTCGCTTTGACAACAAATCGTTCTATATCCCGTTTGTCATCATAATTTCGCCAGGACGGACGAAGCCATAACGTTTCATCTCGAGGGTAGATGAATGGATTATGATTCAGTACACCAGCCTATACGTCGTCTGTGTGTGGGAGTTCTTGCTTGGTTGTGTTTCGTTTTTTTTTTTGTTCATCTATTGCTCCCAATACAGCAATCTCTTGGAACCGCAACCACGTAAGGTATTGTGCTGTGCTGGTGCGAGCAACGGCTGAAAAACTAGGAGCACAAAATTCTCAATATGCAAATGGATCTTGTGCATTGGGGCGGGGGAGGATGGTAGAATGAGAACTGGAAACAGCACCAGCTGCAGCCGAACAAAGAGATTTCAGTGTCGAGTCTCTGATGGATGATTGAAAGCGAAATTGGTCCCAATTGAAGAAAATATGACTCTCACTGCTTATAGGCCTGCTCCTTAGGGACTTTTGTTCCGTTTCATTCATTCGAAGTCAAATGATGTGTTAAGGGTAGAGGTTCTCGAATGTGAATGTCAGGCTCAGGCTCAGTGTCTTGAATACTTTGCAAATCGATAATTTTTTTGTAAGCCTGCGCTTACTTGTTTTGTGGGTGCGATAAAAAGGAGACTAAAAGTTGGTCAGTGACCAAGTGGTTATAGTGCGTTGGACTGAAACACTTAACAATCCTGGCTATGAATGCAAAAATACCCCGATTATGGATGTGCACCAGGTATAGTATTAGAAAAACAATTTAAATTGTTAAGGAAAAATCATTCAGATTGCATTTCGATCCACTCAAACTGAATCAGGAATCAGCGGAGGACATCAAATTGTTGCTGGATTGTACGAATTAACATAAGAATTCACTGCAAAATCTGGATGCTGCTGATAAATCTTGGGAACACATCTACATTTTTCATACGGTAAATAAAATTGCGTTTATCCTGGTTCGGAGAGTTCATTTTTTTTTTTTTTTTTTGAAGCGAAACTGTTTTGGGGCGCGACAGTGTGAATTAGATTTCATGAAACGAAAAAGTGTAACGAAAAGAAGAAAACAAACTCCGCATGTGGTTCTGGAGTGTTGTGGTTGTTTGATCGTGTGTATTGAACGGGTGTATTAATTTTTCAGTCAACACATACGTTGGTATGCAAAAGAGAGGATCAATTGTCGGTAGTGCGCAGCTGGTATGAAATTTTTCGTAAGTGTGCAGTGCCGTCTCGTCGTGTTGACGGTTTCGTATTGGCATCTTAGTAGGAGAACGAGCAAGATGGTAAACGAATTGTTTGTTTTATATCATAAAGGACGTTGTTGCACCAGCACCCCAAGAAAGTGTGGTGGAGCGCAGTACGTACAATGTCAGTCAATAAGTAAATTTGTGTACGTGTGTGTTAGAGCAAGATCAAATTATGAAACTCATGGGTGAGTCCATTAACGGAATATTGTTGAGGCTTTGTTTATATGTAGCTGAGACTGACGCACAATATCTGAATCTGAAACAGTAACGAAGTTATGTCATTATCATTGGAGTAGGAGAAACGAATACAATCACAGATAAGCATAAGGTTTCTCTCACCATTCCCACATTTAAATGAGAATTTCAACATTCATAGGAAAACAATGGTTTACCAAAACAGCAATTCTTTTAGCGCAATTTTATATTCCTGGTGCAAACTGAAGTCACCTCCATGATATGGAACTCGCTGAACCATCTTTCAGTAAACCAAATAAAATCGAAATTTCGTTTGGCTGTGATGTCTATACATCGATTAACCATAGTGGGATCGTCAAAAGAGATGCTGATACCCCCATGGCTCAAAGGACAGAGCTTGGATGTGTCCTTTCAGGCTGAATGGCTCCATATAACCGATAAAAAGTGACATTCCTAAATACTTAAACCGAAGTTTCTAACTTGGACAACATCTTACAACCATTTTGCTACTTAGAGGAAGTAGCAAGAGAGAAGATGCTTTCTCAAGACGAAGAGAACTGAGAACGCACCAACGACAAGCGGGCGGTAGATATGTGTTGGATCTGCCTTCCAATGAAGTAGCACGCCTAGAGTTTTGTCTGTCTCATGGTAATATTACCATATTAACACTTAGCTTTTTGAATCCTGCAAGCTGATAAGCCATCACAAAGATGAGTGATCCAATCACTAATGAAAATGTTGGCCTACTGCAAAGCTGCTTGCACTCCACCTTGTAGATCAATCCTCGTATCGCTATAGTTTTGCGTTGGTCTGACTGTCTGACTGTATTGCCCGAAAACTGATTCTTAATCGCCATACGCTCAGGAATGCTCTTACTTACTTACTTAAGTGGCGCTACAGTCCAGGATGAACCTGGGCCTCAACCAATATGCCTCTTTAATATCGTCGACATATCCTAGTGGTTGCACCTATATTTGGAAAATTGTGCCTCTGGTGTTGGCTCGGGAGTTTTGCACAATCCTCTCAAGAATCAAATTGAAGAAGTCACATGAGAGCGCATCGCCTTGCATAAATCCTTTTTTGGTATCGAATGTGTCGGTGAGGTCATTTCCGACCCTGATGGAGCAGCGAGAATTCTCCATCGTCATCCTACACAAACGGACGAGTTTGGGCGGTATACCAAAACTAGACATGGCTCTGTATAGTTCGTCTCTATAAATGCTGTCGTATGCGGCATTGAAACCGATAAATAGGTGCTGGGTATCGATTTGGAATTCTTGGGTATTTTCCAGGCCTAAAACCACACTGATAAGGGCCCATCAGATTGTTGGTAAAAATAGGATCTTGTAGGCGATGTTGAGAATAATTGGCGCAGTTCAGAGGGTCTCTTTTTTGTGGATCGGGCAAACGACACTGATGTTCGATTTTTCAGGCATGATTTCATCCGACCAGATTTGGCTTATGAGTTGTTGGATGTTACTTACCAAGACATCTCCGCCAGCTTTATAAAGTTCGGCGGGAAGGCCGTCATTTCCGGCGGCCTTATAAAGCTTGAGTTTAGATATTGCTATTCTCACTTCACTTAGGTCGGGTGGTTGGCAGTTTTCCCTGCCGTTGCCAATATATAATGAAACAGTCTGCAGAAGTGGTTCTTCCATATTCTCAGCATCGACTATGTCTCAACTACGATATTTCCTTGTTCATCTCGACAGGATTTTGACATCGTATTTCGATAGTCGCTCATAGGTTTTGTCAAGGAGCTCGTAGAAGCAAGCCTTAGTTATGTCATCTTTTCCCTCCATCGGAGAGTGAGCGCATATAAGGCTTATGTTGGCGAATTTGGCCTTGATGCGGATTGTTACAACGCTTTAGCTAATGTATTGGATACAAAAGACTTTTTTCCCGAGTCTCGCACTGAAAAAAAATCCGCATCCGAATAGTCGCTGTTTCTGCTCACTATAACACGGTCCATAGTTGATGTCACCGTTTTTCATTCTCTTTTTGGACAACCCCCAACCTGGAGGGCCAGTTCCAATTTATTACATACCCCTAGTATAAGAGATTGAGCGCTGCCATTGGCCTTTCGTTTCATCCGCCTTTCTGTTCAAGGGGCCAGACTTACCTTGAGATTCGCCTTGCACGGCAGACCGGGTATTCATTCCGTGCCATTCAGACCACGGTAATTATAGTGTTTTACTTCTGTTTTACGTCTTGTTATCAACACTCGTACTTATCGTTTAGCAAAGTCTAATATGTAGTCAGAGTTAAAACCACTGGGCATTGCCAAGTTAAATGCAATCAGAGTCTACCCTCGTTATACAACACCCAACCATCAGGAATGCTCTTTTATCAAAATATTACGCCTCAGCAATGTTTGGTTTATCCGTGCTTTGAAAGGACAATATTGGAGCCTTTATCAGCAAAGCTTTTATATCTCTCGAGGCTCTCTAGGATCCAAACAAATTTTCGGTCAACTAGCGCATTGGTTTGGTAGAAGGAACATACCCTTTAATCGTTCTTAACAGCTGATCCAAGATTTGATTTTACTTGGATCAGTATGTAAGAGTTCCTTGGTGTTGAAAACAATAGCATGTGGTGACAATAAATTTCAAGCCTGATGCTCTTAGTCTTTCAAGCTTTATTTTGCAAATTCGATTAGTGCTCCTCGAAACTACTATTGCACTATTGAAATATCTTACCGCGGTTTTCCATGACAGTCCGTTTACCGTATTTCGCTGTTGTTGTGGCGAAGTTGATATCCGCATTCTTTTCTTACTTTAGCTGCGATGTTGCCACCTCTGTTCCAGAGCCTAACTCTTATTTTACACTCCTTTTCGTGTGAGTGTATACATCTTACACGATCGCATGACACACAGTTGTATGCCAAATCTGAACGACTGACTCGTCAAAAGCTCTTTGTGTCAATGGGGAGTTTGTTTGTTTTTACTTAATTGTGGCAGCTTATAATAATAAAAGTCCAATCAGACCATAAGGGTTTTATTGTGATACCACCAGATGTTAACAGGATTGCTGATTTTATTAATTTCTTGGCGAATCTATTAACCATTCCCGAAAACCCATAATAGTGTAATCATGATGATGATCGTGATCATTGTGCTGCAGAATTCATTATAAAACGAGTGGTGGGTGCACGACTGGGTCGTACGAAACTTTCTCTTTCACAGCGAGTTGGGTGTTAGATCAAATAAAACGCATTTTGATTATTAATGCTTAAAATGATATGAATAATGTCGAAATGTGATTATACGAACGTTTACTAAGAAATTTGAAGGAATCGGTGTCTATGGGAATAATAATGATTTTTCGTTATTGGCCAAAACTGAAAATTTCGTTTAGTGATAGTTGGGCTAAAACTAATTATGTGGAATTGCTTCAAGCTGTAATAGTAGTATATATATTAAATTTCATTCAATTTGAAATAATAGTTTGCGAGAAATTATCAATTTTCCTTATATGGCCTAAATGACAAAATCCGTTATATGGATTTTCTCGAAAAAACTGGGTATGCAGTTTTGTTGGAGCTAATATGGTTATAGTATATATAAAGTTTTATCAAAATCGTTAGAGCCGTTTTCGAGAAAATTGAGGTTATGTGTAATTTTTATATGGCAGGTACCCTTATTAACATGGCTAAAAGCAAACAAAAAAAATGGCCTAGAATTATGACTAAAATAAGCTTGGATACGAAGTTTGAAGAAAATCGGTCTAGCCGTTTAGGCTGGGGAGACCATTACGGACAGACGGACCGACGGACGGAATTCCAAAAACCACTTTTTTAGGCTCCGCTATCATCGTAATGTTAGAATCAATCAAAATCTCGAGGTCGAAAATTTTCACGAAAACAATATCTTTCTCTTTGTAAGAGAAAGTTAAAAATGAATACCTTAGGTATTATGTTGTTTGATATTAGGAATCTGATCAGAGCTCGTAATATTCTTCCACCAAGCGGCGACCTGATAAATAGTGACGTCTTGGTCTTCCTAACGACTCTAGCATCCTCCATGCCTAAGTAAACCTCAGCTCCGCATTTATTTCGAAGCCTTAAGCTTACTGGAATACTGGATCAGTAAGAATTTTACACCTATTCCATTGATCATGCTGCACATTCCCAAACAAATTTACAAAAACTACTACAGCTGATAAAACGTAATATGTCATTTTTAAAAAAATGTAGATAAGATAACTTCTGATTTTGGGAAACCCGCTTTCAATATGAATGATACCCAACATTGGCTGATCGTACTTACTTTTGTGAAATCTATTTATAAGCGTGTAATATAAACGTCTGACACTGTAGAATACATTTAACGCCGTTGTCAGATAGTTATCAGTTTGAAAATTTAATTAACGATTTGTCGTTGTCCGATAGTTTATTCTTATTGCCCTGAGACTCAGAGTCATACATTAAAGGGGGCAATGTTGTCTTTTAAGAAATGTGTACCTGGATTTGTAATTCTAAATCAATCAATTTTTCACAGTATCTGCACATATCTATTAAAAAAATACAAATACAAATTTTTGGCGCAACAGGCTCGTTAGTACCCAGGGCCTAGCTTTCTCACAACCATTCATGTGTGCGTGTGTACTTCTTGCACGATGGCGGGACCTCCTGTTTTATGCCGACTCCGAACGGCTAAGTTGAGATAAGCTATTCTTGACAATTGATACTACTCGGATGATTTGTCAGATCATCACGAGAGGAGGGCCAGTGAAAAATCATTTTAGGTGTTGCTACGGCTGGGAATCGAACCCAGACCTCCTGCGCGGCAGTTCATCGCACTAACCATCGCGCCACTGAGCCCTCATATCTATTAGCTTTGTAAAAAAGCTGTCTGTAGAAAAAAAATATAAAAAAAATAAAAAATATGTATATAAAGAGATAAAAATGGAACGCAATTAGCATCTAACTTATTTGTATGGTTTTTCTACATGTCAGGCGGTTTTGAGGCTCAAAGATATTTTAATGTTTTTTAAATGCTAAACAAGTACTTTGCTTAACATATTTCCAATCGATCACCGTTTATTTCATTTAAATATTCGGAAAATTGTGAGCGCTACACAATTTAGCGCAAAACTCCAACCTATTTTTGCATGGGACACCTACCCTTAAGTGCGCCGTCACTACGTTTTCCTAAGAAAAGTAAAGGCTGAACTATAATAGACGGAAGCAATCGGAAGCTAATGTCAAAATTCTAAGTTAAGTTTTCTTCAGTACTCTCAATTACTCAAGTTGCCCATAATAGACTTTTGAGAATGGAATTGCAAACAATAAAAACAAAATTTCGTTGCTTAGGAACTTACAAATTTAAATGTACACAGCTGGTGAAATGAAATGTAAAATTTGTGTATGAAAGAACAAAAGAAAGAGAAAGAGCGAATCAATTCGCTTTTTCGTAAGTGAGCAAAAGTGAACGAAAACTGAACGAATCGAAGCGAAAAGCTATTATGGTCGTACAATACAAATTGCATGTGTTTGCACAGTTACGGAAGTGGTCGTCCGTAACCAGCTTCTATTATAGTTCAGCCTTAATTCATGAGTGTACCTTGTGCTAATGGGTGTTATCAATCAAAATAACATATATGTAGCTCTATACTTTTAGCTCAACTAATGCGCCGAGAGGAGTCTTCTGCATGACACTTAGGACTGCGCGATCGCAAAATCGCACTCATCGTCAGCAGGTCAAAATAGCATGTCGTAACTAATTAGTTATCACACAAGTGGTATCCCCATCAAGACTGTTTTATTACCCGGACGGCGGGTAAAGATTTTCTAGAATATATATCATCGATGACGCTCATAGCTGCAGTTAAGCCGAAAAACATGGCTAAAACCTTTGTTGGACTCCATGACTATGGTTTCATCCACTGTGCGAATAGTTTAATACTCTATCCGATCACATCCCATCCTTAAAACTATTATACCCAAAAAGGGGGCGTGGCAAAAAAAGCTTTATGGGGTTGAAATGTAGAAAATGGCGTTGTTACAAAATATTGTTCGACAGAAAATATGATAAACCTATGGGATATGGTATACAAATCGGTTTTTAAGAAAAAAAACATCCAAGAAGTAGGCGTGGGTTTTTTCGAATTTCCTTAAAATTGTACAGTTTTTTTGAAACTTCTTTGGGCTCATCGGGGTAAATCCAAACACACATGTAACGAGTTAACGACTCGAAAAGTCATGGGTAGGGGAGAGCTAACTTGGTGGGACAACGGCAGGCAAACAACAAGCAAGAGCGTAAGGATGAGAGAGCACTCTGTAGTGAAGTGTGAAGTGTGAACCCAAAGGAAAAAGCACAATACACATCAGAAAATAAAATGAGAAAGGAGGGGGTCAAACGTGGACAGAACAAATGTTCGAACAGTAGAAGAAGATCACGGAACAACAACAACGACATGTGGGAGCGCAAGCATAAGAGAGCGCTCTGTTGTGAATTTTATTGGTTTAGGCATAGTGTGGATTGTGGTTGTGTGGATACGAAAAACGAAATATGTGTAATGTGTCATTGTGTGTGTTACTTTGGACTTTGGACATTTCATAGTGGTGCATGCGATATTTCATTTCATACTTTTTGATACCTTTTTCTCAAGTGAACAAAACATAAGTGGTATCGCTTAAGGCCCAAAAAGCTTGATGATTCAGCTTGATGATGAGCGTCAACAACATATCGAAATCGAATGCCTAGAATTTTTCCAGTTGTGGTAAGTGGTAAGAAGCCAGCACGGCTTCCTGCCCGACATATCGACTATAGACCAAATTTTCGCACTGGAAAAGATCAACGAATTTCAACTCAAAACTCACCCCCTTCTCATCGACTTCAAAGCCGCGTATAATAGCATACATCGTTAGGAGCTCTATATGGCGATGGGCGAATTCGGAGTCCCGGCAAAACTGATTCAACTGTGACGCGTGACGTGAAAAACACGCGCTGCCACGAGCAGTTTGGAAATATCTCCTCCGAAATATTCCAAACATGCAACGGATTTCGGAAAAGAGACGCGGTATCATGCGATTTTTTTAATCTCGTACTGGAGCATATTGTGCGCATAGTGTCAGCGCGGAATGCTCTATCTTCAATAGGTCCGTCCAGCTGCTGGGCTATGCGGACGATATTGACATAATCGGTCGTTCCAATCGTGACGTGTTAAAAGCGTTCAAGGCGATTGAAGAACAGGCGAAATCCGTTTGCATTGAAGTAAATGAGGAAAAGACTAAGTACATGCTATCAACGAACAAACAAACATCTGCCCATCACCTAGGACAAAACGTCACTATTGATAGCAGCAATTTCGAGGTAATTAAGTAGGTCACCTACCTCGAAGTAAACATAAACTCGACGAATAACATCCTAGTGGATATCCGGTGAAGAATTACCCTAGAAAACCGTTTCTACTTCGGTTTGGCAAAACAACTGGATTCAAAACTTCTTACCCGAAGGACGAAATGTGTGCTCTACGAAACACTTATCCTGCAAGTTCTGCTTTATGGTGCCGTTTGTTGGACGATAAGCAAGAAGAGAGAGCTGATACAGGGCTCCTTGGAAAAAATACTTCTGCGAATTTTTGGTCCTGTGTCGAGGAGGGCGAATGCAGGAGAAGATACAACCGCGAACTCTATGAGCTGTACGAAAATGTGGATGTAGTCCAAAAAGCCAAAAATGTCGACTACATTGGCTCGGCCACATCGAGCGAATGGAATAAGAGGATCTTTGAATCCCAAAACCCAGGTTCGAGAAGACAAGGAAGACCGAACCTCCGTTTCAAAGACCAAGCCATCACGGACGCCAGAGTGCTTGGTCTGGATAACTGGAAGCGGCATGCCCGGTATCGTAGAGGATGGAGACTCTTCACTGGTCGGGAGCCCGACAAGTAGGTTAGGTTAGATTTGCTGTTGACGCTCGAGTGAGTCGTCAAGCTCGCATAGGCCCACGTGGGCCCATAGTGATACCCTTCGAAGAAAGTTACCTGGAATAGAGAAAGAGGATACTTGGTTAAGTTCGATAGTGATAAGTAAGATATAGTGATGAACTGTGTTGCTCCTTCTGCCTCAAAGAGGTAGCTGCTCCATCTACTATTGGGATAGTTGTCAGGTCCCTTAGGTCGTCGAAGTAGTGCCTAGTGTTTTCAAACGGCTGCTACTGATCGCAGGGCAGTGACATAATAGGTGTGAGTTCTCCTCTACGACGTCTGGGTCGCTGTATTTCCTGCAAAGTTGGTTCGCATCAGTCAGTTTTATCTTTTTGGAGTGCTTACCGAACAGGTTTTGACCAGGGCCCTATTCCACAAAACGTTCATCAACTTTGCACTTTGCACTTGTCAAATTCCTTTTTTTGGCAAAGTAACAAGTGTTTCTGTTCCACAATATTCTTTGCAAACCTCATTTTGCACTAGCAAATTTTTGCAAAGTCTTTGCGCTCCCCTGCAAAGTTTTTGCGCTCTCCTGCAAAGTAAGTGTGCAAAGTGTTCCACAAAGCATTTAATCATCTTTGCATTTCTGTCATATCCCGTTTCACTTTGTATATACAAGTTGTTAAAATGAGCCGCAAAATAAAAATGGAAAAAAAACTTGCAGTATTGCAATTTATAAAAGACAAAAAAACAATATTATTTGGTAGCTTCCAAAATAATAAAATAAATAAAATAGATAAACAGGCTGCCTGGGAGGAAGTTTTAAAAAAGCCCAATCCTTGCAACTGGCTTCGGCCCAAAAAACATGGACATATGCGAGGGACAGTTTGTTTGGGCTCTGGAATAGTCGGACATTGGTAAGTAAAACAATTTATTGCCTACAAATAGCAAATAATTATATTTGCATCATTTGTTTTTATTGGAATCTCTATTTATTTCAATAGTGTGTAGTGCTAATAAGTAACAAGCATCTTGTATACAACAACAACACAAACCATATTTGCATAGACAGTGTTGTTGTGAGTTAACAGTGTACTCAACGAGACAACTCTTGTTGATAGAAGAACCGGTTTACGCACAATATAATTATTTGATATGTTTCAATTTCATTTAGATTTACCCATGAATTTAATTTTGTTAATTTTCAGAGTAAAAAGGATAACGCCCGAAAAACTGGGTCCGGAGGTGGGAAGAACAGCGTTATGGATGAAGCTGACTTAGCCATTCTCGATGTTCTGGAATCAGACTCAGCTGTGGTAGATGGACTGAATTTGCCAGAAAGCTATGGAAATTCAGAAAATCTACCATCAGCTGAGTGTGATTATATAATATCGATGACAAAGGAAAGACCAACCCATCCACCTCCAAACCCAAGGAAGAGGAAGAGCTCTACCAAGTTTCCATGTGACACTTTGGATAGAGAGAAGAAATGGCGGCTGGATCTTCTGGAGGTTGAAGTTTACCATAGGAAACTTCAAAAAAAAAAAATACAAATTTTTTGCGCAACAGGCTCGTTAGTACCCAGGGCCTAGCTTTCTCACAACCATTCATGTGTGCGTGTGTACTTCTTGCACGATGGCGGGACCTCCTGTTTTATGCCGACTCCGAACGGCTAAGTTGAGATAAGCTATTCTTGACAATTGATACTACTCGGATGATTTGTCAGATCATCACGAGAGGAGGGCCAGTAAAAAATCATTTAGGTGTTTCATGCCCTTTCATGCCCTTTCGGCTGGGAATTTCATGCCCTCAGTGCATGAAATTGGAGAGGGAGCTAAAACTTTCTGCCTCTGCCATAACACGGGAAATTGCAGCGGCAGAAACTGCAAATACACCACAAACCCCGAGGAGTCTGTTGTTTGAGGAGTTTTAAGTTTTTTTTTATGATTTATTAGTGTTATTTATTATTGTTTTTATGTTAATTTTTTTATAACCAAATAAACAATAAGTGAATTAAATATTTTTACGTCTTATATTATTTACACTTTGAGTATTTAATCTTAAACCCCAAAAATGCCTTTAAAATAAACAACGCTTTTGCAGTGGAAAAAGGTCATAGCCAAAAAAAAATAATTTTATTTCAAAACAATACTATAACAGTCGGCATTAGGAAAAGTATTGCAGCATTGAAGTAAGCCTTTCCATTCCACTCGCATGATCCATATTATTAAGGACATCATTTTCTTCTTCAGCATTTTCCACATCCAATTCTTCGATTTCATTGTCATCGTGTTCAGTGGGTTGTAAGTTTTCACTACTCCTTCCGATGCTACAGGCAATATTGTGTAAGATGACACAAACAATAAGTACCTTACCTGCAAACTCAGGCCTCAGTCGCAAATAATTTAGACACGGGAATCTTTCTTTAAGAATGCCAAAACTATTTTCAATTATGTGCCGTATTTTTTTGTGGTAACGATTGAAAGCCTCTTCAGCAGGGTTATCGGGATTTCGGCGTAGTGGTGGTATCAACCAGTTTTTCAGTCCGTAACCACTATCACCCAAAACAACAGCATCCGGAAATGGTCTCTATCCATTGTCCAATCTTTGACTTACAGACGAATTCCGTAACACCCTTGAGTCGTGAACGCTGCCCGGCCAACTTGCATTTACACTGTAAAATGTGTATTTTGGCCCGCATATCATCATCACATTTAATGAGTGGTTTCCATGCCGGTCCACATATCCTTCCTCGTGTAATGAAGGCGCATCAATTTTAATGATTGTGCCATCCACGCAACCACACACACAAGGGAATCCACCCATCATAAAAAAACATTTCAGCAATACCAATGACGTCATCGGGCCACAGCACTATGTTTTGAAACAAAACGTCTATTATAACGTCGACAACTCTATGGATGGTTCTGCAAACTGTTGATTTTACAACACCATGCATAGCTGCAACACCATGGTACTGGCACCCATTTCCGAGCCAAGCAAGCACAGTAGCACTTGATTTTCAGCCGACAAAGCATGATTGCGCTGTGTATTGTACTCTAATTTTTCTCCAACTTTATTTAAAAGAAAATCAACTTGAATTTGATTTAAACGAAAGCACTCTTTAAAATTAAAGTTTTGTAATCCCGAAAAATTAATTCGGTCTCTGTAATTTCTTTTAATAACCGCGTCTTCACTATCGTTGAACAAAAACTCACGTCTTAATATTTTGAAAGCTTCACTAGTTATGACAATATGAATTTGTAAAGCGATCGTTTACCTTGCAAACTATTGACAAAATTATCAAAATTTGCTTTGCAAAAATAGAGTTGCAAATTACACTTTTTAATATTAACTTTGCACTTTGCACAAGAGAACGTATGTGGAACAGAAATTGCAAAGAGAATATAAAAATTGCAAAGCCTTTGCAATTTACACTTTCAATTTCAACATGTCACTCATCAAATTTTATAGTTCTGAGGAACATAAAGTTTTGCAAATTGACGAAAAAGTGAGCAAAGTGCAAAGTGCAAAGTTGAAAAAGTTGTTTTGTGGAATAGGGCCCTGTTATCACTCTCACCGCTATAGGAATGGATGCTCTATTGAAAGCTATTAGCTTGTTTGATTTGTTGCCGTTTAATTCCGGCCAAAGAAATTTTGTGTGCTTACAGCTGATTGTGTTATACCACCTTGTTATAGTTTATTTTTGTATGTGTGCTTCGTTATTTCATGTTTTTTAAATGCTTGCGGGTGGTTAACCCATTTATCAGAGTAAGTAAGTCGTAAAAGCTGCTGCAAGCTTTTGTAAATTTAGGATCTTTTTAAGAATGGTTGCACGGTATAAAAAAATTGTATCAGTCCTCATAGTAAAGCATTTAGGTGGAATTGAACAATTTTTTAAAAACCACTTTTAAGAGCTCATTTTTGAAAGTCCTCATCCCCACAGCTCATTGTTTATAAATGGCATGATTGAAACAAGTTACATCAAATTAATGAAATAATTTTGTAACAAAAAGCACGTCTCCCCAAGTTGTACAATGAACATGTTTCCCAACTAAGAACTCAACATTTCTTACAAAAAAATAGTAGCTCCTGCAACTCCTTGGAGAATTTCAAAATGAAATCATTTCCGGATTGTATTTGCTTCGATGTCTTTTTACCTCGTAGTACTAAAGTATAGGATGAAGGCACACACCAACAGCATCAAAGAAAGACCCCACAAACGTATTCCCAATTTAAAGTTTTACACTCCCGACTTTACTTCACCCCAAAGACAGAAAGAGAGAGAGAAACGAGAAACTCATAAACTCAAAAAAAAACTCCTTTATCACTCTTTTAGGACTAGACTAAAACTAAAAGAAATGTTCCAGTTTTTTGGTTGAACAAAAAGTTTCCTTCTTTGTATGGTCTCACCGAGAAACACACGGAAATTCGTTTTCGCGACAAATTTTTAACCGAACAAACGAAACTTCTTACCTGTGCCTGCTTGAAAAGGACTAACTTTTATCCTTCCTTAGCAAAAAAAAAAAACGACCCACCTTTGTGTGCTAAGGAAGAAACATATTACAACTGGGGCTGGGTGTGTGTCATACCACCTTTAAAGAAATTAATGAAAAAAAAATGGAGAATCATCCTGAGGACACCGACGGAGCCGCAGAGAATGACAAACAATGAACTGACACAGGAAAGTGATAAAACTACGAGGGAAACGAATCCCTAATGCCCACAACGATTTACAGCTTCTTTTCGTGGCTTTCTTTAATTTCTCTACATCCTTCCTAGTTGACCAAGACAGGAATGAAGCACTCAACAAAAAAATAAAATAAAAGGAAACCATCAACGATTAACGTTCCCCGCCATGGTGGAAAGTTTCCTTTCCCCACTCTATCATCGTCGTCATCCGGTAGCTGCTTATCTAGGTGTAGGGATAATTGAGCATAAACGCCCTTCAAATTAACACGAGATGTAATGGCTATTTAGTGGGCGTCAGCCCTGATTTCATACACAAGGAAAACAAAGAAAAAAAAAAGGACCTTCAAAAGTTCATAACACTCCGTCACCGCGCGCTTAATTAAAAGCCAAACCTTCAATTAACTTCTTATATGGACCGGACGGGACTGAGTATGGGCCGAATTGCTTAACTGCCATTAAGGACTTTATCTCTCCGCAGGATATTTACAGAATATTATGAATCTCCATATAAAAATCATGATAAGTTGCAAAATCAATGAGAGATCCTTCCGTTCAGTAAATGAACTTTGCCAACTCTCGGTGGCATGTGTAGTCCTTGTGGTCGTGAAAGAGGACTTTGTCCAAACAGCAGACGGAAAGATGTACTTGGATTTTCCACTCACATTCATTCTAGGAGAATGGTCTACGGAATGGTGAGACTACTACAACTGAGGAAAGGATATTTACTGTGTGTGTAAAGAATCCTTTCGAGTATACGGGCACAATTCAAAAGCGGAAATGTGCGCCAAGTGAGGGCAACAGCAGCTATACGTGCTGGGGAAGTGCACTGTGCCAGGGTATTACTTTATATGGGGGCTTGCATGTCTGACTGGCATTAATCCACTCCACATGCAATAGGATACTTAGGTAGATGTGCTTAGTTTATTGAGTGAGTTTAAGGATTTCTCGTTTTCGTTCTCGTTCGTTTTCTTTCTAAAACATCCGTTGATGGTAGTGGCTTCCAAGTCGATGGGATTGATGTACTCCTGGGTTGGGGTGGCAACAACAATGTCTTAATTGAATTAATGAACGCCAAGTGAGATTGCAAAAAGGTGTCAGTAAGATGCACACAATTGTCTGAGAAGAAGTGTTTGATTTGATTAATGTTGATTTGAGTAAAGGATCGTCAAGATTTTTTTTCTTTATGGATAGAGTAAGACTTGGATAAGGGCCTCGGCAATCTGGATCAACTACTTTGGTGGTCTTTTATTAGTGCATGTAGTCAATTTAATGACGGCATTACATTACAAGGACACAATATAATATTGAAAATATAGGATGCAGCAATTTCTATAATTTTATATTTTCAAATCCTTGTAATTTTGAATATAGAGGCTGTACTACAGCTGGAGTAGTCTCATTTAACGTCTTGTTTGCTACCTCAGTCAGTCACCATAATGCGTTGGAACGTGCTTTTGCTGTCAATGCCGACTTTCCCAACGGATGCTCTGGGATCACAACCAAGACCGCCTTCTGAAATATTTTTAATGTAGCCCCGTTATGCCCTGTCCCGGACCAGAAATCGATTGTTACATGAGTCACTACGTTCAAGCAAGCTGTGATTGTGACAAGACGAATAACTAGAGTCCCTCGGCTTTTAAGATTGCCTGAGAAGTTTGAGCCAGTGAGATCTACAATCTTGCAATGACCATGGTCGGAGTTTTTGGCGCAAACTTGGCCCTAATACTTTCTGATCTTAGATTGACTTCACGATGACTTCTATAATCATACGGACAAGTTGTTGATTTTTAGGAACTACCCGAATGCGACTTTAGTTCTCTAGGGCGCTTTTACTCAATTATTTTGGTTTAACCTCGTTATAAAGCCTATTTTTACTTTAGTTGCAGGATATGTTCTACTGGGCTTACACCAATACCCGAGAATTGCATCCAAAGGCTTTTTATTCACCTAAAGTAGTGCAGTGTGCAATATTCTCAGCTGGGGTTGTTGGTTTCAGGGTTTTTGAAGATAATTAGGTCACAGTGACAGTGAATTCAGAATTGATGATTTGATCTTCAGAGAGTAATGGCTAATACTTCAAGGGCATCCCAGGATGTTTGAAGGGTACACTTCAAGGAGGTTATCATCTCAATAACCGGCAATTTGAAGCAGCCACCTATTTAGCATCATGGGGATTTTTGTAGAGTTTTGTAGTGGGGATATAGAAAACCCGCACCAAGGAGACTACAAGATTTGAAGTCCAACACCCGGGGACAAAATGCCAACATTTGTGCTGTTATGGTAAAGATAACAAAAGTTAGAACAGTCACAGTCAGACACACATTACTATCTAAGAGTAAGACTTTGTAATATCTTGGTATAATGAGATGAGATCTGGCAATACGTGTCATTTTACAGCTGACGAACTTTCAGAATGGACCCAACGGTAGCATCGGTAGTTACATCAAGGATCAACCTATATGAACTTGTCTGGAATATTCGGAAAACGATTTATCTAAAAATTTCAAGAGTTAGAAAGACCGCCTAATAGCATACATCGTAGTGAATGAGCCAAGAGCCAAACGTCAGCCCCTAATTCCGTAGTGGATATATCTTACTTAAGTGGCGCTACAGTCCGGGATGAACCTGGGCCTCAACCAACATGCCTCTCCAATTAGCCCGGTCGGTTTCCACCACGGCCACTTAAGGCGAGGTCTTTCTCTACTGCGTCCGACGCCTGGCTATTGGTGTCCATTCTTTCTACATGTCCTAGCCATCTTAAACGTACCTACAATGCGGAGTTTTTTGACTAGGGGTATGTGGCTGTACAGCTCGTATAGTTCGTGGTTGAATCTTCGTCTCCATAGCCCGTCAACGCAAACGGACCGAAGATTTTTTGAAGAATTTTTCATTCGAATCGACCAAGGATTTCTTCATCCGCTTTTCATACGGTCCACACTTCAGCGCCGTAGAGCAGGACCAGGATGATCAGGGTCTTATATAGGATCTCCTTAGTGGTTCGAGTGTGGGCTTTACTACTAAATTGCCTTCTTAGCCCGAAGAAACAGCGATTGGCATGAGTAATTCTTTGTTTGATTTCTGATGAGATGTTGTTGTCAGAGTTAATAGCGGAGCCGAGGTAGTCAAAGTCCCGTACTACCTCAAAGTTATATCTGTCAATGGTGACGTTCTGTCCACTTCGTCGATGTTGTGTGTCCTTTCGTGTTGATATCATATAGTTAGTCTTGCCCTCATCTACTGCTAAACCCATTTTTGCAGCTTCCTTCTCTATACTAGCAATCGCGGCTATGACATCACGTTGAGTCCTGATTTTTGGAGAATTGTGCCTCTGGTGTTGGTTCGGGAGTTTTGCACAATCCTCTCAAGAATCAAAATGAAAAAGTCCCATGACAGTGCATCGCCTTGCCTTAATCCTTTTTTGGTATCGAATGTGTCGGTGAGGTCGTTTCCGACCCTGATGGTGCAGCGAGAATTCTCCATCGTCATCCTACACAAACGGACGAGTATGGACGGTATACCAAAACTAGACATGGCTCTGTATAGTTCGTCTCTATAAATACTGTCGTATGCGGCTTTGAAATCGATAAATAGGTGGTGGGTATCGATTTGGACTTCTTGGGTTTTTTCCAGGATCTACCGAATTGTGAAGATTTGATCGATTGTGGACTTTCCTGGCCTAAAACCACACTGATAAAGGCCGATCAGGTTGTTGGTAAATGGTTTCAGGCGTTCACATATTACGGCAGATAGGATCTTGTAGGCGATGTTGAGTAGACTTATGCCTCTGTAGTTGGCGCAGTTCAGAGGGTCTCCTTTTTTGTTGATCGGGCAAACGATGCCGAGGTACCATTCTTCAGGCATGCTTTCAACCAACCACATTTGGCTTATGCATTGGTGGATGTTGCTTACCAAATCATCTCCGCCAGCTTTATAAAACTTAGCGGGAAGGCCGTCATTTCCAGCAGCCTTATTAAGCTTGAGTTTAGATACTGCTATCCTCACTTCACGTAGGTCGGGTGGTTGGTAGTTTTGGCGATTGCAGTCTTTCGACATTAAATTTTTTTATTGCTAAAGATGTCTTCTCTTCCTACCTTTGCGTTAAAATCTCCCAGCATGATTTTAACATCGTACTTTGTTAGTCGCTCATAGGTTTTGTCGAGGAGCTCATAGAAGCAATCCCTGGTTATATCATCTTTTTCCTACGTCGGAGCATGAGCGCATATAAGGCTTATGTTGGCGAATTTGGCCTTGATGCGGTATGTTACAATGCGTTCGCTTATGTCTTGAAAACATAAGACTTCTTGCCTAAGTCTGGCACCTATAGCAAATCCGCATCCAAATAGTCGCTGTTTCTGCTCACTATAACACGGTCCATAGTAGATGTCACAGTTTTTCATCCTCTTTTTGCCCGGCCCATCCCATCGTATTTCCTGGATGGCAGTAATGTCTGCTTTGTAGCAGTTTAGGGCTTCCGCTAGTTTTTCGCCTGCACCTCTCCTGTTTAATGTTCTCACATTCCAGGTTCAGATATGAACGTCGTTGTCCTTTTTTCGTTTAGCATGGTCGTCAACAATAATATCAGTCCTTTCCGAGGCTATTGGTTGCTTCGTAACATAATCTTTTTTCCGTGGATGGGTAGTTAACCCAAAGCACAACCACCAACCTGGAGGGCCAGGCCCTTGTTTTGACCCTAGGACAGCGGGCCGATTTTTGGGGTATGAGTGCTGCCGTTGACCCATTGAGGGCTCCTCCGCTACCAACTCTTTTCCAATACCCTGGCTCAGTATTGGAAATCCCTATAGACCTGGTGTTCAAATATGTCGAAGCAGCTCATATAGGGAGTTGACGGCATATATTTGGTCTTACCCTCATTTACCTCTTAAACCCATTTATCTTACCCATTTATATACCTTCTATATACTAGCAACCGTGGATATGAAATCATGTTGAGTCCAATGATCCCAATATCGTGGATGTAGCTGCACTGATTTATGGAAGATTGTGCCTCTGGTGTTGGGTCGGGAGTCTTGCACATACCCCTCAAGAATCAGATTAAAGAAGTCATCACCTTGAGTAAATTCTTTTTTTGGTATCGTATGTGTCAGTGAGGTCGTTTTCGATCCTGATGGCGCAGCAAGAATTCTCCATCGTAACCCTGCACAGACGGACGAGTTTGGGCGGTATAACAAAACAAGAAATGGCTCTGTGTAGTTCGTCTCTATAAATGCTCTCGTATACGGCTTTGAAATCGATGAACTGGTGGTAAGTATCGTTTTGGATACACCTTCATCCGATCAAATTTTGCTAATGAGTTGGTATATGCTCGACAGAATTCCGGTATTTCCAGCCTATTTTAGGTTAAGTTTAGAATGCTCTTCCCCCTACTTCATTTAGGTCTTGTGGCCTTATGTATGAACCTCTGTACTAAGCTTATAGAGCAATGTGGAGCAAAAATGAAAATATTGGGTAAGGCCAATACTGCCCACAGAGAAGAAGCTACGAATGTTACAGAAAAGGAGACTTCTCGTGCATTTCCAATGCCTAATGCGTATAATGTCGAGAGAGAACGATAGAGCCCTCGAACTTTATGAGCACTTACCCCAAGTTGTGGCAAATCCATATCGAGCGATTGGACCTAAAAGCCTTTAGAATAATCGAATCATAGCCAACAATTAAAGACGACAAAGAAGACCAAACTTTCGGTTTAAGAATCAAGTGATTGCAGGTGCCATGGCGCTTGTGTCGAAGAGTTTCCATGCTCTGCCTTGTCTCAGTCAGAATCCCCCAACGGGTCAAGCAGTCCGGTAAGTCAAAACTTCGAAATATCTTACTGAGCACTTTGCAGCGTTTTTTGAAGGATTAAATATACTTGCGAGCAAAGCTTGACTTAGGCAGAAGGTGAAGTTGATGTTGGGGCACACTTTCACTTTATTGGGTTAATCAACATCCAGAATTGTCACATCCGGGATGATTGAAACCAAAATGTTATTGTTTGGACTGCTATGTACAAAGTTTTCTGCGCTCTTGTCCTTGATAAATGGATTTTTTCCCCTGCCATTTGCCACACAATATTGACAGTTCTTTGGTGACTTTATAAATATAAGGATGATGTCCCTAACAGGACACCCTTTAGATCCATAGAGACATTTCAAAATCAAGACAAAATCCTAATTGCTTAAATTTTTGTTTTTTTTTTTTTATTTAAAGAAAGAGAAAACATCATTATAACCAATGAAACAACAGGATCTACCGTAAATAAATGCATGGAAGCCTCCTGAAAAAAAAAATCCGCGTTCACTTATGGTATTAATTTCAATGAGATAAACGGCACAAGAGAGTGCCTGAGAGCAATAAGCGTTTGTTTGATTAGAACACAGTCATAGTACGAAGGCTTCCCATCCCATTCCCTCTGATGTGTATGCTTTACAAAGTTCCTGGAGCTGGTTGCAGATTAACCGAACTAGCAGATTGGATGTGTCCTGCCAGAGGTGCAACATGAACAGCACCACGAGTCTTGGCGACATAAGTTCCCTCGGCTGCGACAACAACTGGAGCTGGGACAGCGACTGCAGCTGGAGCGATCGCAATAGCAGATGGAATTGCTTGCAAGGAGATGGCATTTGGAACTTGAACAGCTACACTGCCGGCTGGTGCTTGTAGAACTGAAGCCTGAATGGCAACTGAACCGTGTCCAGGAATTGCGTCATGTGGTCCTGACACGGCAAGTAGAGGACCAGCTCCACCCAGGCCCACGGGAATGATGGAGGAGTGAGCACTGACGGCCAGGGCAAGCACGACTACGGTGAATACGGCGAACTGGAATGATGGAGAAATGTATTTTAACTCAGGATGTTAGGATTAAGATTTTGATTAAGTCCTACCTTCATGTTGCTGACTGGAGGTTTTTTTTGAGTTGTTTAAGCTGTTGACGCTTTACTCGTACGACTTAATCGTTACTGATACCTTGCTTCGACCGATGGATACGTTTTTATAGCCATTCTAGCTTGGTTAGGTACTTTGAACTAGACAGTGGAGTATCTAGAACATAATTGGCACAACCAGATTGGTGCATATAGTGTGCATTCATAAAGTGAGTAGTTGGCTAGACACTACACTCAAGCAGCCGACAAAAGAATAACTGGACTCTCAATGTCACGGCGTAATGGCGCCGGAAATAATCTAGTGGTTGCAAGACTGCAACTGGTTTGCGTAATTGGCGCGCTTTGGAGATGAAGGTCGCTAAAAATCTGACGCAAGTTGAATGTAGTATGACCTATTGATTGAAATAGTTTGTCCACTACGATGTGTCATGTGTGGCTGGCTTGTGTGGCTTGTGGGGGTGGTAAGTAAGCCGTTGATAACACCAACGACTGTAATATGAGGTATGCATTGCATAAGACGGTAGTTTTCATAAGAAGGAACAAACCAGCTCACATTAGGTTAACAATCGATCATTTGTAGCTCTGGTATTATGTGTGGGCTTCAATAGACTATTGCATCATATTAACCCGTATACCGTTACATATTTTCTACATTATTTATAAAATTGAGGGTAGATATATCATTAAGGAAATGGATGGGACCAAGTGAATGCCGAGTCGATCTAAGAATGCCTGGATGTCCATCTGTCCTAGGAATGTCTGGATGTCAATCCTTCCGTCTGTATACAAAATAGGATATAGAATTTTTTTTCTTGACAAATGGTTCGATACCACATAGAATGGTTGCAAGAACCTTGTCAGGTATGCTGACTTTTTGCACGACGACAAGACCTTCTAATTTATGCCGAAGCCGAGCGGTTGCTACTATTCGAGGGATTTTTTAAATCCTTGTGAGAGCAGTCCTAGTCAAAATTATGATGTTCGGAATTTAATCCCAGATCTTCAGGACTGTAGTTCATCGCGTCCATAAGGCCTTCAACTTAAGTTTGATGATCAAATTTAGTATATTAACTACTTAAATGCTGGATTGAGCTCTTCCACATTCATCTTCCCAAAAATGATGATAAGGAAGTCACACGACAATGCTGGAACTTGACTAAATGTTGTTATCGAATGTTTCGGCGAGGTAGTTGACGATCCCGATGGAGCAGTGATAGTTCTCCATTGTCATCCTGCATAGCCAGACGAGCTTGGGCTGTATTGTTAGTCTCTAGAAATGCTGTCGTACGCGATTTGAAATGAATCAGCTGTTGGTATCGGATTGGTTTTCTTGGTATTTTTCCAGAATCTTCTAAACTGCATAGATTTGATCAGCTGTACACTTTGAAGCCTTGTTAAGCTTTAATTGGCATATTGGCTAGTGCCTGATAGTTTTTGCTGTCACCATCGCTAATATCGCATGGTTCGTTCTTCCTGACAGCGGGTGATATACGCCACCGCGATTTATCAGTCTTGAAAAGGAATTTTTTTTTTGTTCTTAGCATCTACATAGGCTCGGAACTACGATTTTCATCACAATAGGATCCTCATTTATGGGTGAGAGGATCTGTCGGCATTACTCATTAAACCAGTTTCTTGCTGATGGGTGGGAGAAACTTGCCACTTCTGTTGCAACCGATCTTATGGTTTGAAAATGGACTTCGACATTAGATCTCGGCTGTATGGTACCTACCGAAAACTTGATTCAAAGATCTCTTGCGAATGCAGTCTTTTTTAATAAATATTAATATAAACTTTCACAATATTTCTCATTGTGGTGCATTTTTACCTTGGCTGCAACAAGGTCGATGTTAGCCCCTGGGAATGTTCCGACATCCAAAATACTGGATGTGTGCCTTTTGTCTATCCCAGTGTGGTAGACTTGATTGCCGGTTGGTTAATCTGAAAATCGCCATGTACGATTTCGAGGAGTTAAAATCTTGTGGGGGCTATTGCAGCATTTCGTTCCGCAGGAGAGTCAAAAAGTTTTAGTTCATCACCAGAGGTGGTGTCATCTAGGCTGTCTTTTCCAGCAATAGTATTTAAGAAGTAAGGGACTGAGCTCTGTCTTTTGCCTTTTGTGTCATTCTCCACTATAACTATTCAAAACCTCTTGAGAACTTTTCAGCTGGTGTTAGAGAAAAAAACGGAATTTCTTAGCCAAAGGACACATTTCCTACTATCAGCTGCATCTGCCAAGATTTCCAAAGGGTTCATACCCAATTAAGATTTTAGGCATCCAGTGAGGTTGCCGCTGGGTGTCGGAGTTTATGTTTTCATCAGCTTGTGTGTTCATTGCTGTTCATCTGAACCATGAAGGGTAATGAGTATTTGTAAAACTATGACTCAAACCTTACTTTCTTCACTCAATTTTGTGTCTGAAATTAATTTTGTTGTCACAAGGAATGAAATCTTTTTGTTAAAAGCCGACACCGAAAGGCAAATTTGACACTTATACATTCTTGGATATTTATCAGACTTTCGAAAAAGGTGGGGTAGTGAAGGCATTTAGATGTTGTTCCTTTCGGGATTTGAACTTTGTACTCCGTGCTTAGTAGTCTAACGTACTGACCACTAGTTCACTGCATTTACAATCTTGTAGAATCATGAGTGTTTGTAAAATTTCCTACCATTTAAAAGTCAAAGAAAATTTGATGGCATATTTGTATCTAGTTCCGTTCATAACAATAAATCACAAGACATTAGAGCGGAACCAAAGAAAACTATATATTCCAAGAATGACTCCAGCTAATATCATAGCAAGATATAACGAATCATTAAATAGACAAATCCAATGTGAAATAAATGTACAAAATATAGGCACCGAAATTCAGACTATTTATAACAAACTTGAAGTAATAATAAAAACGACAGCTAAAACAATTCTAATGAAAACAAAAGCCACAAAAATTGACAAAATTTCAGAAAACACCAAAAATCTTATAAAGAAAAGGGAAAACTTGAGAAACAAAATGAACCTCAACAACGAAGAGAAGTGCGAACTCAAACATCTAAGAAATACTATAAAAACAAGCACAGAAAAGGATATACAAGATTACAACGAAAGAACCATTAAAGACATATTTACCAACACAAAATCAATTAAAAAGACAAAAAATTATCTAAACAATGATAAAGAATGGATAACATCAATCAAAAATAATAACAAAGATACTACAAAAAGAAAAGACATTAACGAAGCAGCAAAGATCTTCTTCGAGTCTTTATTCAAATCGACAGAACACAATTCAGACCAACATATTACAGAGAGCAACATAACTACCTCAAACTATTTTGATCAAACTGAAATTAACTCCTCTATAGACAATTTGAAAACAGATAAAAGCACTGGCAACGACGGCATAGATGCAGAGATGATAAAATACGGACAAAAAGCCCTTACACCTATTCTGACAAAGTTATTCAACTCCATTTTTTCAAAACAGAAAATACCATCACAGTGGAAGCAAAGTACAATCACACTAATCCACAAAAAAGGAAAAAAAGATGATGTAAATAACTACAGACCGATAAGCATAATCTCGACTTTATATAAACTCTTCTCGAAGACAATATATATGAAAATGAAACATAAATTAAATGATAAACAACCACGGCCACGGGAGCAAGCTGGCTTTCGAGAAGGATATTCAACTACTGACCATTTACAGACTATCAACCAATTGATCGAAAAATTCAACGAATACAAGAAACCTCTCTATTTTCTATTTATTAACTTCAGTAAGGCTTTTGACATGGTAGAACACAAAAGTATTTGGACGGCGTTGGAGAACCAGAACATTGACCCCACCTTCATAACAACATTTAAAAATATTTATTCCAACAATACAGCAAGAATTAAAACTGACAAAACGGGACGAGAATTCAAAATTAACAGAGGAGTTAGACAAGGAGATCCAATATCGCCTCCACTATTCGCAGCTGTATTAGAAGATATATTTATGCAAATGAATTGGACCAATAAGTATGGAGTAAAAATACATGGACAACGTTTGAACAATTTAAGATTCGCTGACGATATCGTTCTTATATCAAATAAATCTGACAACATCCAGACAATGCTTAACCAACTTTCAGTAACATGTAAAATTCATGGACTAAGTATAAATATGACAAAAACTAAAGCTATGACTAATCATATAAAATATCCCATAATATTATCTAATAATGCCATTGAATATGTTGAAGACTACTAATATCTAGGACAAATCAAATCATTTTCAAATCAGGAGGAAAAAGAGATCAACAGACGAATCACAAATAGCTGGAAACAATACTGGAGTACTAAACAAATACTGGATTGTAATATAGGAGCAGACACGAGAAGATATATATTCGACTCGACGATCCTACCTGTTATGACATATGGACTACAGACATTAGCAATGACAACAAACATAGCCGAGAAGATTCGAATTTGCCAGACGAAAATTGAAAGACACTTATTAAATATTAGACAAATAGGACGAGTCAGAAATGATGAAATAAGGAGACGCACAAATATAACAGACGTAATCACAAAAATAAAACACTTAAAATGGAGCTGGGCTGGACACATATCAAGAATACAGGACCAAAGATGGACGAAAATAACAACAAAATGGATACCGCATTGTAATAGACCAGTAGGAAGACCAAAGAAAAGATGGAATGATGACCTACTTAAATTCAATCGCAACTGGTACAACGACGCAAAGAACAGGAATCTATGGACAACAATGGGGGAGGCTTATGCCAACCGAAACAACGACTAGAAAATATTAAATATAAAAGACAATTATTAACTGAACATTCAAATCTTAGAAGAATTAATTGTAAAACATAAGATCGCAACAATTATTTAACTTATATATGTAAACACAAGATTGTAAAAATGTTAATGTAATTGTAATGTAGAATTAGTATGTATGGCTATAATAAAAGCTTCTAATAATAATAATAAAAGTTCCGTTCATAATTTGTCAGTTTTTCATTCATTCATGAGTAGCCAACAGGTTTAAAATAATTTTTTTCTTGTTATCTGTCTCTTCAAGTCATTGTAGTCTAACAATTGCCACTACATACGTGATCATAAATCCTCTCATAAACGTTTATATATAAGTACGTATGTTCTTTAAATAAAACCGAAACAACATCTATCTTTACTTTTAAAAAGATAAAACCACCGAAAAATTACCAAAATAGCAAAAAAAGATATTTATGGATCAAGTGCATGAACATTCACGTTCGTTTGCCTTATCTAGAGAAGTGAGACGAAAACGTAACTTTTTTTTTATTTTGAAATGTCACAAACAAAAATTAATTGTACTAATAAATTGTTTTGCATATTTATGATATCCACTCGAGAATTATTAACGATGAGTGAAGGTATCGATATAAACCTTCCATGATGTATTTCTTGATATTACAGCTGCGGGTCATAAATCTAAAGCGTTTGCCTGACAGATCTTTGTATAGAGTCTGACCCCCAAGGCAATCTCGACGCAACGGACGGTATCGACGCAGACGGTTTCGCGTTGAAATGTCAAAAACTCATCGAGCTTATGGGAACATGTATAAGTGGGCAATCTGAACGCCGACGCGACGCAATGGACGTTAGCTACACAGAAAAGTTGATTCAACTTCAACTTTCTTGCGCATCGACGCATTGGAATGTCAGTTTGAAAGCTGTCAGATGGTATGTTTGTGAGAATCTTGAGATTACTTTCATAGGTTATAAATAAACAAAATAAATTAAAAGTACTGAATTAATAATTGTGTTGTGTGACTAACAACTAATTAAATTTTCTTCTGTGAGAATTGAAAAACAAACAAAATCTTCGACGGCTAATGGTGAACTGTCAATCAAGTGACATCGCATCGCGTCGCGTCGTGAGCGTCGAGATTGCCACCACCATTCAAATCCTCACCATTTTTGACACTTCAATGCGAAACCGTCTGCGTCGCGTTCGTCGCGTGCGTCGAGATTGCCACCACCATGACAGAATTTGTATAAAAACTGCGAAGAAGAACAAACTGGGATTGCAGCGAAAATTCAGTTCATGCAAACTTAAAAGAAAAATGGCGCAGTAGTTTTTGCAGATACTTAAAATTAATCTTTCAAAATGGCCAGAATCTAGCGCTGAGACACTGGATCAACTCCTGTTATCCTTTTTCAGCGGGGAGCGAATTTAATGCATTAAAAGACAAATGGGAGGAAGATTGAAAGTCGAATGAAAGGAAAGGTGCTGCCGACTTGATCGCTCAGCTGAGAGTGGGTTGGAAGGTATTCATATTCAACTCCCTGTTTTCTCCCGAGTCACTACGAGGTATAAATTTTCGCTTCCCTACCCCGTTTTTCTCATCCTTTTTCCAATTTTTCCGACTAATGCGGGACTACCGAACTAATTTCCTCACAATTAAACGATTAAATTTTCGTTCGTTATAATTTTTAGCACAATCTGCCCCTTTTGTTTGTTCAACCAAGAAGTTGTTTTTCTTTGACCACCTTCTTCGTTCCCAATAAAAGGACCACACACTCTCTCTCTCTCTCTCTCTCTCTCTCTCTCTCTCTCTCTCTCTCTCTCTCTCTCTCTCTCTCATTCAGCACCAAGTGGGCCCAAGTTACGGCTTAATTTTACACCGCTCCTCTACTTTGCTGGAGTGGGTAGCCGTTTTCCACTCTTTCATGGTCTTGCTTCATGGTCTTGCATTCATTTGTAAATTCGCTTGATCCCTTTAAAACAGCAGGCCCCGACGGCAAAACTGCCATGGTGCTAGAAAAAACTGCGAACTATATTATGCCAAAATTAGTCAATACCTTCCGTGAATGTCTAAAGTTAATATCTCCGCAAGAGTGGAGTGAAGAAAATGTGATATTCATATCAAAAGAAGGGAGCTGCAGTCACACTACTCCGAAAGATTACAGGCCAATAAGCTTATCAGCATTCCTACTGAAAATACTGGGAAGACTTCTAGCCATTCAAATAAGTGCAACTTGGATCCATGCTACCTATGCCCGAAACAACCTGCCTAAATCAAAGACAAATCGGTAGAAACTGCCTAACATGGACTACCTCATGTAGTAGAAAAATCTCTATATCACGAAGAATACACTCTAGCAGTCTTCCTAGACATAGAAGGACCCTTCAACAACGTAAGAACAGAGACTATCGAGACAGCACTAGAAAAACGGGGAAATGAAATGATCATTAGTAATTGGATCATAACAATGCTTGGAAAACGTATCATTGCATTCTCCATTGGCGAATGTACCAAAAGGATAACAACGACAAGAGGTATTCCACGGGGGCGTGTTTTATCCCCGCCACTTAAAGCGAGGTCTTCCTCTACTGCGTCCGACGTCTGGCTGGGAATCGAAGACTCTACGAGCCGGAGTATTGGTGTCCATTCGTTCTACATGTCCTAGCCATCTTAAACATCCAATGCGGAGTTTTTTGACCAGGGCTATGTCGCTGTACAGCTCGTATAGTTCGTGGTTGAATCTTCGTCTTCGTCATAGCCCGTCAACACAAACGGGACCGAAGATTTTTCGAAGAATTTTTCTCTCGAATCGACCAAGGATTTCTTCATCCGCTTTTGATACGGTCCATGCTTCAGCGCCGTAGAGCAGGACTCTGATGATCAGGGTCTTATATAGGATCTCCTTAGAAGTTCAAGTAAGGGCTTTACTACTAAATTGCCTTCTTAGCCCGAAGAAACAGCGATTGGCAAGAAAAATTTTTCGTTTGATTTCTGACGAGATGTTGTTGTCAGAGCTAATAGCGGAGCCGAGGTAGACAAAGTCCCGTACTACCTCAAATTTATATCTGTCAATGGTGACGTTCTGTCCAATTCGTCGATGTTGTGTGTCCTTTCGTGTTGACAGCATATACATAGTCTTTCCCTTATGTACTTCTAAATCAATTTTTGCGCTTCCTTTTCAATACTAGCAAACGGGGCTATGACATCACGTTGAGTCCTACCAATGATGTCAATATCGTCGGCGTATGCTAGTAGTTGCACCGATTTTTGGAAAATTGTGCCTCTGGTGTTGGCTCGGGAGTTTTGCACAATCCTCTCAAGAATCAAATTGAAGAAATCACATGACAGTGCATCGCCTTGCCTAAATCCTTTTTTGTAATCGAATGTGTCGGTGAGGTCGTTTCCGACCCTGATGGTGCAGCGAGAATTCTCCATCGTCATCCTACACAAACGGACGAGTTTGGACGGTTTACCAAAACTAGACATAGCTCTGTATAGTTCGTCTCTATAAATGCTATCGTATGCGGCTTTGAAATCGATAAATAGGTGGTGGGTATCGATTTGGACTTCTTGGGTTTTTTCCAGGATCTGCCGAAGTGTGAAAATTTGATCGATTGTGGACTTTCCTGGCCTAAAACCACACTGATAAGGGCCGATCAGGTTGTTGGTAAACGGTTTCAGGCGTTCACATATTACGGCAGTTGGCGATGTTAAGTAGACTTATGCCTCTGTAGTTGGCGCAGTTCAGGGGGTCTCCTTTTTTGTGGATCGGGTAAACGATGCTGAGGTTCCATTCTTCAGGCAAGCTTTCATCCGACCAGATTTGGCTTGGGGGATGTTGCTTACCAAGTCATCTCCGCCAGCTTTATAAAGCTCAGCGGGAAGGCCTTCATTTTCGGCGGCCTTGTTAAGCGTGAGTTTAGATATAACTGTCCTCACTTCACTTAGGTCGGGTGGTTGGCAGTTTACGCTGTCGTTGCCAATATTAAATAATTCGTTCTGCCTGACAGCGGAATGTTGTTCGTCATCGCCGTTTAACAGTCTGCAGAAGTGGTTCTTCTATATCCTCAGCATCGACTGTGTCTCAACTACGATATTTCCTTGTTCATCTCGACAGGATTCTGTTCGAGCCTTGTAGACTTGGCTTTGGCGTTTTACACTTTGGTAAAACTTGCCAACATCGTTCCTGGAGTGACACCTCTCTATATCCTCGATCGCGTGTTTTCTTGCTCTTTTTCTTCTTCCTGAAAAGCCGATGTTCTTCCCTTCTTCTCTGCCTATAGAGCTCAATGGCAGCTCTCGTCTTCACCTGCAGCTTAGCCTTGTAGGCCTCGTTCTTGGCTGCGAGCATCTGTCGGCATTCCTCATCAAACCAGGGGTTTCTTGCTGGTGGGCGCGTGAAACCTAGCAAATCAGTTGCGGCTGATCTAATGTCCTGTTGGCATCGTTGCCATTGCTCTTCGACATTCGATGCTGGTGGTATGGTGTTAATCGAGAGGTTAAGGGATACGCGTTGTGCGAAGGTCTTGGCGGTCTCTTGCGATTGCAGTCTTCCGACATTAAATTTTTTGACAGAATTTCTGGATTGTTGTGGCGTGGTGGATATCCGCATCCTTACCTTGGCTACAACAAGGTAGTGGTCTGAGTCGATGTTAGCCCCTCGGAATGTTCGGACATCCAAAATACTGGATGCGTGCCTCTTATCTATCGCAATGTGATCAATTTGGTTGACCGTTCGTTGATCTGGAGACCGCCATGTCCCCTTGTGGATATCGAGGTGAGGAAACTGAATGCTGGCTATAGTCGTTCCGTAGCCAAGTCAATAAGCTAAAGTCCGTTACCGGACGTGTTGTCGTGTAGGCTATATTTTCCGACAGTACTGCTAAGGATGTCTTCTCTTCCTACCTTTGCGTTAAAATCTCCCAGAACGATTTTAACATCGTACTTTGGTAGTCGCTCATAGGTTTTGTCGAGGAGCTCGTAGAAGCAATCCTTAGTTATATCATCTTTTTCCTCCGTCGGAGCATGAGCGCATATAAGGCTTATGTTGCCCAATTTGGCCTTAATCCGGATTGTTACAATGCGTTCGCTAATGTCCTGAAAACATAAGACTTCTTGCCTAAGTCTGGCACTTATAACAAATCCGCATCCAAATAGTCGCTGTTTCTGCTCACTATAACACGGTCCATAGTAGATGTCACAGTTTTTCATCCTCTTTTGCCCGGCCCATCCCATCGTATTTCCTGGATGGCAGTAATGTCGGCTTTGTATCAGTTTAGGGCTTCCGCTAGTTGTTCGCCTGCACCTCTCCTGTTCAAAGTTCTCACATTCCAGGTGCATATACGAACGTCGTTGTTGTCCTTTTTTGTTTTATCATGGTTTGATGTGTTTGCATAAAAAAGGTGATATACAGACGTCGACTCTTTATTTTCTTAAAATCCCCTCAATATGCATGACTTCCCTTAACCGTACAAAACGCAACACAATACTTTACAAAATCTCCTACAATTGTTGCTTCAATACTTTTCTCAACTATGTATGCTTCCCTCTCTTGGCATAACAATTTCACAATAAAGTCCAGATGTCTGGAGAGAACCCTCATAGACAACGGGATAAAAAAAGGATCAAGCCACACACGTGAACCCTCTTATGACCATCACAAAGGGTCTGCATTACCCTGGACACCCGCAACATAATAAAATATTAATCTACCTTATGTTACCCCCTCCTAACTTAACCTTCTGTCCCTTAAAAATGGTAACTTACAATTACCAAGTGACTCTTTATCCATGATCCTACTTCCATAATTAATATCGTGAAACATTATCTACAAACAAACCATTCAAACCGTAACCGACAAAACAAAAACAAAATGTCGGTCAACATTTATCACAGCATCCACCCACGTTTTCTGTAATTTCATACTCGACTCTACCACATTAGTCATTTGACTTCCTTTCTCTGCCCGTAATCCTTTCCTCTGTGCCGCTTTGTTTCATAAATTTAAATCAACCCGGCAACACTGTACTCCTTTCCTGTGAATACTCTCTACTGGCTTCGCTAACGGTTTATTAATTTAAATTTACATTAATAATCTCAGTTAAAACGGACCAGAGAAGACCCAGGAAAACAAAAAATAATCACCACGGCATTAGTTGAGGTAATAACTACACCTCTTAAGATAATTACTATGACACAGTGAGGGACAGCATTATCCTTTTGTGGGTGGCGTGCATGTGTTTGTGTATGTTATGTCCTCGACTCTGTGAAGCAGTTCTTCCGCTTACGGGCGCTTACGGAGAGAATACACCGTCCGGCGCGACGAGTGCGACGGGATAACGGATGAGGAATAATAAACCAGAAATGTCCTTCTTTCCTTTTAGAGGGTTTTTGTTTGCATTTCGTTATGTCCGCTTATTTGCGAAAACCTGAATAATCCGTAGCACTAGAACCGGATACTGTAAGAATAATGGACGACAGTGCATATACACCTATGCGCGTATATACATGAAGGAATCTAACACCTAAAATTGTGGGGATCACTGGAATGGAACTGAACCAACAAAAAAAAAAGTATATCGCTTGTTGCAGGAAAGTTCTTAATCGTCCTGTGACAAAATGGGGGGAGGCTACCTTCTTCTTCTCGGGATTGCAGTGAGCAATCATTTTTCGTACGGAAATGCTGGGTTTGTGCTCTTTGGGTGTGAAAGGGTGAGTTCTCCTAATTATGTGCTCAAGGATCTGTTTGGGTTTTATGGTTCTTGTAGTAATATTTTCCAGGAGTGGTCCTGAAAATGCAAATAACTCAATTTATAACGAGGACATGGCGAATGTTTATTTTATTTCTTTCATTGATAGTGGTGGAATGACGTTTACCTGGGTTACAGGATGATTGGTGGATTTTTTTCCTCTAACCAGCTGAATCCTAGTGGGACTTTTGTGCGGGTTTTTTGTTGATCATCGCTTGCTACTGGAAGGAATGTTATACCTTCTTAAATGGCTTTAAGTATAAATTGGTACTTAAAGCCATTTAAGAAGGTATTCACAGAATTATTTATTTCGCATATATGCGCAGGGCTTTAAACCTAGCTTCTCCATGAATGTGGTATTATTTCTAAACCTCTTGTTTAGCGCCGACTCCGAACGGCAAATTTGAGACACTTTTCATGACAGAGTTATTTTTTTATAACCTTTTTTCAATCTATTTTTTCGAATCTATAAGACCCCAGCAGCGCTCTGAGATAATGCAGGCAGATATTAATTGACTCTGGTCTTGAACTGTTATAGATTGTAAATAGGTGAAAATACGTCTCCTGGAAGTTCGTTGTATTGTTTGCTTGTTCAGTGAAAAAATAAAATTTGGATTGCATTGTTCGTGTCGATGTTAGGTGCTCAATCTGCCTATGAGCTAAAACTGCGTGTCTTGTTGGTCGTGGAAATGCAACGGGTCTAGGTATGATTTCTCTGAGCTACTCAGAAAATTAGCCGTTAAAATATCTGTAATCCTTGCTGTGCCATAGGTTGCAGCTTTAAATTAGATAGGGAAAGAATCTCCTATAAGGCGGATTGCACGTCTTTGGGTAAAGTTCATTAGGTTCAGAGTCCGAACTCAGAACATGACGAAATTGTTCAAGACATGGTCGTTCTTAGGATTTATTGAAAAGTTGAAGCTGGGGTGGTGCATAATATCTATAAGCTCTGAAAAGATAACCTTGTTTGTACGCTCCTGATTTAGCAATAACGGTTACATGTTGTTGCAATGACCCAATTGCGATATTTAGCATACGCACGGATTCTTCTGAAGCCTTCTTCTAAATTCTTTTGAATCAATTTAAAACAAATGCTTTGGTATTTTGTTACGGGACGAAATTTTAAAACACATTTTTGCATATTTTTGTCGTTTGTCCAGTCGAGTAGCGAAAAAAAGCTGGGAAAGCTACCCCATTTAATAGGTGGGGGAAAAAAATACCACTCGTGGACCAAAACTAGCTATGCGTAAGGTCAACAAAAAACGGCGGCGTTTAGAGTCCAGTTAGAATGGACAAAGTCAACAACCTATTTGAGCTGCTCCGACATATTACCAACAATAGTCACCTAGGAATTCCAAGGGTTAGTCAGGCTCCTTTAACAGAGATGGCGGCTGACGGCTGAGAGGCAAATGGCTACGCTCAATCCCGTAGTGGATAAGCATGGCCACGTGCACTAGGGGTATATAATGAGCTGGACCTCCAGATTATGGGTTGTGCTTTGAGTTAACTACTCAAAAAAACATTGTTACAAGCACCCACTAGCCTCGGGAAGGACTGATGTTATTGTTGACGACCCTGCTAAAAGAAAAGCCGACAACGACGTTCATATCTGCACCTCGAATGTGAGAACATTAAACAATAAAGGTGCACACGAAAAACTAGCGGAAGCTATAAGCTGCTTAAGAGCAGACATTACTGCCATCCAGGAAATACGATATGAATGGCCGGGGAAATAATAGATGAAAAGCTGTGACATCTACTACGGTCGGTATTAAAGTGGGGAGAAACAGCGATCAATCGGGTGAGGATTTGCTATAAGCGTCCGATTTAGGATACAAAACTTATGCTTTGAAGACAAAATCGAACTCATCGTAACAATTCGCTTCAAGGCCAAATTCGAAAACATAAAATGCGCTCACACTCCGATGGAGAAAAATGATGATATTGCAAAAGACCGCTTCTATGAGCTGTTTGCCAAACTTTTGAGCGACTACCGAAGTACGATCTTAAAATTGAGGTGGGGGACTTTAATGCTAATGTAGGAAAAGGTGACATCATCAACATCTTGCTTACGAACATAAAACCTCATCAAGGCATTAGATCAGCCGAAACCTGATGTAATATGTTTCTCGCGCCCATCAGACAAAAACCCTTGGTTTGATGAAGAATGACGAAAGATACTCGAAGTGAAGAACGATATTTACAAGGCTTAGCTGAAAGTGAAGACGAGAGCTGTCATTGAACTTTATAGGCGTAGAAGGAGGGAAGAACACCGGTATTCAGAAGAAAAAACAGAAAAAAAGCGCGCTATCGAAAGGTACAATCCAGGAATGTTGTTCGCAAGAATCTTGCGAAGATGAACACGAAAATATCGTAGCAGTAGACACACTCGATGCTTTTTTTTTTATAATTTGCGCGCACTCAAGGGGTTATGAATACCCTTTATATGTTTTAGCACAGTGCGGGCGTTAAGGAAATTAGGGATAAGATGAAAGGAGATACCGATGCACATTAATTTTAAATGTCTGTAAGTTATATTGGAAAGGAAAAACAGAGTTTAGTAGAGCATTCCACATTCGTGTTGTTCGGTTTATGTACATACGAATCTCTGTATTTCAGCGTACGTCCGAAGATAGGCTTGAGGGTAAACTGATTTGCATTGATTACGTAACGAGTATTGCGGCTGAATTGTTGAATGGGAGGAATGCAGCTGGCTATTTCATTTGAACATTGGTTGTTAAAATAGCGATAAAACAAGGTAAGGCAGGAGATGTTTCGACGGTGTTCGAGCGAAACTAAGGAGTTCGCTATTCTTATGTCTCCAATAAGTTTTTTCGCACGTGCTTGAATCCTATCTAGTAGGTGCAATGTTGATTTTGGTGCACCTGACCAGACGTGGGCGTTGAATTCAAGTTTTGGGCGTATAAAGGCTTTATATATTGTGGCCAGATCAGAGGGGGTGAAATGTTTCTTACATCGATTTAGGAAACCTAGACATTTCGCTGCGTTTTTAGCGACTTCGAATATGTGGTCGTTCCAACGAAAGTCGTTACTAACACACATACCTAGCATGGAAAGCTTTTCGGTTTCTTTAACGTAAGTGCAATTCATGGATAATGGCTGCAGATTTTGGTTTCTCTTTAATGACGGAAGATGGCAATGTGTTTTGGAAGCATTGAATTCCACTCTATTAGATTTACCCCATTTGATAATGCTGTCAAGGTCGGAATTCAATGAGCTTAACATATTTTGGCGTTTAGAGTCCACGTTCGAAGGTGAGGGACGAGGACCTGTAAACGAATATGAGAAGCTGAGGGTACTGTCATCAGCGAAGGAAAGAATTGGATTAGAAGTTGCAGACAGGAGATCATTTATAAAAATGATAAAGAGAGTCGGAGACAAAACTGAGCCTTGAGGGACACCAGCATTTATTTGGTGAGTTACAGACTTGAAACCTCCAAAACAACTTGAATTGAACGTTTCGAAAGATAATGTCTAATCCATAGAAGAAGTTTTTCGTCGATTCCAAATGCACGCATTTTCGACAAAAGGGCTTGATGCCAAACCCTGTCAAATGGCTTTGAAATATTAAGCGCAACAATCTTGCTTTCGCCACCATGGTGGATTGATTGGTTCCACTTTTCGGTGAAATATGTCATCAAATCACCAGTAGACCTGTTGTTGCGAAAACCATATTGCCGGTCATTGAGAAGTTTTCGTGTTTCGAGATATTTCATAAGCTGACGGTTTATCAGCGTTTCCATGACCTTGGAAAGAAGGGACGTAAGTGCAATTGGTCGGTAGTTGGAGAGAGAAGAAGATTCGCCTCGGAAAGAGTCCTGATGAGTAGGATAGATAGAAAAGCTTACGCAGTGGTTTTGCTAGCGTAGAAGAACACCTCTTCAGAATGATGGTGGATATACCATCTGGACCAGCGGATTTGTGTATGTCAAGATCAAATAAAACTCTTGCAACTATACGAGTACGAAATTGAATTTGTCCCATAGAATGATCTACGTTCTCAAGTACAGGAGGAGACTGAACACAATCTGGCAATGTAGAATTGGCTGCGAAATGCGCAGTAAGCAGATTGGCTTTGTCTAAAGAGCTGACAGCTGGAATGTCATTGTGAATGAGCGTCGGAATTGATGACGAGGCCGAATTTTTTATATTTTTAACAAATGACCGAAAGTTTTTACTACCTCTGGGACATTGTAGAATTTTTTGCCTCAACTTTTGGTCATAGAGGAATTTGACACACTTTAAATGGGCATTACAGTCATTTCTGGCTTGTTTGAACTTTGCTCGGTTTTCCTCTGTTGGGTTGGTCTTGTACAACCGAAAGTTTGTCTCTGTCAACCAGATAGCTTCTTTGCAGCTCAAGTCATACCACCCTTTTGCCTTTGGTCTGATACTCTTAATTCTGTTGGTAATAAAAGATCTAATACCAAAGAGAATGATATTTGATATCATATCAGCAGCATTATCCACGTCACTATCGAGGAAACATAGTGACCAGTTAAAATTCGTAAAAAACTGTTTAATGCTTCCCAATTGGCTTTCTCGTATTGCCATACAGTTTTTTTGGGAATTTGCTCTTTAACTGTGTGGTTGGAGTACGAGAAATTTGTTGATAAGATACAGTGGTCTGACGAACTTAGAGGCGATAATACATTGATGGTGTATTTATCAGGGTGAGAGGTAAGAAACAAGTCCAGGGTGTTGGCGGCTTGACTGTTAATATCCGGTATGCGTGTCGGCTCATTTACAAGCTGAGTTAGGTTGTTTACCTCAGCAAAGATCTCAACATACCTTCCTTCGGGTGTTGTCTGTCCAGAATGTTGAAGCCACGTAGAATTGTGTACATTGAAATCGCCCGCAATGACGATTTCAGTGTGAGGATGCAGGGATACAATTCTAAAGTCGGCTGAAATAACTTGGTAAAGTATGACTTGGAAGTATTCCTGAAGAATGGAACCTAAGCATAGTTTTCCCGATCCATAAAAAAGGATACCATCTGAACTGCGTCAACAATAGGCATACGTCTCCTCAACATCGCCTACAAGATCCTATCTGCAGTAATATGTGAACGGCTGAAACCGTTTACCAATAACCTGATCGGCCCATATCAGTGTGGTTTTAGGCCAGTAAAGTCCACAACTAATCAAATATTCACACTTTAGCAGATCCTGGAAAAAATCCAAGAAGTCTAAATCGATACCAACCAACTGTTCATTGATTTTAAAGCTGCATACGACAGCATTTATAGATACGAGCTATACAGAGCCATGTTTAGTTTTGGTATACCGCCAAAAACTCGTCCGTTTGTGTAGGTTGACGATGTAGAATTCTCGCTGCTACATCATGGTCAGTTAAAACCTCATCGATACATTCGATACAAAAAAGGAACTTAGGTAAGGCGATGAATTGTCATGTGACTTCTTTAACTTGATTCTTGTGCAAAAAGCCCGAGTCAACACCATAGGCACAATCTTCCATAAATCGGCGCAAGTACTTTTATATGCTGATGATATTGACGGCATGTTAATATGTGATGTGGAAGCCACGTTTGCTAATATAGAGAAGGAAGCGGCAAAAATGGGCTTAGCAGTAAATGATGAGAAAATACTAAGTATATGCTCTCAGCGGTGTAGTGCAATAACCTCCGCTGAGCTAAATTCCCACAGAATAGGAAATATACTTCGGGGGACGTATTTCCTTTTCTAAATGGAAATAAGTAACGCTGCTGTTAATGCCTTTTGGTTGTGAGGCTTATTTCCTTTGCAAATCTAACAGCGAGCCCAAACAGGGGGGGTCAGAGGTCAGCATGCCAGCTACTAATATTCAAACTTTGCATTAATTCTTTATGGGCCATTGTACTGCACCGATATCAACGCAAAACGACACAAAACAACGACCATTTGGACAGAACAGCACCTTTTAAAGATTTAACCTTGAGGTAGTACGAATCTGACAACAACTTTTTGTAAGAAATCAAATGAAGAATTACTTTGGGAAACTCCTTGGGCTATGAAGCCAATTTAGTAGTAAAGCCCTTACTCGAACTATAAAGGATGTCATATACAAGGCCCTTATCACCCCAGTTCTGTTCTAAGTCACTAATGCATTGACAGTACCAAAAGTGGTTGAAGAAATCCCTGGTCGAAATTCTTAGTCTTCCAAAACTCTTCGGTCCCGTTTGTTTTGACGGACTATGGAGGTGAACATTCAACCACGAGCTATACGAACTGTACTACGACATACCCCTAGTCAAAAAAACTCCGCATTGTACATTTAAGATAACTGGGACATGTGGACCGAGTAGGCACTAATCCTTCGTTTCGCAGAATCTTCGATTTCCAGCCAGACGTCGGACGGAGTAGAGAAAGACCTCGCCCTAAGTGGACCTGACACCCGCCACGGCACTGGATTGAGTCGCGGTGACCGATAACGTCTCTGCGGCGTCGCACGAGGCATGTAAGCTTGTATCCATTCAAGAGACTGTCACTTCCGCCATCTTTTCCGCATGGGATTTCTCCCTTGAGTTATCAGATGACGTTGGCTTGGCCAATGCGCAGGTCCTATTGGATACCGGTAGGGTCTGACGATCTGGGGCAAAACACCCCTCCCTCAAATCCACCGGAAGCACACATACCCCGCGCGACGCCACAGAGACGGCAATCCCGCTCTTGGTCGCGTTCGTTTCGCCCGATTCCGCGCTTCGAAATTTACTGGAGATGGAACTGCGATCGTCTTTAAGGAGTTCATCCTCCCTCAATCTGATCGCAGCTTCATCCTCAGATCCCGACTGCCCTGCGATCAGTGGCAGTCGATTTAAATTACTAGGCAGCCTTTACTTCGATGATCTTAGTGACCTAGCGACTATCCCAATAGCGCTGATAGTCCGTTTTTGTTGCAGATCAGGATGGAGCAACTACCTATTTGAGGCTGAAGGAGCAACACAGACCAGCACCGCATAAGTATCACTGGCGAACTTAACCAGGTATCCTCTTTCTCTTTTTCAGGATACTTCTTCGAGGGGTATCGCTATGGGCCCACGAAGGCCTATGCGTGTTTGACGACTCGCCCGAGCGTCAACAGCCCATCTAACCTAACCTAACCTAAGTGAATCACAAAAGCAGAAACCGACCTCAACCAACTTGGAGTGCACACCTGGAGGCAGTTAGCTAAGGTACCGGCTAATTGAAGAGCCATGTTGGTTGAGGCTCAGGTTCATTCCGGACTGTAGCGCCTCTTAAGTAAGTAAGTTGAGATGCAGATTAACCTTGGATTGTAATGCCACTAAAGTAATGATATAGTTGTATCTAACATTGGAAAGTTTACTGTAAACATGATAGAACTGAAATTGGATTTGAAGAGATGGTTACAGCAATCAATAGAGGAGAGGAATGATAATACAAAAGATTAATGACAGACATGGACCAAGCGAAGTGATCACATCATTTGATGACTGATTTAGATGATCATCTTGATCATTGGAAAACATGAAGTGATTTTCTGTGAACGTGTTAATTGGAAATTCAAATAGTTTTTTTTGATTTTTTTTGATTTTCCCAACTAATAATTTCGCTTCAATAAAGCACTATCGAAGCTGTTTCCCCTCCAGCAATATTACTTGTAGGAAGTCTTCTGGAAAAACATTTGGCGCACTTTTAGGAAGCTATTTACTTCTTATAGACTTCTTTAAATACTTCTAATAAACCTTAAAGAAATAACTTTGTTTACTTATAAAAGGCCATACAGAAGCACATTGTAGGCTTCGCAATAAGTCATTCCGAAATTATTTGCAAGCCTTATCGAAGTTGAAAAATAATATTTTTTTTTATTATTTTCTTATATTATTTACTTTTATTAAGTTCAATTTCAATCTCGTATAATTATTGAAACCCAATTCGTTATTATGAAAGTATGAAATTCAATGCAATTATTTATATAAAAACTCTCATCTTAGTGGGATTCATACTCGCGTTCTCTCTCACGGTAATCCAATACGCTATCCACTAGGCTGTACTCTCGAACATGAAAGACGAGTAAATATAAAGCAGTACTTGAATCGTGTTGACTCATTCTCCGGTAGGTTCCCGATCTTTTCACCTTTCTTCCAATCTTTACACCTTGCCCCGATCTTTTCACCTCTTTCCCGATCATTTAACCTTAGCTTTTTAAGCCTTCATTCGTAAGCTCTATACATGCTATGCTTCGGATTAACTTCGTGCGAAGTTCTACCGAAACATCTTAACTAATGGTACATCTCCGGAAGCTTAAAAACAACCTTACAGAAGTTACGCCATCATAATTTCGGTTATTCTTGTGAACTTTCATGCATAAACAAAGCTTAAACAAGCTTCTACCTAAACAATCGACTGCCTAAATGGTCAACCTCCGCGCAAAAGTACTATATAAGGCCTATAGAAATAATTACTTGTGGGAATTAAATATTTGTACCTTATAGAAGAATAATTGTTAGATGGGTTATTAGCTTCGCCTTAACATAAATTCGGCAATGATTTAATTTATAAAACATACGCCATAGAAGTAGAAGTAAAACTGTCTTCTTCTTCTTAAGTGGCGCTGCAGTCCGGGATGAACCTGGGCCTCAACCAACATGCCTCTCCAATTAGCCCGGTCCTTAGCTAACTGACTCCAATTGCGCACTCCAAGTTGGTTGAGGTCGGTTTCTACTTGTGCGCGCCACTTAAGGCGAGGTCTTCCTCTACTGCGTCCGACGTCTGGCTGGGAATCGAAGACTCTGCGAGCCGGAGTATTGGTATGCATTCGTTCTACATGTCCTAGCCATCTTAAACGTCCAATGCGGAGTTTTTTGACTACGGGTATGTCGCTGTACAGCTCGTATAGTTCGTGGTTGAATCTTCGTCTCCATGCCCGTCAACGCAAACGGGACCGAAGATTTTCCTAAGAATTTTTCGCTCGAATCGACCAAGGATTTCTTCATCCGCTTTTGATACGGTCCATGCTTCAGCGCCGTAGAGCAGGACTGGGATGATCAGGGTCTTATATAGGATCTCCTTAGCAGTTCGAGTGAGGGCTTTACTACTAAATTGCCTTCTTAGCCCGAAGAAACAGCGATTGGCAAGAGTAATTCTTCGTTTGATTTCTGAGGAGATGTTGTTGTCATAGTTAATAGCGGAGCCGAGGTAGACAAGGTCCCGTACTACCTCAAAGTTATATCTGTGAATGGTGACATTCTGTCCAATTCGTCGATGTTGTGTGTCCTTTCGTGTTGACAGCATATAACTAGTCTTACCCTCATTTACTGCTAAACCCATTTTTGCCGCTTCCTTCTCTATATTAGCAAACGTGGCTATGACATCACGTTGAGTTCTACCAATGATGTCAATATCGTCGGCGTATGCTAGTAGTTGCGCCGATTTTTTCCCTGGTGTTGGCTCGGGAGTTTTGCACAATCCTCTCAAGAATCAAACTCAAGAAGTCACATGACAGCGCATCGCCTTGCCTAAATCCTTTTTTGGTATCGAATGTGTCGGTGAGGTCGTTTCCGACCCTGATGGTGCAGCGAGAATTCTCCATCGTCATCCTACACAAACGGACGAGTTTGGGCGGTGTACCAAAACTAGACATGCCTCTGTATACTTCGTCTCTATAAATGCTGTCGTATGCGGCTTTGAAATCAATAAATAGGTGGTGGGTATCGATTTGGACTTCTTGGGTTTTTTCCAGGATCTGCCGAAGTGTGAAAATTTGTTCGATTGTGGACTTTCCTGGCCTAAAACCACACTGATAAGGGCCGATCAGGTTGTTGGTAAATGGTTTCAAGCGTTCACATATTACGGCAGATAGGATCTTGTAAGCGATGTTGAGTAGACTTATGCCTCTGTAGTTGGCGCAATTCAGAGGGTCTCCTTTTTTGTGGATCGGGAAAACGATGCTGAGGTTCCATTCTTCAGGCATGCTTTCAACCGACCAGATTTGGCTTATGAGTTGGTGGATGTTGCTTACCAAGTCATCTCGCCAGCTTTATAAAGCTCAGCGGGAATGCCGTTTTTGGGCGGCCTTATTTAGCTTGAGTTCAGATATAGCTATCCTCACTTCACTTAGGTCGGGTGGTTGCAAGTTTTCGCTGTCGTTGCCAATATTAAATGGTTCGTTCTGCCTGACAGCGGAATGTTGTTCGTCATCGCCGTTTAGCAGTCTGCAGAAGTAGTTCTTCCATATCCTCAGCATCGACTGTGTCTCAACTACGATATTTCCTTGTTCATCTCGACAGGATTCTGTTCGAGCCTTGTATCCTTGGCTTTGACATTTTACACTTTGGTAAAACTTGCGAAAATCGTTCCTGGAGTGGCACCTCTCTATATCCTCGATCGCGCGCTTTTCTTGCTCTTTTTTCTTCTTTCTGAAAAGCCGATGTTCTTCCCTACTTCTTTGCCTATAGAGCTGTTAAACTGTATTTTTCTTAATTTCTATGATCCCTCTCTCTCTGTTTACCACTTCCATAGTGTATTCATCTCATTCGGCCTCCGCACACGAAATGAGTGAAACTGCCATCAGACCGGTTTCGTACCATTACTCCAAGCGCATATGAAATGTATTATGCCGTGTTAGTACTTCTATCTATTTCTCAATTGCATTGACTGCTTTTTGTCAGTTCGCAAGCTCTTGAGTTTCTATGACAATTATATGCAACTATATTCAACCTAGTTCTACCTCACTAACTCGTTAAAAGAATTTCAACAATTTCCCTCGCCTACAAAACCGGTTTTATGCCATTTGAACTCATCTAATGTGCGCAGTCCCATTTTCATACTAATACGTGAGGTCTCCCCATGTGTTGGAATTACTAACTGCACCCGAAGCTTATTGATTTCGGTTTTTAAACGAGAACCGAAATTTTTCGTTTTCGTTACACATTTTCGTTTCATAAAATCCAATTCACACCGTCCCAAAAGAACCATGACTTCCAAAAACAAATTATGACCTTCAAATGATACCTAAGCATAAGTACTAAAAATCCTTTTGAATATTTAGTTTTCCTACAATTCTATCGTCCTGAAAGAAGGTCTGTTGGTTTTTTTAAAGCTTAAAAGTTAAATGATTCTCGACCTTGTTCAATAAACTCAATGTGTGTACCACGTTGCTTTCAGATAATTGCTTTGAAGGCCATTAGAAATGAGTCACTTGAATACCATGAGAGTCTTCAAGTAGAGCACCCTGAAGAATTCCCATATAAATCAAAATATGCATCCTCGCGAGGACAATGGGGGCACTTTCGCAATCGAAAATTAAATTCCCCGTCCATGGCCGCGATTTCACTGAAAATTCTCTCATTTAAAAGTTTCCAATCTCAAGTTTATACTCACCTTCGCTCTTCTAGAATGACCTTCATAGTGGCAACAAAAAGAAAAAAAAAACCGCCTCTGATCGAAACCAATATCAATGTTACACATACGCCCCAGTGCCCAACGATAGTAGCAACTCAGCTCCTGGAAACGAGCCAAAACCTAAAAAAAAAATTGCAAAATGTTCGCAAAGTTTCTCCACCACTTGCGAGGACCAATGCATGTGGCTGAGCAACTTTTCACCCGTTTTCCGTTCACTCTCCCCGTTGTACGCCACAGTTAATGTCCTCGTATAGTATTCGTCCTGAGCTGGTGGTTTGTTATATTCAGCTAAAATGTATTCATTGTGAATTCGCCACTTACATTTCAGCGGCGGGTTTCATAATTTTCGGATGAATAAGCTCATTACTTTGTGATGCTGTTTTGTTGGGTTTTAACGGTCAAGGATTTGCAACCCAAATGTACACGTACAGAATTTATTTTTGCTGGAATATTCCTCAAAAGCCACTTTGTTTTTACTTGATAGAATAACCGAAATCCTGCAAGGATTTCATGCGCGTCTTAAAGCACACCTTCAAGTTGAATTAATCTCATTACGAATTGATTCTGACACATCAAATTATAATCAATCATACGTCTGCTGTAGAGCAAAAAAAAAATTATCACGCACACATACTCATACGCTAAGATAAATCCTTATCCATCCTTCATCTCATCCATAGAATGACATAGTGTCCTGTCGTCTGATAGGAAATTCAATTCTTTACGATGTCGTCTCACATTCTAATGTCGGCTGGTATCCTGATAGGCGGTAGTACATCGTATAGTTGGCGTATGACAAAACACACAAACACACACACACAGATATGGTAGGATAAAATCAGTGAGACAGAATCTACCCACCGGAAACGTATGTCGCTTCAAAAGATGATTATGTTGATGAATGTTCCCCACTTGGATGTTTATTTATAATTCGCTATGTAGGGATGCTATCTCCGATTTAGAAGGACATAATGTGATGTATTATGTATAAAACAATCGTGTGTGTGTGTTCTCTACTGAATTAAGTGTATTCCTGTGTGCGGAGAACAACTCGTGGCACATTAATGTTCATTTGTCGGATGTTTCCGTTTATTAATTTGGATTATTTTTAGATAATGGCGTATATCCTTCGAAGTGAAATGACAGCAGTACGTCGTGTGTGTGTGTGTGTTTGTGATTGTGTGCTCTGTGAAGAACACACGTAATAGAAAATCTCAAGAGATAAAAACAGTCGGCCGGACACATCAGACAGCGTTATCGATTGTGTCGGACTTCATTAGTTTTCCTGACGCGTTTGCCGTCCGCCAATGTGGGTAAGTTCAAACGAGTAGCAAGGACATTGGGGACGAAGATTTTAATCTCATTGAATGTCATTAAATGGGACATTCAATCGAAGTATGGGTGACGTAGTTGAGTAATATCCCATTTGGTTGTGAAGGGGGATGGCTACGGTGATATGGGCGTTTGGTTGAATAATAACAATTGACAGCCAATGTCATATAAAGGAAATGTCTAGACCTTGAGATAGTGACATTGTCTGTTGATGAGATGTGTAATAAGACGAATTTGGCCATGGTTACTTCCACATGGGTGTCAATTGTATAACTCGACTGTTCATTAAAATCGTTTCAAATGCTTGAAGCTGCAGGAGAGTACTCAATCGATACTTGAATATTCCTTAACTGTTTGCTTATGAAGCACTTAATCATTACCAAATTGTTGATATCCTATGACTGAAATCTTCAAAAATTATAAATAAGGAAGCATTGCGAAAAACGAGAAGCACCTAAAAGGAGCTTTTGTACAGTCTAGCAAATCGATGAAAGCAAAATCCAATAACTACAGATTGACCAAGCAAACAGAAGCTTGGATGATCTTAAAGTTCTATAGTAGGATTATCACTAGATACTCAATGTTGGCATCGAAGTCACACTTAACTGAGGTCAAACAGTGAGGCACTCTAAGTAGCAAGAATGTTAGCTCTGAATTAAAAGGACTGAACTTTCTTAAGGGACCTACAGGAGATTTAAATACAAAGGGCTATCAACCCAATGGATGTGACCGTAACTATGGCAAATGACTTAAAAGACAAATCTAAAATTTTGGTGAGATTTGAAATTATTTATAATTAACTCGATATACTTACTTACTTACTTACTAACTTACTCAATTATAAAAGTAGCATTTCAGTCTAGCTAACATGCTTTCCAATAAGGACAGTCCTTATATAAAAACAAATACAAATTTTTGGCGTAACAGGCACGTTAGTACCCAGGGCCTAGCTTTCTCACAACCATTCATGTGTGCGTGTGTACTTCTTGAAGATAGTGAGACCACCTGTTTTATGTCAAATCCGAACGGCTAAGTTGAGATAAGCTGTTCTTGACAATTGGTACTACCCGTATGATTTGTCAGATCATAACCAGAGGACGTCCAGTGAAAAATCATGTTGGTCTTTCTAGGGCTGGGTATCGAACCCAGACCTCCTGCGCGGCAGTTCATCTTCCTTATCTAACTGCCAATTTCTTGCGCAATTCAAGTTGCTTGAGGTCGGTTTCTACTTGTGTGCGTCTTTTAAGGATAGGTCTTCCTCTACCGCGTCCGAGTGTGGCTGGGAATCGAAGACTCTGCAAGCCAGAGTATTGGTGCCCATTCGATCTACATGTCCTTGCCATCTTAAACGTCCAATGCGGAGTTACTTGACTAGAGACACGTCGCTGTCCAGCTCGTAAAATTCATGGTTGAATCTTCGTCTCCATAGCCCATCAACGCAAACGGGACCGAACAATTTTCGAAGAACTTTCCTCTCGAGTCGACCAAGGATTTCTGCAACCATTTTTGACACGATCCAAGCTTCAACGCCGTAGAGCAGGAATGGGATGATCAGCGTCTTAAATAGTAGTTCGAGTAAGAGCTTTACTACCGAATTGCCTTCTTAACCCAAGGAAACAGCGATTCATCTAATTTCTAACGAGATGTTGTTGTCAGAGTTGATTGCGGAGCCGAGGTAGACAAAGTCCCGTACAACCTAAAAGTTATATCTGTCAATGGTGACGTTCTTTCCAATTCGTTGTGTGTCCTTTCGTGTTGACAGCATATACTTTGTCTTACCCTCATGTACTGCTAAACCCATTTTTGCCGCTTCCTTCTCTATACTAGCAAACGCGCGTTTTTCTTGCTCTTTGTTCTTCTTTCTGAAATGCCGGTGTTCTTCCCTTCTTCTTTGCCTATAGAGCTCAATGGCAGCTCTCGCCTTCGCCTGCAGCTTAGCCTCGTTCTTGGCTGTTAGCATCTGTCGTCATTTCCTCATCAACCCAAGGGTAGCAATAAACCCCTGGCGCGACTAACCTAGCACATCAGGTGCGGCTGATCTAATGGCTTGTTGGCATCGTTGCCATTGTTCCTCGATATTTATGCCACTATAGACGTGTTATTATGTAGGCTGTACTTGCCGAATTTACTGCTAAAGATGTCTTCTCTTCCTGCCTTTGCGTTAAAATTTCCCAGCACGATTTAAACATCGTACTTTGGTAGTCGCTCCTTAGTTATATCATCCTTTTCCTCCGTCGGAGCATGAGCGCATATAAAGCTTATGTTGGCCAATTTGGCCTTGGTGAGGATTTTTACAATGCGTTCGCTAATGTCTTGGAAACAAAACACTTCCTGCCTAATTCTGACACTTATAATAAATTCACATCCGAATAGTCGCTGTTTCTGCTGACTATAACAAGGACCGTGCGGTTTTTTTAAATTCTTTTTGCACGGGACATCTTACCGTATTTCCTGGATTGGGGTGATGCCTGCTTTATAATAGCTTAGGGATTACACTTGTTGGTTGGCTTCACCTTCTTTGAATGTTCTCTCATTCCAGGTGCAGATTCAAACGTTAATTAATTAACTAAAAAGTCAGTGCTTTCCAAGGCTCCTAGTTGCTTCATAACAACAATTTTTCCTTGATTTAGTATAAACTAAAACACAGCCCCCAACCTGAAGGGCCATTTTCAATATATAAGATACCCCTAGGGCACGGAGCCATTAGTATCCCCTACACATTTGAGAGCTTCCATTGGCCTTTGACTTTTCCGCCACAATATTTGTTCAAGGGGGCTGACTTACCCTTGAGATTCCTAAATGACCTGTTGTTCGAATACTTTGAAGTTGTTCACTTTGTCCATTTCCTTCTGGGGATTTAGACGTCATTGTTGATTCAATCTTGTTTGGAAAAGTCTCATCTAATGACACATATCTTCATCACAATCATCTGCTACATCCGCGACCTTTCACAGTGGTTGAAATCGTATCTACGGTCAATGTATATAGCCACGATAAGGATGTAATTCAGAGTTAGTAGGCATCGCATCGCCCACCATTTCAACAGCCTGCCAATGGTGTCATGCATTTCATTTAAATAATTAAAAATATATGAAAAAGATTACAGATAACCAACAATGTGTAACAGTTAGATCTAGGAGATGAATAAACTTATTAATAAACTTACTAGATAATAAATTAAAATAATTTGTTAAATGATTGTCAGATAAATCCCATCTAGTCATAATGTTGTTATTTTTTCAGTAGATAATTATCAATAATTGATAATCAAAATATTGATAGATAACCCAATAAGCATTTCCCCCAAAAAAATTAATCATCAGTTTATGCTGGGACTTTTTTTTGTATCGATGTTCGTCATATTTAACCAAAGTGAAACGTGACTTTGGTCGATCAATAAAATTATAAAAAAAAATAAATTTTATAAAATTCCTTGAAACAAAACATTATAAAGTTTATGAGCGATTTTTGGAAAAAAAAGATGTTTATCTCCAATAAATTAGCTACTGCTATAAAATATTTCGATTACGATAAATATTTGCGTATAATAATGAAATTGGAGTAGGTGATTTTGGAATTAGGCCCCGATACGTAAGCTATCGAAGAACTTTAATCGGAACATAAACAATATCATTCATACTGAATATAAGATACATATATGGTGGTTAAATTGTAGGCAATGCGATTATGTGAAACCTTGAGTTTTAAACTACCTCGGCTCCGCTATTATCTTTGAAAACAACATCTCGTCAGAAATCAAACGAAGAATTACTCTTGCTAAACGCTGTTTCTTTGGGCTAAGAAGGCAATTTAGTAGTAAAGCCCTCACTCGAACTACTAAGGAGATCCTATATAAGACCCTAATAATTCCAGTCCTGCATCAAAAGCGGATGAAGAAATCCTTGGTCGAATTGAGAGAAAAATTCTTCGAAAAATCTTCGGTCCCGTTTGCTTTGACGGGCTATGGAGACGAAGATTCAACCACGAACTATACGAGCTGTACAGCGACATACCCCTAGTCAAAAATCTCCGCATTGGCCGTTTAAGATGGCTAGGACATGTAGAACGAATGGACACCAATACTCCGGCTCGCAGAGTCTTCTAATCCCAGCCAGACGTCGGACGCAGTAGAGGAAGACCTCGCCTTAAGTGGCGCGCACAAGTAGAAACCGACCTCAACCAACTTGGAGTGCGCAACTGGAGGCAGTTAGCTAAGGACCGGGCTAATTGGAGAAGCATGTTGGTTGAGGACCAGGTTCATCCCGGACTGTAGCGCCACTTGAGTAATGAATGACTTTACAGAAGTTTTCGGGTTATCCTTCTCATAACAGATCTCTCCGTGGCCTAGGGCATTGGACTACTAAGCGCGGACACCTAACTTTTTTCACCGCCTCACCTCTTGCAAAAGTCTGACAAACATTCAAATGTATAAAACTGTAAGGAGATGGTTCTCGAATTCGCCTTTCGGAGTTAAACAGAAGGTCCCATTTCATTGTGGCAAAAATAAAACCTCACGCAAATAAATGAATGGAGAAACTAGGTTTGAAACCCTTTTTGGGTCGTTAATGCCAGATATTTAATTTTTTCTCATTTAACGTGTCAACGCTCTATCATGACCTTATAAAAGGATTCGCATTATCCGTCTAATAGCAGACATTTTCGCTTTAATTGGAAAACTGCAATATTCTAAGTCGTTTGAAAGGATCACATCGTCGGTTCATTTCTTCGTTTGTAAAACATCCGCTTTCCCAACCGGAGTCGTTGGTTGTATTACCAAATCCGACTCTCAGCCTTCACGCGGCGACCGCGGCAACCATTTCGTGCTTAGTACCTTAGCCATAGATATGTTCTCTATTCCTGTTTAAAGTAATGGAGGCAGCAGAGGAGGTCAGGGTGGAGACGTGCATACACACTAAAGTACATATTCAATTTCCGGGCGGCAGGCAGCGGAAGAACTCTCAAGATAGAGTCAACGGTGGGGTCCACAGTCCCAGTTGGGATTGACAAAGTGAAAAACCAAGATAAGGTGCTTCGAAATACTAGGACAAAAGCCATATAGGGATCTCAGGCCCATTAAAAAGAGATGGTGGCGGATGACACGAAAGGCCAACGACAGAGCTCTATATTGTAGTGGATACTGATGACACTGTGTCCTAGGAGTATCTTCTCAATTGAAACTACCCCTCCAGGTTGGAGGCTGCGCTTTTGGTTTACTATCCGCCCACGAAAAACAAATCGAATTATGAAGGAACTAAGAAGCCTCAGAAAGGACTGATTTTATTGTTGACGGCCACGCAAATAAAAAAAAAACAACGAGTTCGTATCTGCATCTGAAATGTGAAATATTAAACAGTAGAGGTACAGGAGAGCAAATAGTGGAAGGAGCTGCTACAAAGTACACATAACTGCAATCCAGCAAAAATGGAGATGAAAAACTTTGACTTCTACTAATCACCGCGTTACAGTGAGCAGAAACAGCGACTATTCGGATGCATTGAGGCCAAATTCGCCAACATAAGGCTTATACGCGCTAACGTCCCGACGGATAAAAAAGATGATAAAGCTTCTATATACGAGCTCACTGACAAAACTTTTGAGGGACTACTGAAGTACGAGGTTAAAGTTGAGCTGGGAAATTTTAACACAAAGGTAGGAAGAGAGCATAACTTTTGCAGTATTGCCGAAAAAAACAGCCAACATTACCACAATTCTGGCATCGGACTTAGGCCAATTGATTTCGCTGCTAAACGAAATGCCACTATAACCGGCACATAGCGGTCTCTAGATCAACTAATGGTCAACCAAATTGATAACAATGTGATAGACGAGAGGCACGCGTACAGTGTTTTGGATGCTTGTACATTCCGAGGGCTAAAATTGGCTCGGACCACTACTTTGTTGCAGCCAAGGTTAAAGGGTGAATATCCACCACGCCACAACAAACCAGAAATACTGTACAAAACGTGGATGTCGATAGACTGCAATCACAAGAGACCGCCAAGGCCTTCGCGCAGTGCGTATTCCTTAACCTCTCGATTCACACCATACCACCAGCATCGAATGTCGAAAAACAATTGCAAAGATGCCAACAGATATACTAGGTTTCTCGCGCCCACCAGCAAAAAGCCCCTAATTTGATGAGAAATGTAGCAGTCAAGAACGAGGTCTATATGCCTAAATTCCTGGTGAGGACGAGAGCTGCCATTGAGCTCCGAATGCAGAGAAGATGTAAAGAACACCGGCTTTTCATAAAATAGAAAAAAGAGCAAGAAAAGCTCCCGATCGAGGATATAGAGTGGCGCCACTCCAGAAATAATATTTTCAAGTTTTACCAAATTGTAAAACCTCCATGCCAAGCATACAAGGCCCGAACAGAATCCTGTCGAAATGCACAAGGAAATATAGTAGTTGAGGCATAGTTAATGCGGAGGATATAGAAGAACCACTTCTGCAGACTGGTAAACGGCGATGCGGCTATGACGAATAACATTCCACTATCGAACCATTTAAAATTGAGCTAAAACTCCTAACCACCCGACCTAAGTGAAGTGAGGATAGAAATATCTAAAATCAAGCTTAATAAAGCCGCCGGATATGACGGCCTTCCCGCTGAGCTTTATAAAGCCGTTGGAGATTACTTGGTAAGTAACATCCACCAACTCATAAGCCAAAAAGGGTCGAATGAAAGTATGCTCGAAGAATGTCACCTCATCATCGTTTGCCCGATCCACAAAAAAGGAGACCTTCTGAACTTCGCCAACTACAGAGGCATAAGTCTCCTCAATATCGCCTACAAGTTCCTATCTGGCGTATTATGTGAACGCCTGAAACCGATTACCAACAACTTGATCGGCCCATATCAGTGTGTTTTTAGTTCAGGAAAGTCCACAACTGATCAAATCTTTACACTCAGGCAGATCTTGGAAAAAAACCCAAGAAGTCCAAATCGATACCCACCACCAAGTCATCGATTTCAAAGCCGCTACGACAGCATTTATAGAGACGAACTATACAGAGCTATGTCTAGTTTGGGTATACCGCCCAAACTCGTCCGTCTGTGCAGGATGACGATGGAGAATACTCGCTGCTCCATCAGGGTCGGGAAACCCACAGGTCTAAAAATCTTCAGTCCGCAAATCAAAGAAAAAATTACGTGGGCTACTCATCGATGCTGAGTCATGGCCTGAGTCTCGTAAATTCCTCGAATCCCAACCAATCCCTGTAACGAGCACAATTAGAAAAGAATCTCATCTCAGCCATCTTGGATTTCTCGACTGAGAACATTTTCGAAAACATTTTGCAAATCGCTGTTTCCAGACCTTCCATCCTCACAAATATATACATGGCCAACATGTTCGTTAGTAGCATGGGCCTAGCTTTTTTCACAACCATTCATGTGTGCGTGTGTAAGAAGGCGGGACCTCCTGTTTTAGGCGGAATCCGAACGTCTGAGTTGAGATGAGCTTTTCTTGGCAGTGAAAAATATTTAAGTGTTACTACAGCTGGGAGTTTTACGCAGTTCATCGCACTTACCATTGCGCCACTGAACCGTTCAGTGGGAAATAACTTCACATACGAAAGTGAAATTAATTCCCATGCCCGTTTAGTTATTTCCCTGAACCGTTACAAATGGTAAATAAATTTTTTTAATTCGTTTTATTAGAAAACATTGACATTAACAAAGAAAATACAATTTGGGTCTTAAAAACACTGCAAAATAAAACCGACTGGATGCCTTCACTAACAATTAATTTTCAAACTAAACGCATTAACGTCCTTTAGCAGTTTTTTCACTAAAATTTTAAACAGATAAAGAGAAGACAGTACAAGGCAGGAAAGGCAAAGACAAGGCATTGAAGATCATTATTTTGGTGGTGAAGAGTCCTAATTCACAAACTCAAGCACCCGTTTACAAGGTTCCCGGTGCTGGTTCCAAGTTAACCGAAGCCGCCGACTGAAGGTGTCCTGGCAATGGCGCAACATGAACAGCTCCACGTGTCTTGGCAACATATGTTCCCTGGACTCCCAGAACCACAGGAGCAACAGCTGGTGCGACAGCAACTGCAGCTGGGACACCGCCTACTGAAACAATACCATCTGGTCCTGAGACTGCCAAAAGTGGGCCAGGAGCGCCCAAAATAACAGAGGATTGTGCCCCTAGAGCTAGGGCGACCACGACTACAGCAAAAATGGCGAACTAAAAATAAATAAAAGGAATTTTTAAATATAAAAATATAAAAATATAAAAATATAAAAATATAAAAATATAAAAATATAAAAATATAAAAATATAAAAATATAAAAATATAAAAATATAAAAATATAAAAATATAAAAATATAAAAATATAAAAATATAAAAATATAAAAATATAAAAATATAAAAATATAAAAATATAAAAATATAAAAATATAAAAATATAAAAATATAAAAATAGAATTTTCGCTGTCCTAATCACAGCACGTCTACCTCAAGGGCAGATCCACCGCAACATCTCTCCACGAGGTAGTGCGGAAACACTATAAGTAATACACAATAGCCTCGTTCTTAGATATAGAGGGAGATTTTAACAACTTCCTCACTGGAGCTTTTCTTGAATCTCTGATCGATGAATACCTAGGCTCTATGCTCGAAACAAGAATTATCCAGACAAAACTCGGCAACAGTCAGTTAACCAATATTGCCCATAGAGGAATACCACAGGACGGTGTCATCTCTCCTCTACTCTGGCTAATGGTTATGAATAAAATTATATTTAAATTGGACGAGAAACGGGGTTATATTGTCGCATATGCGGATGGCCGTGATGATACTAGTTTCAGAAAAATTTCCCTCAGTGATAAATGAAATAATGGGGGCTACTCTAAACAAGTTGTGTCCTCGGTGTCAACCCGAGCAAAACGGAATAGGTGCTATTTACCACCAAAACCAAAATACCCGACTTCACCCCACCCCGTCTTAATGGCCAACCACTCACACTATCTTCCAGTGCTAGCTTGAACCAAAACTTAACTGGAAACACAACATAGAGTAAGGAAGGCGTGTGTTGCCTATGTTTGCAAGAAGTGGGACTTCAACCAAAGATGAAATTGTGGATGTATACAGCAGTGGTACGTCCAATTCTCACATACGGCTAACTAGTATGGTGGCCGGCATTAAGAAACACTACAACCTCAAAAAACTAAAAAGGCAGCAAAAAAAACACCCAGTATAGGCACCACGAGAGCACTGAGATCGGCGCCAACGGATTCCCTTACTGCCCTTTTTCATCTCTTGCCTCTCGACCTACACATTAAAGATACCACTTTATGCAGCTCAGTAAGACTCAGGGAGTCTCAGAACTCAGTCGAAGAAAAACAAAGTACTAAGAGGATTCGACTCGGTCATCTACACCGACGGTTCAAAAATGAATTGTGGTGTAGGGTCCGGAGTCTACTAGGAATCAATGAAAATATCACTATCATACCGCCTTCCGGACTTTGCCAGAGTATTTTATGCGGAATACTGGCTATCCGAGAGGCTTGCATACGCTACTGGGACGTGACACTAGATACGAAAAACAAAATATTGCTATTCTGCCAGCTAGCTGCCATAAAAGCCACAACTCGGCTACCGTATCCTCCAAAGTATAGGAATGCCGGAACGAACTTGCCCACCTTGGCGAACGCTTCAGGGTCACACATCTCTGGGTTCCAAGTCACAGTGACATTGAAGGAAACGAGCGTGCAGACTAGCTGGCAAGGCAAGGATCATCTCTTCGAGGCTCACTTGCGGCAAGGGTTTGTATCCTGCTAGGCGGGGTTAAGGGATAAATCCAATCATACTTCCTGAAGAAGTCCGACTCCAAATAGATAAAGTTAGCAAATTGTGTCATATCGAGAAAGATATGGCCTTCCTACGACAAGAACAGAACACACGATGAACTAAATAGAACCCGCCAAATATCGCAAGAATTACGGTGATAGTAACGGGGCACTGGCCAATTGGAGACCATGCGGCCAAACTATGGATCCCATACAACCCCCAATGCCGCAGTTGCGGGAACACAAATGTGATCCCGATTCATCTGCAAATGTCGGGCACTACCAAGAGGCGTATTACGTGCGTTAGACCAACCTTAGCGACATATCGGGTAATAGGATACAAGATCTTATCCGTTTAACCTCACAGGCTGTATCGAGAGATCGCCTGTATCACATCTACAACAAAAATCATAAAGGTCACATGAGTCATGGTAACAAAAACGCATAGAAGTGCTACTTGGGTTCATGAGGAACCGCCACTTCTACCTATCTACCAGTTCTTAGCTGATTGACCATAACCTTCAATTTCAAGGATGACGATATCTGTAGAGGCTGAGGTGGCAAAGAGCCACACGAGGACCCGTAACTTTCTCTGTCTCTGACCAAGTCATGGCACTTGAGGAGCAGAATATTAGGAACGCTTGTATGCTCTTGGTGCAGTGGTGCTGCAGTGTACTGGTAATGTGTTCATTTGGGTGGAAGGTTTTGCGTCCAATCCAATCCAAAATCCATAAAACTACAATTTCATGCTCGGTAGCTACTTTCCAAATGTGTACACCAACTTTAAAAATTCTGCGAAAAAACAGTGATTCCCCAAAGTTAGTTCTGACACCAACCATGCTCGCTAATTATAAAAAAACGAGTGGTGGGTGCACGACTGGGTCGTACGCTACTTTCTCTTTCACAGCGAGCTGGGCGTTAGATCAAAAAGTGCGCATTTTGATTATTAATGCTAAAAATTATATAAAATGTCGAAATGTGATTACGCGAACGTTTACTCCGAAATTTCAAGGAATCGGTTTCTATGTGAATAATAATTATTTTTCGTTATTGGCCAAAACTGAAATTCCGTTTAGTGATAGTTGGGCTACAACTAATTATGTTGAATTGTTTAAAACTATAATAGTAGTATATATATTAAATTTCATTCAATTTGACATAGTAGTTTGCGAGAAATTAACAATTTTCTTTATATGGCCTGAATGACAAAATCCGTTATATGGATTTTCTCGAAAAAAACTGGGTATGCAGTTTTGTTAGAACTTATATGCTTATAGTATACATAAAGTTTTATCAAAATCGTTAGAGCCGTTTTCGAGAAAATTGAGGTTATGTGTAATTTTTATATGGCAGGTACCGTTAATAACATGGCTATAAGCAAACAAAATTGTTTTGAAATTCCTTACGGTTTGGCTTAAAACTACGTTTTTCTAAAATGGGGCGTGGCAGTGGGTGGATTTTAAAAATTTTTACACTTGTTCTGGTGACCCGGACAAGGATCCTATATTCCAAATTTCATTACCCTAGCTCAAAATTTAAGTCCCAAAAATCGGTGACGAACAGACAGACGGACACACGGACAGACAGACATGGCTAATTCGACTCAGCTAGCGATTCTGTGTGGATCCATATACTTTGAGGTATATGTAGCAAAATTATTTCTCTATGTTACAAACTATGTATCAAAACTAATATACCCCTATGGGATAGGGTATAAAAATGGCCTAGAATTATGACCAAAAGAAACTTGGATACGAAATTTGAAGAAAATCCATCAAGCCGTTTAGGCTGGGGAGACCATTACGGACAGACGGTCCGACGGACGGAATTCCAAAAAACACTTTTTTGGGTTCCGCTATCATCGTATTGTTAGAATCAATCAAAATCTCGAGGTCGAAAATTTTCACGAAAGCAATATCTTTCTCTTTGTAAGAGAAAGTTAACAAAACTTCCAAGAGCTTTCATCCCACTAACCACTAACCTCCATTTACACGTTTCCGAGGACATTGAGAAGTCTGGATATAGCTGAATGATAGATTGAGGAAGAAGGAAAGATTTCAAACTCCATGAAAGGTTATCACAATTGGACCAAAAGGCCCTAAGTATAGCATCATGGGGGACCCTCACGTACGAACAACACTTCGCTGTCAGGCAGAACGATCCATTCAATATTGGCAACGACAGCGAAAACTGCCAACCACCCGACCTAAGTGAAGTGAGGATAGCTATATCTAAACTCAAGCTTAATAAGGCAGCCGGAAATGACGGTCTTCCCGCTGAGCTTTAGAAAGCTGGCGGATATGACTTGGTAAGTAACATCCACCAACTCATAAGCCAAATCTGGTCGGATGAAAGTATGCCTGAAGAATGGAACCTCAGCATCGTTTGCCCGATCCACAAAAAAGGAGACCCTCTGAACTGCGCCAACTACAGAGGCATAAGTCTACTCAACATCGCTTACAAGATCCTATCTGCCGTAATATGTGAACGCTTGAAACCGTTTACCAACAACCTGATCGGCCCTTATCAGTGTGGTTTTAGGCCAGGAAAGTCCACAATTGATCAAATTTTCACACTTCGGCAGATCCTGGAAAAAAATCCAAGGAGTCCAAATCGATACCCACCACCTATTTATCGATTTCAAAGCCGCATATGACAGCATTTATAGAGACGAACTATACAGAGCCATGTCTAGTTTTGGTATACCGCCCAAACTCGTCCGTTTGTGTAGGACGACGATGGAGAATTGTCGCTGCACCATCAGGGTCGCAAATGACCTCACCGTCACATTTGATACAAAAAAATGATTTAGACAAGGCGAGGCGCTGTCATGTGACTTCTTCAATTTGATTCTCGAGAGGATTGTGCAAAACTACCGAGCCAACACCAGAGGTACAATTTTCCAAAAATCGGTGCAACAACTAGCATACGCCGACGATATTGACATCATTGGTAGGACCCAACGTGATGTCATAGCCACGTTTGCTGGTATAGAGAAGGAAGCGGCAAAAATGGGTTTAGCAGTAAATGAGGGTAAGACTAAGTATATGCTGTCAACACGAAAGAACACACAACATCGACGAATTGGACAGAACGTCACCATTGACAGATATAACTTTGAGGTAGTACGGGAATTTGTCTACCTCGGCTCCGCTATTAGCTCTGACAACAACATCTCGTCAGAAATTAAACGAAGAATTACTCTTGCCAACCGCTGTTTCTTCGGGCTAAGAAGGCAATTTAGTAGTAAAGCCCTCACTCGAACTACTAAGGAGACCCTATATAAGACCCTGATCATCCCAGTCCTGCTCTACGGCGCTGAAGCATGGACCGTATCAAAAGCGGATGAAGAAATCCTTGGTAGATTCGAGAGGAAAATTCTTCGAAAAATCTTCGGTCCCGTTTGCGTTGACGGGCTATGGAGACGAAGATTCAACCACGAACTATACGAGCTGTACAGCGACATACCCCTAGTCAAAAAACTCCGCATTGGACGTTTAAGATGGCTAGGACATGTAGAAAGAATGGACACCAATACTCCGGCTCGCAGAGTCTTCGATTCCAAGCCAGACGTCGGACGCAGTAGAGGAAGACCTCGCCTTAAGTGGCGCAAACAAGTAGAAAGCGACCTCAACCAACTTGGAGTGCGCAACTGGAGGCAGTTAGCTAAGGACCGGGCTAATTGGAGAGGCATGTTGGCTGAGGCCCAGGTTCATCCCGGACTGTAGCGCCACTTAAGTAAGTAAGTATGTAAGTAACTGATCAACCTAATGCGTCTTGGTTAATGCGTTTTAGGCTAAAAATAAATTTTAAAATATTTATTAGCTCTCGCTTTTGATTATGAATTTCAAATAGGTATGCTTTCATCATCAAGCGAAAGTAAACACGATAGAAAATATATTTATTGACCTGTCGAAAAAAAAATGATAAAGATAAATAGCAATAAATCAACCTCTCAAACACGATTGCCAACAAATATTGCATTTTGTTTAAATATTCGCGACGATATTGTATTGATTAATGTGAAGTCAAATATTTGTGTGATCTATAATAATTGCACACAATAAAGCAATATTTCTTATCTTCTCGTTAAATAATTTATTACTGCTGATTTCAGATAAAAAAAAAAATAACATACCTTCATGTTTCTAGATATTTGGGTATTTTATCGGCTTAAAAAGATCTTGACAATGTTACGATTAAATCGGTACTGATGGTTAGGAATCCATCTGAGTGACATTTTTATAGCCAGATATTCTTTGATTTTATTCTTAAGAGATATTCGCGTTAACCGGGTTCAATCCGTAATTATACAATGCCAACACAGTCGATTGGAGTTGTGGGGGCTGGAATGTCTGGCATCAACTTCTTGCTGGCATAATGCAAATACCTTGTCAATATTTATTGTGGGTTAATGTCATTAATTGGCAGACAATTAATTTGGAGTGTCTGTCGGTCTGGAACTAATGCATAATGGAAATCTAGTTCAATAGATGATCAGGTTAAGACAAAAACATAGAGATAATGTCTGTAATCATTTAAAAATGACAGTACAGTGGTCGACAGTTATACGTTGTTGGGAATAATCTTCAGATCTGAACATAAAGAGTGGTTTAAGTAAATATTTTTTGAAAGGTCCGGCACGAATATTGCACTCTTCCCCAATTTTCAATTCAATTTTAAATTCAATTTTTATTAACTTAAAATATTAACTTACCACTAGACAAAAATGCTTAAATCTAACTTATAAATAACATGGTTTCTTAACCTAACTTATCGGCCCTTAGCGGGCGCTCTAGGCTTATATCTAACGGTTTTATTGTGCTTTTCGGCTTATGTTTGTCGTGTTTTTATTTTTATGTGTATATGTGTTATTTTTAATTTTCAAAGAAAAATTTAAAAAAAACTTTGAGGATTGACATTTTGTTTTTATATAAAAAGCTTAATCTAGATAAAAAAAACTAATTTAAGACTTAGGACTACTTAACTTGTGGTACACCTCGGCTGTCCAACGTCACTTTCAAAGAAATTAACGAGCAATGGCTACATCCGTAGCGGATGCTCCGAATTATAGTGGTTGGATAGATTTGGGTTCGGAGATGAAATATCGGCCATGAGTTTTATTTGAATTTTCGCTGAGTTTGCCGCGGTTTTTTTGACTCCATTTAGCGCAGTATATTTTATTCAGAAAAATATAATTGATATACGAGAAAATCTAAAATGATTAAACTTACATGTGAAAATCCCAATTTATTTTTCTGAATGAAATGTGACGAGCTAGAGGGATTTGCAAATTTAGCCCGGCAAGCTACGGGAGTGAAAGAGACCCCTTTGGCATTGGGTGAGGGAGAAAATAATCGTAGCAGATCTGTGGTCATATGCATGAGTTTACGTTTGCTCGCATTTAATCTTCAAGAGTGATACCACTCGGACGTGGGTTGGGATCTTCCCAAGTTTTTTTTACCAACGAGAAGCGTGTCCGTCTCAGTGGGAGACGGCCTAGTCGCTACACAATACAACGTGTAGTACGTTTTCGACATAATTACGCTTATCGTTGCGAAGCGCTTTCGACCCGCCAGCCAGCAAGGAAAACGAAGTGGAGGCTGACATCTCGAGCTTAGGCTGTCCCCGTGTTCCCCGCATACTGGAACCGAGGACGTTGAAATGTATGTATCTCGAGGTTGTAGTAAAATACCCCTCATCGTTAAACCACAAATTTCTGATCTCAGAATCGACGCGACAGTGCAGTGTAGTTGCCATAAGGGTTCCTTGGCAGGAATATAGAAGGGTCACACGGGGAAATATTTTTTTTTGTGCATATGATGAAGTTTGTGTCAACGAAAAGTTAAAAGCTTTCGACAAATCGTGAGTGTGAGTCGTGACACAAACTTAAACCAAGTGCGGTGCCAAAAAAATTTCCCCCACCACCACCAGAGTTGTGCTCCCCACTCCAAAACCTACTCACTCAACCAAGCACGGCCATCGTCTTTTTTTTTGTGGAGAAGGAAAAAAATCCACTCACGCCGATCGTGCGCCACGTGGGCCACAGATACATCAAAGTACCACCCCTGCTTCAAACCACTATTGGAAAGCTGCGCACCAGCAAAAGCCACAACCAGAGCCGATACACAGAACTACGCAACCCTATAGGGCGCTTTAATTGTATAAAAGAAAAGATAAGTAGTGGTTAATTTGAATTTGAATGTGTAAATCTTTTTGTTTCAATTGTACCTCACTTTCCCTAAATTGTTAGCTCGGTAAAGATACAGAAATATACAAGCGGTATCATCAACCAAGGACGGAACGCGGTGCACCTCGGACCCCAGCCTTGCAGAACGTTTTTTTTTTATTAAGTTGGAATCCCAAATGCCTACTTTTTGAAATTTGCTTTGGCGCGTGATGAAGTTTATCCTTATAAGAATTAAATTTGTTGTTTAGAATTTCATTATGACCGTGGGTTAAAAGCGTTTTTCGGGGGCTAACAAAACGTTGGTATGTAACCTTGTCTTAGGTTAGGTACCATATTACGGTAGGGGGCATTGCTAACCGAGCGCAACGATGGCCATGGTCGCTAAATTAATTTTTAGTTAGGGGTGGGTCAGCTCTTGGAGAGAATCTCCACCTTAATCTCTCCACCTGATTTTTCACTATGGGGAGGAAAACATGAGCGAATCTAGCGAAACTCGGGCCTCGCATTTTTTTTTTGATTTGGTGGTTTGGTTACGGATGCTGTAGTGGCAGACCTTTACTACAGTATCTTATACAGGCATGTAAAATATTAATGTAACCCCTGTCCAGGTCTTGTGGCAAGATCCCATACCCGCCTCTGAGCTAGCGAGTGGATGATCATGCCTGGGCCGCAAGATGGCTGGACACCCCTCCTTCTGGTCTGCCCGAACTGGCCTAAGGGTCCTGTGACGTTGGGTCATAAGGGTAGATAGTGTTAGTAGGAGGGATCAACCCCAACGCCTAAGAATAAGGGAAGTTTTTTTTTGTAAACCAGGAGCGAGTCCTCCGCCAGCACGGGTGATAGTGCCGGTAGAGGGCTGATTTCATTCCAAGGAGGACCTTTAACATTTTGCTTCCTGAGGGCGTTCGGGGTACGTTACAAACTACTTAATACTACTTAACTATTTAAAACTTACTTAATTATAATCGGGGTGGCGAGCACTCGTTGTATATGCCCCGAGGGGTCGCCATCCTGATCGAGTCTTTCGGTCACCAGCCAGCATGCAATCAACCATATTGTACGCCAATATGGTGTACACGCCCCCGCCCCAGACTTTGTACATAATTTTATAGTCTTAATTAAGGAGTGGACTAAATGTCCGGAAAGTCCTAAGGAAGTACAGAAACGCCCTCCTCACGTAGCCACCAGAATTTCGTTCGCTGCTTTTCAGCATCGTTCCTATCGCGATCCGATACCGAAGTGCTAAAGCGGAGGAGCTCCGGAGCATTGTCGACATACCCGTCGCGGATTAGCCGCATGTCACGCGCGTCACGGTAGCGGTGGTATAAAACCGGGATACCGTTCCTCTCCTGTAATAACCCTAACAAGTTTATATAAATGAATGCTTCTGGTGGAATGAAGCCAGACATGAGCGTACTCTCCATGTATGTTGCATTGGGGTAATAAGCCCCGAATATCAGGCTGTTCTCGCTACTCATCGCCCTTGCAGCGTGCCTTCGAATCACCTTAATTAGGAAATTGTCAATTCTATTCAACTGAGCCCCATTGTATAGGACCTCGTTGCGATAATATTTTATGTACTCGGAGTCCGGCGTTCGATACAATCCTAAGCAGGATCGGAGACATAGCCTCTCAAACAGCCGTATCCTTTCCAAGTAGGATGGTGATTCATTGAACCACACGGGACAACCGTAAGCGATGATCGGCCTTATGAGAGCCATGTAGCAAATGACTTTCACCCTTGAATCAAGTTGACTGCTATGAAACAATCTTCTTGTCAGAGCATAAGCCCCCCTAGCCCCCCCTAGCCCCCCCCCCCCTAGCCCCCCCTAGCCCTGGCCACCAAGCATCCACATTTTTATTAAAATACAGGAACTTGTCAAGCCAGATGCCAAGGTATTTGACTTCACTTTTCACCACCAACGGCCGTCTGGTTTTTTTTGGTATCGTAAGAAGCCCTCTGCAATGGGGTTCTGAACAGAATTGTTTTTTTTTTGTTTTTTTTTTGGAAATTGATCCTCAATTTCCAATCATGGCAATAGGTTGTAGAAAAGCCCCTCTAACCATACAGTGTCGAAGGCCTTCTCAAAGTCAACCAGACAGGCCCCTGTGCACTGTTTTTTGGACTTATTCCATTGAATGTCGGACACTAGTTTCGACATGAATGGTGTCATGCCTCGCTCGAAAACCAAACTGATTTTCCGGAATAATCTTGTTTTCCTCGACCCACTTAAACAGAGCTCTATTGACTATCTTTTCGAAAACCTTGCTTATATTCGGCAGAAGGCTTATTGACCGAAGATTAGCTGGATTTGTTTTGTCCTTGTCCTTTTTCGGGATAGGATGTACCACCGCCGTTTTCCAGTGCATTATTCAGTGCATTGTTAAACAGGGTGGTGAAAATATCGACTGCTTCTACTGGCAGATTGCACTCTTCCCCAGATGCTTAGAAGTGTATTGTGATTGAACAATTTTATTTTTATTTTATTCGCCAACACAAGTCTTATATGCGGTCACGCCCAAATAAGAAAGATGATAAGCGAAGGACTGCATCTACGAGCTCATTGACAAAACTTATGACCGACTACCGAACTACGATATTCAAATTGTGCTGATTTTAACGCAAAGGTAGGAAAGCATGACATCTTTTGCAGTATTGTCGGGAAACACAGCCTACACGACAATACGTCTGGCAACGGACTTAGCCACAAAGTTCCCTCACATCGATATCCATGAGGGGACATGGCAGTCTCCAGATCAACGAACGGTCAATATCATTAATTACATTGCGATAGACAAGAGGGGCTAGCCAAGGTAAGACTGAGGATATCCACCACGTCACAACAAACAAGAAATAATGTAAAAAAATAAAGGACTGCAATCCCAAGAAAAAAAATTAATGACGAAGGACTGCAATCCCAAGAGAGCGCCAAGTCATTCGGGTCCCTTAACCACTCGACTAACACAATACCACCAGCACCTGATGTTGAAGAACAATGGCAATGATGGCAACAATTCATTAAATCAGCCGCAACTGATGTGCAGGGTTTCTCACGCGCACCAGCTAGAAACCCTTGGTTTGATGAGGAATGTCGACAGATGATCGTAGCCAAGAACGAGGCCTACAAGGCAAAGCTGCAGTAGATAAGAGCTGCCATTGATCTCGATAGCCAAAGTGGGAGGGAAGAACACCTGCGTCTCGGAAAGACAACAAAAGTGTAAGAAAAGCACACGATCGAGGAATTATAGAGAAGTGACACTCCATGAATGATGTTCGCAATTTGTACCAAAGTGCAAAACGTCAAAGCCAAGGATAAAAGGCTCCAACAAAATCCTATCGAGATGAACAATGAAATGTCGTAGTTGAGACACAATCGGTGCTGAGGATATGGAAGAAATACTTTTACAGACTGTCAAACGGTGATGCCGAATAATATCCCGCTGTCAGACAGAATGAGCCATTCAAAATTGGGAACTACATTTTGTGAAAACTACCAACCAAGTGAAGTGATTTCAGCAATATCTAAACTTAAGCTAAACTGCCGGAAATGACGGCCTTTCCCCCGAGCTGCATAAAGCCGGCGACTTATACACTAAATTTGGTCGGATGAAAGTATGCCTGAAGAATGGAACCTCAGCATAATTTGCCTGATCCTCAAAAAAGGAAACCCTCTAAACTTCGCGAACTACAAAGTCAAAGGTCTACTCAACATCGCCTACAAGATACTATCTGTCATCTACAAGTTACTAACTTCCAGAACTTGAAATGGTCTTTGCGGTTACAGACGCTTACTAAAGACACTATGCTTCAACAAAAGATTCTCAACGGAGATCAAAACCAGAGAAGCATGGTTAAGCAATAACCCACCAAACTGCCAAAACGGCCTAAAGTGGTATACGGATGGTTCCAAATTGGACTCAGGGGTAGGAGCTGGTATCAATGGACCAAATCGGAACGTTTCAATACCTATGGGAAAAAACCTTAGTGTATTTCAAGCAGAGATCCATGCCATCAAAGAATGAGCAAACCTAATACACAACTCAGGTATTAAAGGCGCAAACATCCATATATTCACGGACAGTCAAGCAGTTATAAAAGCCCTTAGCTCACATATTATTGACTTCAAATCAAAGACTCAGTTCCAGGAACAAAACCAGACTATGGTGGGTCCCCGGACATAAGGGGATGAAAGGTAATGAAAAAGCTGATGAACTAGCCAGAAAAGTTTCGGAAACCCCCTTCATTGGACCTGAACTTTTCTGTGAAATCCCCAAATGAGCCATAAATCTGGTTATAAAAATCTGGGAACAAACCAAATGTTTTTCATACTGGGAAAACATCCCAGGCCTAAGACAGGCCAAAAGAGCTATTCAGCCCTTCAAAGCAGATGCCAATAAGATACTAAATCTTCGCAGGCACGATATCAAAAACTTAGTAGGCTACCTAACTTGTCATCACGGTCTGCGATATCACCTAAATAAAATGCATCTAGTCGACTCACCGGAGTGCAGACAAGGTCTAGAAGAAGACGAAACAGCCAAACATATCATATGTGAATGCCCGGTTCTTTACGGTATGAGAAGGGAATCTTTCTTCAGGGACTTTTTAAGTCCAGAAGAACTAAGAAAATCTTCGGCAGAAAGTAGCTACATTAGGAAAGTAGAAGCGCTACTAACCTAAAAAAACATCTGACGACAAGCACAATAGATCTGTTAGGTCGATGTGCATCTTATTGCTTCGCAAGTCAGAATTACAAAAAAAAATTGGAGTAATGTGTGAACGTCTGAAATCGTTTACCAACAACCTGATCGGCCCTCAGTATGATCATAGGACGGGAATGTCCACAACTGATCAAATCTTCGCAGTTCAGCAGATTCTGTTAAAAATCCAAGAACTCCAAATCGATACCCACCACCTATTAATCGATGTCAAAACCACATAGGACAGCATTGATAGAGACGAGGTAAACAAAGTAATGTCTATAGTTTTGCCATAACGCCCAAACTCGTCCGTCTCTGCAGCAAGACGATGGAGAGTTCTCGCTGATTCATAAGGATCAGAAACGACTTCACCGCCACAAAAAAGGACAATGCATACACTGTCATTGACTTCTTTAACATCATTCTAGAGAGGATTGTGCAAAACACCAATCCAACACCAGAGACTTAATCGCCCATTAATAGGTGCAACTAAAAGGTTATTTAATAAGTTTAAAGTTTCAGGTTGGCAGCACTGGTTAGTAATGGCGTCCAAACGCCATTTAATCATGGAAAGACTTACAAACGAGCAACGATTGCAAATTATTGAAATTTATTATCAAAATTCGTGTTTGGGAAAAATTAGAAAAAAACGCTGTTTTATAGAAAAATTGTGTTCAGTGATGAGGCTCATTTCTGACTCAACGGAAACATAAATAAGCAAAACTGTCGTATCTGGAGGGATGAACAGCAACATGCCATACTAGAATTACCGATGCATCCCGAAAAAACGACAGTTTGGTGTGGTTTATCCTCCAGCCCATAAACCACACCAAACTGTCGTTTGGTCCATTTTTCTTCAAAGACGACCGTGGAAGAAACGTTACCTCAACGGCGAACGATATCGAGCCATGATACGCGACTTTTTTTTGCCCCAGTTATCTGAGTTGAACTTGGTTGACATGTGGTTTCATCAAGACGGTGCCACATACCACACAGCTCGGGAACAATGGAAATGTTGAAGAATGAATTTATTGAGCAGCTTATCTCTCGAAATGGCCCTGTGAGTTGGCCGCCAAGATCATGCGATATAACGCCTCTTGATTTGTTTTTGTGGGGTAATGTAAAGTCGTTAGTCTATGTGGACAAGCCGAACACGATTGTAGCCATGTAGGATAACATAACACGCGTAATTCGTGGAATACAGGCCGAAATGCTCGAAAAAGTGACGCAAAATTGGACCTTTCGATTGGACCATTTGAAACGGAGCCGCGGACAACATTTACATGAAGTTTTCTTTAAAACGTAGATGGCAAAGGCCTATATATCGATTACAATAAAAAAAATTAATATTTGAAGTAAATTTGAGTGTAAAACCAAGTATGCTCTAAACACGAAATTACACACAACATCGACAAATTGGATAGAATATCAGCATTGACAGATATAACTTTGAAGTAGTACGAGACTCTGTCTACCTCGGCTCCGCTTATAACTCTGACAACAGCATTTTATCATAAGTTAAACGTTTATTGAGCTTAACTCGTCTCTATCAAAAATAGCACTATTGAAGTAGATTTCAGTCAATCAAATAAAGTTGCACGTTACTACAAGATATCCAAACAGTAGCTTAGACATCGAAAGCGTATACAGCGACACAGAAATTATGGACCCAGTCCGAAAAAGAAGCGCTTGTTGTTAAATTTGCATGTGAAAATTTCCACGACCTAATATTCAAAAAATCACTAACCATCGAAAGAGAGCATAAACCTCTGGAAATGATTTTTATGTAGACTATACACAACCTATCTACTTGGTTACAAAAATCATGCTCGGAGTTCTTTAGTATCAACCAGAGGTAATATATCCGTATTGCAAATGCATTCCTGTTGCAGATATCCTCAGCCATGCCTGTCTATATTCCAAAAACACAGAAAAACATTTAAGAATTCTACAATCCAGTGTTACTTTCTTATTTAAGTGGCGCTACAGTCCGGAATGAACCTGGGCCTCAACCAACATGCCTCTCCAATTAGCTCGGTGCTTAGCTAGCTCCATCCCGTTGCGCATTCCAAGTTGAGGTCGGTTTCTACTTCTGCGTTCCACTTAAGGCGAATTCTTCCTCTACTACGTCCGACGCCTGGCTGGGAATCGAAGACTCTGCGAGCCGGAGTATTGGTGTCCATTCGTTCTACATATCCTAGACAGCTTAAACGTCCAATGCAAAGTTTTTTCATCAGAGGTATGTCGCTGTACAGCTAGTATAGTTCGTGGTTGAATCTTCATCTCCATAGCCCGTCAACGCAAACGTAAGCGAAGAATTTTTTTTTAAGAAAATTTAAGAGTTAATATCCACAGACCCACAGTGCGAATAGTTTTTCACCCAATCCTATCTCAATCCTATGCCTGTGGCAATGGCTGTGGAATAGGGTATAAGAATCAATATTTTTTTAAAAAACGCCCACAAAAAGTGGGCGTAGGTTATATTGATCTAAAAACGAAATGCATATAAGATTATTGAACATTATTGAACTATTCTCATCAAATTTTGTTTCAATTTTTCTTAAACTTTTACGAAAATTCGTTTTGTTAAGAAATGCCCCAAAAAATGGGCGAGGCTAGAAACTTTATATGCATCACATACAGGTATATCTACCTTAACATTGACCATAATTCCATTCAACCGATTTCTACTTGGGTGGCTCAGAGCGAAATCGTCACCACTCTTACAGTACGCATGTTGGTCGGATGATGTTAAGACAGATCGTCTCAGGTCTTTTGGATCGACGTGAGAACGTTAGAACCAAATTTGGGTATGAATACTTCTTTCACTTCCTCCAAACCTTGGGAATGTAAATCAGCTCTATACGACTAAGGATAGCTTGGATGATAGCTTGTAGCTCGGCTTGTACAATGATCCCACGGATTAAAAGGGTTTAAAACTCTGTACGCTCAAAGTATTTTATTTTTAACTTTCTCTTACAAAGATAAAGATATTGTTTTCGTGAAAATTTTCGACCTCGAGATTTTCATTGATTCTAACATTACGATGATAGCGGAACCCAAAAAAATTGGTTTTTGGGTTCCGCTATCATCAAGCCTAAACGGCTTGACCGATTTTCTTCAAATTTCGTATCCAAGTTTCTTTTGGTCATAATTCTAGGCCATTTTTTTTTGTTTGCTTTTAGCGATGTTATTAACGGTACCTGCCATATAAAAATTACACATAACTTCCATTTTCTCGAAAACGGCTCTAACGATTTTGATTAAACTTTATATATACTATAAGGATATAAGTTCCAACAAAACTAGAAGTATCTTCTATTTTATAACAGAAGAGCCTCCTGGATTTGCGCTTGGACTTCCTCAGTTCCTTTTTGTATGTTTATATGGTCTCTTTGTAGGACTTTCAGTCAGTAATTCGATCAAGCTTTTAGCTTTACTATTGTACATTTCTGACTAAGCATTCCTAGATTTTCAGACCACAATGGAGGTTTTTGTTTCTCTCTAGGTCCCCATAATAGACAAGAGGATGCCAGTAATTCGTTGAAAGCGGTTGTTAGCTTATCAAGCTCCTGGGTGCTTCTAGGAAGGCTAGGATGAGCAAGAAAAACGTACCTTGTCATAGTTTCTCTATATTTTTCTATGATTTCGAAAATCGGTTTGCTCGGAATTGGATATATCTGTGGTCCTTCCTGTCATACCTTCATGTCATCGATGGAATTTGAGACAAGCGTGATGTCAATGACTTCTTGACTGTTACTGGTAATAACGATAATCAAAAAGTATTTCACCTCGTTCTACTTCCATGTAACAATATTTTCATCCACCTTTTTCAAAACATTGGCCATCGTTCCACTCAACCGATTTCTGCTTGGGTGGCTCAGCGTGAAATCGCCACCACTCTTGCAGTGCCATGTGAGATTATACTTCACACCTGTAGTTGCGATACAGGTTACCCGCCACCAGCATTTGATGAAATCAAGTGTAAGGTCGAAACACGTTTCACACAATTTGGGTATCTAAAACTGGTCAATCGGTGCGGGGTACACAATGCCTTATGAAACTCATTTTAAAATTGCAAATTGTCCGTACTCTGGTTGTGCAAATTCTTGGAATACCGGCTGATGCAGAAACCAGCGGAATGTATCTTTTGATTACGTTCCTCTGCAACTCCACTAAGGAACATGTCCGTTGGCTTGGGCGATTCATGAACTTGTTTGTAAAATGGTGTGGTAGGTAGTTGGTGTATGTGTCGAAGCTATGACAAATGTTTATTTTATTCCTCAGAATAAATTTAATTGCTCAATTAATTGTGGAAATTCCTTACGATTCTATTAAGTTATTCAGAGTTTTGTTACATATTACTTCAATCAACGTATGTCTAGATTTTTTTTTAATACTTCTATTCAACAGAGTCTAGTTTTTGTACATGTCTCTCAGTTTCAACGGTATTTTCTTCACCGGTGGTTAGAATCTTGTCACTAATTATTGAAAAGGGTACATTTAGTTTGAGAAACCCGAATATATTCATCGATTGTAGTCTGGCTTTCCAAACGTTCGTATCTGCACCTGGAATGTGAGGACATTAAACAGGAGAGGTGCAGGTGAATAACTGGCGGAAGTCCTAAACTGCTTCAAAGCAGACATTACTGCCATCCAGGCAATACGATGGGATGGGCCGGGCAAAACGAGGATGAAAAATTGTGCTGTCATGTGACTTGCGTGCTGTCATGTGACTTCTTCAATAGTATTCCTGAGAGGATTGTGCAAAACTCCCGAGCCACGTTTGCAAGTATAAAGAAGGGAGCGGCAAAAATGGGTTTAGTAGTCCTACCAATGATGTCAATATCGTCGGCGTATGCTAGTAGTTGCACCGATTTTTGGAGAATTGTGCCTCTGGCGATGGCTCGGGAGTTTTGCACAATCCTCTCAAGAATCAAATTGAAAAAGTCACATGACAGCGCATCGCCTTGCCTAAATCCTTTTTTTGGTATCGAATGTGTCGGTGAGGTTGTTTCCGACCCTGATAGTGCAGCGAGAATTCTCCATCGTCATCCTACACAAACGGACGAGTTTGGGCGGTATATCAAAACTAGACATGGCTCTGTATAGTTCGTCTCTATAAATGCTGTCGTATGCGGCTTTGAAATCGATAAATAGGTGTTGGGTATCGATTTGGACTTCTTGGGTTTTTTCCAGGATCTGCCGAAGTGTGAAGATTTGATCGATTGTGGACTTTCCTGGCCTAAAACCACACTGATAAGGGCCGATCAGGTTGTTGGTATAGTTCACATATTATGGCAGATAGGATCTTGTAGGCGATGTTGAGTAGACTTATGCCTCTGCAGTTGGCGCAGTTCAGAGGGTCTCCTTTTTTGTGGATCGGGCAAATGATGCCGACCAGATTTGGCTTATGAGTTGGTGGATGTTGCCAGCATCTCCGCCAGCTTTATAAAGCTCAGCGGGAAGGCCGTCATTTCCGGCGGCCTTATTAAGCTTGAGTTTAGATATAGCTATCCTCATTTCACTTACGTCGGGTGGTTGGCAGTTTTCGCTGTAGTTGCCAATATTAAATGGTTCGTTCTGCCTGACAGCGAAATGTTGTTCGTCATCGCCGTTTAACAGTCTGCAGAAGAGTTTCTTCAATATCCTCAGCATCGACTGTGTCTCAACTACGTTTCCTTGTTCATCTCGACAGGATTCTGTTCGAGCCTTGCATCCTTGGCTTTGACGTTTTACACTTTGGTAAAACTTGCGAACATCGTTCCTGGAGTGGCACCTCTCTATATCCTCGATCGCGCGCTTTTCTTGCTTTTCTTGTACAGCGGCATACCCCTGGCCAAAAAACTCCGCATTGGACGTTTCATATGGGAATGACATACAGAAAGATTGGACACCAATTCTCCCGCTCGCAGAGTCTTCCATTCCCAGCCAGACGTCGGACGCAGTAGAGGATGACCTCGACCGGCGCACACAAGTAGAAACTGATCATAACCAACTTGGAGTGCGCAACTGCAGGCAGTTGGCTTAGGACCGGGGTAATGGAAGTGGCATGTTGGTTGACGCCCAGGTTAATTCCGGATCGTAGCTCCACTTAACTAAGTAAGTAAGGTGCATACAAATACCTTGTTATTGGAGTTGTCGGGTTAAGATGAAAACAATTTGGGTCAAGGCTCATATCGGAATTTTTTTTTTGGAACTTCGTAAAAATCGCTCTTAGCTCTTGGTGTCTGCTTTTATAAAGTTTTCTAATGTGAGGTACATACCTAGTTTGTATTTTTCAATTCCAAACTATGGTTTAAAAACCATTATACCAACCACCAGCTATACAACAAGCTCAAAAACGTTTCGAAAATTTCATACACCTTCATAGTTGCACACAAAAGCTTTCAGCGAAACCCCTGAATTCCGAAAAACAGCCTATATGTCTATGCCTTTCATTTGAGCAATTAATTAATACAAGAGAGTTTAATAAAAGGATTTATTACGGCATACCTGCGGCTCACGGATGGCTTTGGTTATGTCATGGTATAAATGCACCATCAAATTGATATGCTGCACAGTCACACACACACGACTTAAATATTTAAAGAGCTTTCATTAATACTTCCCTTTGATGATGGCATAAGTCCGACCAAGTCCATTTTAATATTTTTGTAGTCGAACTTCAGTTGTTTCAGCCTACTGCATGATAAATGGATTAAAGCAGATTGAGGATATGCGAAGAGTAAATAAATCACACTCTGAAGCTGGACCATGGGAATATTCATGGCAACCAGAGCCTATCAATCCAAGTGGAAACCAAAAAAAATTTGGAAAAGCAAATACCGGAAAACCTCCATATTTTCTATCAAAAAAGCTTGCTGAGTGCTTTGCCAGAGTTTGAGTAAAACAAAAAGGAAAATAGCTAATGGATTCTATGACCTTCTGATAGCCTTGAGAGGATTTTTATTTTGCATTCTTTAGAACACAACAAAAGTCACTCTTTTTCTTAGAATCTTTTTTAGGAAGAATAAAACTCAAATTGGACGTACACAAAAGTCGACTTTAATGTTCTTCAAGGTATTGGGTATCGGCTTCAAATGCAGCAATAGACAGGGCTGAGATGAAAGGAACTCATAAAAAGGACTGGAAATCAATTTTCATGGAATTTTATCGACTAAAGTTACCGAAACCTTTGAATGGGATATACTTGGTATTGCAAGAGTAAAAGTATTGGTACAAGGGAATCAGCATGTTAGGGCAACTTGAAGTGTTTCTATGTGGCTTTGTGTGCGAACAATCCATCAGGATTGACCTCGTGATGAGTGCTCGAAGAAACGTTCACTTGCAAAGGACACAGGCGAGCACTTTGCACTTGAATTGAATAAAAGGATCAGAGGAGGTTGTTTGTTTTTTGCTTTATCAAAGACGAACTACACACTGGAGGTCTGTTTTGTTCCTTCATAGATTATGTTTGGGTAGGGAGTAAACCTAACTCTGAACATGCATCTGTAGTTGCCTTGGGTTTTAGCTTACTGGTTTAAGGTTCGCACTTGATTTGGTTGAGGTATTTTTCTACGTGCTTTGTAAGGTTTTTCGTAACTACGTTTTGGGTGAGAATAGAAAACTGAGTTAGCGTGTATTTGATTCACTTTTTTTGTAATCGTATCAGACTTCCGATGACTACTTTTGATGTTGAAGTAGGACCCATTTATTCCCATGGTTGCGAAACAGTGAATAAAAATATATTTCCAACTTAGAGATTAAAATTTCTGATGCAATTTCAGTTGTATTGCATTCATCTTAAGTTTGAAAACATCTTACAAAAAGTTGTGTATACAAATTATTAATTATTATTACTGACATACATTCATGATACATATGTTGGTTTTTATGTTGATGACCGTTTTAGAGTATCTTGAAATATCGCATTTATTCCAAAAGGCCAAACGACTTTAAAGCGGTTGTTGTAGACATTGATCTGGATGTGGAAATAAATATTCGTTACATTCCAACCGAAATTGATGATCTAATGGACCAAGGAAACTTTGACAATGACGTTATAGATGTTGGATACAAATTTAAATGCCAGATTACAATCCAATTTGGTAATTGATTTATAGTTGAATATTTCACTTATGCTTATTACTACTTACCAGACAAGTCAACGAGACGTCTATTGCTGTTGAAAGCTAATGCAGGAAAAGATGTCGAATTAAGTAGTACCTTCTATAGGAAGACTGTACTGAGGTCCTATCAAAGTATTGTCGAGTTATGTCAGCAATTGTGGCTATTTAGTTGTAGACTTAACACCTTTCTCCCCTCTCACGACGGAGTGCTTGTACTGTAAGCGTTCGGACTGCCTCTTCGCTCGGGTGCTTCTTCGCAATGGTTCCTCGATTATTGGAGGTGTTGCTGACAGCGACGAAGGCTTCGATGGTATTGCTTCTTCGTTGTAGTATGGGGGTGCATCTAACATTGCCTACTGACATCATCTGATGGAACATCATTGTTTTCGGGCGTCCTATTGAATGCATCTTACTTTACTTACTTAAGTGGCGCTACAGTCCGGGATTAACCTGGGCCTCAATCAACATGCCTCTCCAATTAGCCCGGTCTTTAGCTAACTGCCTCCAGTTGCGCACTCCAAGTTGTTTGAGGTCGGTTTCTACTTGTGCGCGCCACTTAAGGCGAGGTCTTCCTCTACTGCGTCCGACGTCCAATGCGGAGTTTTTTGGCCAGGGGTATGTCGCTGTACAGCTCGTATAGTTTGTGGTTGAATCTTCGTCTCCGGAGCCCGTCAACGCAAACGGGACCGAAGATTTTTCGAAGAATTTTTCTCTCGAATCGACCAAGGATTTCTTCATCCGCTTTTGATACGGTTCATGCTTCAGCGCCGTAGAGCAGGACTGGGATGATCAGTGTCTTATATAGGATCTCCTTAGTAGTTCGAGTGAGGGCTTTACTACTAAATTGCCTTCTTAGCCCGAAGAAACAGCGGTTGGCAAGAGTAATTCTTCGTTTAATTTCTGACGAGATGTTGTTGTCAGAGTTAATAGCGGAGCCGAGGTAGACAAAGTCCATACTACCTCAAAGTTATATATGTCAATGGTGACGTTCTGTCCAATTCGTCAATGTTGTGTGTCCTTTCGTGGTGACAGCATATACATAGTATTACCCTCATTTACTGCTAAACCCATTTTTGCCACTTCCTTCTCTATACTAGCAAACGTGGCTATGACATCACGTTGAGTCCTACCAATGATGTCAATATCGTCAGCGTATGCTAGTAGTTGCACCGATATTTGGAGAATTGTGCCTCTGGTGTTGGCTCGGGAGTTTTGCACAATCCTCTCAAGAATTAAATTGAAAAATTCACATGACAATGCATCGCCTTGCCTAAATCCTTTTTTGGTATCGAATGTGTCGGTGAGCGAGATTCTCCATCGTCATCCTACATAAACGGATGAGTTTGTGTAGGATGTGTATGATGACACTTCTGCCGAAGTGTGAAGTTTTGATCGATTGTGGACTTTCCTGGCCTAAAACCACACTGATAAGGGCCGATCAGGTTGTTGGTAAACGGTTTCAAGCGTTCACATATAACGGCAGATAGGATCTTGTAGGCGATGTTGAGTAGACTTATGCCTCTGTAGTTGGCGCAGTTCAGAGGGTCTCCTTTTTTGTGGATCGGGCAAACGATACTGAGGTTCCATTCTTCAGGCATACTTTCATCCGACCAGATTTGGCTTATGAGTTGGTGGATGTTACTTACCAAGTCATATCCGCCAGATTTCTAAAGCTCAGCGGGAAGACCGTCATATCCGGCTGCCTTATTAAACTTGAGTTTAGAAATTGCTATCCGCACTTCACTTAGGTTGGGTGGTTGGCAGTTTTCGCTGCCACTGCCAATATTAAATGGTTCGATTTGCCTGACAGCGGAATATTTATCGTCATCGCCGTTTAACAGTCTGCAGAAGTGGTTCTTCCATATCCTCAGCATCGACTGTGTCTGAACTATGATATTTCCTTATTCATCTCGACAGAATTATGTTCGAGTCTTATATCCTTGGCTGACATTTTACACTTTAGTAAAACCTGCGAACATCGTTCCTGGAGTGGCACCACTCTATATCCTCGATCGCGCGCTTTTCTTGCCCTTTTTTCTTATTTCTGAAAAGCCGATGTTCTTCCCTTCTTCTTTGCCTATAGAGCTCAATGGCAGCTCTCGTCTTCACCTGCATCTTAGCCTTGTAAGCCTCGTTCTTGGCTGGGCGCATCTGTCGGCATTCCTCATCAAACCAGGGGTTTCTCTGACAACAACATCTCGTCAGAAATCAAACGAAGAATTATTTTTGCCAACCGCTGTTTCTTCGGGCTAAGAAGGCAATTTAGTAGTAAATCCCTTACTCGAACTACAAAGGAGATCCTATATAAGACCCTGATCATCCCAGTCCTGCTCTACGGCGCTGAAGCATGGACCGTATCAAAAGCGGATGAAGAAATCCTTGGTCGATTCGAGAGAAAAATTCTTCGGAAAATCTTCAGTCCCGTTTGCGTTGACGGGCTATGGAGACGAAGATTCAACCACGAACTATACGAGCTGTACAGCGACATACCCCTGGTCAAAAAACTCCGCATTGGACGTTTAAGATGGCTATGGGACATGTAGAACGAATGGACACCAATACTCCGGCTCGCAGAGTCTTCGATTCCCAGCCAGACGTCGGACGAAGTAGAGGAAGACCTCGCCTTAAGTGGCGCGCACAAGTAGAAACCGACCTCAACCAACTTGGAGTGCGCAACTGGAGGCAGTTAGCTAAGGACCGGGCTAATTGGAGAGGCATGTTGGTTGAGGCCCAGGTTCATCCCGGACTGTAGCGGCACTTAAGTAAGTAAGTATGTATATATTCTATTTATTCGAGAGACTTATAGCGGTTTCATATTCAAGGACATATATCTTGACTGTCATATTTACATAACCCTATTCCAAGGATGATGCCGAATAGCAAGCAGATACTTTTACAGCAATGAATGCTTTGAAAATCACTACGGAGCGATATCTATACCAATCTTGGTTGAAAATATTCATAGCTCTGCCTTTGTATCCAGTATAAGGTTTTATTATGAGCATTTCCGGTTAAAACATCACATTTCCGGATTTTAAATCAATAACTGACCATACCCATATCAGATGTATTTATTAGAGGTAACGCTTACAAATATTTCAATTGTGAATCATGTGCAACAAATAGACTACTGCAACAGTATTTCCCTTTTCCAATTTCAAGTGATTTCGATGATTCAATCATTTAGATAAAGCCAAACTGTACTTGTCATTAGTACCGCAAATGATGATAATCTAAATTAAGTCGTTTTATTAGGAAAGTTTATATATATAGTGCGATTAAGAGTTTCCAACGAATTGTATACTAGTCGGGTAAATATGTGTCTTCGGAAATTACTTGCGTCAGACTTATGATGATAATAAAACATTTAATGAAAAAGGTTGGTATTAGATACGTTATTGAAGATAAGAGATTGATGTGCACTTTTGCTTGCTTAGTCATAACTCATGGGGTTAGTGTACTACATGACCGTTGCGTCTTATGGAATGACCTATTGATTTAGTGATGGTTGAGTGTATATTTTTATACTCAATCATGTATTCTTAGATTTTCAACCTTTATACCTGTAGGACATATTGTACCCGGCAACTTTTACAATCTAGCAGGTACATATTTTCCCAGGAATTCATAAAATTAAAGGGTAAATATGAAACGACCGTCGAAATTTCCCAAGGCCAAAAAATGAACTAAAGGGTCCGCCAAATAACTTCTTTTTTTTTTGAAAATGCTATAAAAAAACTGCTGAATATTTTCTCAAATTTCTTTCTTTATTTGAAAGTACAATCCTTCCGGTTAATAATGGAAAATAATTTCATTCAAATGGCTGCCTCGGCTGGGCATGCAGTAGCCTACACGATCGGTCCAATTTTTAAGCACATTATCGATTGTATTTCACCAATGGCTTCACGAATATTATCCTTTAAAGCGTCAATTGTCTCTGACTTGTCGGCGTAACACTTATCTTTTACGGCACCCCACAAATAATAGTCCAACGGTGTCAAATCGCAGCTCCGAGGTGGCCAAACGACATCAGCTCTGCGGCTGATAATGCGATCTTCAAAAACAGGGCGCAAAACATCGAGTGTAGCTTCGGCTGTGTGGCACGTAGCGCCGTCCTGTTGAAACCAAATGTTTTGTGAACAAAAATTCGTTCAACACGGCCAGATAACGATCGCCATTGACTGTAACGGCTACTCCTTGCTCATTTTCGAAGAAAAATGGCCCAATTATGCCTCTGGACCAAAATCCGCACCAAACAGTGACTCGTTTTGGGTGTATCGGCTTTTCAATGTATGTGTGCGGGTTTTCTGTGCCCCAAATGCGACAATTTTGCTTGTTTACATACCCGCCAAGATCAAAATGAGCTTCATCTGAAAAGATGATTTTTTTTTTGGCAAAATCGACATATTCTCTAAGTCGATCGCAGGCCCACTTAGCGAAGCGAAAACGCATTGGATGGTCAGTTGGCTTCAACTCCTGAACCAATTGGACTTTGTATGTCGTCATATCAAGGTCTTTATACAAAATTCGTCTCAATGATGTCTCCGAAATGTTCAATTGTTGAGAATGACGGTGAATTGATGTTGATGGCGCTTCACGCACACTTTCAGCAATATTCTCGGGTGAACGCACGGTTTTTGGCTTTTCACGCTTTGGTTTATCGATGAGGATGCCAGTTTCTTTCACTTTTTTTCACAAGATAACGAACATATGGAGCTGACGTTGCTTCTCTTCTTCCAAAATCCGTACGCAATTTTCGCACACATTCTGCAACATTACCATGACTTTCAAAGTAATGTCGCAATATTTTCCAGCGTTGTTCAAGCGTACATACAATCATATTCGCTCAGCGGAAGGATAAAACTAATTATCTGTTGAATCAGGCATGAGCTAAGTATTACAATTCACGAAATAAGCACTAGTTGAAAAAAAAAACGTTAGATGGCGGACCCGTTACTTGAAAAGCGTATAAAAAGATGCGCCACTAGGATGAGGCCACATTCAAAATCTTCGAAAGAAAAGAAACAAGAATAGAATGCTCTCATTTTATGATTTAAAATATTTACTTATTACGATTTTCTGCATTAATAATGATTATGTCCGCCATTTTTCCATATGACCTCTATAAGACGGTTTTTTTTTTGTTCGATTATGTCTAAGTCCGGTGAATGGGATGGAATTCAACTTCTAACAACTGGAAGTGTGGATGGGGCAAGGAAGAAGTCCAAAAATGTTTTCACTTTTGGAAATGACCGTTCCAGCAAACATTTATAGTTGCTTCCGTTTATTGTTGTGGACAAAAACTCCAACTTGATTGTGCCATAGTAGATAATCGCTCCCCACATCATTACACCATTACGCCGTATTCTTTTTCCTTTTTATTTTTCCCATAGTGTTGTGGATCCGCAAGATAACTGTTTCAAACTGTCTTACTTCTATAAAGCTTCCTTGCAATTTCTCGGTCTAGGAATCCTAACTCCTTGAAAGCATCTATTGTTCATCTTTCTGTCATTGTCAAAGTTTCTTCTTCCTTTAGGATGACGATAGAGAATTCTCGCTGCTCCATTAGGCAACGACCTCAGCGAAACTTTCGGTACCAAAAACGGATTTGTCATGGAGTTTAAAAAAAATTAAAAATGGACGAATTTAAAAATTCATCAAATACATCAAAAATTAATGTATTTCCAATCATTTTTTAAAACACTTTTCAAGCAAAACTATTTGGAGGTTTGTAATAGAGTCAGACAACAAACTTACTTCAAACGAGCAACCAATACAATTTTTTGTTCCTTCTTGCAAGGACTGAGAAACAAATGTCTTCAAGCCCAGAAGAAATACTTCTTTTCTACATCTGAGATTTCTGAGTTTCGAAGCTAAACCCAATTAATTTTATTGAACTTCCATAAAATCAGTCGATATTCTTGTTGGATGGCATCATTTATATGTGGTGCGATCCGAGTTTCCTAAAAAGCAAGAAAGGAATATGATCGAGGATATATAGAGGTGCCACTCCAGGAACGATGTTCGTAAGTTTTACCAAATGATACAAGGATACAAGGCTCGAACAGAATTCTGTCGAGATGAACCAGGACAGACACAGTCGATGCTGAGGATATGGAAGAACCACTTATGCATACTGTTAAACGGCGATGACGAACAACATTCCGCTGTCAGGCGAAACGAACCATACAATATTGGTAACGACAGCGAAAATTGACAACCACCCGACCAAAGTGAAATGAGGATAGCAATATCTAAACTCAAGCTTAATAAGGCCGTCGGAAATGACGGCCTTCCCGCTGAGGTTTATAAAGCTGGCGGAGATGGGCACAATTTTCCAAAAATAGGTGCAACAGCTAGAATACGCCGACGATATTGACATCATTGGTTGTACTTAACGTGATGTCATAGCCACGTTTGCTAGTATACAGGAGGAAGCGGCAAAAATTAGTTTAGCAGTAAATGAGGCTAAGCCTAAGTATATGCTGTCAACACGAAAGGACACACAACATCGACGAATCAGATAGAACATCACCATTGACAGATATAACTTTGAGATAGTATGGGACTTTGTCTACCTCGGCTCCGCTATTAACTCTAACAACAACATTTCGTCAGAAATTAAACGAAGGATTACTCTTGCCAACCACTGTTTTTTCGGGCTAAGAAGGCAATTTAGTAGTAAAGCCCTCCCTTGAACTGTTAAGGAGATCCTATATAAGACCCTGACCATCCTTATCCTGCTCCACGGCGCTGAAGCATGTACCGTATCAAAAGCGGATGAAGAAATCCTCGGTGGATTCGAGATGAAAATTCTTCGAAAAATCTTCGCTTCCGTTTGTGTTGACGGTCTGGGGAGACGAAGATTTAACCACAAACTATACGACCTGTACAGCGACAAAAAAATCCGCATTGGACGTTTAAGAGGGCTAGGACATGTAGAACGAATGGACGCTAATACTCCGGCTCGCAGAATCTTCGATTCCCAGCCAGACGTCGGACGCAGTAGAGGAAGACCTCGCCTTAAGTGGCGCGCACAAGTTGAAACCAACCCCAACCAACTTAGCATGTTGGTTGAGGCCCAGCTTCATCCCGGACTTTAGTGCCACTGATGTAAGTACAGGGTGGCGCACGAATCGTGCTACAAAAATAAAACGTAATAACTTTTTTTCTGTGTGAGTAATCGGCTTATTTTTTTTTTTATTTTGTAGGTTACTATTTAGATTTATAAAAATGGATGCTTGGGATACGGAGAAAAGAATTTGGATAGTGCAACGGTACCATGCTTTGCAGTCCGTCATTTCCGTCCAAAAGGAATTAAGGCGGGAATTTGGGGGTAATCCCCCGAGTAGATGGACCATTATGAGGTTTGTAAACATGTTTGCCGAATCTGGAAGCATCGCATGAAGGCCGTACCATCGAGATGCCAATGTTCGGGTTCAGGATACAATCGCAGCAGTAGCATCTGCAATACAGGCCAATCCGAGCGTTTCGACCCGAAACTTATCGGGGCAAATTGGAGTTAGTAGACGGTCATTACAACGGATACTTCATGACGATTTAAACTTGTTTCCGTACAAAGTCCAAATTACTAGCAAGTTAAACCCTCAGGATTTGCCTGTTCGCCTGGAATTTTGCCAAAAAATGATATCAATGGCCGAAGAAGACAACACATTGATCAATTGTTTGTTCATGTCTGATGAGGCCCATTTTGATCTTAACGGCAATGTAAACAAGCAAAATTGCCGTATATGGAAAGAGTCTAATCCAGAAATGCTCCATGAGACGGAACTGCACCCAGAACGAGTCACTGTGTGGTGCGCAGTTTCATCAAGGTGTATTGTCGGGCCGTACTTCTTTGAAGAAAACGGTGTAACCGTTACTGTCAATGGGGACCGTTATTTAAAGACGTTGAAGGAGTTTGTTTTACCCAGAACTGCGCCGAAGACGTATACCATTCAACAGCGTTTAGTTTCAGCAAGATGGAGCAACTGCACATATAGCCAGACCAGTTATGGCGGAGCTAAACAAAAAATTCGCAAACCAATTAATTTCTAGGAACTCCACTCTTCGCTGGCCCCCAAGGTCACCTGACCTGACTGCACCAGACTTCTTTTTATGGGGTTATGTCAAGCAAGAGGTGTATAAAACGAAGCCCAGGAATTTAACTGAATTAAAGCAGTCCATGACGACAATAATTGAGGCGATCCCAACTTCAACTCTTCAGGCCGCAATGAATAATTTTTTGATCAGGTGCCGCATATGCGTGGGATAGCGTGGAGGTCATTTGCGATCTATAATCTTTAAAAACAACTAACTATTTAAAATAAAATTTAATTTTCTAACCAATTAAAAAAAAATGAAATACATCGATTAAAAAAAAAGTTATTTGAATTTCTTATTGTAGCACAATTGGTGCGCCACCCTGTACTAAGAAGAGGACGTCGTACGTGTGCAGTGTTACTCTTGGATATTTTCGCAAGTGGTCTAGCAGTGAACAAAAATTAGGGGTTGTCACTTTCAGGATTTGATCCAGGGACCCCGCGCTTGGTAGTCCAACGCACTAACCACTAGGCAACTGCAGCCATTTTTATTAGAAATTAAAAAAAGGGAAACATACAAGTATCACCATTAGTTCCTTCTGCAAGAACTTCAGTATGAAGATATGCTCTCTTCATTGTAAACCACTCATAAAATCCAACCAAACCTGCACGTTTACGGAAAGACTCTCAAATTTCGATAAAACCGTCAAAGCTATCCTCGAGAAACACTAGCATTTAAAACGCAACTACACTTTCTTGGGGTACCGGTGAACCAACATCATTCTTCCTATATTTGGGCCTTTAATGTGTCACCGATTTTTGGGCCTTAAATTTTAAGTACAAAGTCTAAACATTTTTAGAAGCCGCCCACTGCTACGCCCCCTTTTCAATAAAATGTTGTTTTTGGTCAAACGATATTTTTTGGCCAAATAATTTCGAAAAAGTGCCTGTATAACTTATCAAGACTATCCCAATATAATATAAAGGGTGATTTCTTAAGAGTTAAGTTTTTCAGTTTGGCAGCATTGATTAGTGATGGCGTCCAAACGTCATCCGTCAAAATGAAAAGTTTTCAGTATAATCTGCCATTTAATCATGGAAAGACTTACAAACGAGCAACGATTGCAAATTACTGAAATTTTTTATCAAAATTCGTGCTCTGTGAAAAATGTGCACCGTTAGTTACGGCCATATTATGGTCGTCATAATCGACCTGGTTAATCAACAATTCGTGCTATTATCACCAAATTTCACACCAAATTTACTTTGTTGGACATTTAACCATCGACTCGCATGCGTACAGTGCGTACCGAAGAGAATATTGCAGTCGTTGCGTCCAATGTTAATGAAGATCGTGAAATGTCAATTCGTCGCTGTTTTCAGCAATTCAGCGAATTTTACGTATCGATTTGGGTTTGAAAGCCTATAAAATTCAACTTGTGCAAGAATTGAAGTCGAATGACCTACCAAAACGTCTAATTTTTGGTGAATGGGCCTTAGAATAGCTCTATGAAAATCCGCTGTTTTATCGAAAAATTGTGTTCAGCGATGAGGCTCATTTCCGGCTCAACGGATACATAAATATGCAAAATTGTAGCATCTGGAGTGATGAACAGCAACATGCCATACAAGAATTACCGATGCATCCCAAAGACATTTTGTTTTGGTTTATGGGATGGTGCTGGTGTCATCATCGGTCCATTTTTCTTCAAAGACGACCATGGAAGAAACATTACCGTCAACGGCGAACGATATCGAGCCATGATAAGCAACTTCTTTTTTTGCCCCTGTTGGCTGAGTTGAACTTGGTTGACATGTGGTTTCATCCAAACGGTGCAACATGCCACATATATCCTGAAACAATGGAAATGTTGAAGGATGAGTTTGGCGAGCAGGTTATCTCTCGAAATGGGGCTGTGAGTTGGACGCCAAGATCATGCGATTTAACGCCACTTGATTATTACTTGTGGGGTTATGTAAAGTCGTTAGTCTATGTGGACAAGCCGAACACGATTGAAGCCTTACAGAATAACATAACACGCGTAATTCGTCAAATACAGACCGAAATTCTCGAAAAAGTGACGCAAAATTGGACGTTCCGAATGGACCATTTGAAACGGAGCGGCGGACAACATTTAAATGAAGTTGTTTTTAAAACTTATATGGCAAAGAGAAATAGGAATTCGATAAACAAAATTCAATTATATCGAATTGTTTCCAAAAAAATAAAACGAAATCAATATTTTCCAATACTTAATCAATTTTTTATTTCAATGTTTCTTCTTTGAGTTCTAAAGTTCGACTCCTTACAAAACATCATTTAACTTAATAGCACCGCAAGTTAACATAAAAAAAAATGAGAAAAAGAAACAACAAATGCACGATACAGATAACAAACGATACAGCATGACAACAATGATAAGTTTGACTTTGTTCCCTCAGCCCAAACATCAGGTCAGAGGGACATTTGCTCATTGTACCACGATACTTTGTAAACAACCAGTACTCTTTTCTAAGACTGTTGCTACGTTGCATTGTTTCTTTTTTTATTGGCAGTGGTTTGGATATACGAGAAGCATATTAGTGGAGTATTAAACTAGGTTTCACACGTTACTAAAGGGCTATTTATCGATTACACGCCCATATTCTGGGGCTTTGTTTTAAAACTATTTTCCGTCAATTTTTTTAAGAAATTCAATTAACTTTCAACGAAAAAACGTTGGATATTTTAATATGAACATTTCATCTATAGAACATTTTAACCCACGCCCACTTTTTGGAGGCGTTTTCTTATAAAAACCATTTGTATACTGTAGCGGATCTCTCACATTTTTATTTTCGCATTTTCTATTATTGTCATTATTATTTATTTTATTATATTAAAAAAAAAATAAATCATTTTACTTTGGTTTTTGAAATACAACGGCAGAAATCAGAACAGATTTCGCGAATGGCGAATTTCCCGAAAGCCGCTGTATGGACTACGAAGGAAGTAGCCAAACACGTTCCACTCACACCCACAAACGCAGCCATATAAAAGGACAAAGTGTCACGATTGGAACTCTATAGTGTGGTGGGCGCAGTTATTTTAACCGCGAGTTGTAAGACGGAAAATTAGTATATGGCACTGGCAGTGTTTAAGACCTGTTCAGGGGAGCTACCAGAGCAACATTATATAGGCGCCGTATACGTCTCAAACCACCCAGACGCGCAGCGTCCCAGTCTACGAGGAGATTGACCACGTTTTCTTCTCTGTGTCACTTGGTGTCAGTGTGCTCCATTTGTTCAGCCGATCGATGAAACACACAAACACATAACCTCTTACAACGCCATATCCCAGCTTGAACACAATCCACCGCACCACTCAGCAAGCACTACGAAAATCGTTTGATACTCTGGTGCTACTGCAGGCACAAACGCCGCCCGATTGACAGACGCAAGCCACTTCCAGCGCACGCTTCGATATCAGTGGGCTCAGTTCCATTCGACAACGAACTGAAACCTTTGACTGGAGATCAAAAATCCTTCGCAGATCACCCTCCCAAGAGGAGCACGGTTTTTGTCACGATCGTCAAAAGATCGATCAATCACATCTTTAGTCTGCATTCATCCCTCCCCGACGTCCTGGATTATTTATTAATTAAGTTTGTGTTATAGTGTGTGTCCGAAAGTAGTTATGTATAGTTCTAGGTTAAAGAAAGGTCATCTTATCTAGGTTATTATAAAATTAACTATCACGGTAAAGGTATGCCAACAAAAAAAGATATAATGGGTGATCCATTTCGAGGTTCCCTACTTTTTTAAAGAAAAAAACACAGAAAATTCAAATTTAATGGAGAATGTTTATTATCATTTGAAAGAACATTCTTTGGCATTAATTTTTTGAAGATTATGTCTATCAAATGTTGGCCGTTGCTACGTCGCAGATGGTCCATCCGTTGAGTCCAATTTTCGATCACTCGTTCGAGCATTTCGACTGGTAACTGGCGAATGACACGCGTGATGTTTTCCTCCAAGGCCTGAATCGAAGCGGGTTTGTCGGCATAAGCTTTTGACTTTACATATCCCCACAGGAAAAAGTCTAACGGTGTGATATCACACGATCTTGGTGGCCAATCGACCGGCCCAAAACGTGAAATTATGTGCTCACCGAAATGTTCGCTCAATAAGTCCATTGATTGATGCGATGTGTGGGAAGTGGCGCCGTCTTGCTGAAACCAAATGTCGCCGAGATCACGAGCTTCAATTTCAGGCATCAAATAGTCGGTTATCATGGCACGATAACGGTCGCCATTGACGGTTACGGTCTTCGTGTACACTCTCAGCTACGGCCGCTATATTTTCTTCACAGCGAGCTGGACGTGGTCTATTCGATCGAATATTATCAAATAATGAATGCTGGGTCTCAAAGTGGGTGATGGTGTTGCGAATAGTACGTTCAGTAGGCCGATTATGTTGACCATAAGTTGAGCGAAGTGCACGAAACACATTCCTCACAGAACGTGAATTTTCATAATAAAGTTGAACAATTTTTAAACGTTGTTTACGCGTAAGTCTTTCCATTATGAAATGCCAAACAATACTAAACAAAAATAACATGACAGCATGACACGACTCACACGTGATCTGTCAAAAAAGGCTATTGAAAAAAGTATCTCTACTTGGATCACCCGTTACAAAAAAAATTAAAACTTCTGTTTTATACATTCCGTGTGCTTTGACGATCGAAGTCATGAAGTCATAAGCTGTTTACATTTTGGCTATGCAGGTAATTACGGGTAAACTCAGTATGTTTTGAAGGTGTGACGTATACATCGTTTTGGGGCTACTACAACAGAATTACCGGCGCGTAGTGGCCATGGTGTTGTTGACGACTGTCAATAGCAATGGGTGGGCCAAGCCGAAGAAACAGCGCGATTTTTTTTTTGCTGCTCAGTCAAGACATCTGACTATTTCTCTGCACTTCCAATTCTTTATTTTCTAATTTTTATCTATTTCCCAACTTATTTTTATTTCTCTTCTTTGATCTTTGGACAAGTAGGACGATCTTTTTATATATTTTTTGCATCTGTACCGAGTGGTATAGATGTATTGGCACGTAACTTTTTGTAGTGAGTAGTTGGTAGCAGAAAGACCCCCCATCCGACGAGATTTAGTCCGGCAACCGCGAGCGTGCCAAACCACTGCTACACAGAGACATTAACAACCCCTATACTCTCTGCTCTGCTACAATACCCAACCACATAGCATACGCAATTGAAAAACGTTGTTTTTGTCGAACCATAAAAGATGTATATAAACTGTCTGAACAAGATGTGGTGACAATGTCATTTTCTTTAGTTCATCCTCATTCAGCTTTGAGGTACATCGACTTTTTGTAGGGAATGGGAACTCTTCTGATATTTTTGTTAACTCATTTTCGTTACACATTTTCGTTTCATAAAATCCAATTCACACCGTCCCAAAAGGAGTTTCACTTAAAAAAAATACTCTGCAATTTACGTTTAAGGTAGCTTTGATATAATTAGTATAGAACCCCAATGATCTGGCTTGCTGAATCTTAGATTAAACTCACCCGCAATATCATGATATGGAGATCAGTTGATCAGTCCTATTTTCGGCTGTACGTTGTAATCTAGAGATTTAATCCTAGACCGAACAACTCGGATGATAGACCCTATTTTCCCTTTCAGTTAAAGTTAACAAAATAAGAAAGCAAAAAGAAAATTTTGGCCAGGATTACCGGAACGGCCTCGAGTAAAAATCAGTAAAAATTATACTACACGAAAACGGACAAAATCCATACTAAAACTGAATCAATATCTTTGCTATGTATGTGCACACTTACACCATATGTGTGAGGTCAGATGACAAAGCCAATTTGTTCAAAATATTTTGCATAAAATTGCAGTTAATCTCTCAGACGGATGTCGCGACAAGAATTCCAAAAATTCGTACAAATTATGTAATAGAATGTGAAAAGTTCTCCTTCGTCCACGTTCGCTTCAAACTTAAAACACTTGACTAATTATTACCAACTATCAAGCGACAACAAAGTGTCATCATCAGCTGGGAACATACCCTTGATGTGACAAGCGAAAACTCCCAATGAAAGTTCAAGGATTCGCCGAAACCTTCCCACTTCCAGCAACTTTTCGAAGCACCGCTGAAGTGAAGCTACTGTATGTTGTGTGAACCACATCACAACCACTATGCCAGTCATTGGCAACACCCTGCTAGGTATGGGTGACATGCAATTTGATGGCGACAATTTTCGCTGTACATCACATACAACTACACCGCAACATACACACTCACACACTATACCTACCTCGACGAAGATACAGTATCTATCTGTATACGTATAGGATGTACGACTAAAATGAGGCGAGAAAATTGCTTTTGTCATGATGTGACAAGGATATGTGAGGGCGTCAGAATGTACAACAGTCCTAGTCACCACTTGATTAGGTGGTTTCAATGGAGATCCTTATTGTCCTGACTGTAGTATCTTCAAACAAAAAAAAACGAAATGATACACAACAGCACCGAAAAAAAAAAACGAAAACCCAATTAAACATAAAAATTAAGTAGAAAACCCTTTTTCTTAATTACGGTCGCCCCCCCTTTTTCGATCTAGGGAAACTCAAAAAACCACCGAAACTTGTAACTTGTGTCATTAGAGCGAAGCTCTAGCTATAAGCGCGCTTTGGGTCATTAGAGGCGTCGTCGTTGGATATGCGGTTTTCGATGTGAAGAAGTTGAAAAGTTTACCCATAGTCGAAGTTATTTAGACGAATAATTTATTCGAAGGATAATGAATTCCAAGTGGTGGAGGTCGGGTCAAAAAATGGACCACGATATACCCGTTTGGTTATGCATATGTATGGGTTTTTGTTTGGCTCGCCATTGCATCCCAATAATGGATTCACATTAATCATCAGTGATGGAGAAATTCGTAACGGCAAATTGTAAGTACATACTTGAAAATGTTTGGCGTACTTTTTAGGTTATTTCAGAACATTCACCCTTTTTGGTACTGGGAAGCACTAAGATGCGCTCATTCGGACTGTCTGGTAATCATTATTGGAGTGGAATGCGACTTTCAATAAAAAATGCTTCTGGTGATGGGAGGTAGGTATTTATACACGTAAATGAGAGTGTGGAACATATAGACCTTCAATATACCGAAGTCTGGATGTACAAACTTCAATGACGTTAACCTGAAGTGAGTTACACTGCGCGTCATCAGGTTAGCACACCCCTGCTTTTAATAGTTTTCGCTCATTTCTAATTAAAGTAAGAAAGCTAAAATTCTTAAAATTCTGGCGATTAATAACAAATCAATTTTCAACTAAATAAAACAAAAATTAGTGTTTCTCTATTTGTCAATATGTTTTTATAATTTATTTTCGAAATCAACTGAAAAATTAAAAATTTAAATTAGATCATCAGGTTAGCACACATCACTTTTTTTTTTATTTTTTTAACTTTTTCAGGTAAGAACTTATTTTTAAACTTATAAATTAACTAATTCAAACATTTTTTTACAATTTTAATAATGAGTCGAATAATGAGTCCCTTGTTGAGAATCATCTCATAGATCCGATTGGGAAGCGATTCGTACAACTTTCCAATATAATTCAAGGAAATGGCTGACCAAGCGCTTTTAATGCCTTCAATTAATTCCTCTTTGGTAGAATATTGCCTGCCAGATTCGTAAACTTTGCGAGCCAGCCATCCCCATACGTTTTCTATTGTATTGATGTGCGGTGAGTAAGGCGGCCACTTCAATAAATCGACGTTTTGTGCTTCAATCCAAGACCTAATCACCCGGGCAGTGTGAATCGGAGCATTGTCGTGTTGGAAACGCCATGGCACATTTCCAAATAAATTTTTAAAATGGGGAAAAGCAGTTTCCAGTACGTTTTTATAAGTGTTTGCATTCATATTTGTGTTCAAAAATTTGCAGCTCGCACGTACCATAGTAGGAGATAGCTCCCCACACCATCACACCGCCCACACAACTATGAAGTCGATCCAACTGATGTTCCTCCTTCCGAAGATCATGGAAATAATAGTTGTATCCATCGGGTCCTTCCGATGGTGGTTTTTGCATTAGTTTTAATCTTTTCAACTGTGGAGCATTCCTTATCACCCTTTGAACAGTAGATAAGCTCGCTTTAACACCAACATTTACCATGATCTTTGCGGTAGATTCATGAGAGTTAGAAAGCCTGAGCTCTTTATAAGCTTCGATTTTTGCTTTCTCTTCAACCGATAGCATTTTTCCTCTACCCATATTAAAAAAAATAGATCACTTGAGCAGTAAATAAAATTTGGTGCCAATACGTGTTCAAATTCCGAAGATAAATGAAAGACAAGGTGCATGTGCTAACCTGATGACGTAAAAATGAAGCTCATATTTCCATTAAAACTAAAAGAAAATAGCAGAAATCATATAACGGTACATTGTTATTGCATGTTCTCTTTGCCAATGATAGTACATACAAAGATGAGAAAAATAGAAAACAAAAAAGTAACTGCAAGTTAACAACAACAAAATCAGAAGCAATCGTATTAGGCTGATGAAGCTGTGCTAACCAGATGACGCGCAGTGTAATTTCCTAGAGTCTAGAGGGTGTATAGGTACACAGATAAAAAAAATTATATGGATGTAGGATTGAACGTAAGCCACCATTCTATGGGCGGACAGAACCTCAGAAGAGCAGGGATTTTTACAAATCTAAAATTGAAAAAGGTGACTGTCTACATCAGCTTAACTATCGCTGCTGGCTGGGATCACAAGAGGTATATTTCTTACCAATCGTTGCCTCTTCGTGCTTAGACCATTCTAACTCGAACTTATAAGAAACAGGGTGACGAATGAACTGATTATAAAAGGGGTATTTAGTGTCGCAATTGTATTTTTTTTTTTCATTCAAAATAGGTGGCACAATCCCAAACAGAACGTCATGGGAGGGCAACGAACCTGTGCTAAATGACTCGATCCACTTTTACACCGATGGTTCCAAAACAAATAACGGAGTGGGTGCTGGTGTCTTCTCCGACAGGCTAAATCTCAGCCTATCTTTCCGTCTTCCTGATCATTGCAGCGTGTTCCAGGCGGAACTCATGGCGATCAAAGAAGCCTTACCCTGGTTGAAAGACAATGTAATATCTGCCAAGGATATAAGCATTTTCTCGGACCGCCAAGCGGCAATTAAATCCCTGGAATCAGTCTCAAGCCTAGATTGCCGATCATCTCTGCAGCATTTTAACATTCACCTATGCTGGGTGCCTGAGCATAGTGACATTCCAGGGAACTGTAAGGCTGATGAACTCGCCAGAAATGGAACCAAATTACCAATTGTACCAGACACGGGTGCACTAGGTATTCCTATCGCTACATGCAAAAGCTTATTAGCGCAACATGCTAACAGCAAATCAAACCTCAGATGGAGTCTTGGCACGACGTGTCAAACAACCAAACAAATTTGGCCAAAGCTAGATTTGAGAAGATCAAAGGGACTGATTTCGCTCGATAGACCGCATATTTGCGATACCATAGGTGTCCTCATGGGCCACTGCTTAATAGGTATGCACGCAGAAAGGCAAGGCCTCTTCTCAAACGACTTCTGTAGGAGCTGCTTCCTATCAAACATAAATAAGCTACATCTTGGAGCTTACTATTTTCAAAGTCTCAGTGATTTGGCAAAAACTGAAGTGAAAAGCCTCCTCCGCTTCATCAAAAGCTCAAAATGGTTTTCCCACGGATAGTAACGAAATTGGACAAGTTCCACGTGGTATCACAACGGACCAAAGTGGTCTAAGTGTGCTGGCGAACGCCGGCAGCCACTCTAACCTAACCTAACCTAACCTAACCTAGGTGGCTTCAAATTTAAGAAGAGTACTCGGAAGGCGTCGGCAAGTTGTATCTTCATCGATTACAGGTACAACATAACCAATCCACGAGCTAATATCAAGCATGCTAAACAGGGACAAACATACTTAAAACAGGCTCTCAACCACGGAGAAAATATTAAGAAATTCATTCGCTAAATTGTATTAGCAATACTCAAGACCGATGCAGTGGCCTAGTGGTTAGAGCGTTGGACTACTAATTGCGGGGTCCCTGGTTCAAATATTTAAAGTGACAACACCTTAGTTGTTTTCACTGCTCTACCTCTTGAGATAGTCTGACAAACATTCAAGAGTAACACTTTCATAGAAGCAGCTTCTCAAATTTTCCGTTCAGATAAGGCGTTAAGCAGGAGGTCGTCTCGTTTGTGGCAAAAATAATAACTCCGCACACACAAATGAAGGGTGAAGCTAAGTCTTAAGCCCAGTATGGGCCGTAAATGTCATTAATTTAATTTTTTTCAAGGCCATCTTATATGACTATGCATTTCTTCACAGATAGCGATAGTATTACAAAGGACTTTCAAATTGAAAGTTTCAGAGAGCCAGTTATAACTACATAAAGGTACCCACAAGACTTTAGAAATTTGCTTCGGGTTTAGAATCTTCTTACCGCGTAGCCTTTGAAGGGTTGAAAGAAGAGTGAAGTGCAAAGATTAATTCTTCCAGTATCTAGACCTAACTATCAGTTGCGCGGAGCTACCTGGATGTTCTAAACCACATATTCCATACTCTTCGATTGATAAATTTAAAGCTTCAAGGCAGCATTATCTAGTTTTCAAAACAAAAGGAAATACAAAGGCTTAAACAAGTTTAAATCTACCTATGAGTTCACCTGTGTCATTACATCCGAAGGAGATCACTCAGATTCCATTGAATTTTCAAATAATAAATATCCAAGCGACAGAGATTAATCAACAAAACAAACAGATTTTCTTTGCTAGCAAACGGACTCAAAGTGATGTCCCACCCACATCACTTTGAGTCCGACCAATGATGTCAATATCACCAGTGTAAGCTGAAAGTCAAAGAGAAGCTGAAATCCTTTTTTGATATCAAATATCTCGTTGAGTTCGTTTCTGACCCTAATAGCGCAGCGAGAATTCTCCATCATCATCCCACACAGACAGACGAGTTTGGGCGGTATATCAAAACTAGACATGGCCCTGCATATTTCGTCTCTATAAATGCTGTCGTATGCGACTTTGAGTCCGACCAATGATGTCAATATCACCAGTGTAAGCTGAAAGTCAAAGAGAAGCTGAAATCCTTTTTTGATATCAAATATCTCGTTGAGTTCGTTTCTGACCCTAATAGCGCAGCGAGAATTCTCCATCATCATCCCACACAGACAGACGAATTTGGGCGGTATATCAAAACTAGACATGGCCCTGCATATTTCGTCTCTATAAATGCTGTCGTATGCGGCTTTGAAATCGATGAATAGGTGCTGGGTATTGATTTGGGATTCTTTGTTTTTTTTTCAGGATCTGCCGAAGTGTGAAGATTTGATCAGTTGTGGACTTTTCTGGCCTAAAACTACTCTGATAAAGGCCAATCAGGTTTTTGGTAGACGGTTTTAGGCATTCACATATTACGGCAGATAGGAGGAGGTGTTGAGGAGACTTATGGCTCTGTAGTTGGAGGAGATCGGAGGGTCTCCCATTTTGTAGATCGGCAAACGATGCTGAGGTTCCATTTTTCAGGCACACTTACATCCGACCAGATTTGGCTTATGAGTTGGTGGATGTCACTCAGATTGAAAGCCGTCATTTCCGGGAGCCTTGTTAAGCTTGAGTTTAGTTATTGCTATCCTCACTTCACTTAGGTCGGGAGGTTCGTAGTTTTCACTGTCGTCGCTAATGTTGAATGGTTGCTTCTGCCTTATAGCGGATGATTTTTCCTCATCGCCGTTTAACAGTCTGCAGAAGTGGTTCTTCCATATCCTCAGCATCGACTGTGTCTCAACTACGATATTTCCGTGTTCATCTCGACAGGATTCTGTTCGAGCCTTGTATCCTTGGCTTTGACGTTTTAAACTATAGTGAAACTTGGGAACATCGTATCTGGAGTGGCACCTCTCTATATCCTCGATCGCGAGCTTCCCTTGCTCTTTTTTCTTCTTTCTGAAAAGCCGGTGTTCTTCCATTCTTCTTTTCCTATAGAGCTTGTAGACCTCGTTCTTCGCTATGAGCATCTGTCGGCCTTCATCATCAAACCTGTGGTTTCTTGCTGGTGTCCGCGAGAAACCTAGCACATCAGTTAGATGCTGGTGTGAATCGAAAGGTTAAGGGATACGCGTTACGCGAAGGCCTTTAATGCGTGCCTCTTGTCTATCGCAATGTGATCAATTTGGTTGACTGTTCAGTGTTCGTTGGCGAATTTGGGCTTGATGCGGATTGTTACAATGCGTTCGCTAATGTCTTGGAAATATAAGACTTCATGCCTAAGTCTGGCACTTTTAACAAATCCGCATCCGAATATAGCACGGTCCATAGTAGATGTCACAGTTTTTCATCCTCTTTTTGCCCGGCACATCACATCGTATTTCCTAAATGGCAGTAATGTCTGCCTTGAAGCAGTATAGGGCTTCCGCTTGCTGTTCGCATGCACTTCTCCTGTTTAATGTCCTCACATTCCAGGTGCAGATACGTACGTCATGGTCCTTTTGTCGTTTAGCAGGGTCGTCAACAATGAGATCAGTCCTTTCCGACGCTATTGGTTGCTTCCTAACATACAGTTTTTTCCATGGGTGGGTAGTTAACTCAAAGGACAACCCTTAACCTGGAGGGCCAGTTCCAATTAATTAGATATCCCTAAGGCATGGGGCCATCAGTATCCACTACGGAATCGAGTGCTGCCGTTGACCTTTCGGTTCATCTGCCACCATCTCTGTTCAAGGGGCCTGACTTACCCTTGAGATTCTAAGATAACCTGTTGTCCAATATGTGGAGTAGCTCAACTTGGTTCGCCTGGGACAGCAGACCGGGTATTCATTCCTTGCCATTCTGACCAGGCTGATTACCAAGTGGCACTTACCACTTGGAGGTAAAAATAAGCACAGTTGATGTTTAGTCAGAGTTACAACCACTGGGCATTGCCAAGTTAAAGCCAATCAGAGTCTACCCTTGTTCTACAACACCCAACCATCATTACTCTTGTCAACCCCTGTTTTATCGGGCTAAGAAGAGAATTTAGTTGTACAACCCTCACTTGAACTACTAAGAAAATCTTATATAGGATTGTCATTCCAGTCTTGTTCCACTACAAGGACCCTATTAAAATCGGATGAAGAAATCATTATCTTGAGATCTACGGTCGCCTTTGAGTTGACGGGTTATGTATGCAAAGGTTCACGTGATATATACATTGGATGTTTAAGAACGCTAGGAGGAGTTTAAGAACTGGAGAGAATGTACACCAAATACCAACGCTTCGAACCGCAGAGTCATTGATAGGGATTTGAGAAATACCTCTTCACAACCAGTGGTAAACCGCTCAATTGAACAAATTTAGCCAAGTGGCAGGAGGCATGTTGGTTATGGTTTAACCACTTACCTAACAAAACCAAATTGTTAGGTAAAATCTAAAAATGAGTTTTTAATAATTAAATTTGGACACAACAGAGGTTATTTCTTCAAGGCCTACCATTTTTTTTTAAATCTGGGCAAGTTTGTCCAAGTCATGAAGAATAATTTATAAATTTATCTATTGTACTGGCGTTGATCAAACACCTCGTAAAGTTAGTGAAGATTTTGCCGTTTTTTTTTTTATAATGAGGACTACAAAGATGCAATTTCATTCCGAAAACTTCAGCTCATTTAAATAACACATCCGCCTCCAGCGCAGTGTAAATTTTACACGTGAAAATCCCTTCAGATGACAGTACAGCATAAAGTAAACAATTTTCCGTATCTGCTCACGACACTAGCTGGTAATGAGATTGCAATCTTTTCCCGTTACTTAAATTGTGACAGATGGATGTCATGTTATGCTCGTGGTCTTTGCTGTATACAATCGCACACAAAAGTTCCTTTCGTAGGCATAATGTGGTCGTCAATGAAAAGAAGCAGCGATCCAATGAATGACACTTTGTAGTGTAAAATTGACATCTCCATTAAGAAAACCTCCCGTGCACAGGAAACAGGATTAAAATCAGCAAACCCAGACCTTACATCATTCACCTGTCCCCTCCCTTGCATGCGAGAAAAGTTTCATTTAGTTTGCGCGCGTTTATTTGTAGCCCCCCCGCTAATGTCATTCTTCTACTTGTCGCAAGGTGCACGGGCACAGTGCATATGCCACACCGAAATGGGTTAGTAAATGCCACGCAGCAAATAAGGGTAAAAGTAATTTAGTGGTCTTTTAAAAAGGACAAGAAACTCCCGAACTGGGGCAAACTAAGTTGAGGAGGAAAAAAAAGAAAAAAAACGGGACGCTAAGGCTGTCCTTCAGTATGGAAATACTAGACCAAGCTCCAGAGCCAAACGTGCGGCAGTAGTCTTTTTCGAATCCTGGATGCTGTTGGTTGGAGCAATATAATGAAGAGGCTCTAGTGCACTCCAAGTGGAGAAGTACACCCCTCATCAGCATATGGTGAGGAGAGCGGTAGAGTAATTTATTAAAATTTATAACTTTTTACGGTTATGTCGGTGATGAAATTGTGAAATGCTTTCTCCCCTATTATGCGCTTAGCGTTTACACACACACACACACACTCTGGCTGCGAAAAGGTAAGAGGAACACTGCAATGATGCAATTAAGACGATGATGATGGTGCACTTGAGAACGTTTACTAGTCGGCCATTTGTTTGTCTGAAGTAGGAGAGCAGTAGAACGTTTTACCTACTCAATTAAGTGCGGTGCTGGATGCGCTACAAGGAAATGCCGTTTACTTAAACATATTAATAAGAAAAATGGGTTTGCTGATGCGAAGTAGGTCTTTGGAAATTGTTCTGTATAAGCACCGACAAAGGTGCCTCTTGATGGGACTGAAAATGATGAGCAAATAATACAAATTTTTGGAGCAACAGGCAGGTTTGTATCAGGGGCCTAGCTTTATCTCAAAACCATTCATATGTTCAGGGGACCTCATATTTTATGCCGAATTCAAATGGCTTATTGCTTTTTCTGCCAATTGATACTTTTTAGGAGTAGAAATCCTTTATGGACTCTTAGTGGCCCGTGCTACGAGTTATGCCAGACTCCGTGCTAGAACATATCGTATATCTAAGTGGCTAAAACACCCCCCTATTCTGTCCTGTAAATCGCTATGGTACCGCCTTTCAAGGCATTCCTTCATAGGGCAGTTGTTGACTGCATTTCTTTTCTTCTTATTGTCCTGGGTTTTCGCCCTCTCGTTTGGTTTTCCAGAATCAGATTTTCCATTGTATTGGCAATGATGCTATTGGCAGTTTCCCATGCTTTATTTGTCGATGGCATCGACATCCCCTCTCTTCGTTGGGCTACTGTCCTCCCTATTTCGCTTTCTAATGCGTTACTGCCGGGATATCGTACCTTTCTTGAACTTACCCTAGCGAGGCGATATATACGAACGCCTCTGGTGGAATAAAGCCCGACAAAAGCGTGTTCTTCATGTAAAAGTTATCGGAGTAGTAAGCCCCGGAGTAGTCGCTAGCCATCGCCCTTAAGACGTGCCTTCGAATCACCTTAACAAGGAAATTGTCAATTATATTCAGCTGAGCCCCATCGTACAGGACCTTGTTGCGATAATATTTTATGTACTCGAAGTGTGGCGTTCGGTATAATCCTAAGCAAGATCGGAGACACCGCCTCTCAAACAGCAGTATCATTTCCACGTAGGATGTTGTAACGTAACTATATAGGTAACAGAGTCCCTCTTATCCGCCGCGTTGTGAAGATAGCTATTCTTTGATAAACCTTCGGCTGCCAGGCTACCCATATGACTCCTGGCAACAGGACTCACAAAGCTAGTCTGGGTCAGCTTACCCACATATCAGAACCATAGAAAAGTGTGGTTAACACCCCAACGCAGGACACGTTTCCTGGATATATTTCGAAAATCATGTTATTAGGCACGAACTTCATACTTGAAAAGGACCGACGTCTATCTACACCTCTTCTATTCTAAAATTGCCACATCCACCTTTAAAATTTTTTTTTTTTTTTTTTTTCAATTTCAATTTTTATTCAACAAAAGCCTTGAGATTGTAATCTCATTTATGGCTATTAAAATTTACAATTTGATTAAACATTTGATATTCTATATTAAAGTACATGTCAAATTAAAAATTTAGTGTAATACATTATTATTCAAATTTAATTTCAGAAAATTACTATTTTGTTTATACAAAATTATAAAAAAAAAATAAAACAAACAAATAAAAAATTCGTTAAAATGTACATTTTAATTAATGAAAACGGAGTGAAAACGCATAGCTACATCGGGATTCTGAAGGTGGTTTTTTAAAGAGCGAAGAAAATCGTTTAAATAACTCATACTTTTAATTTGATTAGGTAACATATTCCAAGTTCTGGTACATAAAGGGAAGAAAGATCTACGTGTTTGCAGTGTTGAAGTCCTGTATGTATTTAAATTAAATGTTCTTGACGATACAGATAAGTGAATTTTTTCATATAGATAGGAAGGGGTTCGACAATGTAACAGTGCATACATAAATTTACACATTTCGATAACAAACTGTGATATTATCGATACATCAAAAATGCAGTTAGATAAATACGATACATGATCGAATTTTCTTAAAGAATGAATAAAGCGAATACATGAATTATATGCTACGTTTAATTTTTGTTTGCTTATCGAGTCCATTCCAGCATACAAAGGGGCTCCGTATGTTATGATTGGTACTAACAATGTTTTAACCAGGGTTAGTCGTGTTGGTTTTGGTATATAATTTGAAATTCTCCATAGACGCCTAAGACCACCATAAAGTCCATTAATTATTTTATTCACATGGTCATTCCATGTTAATGTTTTATTAAATATGAAACCTAAATTTTTAACTTTAGATTTATATGGAATGACATGATTATCTAAAATAACTTCTGGGAAATATGATTCTTCCAAAGAGTTTTTGTATATTATTATACTTTGAGATTTTTTAGGGTTTACGTTTAACTTGTTATTTGTTGCCCATTCATTTATAGATTGTAAATCTTCGTTTATTCTATAAACTCCATCCTCAACAAGACCTAATGGGAAAGAGAAATAAATCTGCAAATCATCTGCGTAGAGATGATATGAGGAGTATTTGATTACATCAACAATGTCGTTAATAAACATACTGAATAGTATCGGACCTAATATTGATCCCTGTGCAACTCCGCTTTTTAAATCAACAAAATCCGAAGTAATGACATCAGATACAATAGCTTGCTTTCGGTTATTTAGAAAGCCATGAATTAGTTTCAGTGCAGATGAAGAAAAATCAAATTTGTGTTCCAATTTTCTAAGCAAAATTGTATGATCAACTGAACTGAAAGCATTAGTAAAATCAAGAAGATTCAAAATCGTGACTTTATCTTCATCTATTGCTATACGGATATCATCTTGAACTTTTAGGACTGCAGATACACAGCTGTGTTTTTTACGAAAACCTGATTGGAGTTGTGATAAGTAATTATATGTTTCCAAATAGTAACTTACCTGATTAAGCATTAATTTTTCCAAACCCTTGGATAGAAAAGGTAAAATGCTAATCGGTCGGTAGTTCGAAAAATCGTTTTTATTTGACATATTTTTCTCAAATGGTAAAATTTTTGCTATTTTCCACGTACTAGGAAATACGGATTTTGTTAAGCATTCGTTATAAATGTATGCAACAATTGGGATTATTGCAGGAAGTATTTGTTTGATAAATTTGGGTGATATGTTGTCTAGAGCTATTGCATTTGATTGTATAGAGCTTAGAGAAATAAAGCATTCGTTCATCGTTACGCAACTAAATGAAAAATTACCATTTGTGTTATTAAATGATTCTGCACATATAAACTCATTTGCATTTGAAAAGCTGAAATATCTATTCAATTTGTTGGCAAAATCCAAGTCATCGATTTTAGCAATATTTGATTTGCCATACGTGCCTATTTTTTTTAAATTGTTCCAAAGAATTTTTGTTGAGTTCTTGGAAGCATCTAATTGATTAGAGTAAAATGTTTTTTTGGCATTTTTTATGGCCTTAACCACCTTATTTCTACACGTTTTATAACGTTCCCAGTTACATAAATTCCTATGGGATTTGTAGACACTATATAAAAAATTTCGTTCACTTATTAGATCCGCTATGCTTTTAGTTAGCCATCGACATCTATTTTGAGGGATATATCTCTTTAAAGGGACATACTTATCAAATAAATATTTTATCATATTGTTTAAACAATCGACTTTAAAATCAATTGAATTATGATTTTTTAAAAACTGCCAGTCCATATAAGATAATTCACTAAAAAGATCATCAGAGTTTATATTTTTATAATCCCGATAGAAACAAAAATTATCATGGTTTACACATTCAACTTCTACATTTAAAATCAAATATGTTAAGTCATGGTCAGCAATCCCATGCATTTGATTGAAAAAAGAAACGTTATTTTTATTTGAAACTACAAACAAATCAATAGCTGTGGCACTATGACTTGTAAAATGTGTAGGAGCGAAACTTACGATTTGTAAACTATGAGAATCCAAAACGTTTTTTAGATATTTAGATAAACCAGTAGAACGACAAACATCAATATTAAAATCACCACACATTACAATGTTTTCATTAAATGCACTGTGCTTCAATAAAAATGTTTCGAATTCAACATGAGGAAATCTACCAGGATGTCTATAAACCACATTAAGTAATATTTGTTCGCATGGAAGAGAGATCTCAATTAGCAAACATTGCATATCATTATGCTTCAAACAATCTAAACAACGTGCGGGTATACCCGTGCGTACATAAATGATTACACCGCAAGAGCGACCATTCCCATCTAATCGAAATATACGATAGCCATCTATCTGTATCATCGAATTATCAATACTATTATTTAACCATGTTTCTGATAAACAAATAATATCTGTTGTTACAGATTGAAACATGAATCTCAATTCGTCAATTTTAGGGAACAAACTACGTACATTCATGTGACATATCTTTAATCCTTTAGAACGAGACGCGAAAATATTCAACAATGCATTACTATAATCGACTTCACCTGTACCATTAAACAAAAAACTATTACGACTGATCATAGAATAAATTTATTAAAAAAAACAAAAACAAACTGAACTCAATAAAAACCACAAACAGATAGGACAAGATATGCATTTTCACTACAATAAAATACCCTTGACTAAAATACCCACTGCTGTGCTCAGGGAGACGAAAAGTGCTGTTTAGCTTAGCTTAAGTGTTTCTGAAAACACTTTTGTTCCAACGCATACGTCCATTTTAGAACCATCAGTGTAGATGGATATGGTTTCGGTACCCAGTTCGTTTATCTCCCACTTCTCTCTAATTGGAAAGATGCAGAAGAATGGTCTTTGAAAGTCAGGGTGGTTAAAAGATACAGCTGAGCCCAGGTATCTGTTTGAGCGTGTCCTTCTAAGTTAATTTTCCAGCAGTTGAGCTAACTTATTCTAAGAGCCTGATGCCTAGGGGTAGCAGGTTTTGAGTGGATTTCAGTCCAACTGTTGGTGTGGTTCTTATTGCGCTAGTGGCGCCACACAAGCTATCCTTTGTACCTTTGTCATATTTTTCAGATGGGTGACTTTATTTGTGGATTGCCACCACAATGCCGGCCACAATGACCGTGTACATTCATGGGATAATCCTAGGTCCCCAGATTTTCCCGAATATTTGGTTGCACGCATAGAAAGCTACTGTGGCCTTTTTTATGCGTTTGCACACATTTCGGTTCCAGTTGGCTCGGGAATTTTACACAAATCCTCACAAGGATGACATTAAGAAGTCACATGACAGTGCGTCGTCTTGCCTAAAATATTTTTTTTTTTTTTGTTTTCGAATGTGTCAGTGAGGTCGTTTCCGACCATGATGGAGCAGCGATAATCCTCCAAAACGCGTTTACGCGTTCCCATATTACAGCAGATAAGATCTTGTTGGAGATGTTCAGAGGGTCTAATTTTTTGTGGATCAGAAAAACGATGCTGAGGTTCCATTGTGCAGGAATACTTTCATCTGACAAAATTTTGCTCATGAGTTGGTGAAAGTTAAATCATCGGATTTACAAAGCTCTTAATAAATTCCGTCATTTCCGGTAGCCTTGTTAAGCTTGAGTTTAAGATATTACTATCCTCACTTCACTTAAGTCGTGTGGTTGGTAGTTTTCACTGTCGTCGCCAATATTGAATGTTTCATTCTGGCTGACAGCGGAAGATTTTTGGTCATCTCCGTTTAACAGTCTGCAGGAGTAGTTCTACCGAATTGTTACCATATACTTTTACACAGTCTACTTTAATCTCTCCTTGTTCATCTCTGCAGGATTCTGTTAGCGACTTGTGTCCCTGGATTTGTCGTTTTATACTTTGGTGATCCTTACGAACATCTAGAGTGGCCCCTCTCTATTTCACCCATCGTGCAATTTTCAGTTTCTTTTTACGTATTTCCGAAAAGCCGGTGTTCTTCCCTCCTCTTTAGCCTATAAATCCCAATTGCCTTGTTCTTGATTGCGAACTTCTGTCGACACGCTTCATCAAATGAAGGGTTTATTGCTATAGCGGGCACAAGAAACCTAGCACACTGGTTGCGGCTAATCTAAGGTCTGATCAGCCTTTTTAAGAACTTTAGTAACGGAGATGGTCATCGTACTATGTTACTGCAGATAGTACTCAGTTATTATTTACTGATTGAAGAGAGGACTCGAAATCCTTTAATTTTGCACCTATTCAAAGATTCGTCACCTTATAGCAAGCTTTCCCTATCCTCATAGTATATCGTACATTGATCATTTAACTGGACTTGAATGTTACTATCCCACCCCTAGTTTAACATCCAAATTATGTTTGAATCCACACAAAAAGTTAGGAACACCAGGGCTTAAGAAGTCAGTGCAATTTTTGTGACAAAACAATCTCTTATCGAACTTTCCAATTTCTCTAATGGCAAACAAAAGATCCTTTATGTACGTATCTATGTATATAAAGAGACTTCCTCTTGCATTTGCAATTACATAAAACTATGACAGCTCACGAATTCCCCAAATCACATATCCCATCCTCTAATTGGAAGTGAGACATGCGTTTGCATTTCTCAAGTCATCAGTGTGTGACAAAAAAATCCTTTAGATAGAAAATTTATTCGCAAAGAAATCAAACACACATGAACACAAGGCAGACTCAAGGCAATCTGAACACCTACATAGTTTACCTTGGCATACCTTTGTTGTTCCTGCTATGAGTAGATTTCTCTGCTGGTTACCTTCATCTGCGGTGTCTTTGTCAGGCTCTTCTGAATTTTTTATTCATTTATTTTGTTTTATTTTCTTGCGCCTACTTTCCGTTTATTTCGGGCTTACCTCCTTTTTTTTGGCAGAGTATGGCGTAAGACACGACTAAGGCAACGACAACGACGAAACCTCTTCTGGCTGAGAGAGAAAATCCACTTTGTGTAAGGATATTGTTTTCCACTTCTTTGAACTTCACCTTCAAGAGATGGCGAATGGATGATGGTTTCTTGTGCTCCATATCGCCGTGCAGGATAGAACGGGTGAGGGCGCAAAGGCGAGGCACGACGAACGGACGGATGGAGATAGTGATGTATTGTCCTTGCGTTTATCTAAATTTATTCCATCACGGCCGTGGCAGTGGATCAGGTGCTTTGTGTTGTGTGTGGATATTCCTTATCCTTGAGCTATTTGCATTTGTAGTGCCTTTAAGGGAGGAATTTAGATTTATTACGATTGCTTAGGTGGCTTTAAAAGCCTTTAGAGTCAAATCTGGGAGAAAATAATTTCGTTATGTGGATTATCTTTATGTTAGTATGCAAGTTATATGACGCGGGTTTATTTTTGGCCTCTGGATGTTTTAGTCTGTCAAATTTTGAATGTCTGACATAATTGGAACTCTGATAAGGCTGTGGGGGTAGTAGTGGATACGTTGGCCTGATTGTTTGACCTAGTGAGATAGACATTCGATAGGTCTTCTGTAATTTAGAAGTTACAATTGGTTTTTAACGGAAAGCCACATTATGGCCACTTGCAACAGATTGACAGTGGTGAATAACTCATTAATTTAAAAAGTTTAAAGTGGTGAACACCGTAAGATGTTACTAGTGGTGGCAACAAATTCAATTACTACCAACCTAAGGAATGAATACACTCTTAACAAGCATGCTAACCATAAACAGGACAAAGATATTTGTATCTGCTCCTGAAATGTTAGAAAATTTAAAATAAAAGGTGTACACGAACTGCTTCCAGGCAGACATTACTGCTATCTAGGAAATACGATGCTCCGGTAAAAAGGATGATGAAAAACTGTAACATCTACTATATTCCGTATTATAGTGAGCATACACAGTGCCCAATAGAATGCGGATTTGTTATAAGCAACAGACTAAGGCAAAAGTTCTACGCTTCGAAGACATCAATGAAACAAACGAAAACCCTCCAGATCAACAATCAAATTGGCCACATTGCGATAGACTAGAGGCACACATCCAGTAATTTGTACAAGGTGGGCCAAAAGAGATCATCCTATTGGAAGATGCTCTTTTTTTGCAAATGGCCGCCAATGTCAAATCTGTTTTGACATTTGTAAACTAGACAGATGTAGAATACAAGTGAACAAGCCATGGAGCAGCCCGAATTCCGTCGCCGATTCCCCGGCCGTCTGACACCGACTGCGCAAACACTGCACCGTTTGGCCATCAATCTTGAAGAGTATGGGACCACACGAGACGTTGCCAAGAGTGGCCGGCCCCGGAGCGCCCGTTGTGCCAAGAATATCGGCGTTGTTGCCAAGGATGTGGAGCTTTGTCCGGAAGCAACCAACAGACGCCGTGCCTCGCAATTCGCCATCAGCCGGTCGTCCCTAATGCGAATCTTGGTCAACGACTTGCGCATGTTCCCGTACAAAGTCCAGTCCTTGCATCAGCTGCTGCCTGTCGACCGCCAAACGCGTGTTACCTACGCCCAAGCCATCCTCATGGCATGAAATAATTGGCTTTATAGACAAAGAATTAGGGAGGGTCATTGATATACGCACCCAACAGAATCCTGTCGATATGAACATAGGAAGTCAAGGTCTTTGATGAAAAATTGAAGAGCCATTCCTGCAGACTGCTAAACGTCGACGAACAAAATTCCTCTGGTGTCAGGCAGAACGAACCATTCAATATTGAAGGCGACACCGAAAACTACCAGCCACCCGACCTAAATAAAGTGAGGATAAGAATATCTTGAGATGATTTAGTTAGCTAGATACGTCAACTCATTACCAAAATTTGTTTGGATGATAAATGCCTGCAGAATAAAACTTCGGCATCGTTTGCCCAATCCGCAAACAAAATCCTGAAATTGTTCAGCAACACCTGATCGGCCCTTACCAGTTTGGTATTAGCCTTGGATAGTTTACAACTCATCAAATGTTCACGCTTCAGAAGATCCTGAAAAAAACCCGAGTAGGAGTCTTATAGAGCCTTCAATTGCCAGTTTGTAGTAGCACGCGAAAGTACATAGAAACCGACATCAACCAACTTGAAGTTCAGAACTCTAGGCAATTAACTAAGGACCGGGATAGTTGGAGATAGAAATGGGTTGTTTCTTAGGTCCAGACTGTAGCGCTACGTAAGAAAGTAAGTAAACTCGCTAGTTGCAGTTTCCTTTTTATTTGACTAGAGGCGTGACAATGTGACAATTCCTAAGAAAAGCGCGCGATCGAGGATATAGAGAGATGCCACTACAGGAACGATGTTCGCAAGTTTTACCAAAGTGTGAAACATCGAAGTCAAGGACACAAGGCACTTATCAGTGTGGTTTTAGGCCAGCAAAGTCCACAACTGATCAAATCTTCACACCTTGAAAGATCCTGGAAAAAACCCAAGAAATCCAAATCTATACCCACCATCTATTTATCGATTTCAAAGCCTGATACGGAAGCATTTATAGAGACGATCTATAAAGAGCCATGTCTAGTTTTGGTATACTCGCTGCTCCATCAGGGTCGGAGACGATCTCACCGACTCATTCGATACCAGAAAAGGATTTAGGCAATTCGATTGATGAGCTGTCATGTGACTTCTTTAATTTGATACTTGAGAGGAATGTGCAAACCTCCCGAGCCAACACCAGAGGCACAATCATCCAAAAATTGGTGCAACTACTAGCATACGCCGACGATATTGACATCATTGGTACGACTCCACGTGATGTCATAGCCACGTTTGCTAGTACAGATAAGGAAGAGGCAAAATGGGTTTAGCTGAAAATGATGGTACACGAAAGGAAACACAACATCGACAAATTGGATAGAATAGAAAGTAACCATTGACAGATATAACTTTCAGGTATAACGGGACTTTGTCTAGCTCGGCTCCGCTATTAACTCTGACAACAACATCTCGTCCGACATCAAACGAAGAATTACTCTTGCCAATCGCTGTTTCTTCAGGCTAAGAAGGCAATTTATTAGTAAAGCCCTCACTCGAACTACCAAGGAGATCCTATATAAGACCCTGATCATCCCAGTCCTGCTCTACGGCGCTGAAGCATGGACCGTATCAATAGCGGATGAAGAAATCCTTGGTCGATTCGAGAGAAAAATTCTTTGAAAAATCTTCGGTCCCGATTGCGTTCACGGGCTATGGAGACGAAGATTCAACCAAGAACTATACTAGCTGTACAGCGACATACCTCTGGTCAAAAAACTCCGCATTGGACGTTTAAGATGGCTAGGACATGTAGAACGAATGGACACCAATACTTCGGCTCGCAGAGTCTTCGATTCCCAGCCAGACGTCGGACGCAGTAGTACAAGACCTCGCCTTAAGTGGCGCGCACAAGTAGAAACCGACCTCAACCAACTTGAAGTGCGCAACTGGAGGCAGTTAGCTAAAGACCGGACTAATTGGAGAGGCATGTTGGTTGAGGCCCAGGTTCATCCCGGACTGTAGCGCCACTTAAGCAGAAGAAGACGACAATCGTACATCTGATCTAGTTGTTCGGAACACGAAGAATCGTTTTCACACCACGTACTGTAGTGGATAAAACGTATCAAGCGAGCATCAAGCTCGCGAACAGAAGAAGTTATTGCCGTTCTGGAGTTCAGTGTCCAAAACAATCCGAATGAGTCGATCGCCATCGTGCACAGCAATTTCTAATTCTACGGAAATTTCTATTAGATCCTGCTTGTGCAAGAGTTGAAACAGTGTGACCATTATACGCGTGCGTCGTAGGTTCGGTGAATGGGCCGAAAGCAGGATTCAGCTTGATCCTCATTTTGAACGCAAAATGTTTTTCTCCCATGAGGCACATATAAATATGCAAAATTGCCAAATTTGGAGTGGAGAAAGCCCAGAAGCCTTTGTCGAGACACATTAACAATCATTAAAACCCACTCATTGGTGTGCTCTATGGACTGGTGGAATCATCGGCCGTTTTTTTCTTTGTTGAATGGTATTGATGTGACAGAGTTTGGGTTTCATCAAGATGCCATACGGCGCACGACACCATCAATTTATATTGGGTAATATTTGTTGAGCGCATAATTGCGCCTAATGGACCTGCGAACTGGCCTCCTCCATGATCCTGTAATCTCACACCTTTAGAATACTTTCTTTGGGGTATGTGAAGGCACTTGTCTATGCCGATTACCAGAGATGTGTAATTGCTGATATACGGCCCCAATTGCTCGATAAAGTTGTCGAAAATTGCTCTTCACGATTGCGATTCGTACGAGCTATTTATTGATTGCTATGGCAAAAGCCAATGGAACGGGGAACTGAATCCGCTTTAATTGCAATGGAAGATAAATTGGAATAATCGGAATTCGTGGGATATGATTGGCTCTTGAATCACATTGCTCATCAGTTTCTTGACGGATAATGGCGTACCGTTGCACAATTTCTGATGATTCAGATTCCGCAACATGATTATGATCGATCCCACCTTCACCAGTAAATTATGCGAAGGAGTTCCTGGCACATCAAGCTAGTTCAACTATTCCATCGGATTGTTGGTCGCTTCATCCTCGTCGGTTACACTGTCAACGAATTGAATGCAGTTCTTCAGCGATTTGACTTTGAATAATGAAATTCAAGTTATCGACGTGTCCTTATTCTTCGCTGCTAGGGTTGTCCGTTCAATGTTTATAATTTTGTGCAATGCCGGGGAAAACTTTGGTGATGAGTTCCTCCTTCGACGATGTGAAATCGCAAAAATTTGCCGGGAACGATATCAATCCAGTCGTGACACCAACAAGAATTTGGCCATTGCCAAGCGCCAGCAGTTGTCTCGAGAATTCAGCAGTCGATGGGTCGTTCTGCAACGCGATTGTCATGTTCGTGGTCAATTTCAAATTCTTGACATGCCTACACAAAGACGAAGATTTCAGGCGTGTTGCCAGTAGATTCCGGGACGACGTTAAGCGTTTGACGAAAATCTCCGGAGATCAATATCATAGCCCTACCAAATCATCTCGAAGATGATCATTGGCGTTGCGCCCTCACTCTATTTTTTCTGCTCGATTTTTGTATGTTTTCTTCCCTCAAACTCTCTCTCAAACATGACGCGAGACTTCATATTTTGAATGAATAGTGTTACCAGCGTTAATTTTGTAAAAAATGTACGAAATGCAGAGTATATAAGATATTTTTCCAACACTGATACTCATATGGTTTTCCATTGACTTATTGTAGGGAAAAAAATATAATTGCTGTAACTTATCCTGTAAATGGAGCGCAAAATATTTGAGTAAGTTCAATGAACTAACTCCCCAAGCCTATAATCCTTAAATATTCCTATAATGTACTTCACACTGTGAAGCTAATTACTAAATCATCTTGACACTTTGAAATTTCATTCCAACCCTTCCTTATCCAACTAAACCAACCAGAAAAGTATCATAAAAATCGATAGATTCATATATATAGCAACCTTCGATACATCTACTCCACTTCATTGCACATTCGCATTTGATTTATCTCCTCAAATACATTTTACAGTTGCAAATCTCTCACGGCGAGCACATTCATATGGCTCTTATCGATCGAACATTTCAAATTTAACATGAATGGAAAATCGAGACAGATAAACTATAATCGCTGAGCACCTATTAACTTTCTATTTGAATAAATATACACATATCCACTTCCACACACTCACAAACAGATCACCCATTCAATAACTGAATACCCCACTGTATTGGCATATCCTGGGAATTCCTAGAGAAAAATATAAATAAATCATGCATAAACGGTTTAATAAAAATAAAGAGCATACTGCGGATACAGGGAGCTACTGCTCCCATAAAATGAGAATGTTGCACTGGGAGTTAAAAATAACTCACTTCCATCCCTTTCATGTTCCGAAAATATCCAACTAAAAGGGTCCGCTGGTAAATAGGTTTGTTATCCCCCGTTGCCCACTGTCTCTGTAAGTGAGCAGACAAATGTTCAACATTTCAAAATAATAAAGCCATAAAGTTCAAGGAATTTCCCACTGGATCGAAAGCGTACCAAAACATCAGCCCAACTAAAAAGGACCATAAAAGGATTGAATATTATGATGGAGCATAAACTAAATTTTATATAAAAAAAATGAACGAACTATCGCAATCGCGTTGAGGATTGAATTTCCAGCTGAAATACAATTTTACTCAACAGAAGGGGAGAGAGAGAAAAAAAAAATCGAATTTAGGATTCACTTAGAATATCCCGGTTGGAATTGTGTATTATACGGGTTAAGTCCTTTCAATTCATATACACAGATTTCGAACAATCGGCCATAAAAATAATCTGCCAATTCCAGCTGGAGGGGGTGGAAAAATAATATTTCAACGGGAATGGTGAGGAAAAAAAAAAAACAAGACGGAAAGAGGAAGGAATAAAGGCATCCTTAAGCGATTTCACAAAATAACTTAAACACTCGCAAAGAACTGTGAAGAAAGAGTGTCGCTTTGGTATTAGGGTTACCAAGGTAGGCGATATTTTTGTTCTTCCATATATGGGTTGAGATGGTTTTCTTTATCTTAGCTCTTTCCATTTGAAGATATACCGACTACCGAGATCTATTTGGTGTCGTTGAACGATTGCTTCTGAAATGAATTAAAATGGGACCCAAGGATTTTAATCTCGAAATAGTTAAAGTGATCTTCCTCTGAGTAGGATCCACAGTTCAATGCTAAAAGGAGTGACTGGAGTGAGTGAGTAAAAAGATATTTTCGGTGGAGTATTTGTAGCTCAAATATTAGTATACACATAACTGCTCAATTGACTTCTAAGTCCTAAAAGCAGCCTCAAAAGTACTTCTTACTAAAATGTTCGACAAGACGTCAGAGGTGGAAATCTCTTTAATTCGACTGTTGGACTTCTATAGTTGACAACTGTTGGAAATACTCTTGTATAAATTAAGCACGAGTCTGAATTCAATGAGGTTTATTACAAGACTAAAGTTAATGTTAAAAGTATATGTATAAAGAAGAACATTATATAACATTTGTGTGAGTGTTATGTATGTGCTACTATAATTGTAATGAGGAATTGCCAGTAATACATTTTCAACACAACCCCTCAAGTCTAGTTTACAATAAAGCAAGTTTTTTCACAAATTTTATATGTTTTATCTTCTTTAAATTTTTGTCAAAATATTAGCGACCATTTCATCAGTAGGAACATATGAAAGTGTGAGATCCTTTCTTTCATAAACATCTCGAACAAAATGCATCTTAATATCGATGTGTTTGCTCCTGCTGTGGAAAACTGGATTTTTCACCAATTGTTGAGCACTCAAGTTATCGCCAAATAAGGCAGTTGGTTTGACGACAAACTTGCTAAATCCCATTTTACTGATAAGATTCCGTAGAAAGACGATCTCTTTTGATGCCGAACAGAGTGCCATGTATTCCGCTTCAGTACTACTAAGTGCTACTGTTGGTTGCTTCTTAGATTCCCAGGATATCGGACACCAGCCAAAAAGAACACATGACCAGTAAACGATTTTCTTTCATCGCTGTTACCACCCCAATCAGCATCAGTATAGCCAAACAATTCTTGTCCAGTTTTTCTGTAAGAAATCTTATAATGAATGGTATTAGAAAGATATCTCAGTATATGTTTCGCTGCAGCAAGATGTTCAGTATGTGGATTTATATTATACTGAGACAATCTTATTACTGAATGTGAAATATCGGGACGAGTTGTGATGCTTATAAAATTTAATGAGCCTATTAAAGATTGGTACCGTGTTTTATCAACCTTAGAACAATTTTTGCATCCATTGCATTTCTTTAACTGGGTGCCAGGATCAATTAGTGTGCTCACTTTCCTGCAATCGGTCATATTGAAATCGGTTAAGAGGTCCTTTATTAACTGCTGTTGACTGAGTTCGACTCCCCCTCTTGAACCATTTCTTTGAATTTCTATGCCAAGAAAATGATTCAATGGACCCTTATCTACAATATCAAGCTGAATCCCCAATTTTTTCTTATTTGTTTCCATGTAACGTTCCTCCTTACATGCGACTAAAATATCATCCACATAGACAACAATTATAATAATACTTCCATCCTTATCCATAATATATATACAGCTATCATTAACACATGGTTTGAAACCCATATTTTTTAATATAAAGTCGAACTTCAAATGCCACTGTCTTCCTGACTGTTTAAGACCGTATAAGGCCTTTTGAAGCTTACAAACTTTGTTCGGATTATTTTTGTCCACAAATCCTGTTGTTTGATACATAAAAATATCTTCTTCCAAATTTCCATTTAGATAAGCTGCAGTAACATCAAGTTGATGTAATAACAAGCCAAACTCAACTGCCAATGCAATAACCAAACGTATGTTTGAATACCTTGCCACCGGAGAAAAAGTTTCATTAAAATCGATGCCGTACTTTTGCCCGCATCCTTTGGCAACAAGCCTAGCCTTATACCGCTGAATACACCCTTTTTTATCGCGTTTAATATTGAACACCCACATTGACTTAATAGCACGTTCTTCAGCAACATGTATTCCAGTAATCCCATCCTCTACAGCAACATCCAAATCAGACTCAACAGCATCCTCATCAACAGCATCCAAATCTGACTCAGCAGCATCCGCAGCAGCAGCATTCAAGTCTTCATATCCCAAAGCATCTTCAAAAACGCAGCATCGACTTCTGTTTTAATTTGTGGTACCTCAATTTCATTTTTGAGTTGTTCTGTAAGAAGGTAATCAATGTCTGTATTTTTTGATTCAAAACTTGGTGTTTCAATAAATTTTACATCTCGCTAATGAATACTTTACCAGTTTTGACCTCATATAGGCGATATGCTTTGGATCCACTTGCATAGCCTATCATGACACATTCGATTCCTTTTGCTTTAAACTTTGAATATCCTGGTCGTTTGTTCAACATAAACGCCTTGCAATCAAACACTTTCAAATGCGACACAGATGGCTTCAGACCTGACCAAGCTTGAAATGGTGTAATTCCTTGCAATGTACGGCATGGTGAGCGGTTTCTCAAATACATGGCAGCATTCACAGCTTCCGCCCAAATGCTCTCAGGTAGTCCTGATCCAATTAACATGCATCGAGCCATCTCCACAATTGTCCGGTTGGCTCGTTCTGCTACACCATTTTGTTGCGGCGTATAAGATGCAGTTAGCTGGTGACTTATTCCGATGGACTCTAAAAATTCTATAAACGACCTATTTACAAACTCTGTACCATTATCACTCCTAATCGATTTTATACTTTTCGAAGTATGCGTCTCAACCATGACTTTAAATTTTTTGAACATGTCTAGCGCTTCACTTTTTGCATTTAAGAAATATACAAACATTTGTCGTGAATAATCATCAACAAATAGTAAAAAATATTTTGCTCCTCCAATTGAAGTTTTTCTCATGGGACCACATATATCAGTATGTATTAAGTCTAAAATACTATCACTCCTCTAGCTAGAAAGTAAAATGATTGACAAAAGTTCATCTTGAAGCTCAATACTTATCTCTTTTAATTTTTCCACAAGAGATGAAAAATTATTAAGGTGCAGTAGCACGTGGTTATTTTCTTGCATTTTTAACTGCAGGAGTTGTTTAAAGAGGGTTACTTTTCTCGCTGATCCTTGTGGTTGATGGGTGTTTTTTAGAAAAATCCACGCTTCATTTGATGTTTTACTATTTTTAATATATTTGAGTTGAGATGGTTTCACGCACAGAAAGATGGTGGCCAATGCCTTCTCATCTCTGTTACTCCAATCTGCAACATTTCCCTTGTCTGGTTTTTTATCAGCTCCACTGACATATGACCATAATTCACTATGAATTAGCACACTTTTAATTTGCAGCTTCCACGATTCGTAATTCTTCTCATCCAATTTTTCGATTGGTACAAAGAAGACGTCATTTCGCAAATTATTTAATTTTGAGTTCCTGGGCCCATAACCTTTTGTTGGAAATACTCTTGTATAAATTAAGCACGCGTCAGAATTCAATGAGGTTTATTACAAGACTAAAGTTAATGTTAAAAGTATATGTATAAAGAAGAACATTATATAACATTTGTGTGAGTAGTAGATACTGATGACCCGTGTCCCAGAGGTATGAAATAAATTAGAACTGACCCTCCAGATTGGGTTTTGTGTCTTAGGTTACCTACCCACCTACGAAAAAAAATTGTTATTACGAAGAAAAAATGAGCCTCGGCAAGGACTAATTTTATTGCTGACGGTCATACTAAACAAAAAAAACTACGACGTTCAAATCCGCACCTGGAATGAGAAAACATTAAACAGGAGAGGTGCAGGCGAACAATTCGCGAAACCCCTAAGCTATTGCAAAGCAGAAATTACTGCCATCCAGAAAATACGTTGGGATGGGCCGGGCAAAAAGAAGATGAAAAACGGTGACATCTACTATGGACCGTGTTAAAGTGAACAGAAACAGTGACTATTCGGACGTGGATTTGTTATAAGTGCCAGAGTAAAGTAAGAAGTCCTATGTTTTCAAGACATCGCATTGCAACAATCCGCATCAAGGCCAAATTCGCCAATATAAAGCTTATTTGCACTCACTCTCCCATGGCGGAAAAAAATAACATAGAGTCTGCATTTACGAGCTCCTTGACAAAAATTAGGTGCGATATATGAGGAAGAGAAAAAATCCTTAGCAGTATTGTCGGAAAATATCTGGTCTATAAAGATTGTTATCAAATTGATGAAATAAACTAAACTAAACTAAACAAAACATAGCCACCATGTCAACATGTCTGGCAACTGACTTAAGCTAATTGACTTTGCTTCAGAACGAATGCGTCTATAACCGGAGAAGTGCCTCTCTAGAAATGTTGTTCGGAAGTTTTATAAAAATGTAAGACGTCAAAAAGCCAGGGAAGCAAGACTCGGCGATGAGTAACAATATCCTGCTATCAGCAGAACGAACCATTCAATATTGGCGACGACAGAGAAAACTATCAACCAACGGACCTAAGTGAAGTGAGGATAGCAATATCTAAACTAAAACTTAACCAGGCTTCCGAAAAGCCGTCGGAGATGACTTGGTAAGTAACATACAGGGTGGCGCACGAATCGTGCTACAAAAATAAAACGTAATAACTTTTCTTCTGTGTGAGTAATCGGCTTATTTTTTTTTTATTTTGTAGGTTACTATTTAGATTTATAAAAATGGATGCTTGGGATACGAAGAAAAGAAATTGGATAGTGCAACGGTACCATGCTTTGCAGTCCGTCATTTCCGTCCAAAGGGAATTTAGGCGGGAGTTTGGCGGTAATCCCCCGAGTAGATGCACCATTATGAGGTTTGTAAACAAATCTGGAAGCATCGCAGGTCACCTGACCTGATTGCACCAGACTTCTTTTTATGGGGTTATGTCAAGCAAGAGGTGTTTAAAACGAAGCCCAGGAATTTAACTGAATTAAAGCAGTCCATAACGACAATAATTGAGGCGATCCCAACTTCAACTCTTAAGGCCACAATGAATAATTTTTTGATCAGGTGCCGCATATGCGTGGGAGAGCGTGGAGGTCATTTGCTATCTATAATCTTTAAAAACAACTAACTATTTAAAATAAAATTTAATTTTCTAACCAATAAAAAAAAATAAATGAAATACATCGATTAAAAAAAAGTTATTTGAATTTCTTATTGTAGCACAATTGGTGCGCCACCCTGTACAACAAATAATAAGCAAAATTTAGTCGGATGAAAGAATGCCTAGAGAATTGAACCTCAGCATCGTTGCCCGATCCACAAAAAAGGAGACCCTCTGAACTGCGCCGACTACTAATCGACATCACCTTCAAGATCCTATCTGCCATAATAACTGTTTGTCTGATCCACGAAAAAAAAGAACCTCTGAAGCTGAACTGCACCAACTACTGAGTCGTACGTCTCCTAAATTCCGAATACAAAATCCTATCTGCCGAAGTATGTAAATGCATGAAATAGTTTAGCAACAACATGATCGGCCCTTATCAGTGTGGTTTTAGGCAAAGAAAGTCGACAGCTGTTCAAAACTTCATACTTCGGCAGATATAGAGACGAACTATACAGATCCATGCCTAGTTTTGGTATACCAAAGAAAAAATCTCGATGCTCCATCAGTGTCGGAGATAACCTTACCATTGGCTACCAAAAAAGGCTTGGCGATGCACTGTCATCTCACTTCTTTAACATTATTCTTGAGAAGAGTGTGCAAAACTCCCGAGCCAACACGAGAGGCACAATCTACCATAAGTCGGTGCAACTACTACCATACGCTGACGATATTGAAATCATTTGCTGGACTCAACGCGATCTCTTAGTCACATTGTGGTATGAAAATTCCTTGTCAGCGAACTGTCAACCACAGATCGCTCAACCAAAGATTAGCAACTTTAGTCCTTCTTCCTTCTTTCCTTCTCGATATCCTTGTTTTCCGTCTTTTATCGCTTTTCTTCTTCCAAATAAATTTTCCTCCACAAATTACAACTTTTTCCAACTTTAGGTACTCAAAAACGCACGTCATACCTTTCCGCTAGATACAACTATAAGTAGTGGATTTTTTTTGTTACCGCGATTCCCTTGTCCAGAATCGATCCTGTTGTCAAGAATCGATAACGTTTTGCATTCACACACATACATTCACACTTAGTACTCTCCACTCGTAAGAATACTGTGACTTCTCACACTCATTTCGAGATACCCGCGTTCACACGTGACTGGTCTTACTGAGCATTTAAACGCTCGGGTTAATGCATGCTATCGCTGCCAGAAACCTCACACTTGCTCATTCCAATTGGGTATACCAATTGGATTTTAACACTCACACCGGTTTTTTTCGTAGCCACTTGTAACATTATTCTAAGAAAACCCCGGGGTCGATCCTGGACAACCATTTTCTGTCGATCAAACATTTGTCCCGACTGTCTATGTTTCATTGACCGCGAGCAATCCGAAAACCGAACTACCAGGACTACGATGGAGGAGATTGAATATCGGAAAAAAGGAAGGAGGGCATTGCATTTTCTTAGAAGCAGTGAGCTTTGAGGAAGAAGAAGAAGATGAACAGTCAAAAATCAAATTTTCCGCGAATCATGTTGGTGGTTTCGCGTGCAGATTTTTGGGTCAGGGATTTCCATTCGGGTGCCATCTTTTAGTTATTTTTTCTTTGGGCTCATGGCATTTGATCTTGCGGTATCACTAGTGTTTGGGACACCTGTCTTCATCCGGTTTGACAGCTGTCTGATAGTATGGCAGCTGCCTTCAGACATATTGACAGTTGTCTTTGGCCAGACATTGCACTTGATGTCCCATGTCTTTGGTGTCCATGTGTGTTCGTTTTTGTTTTCTTGAGAGTTTTTTAATATGGCCGTCTGCCTAAATACCTCTGTTGCTCCTCCGTTGCTCTAAGTTTGGAGAAAGAGACCGACTTCTCTTAGCCATCGACCCTAGCTTTTAAAGTTGTGACGTTGTTTAAGGGTGTCTTTGGCCGTCCACCCCACCCTCTGCTGCTCCTCCGTCGCTCCCTCGTTGCGTGAAATAGGAGAACGTCTACTTCATGGCAGCGAACTTTTTGCGTTTGCGCCCATAATGCAGTGGTGCAAACGATTCGTTGAGGTGTAAGCTCCAGGGATCGCCTTGCCACCCGTCATCATTGTGTTGGAGTCGACTATGGAGGTCCTCCCTCACCCATCAAACTTTTCAGACCGATCTTGTCCGATGCTGCCCGTCGCGAGTCTCCCACGTCCATTGGGCTTCGATGACGGCGTTTTCAGGTCACATCTTTTGTGTGGCGTTGCTCTATAGTGAGTCTCCCTGTTCTCCAGGGCTGCACCGAACAGAGTTGGGCAATCTTTTTCTTGTCCCAGTGTATGAAGGTAGTGGACCAGTGGCTGATGGGACCATGGCTTTCCACCGCTTCCTATACAGATTCAAGGTTTGCGACCATTATTAAAAGAGGGACCAACAGGATTGTTAGAAAGAGCGAGAAACTTATTGCAGTAAAATCTTAACAATTGGTAAACAAAGAGCATAAATCAGCAAAATTCAGGTTAGCAGTAAATGAGCGAAAGTATATGCTGTTAACACGAATGGACATACTATTGACAGATATAAATTTATGGCAGTACAGCTTTTTGTCTTCCTCGGCTACTCCAATTACTCAAACAGCAACATCTCGTCAGATATAAACAAAAACGAATTATTCTTGCTGTCTCTTGGGGCTAAGAAGGCAATTTTTTTGGAAAGCCCTCACTAGAACACTTATGAAATTCTTTTAAAGACCCTGATCAGTCCAGTCGTGCTCTACGGCGCTGAAGCATGGACTGTATCAAAAGCTGATGAAGGAATCCTTGGTAGTTGTGATACAAATTTCTTCGAATAGTCGTTGGTCCCGTTTGTGTTGACGGGCTATGGAGACGAAGATTCAACCAAGAACGAGCTTTACAGCGACATGCCCTTTGTCAAAAGACTCCGCATTAGACGTTTACGATAGCTAGGATATGCAGAGCGAATGGACAACAATACCCCGGGTCGCAGAGTCTTCGATTCTAAGCCAGATGTCGGACGCAGTAGATTAAGGATTTGGCTTATATGGCGCGCAGAAGTAGAAAACGACCACAACTAACTTAAGGTGCGCAATTGGATGCGGTTAGCTATGGGCCAGGCTAGTTGAAGAGGCATGTTTGGGGAAAGAGACCAGGTTCATTCTAGGCTGAAACGCAGCTTTAGTAAGTAAGTTCTCATACCGCATGCAAAACAACACAGCCAGCACCGTTTACTCTCAGTTTACATGAGCAATCTCTATACAGCGCATGCATGCATGTGTAGTGTGTGGGACCTCCTATCATAGTGAGTTGTTATTGAAAATGTCAGGAAATCCGAGAATAATTAAATTTCCTATATTTGACGGTCTCAAAACAGAAACACATTAAAACAACAACATACACTTTGACAATAATAGCACAATGTTGATAGGAAGTGCATTTTGCATAGTGAATGACATATTATCGACAGGAGTAGGAAGCTTAAAGCATGTTCTCTGAATGTATGTTTGTGTGCACAGAATTTATGTGTTTCTAGCAGTTGTCACCGACATCAAACATCAGTAGTGCATCATTTAATCGTATTTGTAGGGAAAAACAATATGGCAACCCTACAATCAATTCGCTGCAAGGAAATACAAATAAAATTTATTAAAATATTTTCTACTATTCTCCTCCTATTCGATTTCAATACGTCCGCTGGTTTCGACCGCCTTCCACATGGCCGTCGCCAATATTTGTGACAGATGAATCATTCCATGCCATGATAGTGCCTCCTTTGCTGTCATCCATTTGGAATCCTGAATTTTTGATTACGAACCAATAAAACGAAATCAATCGGTAAATCGGATAAATTTGTTATTCAAAAATACAAATTCATATACCTAGTCGTGTACTTTGTCCTTCGATGACGACTAGAAATGCCGATACACTTGATATACGCCAGCATGTACACACGCACACACATAACCACGGAAGCAATAGAGGAAGTCATCGAGAGGATTTCAAAATTTCGGAATTTGTATTTTGTGAGCAAAAATATGACAAATAGCCCTTATGATGATCCTACTCCTACTAGCCGTCATATAAATTGCACCACACGGCCGGCACACCATCAGCCAACAAGCAGGACGAACCATAGGCAGATGCACAGTGAGCAGATTTATTAATGGTCCTGGACCCTGGTTCTCGATGGGCCAACAACACTGTGGGTGGACAGTGGTTGAAATTAAATTCTGTTTTATCGTGATTTGTTCGACATGGACATAAATTTTGCAGGCAAGTCGAGCCGATTCCATTATCCAAGGCTGCAGTGGGAGCCACGTCAGTTATCCTTGAAATTCTTGAAAGGGTGTATGATGTAACCCAGTAAGCGCACTCTCCCTCTTACGCCCTTCACCGATGCATTGGTCATCAGACAGATGAGTGGAATTGAATTTGTATGAGCCTGTGTGTGCGGACGGGTGGAATGAAGCACAAATTATGAGTTGAAAAGGAATTTATTACATCGGTGGTGGTGTGGTGTCCTATATACATTCACCTGCTTGCAATGAATTACTCGCATCATCAGTGCGGCCTGTGAAATAGATGCTACAGATTCCCCTGCCTGATGGCTGTTATCGATCGACTGGGGGGCTAATTGTTGTTTATAATTGGCCTGAAGATATGATAACTGCTTCTGGGACTGTCATTGGGGTGTATCTCCTCGAACTTCCGGTTGCCATGTTATCCACTGGCAGGCAGGCGACGCAGACAGCGTGGGATCGGTAAATGCAATTTGCATATTAACTGGAAGCAGGAAGCAGACACAGTCACCAGGAACAACAGGAACGATGACAAATGCTCAGAGAGTGATAAAGTAAAATGAATGGATGGTGATTTTTGGGGTCCGCGTGTGAGTGGCCAACGAGACGTCTGTAATGGCACGTATCTATAACGAAGCCTGCAGGGACTGATTAATAGGAAAGCTTGTAATTTACTTTATCACTGTTAAATGCGAGCAAGATTGGAGGAAGTTAATTAATTTTATTGCCTCTTGTGAGCTGCCCATTAGGCGTGACGAATTAAATTATCCAAGTGTGTGTTTGTGTTTTGAGAAGTTTTGCAATTCAAAGTGCGAGAGGAAAGGGGCTCTGAAATTATCCTGATGGTTGTTGGTGATTGTAAATTGTGATAAATGATGGGTAATTATTTATGAGAAGGATATGAGAGTATCTCGAGGGTATCTGCACGTTGTATGGTGGGCACATCACACTTGAGGAAGTAAATGATGAATTGAACTATATGCACCACTTTTTCGATTAAATATTTTGAATTTAAGAACAATTATGGAATCATATGTATCGTGTTTTTCAATAAGAATAAAGCAGGTTTGTATATTAAATTATGAAAATTTATTATCCTTCGTATGGATACCGCTAGCACGTTTATACGTAGAGCAGGAGTGGGATGTTCAGGGTCTTGTATAGGAAGATTGTGCCTCTGATGTGAGGTCTGAAGTTTTGCAGAAACTACTCAAGTATGCTGTTAAGGAAGCACATGACAGTGCGTCGCCTTGCCTAAATCCATTTTGCTGATACCGAATATGTCCTTGAGGTCGTCTTCGACGCTGAGTATCGGAAATCCTCCGTCGTCATCTTGCACAGACGGACGAAGTTGGCCCAAAAAACCAATACTAGACATGGCTCTTTTTAGTTCGTCTCTATAAACGCTGTCGATAAAAAGGTGGTGGCTATCGATTTAAATTTCTTAGGGTTTTTTTTTTTCAGGATCTGCCAAAGTTTAAAGGTTTGACCAATTGTGAGCTTCCCTGCCCTAAAACCACCCTGTTAGGGCCCGACAGAGTTATTGGTAAACGGTATCAGACGTTCACATATTGTGACAGATGGGACCTTGTAATCGATGTTGTGCCTCTGTAGTTGGCGTAGTTTAGAGGGATCGTAGTTTGTATATGGATCAAGCAAATGATGAAATGAGGTTCCATTTTTAGGCATACGTTCATTCGAACATCCGATGGTGGTAACCATCGGGTACCGGTCTCATCCAACCGGATTTGACTTGCTAAACGAAAAGTGCGAGTGTTGATAACACGACGAAAAACAGCAACACTATAAACACCCTGGTGAGAATGGCACGGATGAATACCCGGCCTGCTGTCCCAGGCGAACCTAGATGAGCTGCTCTGACATATTCGGACAACAGGTTGTCTAGGAATTTCAAGGGTTAGTCAGGCCCTTGAACAGAGATGGTGGCGGATGAACCGAAAGGCCAACGGCAGCGCTCAATCCCGTAGTGGATACTGATGGCCCCGTGTCCTAGGGGTATCTAATAAATTGGAACTGGCCCTCCAGGTTGCGGGTTGTGCTTTGGGTTAACTACCCACCCACAGAAAAAAAACATGGTTACGAAGCAACCAATAGCCTCGGAAAGGACTGATTTTATTGTTGACGACCCTGCTACACGAAAAAAGGACAACGACGTTCGTATCTGCACCTGGAATGTGAGAACATTAAACAGGAGAGATGCAGGCGAACAACTAGCGGAAGCCCTTAACTGCTACAAAGCAGACATTACTGCCATCCAGGAAATACGATGGGATGGGCCGGGCAAAAAGAGGATGAAAAACTGTGACATATACTACGGACCGTGTTATAGTGAGCAGAAACAGCGACTATTCGGATGCGGATTTGTTATAAGTGCCAGACTTAGGCAAGAAGTCTTATGTTTCCAAGACATTAGCGAACGCATAGTAACAATCCGCATCAATGCCAAATTCGCCAACATAATCCTTATATGCGCCCACGCTCCGACGGAAGAAAAAGATGATATAGCTAAGGATTGCTTCTACGAGCTCCTCGACAAAACCTATGAGTGACTACCGAAGTACGATGTTAATATCGTGCTGGGAGATTTTAACGCAAAGGTAGGAAGGGAAGACATCTTTAGAAGTATTGTCGGAAAACATAGCCTACACGACAACACGTCTGGTAACGGCTAATTGATTTCGCTACGGAACGAAATGCCACTATAGCCAGCACACGGTTTCCTCACCTCGATATCCATAAGGGGACATGGCGGTCTCCAGACCAACGAACGGTCAACCAAATTGATCACATTGCGATAGATCAGAGGCACGCATCCCGTATTTTGGATGTCCGAACATTCCGAGGAGCTAACATCGACTCGGATCACTACCTTGTAGCAGCCAAGGTAAGAATGCGAATATCCACCACGCCACAACAATCCAGAAATACTGTGAAATAATTTAATGTCGGAAGACTGCAATCGCAAGAGACCGCAAAGACCTTCGCACAACGCGTATCCCTTAACCTCTCGATTAACACCATACCACCAGCATCGAATGTCGAAGAGCAATGGCAACGATGCCAACAGGCCATTAGATCAGCCGCAACTGATGTGCTAGGTTTCTCGCGGCCACCAGCAAGAAATCCCTGGTTTGATGAGGAATGCCGACAGATGCACGCAGCCAAGAACGAGGCCTACTGTCTAAGCTGCAGGTGAAGACGAGAGCTGCCATTGAGCTCTATAGGCAAAGAAGAAGGGAAGAACATCGGCTTTTCAGCAAGAAGAAAAAAGAGCAAGAAAAGCGCGCGATCGAGGATATAGAGAGGTGCCACTCCAGGAACGATGTTCGCAAGTTTTACCAAAGTGTAAAACATCAAAGCCAAGGATACAAGGCTCGAACAGAATCCTGTCGAGATGAACAAGGAAATATTGTAGTTGAGACACAGTCGATACTGAGGATATGGAAGAACCACTTCTGCAGACTGTTAAACGGCGATGACGAACAACATTCCGCTGTCAGGCAGAACGAACCATTCAATATTGGCAACGACAGCGAAAACTGCCAACCACCCGACCTGAGTGAAGTGAGGATGGCAATATCTAAACTCAAGCTTAATAAGGCCGCCGGAAATGACGGCCTTCCCGCTGAGCTTTATAAAGCAGGGGGAGATGATTTGGTAAGCAACATCCACCAACTCATAAGTCAAATCTGGTCGGATGAAAATATGCCTGAAGAATGGAACCTCAGCATCGTTTGCCCGATCCACAAAAAAGGAGACCCTCTGAACTGCGCCAACTACAGAGGCATTAGTCTCCTCAACATCGCCTACAAGATCCTATCTGCCGTAATATGTGAACGCCTGAAACCGTTTACCAACCACCTGATTGGCCCTTATCAGTGTGGTTTTAGGCCAGGAAAGTCCACAACCGATCAAATTTTCACACTTCGGCATATCCTGGAAAAAACTAAAGAAGTCCAAATCGATACCCACCACCTATTCATCGATTTCAAAGCCGCATATGACAGCATTTATAGAGACGAACTGTACAGAGCCATGTCTAGTTTTGGTATACCGCCCAGTTTGTGTAGGATGACGATAGAGAATTCTCGCTGCTCCATCAGGGTCGGAAACGACCTCACCGACACATTCGATACCAAAAAAGGATTTAGGCAAGGCGATGCGCTGTCATGCCCCTGGTCAAAAACTCCGCATTGGACGTTTAGGATGGCTAGGACATGTAGAACGAATGGACACCAATACTCCGGCTCGCAGAGTCTTCGATTCCCAGCCAGACGTCGGACGCAGTAGAGGAAGACCTCGCCTTAAGTGGGGCGCACAAGTAGAAACCGACCTCAACCAACTTGGAGTGCGCAACTGGAGGCAGTTAGCTAAGGACCGGGCTAATTGGAGAGGCATGTTGGTTGAGGCCCAGGTTCATTCCGGACTGTAGCGCCACTTCAGTAAGTAAGTAAGTTCATCCGAACAAATTTTGCTTATTACGTCCTTCCCACCGAGCTTTAAAAAGCCGGTGATTTTATTTTCGAACGCAACATCCACCGGCTTTATAAAGCACGGCGTGAAGGCCGTCTTTTCGTCAGCTTTGTTAAGCTTGAGTTTAGATATTGCTATCCTCACTTCACTTAGGTCGTGTGGTTGGTAGTTTTTGCTGTCGTCGCCAATATTGAATGGATCGTTCTACCTGACAGCGGTCGTCGGTGTCAGTTTGCATAAGACTGCGACTGCGGCTCAACTACTATATTCCCGTGTTCATCTCTACAGTATTCTGCTCGAGCCTTGTTTTTACTTTGGCTTTAACGTTTTATACTTCGCGAATATCATTCCTGGAGTGGCACCTCTCTATATCCTTGATGGAGCGTTTTTCCTGCTCTTTGTACTTCATTCTGAAAAGATGGTGTTCTTCCCCTCTCTTTGCCTTTAAAGCCCTATTAAGGATTTCGCCGTCAACAGCCATAAAGGGTTTGCTTTTGGCTGCGATCATCTGTCAAATGACAAATCAGGCGATTCTTTCTGGTGGACTGGCAAAACCTAGCACATCAGTTGATCCTATGGATTGCTGTCATCGTTGACACTGCTCTTTGACAATAGATTCTGGTGTTAATAAAGAGGTAAAGGATTCATGCTTTGCAAAGGACTTCGTGGTGTCTTGTGATTGCAGTCTTTCGAAATTAATTTTTTGCGCTTTGTTTTGACGTGGTGGATATCTGCATTCTTACCTTGGCTGCAATAAGGTAGTGGTCCGAGTCGATTTTAGCCCCTCGGAATGTTGGGACTTACAAAATACTGAATGCGTGCCTATTGTCTATCAATGTGATTTATAAGGTGAATGTTCCTTGATTTGGAAACCGCCATATCACCTTATGAATATCGAGGTGAGGAAGCCGTGGCATTTCCTCATCGAAGGCCATTAGCCTAAGTCCGTTGGAAGACGTGTTGTTGTGTAGGCTGTGTTTTCGACACTACTGCCATCGGACTCAGTGGCGCGATGGTTAGTGCGAGGAACTGCCCCGCAGAAGGTCTGGATTCGGATCCCACTAGTAGCAACACCAAAATGATTTTTCATTGGCCCTCCTCTAGTGATGATCAGACAAGTCATCCGAGTAGGTTGTATCAATAGTCAAGAATAGCTTATCACAACTTAGCCGTTCGGGTTCGGTAGTAGATGTCACAGTTTTTCAACCTATTTTTGACCGACCCATCTCATCTTATTTCTTGGATGGCAGGAATGTTAGCATTTAGTCAGCTTAGGCCTTCCACAAATTGTTCGTCTGCACCTCTCATGTTTAATATTCTCACATTCCAGTTTCAGATACGATCGTCGTTGTCCTTTTTTCGTTTAACTTGGTCGTCAACAAGAAGTTTTTTTATATGAGTGGGTAGTTAGCCCAAAGTATAACCTCCAACATACAGAGCCAGGCACATGTATTCACCTAAGGACAGCAAACCGCATACTCCGTTTCAGTCATTCTGAAGAGGCCTTTCGCTGTTTTTCGTCTCGATGTTTAGCAAGTTTCCTAGTATAGAGAAAGAAGCCGCAAAAATGTGCTTACCTGTAAATGAGAGTAATCATATACTGTAAAGACGAAGGGACAACACGAATTCGATAGTCCACAGTTCCACTATTAACTCTGACAATAACATCTTGACAGAAATTGAAGAATTACTCTTACTAACCGCTGTTTCTTCGGGCTAGGAAGGCAATTAAGTGGTAAAGCCCTCACTAAACTACTTAGGTGATCATGCAGAAGACCATGATCATCTCAGTTCTGCTCTACGGCGCTGAAGCATAGATCATTATATTTTATATATTTTGTCAAAAGCGGATAAAGAAACCTTTGGTCGTTTTGACCTCCTGTAGGAGGAATCGCTTCAATTTACCTTATCTGAATCGTTAGTTATTGCAGATTAAGAAAAGAGCTGCTAAATGTGTCGTTTTCTACAGAAAGGGGAAGGGAAGAATACAGGCTTTCCAGAAAGATGAAGAACAAATCTAAAAAATTGCACAAACGAGGATACAGTAAAGTCTTACTTTAGGCAAAGGATACAAGGTCCTAATAGTTGAACAAATTAAATAAAGTAACTTTGTCACAGTCGATGCTGAGTTAATGGTAAAAACTCTTTTTGAGACTTTCTAGTATTAAGCGGCTATAATGAGCAATACGGCTTCACTATCAAGTAGAGCGAACCATTTAACGGGTGTTTTTTTTAGAGGTATATAACTTTGAATTGAAATAAAACACAAGAAAATCGTTTAATGTCCATCAATATGGCTTCATTGGAAGGATAATTTTATGCCATTATTGTTTAAACATGATTTCGAGCATGTGGACTCCGCGGCTGGTTCGAATAATAAAGCCATATCTAGAGGTCCAATTTTCAACCACTTTTTCGAGCATTTTGGGCTATATGTCGGCAATAACGCCACGAATGTTTTATTCCAAGTCCCCTAACGTTTCTGGTTTGTATGAGCGACTTCACATATTCCCAAAGAAAATAATCCAATGGTGTCAAATCACACGATCTTGGTGGCCAATTGACAGGTCAATTCCGTGAAATTATACGCTCATCGAATATTTCCTTCAATAAATCGATTGTGACGTGCGTTGTGTGGCAAATAGCGCCGTCTTGTTGGAATCACATCTCATCCACATTCATGCCATCGAATTCGGGAACAAAATATTCGGTTATCATGGCTCTATACCGGTTTCCATTAACGGTAACTGACTCTCCAGCATCATTTCGATAAAAGTATGGCCCAATGACTCCACCAGAACATAGAGCACACCAAACAGTAAGTTTTTGTGGATGTAATGGCGTCTCAAGGGTCTCATGTGGATTCTCCTCACTTAAAATGCGGAAATTTTGCTTGTTGACGTAGCCATTTGTTACGGATGTAAAACCCCTTTTTAGTAGAAAAATGCGAAATCGCTTAGCGAAATATCGTATGCTTACGAAGTTCCGCATTGTGTTCAGCGAATTCAAGCCTATTTCGTTAGATTTCATGGCTACACGTTTTTTTTCTACTGGCATTCAAACCGAAAGGAAGTTTCTGTTAGCAATCGCATACAAATACCATCAAAGGTATGAAAATAGTTTTTTTTATTCAATTTTGATATTCAGTTGATGTTTTATTAGAACCTAGAAAAAGAATATAAATTTCGACAACTAAGGAACAAATCTATTCACCTATTTTATCAATTGTAAAATAAATTAGAGATAGTTTGGTGTATTAAGATAATTAATATGAAAACCTGAGAAACAGCAACAACCAAGGAAAGCCGACCCATCGGATATTGTGCACAATCTTCAAATAAGTGGTGAGTTTAAACATTTTTTATTATATTCGCTTTGTAACCAAACTAGCTCTATTTTACTTTTGGTGTTTAAATTTTTTACCTGCGTTATAAAAGTGTTAATTTTTTTTAATTGCTAAATGTGAAGATAACACACAACTATTATTTTTACTTTTTTTTAAATTATGCTTTATGAATAGCTACGTTAAATGGATAATTTTTTTTTTAATAAATTAACATGAAGTTTTCTATAAGTTAAACATGTTTCGATTGTCTTTTTTATGGGTTTATGTGTGGTCGTGTTCGCGTTTCGGTTTTTCTTTGCGTTAATGCGATAGATTAGTCGCTTTAGAAGAGTCCAATATAGGGACAGCTTTAGAGAACATTTAGGGGTACGGGAGTTGTCATGGCGTTCGCGTAGCTCTTGCATAGGGTGGGAATATAAGTACCCGAGGCAACTTACACCTGTTGCCCGCGAATTTTCGAAGGCTAAGTAAGTAAGGTCCGTCCGATTATTTTTGTGTGTGAATCTTGGCATTTACAAAGATTCTTTTGTTGCGTCTGTCTGCCTTGGGACTAACAACCCACTCCATCCGACTTTACCTAGCTATGGGATATAAAGCATACCAAGTACTAGTCCACCCAGGTAGTTTACAGAGGTTCGAAAGTGTAACACATTCATGAGCCAATGAGCCTCATCACTGAACAAAATTTTGCGATGAAAATCAGCATCGAGATCAATCTCATTTTCGGCCCATAAACCAAAATCAAGACGCATTGCATGGTCTCGCGGCTTTAATTCTTGCACAACCTGGATCTTGTAAGGTCGTAAGCCAAGATCTTTGCGCAAAATTTTCCATAAAGTTGATAGACAAAACTCCAATCGCTGTGCACGGTGGCGAATCGATTCATTCGGGTCCTCTTCAACACATTGCTCTACAGCTGCAATTCTTTCTTCGGTGCAAACTGTTCAACATCTTTGCGGGTGCGTATTATCACATAGAGTAAACGAAGTTCCAAAATGATCCATGGTTAACCGAATTAATTGCTCTGATGGACGATTATGTCGACCATAAACTGGACGGAGCTTGCGGTAAACTTCGCGAACTGAACTATTATTTTCGAAATAAATTTGCACGATTTGCAAGCGTTGTTCATTTGTCAACCTGTTTATTATGAAATGGCAAACTTTTCAGTTAGGTTTACCATTTCATCATATAAATAACATTAGAGTTGCCCGATTTGATCACAAAATGTCAGTTTTATCTCTCTTCGAAAAACCAACCTCAAAAAAAAAAACACTCGTTGTAATCAGCGAGAACACCAAAAATCACTAGGGAATAGGAATATCTAAACAGATAAAGTGAGCTGGAAAAGTGAGCGTCAGTAACGTGCCATATAAACCCATGAGACAAGACTGGGTTAAAAGTATTAACAACTCATTAGTCAAATTTGGTAGGATAAAAGTATCACCGAAGAACGGGACGTCATAATCGTTTTTCTGATCCACAAAAAAAAATATTTTGTAAGACTCCTGTCAACATGTCGTAACTTTTCTGTATACACTTTTCTTTGGCAAGGCAACATAGCATGCCCAAAGAACGCCCCAAGATGATCCTTTCAGATATTTATTGACCATCCTGTTGAATTTGTTTATTAGTGAAAATACCTCTCCTGGAAGGTATTTCAAAATAAATAATTCCCGATGAGATGAAAATCCTTTCAAATTGAGCGCAACAAATTTGCAAATAAATCCAAAAATGTATCCTCTCGGAAATAAGTTCCACGCAAAAACATGTGTACATGCGTCCACATCAACGAATATAATTGCACTCCACGCATACTGTGCGGCATGCAACAACTGACAAGCGAAAACACTTTATTTAATTGATATTTTGGGGGAGCCACTCAGAGCCAGTGGCAGCAACAACTGCATCTGCATAATCCACTAAAATGCGCTGTTGACATTTAATGTCCACACATACACACAGCGTCCACGAAAATATCCTTTGCAATGAAAATTTAAACAAACCCTCTCTGCAATCAAAGAGTGGAAATTATTTTCTCACAAAATGGTGCCCGTACACCCTTGTTCCTGGTCCAGCAATTGGAAATGATGAATAAATAGACCCACGGCAACGCAACACATAACACAATGTGGCGGCGCCTGCCTAGTCGTAATGAAATGCACACACCACTAAGCAACCCAGAGACCACACCCCAAATTGAATCCGCATTTCGACCACAAATATTTTGTTAAGGGTGTTGAGCTGATTTGAGTGACACCGCGAATGTATTAACATCATCCAAATCCAAATGCCCTAATACCACACACGCATATAATATACATATAGGCAGGTCATGAGGGGCCACAGCATGAGTTGGGAGTTTATGCGGAACTACCATGACATCCACTTCTCGGAATTGTCACAGGACCACCGCACCGGTTACTGGTCAGTGATAAAGGTCACTTTCCGGTCCGTTCAAAAAGCACGCAGCTCTAGGCCGAGAGACCTACATTTATGCAAATTTTCTGCAGCAAGGATGTGTGGGTGGCCGATGGCAGGATGCCCTGTAAATATTATGTGGTTGCGTTCATTGTGAATGGACGCGCTATCAAAACAACTCACGCAGTAATTTTGTTTATAAATTCCAGTGAAATTAAAATCAGTGATGGGAATTACGGTCAATGGGGATGTTACGCTTGATGGGGTTTATTATGGTGACGCGGGGGTAGTCATGCACATATTTGGAGATGGTTTGCCTGGTTCTGTGATTTTATACAATTCTCTTGTATTCCATGGGGTCCTGGCAACGGTAGCGAGTCTAATTTATGGCGTGGATATTGTGTTATTTTTTCTCCCTCTTTTTGAGTCGCATAAAGCATTTCAATCTATAAAAATGTATCTACCTACAATACTGTGAGAGGGACGTTTTCGTCAATTCAGGTTGTTTTTCATGCAAGGTCGATGTTAATAGAGGGCATGATGCAAATGATTTATTGAAGCAAAAGCGAATATTATTGGAACCTTTTAAACTTTTTGAAAATGTAAACCGAATATACAACGGCATTGTATGTGTAGTTGTATATACATGTAAAGTCGATTGAATTCAACACAAGAATCAAGGTGGAACAACTTGAAACATGTATGTAGAAGCCAGATAAAAATCAAATTCAAAATAGTTTTATTTAAATTATAAGATCAAATATACAATAATTAGAATTAGATTAATCAAATTAATTAACATTAATATGCTTGAGTTATCGGTTACTTCACGGCTTGACGGCTGATTCGACACTAAACTCTTCTTCACTAATTTCAAACAGGTTTTAGTTTAAAATAAGAGCGAGTGTGACGTCATCAGTCTATAGTTGATTGTTTTAACAGAGAGTGCGATTGACGTCATATTGGGTAAGTGCATACCACTGTACCTACATTCGGCCATCCTGCATTTCATTCGCCTCGAATGAATGGTCACTCTCATCATCAGGTCTAGTGTTACATTGCCAAGGCTTCATGAAATCGCAACTGGTGGTAGTGTTGTTTGGACCCTCATGAGCTGCCACTTTCTTTACAGAATAACGTCCAGCTCTGCCTTTGGAAACTACTTCATAGGGACCTAGAAAATCAGAGAAAAGTTTGTCACCCACTCCAAATTGTGTTCTTTTAATAGCTACTATGTCCCCAACATCATACTCTACCGCAGGTTTTCTCTTACGGTTGAACGTTTTTTTGTTTTCTGCTTGTATTTTTTCAATCTGTTGCCGCACGTCAAAACGCATATGTTCTCTTTCATCATCATGTTGCTTAAGCAGTTCCAGTTTTACCATTTCCATGATTTGAATATCATCTTTCTTACGCATTGGAACACCAAACAATACTTCAAACGGTGTGCGTTGAATTGCCCTTTGCAGCGTACTGTTTATCGCAATCTGAACCCTTGATACGAACTTATACCATTTTTCCGGAGAATTAGCTGAAAGTCTTCTGAGAACTTCGATAACTACACGGTTTGAGCGTTCGGCTTGTCCATTTCCTCTCGGCACGCCTGTGGTAACAGAAATGTGTTGAATATTATGTTCTTTGCAATAATCCAGAAAGCTTTTGGAACAAAATGCGCTTCCTTTGTCGGTAATAAATCGCTTTGGATTTCCAAAATGTTGTTGCAGCTCTCCTAATTTCCTTAAAGTTTCCTCTGCTGACACAGTTTTCGTTGGGAAAATCCATAAGAATTTAGAAAATCCATCTGTAATTGTTAAGATGTACTTATATTGTTTTGTGGTTAAATCCATGGGCCGATGTGATCGAGGTGGAATGTATCAAATGGTTTATCTCCTTTATCCAGCTGATGAAGAAAACCCTCCTGCTTGCCTGCTTTTCTGTTAGCTAATATGCATTTGACACAATTACTGATACGTCTCTCCACTTTCTCTTTCAATTTCTGAATAAAAAATTCTTGTGAAATAAGGTGCATTGTTTTTTGAACCCCAAAATGAGCCTCGTTGTGTTTCATATTAATAATTTCTGTTTCCATATTGGCAGGAACAACTAAAAGCAATAATCCATTTACTTCTTTAAAAAGTAACTCACCTTGGATTTTGAAATTATTGTAAGGCTTCTCCTTTAAAACTTCCTTCACCGCCGATATGAAACTGTCTAAATCTTGTGCCCTTTTAAAGCGAACTAATAACTCCTGTTGTATAGCGTATATGATTGGCGAACGACTTAAAGAATCCACATGAGTCATCCTCGATCCCGAACGATGTTCAACATCAAAATCGTAGTCCTGCATGTACATAACCCATCTCTTGACAGCATTCGGTATGTCTTTTTTGTTTACAGTTTGACGAAATGCAGCGCAGTCAGTTAATACTCTGAACTTTATGCCTAAAAGATAGATACGAAACTTTTCCATCGCTTTATATACAGCATACGTCTCTAAGACATAACTATGCCACCTCTGTTCAGCTACGTTGTTCTTCCTGCTGTAATAGAAAACTGGATGTAGCTGATTATCGTCGCCCCGTTGAAAAAGAATTGCTCCTATGCCTTCTTGACTAGCATCAGTATGTACTTCAGTGTCTACACCTTGGCGATATATGTTAAGTACTGGTTTACTTGTCAACGCTTGCTTCAATGATTTAATCGCCTGTCGTTGAGAAGCTTCAATAATAAATTTAGCATTTTTCTTAGTTAAATCAGTTAGTGGTTTAGCCAAAATGAATACGAATTTATGAATCGTCTGAAAAAGCCTGTTAACCCGAGAAACTCCTGCAACTTCTTCAAGTTCCTTGGCTCTGGAAACCTAGATACTGCGCATATTTTTTCTTCTGAAGGACTTATGGTACGGTTCTCTATTACATGTCCAAGAAATGTGACTTTTTGTTGAAGGAATTTACATTTTCCCCAATTAAACACTAATCCGTTTTCAGCTGCAACTTGTAGAACGATAATTAATTTTTCTACGCCTTATTTTTGCCAGAAATAATGAGATAATCTATGAAAATTCTTAAGATCTTTTGTCTTACCAAATCACGAAAAATTACTGTTATAAACCTAGCGAAAACTGCTGGTCCATTTTTTAGACCGAACGGAACGAAGTTGAATTCCCACTCACCATCTTCAGTAGCAAAAGCAGTATATTTCTTACTGTTTTCATCCATAGAAACGTGAAAAAACCCATTTTTAAGATCCAGCGTTATGAACATTACATCGTCTTTTAAATCATCTAATACACTTTCTATTAACGGCATTGGAAATCCATCTCTAATGGTTCTGGCGTTGATTCCTCTGTAGTCGATACATACCCTAAATGAACCGCATTTCTTTTTCACAACGACAACTCGACTTGTAAACGGTGATGATGAAGGTCGAATGATACCAGTTTTCAGCCACTCCTCCACTTGGTTTTTTACAACCTCAGTCTCAGCAATCGGAAGACGTCGTGGTGTTGAATAAATAGGAGTCTCATCAGTTAAAGAAATTGCCATCTTTATAGGAGATTCATTAACGCATTTCGGCGTATAGTTGGAAATAATTCGCTTCACCTCAGATTCGTATTTGACTGGGACCTCAATGTCGGTATTAGAATTGACTTCGATACTCATAATATACTTGTCCTCTTCCTTCTCATGAAACGTCGTCTCTCCATCCAACATAACAACTTTTGCTTTTGCAATTACGTCTCGTCCAATGATTGCGTCACTTCGAATACAATTATTAGGAATCACATGAATGGTACCCATTAGCTTAACGTTGTCAATCATTATGCTTGCTTCAAAACTGCCCAATGTACTATATTTTCCTGATCCCAGACCTACTAAATTGACCTTATCATTTGATAAATTGCATTTATTGTTCAGCTTTATAAAACAATCTTTTCGGAGCAATGAAATTTCAGCACCAGAGTCAATTAATGCTTTATAGGGACTACCGTTTAAGAAAATTTCTTTCGTCTTAACTACAGAAAATGTATTAGCTTCCTTAGATTTATTGGTTGGACAACTGCGCGACATGTGACCAGACCCATTACATTTAAAACATTTTGTTTCAGAACGGCATTCTTTTCTTTGGTGTTCAGCAGAACCGCAATTGTAGCAATGCAAAGCATTTGCCGCACGCGATTTTTTACCGTAGCACTGCCCGCTATTTTTTACCGATAGTCCGTTTGAGGAATATCCGCTACTCCTGTCTCCGCCACCGAAATTCACACCAACTTTAGCTTTAAATTTCAAAAACAGATCATATTTTTCAAAAAGTTCTGATAATGTTTTGGCACCGTATAAAATAAGTTTATGATCTTCACGAGCCACGATCCCATTGACTATGTACGTGATCAACGAAATATCATCTACGTCAGCTAACTGTCCAATATCCTTCATTTTGTAGACATATTCCCTAAAACTTTCATCTTTTTTCATTTTCCTATTTTGAAGACGCATATAAATGTCCGCTTTGCAAAACGTTTTTTGAAATTCTGCGCACAAAATAGTTTTGAAATCCACATATGATCTACATGTGCACGTTTTCATAAATGATTTTGCTGACCCAGTTAACTGTTTTCTCGCGAATATTTATTTCTCCAGCTCTGACCATTTTAGCAGCAATGCGATATCCTCAAATTCTGAAAACCACGATTTGATTGACAAACTATCATCGCCGCTAAATTTCGACATAAGATCTTCTACGTCTTTAACAGAAAACCGAACTGGTGGATCATCGTTAGTACTGCGCGAAAAATTGGAAACTTGTTGTCCGCTAACTAACTGCGTTCCGATACTTGATTGACCTAATCCAGATGAGACATCTGCAACTGCTTCTGCTACCTTTTTTGCCATATCCGCTGCTTTTTTATTCGCCAAATCAGAATTTGCTTCTTTAAGCCGATCAAACAACACAGCCTTTACTCCGTTTGTATCCAATCCTAATTTGGACAATTCTGCTTTTAATTGATCTACAGTCCAAAAATCCATCGTATTAATAAAATCAACCGCAAATTAAATCGACACAATTATGTTTTAGGATGTACTTTAGGTTGAGCCCCCAAATATGTAGAAGCCAGATAAAAATCAAATTCAAAATAGTTTTATTTAAATTATAAGATCAAATATACAATAATTAGAATTAGATTAATCAAATTAATTGACATTAATATGCTTGAGTTATCGGTTACTTCACGGCTTGACGGCTGATTCGACACTAAACTCTTCTTCACTAATTTCAAACAGGTTTTAGTTTAAAATAAGAGCGAGTGTGACGTCATCAGTCTATAGTTGATTGTTTTAACAGAGAGTGCGGTTGACGTCATATTGGGTAAGTGCATACCACTGTACCTACATGTATGGCTTCACCATTGATGAAAATAGACGAAATGTTTACGTTTCTTGGCAAGCGTCGAAAGTCCTGTATACTCTAGGTGGCTACCGACGAAGTTGATGACGTTGATGACGTTGTTGGAAGAAATTCAGCTGGACAACCAACCCATTCAGAATGCTAAGAGTTTTCTAGATTTCCCTGCAGAACTCGATGTGTCCGAGTATGGATATTAGAGACTTTCTGACAGAGGTAAACATTGAAATCAGCTCAATCCAAGAACACTGGGTAGGAGATCCCACTATCAAAGGACGCAATGACAAGAAGATCAATCTCTCTTAAGCATCGACAAACAAAAGTCAAGATCCTGTTTTTGTTAGTTAAAATGACACACCTAAGCTATCTTGCTATTTTTTGTCCCAACCTTGTTGACTGCAGGTTGACTGCAGGGAGACTACAAAACTGGAATGTCTGTATGCAGCAACGACCAATATGGCACACAAGCGAAGCGACTATCACCGCTGAAAGATGAAGATCTACTAACAACTGGTATCCTGGGATGGGATGCCAATAACAGACTCCCCATGGGGGTAGCTCGAAGATGTATGGACAGGTGAATATTTTTCAGATTTTATTATCCAGAGGAATATTTCTTTATCCACCCTAACATTTACCTTTCCTAGCACTGTAAGTTTTAGAAGCAGAGATAAGGTAATTTATATCACTTATCTTACTTACCTAATGGCCTCCCGACAAGTTGGAATCTCTGCCTGAGACAAGGCAACCTCTTCCACCCTCTTCGATCTCATGCACGTAGCTGCCAATCACATGGACCAAGCGCTCTGACGACCATTTGGATCCTTCAAAAAGTTCGGGTTTCTACTAAATCCTCAACTTGGGACAGCTCGTGAAGTTCCATTCGCCTACCTAGCATACAGGACCAACAATTCAAAGAAGAATTTATCACGTTTATCTGCATTTTCATCAATAGCCATAAACGTTTCTCACCGCAAGATTGGAGCTGCCTATGATTTCTGGACGCCGTCGGGGTAACTTCTCGACCATGGAAAAAACAATTAGTTGTGAGAGAGACACAACCAGCCTCGGATAATGAAACTCCTTATATGACAAGAAGGAACGTTCGAACACTCTACACCCTGGGGGCTACTCAAAAACTTGAATCTGTCCTCACGCGGTACAAGGCAGATATAACCGCAGTCCAGGAGATACGATGGATAAGAACAGGTATAATGAAGAGAACAAATTGCGACATTTATTACAGCTGCAACAAAAGATTGCACGTTTAGGATGCGGATTCGTCGTGGGAAATCGGCTTAGACGAGTTATTGACTTCAAGCCGATAAGTGATCGCCTTTCTGTGATCCGCATCAAAGCTACGTTCCAAAACATAAGTCTAATATATGTGCACACTCCGCTACCGACGAGGCTGAAGATCTCATCAAGGAGGGGTTTTATGACCTCCTGGATGGAGCATTTCAATGCTAAAGTCGGAAAGGAAAACATCTTTGACGTTTTAGTTGGCAAGCACAGAATCCACGAAACGACAACAGACAACGGCTACCGACTAATCGATTTTGCAGCAGCTCGTTATACGGTGATAAGTAGCACTAGGTTCCCAAGGCTAAGGATCCACACAGCAACCTGGTGCCCTCCAGACGGTCGAGCCGACAACCAAACCGACCACGTGCTAATCGATGCGAGGCACGCATCCAACATCCTCGACGTGCATACATTCCGAGGGGCAAACGTCGACTCTGACCATTTTCTTGTCGCGGCTAAATTCAGAGCTCCACTGTCCAACGAGAAGAAGCTGCAAACTGCACAGAAGAAGAAATTCGACGTTGGACGCCTTAGCACACCTGGAGTGCACTCACCTACCACAGACGCCAACAATCAGTGGTACCAGTATCGCGACTTCATCAAGGAGGCATTCAAAACCACTGTAGGGTACCAGCCACCCCGGAAAAGAGGCCCTGGTATGATGATGAATGCGTGTACAAGATTAGCTGACAGAATATGCACGAAAGAAAGCGCTGCAGCGCAAAACAAGGGCAGCGAGAGAAGAGTATAGAGCCAGGAGAAGGGTGGAAAAGAAGACCCTGCGTAGAAAGAAGAGAGCTTACGCAGCCTCCCAGCTCAAAGAGGTTTTATAAAAAAGCCAAGCAACTGGCTGCTGGCTACAAAACCGGAACTCAAGCTCTTCGAGACAGCGAAAGAAACCTAGTCATCGAAGCGCAGGGAATAGTAGATGTGTTTAAGCAGCATTTCCAACAGCTACTAAATGGGCATCATGTAGAGAGAGTGATAGGGCAAGAAGGGAACCCACGTCAAGTTAATGAAGAAGGCACACTGGTATGTGCCGAACAGTGTGTTGCAGAAAGGCTTAGGACGTTCACATAGTACTTTGGATTTTGTATGCGACATTTAGAAGGAAAATTCTTCGGTAGTTGGACAAGAATTGGGATTGCCTATTTTCTAGATGGGACATATGGAGCTTGCTGTTGTTAAGTTTTTTGACAGCTGCTCTAACTTCTTCAATACTGTCAGGGAGCGTTACATATTCGCTGATTTGGTGTGGCCTGATTTCTTGACCTATCACTCTACATCTAGGTTGCCATTGGTATTTAGTAGGGCATGCTTTTTTTCTCCCACTCAGTTTTTATTCGAAAGCTCCGGGTATCTCCGGTTAACAAAGGCGTCCAACATGAAGTCTCTGTTATGCACCATTGACAGCTTTTTCTCGTTTGAAATTCGGGGTCTGAATTTGGCTGCGACGAGAAAATAGTTCAGAGTCGACGTTTGCCCCTCTGAATATGTGTACATCTAGAATTGTGGATGTGTGCCTCTCATCTATGACCACATGGTCGACATAGTCGGCGGTTCGACTATCTGAAAATCGCCAGGTTGACTTGTTTATTCAAAGACGTGCTGCTGATAAAAGTATTACATGCGAAGTCTGTTAGTTGCAAAACCATTTTCTGTTGTCGCTTCGTGGAAGCTGTTATTTCCAACTAATCCGCCAAAGATGTTTTCCTTACCAATTTTCACGTTGAAGTCCCCTAGTATGATTTTCTCATCGTATTCCGAACAGGCTCCTTATGCTCCGTCCAGGAGGTCGTAAAATTCCTCCTTGAAGTCACAGGTAGAGGCGTGTTCACATATAAGGCTGATGTTGCAAAAACGTTGCTCTGGTGTGGATCACAACCAAGGGATCATTAACCGCCTTATTGTCGATTACCCTAGACCTTAGCCGAATCCCCACAATGAGTCCGCATCCTAATATATTATGCACCCTTTGAGGGCGCCTGATAATTGACACATGTTTTTCGTTTGTGTATCCCTAATCATCGCTAAACGTATTTCCTGGATCGAGTTAATGTACCCTGTACCGCGTTAGAGCAGATTCAAGTTTTGAAGTAGTACTCGATAGTACTTGAGTAGTACTCGCACGCTCTGGAATGCGTACATCCCATAGGTGCATATACTCTTGAGTCGGTGTCCACTGTCCATGTACGTTCCTGGTCGGTCTGCTTGATATTTTGGGGGATCTGTTATCCGAGGAGTTTGTCTCTCTCATAATTATCTATTCTCTACGTGAGAAGGAAATTACCCTGATGGTACAAACCTTAACCTGGAGGGCCAGTTCCAATTAAATAGAAACTCCGAGGGCACGGGCCTGCTGCTCTTGGCCTTACTTAGGTATGGTTACACTTAGACCTGTTTTTGGTCTTAGTGTATCCTTTGCTTTCTCCTAGTTACCTGTAGGAAAACCAAACTGTGCTTTAAATGCAACGGAGGAGACTTCTCACTTCTGTGTTTGACATATCGTAGAGATTTTGAAAGAAGTAAGCTCCAACATGACGCTTTCCTTTTTGATAGGACCGGCAGTCACAAAGAAGATGAAGTTTCTTCCTCTTCCTGCTCCTGCAGAAGTTATTTCAATGAAGCCCTAGCCTTTCTGCTTGCCTACCTATTAGATAGTATCCAGCTCTGATAAATGACCTGGCCAGCGAGATTAGTCTTTGAATCTTCTTAAGTCCAGCATTGGCCGAATTTGTTTGGTTATTTGATAAGCCGTTCCAATACTCCATCTAAGATTTGATTTACTTTAAGCATGTTGCGCTAGTAGGCTTTTGCATGTAGCAATAGGAATACCAGTGGTGCACCCGTATCAGGTAATTTAGTTCCATGTCTGGCGATTTCACCAGCCTTGCAATTCACTGATATGTTACTAAGCCCTAGGAACAAAACATAGGTGAATGTTAAACTGCTCGGACATCTTTTATTAAAGTGTTATCTTTGAGTTCGTTGAGACTAATTCCAGGGATTTAATGGACCCTTTGCTTTCTGAGAAAATGCTAATATTCTTGGCAGATATTACATTCAGCCAAGATAAGACTTCTTGATCGCCATTAGTTCCTCCTCGAACACGTTGCAATTATCAGGAAGACAGAAATATAGGCTGACGTTTAGATTGTCGGAGAAGATACCAGCACCCACTCCTTCATTTGTTTTGGAGTCTTCGGTATAAAAATGGATCGAGTCAGTTTCCACAGGTTCATTTCTTTCCCATGACGATTTTTCTGGGTCTGTGACCTGGAAACACTTGTCAAAGTTTAACCTTGTAAAGGTGTAATCGTTATTTTCAGGAATATTTGTGTGTTCGTTTAGAATTCTTGAGTGATCAGAAGATTGTATATTTGACCACTACTGGATGGCTGAGTTAGCTGCCATTTGCTTGCCAAAACTATCAAGGTTTAGGTGGGAAAAAAGAATGTCTAGTGCTGCTGAGGGTGTTGTACGAATGGTGTTGTACCACCTTTGCACAAGCACTCAGTTCTTTGCACCTTAGCTAGTTTGTTGCTCTTGGCTCTACAGAGATTCTAATCCTTCAAACCCTTATCCTTCTCTCTAAGGGAACTTCTTAATTAATTTTGGTCTAGTATATGAATTACAGTTAAAAATAAATAAAACATTTTATGGAACAAAAAACCTGCACTAGCTTTAACCGAAAATTTGGTTACAATAAAAAAGGTCTAAAATTAATTCAATCAAATTAGAAAAGGTTTCGCAAAAGCATACTCCATTGTTATTAACAATATGCCCCCTTCCTCAAATCAGTGCTATACAAACAAATAAAATCCTTCAGTATCCTTACCCATTAATCTACTCAAATCAATCACCTGTTCACACACAAACTTCCCAAAGTCATGTCTATTTTCACCTGTCAAACAACCACAACATTAAATGGATTTTTACTGTTTTTCATTAAAACTTTACCCACATGCTGTCTTTCATTAAAAAAAATCCTTAACCCCACATACTTGTGTGCGACCAAAATGTGTCCTCAACCCCATATACTTGTAGCCAACCCTCACCTAAATAGACCCATTGAAAGTTTCTTAATTTTTTTTCAAAAAAAAAAAACACCAAACTCTACACATACATATCAAACTCATTTTTATCCTTGGCGTTGCACAGTGTGTTATTTTGCCAATCTAGCGTAACTTTATTCGTTGAGCGTTTAAATCGACCGTTTTTGATATAAAACAGTTAAATTATGTAATTATATTTTATTTTGTGAGATAAAGAAGCTTACCTAAGTCTTAAAAATGTATTTCTCATGCATTTAGACAAAAATACGACACTTTGAAAATGCCCTCATTTGACCAGTCTAAAAACATTACAAATCCCTACCGAAGTGTAGTGTTTTGTTTGATTTTTTTTTTGAAACCTATGTAGTTATATATGTTGTTAATTTAAATTTGTTTTTATTTCAAGGATAGCCTAAAAAGAAAAGTTGGTTTATTTAAATACACTATTGAAACTAATAATTTTCTTCATCCGAGCTTGAGGTTTCTGAATCTGTAGCTTTTAGTAATGCAATACATTCTGGAACAAGTGGGCTTCTTTTTCTACGAAGCTTTGTACTACGGCTCGAAAGATATGGATCCGAGGAAAGTCAAAACCTGTTTATCTCATCTCGATTCGAGTTTTGTCGTGACGATTTTCGACTAAAATGCTCTCGATAACGCCTATACACTGTTAAATCCAGTGACCTTTAATGCATCTTCTGCTGGGTAGCAGTCCTTTTTGGCTTTTTGCACTAGGTAATATGCCGGGTAAACATTTGCATTAAGCTCTTTCAGCTGCTGTCGCATAGCTTTATACTGAAATGTGCTCATTTTCGTATTAACTATGAGCACAAGGGCTTCTTCGGGTGAGATTATTTTGTTCCCCTTTTCTTGGGTTAATCTTGCCTTCTTGATTTTTGTGGCTCTTTGAGAAGAACAATTTGCAAGCTCTTTCATTAAATTAGCTGCATCTCTTTTCCCAGCTGATCTCATATTCATTTCAGCCGCAAGTGCGATTTCACTTGGAGTTTTTGAGTCAACCAATTCTTTAGTTTTACGTTTTTGCACTCTAAGTGTGCATTCTTCGAATAGTTTTGGGGGGTCCCCTGTTCGCACGTGAGCTCGTTGATAGAACACTTTCTAAAAAAAATTCTGGTAGCTTTGCATCCTTATGCAACCATACTTCATTGGCTTTTTCAAATTTTTCCAGATTTCGCCCACTTCGATCCCACCTTTTCAGTATTTTGCTACTTATTGAGCTCAAATACGTTTGGAGCACTCTAGGGACATTGTCTGTGTCCGCCAGACCGAATTCTTGCATGATATAATCAGTAATTTGTTTGTTGCGATCCTCCTTCGATGAGGTTCACCATTTCAGAAATATTGCCTAATTTACCATTCTGCTACATATGTCAATTAAAAAAAAAATTTTGTATGAGGTTGCAAACCAGAAGCAAGCAAAGTAAACGAATTCTAACAAAGAATATACCAACGGATATTTTAGGAACAATAACACGATGGATACATGAGGATACATTTTTAAAACGCTTTACAAAGTTACAGAATACAGTAAAAAAAATATCACTTTTAAGGTCTTCAAACAAACGATTTTTTATTGTTTTATTTGATAGTGCACAAAAAAAATTACTTACCCTGAGAAAGTCTGAGATCTAACCAAAAATAAAAAAAATAAATTTAATTTGCACAACTAATATTTCACTTGACCACGCTGTTATCAACTTGACACAAGAAAAGCAATGAGCTTTAATTTTATTTTTCACTTGAACCAAGCTGATGTTTGTGATTCTGTTGAACGTTAAATACAGTTGTTTTCTAGTTTTTGTTTTTGCCATTCTATTGCCGGAGGTTTTACCTTTCATATGATACCAATTTTGTTGCATTTGAGAGACATTTATTTTTCATTAAAGTTCCACTAGATTGGCTAAATAACACACTGTGTTGTTGGCAATTAAGGAATTCGTATAAATCAAAACAAACGGAATTGGACTATTGCATATTTGCTTGACGGAACTATTCCAGTCTTGATTGATATACTTTCAACACATACTCTCTGATGGATCACGGCCACTTTTGTTGATTTTCATCATCAATCGCCATCGTTTTCCTTGCACATTGGTTTCACAAATTTCATATTTGTCTACCAGTTATATTGCGGTCTAATGCCATTTTGATTTGTGACCCAAATTCGGTGCGGCCAACTTGAGTTAATGACCCAATTGTTGGCGGGCAGTCTCTCATCAAAATCCACCTAAGGACGAAATCAATTTACCCCGTCATTGATCCGGTATACCCCCAAAATCAAATAAACCAACCAGCGCATAATTATATACACATTCCTCGACCCCTAATCAATTTCCTTGGCGCCATGGTAGAGTGGTGTGTTTACCCACTGTGGCATTTAGTGTACTTGGCAATTATCCTCAAAATGATATCCCTAGCACGCCCAAAAGGGATTGTTTCCTTTTTTTAAGGAAAAAGAAAACAAACTCTTCCCCTCTAGGGGTTTACAATGCAAACAAAGTGAAAGCTGAGAAAAGTATTGAAGGAGGGTGGTTCTGGTTATCGAATCGAAAAAAAAGCCAATTCCCTGATTGCAGGCAAGGAGTGGAAAAGTTCCCGCGAACTTATGGTGGGCAATAAAGAAGGCAAAGTTCTTAAACTCCCACTGATCCTAATTTATTTGCGGCGGCATAAAAACGAAGGCGGGATATTTTTATTTTTTATTTTTGTTTTGCTGTGCGGTTGATGAAATGGAGCGTAGCGTGTTGTCGCCGTTATTTGAGTTTGAATAATCGGCAATCTAAGTGAATAATGAATGATAGCCAAAGAAGCGGATCCACACCATTAAGTTCGTTCCTCTCATAAAAGTAGAAAATAATTACAAGTGATTTCATCCGGTCCCCACATCCTTGTAAGCATGATGTAAACACAAAACTACATGTGAAAGGAGAGAGCGAAACAAACAACAAACTGTGTTCCACTTTCGTAGAAGAATAGAGAACAGGATAATTCAGGAAAGGGATATTCCTGCTTATAACCACAAAGCGGAGCACTTAAACTGGTAATCCCAGTACACAGAAGCATATGTGCACTGTTAAATAATTTACCCAGATATCCTTAGACATTGCTGTTGCACTCATTCATCCATTTGCATTTATAGTGAACAATATACTAGTGTAGAGCGACAGCGATTAAAGTTAATAATTTAAAATATTCTCAAGCCAGACTGTAGCAATGGCATGGGAGTGCTGATTCTGTGAAGCCAATGTAAACGGAAATCCCTTTCATGGGAACGTTTTAAGAACATACAAACTCATGATGAAGCGTTGCTGTTTGACTTCTGTTGACAGAGTCCTTCGATGAGGGAACGTGTATGTGGTATATAGAGACAGATTTTGTTAACATAAGGAGGAGCGGGCTAGTATTTATACTATTCCAATGGTATAATGAACCTGTAAAGGAAGGACTTTCTCTACTTTTGGTAAATTGTGGGTTTTACTAAAAAATCAGAATGATGAAACTGAAGGTAGTGATGGTTTCAAACGACTTTGATACAAAGGACCAATTCCTTCTTAGAAAATCTTGTAAATCCTAGGGACAATCAGAATCTTACAAGCAGAATTTTACAAAAATTAGAACCTGGATTTTAGTTTTGCAGATATTTAGCTAAAAAGCCATCGAAATGCACCCGAAGGTAGAAGATGCCTTTCTTCGAAAAGCCAGGACTTAGTTGTTGTTGATGTCAGACACATTTTACAAATATTCGGTATTGGGTTCGATTCCCAGCCGTTGCAACACCTAAATGATTTTTCACTGGCCCTCCTCTCGTGATGATCTGACAAATCATCCGAGTAGTATCAATTGTCAAGAATAGCTTATCTCAACTTAGCCGTTCGGAGTCGGCATAAAACAGGAGGTCCCGCCATCGTGCAAGAAGTACACACGCACACATGAATGGTTGTGAGAAAGCTAGGCCCTGGGTACTAACGAGCCTGTTGCGCCAAAAATTTGTATTTTTTTTTTTTTAATTTAGTCTTTAGCTCGTGTGAGGAAAAATTAAAATCAATTATACAAGGTGGCCCAAAAGTAATCCTCCTATCAGAAAATGCTATAAATTTTGCGATTGGCCCCTAATGTCAGTTCTGTTTTGACATTTGTGTAGTAAACACATGCGAAATACACGTTAATAAACAATGTTACGCTACACTGCTCCAGAACGCGGAATATTGGTGACTATTTATTTGAGCAATAATCGGTCGGTGACTTTGGCACAACGTGAATTTCGTCGCAGATTTCCTAGCCGTCCAACGCCTACTGGTGAAACATTGCGACGTTTAGCCGCTCGCCTCGAAGAGACTGGCACAACACGAGACGCTGCCAGGCGTGGCAGACCCCGGAGTAGCCGTTCTGCAGAGAATATTGCTGCTGTAGCCGAAGATGTTATGGAAGCGCCGTCGACATCGACCAGGCGACGTGCCACGCAAATGGGTATCAGTCGACGGTCTTTACAGCGAATTTTGGTACAATATTTGAAGATGTTTCCGTACAAAGTCCAGACGGTGCATCAGCTGTTAGCTGCTGACCGCCAATCGCGTCTAACATACGCTCAAGCCATCCTTAATCACCACCAAGAGGAAGATGATTTTTCATCAAAAATAATCATGAATGATGAGGCCCATTTCCATCTTAGCGGGTACGTAAATAAGCAAAATTTACGCTTCTGGGGCACTGAAAATCCGCGTGTAACCCACGAAGAGCCATTACACCCGCTCAAAGTCACTGTATGGTGTGCTGTTTTCGCTGGAGGAGTCATCGGACCTTTTTTCTTCGAAGACGTCACGGGTCAAACGGTTACTGTGAATGGTGAGCGCTACAGAGCAATGATCAACGAGTTCTTTTTGCCGCAACTTGATGAATTGGGATTGGAAAACATGTGGTTCCAACAGGACGGTGCAACGGCACACACTGCACGTGCCACAACCGATATGCTGAAGGATGCATTTCCCGGGCGCCTAATCTCCCGTTTTGGCGATTTGCACTGGCCAGCAAGATCGCCCGATTTGACCGCTCCAGACTTCTTTTTGTGAGGCTTTTTGAAGTCGCGGGTTTATGTCAACAATTCTCAGACTCTTGCAGCTCTTAAAGACAATATCCGTCAAGAATGTGAGGACCTATCGCCGGAAGTTTTGGCCAAAGTGATGGAAAATGCCATAAAAAGGGCTGAAATGACAATCAACTTTGGCGGCGGCCATTTACATGACATCATATTCTCGACTTGATGTAAAAAAAATTAATAGACCAATTAATAATAATCCAATCAAGAAGAATCAAAGTTTTTAATTTTTTTTATATATTACAGCCAAAAAACATCGGAAGGTTATTTTTGCGCCACCTTGTATTTTTATACAGATGAAAATGCTTGCATAATAACGACAATGGTTCATTATTCAAATAAATTACTATTCGAGTTATTTATTTTTAACAAATTATAGTTACGACTTTCGTAAATTGGGACATTGATATGTAACAATGATAACAAATATGGCGAATTGATTTCACCAGTTAGAAGTTTGAAAACATATAATCCATTTGTTGACGACCTTCTATCAGCAAGTGTGTTTAGACCAATTAACATAAGACGTTGACGTTATGGTGGTAAATGTACACGATTATTCCAATTCAGATGACGCAGCGCGAACAGCAAAAATTGTTTTTGGACAGATTCAATACGTGAAATTTTACAGGCGTAATATGGGCACCATAATTGACATTCAAATTCCAACACAGAACGCACAAGACCAACATAAAGACTTTTCGTAACATATGGGTCATTAAGTTCTCTAGACCAACGCTTAATCATAGCTAAGCGGGAAGAGGCTGTATTTATAGTTGAGTTGATATGCAACTTAAAGCCCAGTTTGGGGTCAAAAATTACTCCGAGGTCAAGAAAATGATTCACTCTTTCAAGACATGCGCCACTAATAAAATAGTCAATTAGATGAAAAGTTTTGGTCCTAGCAAAAGTCATAATTTTACATTTATTAGTGTTGAGTGATAGATTATTATGATTGCACCATGATGATAAATTATTTAAATCTGCTTGTAGTTTTGTATGCTCTTTCATATTTTTGTACGTTAAACATATTTTTGCATCATCAGCATACAAATGGACGTCACTGTATTTTATCACAGAAGGTAAATCGATTATGAACAGGAGAAACAAAAGAGGTCCCAGGTGACAACCTTGTGGAACTCCAGACTTGACATTGATACTTCCAGATACGTGACATTTAAATTCAACGAATTGTACACGCGACGACAATTAACATTTAATCCATAAAATGTATTTCGGAGACAGGCCAATACAATGTACAGTTTATTGATTAGCATGCGATGATTTATTTGATCAAAAGCTTTGTAGTAAACCCAGGGGGTTGCGAGATGTGATCGCGTCCTTGTTAATAGCAGATGGTGGCACGCTTGCGGAAGGCCGGGCTGATGCTCGTCGATGGGGTGGGTTCTTCCTGCTACTGTCCTGGCTACAAATAAATCTCGTGCCTGATATCGTATAGATACCTATTAATTCATATCCTTAGTATGACAACAACAACACAAAATGTACACACGTCCGCCCTAAAGATTTGGTGTAGTCACTACAGTAGATGTAGGCTAATATTAACAACAAAAAAAAAATCGGAGGAAAGTAGAGAAGACATTTCAGTTAGGTGAGAAAGGGTTAGAAAAGGAAAAAAAAAAACGAAAGTAATGACAAAGAAAAACGAAAAGATGAAGGAAAGGGGGTGGTCGGCTGTTGGAGACCTTGCAGATTACCGCATCCTCGGCTGTACCCGCCCTATGATACTGACATTAGTCAATAACACCATGGCTACCTTTTGCCGGAATTATTTTTACTAGGTAGCCCCTTGATATGTTTATGTTACACTATTATCACATTATACTACCTGTCACAACTTAATATCGCCAAGATCGAAAGTATTCACCAAGTCATCTTTAATTTCAACAAGCAAAATGAATTACTTGGTAAAGGTAACAGAATTTATTCATTAGAAAGGGAAATATAAAGTAAAAGGGACAGTAATTCTCTCTTAATTCTACTCTGATTTGAGAGCAACATATTATTAGTTAGAACTTGAAGGAATTGTTCGTACAAAAGATAATGAATGAGTCTCTATATATATAATTATAGATATATGTAGGGGTATTATGTTGTTGGGAATGAATTTTACTTAATTTACTATATTTCGTTTGTTGTAATTTTAAGAGAATAGTAACTATAATAATTATAAGTCAATCAATTATTAGGATTATGAATGTAGGATAGATATAAAAAAAAACAAGTGTAATTTCATTTATGATTTAAGAGTGTATGGCAACTATAACAAATATTCGTACGTACATATAAATGTGTATATTTTCATATGTTTTGTAACTAATTGTACGTACTCTTATGTTTTGATTAGGTAATTTAATTTAAATATTCGCCCAAGAGAAGATACAAAGATACTGGTATTATAAAAAACGTATGTATTAGTTTTAATTTAATTGTTGGTTCAGTTGGGGGTATTTATATTTGTTGTTCTGATCAATCCGCCGACTCCACTTTGTGCGCACAAATCGTTGCCGTCGATAGCTTGTTTGAGTTAATGTATTCTTGATTGTAATGTTATAGCTGTTTGAAAAAAGGAGAGTTAAAATGTGGTTCTTTGTATGTTCTTATAGGGCGATAGAAATTACCTTAGGATTTTGCGTTACCATATATTAATATATATATATATCTATAGTATGTAAAAGTGAAATAGGGAAAAAGAAAAAAACTTATATTAACATGCAGGACTATCGAATTTTGCAGCGAACTGGTATCTTGTTTGGACTGTGACTTCTTGTTAGTACTTAAGCCTTAATCACGTGCGTTGAACTGGTTTTTCTTCGCAGACCGCGTAGTACAGCTTCGTTGAGTATGACCTGCTCAATAACGATGAGACTTTGGGTGTATAAAAAAAATACTCGAGAATTCGAGATTTGAAGAGTGCTGATGATTCGCCACTAGCTCTTCACGTGAAAGCTGCACAAGGTGTTAGGTTTCTAGAGGCAATCACTTTTAGACACATGTGTTTATGAGGGAATGACACTTGGGCAATTTTGTTTTAGTTCTCGGAGAACACTTTTGTTAATTTTGTTTTTGAATCCGAAATGAGGCAATCTTGTTTTGCGTGAAGTTTCTATAAATGTTGATGCACCTTACTCACTGGACGAGCAAGGTGTCTTGTTCTGGTAGTTTGCAAAATGTGCCACTAAAAATTAAAAACGTTTAGGTATAACCTCTCTTATATTCAATTGAATATTACCTGATGGAATAATTATATCCTATTTATAAACTTTGTTAAAAATTAAGGTATTGAAAGCCGACGTAAGACGAGCTTTATATATAAATAACTTTTTCTGTAACTACATGTATTTTTTATAAAACTTAATCTTCGGAAGAAATGTATCACTATCGTTTTTCGGACCCAAAAGACTCGTGCGCAATTGTACATGAAGTTATATAGGCCCATTTACGTCAAATTATGGTAGTCCATAAATTGTCCGCTTGTAAAAAAAACAGCGCTGCCTATGGTGTACAGCGGCTCCACAAAGGATGTGCGCCATATATACCCGATGGCCGTTTATTTTTGAAATAAAAAAAAAATCAATTGATTTTAAGGCATGAAGTGGACCCCAACAAAAATGGAATAAATTATGAAGATGCAAGCACTGTCACGCTACAGCTTTCGAAAAGTCAGTATAAACGACATCGGTTTGGAGTCCATTCTTAAGTCCACCAGAAACATGCGAGAAAACTCAAGAAGATTTGTTACAATTGATCGACCTTTCACAAATCCATATTGACAAGTTCATATAATTGATTTCGTTTTGTGTGATAAGTCTTCAGTTATTAATGCCTCAAATAACTTAGGAATCACAATAAGTTTTGCAATGCCTCTATAATTACTTATATTATTTCGTAGGCCTTTCTTTAATAAAGGAATTATATAAGAAGATTTCCAAACTTCCGAGAATTTTGATTCAGTTAGAGATAAATTAATAATAATAATATATCACAGCAATTCTTAAGAACACAAGACGGGACGTTGTCGGGACCAGATGAACACGAATATTTCAGCTTCTTAATAGCGTTTACAATGCCAGTTAACATTAAATCAGGTACTTCAGCATATGGACATAAATTGGACTTCACATAAGTATCACAAATGTTATCACAGTTTTTGGTGGTGTCATCAGTCACATAAGTTTCATTAAACATTTTTGCAAACATATTGCATATTTCCATATCGTCATCTGAAGTAGTATCCTTGTATGTCATAAAAGTTGGAGTACGTTTAATCTTCCTTTTCGTATTAATAAATTTCCATACATTATCAAAATTTATTTTGATAATGTATGCATTATAAGCAATTTGAAATTTTGCCTGGAACTCTCTTCTAAGCTTACTAAAATTATTGAAATTGTTAGTGGTGAAATGGTTTCTTAGCTTTTTGTGAAGATTATTCTTTCTATTTCTTAATCTTTTAAGTTCAGGTGTTATCCAGGGAGAACAAGTCTCAGGTCTTACACGTCTGACAGGAATTGACTTTTCGAAACAATCACGTAGAACAGAATAAAAAATATTTACAGAATAGTTTATGTCACTTTTTACAAATACACAGTTCCAATCAACATTTAAAAGCGCACATTTCAGCTTGTCAAAGTTTGCTTTTTTGAAATTAAATTCATAAATTAACTGTTTTGTTTTATGACAGTTTGTATAAGGCATGTCAATAGTCAATTCTAGTGTTGGATGGTACGCGTCTTCTTTTAATATTGCACAGGATTTGCGGAGAGAAAGTCCATCAGGTACATCGGTTAATATAGGTCGAGAATTCTATCCAAAGAATTCATTATAGGGTTTATCTGACTTAAGGCACAAGCAGATACATTTTCAAAAAATGTAGCACTTTTTTCTGAATGGTTTGATAGCGCTGTTAGAAATTCGTCATCTTCGTTCAGATACCCCCAAACAATGTCAGACAAATTAAAGCCACCAATAATAATTAAGTTATCTTCCGGACAACATAATGAGACAATGTGGTTGACGTTACAAAGACAGGAACTATACATATCGAAGGCCATATTAGGGGGAATGTAAACGCAGCCAATATACAAATTTTGACATAGTAGATGCATTTTGACACACAACATTTCGATGCTTATTACCGGAAAGTCAATTAAAGTTGTACGAAATTGATTGAATGATTCTAGACCTTAGCATGGATATAATCCATTGGCAAAAATGCTCCTCTACACCAGTTACGGTTAGGGCTTCTAGTATGCTGTCAGTTTGTACGTTATTGAAAGCCCTTTGTATATCAAGGAAGGTGGCTAGGGTGTTTTCTTTGTAGTAAAGGGACTTTTCGATGGTCCCTATCACCTCATGCAGAGCGGTTTCAGTCGATCTGTCTTTAAGTTATGCGTGCTGTGATGTGGATAGCGGTGATTCATTAGGAATGCTGCGCACATGGATGTCAAGGATCCGCTCCAGGGTCTTTAATATAAAGGAAGTGAGGCTGATGGGCCTGAAATCTTTTGCAGATTCATGTCCACGTCTACCTGCCTTTGGTATAAAAACTACCCTAACACGTTGTTGTGAGTCTAGGTAGGCCACGGAGGCATCCTTGATGTTGGAGAGAAGGGCACGGCACGCTTGTGGTTGTACGGCTTAACTCGTCGGACGGGGGTAGTTCTTGCCCTCTCACCAAACATCCCAGCTCAACAAACATTTTTGTTCGTGCCAGAATCAAATATAAATAAAAACATATGAGAGGCTACAATCCGCTGTGCGGATCGTTGGATACCCTATCCCATCACATCGTTATTATAAATATCCTCAAAATATAGGCCTTATGGCGATGAAATACAGAAAATGACATTGTCACAATATATTGCTCAGACAGTTTATCAAAATCTTTTGTGGTTCGCCAAAAAAACAACGTATTTCTACTGCTAATGCCTTGGGATTGGGTATACAAATGGTTTTTGTAAGAAAACGCCCCCAAAATGTGGGCGTAGGTGAAAATGATCTATGGACCAAATATTTATATTACCATTGCGGAAGTATTTGCATCAAAATTTTTTTCGAAAGTTTTAAAACTTGGACAAAAAGCGTTTTTTACTAAAAACGCCCCCAAAAAGTGGGCGTGGCAAAAAACTTTGTATGAACGAAATATAGATATTAGGGTTGTCTAAATATCCTGCTCAGACACTTTTCTGAAATTCCTTACGGTTTGGCCAAAAAATGAGTTTTTCTAAAAAGGGGGCGTGGCAGTGGGCGGATTTCAAAAATTTTTACACTTGTTCTGGTGGCACGGACGAGGATCCTATATACCAAATTTCATTATCCTAGCTCAAAATTTAAGGCCCAAAAATCGGTGACGAACAGACAGACGGACGGACGGACGGACGGACGGACGGACAGACAGACATGGCTAATTCGACTCAGCTAGCGATTCTGAGTCGATCCATATACTTTGAGGTATATGTAGCAAAATTATTTCTCTATGTTACAAACTAAGTATCAAAACTAATATACCCCCCTATGGGATAGGGTATAAACATATGAGAAGGCTACAATCCGCTGTGCGGATCGTTGAATACCCTATCCCATCCTATCTGTAAAACTAAAATTCCCAAAAAGTGGACATGGCTTAAAATACGATGTGGATAAAATAAAGAAAATGACATGGTGACAACAAATTCTTCAGACCGCTTATAAAAAACTTTTACGGTTCTACAAAAGACAAGGTTTTCTCCTGCATATGTTATGGGGTAGTGTATAAAAATGGTTTTTATATAAAAACGCCCCCAAAAAGTGGGCGTGGGTGAAAATGGTATATAGACGAAATGTTTATATTAATAATGTTAATGATTCTGCATCAAAATTTTTTTCGAAAAATTTAAAATTTGACCGAAAACAGTTTTTTATTAAAAACGCCCCCAAAAAGTGGGCTTGGCAAAAAACTTTATATGGACGAAATATAGATATTAATATTGTCTAAATATGTTGTTCAGAACCTTTTTGTAAAATTCCTTACGGTTTGGCCAAAAACCGAGTTTTTCTTAAAAGGGGGCGTGGCAGTGGGCGGATTTCAAAAATGTTTACACTTGTTCTGTAGGCAGAGACGAGGATCCTATATACTAAATTTCATTATCGTAGCTCAAAATTTAAGGCCTAAACATCGGTGACGTACAGACGGACGGACGGACAGACAGACATGGCTTAATCGACTCAGCTAGCGATTCTGAGTCGATCCATATACTTTGAGGTATATGTAGCTAAATTATTTCTCTATGTTACAAACTAAGTATCAAAACTAATATACCCCTATGGGATAGGGTATAAAAAAGAAGAAGAAAGTTACTCTATGTTGACCACGGACGGACTTAAAAGGACTTTAAAAGGAAAAAGATAGATTTAAGAAAAGCTGAAAAGAAAATGATCAAAACCTATGTCGATACCACTGAAAAACGATTAGGAAAACTTGTTTTTAATGTTCATCAGCAGTATAGATTCGCCTCGAGTCCAAAACTTGCCGGTTGTTATTGGCAAAGGCTGGCCTTCCCACACTTCAAGTCCCGAAAGACTTCCTATGGCTATCCGTCTGGCCACGTTCATGAGAGATAGCCCCTTAATCACCTCCCAGTCACAACGTCCTGAAAATTAGAAATCGTAAGTCAATGTCAAGTCCAGTCGTCGTTTGTAAATTGTCATGTCAAGTCATTGTCAATTCACCAATGGACGGCCCGAAACACCGTCCACTCACCACCAACGAATTGAAAATTATCGGTCCATTTTGTTAAGACAAAACTCACGAAATGAGCATTTGTAATGCAAACATTATGTATTTAAAAAAAAAATCTAAAGCTATACTAAATAAATTTCTGTCCTTAAAAAGACACAATCTAAAATTCCAAAATCATAAAAAAAATTAAAACTATTACTTACGCTTATCCTGCTTTAGTCCCCCGAAGTTCTGCCGGCAGCACTGAAGGAAGACTCCTGAGGATGATCCACAATTCGGGTTTACGCGTACAAAACAAAACTTTATAAACACAGAAATTCACTTTTCCTAACCTTAATTACAACCATCAAAATAATCAGAAAACTAAACTAAATTTACTTAAAACTAAAAAAAAAACTTAAATTAATTTAATCTTATTCACTTTTCTACTTCTGCTTCAACGATGTTTATTCTGGGATAAATTGGTGACGGTGCCACCCACTGTATATATGCACTTGATTTTTTCTTAACGTCCCTTCACTTATTGTATATCGAATGAGCAAAGCCTTCACCGCTGAAGTAGGGTGGAAGTATGCCTCTTGACGTATAACCCAACGGATCCTTTGTTGTGGCGACACCGTATGGCCGTCACAACGGGTTGGAAAGATCCCCACAAAATTGGTTACAGAGGGTCGAGTTTTCCAAAAAGAAACTCTGCTTTTCCGAACCTACACAAATGGGGTGTTAATAAGTGATAAAAAAAAATACACTCACAAAATAGATCCACCCACCTCTGCACTATAGCCACTTTACTTCACTTTCAAAATCCTCCGATCAAATGATCTAACTGCCACACCGTCGCGTCGCCAATATCTTATTTGATAAAAGAAAACTTAATTTCATTCCCTTATAGGTTGCAAAATGAGACTCACCCCAAATGAAATCGGTTAGCAAGAATTTTTGCACTACACTGTAGCAAAATTAATTTCTCGTCTTTTTTGTTTTTTTTTGCTTGTGATAAACAGCTGTTAAAACGTCAGCCACTCGCGATCGAAGATTTTTTTTTGCAAAAAGGGCACTGACCAGATAATCAATCAGCTGCTTTCAACTCTTGATACATTGCACTATACCGTTCGTTATTTCTCTAACTAATTTTCCTTGCTATGTATTGGTGTTCTCTTGACACCTACATCGTCCTCTCTCTATTCGCCTTAAATACATATCAAAATAGTTACCAAATAAAATTACACTCAATCGCTGTATTTAACATACCTACATACAGAATTGCCTACATATTCGCCGAATGATCTTTTGCGAATATTAGCACAAAGGAAGACGATAAAACAAAAAAAATAATGTAAACAAACGTCAGACATATCACTATTACAGGCGGAAAAAGGGGGAATCGCGGTTACATCGAATTGGATGTAAGTAAATCTTTGTTTACAATTTTTTTTCGGGTTTATTAATTATACTATTTTCTGGTGACGTTCTGTTGTGACGTTTACGTGAAGGGAGGGACGTGGAACAAGGAAGAATTAGGTTTGCTGGTAAGTACCTAAACAAAATATTAATTATGAGGATTAGGAGATGTTCTAATTGAGTAAACTAAAGTTTTAACAATTAGAAATCTCCGATGTGTTATAGTTAGTTTAGTGGGATTAAACATTAATTTTGTATTCGCAGGTAGACGGATATTTGGATGCATTTAGGGTGAAATTGGAAATGCGAAATGCCGACGGCAAAACGATGGATTGGGAAAGTGGTGGTTAGGACAATGGAGAAATGGAACATGCGGGGGCCGGGTAAATTAGTCGTGTAAGGTAGTTAGAAGAATGGGATGTGAGTATTTGTTTTAAGTATTTTTCAATGATGAGAATAATATAACGAATAAAGATGTTTCGGAATAAACTTTCCGTGATCAAATATTGGTTTTCAAATTATATTTTTGTTTTGTCAAAAGTTATGAAGGACTGCCGTAACAACGTCTCCACGAGTGTGAAATAAAGTTGGTTAAAATGCAGCTTCTATAAATTGGCAACAACCACGGTATTACAGTGTCCTGTAAGTTTTGTAGCATGATCGGCAGGATGCCATTAAGGCCAGGTGATTTATAGGGTGAGAAGCTGTTTATTGCCGAGGATGTCTTTTCTTTGGTTATCATAAATTTTATATTTCCCCAAATTGCAGTGTCAGCGGGCCGAGAGTCAGCAGATGCTGGCGGCATTTCTTTACAACCCGGGAAGTGTTTGTTATTTAGGATAGACAGATATTCGGATGAAGTCTCTGCCTAGCTACCATCCCACTTTCTTATTAATGGTCCTTTGCTAAGATTTTGCTCAGTCTGGAAGAGTCTTTAAGGGTATTGATGGACTCGCAGTATTCCTGCCAAGATTTTTTCTTGACGTTACGAATAGCCGTTTTGTATATTCTAAGGCAATCTTTATAAGTTTGCCAGAAATTGTGTTTATGGCAGATGATAAAAATAAACCTGGCCTTTTTCCTGAATTTACTAAGGTCCTCACTCCACCAGGGAGGCAGTTTTTTCTTACCGAAACTAGCTGGACACGAGACCTTGAAAGCAATACTCATTGCCTTTCCGAAGGTAACGATAGTTGCGTTCAGTTCGTCTTTCGAAGTGATCTTAGATTTTGGTATTTCTTGAAGTCTAGATTTAACCATTTGGTCAAACTTTGGCCAGTTGATTCTTTTGGGATTTTTAAAGGGGTTTGGTGCATCAATCCGAATATTAACATCAAAGAGTATTCAGCTGTGATCCGAGAAGGATTTCAGGCTGGATACTCTCTAGTTCTGCACCTTTAGGTTGTCGTTGTTTGTGGCTAGTGTGATGTCAATAACTTCTTCCCAGCCCCTAAAACTCACCGTGCTCGGGAATGTAAATGTTGGGTACAACCCTTGTTGCAAATTGACAGGTTGTTATGAATTCTAAAATCAAAAAGAAACTCACCTCGTTCATTGATCTCTGAGCTGCCCCATAGGGTATGCCTGGCATTGGCATCGCAGCCCAGAATCAAGTTGGTCTTATTGGATAAAATGGCTGTGAGATACTCTACCTCCTTCGGTGGAGCAATCCGGTTGTGTGCCATATAGGCCGAAGCTGCATACAGACACTCCTGCTTTTCAGCTTGAATCCGTATGACAGCTTGGTCGTTACAGCTATGGTTGGGACAAAAGAAAGCTTTGATATGTTTTTTTAACTAAACTACAGGATCTAGGCTTACCGTTATGTTTGTCGATGTTGTAGAAAACGTTGTAGTCCTTGTCATTGAGCCCTTTGATGGTGGAACCCACCACCCAGGGTTCTTGAATTAGGCTGATGTCGATGTCTTCCTCTTTCAGAAAGACTAGGAGGTTTTCACTAGTGCACCAAGAGTGCTGCAGGTTAATCTGCAGAACTCTGAGCATTTTATGTGGATGTGGCATCTAGTCGTAGGACTTCCAACAACTTGTTGGCTTCATCGACTTCGTCCGGGTCTTCACCTGGACGCGCTGACCTGAATACTCTGAGTTTAGCATATCTGATGCCAAACCTCAGTCTGTCAGACTCCACGTTGATAAGTAGGAGGAAGGGCTTAGTGTATGGGGTTGGTGTATCTACCTTGAGGACGGACCAGTCGGTCATAGGAATTCCGGGGTTATGCAGCTGTAGGACCTGGGTCAGTTTGACCTTGTCTAAGTTCATGTTGGGTTGCCGAATGCGGGCCCGCGGTAGCCAAGGAATGTCATCGGCTGGAACGAGCTTCAAACTAAAACCCGTCCAGTTGTTCCGAAACACAGTTTTCGAGGAAATCCCTCGAAAATTTATCCGCACATTTAACCACCCTAATACCCCTTACCACTTCTTCGGAATCGAAGCATGGCAGAGGGCCACCCGAATTGTCCAGCAGATAGTCCATAACTATCTCAGAAAGCTTGACCTTAATCTCACCCCATGCGTCCGCCACCTTGCTGCAATTAGTTGGCTGCTCGTCGACAATGGTCGCACAGAGCTAGGCTACTGATTGAGATTCCCTCCCCACCCCTCAGATTCGTTGCATTCACGCAGTAAGCTAAATGCAAACATTCTTTGAGGCACCTTGTATAGGTATTCGCAGAAAATTTTAGTCTACAAGGAACGTATTGTGAATACAATTTGACTGTATATGGTGCTTATAATACCAAGAAACCTCTTACAAAATACCGATAAACTTTTGGGAGTATCAAACTATCTAGCTGTTCTAAACTTTCTGTTCCAGATAAGCCTGAAGATGTCAGCCACTTTAATTGTTCTGAAAATGTAAAGTCTTATACATAATTGTTTGGAGATGCAGGGTTTTAACCCCCGGAGATACAATTAGACCAAACTTTATCTAAACAACGCACAATAAGATAGTTAACTGTTAATACGATTTAAAATACCCTAAAACTAAAAATTAACATTTTTGAAACACTTCCTAAGGAACATCCCTATCACCCCCAACCAAGTTAATTTACATTTCCCCACCACCTAATTAAGCCACCTGCTTTCATCAACATACACATTTTCCAGGACTTCATCTCAAAACGATACAAGATAATTCCGCCCCTGTTTACACCCATAAAAATATTTTGATTAAATTACAATGAAAAGGATCCCAATTTGGAAGCTAATTCATTTCATAAACCCTGTGCATGGCCCATAAATCATTTTATCCACCCTTGGGATGTGGTTCGAGGACGACGCGACGCGACATTTCTGTCCCCAGAAACCAGCAGATGGAATGTTAATTTGAATTCATTGGATTCTCGGATCAATACAACAGCAACCAACGATGATGTATAGATGATTGACATCCTGTCCGCTGTGTCCTTTTCGGTTTGGTTCACTTGACGGCTACCATCTTCTTCGTCCGCTTTTAAGTGAATATTTGATTGGATTTGAATTCTAATTTCGGGCAAATTCCTTTCAGACTTTACCAACGCTATTTTGGATGGTTTGAGTGCTTGTCGTGTTCGTGATGAACATCCGCAATAGACGAAGATAAAGTTAATTGCTTAAACAAGACCGACCCCCCTAACAATTGATTTTTCATCGAATACCCTACACATTGAATCATCGCCATTGTCGTCGTCCTTAACATCCACCAGCAAAGATACAACAACCTCAATTAATAGTCTCGGATAATTTGGTCGCGCTCACAAAATCAATTTCTCACTTTATGTGTGTGTGTGTTTTTTTTTAATTAAACCGAAGGACAAATTTCGTGAAGAAATCGCTCGACGAAGGACAATTGCACTGAAGCTGAGAAGTGAATATATTCATATTGAGTTTGCCACCGGAGCGGAGCTAGCTGGGGAGGAACTTTTCCAAGGACACACAGAGCAAAGGCAAATGCAACCGATAAATTCATCCTGACAATGAATTTATTTAAAACTCAGGCAACGATGCAACCCGCATAACCTTTGCATACCGGATACCAGAGGATTTCCTTTGGTGATTTATTCAGCCAAAGTGGTCCTTGCTGCGGAGAGTCTTGTGAAGTGCCACTATAAAGATACTCATTGACGAGAGTCCCAAAGAGAGAGAAGCAATTATTGTTCAGTGGTTGATGCGCAATGAAAATAAACAAATTATTCGACTTCAAGGTCCTGGACTCCTGGAAATATGAATTCAACAATTAAGATTTTTAATGAATTCATTTTGTTTTAGTTAATTAGTGAGAGTTAAGTTATTTTGGTAATTTTCTATGTTATAGCGGGTCTTTCATTAGTGACTAGACAACTTCAAACATTCAGTGTGAACGCACCCTTAAACCGATTATCGAATTTCAATGTCAATGTCAAAATATTCAGTAAAATACAATTTTTTATCATGGTGAGGTCCACGAAGGAACAACGGTTACAAATATTTAAAATTAACTACCGAAGTTTCGAGTCGGTGGTCGCAACTTTAAGAGCGTTAAAGCCAAATTTCGGCCAGTAAGACTACGTTATGTCCGAAGTGTGGGAAATAATGCTACCCTAGAGGAGTCCATCGTAAACGAGCAAAATCTGTTAATGTCACGATGTTCTCAAGAATGGGGCCTAGGATAGGCAATTTGGCTTGAATTTTTTATCTTGACCTACACCCCTACAAGATCAAGCTGATTCAGGAATAACGCCACTTGATCATAGGAATCGACGTAAGTTCTCGAATTGGGATCCAGGCATGATGGAAGAAAATAAAGAATTTCATCATAAAATCATCTTCAGCGATGAAGCGAATTTTCGGGTAAACGGCGTCGTCAATAAGCAAATTATGAGTTACCTTGACAGGACCAGTGGCGCGATGGTTAGTACGATGAACTGCCGCGTAGAAGGTCTGGCTTCGAATCCTAGCCGTAGCAACGCCTAAATGATTTTCCACTGGCCCTTCTCTCGTGATGATCCGACAAATCATCCGGGTAGTATCAACTGTCTAGAAAAAGATTATCTCAACTTAGCCGTTAGGCATAAAAGAAGAGGTCCCGCCATCGTGCAAGAAGTACACATGTACGCATGAATGGTTGTGAGAAAGCTAGGCCCTGGGTACTAACGAGCATGTTGCGATAAACATTTTTTTTTGACAGGTTAAAACCCTCATTTGCTTCATGAAACAGCACTTCAACTGCAAATAGTCACTGTTTCGTGCAGTTTCCATGCCGGTTGCGTCAATTGGGCCCTTTTTTTTCATCGATGAAAATGACCACCACGTTACGATAAATGGTATTCGCTACAGATACATTTTAGAACGTTATTTCTTCGAGCAATTGCATAAATTGGACACTATTGTCCAATTTGTTAGAACCATATATTCCAACAAGATGTTGCTACAAACCATGCACATGGCACAGCGGGTGCAGCAATCATGTTATTGAAGTATCGATTCGGTGAGCGTGTTATCTCGAGAAAAGGACCCTTCGATTGTCCGCCGAGATCATGTGATTTAACGCCTCTAGAATTTTTTTTGGGGCTACATTAAACCATTGGTCTATGCCAACAAGCCGACGACTTTAGAGGAGCTGATAGCCAATATTTAAATAGAAATAGCAGCCGTTTCCGTCGAAATGTGCGGCCGAGTCATTTAAAATTGTGTTCACCGTATCGACTGCTGCATACATTCCGTTATTGGATTAATGAACGAAGTCGAATTCCATTCATAAATGTTTTGATTGACATATCTCAAGTAATTTGCTTTTATTTAAAAAAGAAGTTGTCTAGTCCTTAATGAAAGACCCTTAATTACGTAGTAATTTGACTTGCTGTAATACTAATTTTGACAAATTTTTAGATACTGTGGAGGGGCATAAGAAGATTGAAAAGCTCTTGGTAAACTATGAAGGTATCATTAGAAGAGATGAAAGTCGGATACGATAGTGCAAAGGATCCGCCATTTTATGCCGCAATGTAAATATTGAATAACAATGAATGCTTTTTATCAACGAATTGACTTAGGAAGACATGTTTTTGAAACTTCAATTTAGTAAAATTTTAACAATGAATCGATTCACAACGAAACAACCTGCAGAAATAGTGACGCTGTACATTGCCAATAGTCCTTCAGTTGTGTTAACTCAACGTGCATGAAAATATCGCGGCCAACAAGTACCGGCTGACAATACTATTCGTCGTTTAGTGTCGACTTTTGTAAAGCACGGGACGGTGGAAGATCTTTAAGATGCCGTTCATCAATGCCAAACGTTCCAATGAAGTGGTAAAAGCTAGGAGAGATTGAGAGCGCTCAGTGAAACCACCTCACTGTACATTCTGAAGGATGTGGTGATTGTCTAAGTTGGCCATAGGGCATCTGCGATGCTGGAGAAAAGGAATCAGTACGCTTTTGATTGCTCGGCCAAACTCGTCGGCGGGGGTTGTTCTTGCCCTCTCACCAGACAAAAAACAACTTTTTTAAGGTAAAACTTCTTTGAGCTCGTTGGGGTAAATCCAAACTCACATGACTCGAAATTTAGACTCGAAAAGTCAAGGGTAGGGTGGGACAACGGCGGGCAAATACAAGCAAAAACTTTTTTCAGCAAATGAGAGCTAGAGCATAAGCATAAGAGAGCACTCTTCATGGAATCCAAAGCATGCACAAGTTGTGCACAAGGCACAACTGAAAATTGAATTGATAGAGGGTAAGCGCGGATAGAAAAAAATGGGCGACGAACAACAACATGCGAGAGCATAAGAGAGCTCTCTGTGGTGAATGTACGGATTTTACGGCCAAAGCAGTCTGGTGTGTTTTTTTCTTAGTGGTGGAAAACAAATATGTGTTTTGTGTCATTGTGTGTGTTGCTTTTTATGAGGTGTGAAATGTGAAGCAATACATTTTTTTGCTTTGGACTGATGGGACATTTCAGAGCATTGTATGTTACTATCGTATTGCCCCATATGTGACTCACACTATCTACCTATCACTACTTTAGTTTGTTTTGTTTTTTTGTTGAGGAAGCACATCTGTTATTTGAGAAACGTCGATGCGTTTCACTTCAACCTCGTAGCACTCTACGACTTCTTTTTTATGCATATCCTATGGTTTAGGGCAAGATTGCTCATCTTCAGGCCGGACGAATTTTAGATGGCCTTTGCAAGAAATTTAAAAATTTCATATTTTACACCTGGAACTCGGAGAAATCTAAAACAACTCCTTTATATGTTTCTGTCTCAGATACCGACACTAAGGTCTGCACTCGGCGAAGGCAAATTTCAAATGAGTAATTTTTATCAAATGAAATGAAATGAAAAAGTAAAACGTTCATGCCCACACCGGGAATTCAGTTGGATTTTCGGTGGATTTTCGTAGCAATGTTCCTTGGAGATCAATTTCATTCCAATGAACGTATGGCCAGGCACTCAAAAACACGTGCTCTCTTGAAAAAGTTTGACAGTCTTAAACTAAGTTATTTGTATTAGCTTTCATAAGTTTCCTATCCGAATTATAAATGTCCCCAAAATTTCCTTTCATTTTCTTTCAACGGAACTCAAGAAATGTCAAACTATGCTAGGCGCACCAAACTCTGAAAATCAAAAATTTGTTTGAAAAGCGTCATTGTTTTGTCGAATCATAAATCATAAAGATAAATTTTCATAGCCCAATGTGATGAAAACGTCATTTTCTATATATCATCCCCATTCAGTTTTAGTTACGCACACATTTTGGGGATGGTTAATTAAGGATGGAATGGGATAGGGTATTCAAAGATTCGCACGGCAGATTGTAGTCTTGTACCCTATGTTTTAATACCCTATCCAATAGGGCTATATTAGTTTTGATACATAGTTTGTAACATAGTTGAAGTATATATACCATAAAGTATATGGATCGACTCAGAATCGCTAGTTGAGTCGATTAAGACATGTCTGCCTGTCTGTCCGTCCTTCCAGTCTGTTCGTCACCGATTTTGAGCCTTACATTTTGAGCAAAGATAATGGAATTTGGTATATAGGATCCTTGCCCGTGTCTACAGAACAAGTGCAACAATTTCCATAATTCCCCCACTGCCACGCCCACATTTTAGATTAACTTTGTTTTTTGTCAAACGGTAATGAATTTTGATTAAATGTCCGAACAAGATACTTAGACAATCTAAATATTTATATTCGATCCGTTTAAAGTTTTTTTGACACTCCAACTTTTTGAAGGCGTTTTTAGTAAAAAAGCGTATTTTAGACACATTTTTAAAAAAAATTCGGAAAAATACAAATACGACCCTAATTTCGATATTAACATTTCTTCTTTAGATCATGTTAATCCATGCACAATTGTTGGGGACGGTTTCTTAAAAAAAAACATTTATATACCCCACTCTATAGTATATGCCATAGAAAAACGTCGTTTTTTGTCGAACAAAAAAAATTTAGATAGTATCTGAACAAGATGTGGTGATAATGTAATTTTCTTAATTTCATTTCAATAAATTTTTAGTCACGCCATATTTTTGGGGACAGAAGGTCTGGGTTCTCTTCCCAGCCGTAGCAACACCTAAATGGTTTTTCACCGACCCCCTCTCGTGATGATCCGACATATCAATCAAGTAGTATCAATTGCCAAGAATAGATTTTGATTGATTCTAACATTACGATGATAGCGGAACCCAAAAAAGTGTTTTTTGGAATTCCGTCCGTCGGTCCGTCGGTCCGTCGGTCCGTCTGTCCGTAATGGTCTCCCCAGCCTAAACGACTTGACCGATTTTCTTCAAATTTCGTATCCAAGCTTGTTTTGGTCATAATTTTAGCCCATTTTTTGTTTGCTTTTAGCCATGTTATTAACGGTACCTGCCATATAAAAATTACACATAACCTCAATTTTCTCGAAAACGGCTCTAACGATTTTGATTAAACTTTATATATACTATAACCATAGTAGTTCCAACAAAACTGCATACCCAGTTTTTTCGAGAAAATCCATATAACGGATTTTGTCATAAAGGCCACATAAAGAAAATTGTTAATTTCTCGCAAACTCCTATGTCAAATTGAATGAAATTTAATATATATACTACAATTACAGTTTGAAGCAATTCCACATAATTATGTTTAAGCCCAACTATCACTAAACGGAATTTTCAGTTTTGGCCAATAACGGAAAATCATTATTATTCACATTGACATCGATTCCTTCAAAATTCGGAGTAAAAGTTCGTATAAACACATTTCGACATTATTTATATCATTCTTAGCATCAATAATCAAAATGCGTACTTACTATTTGATCTAACGCTCTACTCGCTGTGAAAGAGAAAGTTGCGTACGACCCAGTCGTGCACCCACCACTCGTTTGTAATTTTTTTTTTTTGAAAATGCTATAAAAAAAAACTACTGAATATTTTCTAAAATTCCTTTTTTTTATTTGAAAGTACAATCCTTCCGGTTAATAATGGAAAATAATTTCATTCAAATGGCTGCCTCGGCTGGCCATGCAGTAGCCTACACGATCGGTCCACTTTTTAAGCACATTATCGATTGTGTGCAGCTGTGTTTCACTAATGGCTTTACGAATATTGTCCTTTAAAGCGTCAATTGTCTCTGGCTTGTCAGCGTAACACTTATCTTTTACGGCACCCCACAATTAATAGTCCAACGGTGTCAAATCGCAGCTCCGAGGTGGCCAAACGACATCAGCTCTGCGGCTGATAATGCGATCTTCAAAAACAGGGCGCAAAACATCGAGTGTAGCTTCGGCTGTGTGGCACGTAGCGCCGTCCTGTTGAAACCAATTGTCAATATCCTCCTCTTCAATTTTTGTGAACAAAAATGCGTTCAACATGGCCCGATAACGATCGCCATTGACTGTAACTGCCATTCCTTGCTCATTTTCGAAGAAAAATGGCCCTATTATGCCTCTGGACCAAAATCCGCACCAAACAGTGACTTCTTTTTGGGTGTATCGGCAATTTTGCTTGTTTACATAACCGCCAAGATCAAAATGAGCTTCATCTGAAAAGATGATTTTTTTGGCAAAATCGGCATCTTCTTTAAGTCGATCACAGGCCCACTTAGCGAAGCAAAAACGCATTGGATGGTCAGTTGGCTTCAACTCCTGAACCAATTGGACTTTGTATGGCGTCATGCCATGGCGCTTCACGCACACTTTCTGCCACAGCAGCAATATTCTCGCACTGTTTTTGGTTTTTTACGCTTTGGTTTATCGATGAGGATGCCAGATTCTTTCACTTTTTTCACAAGATAACGAACATACGGAGCTGACGGTGCTTCTCTTCTTCCAAAATCCGTACGCAATCTTCGCACACATTCTGCAACATTACCATGATTTTCAAAGTAATGTCGCAATATTTCCCAGCGTTGTTCAAGCGTATACACAACCATATTCGTTCAGCGGAAGGATAAAACTAATTATCTGTCAAATCAGACTTGAGCTAAGTGTTACCATTCACGAAATAAGCACTAGTTGAAAAAAAAACGTTAAATGGCGGACCCGTTTTTTATTTCTCTGAATTATGATTTCTTTGATTTTGTCTGAGATTGAAATCATCACTTTACTCTACATCGCGCACACCCACAAAGTTTATTCGGTGAGTATTTCTTAAATTTTTCAAAGTATAAATTCTGGACTATAAATAGTAAAATAACCTTATTTTTTGCATGTCTTACCAAAACGCTAATTATGCTCCATCCTGTAATTTGTAATGTTCAATGACACCAATATTTCAGTCAACATGTTGGTGCCTACTTAATTTCAGCCTGGTCACACTGCACCCCGACACCACTAGACCTGCAAAAGATACACCACATTAAAGCGTTCCACAAAGGAATTGCATCTCGCCGTGGCGCAAACGTTCGTATTACCCGAAACCGAATTCTTATATTTCTCAAGTGTATTCGCTTTCTTTTCATTTGCCCGCTCATCCTTTTTCCTGTCGAGTGGTTTTCCTTCCATGCCATTGCTTATTTTCTTCAAAAAAAAGCTAAAAAAAAAAATTAAATATAAAAATAACAAAAGTTGAATTGCTGAATATATGTGTGTGGTGTGGTGAGTCAACGATAGCACTTGGATGTGGGTATGGTTTTTGGCAGGACACAAGAATTCTCACCGCATACTTTATCTCCTCTTGACGTGCATCGGGAATGGAGGTGCCTTTGCCATAGTGTGCTCTGGAGTTGATGTTAATGCCTCTGAAAAAAAATATATGGAACTGGAAAATATCTGTATAGGTATGCTCCACATGGAAGAACTCCTTGGAAGATGCATTTCTCATTCACAGATCTAAACTCCTGCTGAAGGCAATAATGTATAATGCATTCGCGAAAGGACTCTAGTGTTTGTTTGACACCACGAATAATCGCTTTGCATTCGCTTTAGACAGTTCCTGGAGAGAAAGAGATTTCTTGAAAAAGGGTAATTGTTTACAGACAAAAAAGGGATTTTCAGGAAGATGAAGCTAATTTCGGAGTCGTGTCGATTTATGTTAAAGAGTATGTTGACCTTCAAGTACTAAACTTGGTTCGTAAACTGAATCCATTATGTATTTGTATTAAGCAAATCTACTTCGTAACTAAAAGGGTTAAGAAACGAAAAGAATTTCTGACTAAGGCAAGGTCAGTCATCTAGATCAAGTCCTTTGGCATCCATGCTCTCTGAACTGGTGTGTGGTTTCATCTGAATCGTTTGAAATACGACACTTGGAGTTTGTCGAAATTTCCAGTAATGGAATTGATTTTTTTTTATAATAAGAACATGCTAAAGGGTTTATGAATACCCTTATAACGTTTGAGTACAGCATTCACGTTAAGGAAATTGAGGAGAAGAAAAGAGGAGATACCGATGCGCGTTGGTTTTAAATGTCTGTAAATTGTAATGTCGATGGAAAACTGGGTTTAGTAAAGCATTCCACGTTCGTGTTGTTCGTTTAAGGAATAAATCTCTATATTTCATAGAACGTCCAAAAAAAGACTTGAGGGTGAATTGATTAGCATTCATGGCATGGCACGGTAGAATGTTTGAAGGGGCGGAATGCAACTGGCTATTTCGTTTGAGCATTTCCTTTTAAAATAGCGGTAAAAGAGCGTAAGGCAGGAGATATTCTTATAATGTTTAAGCGAAACTATAGAGTTGGATACGGTATACGCTCCTTTCAGTTTTATCCCCCGCTGTTGTATCCTATCCAGTAGGTGTAATGATGCTCTTGGTGCAACTGACCAGATGTGGGCCTTGAACTAGAGTTTGGGTTGTATAAACGCTTTATACAATGAGATCAGATTAGAAGGGTGAAGTATTTCTTACATCGATTGAGGAAACCTAGCCATTTCGCTGCGTTTTTAGCGATTTCGGATATGTAGTCGTTCTAACGAAGGTCATTACTAACAGACATGCTGATCATGGAAAGCCTTTCGGCTTCTACGATGCAAGTGTCATTCATAAAATTTGGATTTGGTTAGATGACAAAAGACATCATTGCGTATTGGAAGCATTAATTCACCTCCATTTAGTTATTAACGGGCAGCCAATGCGATTATAAGAAACTTTGGGTTTATACCAAGCTGATGACTACCAACTCCGACTCTCAGTATTCACGTGGCGACCGATAGGTACCTACCTAGTAGCTTGACCGAAGTTGGGTTCTAAACTTATGTAAAAAGTACTGTCGGCAGCAGATGAGAACAGGAGGAAGAGGTGTTCTCACACTCATACGCATATTCTATTTCCAGACACATCTTCCAAGATGGAGTCAACGATGGCGTCTAAAGTTCCACTTAAGATGAAGCTTACATGAGCTGCTTCTATACATATTCGGACAACAGGTCATTTAGGAATCTCAAGGGTAAGTCAGACCCCTTGAACAATGATGGTGGCGGATGATGAATACCGTTCCACTACTGGGCCCGTGTCCTAGGGGTATCTAATAAATTGGAACTGGCCCTCCAGATTGGGGGTTGTGCCGTCAGGTTAACTTCTTTACCACATAAATAAATAATTATCAGGGAAACAACAGCCTCGGATATGAGATCTCATCAAACAACAATTAGACCAATAGCGTCCACGGACAGCGACTTAGGTATACGAGTATGCATCTGGTGCGTATACAAGCTGTACACCCTCAGTGCTATTCAAAAACTTAAATCTGTCCCTGCGCGGTACAGGTGAGACATAACCGTGATCCAGGAAATACAATGGCCTAGATCAGAAATACAACAGGCCTGGGCGCAACAGGCTCGTTAGTACCCAGGGTCAGGCCTTCTCACAACCATTCATGTGTGCGTATGTACTTCTTGTACGTTGGCGGGACCTCTTGTTAATAAAAAAGAAATTTGAGAAAATATTCAGTAGTTTTATTTTATAGCATTTTCAAAAAATAAAAAGTTATTTGGCGGACCCTTTGGCAGCATTTTTTGTCTCTGCGTTCCAACCTAACATACTCCATACCAAATCAATTGGCCATTCAACTACGCAGGTCTCTTAAAATTTATTTTGAAATATCTAAAATTTCTCTTAAATCCTCTCTCTGCGCAATCGACCGTTGGCCAACTGTTTTGGTATGGACTATACCACTTGTTTGCCTTCGGTTTGATACTCTTTATCCGGTGAGAGATAAAGAATTTGATACCCAAGAATGGTGCTCGTTATCGTATCAGCAGTAGCATCCTCGTCACTATACCAATCCACATGAGATCCAAAAGCGTCCAATGCATCCCGAAAAAGTGACTGTATGGACTTTGGGCTCATCGGTTATATATCTTTGAGAACGACTTTGGCCTGGCCATCACCGTCAACGACAAGTGCTATATATCGATGGTTACCAACTTCTTTCGGTCTGATATGGATGATACGGACACCAACGTCCACTAGGACGGCTCTACGTGGCACACAAATCAAGCCACATTGGAAATTGTACACGAGCTATTCGGGGCATGGTCATCTCACATGGAGGTGATGTGGCCATATGATCGTGTGACTTGATCCCGTTTGACTTTTTTCTGGTAGGGTTCTCTGAAGTTGCCAACCGTCAAATTCAATCCGATTTATGTACCAGAGTCATAGATAAATTGGACATTTCGGATGCGGCGAATATTTGAAGCCGCGGCGGACATTTGAATGGTGCAATGTTCCATACAAAATGGCATCTATAAGCCTTTCAAACGAATAAAATATGTTGATGATATCTCATACACTCTTTATTTTATTTAACTTTAAAAATAGGAAGCACTTAATGAAAAACCCTTTACTTGGATTTGAGACAATAAAGTAAATAATTTTTTTATCCATGTAATCCCCTACATGTTACTAGCTCTTCGCTGAAGCAGACTTCCTCTTAAAGTCCAAGTCTGAAAAAATAGTCCAAAGGGCTAAAAACTAAGTACAAACAGATGGAACGCCGTCGGGGAATACAGAAAAGTGAAATTATTTTCATTCAATTGTCCCTTATCTAGAGATACATACAAAAAAAAACATATGCACCAACACATATAACAAAAAAAAAAAAAAGTTTTCACCCACCTCGTGAGTATCTATTTTCAGTCGTCGTCGTCACCCGTTTTGTTTTCCTCAACTTTTTCCTCATCATCTCATCCATACAAGCCACCATCTGAAGTGAATATGTGTGGAAATTGCTCATCATTGTCAGGATCGTCCTTGCTATCCTTCTCACCAAGTTGTGTGTTACAAATTTCCAACTTTAAATTTCCTCACAAAAGGACCCAATCAGTTGCCACTTGAGGAAAACATACGTTCTCCCATTTGAGAGTATAGCGGCGCGCTTTCGACACTCGAGTTGGAAACTTTCAAATGAGTTGAAAATTATTCGCATCGTTTCGAAAAGCGGTCCTCTAGGACCCTCTACCATCAACTATACGGCGAGCCAGTGTGCTTCGCATTTTCTAGTACTTCCGGGGGGGAGAAAAAAAACTTTTTCCATTCTAGGGATTGGCTGGCCTTTTTTTGTATTTTTATGCCAACCCACCATTTAGTGAATCAATTATGAAGAAGCAACGTGAAGGTTTGAAAAAGGCGCACAAATCAAGTTTTTATTTTTTTTTCATTCTCATTCATAGTGCCACGCCCACTTGAACTTTCGGCTCAACACGAAGCCAATCATAAAACTATTCAAATCTCTGATTATTATTCCAAATGATCCGTTTAGCGTATTTTTTTTGGTGTGTGCCAGTCGTCGTCCTTTGTATGGAAAGTTTTCGTGTTTTCTGTATGCAAAGGAGTTGGCGAGGAATTATCGGTAGTTCAACAGAAGGACCAAAGTGGTGTAGTAATGCAGGCTGCAATTTCCGCGAAGCTGGAGTGAAATTCCACCCATGGAAAGTTTTGCTAGTGGGAATGAATTTTAAATAGAATGGGGCTGTGATTTCTGTTAGATGGGAATTAGACGGAGTCAATGATGTCGTCAACTAAGAGTCGGACTTTTGTATTAAGAGAATAAGGTACAGTCGATCCTTTATTTTGAATTTCGTTAATGGATGTGGTATGCAATCAGGTATGCAATTGTTTTCTAGGAATTAATTTGACGTGGAATTCGATTTTAAATTTTTTAGAAAATGTTTTTTGGTAGCCTTCTGGATCTAAGCAAAAGCTTGACAACAATTATGTGGATCCATGTGGAGTTGCTAGCCTCCCATCGGACGCGTCCTTGGGTGGAGGGTAGAGGAATACTCTGCAAATATGCGGGATAGGTGGGAAATAAAATACCATTCGTAAGGTCTCCTATCAAAAAACCTCCCTCAGATGGCAGCGGAAAGATTTCCAAGATGCAGTCAACGGTGGCGTCTATAGTTAGACGTTAGGATGGACAAACTTACCAAAATATTTGAGCTGCTTCGACATATTGGCACAATAATTCGCCAAGGAATCTCAAAGTAAGGTCCCTTGAACAGAGATGATGTAGGAAGAGCTGAGAAGCAAGAGACAGCGCTCAATCCCGTTGTGGATACTGATGGCCCAGTATCCTAAGGGTGTCTAATAAATTGGATCTAGCCCTCCAGGTTAGGGGTTGTGCTTTGGTTTATATACCCACTCACTGGAAAAATTGTTGTTACGAAGCAACCAAGAGCAAAACGGAAAATGCCATTCGTATTTGCAACCAAGGCCTAAGTTGCTTAAAAGCAGCCATTGCTGCCATCCAGGAAATACGATTTGATGGGCCGGGCAAAAAGAGGTTGCAAAACTGTGACATCTACTATCGGAAGAGAAGACATATTTAGCAGTAATGTCGGAAAACACAGGACTAAGGCTAATTGACTTCGCTGCGAAACGAAGTGGCACTATAGCCAGCACACGGTTTTCTAACCTCGACATTCGTAAGGGTCTGCAGATCAACAAACGGTCAATTGATCACATTGCGATAGAAATAAATTTATGACGCAGTATTTTGGACGTCCGAGCATTTGGAGGCGTTAACATCGACTCAGACCACTATACTATCTTGTTGTAACCAAATCAAATCAAAAATACTAAAAAAATGTAATATCTGCAATCGAAAGAGAATGTCAAGTCTTTCGCAGAACGCGTATCCCTTAACCTATCGATTCACACTATACCACCAGCATCGAATGTCGAAGAACAATGGCAATGATATCAACTATCAACCAACCATTAGATCAGCTGCATATGATGAGCTAGGATTCTCGCCCCAAACCAAGAACTCCTTGGTTTGACAAGGAATGCCAACCGGTGCTCGTAGCCGAGAATGATGCCTACAAGGCTAAGCTGGTGGTGAAGACTGATATTTGCCGTAATATGCGAACGCCTGAAACCTTTTTATCAACAAACTGATCGGCTCTTATCAGTGTGGTCTTACTTACTTACTTAAGTGGCGCTACAGTCCGGAATGAACCTGGGCCTCAACCAACATGCCTCTCCAATTAGCCCGGTCCTTAGCTAACTGCCTCCAGTTACGCACTCCAGCGCCGTAGAGCAGGACTGGGATGATCAGGGTCTTATATAGGATCTCCTTAGTAGTTCGAGTGAGGGCTTTACTACTAAATTGCCTTCTTAGCCCGAAGAAACAGCGGTTGGCAAGAGTAATTCTTCGTTTAATTTCTGACGAGATGTTGTTGTCAGAGCTAATAGCGGAGCCGAGGTAGACAAAGTCCCGTACTACTTCAAAGTTATATCTGTCAATGGTGACGTTCTGTCCAATTCGTCGATGTTGTGAGTCTTTTCGTGATGACAGCATATACTTAGTGTTACCCTCATTTACTGCTAAACCCATTTTCGCCACTTCCTTCTCTATACTAGCAAACGTGGCTATGACATCACGTTGAGTCCTACCAATGATGTCAATATCGTCAGCGTATGCTAGTAGTTGCACCGACTTTTGGAAAATTGTGCCTCTGGTGTTGGCTTTGGAGTTTTGCACAATTCTCTCAAGAATCAGATTAAAGAAGTCACATGACAGCGCATCGCCTTGCCTAAATCCTTTTTTGGTATCGAATGTGTCGGTGAGGTCGTTTCCAACCTGATGGAGCAGCGAGAATTCTCCATCGTCATCCTACACAAACGGACGAGTTTGGGCGGTATACTAAAACTAGACATGGCTCTGTACAGTTCGTCTCTATAAATGCTGTCATATGCGGCTTTGAAATCGATGAATAGGTGGTGGGTATCGATTTGGACTTCTTGAGTTTTTTCCAGGATCTGCCGAAGTGTGAAAATTTGATCGGTTGTGGACTTTCCTGGCCTAAAACCACACTGATAAGGGCCAATCAGGTTGTTGGTAAACGGTTTCAGGCGTTCACATATTACGGCAGATAGGATCTTGTAGTCGATGTTGAGTAGACTTATGCCTCTGTAGTTGGCGCAGTTCAGTGGGTCTCCTTTTTTGGGGATAGGGCAAACGATGCTGAGGTTCCATTCTTCAGGCATGCTTTCAACCGACCATATTTGGCTTATGAGTTGGTGGATGTTGCTTTCCAAGTCATCTCCGCCAGCTTTATAAAGCTCAACGGGAAGGCCGTCATTTCCGGCGGCCTTATTAAGCTTGAGTTTAGATATAGCTATTCTCACTTCCCTTAGGTCGGGTGGTTGGCAGTTTTCGCTGTCGTTGCCAATATTGAATGGATCGTTCTGCCTGACAGCGAAATGTTGGTCGTCATCGCCGTTTAACAGTCTGCAGAAGTGGTTCTTCCATGTCCTCAGCATCGACTGTGTCTCAACTACGATATTTCCTTGTTCATCTCGACAGGATTCTGTTCGAGCCTTGTGGCCTTGGCTTTGACGTTTTACACTTTGGTAAAACTTGCGAACATCGTTCCTGGAGTGGCATCTCTCTATATCCTCGATCGCGCGCTTTTTTTTCTCTTTTTTCTTCTCTCTGACAAGCCGATGTTCTTCCCTTCTTCTTTGCCTATAGAGCTCAATGGCAGCTCTCGTCTTCACCTGCAGCTTAGCCTTGCAGGTCTCGTTCTTGGCTGCGAGCATCTGTCGGAATTCCTCATCAAACCAGGGGTTTCTTGCTGGTGGCCGCGAGAAACCTAGCACATCAGTTGCGGCTGATCTAATGGCCTGTTTGCATCGTTGCCATTGTTCTTCTACATTAGATGCTGATGGTATGTTGTGAGTCGAGAGGTTAAGGGATACGCGTTGCGCGAAGGTCTTGGCGGTCTCTGGCGATTGCAGTCTTTCGACATTAAATGTTTTCACAGTATTTCTGTTTTTTTGTGGCGTGGTGGATATCCGCATCCTTACTTTGGCTACAACAAGGTAGTGGTCCGAGTCGATGTTGGCCCTGGGAATGTTCGGACATCCAAAATACTGGATGCGTGGCTCTTGTCTATCGCAATGTGATCAATTTGGTTGACTGTTCATTGATCTGGAGACCGCCATGTCCCCTTGTGGATATCGAGGTGAGGAAACCGTGTGCTGGCTATAGTGGCATTTCGTTCCGTAGTGAAGTCAATTAGCCTAAGTCCGTTACCAGACGTGTTGTCGTGTAGGCTATATTTTCCGACAATACTGCTAAAGATGTCTTCTCTTCCTACCTTTGCGTTAAAATCTTCCAGCACGATTTTAACATCGTACTTTGGTAGTCGCTCATAGGTTTTGTCGAGGAGCTCGTAGAAGCAATCTTTTTCCTCCGTCGGAGCATGAGCGCATATAAGGCTTATGTTGGCGAATTTGGCCTTGATGCGGATTGTTACTATGCGTTCGCTAATGTCTTGAAAACATAAGACGTCTTGCCTAAGTCTGGCACCTATAACAAATCCGCATCCAAATAGTCGCTGTTTCTGCTCACTATAACTCGGTCCATAGTATATGTCACAGTTTTTCATCCTCTTTTTGCCCGGCCCATCCCATCGTATTTCCTGGATGGCAGTAATGTCTGCTTTGTAGCAGTTTAGGGCTTCCGCTAGTTGTTCGCCTGCACCTCTCCTGTTTAATGTTCTCACATTACAGGTGCAGATACGAACGTCGTTGTCCTTTTTTCGTTTAGCATGGTCGTCAAAAATAATATCAGTCCTTTCCGAGGCTATTGGTTGCTTCGTAATATAACCTTTTTTCCGTGGATGGGTAGTTAACCCAAAGCACAACCCCCAACCTGGAGGGCCAGGCCCTTGTTTTGACCCTAGGACAGCGGGCCGGAAAAAATACCGATGTCAGTAGCCCATTTTTGGGGTATAGCCCCATTTTGGGGTATTCCTTAGTGAGAGGACACTACTCCCCCTCTTTCGTTTGCTGCCACCAACGACCTTCCACAGGGGTTCATACCCCATCTCCAGTCGAGGTACTAGGCTAGGCACCCACCAGTCACGCTGGAGGTGAGTGTAGGAGTTGATAGTGTAACAACAACAAGTACTCATTTATTTTTTGCCGAGAGTCAGTTAATTTTAACCGATTTTTTTTAACCGAGCCAAAAACGCACTCAGTTTTTCTGCGTGTATAAATAAGTTACCTTCAGTTACCTTGTGCTTATATAACTTCGTGCTAATAAATTTCTAGAAAAATCACATAAAACGAAGGCTGGTGGTTTTTCAGTAAACAGTCCTCAAAGTGTCTTGTAAATAATTTCAACTTATCTGCGAAAATAATCCGCGTAAGACAGGGTGGATTAATGTTAAATCCCAATAGCAGCCTCCCTGTATGCCATAATCGCACACTAGCTTAACAAATTTAAAGCTTTTTCCATGATTGACGAGTTTAAACGTCGAACGTCGAGCCAGCTTCACCTTTCCCTCCAGCATCCAAGTCTTCCTGTGGCGAATCTGACTCACAACATTTCCAAGCGATTACCTTTGAAATGCTTCGTCTGGCTCCCCCTTAAACCTCTTGTACGATGTTCAACTTAAATGTGGAAAAATATTTCCTTTTCCTATACGTTTTCATCGATATGATTCTCCGTATCCCCACAAATTGGTACATATAACCCTCCTCCAGCTTTGCTAATAAAAATCAGACCACTTTGTCTCAGGGGATAATCCCCTAAAACGCAGGCACATACCACCAGGCACAAACACCAAAAAAAATCATTAAATAAGCAAAGGGCTGCCTGCTTCAATGACGGTACGGTGCACACAACCGAGAACCAAAATTAAGTAATCAAAAAGGGTGTACCCTCCACAAGGACACAAAACTACATATACTCCGCCCTCAGGAACACCCCATGCCAAGAACATCACACAAATGAACATGAGTGTTTGAAATTGCGCCTACGGCCAAATCAATATTCGCCTTTTACTTCCAAGTCTCATCGCCTGCAGAAGGACTTGGAACTTTGTAGCGCGCGCACAGACACCAGAACGATAACCAAGCGATTCCGATAAGAACCAAAGCAATTGCAGCATGTTCGGGGTGTATCTATGCGGTAGCTATGAGATACGCTATCAGAACGTCGACCCGTTACCAAGAATATGGCGAATTCGACTTCCAGTAGCTCTGCTCCAGGAGTCAGATTCAGTCATCGAATAAAGGATAAACTTGTTCGGTGTAATGAATACAAGATGATTTTAAGAGGTTGTCATGGGACAAACAAGGAAGCGCTGTTTAGTGCTTCTTCTTCTTTGGAAATTTTGGTCGATGGTTGGGGTGTTCGTTGTGCGGTGTCTGTCACCGCCCAAGTGGCAACATAATAAAAGCAATTCCGTCTCCTGAAACAGGCACAGACAGTATCCAATTGTTTTGCGGAGAAAAAAAAAGAAAACCGGAATCAGAGTGGGTATATATGAAATGCCACAGACACAACCAGGGAAAGGATATCGTAATAAAAACAACACCAGCAGAGCAGTGACAGGGAACAAGAAACACACAGCTGGAGATGTTGTATTCGACATATAGTTGGGCTAGGGAACAGGAATGGAATAAACGAACTTGTCTCTGAGATGGAAATGTCCTTTCTGAAGGATAAGATAAATTGTCTGAAAATTAAGCCAAGGTTGGAGTAGTTTGCAATTGATTGGGAGCTCGAATTGGTGGTTGAGTTTGGTTTACTGTTACTTAAGGAGATATTTGATTAGTAGACGGATTTGGATTTCAGTTTTTGACGCATTTAAAGATTAATGAATAGGTACCCCTAGTGCAGCAAAGCCACTTTAACAAAATATGTGGAAAGAGCCTGTTGTTCATTGCCAGGCTACTCTGTCGATGCGAATGAACTTTTAGTGTGTATTATAGGTGGAAATTTAGGTTATAGCAGAACATTTAACGGTATGTGGGTTCATTTTGAAATTAATTTGACATCACGACTTTTTTAACAACTTTGTGGGGGTGTGGCGGCTTATGTGCTACAGTGCTATTAAACCTGACAAATTATTACAAAAGGAAGATGTTAAGTAGCCTACAGTCCTGCAGTCAAAACATCGGCATAGATTACGAGGTTGGGAATTGTGCTTTTGGTTAATTATTTAGTCCCCAAAAATCGATTTATCCAGAAGCCTCCGAAAAGATTGAGTTGAAAATAGCACAAAGTCTTTCGTTTCTGCAACTGGAATGTTAGAACACTTAACAGAAAAGTTGCAGCCGGGAAACTAGCGGAATCCCTAAGCTGCTATAAAGCAGACATTACCGCCATTAAGGAAATATGATTGTGTCGGCGGTGCAAAAACAGGATAAAAAACTGTGACATCTAATACGTACCGTGTTATAGTGAGCAGTAAGAGCGACTATTATGTGTTATAAGGGGCTTAGGCAAGATGTCTTATGCATCGAAGAACCCTCTGCAATAATCTGTAACAAGGCTTAATTCACAACATAAGCCTTTTGTGAAAACATCAGACTTTTAAATGAACCTTCCTGCCGAGAGCCTCTGAACTGCAACAACTACAGAGGTATAAGACTCCTCAACAACGCATGCAAGATCATATCTGCAGTAATATGTGAAAGTCTGAAACCGTTTACCAACAACCTGATCGGCCCTTATCAGTGTGGTTTTAGGCCAGCAAACTCAACAAGCGATCAAATTTTCACACTTCGGCAGTTCCTGGAAAAAAAACCAAGAAGTCCAAATCAATACCCACCACCTATTCATCGATTTCAAGCCGCATACGACAGTATTTACAGAATCGGGCTATACAGAGCCATGTCTAGTTTTAGTATATAAGATGTGCAGGATGATGATTCAGGGTCCGACACGATATCACCGACACACTCATACGACTTCTTGAAAGGATTGTGCAAAACTCCTGCGCCAACACCAGAGTCACAATATTCCATAAATCGGTCCAACAACTATAGCATACGCCGAGGATATTGACATCATTGATCGGACTCAACGTGATGTCATAGCCACGTTTGCCAAGCTAGAGAAGGAAGCGGCAGAAATGGGCTTAGCAATTAATGAGGTTAAGACTAAGTTTGTGCCTACTTAGTCTTAACCTTATTCTGAAGAATCTCACCACAGAAGAGATTGAGCCGATCGCTCGTACCTTAGGTGGTAAGGTAACGAAGAATAAGAGTGTTTGTGAGCTGAAGAGATTGCCTCCAGTCGTGAGTGACCTTGGCCAATCCAACAGTCTCTCCAGACCCTACCAAGGATGGATCAGAGGACAAGACGGACACAAACGTCAATCAGAACCCGAAGGAGGAGCTGGGGATGATTGAATTCACCGGCGCTATGATGAGTAACAACTCAGCAGGCAAAGGAAATCGGTCAACCTCAACGCCGCCAGGGGTCTGTGAGACACTGACGATGGGACAAGGCTGAGAGGCTGACTCAACATTAGGTAGCTATTGTACGGTTATTACTCGCCGCAGCGATCCGAAGCATCACGTCAGCTTGGAAAACTCCAACGCTGCTGTGTCTGCGGAAGAGAGTAGGCTGAGGAACGCCGTACGACCCCAACCAAAGTCAGAGGTTCAAGCTCCTCTAAAAATGAGGGCCAACGCGCAGAGGCTTCTACGTAGGTTTATGCACCGTGATCCAGATTCCTTCACGGAAAATGACACGACGGCACTTAATAGAGCTAGGGAAACCCTCAAAGCTACTGCCGAAGCGTGGCGGCAAAAAAGGCGCACAGGCAGGGAGCTATCCTCTCGAAAAAGGGAAGTGGTCGTGGAAAGGACGGAGAGCTGTAAACCCTCCACCTTAGGGACCATCCGCTGCTGCAGGTAAGGTTGCGATCAAGCCAGGACCAACTGCAGGTACCTCCAAGAGAGGAAGGAACGATGACACAGTCTCTCCAATCATAGGTAGGAATACGAAACCTAGGTAAGACTCTAGTCGTAACCCAGTAAAAGACAAGGATAGTTTTCGGGTCGCTATTGTCGACTTTGGTAATCTAGAACGATAACTATCTCATGACCAATGGCAACTGATAGATATAAGAATCTTGGACGGAGTGAACGACGCTATCCTAAAAAATGCTGGGAACATCACGCTCTTTGGACAGCTGACCACGTTCAAAGGATTCAAAATAATCCAGTGTGACAATAAGAGCACGACGAAGTTCATCGACGAGACGGAAGCCCAATGGTCTAATGCAGACCTTCGCATCGTCGAAAAGAAAGTGCTTCTTAACCTGACCAGACCCAAAGGTCGCATCCTTATCCCAGGGCCATGAATCCCGAAGGATAGGATTGAGCGCAACCTACAGAACCTCAACCCGGAATTCCTCAGTAAGGACTGGCAGATCATAGAGGTAGGAGAGCACTCAAAAACCGGCACGGAAGTCGTGGTGTTACTCAGTCAGAAATCTATGCTGTTACGTAAGAAAGGGTACAAAGTACGAGTCGGGATTACCCGATGCAAAGTACGACTTTTCGTAACAGTCAGACGTAATGATGGGAGGAAAGCTGACCGCCATGAAGATAATACAAATAAATCTTCACCACAGTAAGGCGGCCAGCGCTAACCTTGTCTTCTTTTTTCTTCCTTTTAAATAGGAACGACATTGACATTGCCCTAATACAAGAACCTTGGGTAGTCCGAGGCAGTATAAAAGGGCTAAACGGCAAAGATTTAGTACTTTATTGGCAGTAGCAGAGGCAGCCAAAGCGACCTCAATGCTGGCGATACCACCAGATGATATCACCATCTTTATTGACAGTCAGGCTGCAATAAAAGCTATCTCTGCTGTCGAAATAAAAGCTCGGCTTGTGAAACGTTGTCGTGAAGAGCTAAAGGTTCTTGGCGTCCAACATAATGTTAAGCTCTGCTGGGTCCCCGGACACAGGGGCATACAGGGCAATGAAATTTCTTACGAACTGGCGAGAAAAGGATCGTCTGCCTCATCAACCCACCAACCTAAGTAAATGCTCACAACATGAAAGGAGACACAACATCGACGAATTAGATAGAATGTCACCATTGACAGATATAACATTTAGATAGTACGGGACTTTGTCTAACTTGGCTCCGCTATCAACTTGCCAACCGCTGTTTCTTCGGGCTTAGAAGGTAATTTAGTAATAAAGCCTTCACTCGAACTACTAAGTAGATCCTATACAAGACCCTGATCATCTCAGTCTTGTTCTACGGTGCTGAAACATGGACCGTATCAAAAGTGTACAGCTGTACAGCGACATGCCCTCAGTCAATAAAACTCCGCATTGGACGTCTAGAGTGGCTAGGACATATATAGAACGAATGGACACCAATACTCCGGCTCACAGAATTTTCGATTCACACCCAGACGTTGGACGCAGAAGAGGAAGAACTCGCGGCGCTCCCAAGTAGAAACCAACCTCCACCAACTTGGAGGTCGCAACTGGATGTAGTTAGCTCAGGACCGGGCTAATTGCAGAGGCATTTTGGTTGCGGCCAAGGTTCATTCCGGACCGCAGCACCAATAAAGTATAGGTAAGTAGGGAAGACCGTTATTTCCCGCAGCCTTATTAAGCTTGAGTTTATGTGTTTCTATCCTCACTTCCCTCAAGTCGGGTGGTTGGTAGTTGTCGCTGCAAATATTGAATGATTAGTTCTGCCAGGCAATGGATGATTATTCGTCACCGCCGTTTAACAGCCTGAATAGATGGTTCTTCTATATTTTCAGCACCGAATGAGTCTCGTACATCTCGAAAGGATACTGTTCGAACCTTGTATCCCTAGCTTTGAAGTTTTACACCTGCGAACATCATTTCTGGTATGGCACCTCTCTCTCTATCCTCGATAGCGCGCTTTTCTTACTCTTTTTTCTTCGTTCTGAAAAGCCGGTGATCTTCCCTTCTTCTTTGCATTAGAGCGCAATGGGGTAGTTCTCGTCTTCATCTGCAGCTTAGCTTTGTAGGGCTCGTTCTTGGCTGCGAGCATCTTTCGGTCTGGTGGGCATAAAAAACATATAGCACATCAGCTGCGACTGAGCTAATGGCTTGTTGACAACGTTGCCATTGTTCTTCGACATTAGATGGCGGTGGTATGTGTTCTGCGAAGGCCTTTGCCTTTCGACGTTAAATTTTTTCAGAGTATTTAGTATTTGTTGTGGGGTGCTGGATATCCACATTCATAGCTTTCATCCACTTTCTGCCCGGCCCATCCCATCGTATTTCCTTGATGGTAGTAATGCCTGCTTTGTAGCAGCTTGAGGCTTCCGCTGTGGTTTAATTTTTTCACATTCCAGGTACAGTTTCGAAGGTGGTTGTCCTTTCTCAGTCCTTTCCGAGACTATTAGATGCTTGATAGCAATGTTATTTTTGGGTATTTGACCAAAGCCTAACACTCAAATCTGATGGTCCAGGTCCATAGGACAGGATGCCGGATATTTCGTGCCACTAATTCTGTCTACGCTTTTTTATAAGGTTTCTGTTTTCCGTCTTGTTGTCAATACTCCCACTTATAAGTTTGGCAAGTAAAATCCGATTCAATAAGAATAGTATCCGATGGTTATCACTTGGAGTTAAAATAAGCACAATGGATGTGTGGTCAACGTTAAAGCGACAGGACATCGGCAAGTTAACGTCAATCAGAGTTTGCTCTCGTTCTACAACATCCAATATCCTAATCGAAAGGTGACATTTTTTGATGAAATGTCTATAATCAAGGGTGCTATGTTGAAAAGCCTCATAATTAACGGCATCACCAAATGTGCTCATGTATGTTGGTTTGCCACCGGTTATCTACAGTCTTGTCAACCTGCTTGTTTTCAGTGATCCGACTAGATATGATTCTTCCAGAGTCATATAGGGTGATTTTTTAAGAGGTTTAGAACTTTTTTTAAAAAAAAACCCAAAAAAATAAATGAAATATTTATTTGAGTCGATAGTTTGAACCTTGCAATTTAATGTTTAAAGATAATTTCATGCAAATGTTGACCGCGGCTGCGTCTCAGGTAGCCCATCCGCTGAGTCCAATTTTGGCATACTCCTTCACACATATCGGCCGGTATCTCACGAATGAATGCATGGATGTTGGCTTCCAGTGCGTCAATCGAAGCGGGCTTGTCCCTATAGACATTAGCCTTGACATACCCCCACAAAAAATAATCTAATGGTGTCAAATCGCACGATCTAGGCGGCCAATTGACCGGCCCGAAACGTGAAATTAACTGTTCACCAAACTCGCCTCGCAATTGCGCCATTGTTTCGCGTGCTGTGTGGCATGTGGCACCGTCTTGTTGAAACCACATATCATGCAAGTCAAGAACTTCCATTTCGGGCAAAAAAAAGTTTGTTATCATCGCTCGGTAGCGTTCACCATTGACAGTAACGCTGCGATTCGCATCATCTTTGAAGAAATATGGCCCAATAATGCCGCCGGCCCATAAACCGCACCAAACAGTGGCTTTTACGGGATGCATTGGTAGCTGTTGCAATGCTTCTGGCTGATCTTCACTCCAAATGCGGCAATTTTGCTTATTTACGTACCCATTCCACCAAAAATGAGCCTCATCGCTGAACACAATTTTTCGATAAAAAAGCGGATCCTCGGCCAGCTTTCCAAGAGCCCATTCACCAAAAATTCGGCGTTGTGGTAGGTCGGCTGGCTTTAGTTCTTGCACCAGCTGTATCTTAAAAGGCTTTACGCCCAAATCCTTCCGCAAAATTTTCCACGTAGTGCTGTAACAAAGGCCTAACTGCTGGGAACGGCGCCGAATCGACATTTCGCGGTCTTCTGTCACACTAGCTGATACGGCCGCAATATTTTCTTCACTACGCACAGTACGTAAACGTGTTGGTGGTTTAATATCCAACAAAGTAAATGTGGTGCGAAATTTGGTCACAATCTTCCGAATAGACTGCTCAGAAGGTCGAAAATGCCGATCATAAAATGGAAGCAGCGCGCGATGAACATTTCGAACCGAGCACGAATTTTGATAGTAAAATTCAATAATTTGCAAGCGTTGTTCATTTGTAAGACGATCCATGGTTAAATTGCAAACCAAACTGAAGCTGTTTGACAGTGACACAAGGTACTAAACACACGTCAGCTGTCAAAACCAGTGTTGCCAAAACCAAACCAGCTAAAAAATCACCCGTTATTAACATATAGTAAGTTCCCAAGAAGTCTTTTAATAAAGAAGAGTGGCTGCAATTACTTTATAGAAAATCTGGAAAACCTTCGTTTGCTGTTTCATAGTTCGTCCACTCTATATCAATCGAGTAGCTACTAGCTACTCCCGATAGCACTTTGTGCGTTCTTAGTTTGAGCAAAGCTCGAGGTGTAGTTTCTCAAACAACCATACAAATTCGTATTTTCAATAAAACTCCGAATAGATTTTTAAAATTCTACGGTATATTGCATTCCGAAACTTTTAATCGAATCTCCACCAATCGATCCAATTTCGAAAGCAATAAAACAAAATTGCTCCGTCCAACTTTAATTGAGACAATATTCTGCTGCAACAGTGTTTAAAAAAAAAAGCAAACAATTTACTCTCAAATTACATAACTGATAGAAAATTGCCCCCTTAAGATCCAAAAGTGATGTTGGTTCAATGGTAACCCATTCTGAAGGACATTAGCATACTGTCGAGCAATTGAACGAAATAGTTTTTTGCTTTCCTGGGGAGAAGCGAAAGAGACCAACTACCGTCATCCAACGTTGCCTCGAAACTCAATAACTAAAAGTAAATTGAAAACATAAAACCTTTACATTTGGCCGATCCTAGACTGCATGCTGCACAAACACAAGCTATACAAATCCCTATAGCATCGTCTGCACCCATTCATCAGGGTGAAGCCTTTGGCCGACACCACCACACCACTGGCATCAGTACCGGATAAGACCAGAGAAACATGCTCTTTGGGTATAAAGTTAATTGAGTTTTGAATTGCTCCAAAGTGTTGTACAGATAGATAGGGTCGCTCGAGTTGCCCGCCACAGCCGTAGAGCCACTGTTGCAGTTCCATCTCATCGCCCATTCATTTTCTACTTTAGATTTTATTTCTGCTGTTGGTTTTGTATCCTTTTTTGTATTTTTCCGCTTTGTCTTATTCATTACAAAAGGATGGAGGAGGGACGCAGTCCAGCGTTCAGCAAAACGGATGCAGGACAGATGAACAGATGGTGAGATAAACAACAAAAATTTACAATGGTACAGCACTCCGTCAGAGAGTTCAAGTCCGAATCCGAGTCCGAGTACGAGTTCGAGTCTCGAGCAAAGTAAATGAGTTGACACCAATTTTGGATTGCAAGTGCTTAAGAAGCACTTCAGAGTCACCCAATGGCCGCCCCGTGGGGATAATGATGATGACGCTGTTGTTGATAATGATGGGTGTTAGGTGGGCGAATGAATGTTGTCCTTAACTGGGTGATGTAGTCATCGTCCTGTGACGTCCACCTCACCAGCATTCAGGGTGCAATTGCAATTGCAAGTAATGAGCTATGAAAAGATGCATAAAGTTTTTGCACATGATAAATGGGAGAACGACGAGCTCTTGAGGGGGTCTACCTTCATTAATTTAACCATTTAATGGCTCTTGGGCTGGCGAATGAGAAAGCTTGAGCTGGCGTTTTGCTCTAGGGAAAGATCGTAATTTTTAGTGCGAATTTAGGGAGTTACATGACATGTTTGAGATCCGTGTGATAAATTGCTTTGAACTTTTGATATGAATAAGTAATTAACTTTGAATTGATTATCACTACTAGAATAACAGACATGTATAGCCTCTGCCTACCTGAGATTGACAAAGACCCTCATCCCATATGAGACTCTACAGGGCTTTTATAGATCATTTTAAGTAGTTGACAATGCGTTCCTTGGCAGAAGACAAATTTGAAGCAGGCTTTGAAGCAAAAGTCAAGATTGAACTTATTCCCTATTCCGAACTTCAGGGGTACTTTTCTATCGTTGATAACAAGAAACACAAAAACAAAATGGTAAGAGCGTTCGCGACCATAACTTTGCCCAACTAACAATTATTCCTCTATAAGGCAACAAAAATCAATTTCCACAAGCAATTATTTCTATAGGCCTTATATAGTACCTGTGCCCGAAGCTTAAGCATTTTTGAAGTCGATTGTTTGGGTAGAAGTCTGTTTAAGACATTAGGGATGAAAATTCTCAAGGGTAAACGAAATTATGATGTTCTAACTTCTGTAAGGTTGTTTTAAGCTTCCGGAGATGTGTGTACGATGGTTGGGTGTTGTAGAACGAGGGTAGACTCTGACTGGCCATAACTTGGCAATTTCCAGTGGTTGTAACTCTGACTATACATCAAATGTGCTTATTTTTACCTGCAAGTGGTAACCATCGAGTATGAGAAGCTTCGACATATTTGGACAACAGGTTACCTAGGAATCTCAAGGGTAAGTCAGGCCCCTTGAACAGAGATGGTGGCGGATGAACCGAAAGGTTAACGGCAGCACTCAATCCCGTAGTGGATACTGATGGCCCCGTATCCTAGGGGTATCTAATAAATTGGAACTGGTCGTCCAGGTTGGGGGTTTTGGTTTGGGTTAACAACTCACAAATGGCAACGGAAAGGACTGATATTATTGTTGACGACCCTGCTAACTGAAAAAAGGACGACGTTCGTATTTGCTCCCGGATTGTGAGAAATGTTTTCTCCTGTTTAATGTTAACAGGAGAGGTGCAGGCGCAGAAACTAGCGGAAGCTACAAAGCAGACATCACTGCCATCCAGGAAAAACGATGGTATGGGCCGGGCAAAAAGAGGATGAAAAACTGTGACATCTACTATGGACCGTGTTATAGTGAGCAGAAACAGTGACTATTTGGATGCGGATTTGTTGTAGGTGCCAGACTTAGGCAAGAAGTCTTATGTTTTCAAGACATAAGCGAACGCATTGGAACACTCCGCTTCAACATAAGCCTTATATGCGCTCATGCTCCGACGGAGGAAAAAGATAATACAACTAAGGATTGCTTCTACGAGCTCCTCGACAAAACCTATGAGCGACTACCAAAGTACGATGTTAAAATCGTGCCGGGAGATTTTAACGCAAAGGTAGGAAGAGAAGACATCTTTAGCAGTACTGTCGGAAAACATAGCTTACACGACAACACGTCTGGTAACGGACTTAGGCTAATTGACTTCGCTAACGGACGAAATGCCACTATAGCCAGCACACGGTTTCCTCACCTCGATATACATAAGGGGACATTGTAGTCTCCAGATCAACGAACGTTCAACCAAATTGATCAGACTGCGATAGACAAGAGACACACATCCAGTATTTTGGATGTCCGAACATTCCGAGGGGCTAACATCGACACCGACCACTACCTTGTTGCAGCCAAGGAAAGAATGCGGATATCCACCACGCCACAACAAACCAGAAATACTGTGAAAAAATTTAGAATCAACTGCAATCGCAAGAGACCGCCAAGGCCATCGCTCAACGCTTATCCTTTAACCTCTCGATTTACACCATACCACCAGCATCTAATATCGAAGAACATGGGCAACGATGCCAATAAGCCATTAAATCAGCCGCAACTGATGTGCTAGGTTTCTAGAGGCCACCAGCAAGAAACGCGTGGTTTGATGAGGAATGCCGACAGATACTCGCAGCCAAGAAGACGAGAGCTGCTATTGAGCTCTATAGGTATAGAGGAAGGGAAGAACATGAGCTTTTCACAAAGAAGAAAAAAGAGCAAGAAAAGCTCGCAATCGTTGATATAGAGAGGTGCCACTCCAGGAACGATGTTCGCAGGTTTTACCAAAGTATAAAAAGTCAAAGCCAAGAATACAAGGTTCGAACAGAATCTTGTGTAGATGAACAAGGAGATATCGTAGTTCAGACACAGTCAATGCTGAGGATATGGAACCATTTCTGCAGACTGTTAAACGGCGATGGCGAACTATCCCCCGCTGTAAGGCAGGATGAATTCAATATTGGTGACGACAGCGAAAACTACAAATCACCCCTATCTCACTCATAAGCCAAATTAAGTCGAATGAAAGTATGCCTGAAGAATGGAACCTGAATTGGTTGCCGGATCCAAAACTAAAGAGGCATAAGTCTCTTCAACATCGCCTACAAGATCTTATCTCCCGTTATATGTGAACGCCTGAAACCGTTTACCAACAACCTGATCGGCCTATATCAGTGTGGTTTTAGGCCAGGAAAGTCCACAGCTGATTATGTCTTCACATTTCGGCATATCGTGAAAAAAACCCAAGTAGTCCAATTCAATAATAGCCAAATATTCATCGATTTCAAGGCCGCATACAACAGCATCTAGACTATAGAGACGAACTATACAGAGCCATGTCAAGTTTGCTATAACGCCCAAACTCGTCCGACTGTGCAGGATGATGATGGAAAATTCCCGCTGCTACAATAGGGTCGGAAACGAACATAGTGAAACATTCGATACCGAAAATGGATTTGGGCAAGGTAGCGCACTACCATGTGACTTCTTTATCATCATTCTAGAGAGGATTGTGCAAAAAAAACCAGAGCCGACACCAGAGCTAACACTAGACGCCCAATCTTTCATAAATCGGTGCAACAATTAGCATACGGCAAAAAATGTTGACATCATTGGTCGGGCTCAACCTGATGGCATAGCCACGTTTGCTGATATAGAGAAGGAAGCGACAAAAGTCGGTTTAGATGTAAATTATGGTAAGACCAAGTATATGCTTTCAACACGAAAGGACAGAATGTCACGTTTGACAGATATAACTTTGAGGTAGTCCCGTACTACCTTTATCTACCTCTGCTCTGCTATTAACTCTGACAACATCTCTTCAGAAATTAAACGAAGAATAACTCCTACCGACCGCTGTTTTTTCGGACTTAGGCAACTTAGTATAGTAAAGCCTTCACTTGAACTGCTATGGAGTTCCTATATATGACAATGATCATCCCAGTCTTTCTTCATGGCCCTTAATCATGGACCTAATGAAGAAATACTTGGTCCTTTTGAGACATCATTTCTTTGCAAAATCTTCGGTCCGGTTTGTGTTGGCGGGCTATGGAGACGAAGATTCAACTACGAGCAACATAGACATGTTCAAAAAACTCCACATTGGACGATTAAATTGTTAGAACATGTAGAGGGATTGGATACGAATCCTACGGCTATCAGAGCCTTTGATTCCCAGCCAGACGTCGGACGTATAGTAGAGGAAGATCTCGGCTTCACGACAACACAAATATAAACCAACCTCAACCAACTTGAAGTGTGCGGCTGGAAGCACTTAGTTAAAGACCCGTAATTCAGACGAAGGCCCAGTGAAGGCCCCAGTGAAGGCCCATTCCGGACTGTGCCGCCACTTAAGTTAGTAAATATCCGGCAATTTTACAATTCAGCCCCGAAGCCTATTTTTCCATGTATGCTGGAAAGAGATTTGTACATAATAGGATCAACACGAATTTGGAATGCTCTACCAAAGACCCTCTTTTACCTTATCCCATTACAGCTTACAGTCATTTAAAACCAATGTGCAATGGTACCTCCCTACTTCTTATCCAAAATGTCCTTATTGGCCGTACTGTGCTAGGCATACATAGCCCTTTGAATGCCCGCAAGTTCTAAACATTGTTCCGTATCTATGGCATTAAAGGTTTACACTTTGGTAGAACTTACAAACATCATTCCGGGAGAGTGCTCTATATTTTCTCTCTATATTGTCGATCGCCCTTATTTCTTCTAGCACATCAGTTATGAAATAACAACCATTGGCTTCATGAAAACCAGATCTTGAAGAAATTCCTACCTATTGACATTGCACTTGAAAATATATGCTCATGACATAGCAGTCCATTCAGGTCATATGCCACTTCACAACTTAATTAAGAAGGCTGGCTGGGTAACTCTTGTCCAATCCTCCTTGAACCATTATTCTTCAAAAGCCCTTGCTCCACCTTTCATATCTACAACCGCCATTGTGTACAATCCCATATCAATAAATCCTCATCAAAATTAGTATCCAAATACTGTACCACCTAAATGGGACTTTCAGCGGAACTTCATCCATAATGGAAAAAATCGACAATCTAATTACCGTTCCCGGCTTGTATCAACCGCATTTGTGCACTCTCCCGGTGTATCTTCAAACTATTCCCGGTATAATAATTCGCGTGGCTTTCTAAATTATTAATTGGTATATCAATCGAGAATTGCTTACCTATGCAAACCACAATTGCGGTTCAACTAAGCCAGCAATTGCACCTCAATATATAGGCCAAACTCCGTGCGTTTCCATTAAAGCCAAATGATGGAACCACGCCAGGGTTAAGCACTGAATGGTTAATTTTTAATTTAAAACCCATTTCAGCCAATTACATAGTAAACGATGCGCTTCCTTCACCATTCATGCGACCAATTTGATGGGTTGATTACCCACGACAATGTATAATCCGGCTAGGCATGTCCCACGCTCATATATTCCCTCCGGTCGAGGCAGGCAATAGATTTTGCGATATCAAAACAAAATTGACCACACACTCACAATCCGTATGGAAATTCCATATGTCAACATTCGTGCGCATCCCATAAACAACATGGAGGACTACGAAAACGAGTCCTGCAAACGGTACCAGGACTCGCCATAAAACGAGAACGACAATTATTCTAATGGCAGTTATCAGGGTGACCGTAAAGGTGCTGCATACGACGTGCGAACAAACTCAAATTGCACACATACAGGGACAGCAGCCGACTGCTAATTTCAATTACGACTACTCGATGTCCTTGCTTGTGGTACCTGTAGCTAGAGCGAAATTCGGCCTCAGTAGCGTTGTACTTTTTCACATAATTGGACAGATTTTACGGCCCACAAATTTACACCTTTACCCATGGGTCCGGAGTCCGAGAGCTGTGTACGTTTAGGTTCGAAATGAGATACAGCACCGTCCGGGTGATTATTCGACGTTACACATGTTCATGGTCAGGCAGTGCGTTTGCACGACGCACAGAGGATACGTGCGGCCGCCTACCGTAAACCATGAGCAAACCGAAAGGGTACCAAGCGACACTGCCCACATGGAACATGCCAGAAACAAAACCAGCCAGTAGACCGGCCCCCACATCACATCGCTCACTCGGGAAATTTCCATTTGAAAACAGCCATGCCCATAGTGATACAGGGACATTGGACATAGTGTGCATAGGATAACAGGTAACGGAGATTGCTGTCGGCCTGCCTGCCTGCATATATGGATTATACGATCATAAGCTTTATAGGTACTTAAATTGTTGCCAGAAGCAACAATTTTAGCCACCATCTAGTTGGGGCTTACACCTGAGTGGGTTGGTATCCTAACCGGCCTCTGTTTTCCTGAATTTTCAGGGGGAATTCGGAGCTGGAGGTGGAGGCATCAACAGCAGTCGAGCAAATAACAAACAGATTATGTTGTGTCCCTTGTCGGGACGACAAAACTCCCATACACGCACTGGCAAATATCTTCCGGACCTCTCCGGAACGGGAAAATAGATGAATTAGGACTTATCGTAAACGATACGAGACTTGGATATGACTCCAAGTGCTGTGCGGATGTGGGGCTGGGGTAATTTCCATCCGCACTAGCTTCTCGAACAATGGCAAAAGTGCTTTTGGCCGAGAAGAGTCCTTTTTTGGAATTGCTTTTCCTTTTTTCCCTTCTCAGAGTTGGAGAGAGAGAGAGAGGGGAGGAGATGCCGAAAGGCGTACAAAACTTCTAATCGATTGTGAAAAGTGAATCGGCAGGAGGATAAAGGTACTTATAGCAAGTACCGTGTTTACGATATCAAGGACATCAGCACATACACATGAAATGGGACAGCCTACAGATACAGATTCAAGGCTGTCTGTTTGTTTAAAGAGGATTTTACGGCGTCCGTCTGGCTATAAAGAACATAAAAATATAAGGCATGCCTTTTGATGTTTTCACTTTGGGTTTAGGTAGTATGGATGGCTGGTGTCGGTTTGGGGTAGGATGACACATGGTGCTTTAAGCATCCTTTGGTTAGCAGATGGACTTTGATAATGTTTGTGGTATGTAGGTATTCGATCTTGACAATAATTTGGAACAGATTGTGTTGGTGTATGGAATAAGAAAAGGATTGTATCCAGCTATTATATCCGCTCTAGGGTTTGTAATTCAATTACAATAACAATTCTGTTTGGTAATATCCGACCCTAAAAATGCCTTCAACTGGACAAGTTTGATTTTTAGACTGATAGCACTTGATATAATTGGAGTGCTTACGGAAATATCTAACTAAAAACATTTTTTTTTAAAAAATAAGTGCCCTAAGGGCCCATCCTCCGACACTTTGACTGCCAAGCTGTTTTGACATTTCGGGTCGCCTTAGGCCAAGGTATTTTTTTATTTTGGGTATATTTAAGGCGGCTACACACACGCAGTTTTAACTGTCCGGTTTGCCTGTTCAGGCCGCCTGTTCAGTTTTACCGGATCGCCATAGCGCATTCACACGCTCCGGTAAATATGTGAGGCCAATCAGTTTGTTTGTTTTTGTCGTTCGATAAACATAAACAGATGACGCTCTTCCCATAGTGGGCATAAGCACTGAAACTCCGTTTATCGAAAAAAAAAAAACAAAAACGTAATAGATGTGCACATACGTAACTAATCTTGCGGATTACGTTGAGCACAGCTTACGTGCAGGGTAAACTTGGGTAAGTATGTACCAGAGAACTGCATGCGGTCATGTTTTTATATCTTGCGATACACTCAGAAAAAAGCGGTGCAGGTGTATACCGCCATCGCAAGCTATGCGATGGTTGTGTTTACCATACTTTCTACAATGAAGTCTATTGAGTATGTTTCTCTACCACCGCATGTTCATATTGACTTCGCCGAGGCATTGATATGTGCCACCGCTTTGAAAAATAAAAACACCGCATACACCGCAACTACTCTCAAGAGATTTGTACGTTATCATATGTTTGCTACTTAATTCAATCGCAAAAAGAGCGATGCACGTATGTAGGATTGTAGGGTCAACGGAAGAAAACTGTTTTTCATGAAGAGGAAAAGGGTAATGTCTTTGGTTTGTTTGTTATTGAGCTTTGTTGGTAAAGCATTCAAAATTAGTGTTGTGCGCTTAATGCAAATAGACGTTAGAGAAGAATTTAAATTGTATTATTTATTCAGAATATTATCAATATATTTAGCAGGTAAAATGTCAGATAATCACGCTTTAGTTGCTGATAAAATTGCGAATGGTGTTTACACATTGTCACAACGACACAAGGGCAGAAGTTTTATTTGGAATGTTTTGTCCGAAATCTTAAAAGAAGACGAAACCATGGTGGAATACTCCGGACATCAAACATCTAATCTGAATCGGCATAAGTGCTGCCAAGCCCTTAAGAAGGCGGAAGTTGATACAAAGTTAATAACAACTGTTGCAGCAGATGACAAAAAGAACGCCATTGACGTATGTACAGCTTGGGTAATTGAAGATTGTAGACCATTTTCGGCTATCACTGGATCGGGTTTCATAAAACTGGTTAAGTTTTTTATTAAGATTGGTGCAACCTATGGAGAAAACGTAGACGTAAATGATTTATTGCCTGACCCAACAACTATTTCGCGTAAGGTGCAGAAATCAGCAGAGGAAAAAAAAAAACAATTTGAAAGCGAAATTAACGAAGTTGTGAATAGCGGTGGTGCATCTGCTACAATTGATATGTGGTCGGATAATTATGTGAAACGAAACTTTTTAGGCGTCACATTGCACTATCAGAAAAACTTTAAATTATTTGATATCGTTTTGGGATTGAAATCAATGGATTTTGAAAGGTCAACCGGTGATAATATTTTGAGAAAGTTGAAGACTTTATTTAGTGAGTTTGGTGTTCAAAATATCGACGCAATAAAATTTATAACAGACAGAGGAACAAATATTGTAAAAGCTTTGGAACACAACACACGTTTGAACTGCAGTAGCCATTTATTAGCAAATGTCTTAGATACGTCGTTCGACAAAACAACAGTGCTTACAGAAATATTAGATTCGTGCAAAAAAATAGTAAAATACTTTAAAAAAGCAAATTTACAACATAGGTTACAAACTTCTCTCAAGAACCATTGTCCTACACGGTGGAATTCCAATTACAGAATGTTCAAATCCATTGTAGATAATTGGTTCGATATCAATGAAGTACTAGCTGAGAACGAAGGAAGTCAACGGCTTTTGCATATAAATATTTCAACACTTAAAATTCTCGTTGAAATCTGTAAGGATTTTGAAATCATTTTCAAAAAAATGCAACTTTGCAGCTCTCCTTCTTTGTGTTTTGTTTTCCCTTCAATTTACAAAATTAAAAGTCTTTGTGCACCTAACAATGCAGACATAACTGGCATTTCTGTTTTGAAGAGAAAAATAATTCAGAACATTGATGACATTTGGGTAAAAAATTTGAGTTTATGGCATAAGACTGCATTCTTTTTATATCCACCAGCTGCAAGTATGCAGCCAAATGACCTCAATGATATTAAGAACTTTTGCGTTTCTCTAATTCACAAATTAGAATATACTCCAACAGCGTCTACTTCTCAAACATCTCATACTATCTCTTCACCAATAACTTTTTATCCAGCAAGCCCTGCCACATCTTCATCTGTATCACTTTCACATATTTTATTCACTTCAACTGAAACCGTAGACAATCTATCTAGTTGCCTAATTACAAATTCATCATCATTGTCCAAAGAAGATATTCAGTTCTTTTTCTCTGATTTATTAAGAGAATCTGAACGGGCAACAGAAACTCCTGAAGAAGAAGTAGAGAAATATAGCAAAGAACAAGTGAAAATAACCGAAGATTTTGATTTGATTGAGTGGTGGAGGATCAATGCAAAAAACTATCCACACTTATCAAAAGTGGCACTGCAAATCCATTCAGTTCCTGCTAGCAGTGCAGCGGCAGAACGAGCATTTTCATTAGCAGGTAATATAATAACAGAGAAGAGAAACAGACTGGGACCCAAGACAGTCGATAGTATATTATTTTTGCATTCACATTACAAAAATTTCAGCAAGTAATTATAAGACTGTAATTATCTAAAGCCTATTTAATTTTGTATCTTTGTTTAATTTAAAGAAAATGAACAACAAATGAATTAATAATATATATATATATAATAAAATATATTTGGCTTCTAGTCATATGAACAAATGAGCGTAGTTGCGGTGTTTTTTTTTATTCATAAACATCCCCAAAAAGTGAGGGTGGCATTGTCACAATATATTGCTCAGACAGTTTATCAAAATCGTTAATAAATCGACATAAATCAATGTTTGTCTCCTGCATTATGCTATGCGGTAGGGTTTAGGGTATACAAATGTTTTTTTTATCAAAAAACGCCCCCGAAAACTGAACGTGGGTTGAAAGCTCCTATAGACGAAATGTTCACATTAATATTATCAATGTTTGGATCGAACGTTTTTTTTTTTAAATTTGATATACCTATCGCTGCCGATCTCGCTGCTATTTTTTTACTCTTATTTATTTTACTTATTTTACATGAAACATAAAACAAACAAACAAAATGAACAAAAATACTTATTATACGTTATAACATAGCCTTATGGTGACGGTTAAAACTTTTATTACGAACACACCGCTTTGACACAATGAAGAGTTACTTATACTCATAGTGTATGGGTAAGAGAGAGTGCGTAACACCGCAAAAGCGTTCATGTTTGAGTCAATGCGGTGGCGATCATTTTCGTTTGCGATATTTATGAGACTGAGTCATTTAAAAACCGAGTATACTTGCGGTGTATGGGAGAGTGCGGTGTATCGGTGCAGATCTCTGGTATGTACGTTTACGATATTACTAAGTGCTCATGTTCACGAGAGTGAAAAGGACAAATATAACAGATAAAAGGCTATGAGTTTTTGCGACCCTTTTTTTTTTACATATACGAAAAGGAAGACGCTTCTCTAAGAAGAACTCTTTTTAAATTGTACGAGATTTAGCAATTAGCAATAAATAGTTCTAAAAAAAAATCGTAAAATGTGGTGTAAGGTGTGGTTAAAAAAAGACGAACGTTTTCGCATGTGAATTTGGTAAAGGAAATTAGGTTTGCCCCTAAAGACTGGCATAAATATTTATGTATGGATGAGACAACGTATTTAAAGCTCCTTTCGTTGGTTGCACCAGTGATAGAAAAAAAAGATACTGTGATGAGAATGGCCATTCCACCGCACGAAAGACTTACTGCAACTTTAAGATTTCTGGCTACAGGAAGAAGCTATGAAGACCTTATATTTTCAACAATTATATCACCTCAGAGTCTATGTGCCATAATACCAGAAACTTGTGATGCTATATACCAAGTTCTACAAAAGGATTATTTAAAGGTATGAAAAATACATTTTGTTTAACATTTTTTTATTTATTCACAACAAAGTAGACATAATCTCTATATAAAGGTATTGAAAGAGCAATGAACCATATTGAAATTCTAGATATGGGTATTATCGTCACGGAAGTCTTGAAAAAATGAAGCAGCCGATTGAGAGACTTCCGATATAGTAAAAATTGAATCGTCTGAGACTGAAGTATGCGATGTGTTTTGTCGAAAGGTGGTGGTTTGAGGTGATTGCGCTTCATGATAATTGAACTTTGAGATCTGTGGACCATGGCTGGTACGACTGGGGAATGTTGGACTTGGGTTGATGTAACGAAACATATGTTGGGGAGGAACCAGAATTTTATGTGATGGAGTTAAAGTGCCCATTTCAGCTTCAAACAGTGCCTCATTTATAATTTTTTCTGTCAGGACCCTTATTTCCTTCGGCAGATCACGCAATTCTATGGCAACATTTTTGCCGAAAAAATCAAATCTGTCTTCTTGCAACTTTGGTTGTTTGAAATGCTCATTTACTGATTGCAAAACTGAGTTTGTTAATTCTGATTGTCTGGATTGACACTTTGAAGTCCTCTTTGGTGGTCTTGGTCGAAATGATTGGGTCGATGCATTAACCGGAATCGGTTCTGATGAATTTTCATGTCTTGCAGAGGTATCAGATTCATCTTCCTGTCTAGTATTATCCTCTGACAAATAGTTTCCCAATTCAATTTCCGTAACATCGTGTTCGTGGAAAAATAACCAAATTTGTATAGTTTCATAAATGTTGCATTCACGCTTTGTAATTAAACGTAATATTATTATTTTATTTTCAGTTTCCACGAACAACACAAGAATGGAAGAATGTAGCGCAAGTTTTTGAAGAAAGATGGAACTTTCCTCACTGTCTTGGGGCGATGGATGGAAAACACATTACCATTATTCCTCCAAGCGGAAGCGGATCAGAATTTTATAATTATAAGAAACAACACAGTATGGTATTAATGGCAATTGTGGACGGAAATTATCAATTTATGATGTGTGACTTTGGTACAAATGGCAGAATTTCAGATGGAGGTGTTTTACAAAACACAAATTTTTTTCAAAAGCTTGAAAGAAACATTCTGAATATCCCATCAGAAGAGAATATCAGAAATACTGCTCGAAGCCTACCGTATGTATTTGTTGCCGATGATGCTTTTCCGTTGAGATCAGATATGATGAAACCCTTCAGACAAGCCGATTTGACTTCCACAGATAAAAAAATTTATAATTACCGTGTATCAAGAGCAAGGCGTATTGTTGAAAACGCGTTTGGTATCCTGGCATCCCGTTTCCGAATTTCTCATACGCAAATTAATTTAGTAGAGCCTGATAGGATCGATTCCGTAGTAATGGCAAGTTGCATTTTGCATAATTTTCTTAATGAAGTCGAAGCCAAGTTTTTATTCGCCGCCGGAGTGTTTCGATCGCGAAAATATAGATGACGGTACTTTAATTCCAGGACTTCACACCGCAAATTCAAGTATGGTAAATTTAAAACGCAGGCAAACAGGAAATACCACACATGCTGCCAAAATCATAAGAGAATCTTTCATGAGCTATTTTGTAAATGAAGGAGAAATTCCTTGGCAGATGAACTTTGTCCATTGAATTAAACAATTTAAAATTTAATTAATTTGTTCAAAATAAAGAGAATCAATATGAAATTATTATTATTGTATCACTCACCTCTACTTCAGATCCTTCGTCTTCGCTGTCAATGTTTGAACGAGAGCTCCGAGGTTTGCATTGGTCATTTAAAAAACTCAACAGATTAAAGTACCACAGTTTTGGTATATATATTTCCTCTGTACCCGACCCCGACTTCGATGAAGAATCCACTTTTTTCACCTCTTTCCGGTAAGTGCTCCGGATGTTGTTGATTTTTTTTAAAACTGTTTCTTTGTTGGCCGATGGTTCAATTATTTTTTTTAATGTCTCCACCAATTTCACATATGCGGCCTCTCTTTTCCCACGTTCGTGATATTCCTTGCTTTTCACTTTCCACAAACAAGATTCACTACGATATACAGTGAACCAAAAAAAAACTGGGACACCCATTACCTTTAAGTTTAACTTGAAATATCTCCGCAATTTCTTAATAGATTGAAATAAAATAAATTACACAATAAAGCATATTTTATTGCAATTTCAGTAACATAAACACATTTTATTTCCTATTTTTAATTTTAACAAAAATAAAATAAAACAAAAAAATTCATAAATTCGTCAGCCAAAAAAAAACTGGGACAGTTGTTTTACAAGGCCACTGTTGAAGTCCCGTTGCTTTGTTTTCCGTATCTTAGATTAAATATTACTTCCGCTAGTCAAGTAGTTTGCAATTGCATATTGATGTCATCAAGCGTTGTTGTGGAAAAAATGGAAAATAAACAGACGTCTCGCGATATGAAAGCTTTAATAATTGATTATTACGAAAAAAATCACAGTATTCGTGAAATTTCTTTAATAGTAAATAAACCTAAATCAACCGTTTTTAATATTGTGAAATCTTTTAAAGAAAACGGTTTTCTTCATCGTGCTTCGGGAAGTGGAAGGCCTTCTAAAATGTCCACGGAAAAAACCAAACGGAGGATATTAAGAATTATAAATGGAAACCCGAAGGAATCAGCTGTCGAAATTGCCAAAACCTTGAAAAAAGACAAAATTACAGAAGTTCATCCGCAAACGGTGCGCAATTTCCTACATAAGGAAGGTTTCAAAGCCCGCACACCTCGCAAAAAACCGGCATTATCGGAAAGAAATATAAAGAAGCGACTGGAATATGCAAAGGAGTACGTGCAAAAAACGGATGACTTTTGGAATCAAGTGATTTTTTGTGATGAGTCCAAATTTAACATTTTTGGAAGCGATGGTCGACGTTTTGTGTGCAGGAGGGACGGAACCGCATTGGATCCAAAAAATGTTACTCCCACCGTTAAGCACGGTGGTGGAAACATAATGGTTTGGGGTGCAATGGCAGCAAAGGGAGTTGGTTCCCTTCATATAATTGAAGGCAATTTAAACAAATTTGGATACATTGACATCCTGAAACGTTATATCCCCGAAACGAAAGAAAAATTGGGACTACCACCAGGTGTGATACTGTTGCACGATAACGATCCAAAACACACAGCTGGTGTAACAAGAGATTGGTGTGTTTGGAATATAAAAAAGGTGTTGCCGCATCCTCCGCAAAGCCCGGATCTAAATCCCATAGAGCACCTTTGGGCAGTTTTAGAAAAAGAGGTACGAAAAAGGACAATTAGTTCCAGAGAAGAGTTGAAGATAGCGTTATATGATGAATGGCAAAAAATTCCAGTGACTGTCACAAAAAACCTGGTCGGATCGATGAATAGAAGATTGCAAGAAGTTTTGAAAGCAAAAGGGCATCACACAAAGTATTAAAATTTATAATTATTTTCATTTTTAGTTACTGTCCCAGTTTTTTTTTGGCTGACGAATTTATGAATTTTTTTGTTTTATTTTATTTTTGTTAAAATTAAAAATAGGAAATAAAATGTGTTTATGTTACTGAAATTGCAATAAAATATGCTTTATTGTGTAATTTATTTTGTTTCAATATATTAAGAAATGGCTGAGATATTTCAAGTTAAACTTAAGGGTAATGGGTGTCCCAGTTTTTTTTTTGGTTCACTGTATGTCTATGAATTCTTCGAGACACTGTTTAGCCATATTAATCGAAATCCGTCCCCACACAAGTAAATTTCACTTAAAACTGACGGCCTGAATGCCTGATGCTACACACGCTCCGGTTTTTCTAATAACAGGCGGACTGAACAGGCAAAACGATTGAATTTTCGATTTTTCTCCGACCGCCTGTTCAGTCCAAAAAAACTGACAACTTTATCATACACACCTTCAGTTATAACTGCGCAGTCGGCCTGAACAGGCAAACCGGACAGTTAAAACTGCGTGTGTGTAGCCGCCTGTCTAAAAAGTAGTTCTCAACCAATTCCCAATTGTTTATCGCTATTACTGTAAAACTATAACGGTTTTTGTGTGTCGTACGTTTTCGTGCGACATGGAGCCAGGGATTTTTTTTTATTTTTAGGGTCTATATCACACGAAAACGTACTGTAGCTTCCTCGTGTTAGCAAGTGTTACCTCGTGTCATCTTATTTGGTTTTTAGTAAATATGATTAGAAGTAATTTTATTTTACCAATAATATTTGTAATCAATTAAAGGTTCCTAAAACGCATATATAAAATGGAAAGGCGAAACATAACGGACAGGGAAATTGCCAGGCAGTTGGAAACGGATGAAAGTTGTAACGTAAAACAAACAAACATGGGGAAACTTAGCATGTCATATTCCATGCTCACTCGCATACCCTACACCTAACCGTGAGACAAGGAAACAGCCTGTAAAAAACAATGTATAAGGCCTAACTTTTATATCCTACTTCCTCGTTCACCTTTTCGAGAAAAGAGAAACTCCTGAGAATTACTACCTTCAACCAACTGACCCGACCGACTTTACTATCAGTAGAGTATCAGTAAAGATTCTAAAACCAAAGTCTAACTCTCGACCGCATCAATATCTTCTCCAAGTTCCCTCCCTCACGACAAATTCCACCTTTAGAACAGACGTTTCAAGACCCATCGGCCCGTCCAGGCAGTAGTCGAGATGTGTGTCCAACCGCGTTAGTAACTGAAGGCCTGATAATTGCCATGCATAGCTCGTCGATGGGAGGGTCGTTGTTACTCGCGAAAGGACGGTGTTACCTTTTTCAGGCCTAAGTCTCGGATGTCGTTCGACCGGATATAAAGGGTGATCCAAGTAGAGATACTTTTTTCAATAGCCTTTTTTGACAGATCACGTGTGAGTCGTGTCATGCTGTCATGTTATTTTTGTTTATTTTTGTTTGGCATTTCATAATCGAAAGACTTACGCGTGAACAAAGTTTACAAATTGTTCAACTTTATTATGAAAATTGACGTTCTGTGAGGAATGTGTTTCGTGCACTTCGCTCAATTTATGGTCAACATAATCGGCCTACTGAGTGTACTGTTCGCAACACCATCACCCATTTTGAGACCCAGCACGCTGTGAAGAAAATATAGCGGCCGTAGCTGAGAGTGTAAAATTATGCCGGTGCGAACGTAACCGTCAATGGCGACCCTTATCGTGCCATGATAACCGACTATTTGATGCCTGAAATTGAAGCTCGTGATCTCGGCGACATTTGGTTTCAGCAAGACGGCGCCACTTCCCACACATCGCATCAATCAATGGACTTATTGAGAGAACATTTCGGTGAGCACATAATTTCACGTTTTGGGCCGGTCGATTGGCCACCAAGATCGTGTGATATCACACCGTTAGACTTTTTCCTGTGGGGATATGTAAAGTCAAAAGCTTATGCCGACAAACCCGCTTCGATTCAGGCCTTGGAGGAAAACATCACGCGTGTCATTCGCCAGTTACCAGTCGAAATGCTCGAACGAGTGATCGAAAATTGGACTCAACGGATGGACCATCTGCGACGTAGCAACGGCCAACATTTGATAGACATAATCTTCAAAAAATAAATGCCAAAGAATGTTCTTTCAAATGATAATAAACAATCTCCATTAAATTTGAATTTTCTGTGATTTTTTCTTTAAAAAAGTAGGGAACCTCGAAATGGATCACCCATTATATTTCCATCTATTGAAGTGGTAGGACCCGAAATTTAGTTATCAATATCCCTTATTTTTGTTTAACTACATACACTGACTGAAGGACATAGGTCGTCGTGTCCTCTGAGCTGTCCTCCCTTTATAGCATTTCCCAAAAATAGAAATTTTGAAGGAAATACTCCTACGCCATTGCGCAAGCTCAGTACTAAAATTGCAACAGCCCTCAATTAAAAAGGGGAAAGTATGTGACTCATCCTCACAACATTAGGGACTCTACTTTCACTTTCCTTACATCCACTTCCCAATTATTTCTTTAAGCCTCCATACTAATTTTGTTCAACTTATTGTGAACATTCAACTATCCCCAAAAGATCTTTCATTTAATTAAAAAAAAATTAATTTATCTTCATGTATTCCTACACAGAATCCATAGTAGCAAAGGAAAAGTAAAATAAAAAAAAGAACGACCAATTAATTTCATTTCCTTTTTTTTTTTGTCTTTTAAGAAACATTAATTTTATTCTTTCTTTTTATGTCAGTAATGATTTCTTAAAATTAATTCATAACAAAAAAAGAGTTCATTGAAAATCATCCCCATACATCTGTTAAGTTTACGTTCGCATATCCGAAAGCGTCTTTATATAAAAAAAAACGTTACTATGGAAATTTTGTTACTTCTTTATCCTAAATAAACCCAGATAAACCCGTATTCATTCTTGATAGCTTCAGGATAAAACTCCCTTGACACCCGGTCGATTTTTTTTGATTATACTTCATATAGGCAAATATAAAAAACGTAATAAAAAAGATTTTTTATTTAAGAACACTTAGCGGTGTTCCAGAATGTTGTGCACAACATTTTGGTGATTAGGAAATTTGCTAATTGTCGATTTATGTAATCAATGATAGTTAGCCACTGAAGTGTATCATGAATAAAAACTATACAAAAAACATATGAGAAGGCTACAATCCGCTGTGCGGATCGTTTAATACCCTATCCCATCCCATCCTTAGAATTGATATCCCCAAAATATGGTCTTTATGGTCATGATGTATTGAAAATGACGTTGTTACAACATATTGTTCCGAAGGTTTATCAAATTCTTTTATGTTTCGACAAAAAACCACGTCTTGAGCAAAATCAAGAAACTGATGACGAAGAATTGCAAGAAGAAGCAGATGATATGCCAAACGGGTGAACCAAATGACTTCGTACGATGGACGGAGTTTTCTTCTCGGCAAAAAACCTTTCCTTTCACTTGATGATCTGGTTTCGTAATCGATATGCCTTCAACTATTAGCTGCCTGGAAGGTTTTGGTCTTTTTGTGAATGAGGAAGTTATTCAACTTTAAGTTCATGAGACAAATCTCTTTTGGGTATGCTGCAAGATAAATTTCAGCGAGTTTTGGTTCCTGGAGAAAATATTGTCATAGACGAAACAGTTATTTCTTGGAGAGTAAGACTTCTTTTCCGACTCCGGGAAAAGTGCAACAGGTGTTCGAGAAGTTGGTTTGGCGAAAAATGTGTGTGAAGAATACAGTTCACAGTTGAAAGGAGAAGGGCGCAGTCTCAAAAATGTTTATATCAAAACGACCAACGATTTCTTCATCCACTTTTGATACGGTCCATGCTTTAGCGCAGTAGAGCACGATGCGGATTTGGCACGATGCGGATTTGGCGATTTGGACATGCCGATCGCCTGATTTAACAATTGCAGACTTCTTTTTGTAAGGCTTTTAAAAGTCACGTGATTGTGTCAACAAAGCTCAGATACTTGAAGCCTTCAAAGAGAACATCCATAAAAAATGCGAGCATATAACGACGGAAGTTCTGTCAAGTAAAGTTAAGTGGCGCTACAGTCCGGGATGAACCTGGGCCTCAACCAACATGCCTCTCCAGTTAGCACGGTCCTTAGCTAACTTCAGTTGCGCACTCCAAGTTGGTTGAGGTCGGTTTCTACTTGTGCGCGCCACTTAAGGCGAGGTCTTCATCTACTGCGACCGACGTCTATCTGGGAATAGAACAGTCTGCGAGCCGAAGTATTGCTGTCCATTCGTTCTACATGTCCTAGCCATCTTAAACGTCCAATGCGGAGTTTTCTGACTATAGGCACAGCTCGTATAGTTGTTGGTTGAATATCCGTCTCCATAGCCCGTCAACACAAACGGGACCGAAGATTTTTTGAAGAATTTTCCTCTCGAATCGACCAAGGATTTCTTCATCCGCTTTTGATACGGTCCATGCTTCAGCGCCGTAGAGCAGGACTGGGATAATCAGGGTATATAGGATCTCCTTAGTAGTTCGATTGAAGGCTTCACTACTGAATTGCCTTCTTAGCCCGAAGAAACAGCGGTTGGCAAGAGTAATTCTTCGTTTAATTTCGGTTGAGATTTTGTCAGATTTAATAGCGGAGACGAGGTAGACAAAGTCCCGTACTACCTCAAAGTTATATCTGTCAATGGTGACATTGTGTCCAATTCATCGATGTTGTGTGTCCTTTTGTGTTGACAGCATATACTGTCTTGCCATCATTTACTGCTAAATCCATTTTTACCGTTTCCATCTCTATACTAGCAAACGCGGCCATGACATCACGTTGAGTCCTTCCGATGACGTCAATATCGTCGGCGTATGCCAGTAGTTCCACCGACTTATGAAAAATTGTGCCTCTGGTGTTGGCTTTGGAGTTTTGCACAATCCCCTCAAGACTTAGATTAAAGAAATCAAACCAAACTCATTCATCTTTGCAATACAACACCAACACTAAACATGGCTCTGTAAAGTCCGCCTCTATAAATGCTGTCCTATGTGGCCTTGAAATCGATAAACAGGTGGTCGGTTTCGAATTAGACTTACTGGGTTTTTTTCAGGATCTGCCAAAGTGTGAAGATTTGATCAAATGTGGACTTTCCTGTCCAGTGTACCAACATCCGTTCCATGCGTTCATATACTGCTGCAGATAGGATCTTGCATGCGATGTTGAGGAGACTTTTGTCTCTGTTTTTGGATTGGGCAAACGATGCTAAGGTTCCTTTCTTTAGGCATACTTTCAAACGACCAAATTTTGCCTTCGAGTTGGTGAATGTTGCTTAATAAATCAGTTCCACCGATTTTGCAAAGCTCTGCAGGAAGGCAGTCATTTCCCTAAGTCTTGTTAAGCTTAAGTATATTTATTGCTATCCTCACTCCACTAAGGTAGGGTGGTTGGTAGTTTTCGCTGTCATCGCCAATATTGAACGGTTCGGTAGTTCTTCAATATTCTCAGCATCGACTTTATCTCAACTACGATCTTTCCTTTATCATCTAGATAGGAAAACTTGTTAAAACTTGCGAATATCTTTCCTGAAGTGACACCTCTCTCTATCCTCGATCGCGCGCTGCTGTGCTCGTTCATCTTCTTTCTGAAAAGCCGGTGTTATTACTCCTTCTTTGCCTTTAGGGCCCAATGTCAAATATCGATGTCAAAATATGTCTCTAAATGTAGATTAGCCTTGTAAGCCTCGTGCTTGGTAGCTAACATCTGCTGGCAATGGATTCTGGCTCTTCGACATTAGATGCTGTCATTAAGCTAGAGGTAAAGGGATACGCATTCTACGAAGTACTTGGTGGTCCTTTGCGACTGCAATACAGTTCCTTTTTTCACAGTATTTCTCATTTGTTGTGGAGTGGCAGATGTCCGCATTCTTACCTGGGCTGCAACAAGGCTATTGTCCGATGCGTGCCTCTTGTCTATCGCAATGTGATCCATTTGGTTGACTGTTCGTTGATCTGGAGACCGCCATGTCCAAGGTGAGGCAACCTTGTGCTGACTGTAGTGGCATATCGTACCGCAGCGAAGTCAATTAGCTTAAGTCCGTCGACAGACTTGTTGTGATGTTGGCTGAGTTTTCCGACAATACTGCTAAAATTGATGTCTTCTCTTACTACCTATTCGTTTAGATCTCGCAGTACAATTTTAACATCGTAATTCTGTAGTCGCTGATAAGTTTTTGTCCAAGGGGCTTGTGGAATCAGTCTTTCGCTTTATCATCTTTTTCCTCCGTCAGAGCATGAGCGGGTATAAGCTTTACAATATTGATGCGGACTGTAACAATGCGTTCGCTTATGTTTTCAGAACGTAGAACTTCTTGCCTAAGTCTGGCACTTATAACGAATCCACATACGAATAGTCGCTGTTTCTGCTCAATATAATACGGTCCGTAGTAGATGTCATAGTTTTTCATCCTATTTTTGCTCACCCAACTCCACTGTATTTCCTGTGTGGCAGTAATGTCTAATTTGTCACAGCTAAAGGCTTCCGCTAGTTGTTCGCCTGCACCTCACCTGTTTAATGTTCTCACATTCCAGGTGTATATACGAACGTCGTTGTCCATTATTCGTTTGGAATGGTCGTCAGAAATGAATTCAAACCTTTTCGAAGCATTTGGTTGCATTGTTACAACAATGTTTAGTATGAGTGGCTAGTTAGCCCAACCCTTAAATAGGAGGGCCAGCTCCAATTTATTTTATATCTCTTGGATACAAGGCCATCAGTATCCAATACGAGATTGAACGCTGCCGTTGGCTTTTTGGCTCATCAGCCACCATCTCTGTTTAAGGCACTTAACCTACCCTTGAGATTCCTAAGGGACATGTTGTTCGAATGTGTCGAAGCAGCTCAAATAGGTTGTTTACTTTGTCTATTCTAACTGGGACTTTAGACGCCACCGTTTAATTCATCTTTGGAATTCTTTCGCTGTTTTTTGATAGGAAACCTTACCCGTAGCTTTTTATTTCCCACCAACCCATTATATCTGCAGAGGGGTCTTCTATCTGCTATACGAGGATACTTCCGATGGGAGATTAGCAACTCTATACGACAGACTACAGACTACCAACTCTGGGACAGGGTATTCTAAAAAGTAAAACAATATCCTACAACAAACTGTATGCTGTAGAGAATTCTTTACCAATGGTTCATGAATCAAGACTTCGTGTGTTCCTGGGATCTTAGACTGCGTGTAATTGTTAACAGGATTCTTCGAAATCGAAAAAGTCACACTATCTTGGACAAAGGCTCTTCTTGGATCCGATAAGTAACAAGAAGTTACTTCGTTTATTCATGTAAATTCACCCAAGTTTAGCACGCAATTTAACGATTTTTAATTAATTAATTCATCAAAGCACTTGAATCCAAAGGCCAATTTTATTTCCCTATACCAATGATGAACAGTTGTTCGCATCACGCTCCAACACCCCTTTCGCGTTTGATTTTAATGAGAAACTTCCACAATGCTAAAATAACCTTCCTTCCGCGATTTGGTTTCCGGCATCCATTTCAACGTATCCTACTACTAGTGCCGTCGTTCGTTGGTCCTTTTGTGTGCAAGTTAATCCATCACATACACACACGGCTTTCCGAAACAAGACAAAATCGAAAAATAAGACCAAACGACTCTGATTGACATTTTAAGTAATTGAGCTGTAGACATCGGGTCTATTAATGTTGAGCAAAAGTCAACCGATGCGACGGGTAACGATAACGAAGGTCTTACATTACCAAATCCGATTTAATAAACGGAACGCTAGGATTTCCCATAGCTTTTCGATGCTCTTCCTCTTTTAACTTTCCTGCCTTTACGGGAGCAACGTTGAGCAACGTTAAAGTCAAGTCGAAGTCATCAATTTCAATTAATTTTCGGTTTAGATAGAATATTGCGTTCGGTAAGCTTAAGGCAAAATAATTCCATTGCTTGCTCTTACTGGTGGTATTGCGAGTTTATCCCAAGTGATTCGGGTCGCTGTCTCAGAGTTCCTTCGTTATAGGCTTGTAAAATCAAGAAATCAAAGTATTGGAAGTGGTGAACAATAAAACTTTATTGAAACTTGATCTACGAATAAGTATTTACTGCTATTAAAAAAAAATCCATAGAATAGTTTTATTCCAATAGTCCCTGATCCAATTTACAGGGTGCACCATCTTTTATGTCGGTATGTAAAAAATGAATTATTTTAACATTTATCAATCGATTGAATTGAATAGACATTTATTTGAAATGTCAATTCAGTAGAATTTTAACACCGAAAATTCGCGCCGAAATAGTGACGCTGTAAACATGAAAATATTCTTTCAGTTGTGTTAACTCAATGTGAATGTCGTCGAAAATATCGTGACCAAAAAGCACCATCTGACACGACTATTCGTCGTTTGGTGTCAAATTTTGTTGACAACGGTATAGTGGGAAATCATCGACATTCCGTTCCGCCCAAGATATTCCAATGAACTGGTTGATGCGGTAAGAGAGAGTGTTGCCAAGAACAACCATGCGTCGTATCGGCACCACGCTAACCATGTCAGTGAAACCACCTAGCAGGGCATTTTGAAGAATGATTTGCATTTGTTTTCGTATAAAGCGCAATTGACTAAATTGACACTAAGGCTCTCGATAAGTTGACAATAACCCAGATTTTTTGAAGTAAACTTCGATGACCGACGAGGACACTTTCACACTCTCTGGCACAATTAACAAGCAAAATTGCCGAATTTGAGGATCTGAGAATCCACACGAGATCTATGAAACCAAATTTGCTGACCAAAAAGTGACTGTTTGGGCCGGCGTTTTAGCTAAAACCATCATTATGTCATTTTTGTTCAGAGAAGCCTAAACAGTCGACGAAAAATCGATATCGTAATCAAATTTAAGGCAATGCGATTAAATGAAACCTTGAATTTTCACCTGGCCTGCCGACTCGGACTCTCAGCTTTAACGTCGGGACGGCTGAGTGCATAGTACCTGGACCGTAGTAAGGGCCTCAATCCCTGAGTAAAGTCTAGGCGGTAGTATATGAGAGCGGGGGAAAGACGTGCACTCAAACTAAAACAAATATTCTATTTTCAGGCGGAAGAACTCTCGCAAGAACTCTCAAGATGGAGTCAACGGTGGCGTCTACAATCCCAGTTACAATGGACAAAGTGAAAAACCTAGAAAAGCTGCTTCTACATATTCGAACAACAGATCGTTTAGGAATCTCAAGGGTAAGTCAGACCCCTTGAACAGAGATAGTGGCGGATTAACCAAAAGGCCAAAGGCAGTGCTAAATTACATAGTGGCTACTGATGACCGTCTCCAAAAATTGAAACTGTTCCTCCAGGGTGAGGGCTGTGCTTTGAGCTAACTACCCACCCATGGAAAAAAAAAACTATTATTAGTAAGCAACCAAGAGCATTGGAATGGACTGATCTTATTGTTGACGACCGTGTTAAACGATAAAACGACAGCGAAGTTCGTATCTGGTAAGCTGCTCCAAAGCAGACATTACTGCCATCCAGGAAATACGATGGGATGGTCCAGGGAAAAAGGGGATGAAAAAATGTGAGTTCTGATGAGTTATAGAGAGCAGAAACATCGACCATTCGGATGCGGATTTGTTATAATTGTCAGAGTTAAGCAAGAAGTCTTATGATTTCAAGACATTAACGAACGGATCGTAACAATTCCCGTCAGTGCCAATGCGCTCGCGCTTCGACGAAGGAAAACTATGATGTTGCGAAAGACTGCTTCTACAAAACATTTGAGCGACTACCTTTGAGTACGCAAAGCTAGGAAGAGAAGACATCTTTAGCAGTACTGTCGAAAAACACAGCCAATATGACACCAAGTTTGCCAATTCACTGCGGAACGAGATACCACTACAACACTATTTCCTCACCTTGATTTCCATAAAGAAACATGGCAGTCTTCAGACCAACAAGCGTCTCGACAAGAGGCACATGTCGAGTATTTTGCAAGTCCGAGCATTCCTAAGAACTAATACTGACACATACCACCACCTTATTGCGCCTATCTGATTGACTTCGAGTAGGCTTTCGACCAGACTGGGTATGCGTAAACCCATGCTGTTTATGATTTATGAAATCCTTATCGAAAAGAAGTTCGTTGTCAAATGTTGCAACGTAACTTCAAGTAAAGTATTTGAAAGTAAGAACGGTTCACAACAGGGGGCGGTGAACTCACCAATATTGTTTAACATTTATACAAGTGATCTTGCAGGATCCCTCAGACGAACGCAATTGCGTACGCAGACGATCTAGTGACCTAAGGATCAGGTCCGAAAATGAAGGTAATCCACATACTTTTGTAACGTTACATCGATCACAATAATGGATATTGCGATGATTGAATATTGAAGATCAATATGCGAAAACTTTCTGTTTAGAACCCCATTGCTTAGGACTTCTGGTGACACCAGAAAAAACTGAAAATGGAATCATTGGACAGCATGGACAGCCATTGGCGCTGAGAAGTTAAGCTTTCTATATTCCAATAAAAATGCTTTTCTGGCTGTAGCACCATCCTAAAATAAAAAGGTACGGCTGTTTGAGAGGCGTTGTTTCCAATCCTGCTTAGGATTATACCGAACGCCAGACTTCGAGTACATTAGATATTATCGCAACAAGGGACTCAGCTGAACAGAATTGAAAATTTCCTATTTAAGGTGATTCGAAGGCACGTCCTAAGAGCGATGGCTTCTGATAACAGCCTGCTCTTCGGGGCTTACTACCATAATGATTCATACAGGGTGGCGCACGAATCGTGCTACAAAAATAAAACGTAATAACTTTTTTTCTGTGTGAGTAATCGGCTTATTTTTTTTTTATTTTGTAGGTTACTATTTAGATTTATAAAAATGGATGCTTGGGATACGGAGAAAAGAATTTGGATAGTGCAACGGTACCATGCTTTGCAGTCCGTCATTTCCGTCCAAAGGGAATTAAGGCGGGAGTTTGGCGGTAATCCCCCGAGTAGATGGACCATTATGAGGTTTGTAAACATGTTTGCCGAATCTGGAAGCATCGCACGAAGGCCGTACCATCAAGATGCCAATGTTCGGGTTCAGGATACAATCGCAGCAGTAGCATCTGCAATACAGGCCAATCCGAGCGTTTCGACCCGAAACTTATCGGGGCAAATTGGAGTTAGTAGACGGTCATTACAACGGATACTTCATGACGATTTAAACTTGTTTCCGTACAAAGTCCAAATTACTAGCAAGTTAAACCCTCAGGATTTGCCTGTTCGCCTGGAATTTTGCCAAAAAATGATATCAATGGCCGAAGAAGACAACACATTAATCAATTGTTTGTTCATGTCTGATGAGGCCCATTTTGATCTTAACGGCAATGTAAACAAGCAAAATTGCCGTATATGGAAAGAGTCTAATCCAGAAATGCTCCAAGAGACGGAACTGCACCCAGAACGAGTCACTGTGTGGTGCGCAGTTTCATCAAGGTGTATTGTCGGGCCGTACTTCTTTGAAGAAAACGGTGTAACCGTTACTGTCAATGGGGACCGTTATTTAAAGATGTTGAAGGAGTTTTTTTACCCAGAACTGCGCCGAAGACGTATACCATTCAACAGCGTTTGGTTTCAGCAAGATGGAGCAACTGCACATATAGCCAGACCAGTTATGGCGGAGCTTAACAAAAAATTCGCAAACAAATTAATTTCTAGGAACTCCACTCTTCGCTGGCCCCCAAGGTCACCTGACTGCACCAGACTTCTTTTTATGAGGTTATGTCAAGCAAGAGGTGTATAAAACGAAGCCCAGGAATTTAACTGAATTAAAGCAGTCCATGACGACAATAATTGAGGCGATCCCAACTTCAACTCTTCAGGCCGCAATGAATAATTTTTTGATCAGGTGCCGCATATGCGTGGGAGAGCGTGGAGGTCATTTGCGATCTATAATCTTTAAAAACAACTAACTATTTAAAATAAAATTTAATTTTCTAACCAATAAAAAAAAATGAAATACATCGATTAAAAAAAAAGTTATTTGAATTTCTTATTGTAGCACAATTGGTGCGCCACCCTGTAGATATTGAAAAGAAATGGCTTTAAGGATTACCTTATAGAAATAAAGGGTCCGCCAAATAACTTTTTTTTTGAAAATGCTAACAACTACTGAATATTTTCGCAAATTTCTTTTTTTATTTCAAAGTACAATCCTTCCGGTTAATAATGGAAAATAATTTCATTCAAATGGCTGCCTCGGCTGGCCATGCAGTAGCCTACACGATCGGTCCAATTTTTAAGCACATTATCGATTGTGTGCAGCTGTATTTCACCAATGGCTTCACGAATATTGTCCTTTAAAGCGTCAATTGTCTCTGGCTTGTCGCGTAACACTTGTCTTTTATGGCACCCCACAAATAATAGTCTAACGGTGTCAAATCGCAGCTCCGAGGTGGCCAAACGACATCAGCTCTGCGCCTGGTAATGCGATCGTCAAAAACAGGGTGCAAAACATCGAGTGTAGCTTCGGCTGTGTGGCACATAGCGCCGTCCTGTTGAAACCAAATGCTGCCAATATCCTCCTCTTCAATTTGTGTGAACAAAAATTCGTTCAACATGGCCAGATAACGATCGCCATTGACTGTAACGGCCACTACTTGCTCATTTTCGAAGAAAAATGGCCCAATTATGCCTCTGGACCAAAATTCGCACCAAACAGTGACTCGTTTTGGGTGTATCGGCTTTTCAATGTATGCTTGCGGGTTTTCTGTGCCCCAAATGCGACAATTTTGCTTGTTACATACCCGCCAAGATCGAAATGAGCTTCATCTGAAAAGATGTTTTTTTGGCAAAATCGGCATCTTCTCTAAGTCGATCGCAGGCCCACTTAGCGAAGCGAAAACGCATTGGATGGTCAGTTGGCTTCAACTCCTGAACCAATTGGACTTTGTATGGCGTCATACCAAGGTCTTTATGCAAAATTCGTCTCAATGATGTCTCCGAAATGTTCAAATGTTGAGAACGACGGTGAATTGATGTTGATGGCGCTTCACGCACACTTTCTGCCACAGCAGCAATATTCTCGGGTGTATGCACTGTTTTTGGCTTTTCACGCTTTGGTTTATCGATGTGGATGCAAGTTTCTTTTACCTTTTTTGACAAGATAACGAACATACGGAGCTGACGGTGCTTCTCTTCTTCCAAAATCCGTACGCAATTTTCGCACACATTCTGCAACATTACCATGATTTTCAAAGTAACGTCGCAATATTTCCCAGCGTTGTTCAAGCGTATACACAACCATATTCGTTCAGCGTTATGATAAAAATACAAAACTATCTGGAGATATAAATGAATAAAATACAAACCTTTTATGACAGAATCCTCACAATAGTAAATATCGCAGATACCTACTACATCCTTTTATTTTGTTTCATTTATTTATTTAAACATCTCAATTGGCATTTTATTATTTAAATCCCATGCCTACCAGTCCTAACTCCATCCAGTTTTTTTTTTGTTCTAATGAGCCTACATATAAAATTCCAATCGCGTTAACAAATCAACAACTATATCTGCAATTAATTTTAATCCCCCCAACAACAACAACAAAAATATATATTTCACTGATTTATCGCCTACTACTGCCAAGCTCTTTATCCCCATAGGATATACAACAATAATAACAAAAAGCCGTCCTCCCTTTTAGTCAAATTAGTGAAACTCCCAACCGACAACAGCAGGATAATCCGCTTAATGCCAAACTATTGTGATTCTGTCCTCATTGTCCCCACAATAGAACCCACAAGCACGTATATCCACCTATTTTCCATTTCATTTTCTTTTTTCCTGTTCACTTCACCTACCACTCCCACAGGACAACAAATTAAATTTCCTATTTTTAATTTTTTTTTCTTTAGAAAATTTACCCAAAAATTGGGAAAAAATAGAGAAACCCCAAAGGTCGCAATGGTCGAAGAACGACAAAAAAATATAATCGCCTCTCTGTATACCTAACTAAATAAACGGAACGGATATTCTGCATTTTCCTTCCAACTAGGACTGTGTGTGTGTGTGTTTGTGTGAGTAAATCCGATTCAAATGAAATGATTCTCAACCATTGGAAAATTCACTCGTCCACACAATTAGGGGCGTGTGAAGTGTGACCGACACGGCAACGAAATGACGCGACAAACGAACGTGGGGATACATCTAGAGCAAAAAAAAAAATGAATACCATGACCGAGAGGATTAAAAAAATGTATCTGCACGAACGTGGGACCGACATTTGTGGATACCATCTCTCACCGTTTGGGGTCATCCTCATTAGTCATGCAAATGGAATTCATCCTCAGCAATTTGATTTCCAAAAAATATATAAAATTCATTTAATTTTTTTTTGTATCTTTGACCGTAGGTAATATTCGTCCTTTGGTGAACTTTCTTAAATAAAAAAACACTAAAACTCTTCAGCAACAAGGAAAAGGTGGGATGAAGTTTTTTAATTGAGACGGATGACCAATGGAATAGGGATTCAGATCTGTACTTTTGGAACCATTTTCAGAGGACATCAGTGCGAGTGTTTTATCCAGTGATATCAGGTGTTATCCTCCATTTTTGCAATGGTATCATCTGCATAGAAGGTAACAACATCTATCCAGGAGGCAACAACGTAATATTGGAAAACTGCAATCCAAAGAGACAGACAAGTATCCCTCAACTTCTCGATAAACCCCATAACACCAGCATTTAATGTCAAATAAGGACGATGTCAACAAGGTCATTAGATAAGCCGCAACTGATGTACTAGGCTTCTCGAGCCTACCAGCTCACCTTGATTTGATAAATACTGCGAACTGGTGCTTTCAGCCAAGAACGAGGAAAACGATAGCTGCCATTGACCTCAATAGGGAAAAATAAAGGGAGGAACAACGGCTTATCAGAAAGAAGAAAAATGGGCAATAAAAGCACGTGATCGAGGATATAGCGAGGGACCACCCTGGGAAAGATATTCGCAAGATTTACCAAAGTGTTAAACGTCAAAGCCAGGGATGCAAGGCGCGAACAGAATCCTGTTCAGATGAACAAGGAAAGGTCGTAGTTGAGACAAATTCGATGAGGATATGGAAGAACAATTTCTGCAGACTGCTATAACACGAACCCTTCAATATTGGCGACGACAAAAAAAAAAAACTACCAACCAAACGACCTGAGTGAAGCGAGGATAGCAATATCTAAACTCAAGCTTAACAACGCCGCCGGAAATGACGGCCTTCCCGCCGAGCTTTAAAAAGCCGACTGAGATGACTTAGTAAGTAACATCCACCAACTCATAAGCCAAATCTGGTCGGATGAAAGTTGCTACCAATTTTCCCGCGATATGAATCTGTCAGCAACCACAGATCATACACAGTGTAAAAGGTAGTTTTTGTCGTCTTTAGTACGAGAGCCTGTTTAACTCAGCGTGTGGGGTGGGCTCGTGTTTGTGTTGTGGCGAGGGTGTTTATTTCTGGCCGCCCGCCTAAACACCTCGCTTTCTCCTCCGTTGCTCCATTGGTGGGGCAAAGAGATCGTTCTCTCTTGGCCATCGATCCTGATATTTAATGTTGCGGCTTTGATGGAGAAGTGTCTTGTGGGCCGACCGCCCCACGCTTCTGCTGCTCCACCGCTGCTCCAACGTTGGGTGGAAAGTGAAAGTCTACACTTTTACCATTGTAGCTTTGCGTTTGCGCCCCTGATGCGGTAACGCAAACGCTTACGTTGGGGTGTAAGCTCCAGGGATCGTCCTCCCCCACCCGTCATCATCGTATTTGTGGTCGACTAGGGGCCGGCCCATCGAACTGCTCAGAGCGCTCCTGTCTGATGTTGGCCGTCGCGATTCTCAAACGTCCTTTGGGCTTCGACGACGTCGTTTTCCGTGGACTCCTATCGCACGCTTTTATTTGGCGTTGCTCTGTCGTGAGTCTCCCCATTCTCACTGGGGCTGCACCGAACAGAGTTGGGACTTCTTCATCCTTAGTGGACTCCTGTGTCGCACTCGTTAGATCTATATTGGGTTGCCTTCTCAGGGTCTGAAGGTAGTAGACCATTGGCCGATGGGACCATGGCTGCCCACCACTCCCTGCAGATGCTGGGTTAGCGACCATAATTTAAAGAGGGACCGAAAGGATATTAGGAAAAGAGCGTGAGACTTGTTGCGGTAAAATTCAACGTAACAAAGTATTCCTGAAGAATGGAACCTCAGCATCGTGTACCTGATCCACAAAAAAGGAGGTCCTCTGAAGTGCGAATACTAAAGAGGCATAAGTCTTCTCAACATCGCCTTCAAGATCATCCCGGGATCGCTGCTTCTACTTGTCTAGGCCAAGCGTTTTGGAATACGCGATGGCTTGGTCTTTGAAACGGAGGTTTGGTCTTCCTTGCCTTCTCGAACCTGATGGCTGGGATTAGAAGATCCTCTTAGCTGGAGCATTATTGTCCATTCGCTCGATTTGGCCGAGCCAATGTTGTCGACATTTTTGGCTATTTGGACTACATCCACATTTGGTACAGCTCATAGAGTTTTGTTGTTGTTGTTTGTTGATAGCATGTACATAGTCTTGTCCTCATTTACTTCAAGGCCAACGGATTTTGCCTTTTCTTCAATCTCAGTGAACGCTTTGATCATGGCACGCTATGAGCGACGGATGATTTCAATATCGTCCGCATAGCCCTGTAGCCGGACGTATCTGTTGGAAATAGTGCCTTCCGTGTTGACACCTGCCCTGCGTACTATCTACTCCAGTACGAGATTAAAGAATTCACATGATAGCGCATCTTATTGCCGAAATCCGGTGCATGTTTGGAATAGTTTGAAGGAGCTGCTTCCAAACTGCACGTTGCAAAGCGTGTTTTCCAGCTTCATGCGACACAGCTGGATCAGTTTTGCCGGGATTCCGAATTCGGCCATCGCAATATAGAGCTCCTAACGATGTTTGCTATCATACGCGGCTTTGAAGTCGATGAATAGATGGTGAGTTTGGACTTGAAATTCGTTGGTCTTTTCCAGGATTTGCCTCAGCGTGAACATTTTGTCTATAGTCGATCTGCCGGGCCGGAAGCCACACTGGTACGTGCCGATTAGTGTGTTGCAGAACGGTTTTAAAAGTTCACACAGTACGTTGGATAGGATCTTGTATGCGACATTTAGCAGGGATATGCCTCGATAGTTCTTGCAAGACATAGGTTCGCCTTTTTTGTAGATGGGGCATAACCATGGGACTGAAACCTTTTACCAACAACTTTATCGGCCGTTATCAGCGTGGTTTTAGGCCTGGAAGGTCCACAGTTGATCAAATCTTCTGACTTCGGCTGATCATGGAAAAAAAACCCAAGAAGTCCAAATCAATACCCACCACCTAATCTAGGCTATGTCTTGTTATGGTATACCGCCCATACTCGTCCGTCTATGTAGGATGACTATGGAGAATTCTTACTCCTCCATCAGGGTCGGAAACGACCTCACCGACACATTCGGTACCAAAAAAGGATTTAGGCAAGGCGATGAGCTGTCATATGTATTTTTTTAATTTGGTTCTTAAGAGGATTGTGCAAAACTCCCGAGCCACACAGTTGGTAGGTTGAGTCCTACCAATGATGTATATATCGTCGGCGTATGCTTGTTGTTGCACCGATTTCTGGAAGATTGTGCGTTTGACAATCTTCAATAAATCGGTGCAACAACTAGCATACGCCGACGATATTTACATCATTGGTCGGACTCAACGTGATGTCATGGCCACGTTGGCTAGTATAGAGAAAGAAGCTGCAAAAATGAGATTGAAGTAAATTAGGGCAAGACTAAGTATATGCTGTCAACACAAAAGGACACACAACATCGATGAATTGGAAAGAATGGCACCTTGACAGATATATCTTTGAGCTTGTACGGGAATTTTTCTCCCTCGGTACCACTATTAAGTCTGAAAAAAACATCTCGTCAGAAATTAAACGAAGTATTACTCTTGCCAACCGCTGTTTCTTCGGTCTTAGAAGGCAATTTAGTATTTAAACCTTGACTCGATTTACTAATGAGATCTTTTATAAGACCCTGATCATCCAAGTGCTTCTCTATGGCGCTAATGCATGGACCCTATCAAAAGTCGATGAAGAAATCCTTGGTCGCTTTGCGCGAAAAACTCTTCGAAAACTCTTCGATCTTCGGTCCCATTTACGATGACGGGCTATGGAGACGAAGTTTCAACCAAGAACTAAACGAGATGTACAGTGACGTTTTCCTAGTAAAAAAAAACTCCGCATTGGATGTTTAAGATGGCTAGGACTTGTAGAACGAATAAACATTCCGGCTCGCAGAGTCTTCGATTCCCAGCAATAAAACGATTGCAGTATAGTAGAGGAAGACATCGCCTAGTAGAGCACACAAGTAGAATTTGGCCTCAACCAACTTGAAGTGCTCCAACTAAAAACCAGGCTAATTGGAGATGCACGTTGGTAGATGCCCAGGTTCATTCCGAACTGTAGCGCCACGTAAATAAGTTAGAAGTTCTCTTCCTCTTGCATTTGTTTATCTTGATCCCCAGTGTTTGCTCTTTGCATTGAAGTCTCTCCCTAAACATATTTCCGAACATACGGAAGATATTGCTGAAATAATTTTGTATATTAAAAATAAACCGGCAGAACCCCCTACTGTTTTCCTGATATTACAAAAATTCCTAGAAAATGTTCTCGTTTAATGTGTGTTCTCTCCGTTTATAAGGGTTATCCACTCGATTGATTTTCATCGAACATGAGCTGCGTTAGAGCTCCTCGATTTTTGTTTTCAAAAGAATATTGGGAAACGTTTTATAAATTTCGATTAAATCATTCGATATATGCAATGCTTGACGTAATCCGCAACCAAACATTTGTTGGTTGCTTTTTGTGCTCAACATTTCAGTCAGGTTCAATGGGCAGAATACACATGTCTGAATGTTCGTTGTATAGTTCTGTCAACCCCAGACCGATAGAGGCATATGAGTGGAAAATTTCCACTAATATACTCAAAAACTTAAAAAACATTCAACAGAAGTTGTAATGAACAAAAAAATATGAAACAAACTGTTGTGTAATCGATTGAATTGGTAATTGACATTTGAATTGGCCTGATATTTTTTTCCTTCATTACCAGCCACCATTCTCCTAATTTGAAATTTCATCAAAACAATTCATATGATGACATATTTTGCGTCTCCTTTTTAATTCAAATTTTTTGTAAAAAAAATCCTTGCAATTAAACAGCAGCTGCGCTACAACAAACATTTTCCCCATTTTTCCCAGGCGCTTCCGGGAGTTTTCAACAACTCTAAACCCGTCAGCCTAACCACTTTCCAGTATCTATAGAGCGCGAACCGCTAGCATCAAGTGATCCTAGTAACACTCTGCAAGAACCAAAACAAAGCTAGCCTGCCGACGATGTTGATGACGACCTTGGCTCTGTCATTTTATTTGTGTCCCCATTTGCGTCCTTTCTGTTGATTTTTTTGCATACCACGAGCGCACTTCAAACAGAAAATGGGTCTCTGGTAGAGGATTTGATTTTTTGCGTTTTCCTCTTTGCGCGCAATTTTCCACTACTTTGGGTTTTCATTCCTTTGCACTCTATTGCATGGTAGTGATTTTTCACGCGGTCATGGGTCATAGCGATTCATGGAAAGGACTTTTTATTGTTACAAAGGAAAAGGGAATGAGAAAGAGCGGAAAGTTTCAAAATTGAATTTGATTCCTTTTATCTGCTTTTTCAGCCTGTTAGATATCCTTGTCTTTTATAATTATGAAAGGAGCAAGTACCATGACTACTGTTCCGTCCGACAGAAAGACGGATGTATTTTTAATTACATCAAGTTGTTGGTAAAGAAAAGACAAATCTTGTCGAATAAAAGACGATGGTTGGTAAAGTGTCAATTACATGTTAAGGAAAGTGTTATTCCTGTAATACCTGTGTTTGGAAGTTTGCTGAAGCACTGATGGCATTGGATCAAGTAAGCTTTCAATAAAAAGTGTCATTAGTATGAAACTGAGATTTTTGTTAAAAACTTGGTTATATCAACAAAAAAAAACTCACAAAATAATCTCATTAAGGAACTGAGAGTTTCGAAGTTTTAGTTGATAATAAAAAGTTTAACTTCTGATAGGTAGGATAAGACGACGAAGGAAATGCATTTCATTGATACCATTAAGATTCATTTTGGTGGAAATTTTCAACAAAGCCAAAAGCCAGAACGAATCCTCTGACTGAATCTCTCACGAAGAGACCATTCAAGCAAAAAATCCTTAGACCCACTAATAGACACCCATTTCCCAGGTAACAGCCATTGCACCAGCCGAGATACAACACTCTTTGGATCGCACCCTCAATGTTTAATAACAGGGAGTGGCAAACTCGCTGATTTTCTTCAGTATTACACCAGCGATGTCATGGACGGTCTTACTAAGGAAATGGTGTATATTGCGTACAAACAGCCCTACGGCTGTGGTCATACGAATACTTCTGGAATGGCACTTCGACAAAATCCAGATATTTTGAGATTGAAAATCAAGTTTCAGAAATCTGAAATTATCTAGTTTAAGATACCATTGTATAGGGCCTCAAGGGGTACTTAAATGAACTGGCCGCAAGCTGGCCATATTAGGACAGTGGGACGAACAGCCACTGGCGAGTAAAACTGTGATAAAGTTCGGCATCTGATTGGATCAGTATCCATATTTCTGGAGACCTAAAGATGACCTCTGGAGAGAGCTAGACCAGCGTTTGCCCTTTTGACAAAAGGAAAAAGTTGATTTGCTACATGGCCCTTATCGGGGTGATGATTTCCCATGGGTGCTCGGAGTGTTTCCACGTTGGCCCATCTCATATGAAAAAGATTCGGGTGTTTGAGACGCAGTGTCTATGAAGTTGCCTTGGAAGCAGAACACCAGAGTCTGTGTACACAAAATAGTAGAAATAGTGACCGTACGCAGTGTTGCAGCAAGCTAAAATCAAAAGTCGATAGTCCACCTTTCTTCTTTATCTTTTCAAATTCATTTTTTATTTTCAATATTAGCTTACCACTAGACAAAAATGCTTAAATCTAACTTATCAATAACATATTTACTTAAACTAACTTATGGCCCTTAGCGGGCGCTGTAAGCTTATATCTAACAGTTTTTATTTTGCCTTTCGTTTTAATTTATCTTTTGTTTATATTTTGAAATATAACTATTTGAATTTTCAAAGAAAAATTTAAAAAACTTTGATTTGCGACATTTTTAGGTTTTATATAAAAAAACGTATGCCCGGTTTCACAGTGGGAGCTTAATCCGTCGCTTAGCTAAGCAAAAAGCAGTGCTTAAATTTGGTCTTAAGTTTTTTGGGTTTCACAGTCATCAAAAAAGTGTGGTTTAGCTAAGCCCAGTATAACAAGTAATTGTGAATGGTTCGTAGGTAATTTATTAGTTACGCGCCTAAAACTATACACCAAAAGGGAATATTCTGCGAATATGTATGGAATTTATTATGGACATCACCCATTTAGTAATTCTCTACTACATCCAACAACCAATCAAAATTTCCTATGACAGAAGTTAATCCAACACTTAAGCCACCAACTTCGGGGGCTTAAGTTTTATTAATATTTATGTGTGGTTTCCTCTTAAGCCGGCACTGTGAAACACAAAGTTATGTTAAACCACAGGTTTAGCTCCACGTGAGGCTTAAGCTCTCACTGTGAAACTGGGCATTAATCTAACTTAAACTACTTAAGACTACTTAACTACTTAATACTACTTAAATACTTAATACTACTTAACTACTTAAACCTAACTTAATTATCATCTGGGTGGCGAGCCCTCGCTGCATATTCCCCGAGGGTCGCCATCCTGATCGGGTCTTGCACCCTTGAATCAAGTTGACTGCTTTGAAACAATCTTCTTGCCAGAGCATAAGCCTCCCCAGCCCTGGCCAGGCAAGCATCCACATTTTTATTGAAATACAGAAACTTGTCAAGCCAGATGCCAAGGTATTTAACTTCAGTTCTCAGCGCCAACGGCCGTCCATGCGGTCCAATGATGCACAATTTTTTCCAGTTTTTTCTGGTATCGCTAGAAGCCCCAGGCAATGCGGTCCTGAACCTAATGGTTTCAATTTTTTGGAAATTGATCTTCAATTTCCAATCGTCGCAATATCCTTTAATGTGGTCGAAGTCACGCTGCAAAAGTATGTTGATGACTCCGATTTTCGGACCTCATCTGTACGCCACCAGATCATTTGCGTACGCTATAGCGTGTCTGAGAGAACCTACAAGATCACTTGTATAAATGTCAAACTATATCGGGGAGTTAACCACCCCCTGTTGTAAACCATTTTTAATTTCAAAGACTTTACTCGAAATTACGTTGCCACATTTAACAACGAACTTCTTTCCCATTAGCATTTCGTAAATAATATATAGCATGGATTTACGCATGCCCAGTCTGGTCAGCTTGTAGAAAAGCCCCACTAACCATACGGTGTCGAAAGCCTTCTCAATGTCAACCAGACAGGTCTATTTGCATTGTCCTTTGGATTTATTCCATTGGATGTCGGAGACTAGTTTCGACGCGTCATGGATGGTGTCATGCCTCGCTCGAAAACCAAACTGATATTCCGGAATAATTTTGTTTCCTCGACCCACTTAAACAGAGCTCTATTGACTATCTTCTCGAATACCTTGCTTACATTCGGCAGAAGGCTTACTAACCGAAGATTTACAGGGTTTGTTCTGTCCTTGTCCTTTTTGGGGATAGGATGTACCACCGCCGTTTTCAAGCGCATTTTTCAGTGCATTGTTAAACAGGGTGGTGAAAATATCGACTACCTCTATTGGCAGGTGTCTCAATACGACGTTTGGGACACCGTCCTCTCCCGCCGACTTTTTATTCTTCAGTGATACAAAGATGTCCAGGAGTTCATCTTTTTGCACGAACAGCATCAGGCTATTGGCGACTATGCCATTTGAAGGGTTTTTGTCATCGCTAGTCCACCTTCCGAAGGTCGCTAGATTCTTAAAAATTCTGAAGACAAAAAGTCGCGACTTCTACCCAGAAGAAACAATAATACAAAAAATAATTAAACATTTTTTTTCTTTAAATAACTTTAATTTTTAAGATAGAAAAAAATATAGGAAATTAGAGGAATTCAGTCTCATAATCATCCGAATCACAAGAATTTTTAGTTCATCATCGATTTCTTCGATTTCTAGTTCCACAGTATTTTTTAAAAAAATTTTCTTCAGTAAAAGTTTTAACATTTATTTTAAGTATTTAAGTTGATTTCCTATAAGCACATAGAATTTAAAGTTTTTGTTGACAAATTGTTTCTGAGGTTACTTTTTACGAGATTCATTATGCTGAATGGGGAAGCGACATAACAGTTCGGACAAGTTCAAAAGTTCCTGAAATGAATTCCTACCCGCTGCAGCTCTGTATCTCGAAACTTCTCCCCAAAATTTCACGCTATCATGAATATTTTTTCATTGCCTTAAACGTTTTTCTATGCCTTCATCAGAAAAACCTTGAGGGTCATTTTGTGACTTTGATAACTATTATCACACAGACGGTAGTCGAGACCTCATGAGCAACCGCTCAATAGTCGTTTGTGATTTGACGGTTGATATTGACGACAGCAAAAACGACTATTCATCAATTTACGGAATTAGGACTCTTAACTTTTAGCCAAATCAATAAAGAATCGATCTTTTAAAGTTTTTAAGACATTTTGAACTGATAGCAATCGCATTTTTCTAAAGCAATCTAGTTGCTTGAAAGTCGCTAGTACTTACTTAAGTGGCGCTACAGTCTGGGATGAACCTGGGCCTCAACCAACATGCCTCTCCAATTAGCCCGGTCCTTAGCTAACTGCCTCCAGTTGCGCACTCCAAGTTGGTTGAGTTCGGTTTCCACTTGTGCGCGCCACTTAAGGCGAGGTCTTTCTCTACTGCGTCCGACGTCTGGCCGGGAATCGAAGACTCTGCGAGCCGGAGTATTGGTGTCCATTCGTTCTACATGTCCTAGCCATCTTAAACGTCCAGTGCGGAGTTTTTTGACTAGGGGTATGTCGCTGTACAGCTCGTATAGTTCGTGGTTGAATCTTCGTCTCCATAGCCCGTCAACGCAAACGGGACCGAAGATTTTCCGAAGAATTTTTCTCTTGAATCGACCAAGGATTTCTTCATCCGCTTTTAATACGGTCCATGCTTCAGCGCCGTAGAGCAGGTCTGGGATGATCAGGGTCTTATATAGGATCTCCTTAGTAGTTCGAGTGAGGGCTTTACTACTAAATTGCCTTCTTAGCCCGAAGAAACAGCGATTGGCAAGAGTAATTCTTCGTTTGATTTCTGACGAGATGTTGTTGTCAGAATTAATAGCGGAGCCGAGGTAGACAAAGTCCCGTACTACCTCAAAGTTATATCTGCCAATGGTGACGTTCTGTCCAATTCGTCGATGTTGTGTGTCCTTTCGTGTTGACAGCATATACTGAGTCTTACCCTCATTTACTGCTAAACCCATTTTTGCCGCTTCCTTCTCTATACTAGCAAACGTGGCTATGACATCACGTTGAGTCCTACCAATGATGTCAATATCGTCGGCGTATGCTAGTAGTTGCACCGATTTTTGGAAAATTGTGCCTCTGGTGTTGGCTCGGGAGTTTTGCACAATCCTCTCAAGAATCAAATTGAAAAAGTCATATGACAGCGCATCGCCTTGCTTAAATCCTTTTTTGGTATCGAATGTGTCGGTGAGATCGTTTCTGACTCTGATGGTGCAGCGAGAATTCTCCATCGCCATCCTACAGAAACGGACGAGTTTGGGCGGTATACCAAAACTAGACTGTATAGTTCGTCTCTAAAAATGCTGTCGTATGCGGCTTTGAAATCGATGAATAGGTGGTGGATATCGATTTGGACTTCTTGGGTTTTTTCCAGGATCTGTCGAAGTGTGAAAATTTGATCGGTTGTGGACTTTCCTGGCCTAAAACCACACTGATAACGGCCGATCAGGTTCAGAAGTTGGCGCAGTTCAGAGGGTCTCCTTTTTAGTGGATCGGGCAAACGATGCTGAGGTTCCATTCTTCAGGCATGCTTTCAACCGACCAGATTTGGCCTATGAGTTGGTGGATGTTGCTTACCAAATCATCTCCGCCAGCTTTATAAAGCTCAGCGGGAAGGCCGTCATTTCCGGCGGCCTTATTAAGCTTGAGTTTAAAGCTATCCTCACTTCACTTTTCGCTGTCGTTGCCAATATTTAATGGTTCGTTCTGCCTGAAAGCGGAATGTTGTTCGTCATCGCCGTTTAACAGTCTCCAGAAGTGGTTCTTCTATATCCTCAGCATCGACTGTGTCTCAACTACGATATTTCCTTGTTCATCTTGACAGGATTCTTTTCGAGCCTTGTATCCTTGGCTTTGACGTTTTACACTTTGGTAAAACTTGCGAACATCGTTCCTGGAGTGGCACCTCTCTATATCCTCGATCGCGCACTTTTCTTGCTCTTTTTTCTTCTTTCTGAAAAGCCGATGTTCTTCCCTTCTTCTTTGCCTATAGAGCTCAATGGCAGCTCTCGTCTTCACCTGCAGCTTAGCCTTGTAGGCCTAGTTCTTGGCTGCGAACATCTGTCGGCATTCCTCATCAAACCAGTTGCGGCTGATCTAATGGCTTGTTGGCATCGTTGCCATTGTTCTTCGACATTAGATGATGGTGGTATGTTGTGAATCGAGTGGTTAGGGGATACGCGTTGCGCGAAGGTCTTGGAGGTCTCTGGCGATTGCAGTCTTTCGACATTAAATTTTTTCACAGTATTTCTGTTTTTTTGTGGCGTGGTGGATATCCGCGTCCTTTCTTTGGCTACAACAAGGTAGTGGTCCGAGTCGATGTTAGCCCCTCGGAAAGTTCGGACATCCAAAATACTGGATGCGTGCCTCTTGTCTATCGCAATGTGATCAATTTGGTTGACTGTTCGTTGATCTGAAGACTGCCATGTCCCCTTGTGGATATCGAGGTGAGTCGCTATAAATGATCAAAATATTTTTGGGTCGCTGACTGTGCAGAAATTCCGCCAGATCTAACGACATAGTCTCTAGAACGGCAACCGAGACCGTACGTCACGTCAAGTAGTCGACAGTTGACTTAAGTATTGCATTACCGAATTTAACAAAAAATGGTTCAAACCCGAAGGTAACAACACTTTCGGTTTTTGTTGCAGCCCTCGCTCCTGTGAGAGTTTAATACAAATCGAATGGTACAACTTTGACGTTTGGAATCGGATTAAATTGTAGGTTCAATCTGTGATAAGGATAAAACTTAAGGCCTACATGTCGTGTATATTTATATAGGATCTCTATTGGTTAAAACAAAGCCCTGACTAATTTTCTAATCCAAGAGTTTCTTCCTCGTTATTTTCACAAAACACCCACTCAAATGATAAATCTTGTTGAATACCTAGGTGCCACTCCACCGCAGCTCTTCCTTTTCAATTAGCTTTAGCGCCATAAAGTCAAACAGATAGCAGAAACCCCCATCCTCCCTCTGTGGCCGCAGAACCGTAACCATTTATCTGAAATATTTACTTTCGGCCGTTTGTGTACATTTACAGCTAACAACCAATTTACAAAATGTACAACTTTACGACAGACACAAACACCAACACGCCCTCATTGTAGACGCTTTTAATTGGACTCGTACATCAAAATCATAAAACTCCAACGGTAATGTTGGCGCGAAATTTCCACATTATTCGCTATCTACGTGGGATTTAATTAAACCCTTACCAACGTCCAATCGTTACGATTTATTTACCATTGCCAGTCTGCGCGCTCAATGGAGGCCGATGTTGATATGACCTTCGACCTATCTTCGACCACAGCCTTTGTCAGAGAATCCAAAAACACAACAAAAAAAGAGATGCGAAATATTCGCACCACAACACACCCCGGCAATCAAATCTTTTACGTATTTTAATTATCCTCGTGCCAAATCTGGCTGCTGTTGTCGAATAATCACTATATACCCAACCCAGCGTTATCAGCACAACAAGCTATCACTACCAGGACAGGACTGTGGAATTTAACGGATGAATTTAACTCAAATTTTTGGGGGGAACATTCCGAATTTAAGTGAATATCCGCGATGGAAGGTTGGCTGTGGAACCCTTTTATGAGGTTTATTCATTTTTTGGGTGCGCACTTGCTCGAAATTCCGGCAAGTGACGGGGTGCAAGGGTGTGGGCCTTGGGCCGTGGGGGTTATAAACTCTGACATAAATTCTCATTAAATTTGTGCGCGCACACACACACAAGAGATGAATTGAATTAAAACGACTTAGCTTTGCAGCCCTCCCAACATAATAGGCTTGGCATTGCTTTTTTCGGAATCGCTTTTATCCGTCCGACATTTGGGATTGTATGTGTGTGGTGCCCCACTTTTGGTGCTGCAGCACAAAAGGGGTGAATGAAGTGTGTCTGTTTTGGCACCCCAACACCTTTTGTTTTAATAATCGGACTTGTGCTAGACTTGGTTCTGATATTTCTCGTATCGCTTCGGGTGGTGTGCACTTGACTGATGCCTCATTAAAAAGATATTTTCAGAGAATGTAGGTATTGTTTTATTTTGGGAGGGCATATCCCTATTCGTATTCTTTTTGTTTTAATTTTTTTGTTTTTTGTATGGTGTTGGGTTTTCACTTGCTTGCTCTTTTGTTACTGTGTTATTTTTTTTTTGTGTAGAGAACTATATTGCGGTCTTAAATAAGGTCAGAGATTGACCTTTACAGAAAGAGTGCAAAACAAATTGATGATGAAGATTTGGGTATTATTAGAAGGCTACAATACGCTGTGAGAATCGTTTAAAACCCTATCATATCACATCCCACATTTAAAACGTATATCCCCAAAAAGGGGACGCGGCTGAAAACTCTATTAGACAGTTTGTCGAAATATTTTATGGTTATAACGGGTGATTTTTTAGCTGGTTTGGTTTTGGCAATACTGGTTTTGACAGCTGACGTGTGTTTAGTACCTTGTGTCACTGTCAAACAGCTTCAGTTTGGTTTGCAATTTAACCATGGATCGTCTTACAAATGAACAACGCTTGCAAATTATTGAATTTTACTATCAAAATTCGTGCTCGGTTCGAAATGTTCATCGCGCGCTGCTTCCATTTTATGATCGGCATTCTCGACCTTCTGAGCAGTCTATTCGGAAGATTGTGACCAAATTTCGCACCAAATTTACTTTGTTGGACATTAAACCACCAACACGTTTACGTACTGTGCGTAGTGAAGAAAATATTGCGGCCGTATCAGCTAGTGTGACAGAAGACCGCGAAATGTCGATTCGGCGCCGTTCCCAGCAGTTAGGCCTTTGTTACAGCACTACGTGGAAAATTTTGCGGAAGGATTTGGGCTTTACGCAAGGATTTGTGCTTTAAGATACAGCTGGTGTAAGAACTAAAGCCAGCCGACCTACCACAACGCCGAATTTTTGGTGAATGGGCTCTTGGAAAGCTGGCCGAGGATCCGCTTTTTTATCGAAAAATTGTGTTCAGCGATGAGGCTCATTTTTGGTTGAAGGGGTACGTAAATAAGCAAAATTGCCGCATTTGGAGTGAAGATCAGCCAGAAGCATTGCAACAGCTACCAATGCATCCCGAAAAAGCCACTGTTTGGTGCGGTTTATGGGCCGGCGGCATTATTGGGCCATATTTCTTCAAAGATGATGCGAATCGCAGCGTTACTGTCAATGGTTAACGCTACCGAGCGATGATAACAAACTTTTTTTTGCCCGAAATGGAAGTTCTTGACTTGCATGATATGTGGTTTCAACAAGACGGTGCCACATGCCACACAGCACGCGAAACAATGGCGCAATTGCGAGGCGAGTTTGGTGAACAGTTAATTTCACGTTTCGGGCCGGTCAATTGGCCGCCTAGATCGTGCGATTTGACACCATTAGATTATTTTTTGTGGGGGTATGTCAAGGCTAATGTCTATAGGGACAAGTCCGCTTCGATTGACGCACTGGAAGCCAACATCCATGCATTCATTCGTGAGATACCGGCCGATATGTGTGAAAGAGTATGCCAAAATTGGACTCAGCGGATGGGCTACCTGAGACGCAGCCGCGGTCAACATTTGCATAAAATTATCTTTAAACATTAAATTGCAAGGTTCAAGCTATCGATTCAATTAAATATTTCATTCATTTTTTCGAATTTTTTGTGTTTTTTTTGAAAAAAGGTTCTAAACCTCTTAAAAAATCACCCGTTACAAACAAAAAGTAAACGGGGATTAAAATTATCAAGGGACAAAATTATTTTCGAGGAGTTTTCATCAAAACTTTTTAGTTTTTTGTTGATTATTGTAAAAATGTGGGCGTGGCAAAAAACTGCATTATATGGATGAAATATGGACAATGGCATAGTCTAAATATCATGCTCAAACACTTTCTAAACATTTCGTATGGTTTAAAACTTTGAACGACTTAATTTCAAAAATCGACGTGGTAGTGGGTGGATTTTAAAAATGTTTAAAATTCTTTTGAAGGCATGGGCACAGAGCATATTTAACAAATGTCATTATTCTAGGTCAATGTTTTAAGGCGCACATGTATATGAAAATTTATGCATAAGGCATTTACTATGGAATAGGGTAGAAGGACACATTTTTTAGAAAAACGTGAAAGTGGGTGAAAGTTAAAAGTAGGTAAGTAAGCAGAAACAGCGATTATACGGATGCAGATTTGTTATAAGTGCCAGAATAAGGGAAGAAGTTTTATGTTTTCAAGAAATAAGCGAATGCATTGTAACAATTCGCATCTAGGCCAAATTCGCCAACGTAAACCTTCTATGCGCTAAAAATTGCTCCTGCGAGCTTCTTGACAAAACCTATGAGCGACTTCCGAAGTACGATGTTAAAATCGTGCTGAAAAATTTTAACGCAAAGGAAGGAAGAAAGAACATCTTAAGCATTATTGTCGGAAAACATAGCTTACACGACATCATGGCTGGCAACGCACTAAGGCTAAATGACTTCGTTACGGAACGAAATGCCACTATAGAGACCACACGCTTTCCTCACCACCAAACATTCCGAGGGGCTAACATCGACTACCTTGTTGCAGCCGAGATAAGGATTTGGATATCTATGACGCCACAACAAACCAAAAATATTTTGAAAAAAATTTATGTCGAACGACTGCAATCGCATGAGACCGCAGAGGCCTTCGCGCAACGCGTATCGCACAACCTCTCGATTAACACCATTATCGAATGTCGAAGAGCAATGTCAACGATGCCAACAAGCGATTAGAAACCTCTGGTTTGCTGAGGAATGCGGACAGATGCTGGCAGTAAAGAACGTGGCCTATAAGGCTTACAGGTGAAGACGAGAGCTGCCATTGAACTCTATAGGTAAAGAAGAAGTGAAGAACAAGAAAAGCGAGCGATCAAGGATATAGGGAGGTGCAACTCCAGGAAAAATGTTTGCAAGTTTTACCAAAGTGTAAATCTTCAAAGCCAACTATAAAAGGCACGAACAGAATCCTGTCGAGATGAACAAGGAGATACCGTAGTTGAGACACAGCTAATTCTGGTGATATGGAAGAAACACTTCTGCAGAATGTAAACGGCGATGACGAATAATTTGCGCTGTCAAGCAGGGCGAGCCATTCAATATTGGCAACGACAGCGAAAACTACCAACCGTTCTAATTCGAAGTGAAGATAGCAAAATCTAAGCTCAAGCTTAACAAGGCAGTTGGAAATGACATATTACGGCAGATAGGCGATGTTGATTAGACTTATGCCTCTATGCCTATGTCATCTCCGGAGATGACTTGGTAAGTAACATCCATCAACTCATAAGGTAAATCTGTTCGGACGAAAGTATGCCTAAATAATGGAACCTCAGCATCATTTGCCTGATGCACAAAAAAAAGGAGACCCTCTGAACTGCGCCAACTACAGAGGCATAAGTCTAATCAACATCGCCTATCTGCCGTAATATGTGAACTCCTGAAAATATATAACAACAACCTGATCGGTCCTTATCAGTGTTGTTTTAGCCCAGGAAAGTCCACTAATTTGCACACTTCGGTAGATCTTTTAATAAAACCCAAGAAGTCAAAATCGATAGCCACCACCTATTCATTGATGGCAAAACCAAATGCGACAGCATTTATAGAGACGAGCTATACAGAGACATGTCTAGTTTTGGTATACCGCCCAAACACGTCTGTGTAATATGACGATGGATAATTCTCGCACTCCATCAGGGTCGGAAATGACCTTAACGACACATTCGATACAAAAAAAGAATTTAGGCAAGGCGATGCCTTAAAACATCCGAACCGGAAGCAAAATCTTCCAATAATCGGTGCAACTACTAGCATACGCCGGCGATATTGACATCATCGGTAGGATTCAGCGTGATGTCATGGTCACGTTTGCTAGTATAAAGAACGTTTGCTAGTACAGAGGAAGCGTATGAAGAAATCCTTGGTCGGAGACGAAGATTCAACTACGAGACGAAGATTCAACCACGAGACGAAGATTCAACCACGAGACGAAGATTTAACCACGAGACGAAGATTCAACCACGAGACGAAGATTCAACCACGAGATGAAGATTTAACCACGAACTCTGCGAGCCACATACCCCTGGTCAAAAAAACTCCGCATTGGACGAGCGGACACCAATACTCCGGCTCGCAGAGTCTTCGATTTCCAGCCAGACGTCGGCCGCAGTAGAGGAAGACCTTGCCATAAATGGCGCACACAAATAGAAACCGACCTCAACTAACTTGGAGTGTGCAACTGGAGGCAGTTAGCTAAAGACCGGGCTAATTGGAGAGGAATGTTGGTTGAGGCCCAGGTTTATTCCGGACTGTAGCGCCACTTATGGAAGGAAGGAAAATAAGTAAAAGCTATTTCTTCGGGCTTACATGGCAATTTAGTAGTACCCCTCGATTAGAGATCGTATACAAGACCCTGATCATCTTAGTCCTGCTCTACAGCGCAGAAGCATGGACTGTATCAAAAGTAGATGAGGAAATCCTTTGCCGATTTGAAGGAAAAATTCTTCGAAAAGTGTTCATTCCCGGCATACACATGGAGGCTACTTAACAAATTTCATTAAACAGAAGTTTGATCTATGATTTGATGTTTTGTACGTAGACGATCTGGTGATTTAATATTATGAATTCAAAACATTCCCCGCCATTGCGTCTAACTTACATCGTTACGCTAAAACCAACATTCGCACATATTTGCAATCATCTCAGAAATACAGAATAGTCGGTCGTTTTACGGGTTTGGGCGTTCTGGAATTGTATTCACCTTGTCAATGTAAAGTAGCTTCTTAAGCTCCTGTATATATTTCTAAGGCTATATATCACATGATGGGCCTATCACTGTTTACTTCCAAAGTTTTGTAGATGTAGAGTACTCATAAAAAGCATATTGCACCCGCAGTTTTAATAACATTTATCATTACCCAACACTCCGATTCCTCAAAAAATTACAGATTTTCTTTAAAAAAAGTTAATAAATTTTTTTTTTTAAATAATAACCAACCACAAAATACAATCAACAAACGGAACGAAAAAAAGTAAAGGATTCGAAATAACCAGACTTAAACAGCATCCGCTGTCATTCTGCATTAATCCTCCAGAGCAAATAAATTAAGTAACCATCTGACTACCCGCAAACCACATATACACATATACCCTCTGTTGACTGCCCGAAAAGTCAAACATGTCAGTTCCATTTGTGATGGTTAATCCTCCAGTGGATCCTTTCGGTTTTCCCAGTAGTAGTACCAGTATATACCCACTATAGAGCTTTGCGGTTTGCCAGCGTTCCGAAAAAGGTTATTGCATCCTCGAACACCAAATGATTTGTCGTTGTCAACATATACCAACAAAAAAAAAAAAACAAACGAAATCCAACAAGGCGAAAAACACACCAAATAAAATAATCAACTTGTCAGTTAAGAAAACCACTAGCACCAGGCGGCCATCTACACCCTTATCGTGCACCCCATGGCTTGTGGTTTTGCCCATTTTGACCTCTCTTATGAAAACGAACTATCGGCACTTGAATATTGAAAAAAACAGGCGGGCAGTCAATATTTAGTGATTCCAAAAAGGGGATAAAAATGAGAACCCGGAGTTTTTTTGTTTGCAGTCTTTTATTCGATTTGAATTATTGGTAGTTACAGACTTAGGCTCGGTTACACATGTAAGAATTTTAATCAAGGGTCACTAACAAACATTACAAACAGTGTCTGAAATTTGTTGTCCGTGAGGCACGCGGTGTATACCCCTTCGGGTTTTGGGAAAAATGGAAGCGGCGAGAAATTCGACTGTTGGAACAAACAATTCTGTTATTTTGTGTTCCAAACGTTCCACTTGGTGATTCAGGATAGAGGTCCAGTCGACTCAGTAAAAATGGTCATGGGAGTGAGGTGGTAAAAGGGAGCCACGCGATTTAGCTCAGATCCAGAAACTTTTAGGTCGGAATCGCAACCGTTCATAAGGATTCGCTTACTTGATAATTTTAAGATATCTACTAATAAAACTTTTTTATCGTTGAATATATTTGCTTCGTCGATATATTTCATTTAGTAATTTATTCCTTTAACAAAATGATTAAAAACATATACATGTATATATAAAAATTAACCCTTCCTCAAAAAACGTCGCAACGTTCCGAACCCCTCCGTTTACAATTATTTCGAAGAGAAAAAAAGGTCAAACATTCAATTAAGAATAAAACATACGAGAAGGCTACAATCAGCTGTGCAAATCGTTGAATATCCCATCCCATTCCATTCTTAAATTAAACATCCCCAAAAAGTGGGCGTACGTGAATGAGTATGGAATATTGAAAATGATATTGTCACCATAACTTATTTCATAAAGTTTATCTTAATCTCTTATTGTCGAAAAAAATAAACACGTTTTTCTTTGGGATATGTTTGAAAAATATTCTTTTAAGGAAAACGCCCCCAAAAATTGGGCGTGGGTTAAAATGATATAAAAACGAAATGTTCATGTATCATTGTCAAAATATTTTCATCAAAAGTTTTTTCGATTTTTTTTCGTATCGAAAATAGTTTTTTTTACGGAAAATGCAATTAAAAAGTGGGCGTGGCTTAATATGGCCCAAATATAGATATTAAATTTGTCTAAATATCTTGTTCAGACACTTTTTCAAAATCCATAACAGTTTGACCAAAGAAAAACATTATTCTAAAAAAGTGAATATGCCAGTGGGAGGACAAGGATTGCATACATTTAAACCAAATGTCAAATTTGACAAATTTGACAGACGGACAGACGGACAGACGGACAGACGGACAGACGGACAGACGGACAGACGGACAGACGGACAGACGGACAGACGGACAGACGGACAGACGGACAGACGGACAGACGGACAGACGGACAGACAGACAGATGGAGCAAACCGTTGGCGACAACAGCGAAAACTACCAACTAACCTACCATAGCCTGAAAGCTCTGCGACTTTAAAAGAAGACCCTCTGAACTGCGACAACTACAAAGGCAGACGGACAGACGGACAGACGGACAGACGGACAGACGGACAGGCGGACAGACGGACAGATGGAGCAAACCGTTGGCGACAACAGCGAAAACTACCAACTAACCTACCATAGCCTGAAAGCTCTGCGAATTTAAAAGAAGACCCTCTGAACTGCGACAACTACAAAGGCATAAGTCTTCTCAACATGGCCTACAAACTAAATGCCGTAATACTTAAATGCCAGAAAGCGTTTATTACCAACCTGTTCGGCTCTTACGTGTGATTTTAGGTCACAACGGTCCATAACTGATCAAATCTTCACACTATGGCAGATCCTTGAAAAAACCCAAGAAGCCCAAATCGATACCCACTACCTATAGAGCCATGTATAGTTTTGGTATACCGGCCAAACTTGCTCGTCTGTGCAGGATGATTGTATACAATTCTCGCTCCTCTTTCAGGATTGTGCAAAACTTCCGAACCAACACCAGAGTCACAATCTTCCATAAATCGGCCGAAGATATTGACATCATTGGTCGGACTCAACGTGAAAGCAACGTTTACTTGTATTTATATAGAAGGAGAAGACCAAATATATGCAGTCAACTCGTTAGAAAACACAACGTCGACGAATTGGACAGAACGTCACAACTGACAGTTATAACTTTGAGGTCGTGCAGGACTTTGTCCACCTCGGCTTCGCTATCAACTCTGACAACAACATATCGTCAGAAATTAATCGAATAATTACTCTGCTGCTTCTTGGCAAAATAGTCACCACCACTCGACTACTAAGAAGATCCTATACTTGACCCTGAACATCCCAGTCCTGCTTTACGGCGCTGAAGCATGGTCCGTGTCAAAAGTGGATAAAGAAATCCTTGGTAGATGTTAGAAAAAAATACTTCGAAAAATCATCGGTTCCGTTTTGTTGCCGGTCTATGGAGACGAAGATTCAACCATGAACTATACGATCTGTACAGCTACAGATGTCACTAGGACATGTAGAACGAATTGACACCAATATACTGGCTCGCAGATTCTTCGATTCCCAGCCAGAAGACGGACATAGTGGAGGAAGAACCTCGCTTAAAGTGGCGCGCATAAGTAAAAACCGACTTCAACTACATGAAGTGCTTAACTGGAGGCAGTTAGCTAAGGACCGAGCTAATTGGTGAGGCATGTTGGTTTATTATGTACTGTAGTGCCACTTTAGTAAGCAAGTAAGGATGTTATTGTTTTTTTTTTTTTTTTTGCAAGGGCACATCACTTTCGTAAAAGCAATAATTCATGGACAGAATAAATTCAAATGCGATAAAACCATAAGACATTGCACATAGCAGACAATTTTGCCATATGCGCCATTTTTAAAAATATATTCGTCTGCAGGAGCTCGACAACGCCAGAAATGTCGGCTCACAAAAAACGAAACTCAACGAAAAATAAAAGCCTAAGGACGAAATGACGTTCTTCAAATAATGCTGAACAAAGCAGAACTGATCTGCCATAAGCTTCGTAAAGAAGTTATTCACCGTAAGGATAAAAACATGACCCTTAAGAGTTCATTTAAATTACCTAATGAACAAAAGGTAGGTAAGTAGAGGTGGCGGTTCAACTAGAAGCACTGACGTGTCTTTTTGTTACCACGACTAGTGTGACCTTTTTTATGATCACTTTTGAGGGTGTGATACAATCCGCATCTAGATCCAGCCTGTGGAGTTTAGAAAACGGAAAGGATCTTGTATCCTTTTACCAGAGATGTCGCTAAGTTCTTCGAAGAGTGGTTGGTCTAATGCACACAATCTGTCTTTTGTTAGCGCCGGAAATTTGCACTTGCAGTTGAATTGGGAGAGGGTTTCTTTCTCATTTGCGTTTCCGCAACTGTGGCATTGAGGATTGTATGGGAACCCTAGTTTGACTCAATCGATAAATAGGCCTTTGCCATTTACGTTTTAAAGACTTCATGTAAACGTTGTCCGCGGCTCAGAGCATTTCGACCTGTATTCCACGAATTACGCATGTTATCCTGTAAGGCTTTAATCGTGTTCGGCTTGTCCACATAGACTAACAACTTTACATAGCCCCAAAAGAAATAATGAAGAAAGCGTTAAATCGCATGATCTTGGCGGCCAACTCACAGTGCCATTTCGAGAGATAAGTTGCTCACCAAATTCATCCTTCAACAATTCCATTGTTTCATGAGCTGTGTGGCATGTGGCACCATCTCGATGAAACAACATATCAACCAAGTTCAACTCAGCCAACTGGGGCAAAAAAAAGTCGCTTATCATGGCTCGATATCGTTCGCCGTTGACGGCAAC